>CM024688.1:31941637-34341637 GCA_014182735.1 Corymbia maculata | reverse complement strand
TGACAACATATTCAAAAATTCTAAACTTTATCCTAATCATTTTAAAATAAATAAATAACATCCAAAAATCACGACAAAACAAAGCACGGGAATATAATATAAAACAAAAACCTATTATAGAGTGGGCTTATTCAATCTTGGTCTTCTTTTTTTTTTTAAAGGTTTTCTGAATTTTTGCAATTTTTCTGATTTTTATGAATTTTTTATATATTTTAATATTTAACATTTTTTAACATTTTTTAATTTTCCAAAATTAAAGAAAACAAGCTTTCAAGATTTTTAATATTTTTTTTGACTTTTCTGAATTTAAAGAAAACATTTATTAATGCTTTTGGAATTTTCTAATTTTTTTAGAATTTTTTAAAAATATTCAATTTTTTATTTTTCAAATTTCTTCTTTTAAAAAAACAACTTTCAAAACTTTTCTAATTTAAAAAAACATTTTTTTAATTTTTAAGGATTTTCGAAATTTTTTAAGATTTTTTTGTATATTCTGAATTTTGATTTTTTAAAATTTTTTATTAAAAAAGTAATTCGGACCGGGTCGGGAAACCCGGCCCTACTAAACCGACCCGGACCCTAATGGTCCGGGCCGGGCCGGCGACCGGGCTGGCCGAACGGCCCGGTCGAATTTTTTTAAAACGGCCCATGAAAAACAAGAATTAAACAGCCCATTTCTATTTCTATTTTCAGCCTAATCACTTTTCAGCCCACATCAAACAATCAGTCCAAATTCAGACTAGGCCCACTCGAAAATGTTAGGCCCGGCCCAGCCCACTTCTGCTAACCTAGCAACCAAACCCTACCCGCTTGTACCTCACCCGACCCGGCTCTTGACCCGGATCGGAGCTGCTGCCGCTCTCCTTCAGATCTCTCCGCTGCTCCTCCTTCGCGGCGGCCGAGAGCGTCCCGGCTCGGCCACGGCGACCGGCGGCGACCGGCGTGAGGCTAGCAGCCGGGGTGACGAAACGGCACGCGGCCCAGGGACGACGGCGGCAATGGTGTCGGGACTCACGTTGCTCGGCTGACGACGGCGTTCGGCGCCGTCTCTCTCCCTCAGATCTCGCCCCCCTGTCCGAAAATCCCAGCAAAACCAGCTTCCTCTCCCTCCTTTTCCTCCCCTGAAAAACCAGAAAATCAGCTTCTATTTCCTTTCTGTTCAGCCCTCAAAAGCCAGAAAAAACAGCCGGCTTCCTTCTGAGTTTTTCTTCCTTTCCGGCCAACGTCACCGCCGTCGGAGAAAGGGGTTCGCGTCCGCACGGCGTCGTCGGTTTCTCCCTTTTCTTCTCTGCCCCTTGTGTCTTTTTTTTTTTTTTTCCGCTGCTGCTGGTCCCAAAACCGCCGCCCCCATCTGCGTGCGCAACTGAGAGAGAGGAGAATCTCCAGGGGGATGGGGCTGGGCCGGAGAGAAATAAGAGGGAGGTGGGCTGGGCCAAAATGAAGAAAAAGACTGGAAAAGGAAAAGAAGAAAAGAAAAAAAATGTGGGCTGGGCTAGGCCCAGCCCACCCGAAATTTTTAAAAATCTTTTAAATCTTTTCTATGAATTAATATGTATTTATAAATGTAAAATAAATGGACATTTAAAACAAAATAGATAAAAAAATCAGGTGTCAACACATATACATTGAAATCTAAGAAGCCAATTAATTCACCCAGGTTTAGTCCTGAGACAATCAAGATCACATTCAGGAACCTCATTAAAGTTGCTCTGACCAAATAAACCATGTTCAGATATTAGAACCCCCATTTCACCACTTTCCTCTCTCAAGTTCCCCAAACAAATGAAATCGGCAAAGTTTCAAAGAGGCATCAGCCGACCTCACATTCGCGCATCGACCACCGCAACACTCTCATCCAAGCCAAAAGCTTCCACAGCTCCAATGCCATATTCAAAATGCTATACAAATCCCAAGCATACTTCGATCTTGGAAACACAAGGAATTGGGATGTTCTAGAGTGCACGAGCGACAGGCAGAGCACACTGAATCACCATTGATCACCAAGAGGAAGTAAACGAAAGGATTCAAACTAATCCCAATCCCTTCCTCCGATAAGAGGTGGTCGCAAAAACAAAAAGGGGTCAGCCCCCGAACATGTTCAGAAAACACATTGCTCCTATCCAACCTAGTGCGACTCCAACTTTCATCCGGAGAGAGAGAGAGATGGAGAGATTACTGAAGGAGCAAGAGCAGCTATGCGAAGCGCTTCAGGCGGTTTGCTTCTGTCCAATGCCCAATGCTGAGAGAGAGAAAGAGAGTTCAATGCCCTTGCTGCACAAAGATTACTCCCCTGTTTCTTGAATAGGTTTTAGCCCCTTGGAACTGAAGTGCAGGGTGCTCCAGTCCTTTTTAGGTCAACTGTAAACCCTTCTATAATTTATCTCAGAAATTCTTGCAATCTGCAATCAAGTTCTAATGCTTCGTTCAAAAAAAGAAGTTATTTTTAAGAAAAATGATGATATTTTTTTTTACTGAAATTAAAAATTGTTGCGACCTTACCTTGGGGAAGTTGTCAAATTAATAAGTCCGAAAATACATCCTCCCTAACTCTATCATTGGCCTCTAATTGGCGAGGGACGAGCTCACCTAGGTTAGTGAGGCTCCACCTTGTCAAATCCAACAAGCTCGAAACTCACTAGACTTATTAAACAAGTGGGTCGGGTCGGGTCATAAATGGTCCGATCCAAATTGACCCATTAACCCATTTATACATAATAAAAAAAAATTGACCCATACCCGCCCCAACCCGTATTATTAAAACACTTCTATATTTAACCCAATTTATGAAAACTTATTCTTATTATTTTTTTAAAGATTATATTGCTATCTAGAAGAAAAAGATTATATTGCTAAAATACTTCCAAGTATAATGGACAATTTTTATAATTTTTTTATAATTGTTATAATATTTTTATTTTTATTTTTCCTTTTTCCTTTTCCTTTCTTTTCCATTTTCTTCTTCTACATTCAATAAGGGTCACCGACCAACCTATTTTCTTCTACATCTCTTGAATCGTTCATTAGTTGAACATATTTCTCGATCCTCGTTAACTCTTGACATTTCAACTAATTTGCCAGAGAAAATATAAATTAGAATAAGTTCAGGATTGCACAATGAGTTCAACATAAAGGGTAAAGAATGAGTTCAAAGAGGTGCATCATAGCTCCAAACATGCAGCAACTTGGTGGTGACAAAGAATCATCCAGGTATCAAGAGGTGCATCATAGCAACATCACCATTAGCATCCTCATTTACCTCACTTGTATTATACAAAACAGTAAGCTACCGGATTATGTTCTTCTCGTTATAAGATATCCGATGGTATAAGACATACTACTTAGCTTCCCAGCTAAATCAATGAATTAATGGCAAAACGACAAAAAATGAGACACTTTAACATCTAAAGCCCACCTTTCTAGGCAATGTATCAACTATGCTAAAAATTCTGCTGTCTAAATAAAGTCGACGCAGAACTCGAATCTAACTTAAACCCATTTCACAGCTTGCAGCATCATAGCTGAAGTACAAATGCCAAACACCCTCTCAACAGCACAATTGACAAAGGAAGAAAGGAACAAACAGATTAATAAGGAAACCCATTTAAGACGAGTGCTATTTCGAGAAGAAGCATATGGAAAATAGCGGCGCAATGTAGAAAGAGGGGCAACTACTAAAACGTGCAATCGTTGGTCCATTCAATTAGGATTGGAAACAGAACCACTGCCTTGACTTCGGCCATTTCTTTCTACAGCATAGCCAGGTAAAGGATCAAAATAGTGTTTCCAGAACAGCACAACACAATTCTCCAGCATGAAATGGAATTAGAAGATTCATGTCATTGATCTACAAGCACATACGCACAGGCAGATGCATCACATGCACATCTCAACTGTACAACCCATCAAGGCACTTGCATATGTATTTCCCGTTCCATTTTCGAACCTGTTATCAACCTAAAGCTCATGGAGGGAAAAACACTTTCCGAAGAAACGCTGCATACAATGTATAACCCTGAAGTTCTGAAAAAATGAAGCGTCACAGCTGATTCCGGCAATGACCAACCGCAACGCCAAAAGAACAAACATTTGTCCAACACCTGAACTCAACCAGACACGACTCGCAGAAAAAATATCGAACCCAAAGAACGAATTTGACATAAAACCCAGATCAAGATTAGCTCAAATAAGCTCAACACTCACATTTAATCACCAACGAGACGAAACATACAAGCTAATACAAGTCGCCACCGCACCGGGTACTTGTGTAGCAACGGATCAAGAGAAATGATATCCCACTCAGAAAAGATGCCGAGAACAAGGCTACGCTAACCCAAAACGGGAATCGGCCCCGCCACCGCCCTGTGCCTCGCGCAGGAACGGGGCACCGGTGCTTCCGATCGCCCAGGGCGGGGCACCGCTCCTGGCGTTCAGACAAGCAGGCACGCAAAGGGGGGAACGAGACTCACCTCGATTTCGATGGCTAATCAAGCCAGCGAGGCGTGGCGGTTGGGGCTGCGCGGGCACAAGCGGAGTCGGAGATCGAGAGAGGTCCGACGATGGCAGCGGCCGCGTGCGACGCCACTACCGTGCGAGCAAGAGGAGGAAAGAGAGACGAGGGAGACTGACAGAATCAGCGGGTTTAAGTTAATGGGTTGTAACGGGGTTTAAACTAGACCCTAAGAGCTATGTATTTTACTCTCATTATTTTTAAAAAATCGGCCATTTGAGAAATAAATTATGAGTCATCTATGGCTCATTAGAGTCCATTTTTGTATTTGCCCCTCGGGAAATTTAAAATAAAATCTGAGAATAATCCAAAACTATCAGTTCTTCATATTTTCAATTTTGCTCATTTAATATTTAAATAAATCATAAATAAAGCTCATTGTAAAAGTTTTTTATACTAAACGCACATTCAACTCAAATTTTGATAGGTATAAGCCTCATTGGCCTTAGATCAACTTGTCCATAAATAAATTTGCCATTTTAATAGGTGTAAGTCTTATTGGCCTTAGATCAACTCGTCCCTTGCAATCAACCAACTGTCATCTAGGCCGGCTAGAGGAGGAAAATGATAAAAAAAAAAAAAAAAATTATTTTGTTAAAATATATTTTAATAAGAATGAATATTTCATTAACTAATGACTTGAGCCCAAGCACCAAAGACGCACACATGACCTTTGTGAACCTGAGCTTAAGTGTCAAGAATTGGAGCTCAAGCATCGAAGACCAAAGCACTACCTTTATGGATACGGCTCAAGTTGTTAGAATAATATAAAATTGATTGTTGAAGACTTACTTCGTTTGCACATGTCTTGCTACATGAAGACAAATGGCATTGAAGCTCCTTTGTTTTTTCCTCATAAATGCTACTGCAGAGGGCTTTGGAAAAGAAAGGAAATGAGAGACGTCCAATTTTTCTCCATTCATTAATGCATGCCCCTGCAAAAGACTTGTCCTTCTTTTTTACTTTCCCCTCCTCATTTATGGACCTGAGTGTGAATCTACTAGAAAATATTTCCATTTTATTGTTCTTTTCTCCGGTATTCATTCGTGCCTCATTCCAAAATTTTCCAAACGTTATCATTTTTCTTTAGTATTTTGGTTCCAACACAAGTGCCAATGCATTAGACACAGGTACTAAAGGTCTATGGACCCGAGTGTGGGTGTCGAAGGCCTAGCTTGGTCTCGATAGACTCAGCCCAAGTCCTAAAGATCTCATCCAAAACACCAGGACCCATAATCAATATTAAAATTTCCATGTCTAAGTATAGAATTTCAAGTTCAAACATCAATATTTAATCATATTTAAAAAAAATATTTTTTATTTTTTTAAAGAGGAAATCATTTTCCCGAGCTAAAGTATATTATTTCCATTAATTCATCTCCCTAGTGAAACAAACATGAAATATTTTGTAAAACAAACGGAACCCAAAGTATCATTTGCTAGTCAATATCACGTGTTTGTCGTTGTACAAGATAATATAAAGCCATAGATATACAAGGAATATACTTGGATAAAATAATATCGTGTGGAGATGGAATAATGGTGAACGTCTTGCTCTCTAATCTTCTTTGTCCCCTGTGTTGTCACGAACGTCAATCACGGCTGCTTCCACCCAGAGTCGTCTACCTAGCTTCATCTTGTTGCCACCGATGAGGCTTACCCTTGTGACAAGCTCGAGTCAATCTCAACCACAGAGGAGCTCCACGGCCACATCTAGAGCTTCTCGGCCGAGCTCGATCAGACTTCGACCACAAAGTAGCTTGGCTCGGCCTCAGCCACAGAGGAGCTCCATAGCTAGATTTTGAGCGCCGGCCGTCGTCCCCCTTTATGACCAAATCTGGAGCAACAGATACCGTCCCTCTTTGTTTCATGCATCATTGTCACCCAAGCAGCCGCGCCTTCATCATGCAGTACCTTTGTTCGCTAGGCATTGACCGCAACGTCGACCATGAGGGTAAGGGTGGCGGCCAGGCTAGCGATTGTTGCAGATTGCAAGCGGGAAATGAAGATAGACGAGGGACTAGTGGTTTCTAAAGATCTTGCACGATGGTGATGCCCAGGCTGCTTGGACATCCATATGAGCTTGAATATCTAAACAGTTGACATTCAATCTAACATGATCGGAGAGGAGGTGGAGGTGGAGGACGGTGAGGATAACTAGGTTGCCAATGACAAAAGGCCATTACGTAACATTCAATCAACGAATTAATGTTCAATTCATTTTAGATATCCGTGTATTTACCAAACATTATATAAGACATTTTTATTATTTTGGTCATATCATTCTATAAGACATTAGAAATCATCCAATCTAACCTTGTCCTATCTCATAAATAGGTCAGGCAACCAAATACAACGTACATGTTTGAAAAGGTGTAGTTGATTTCTAAATATTGTGAGTCCTACCTAATCAAATATGTCTAACAACTTATTGATTAATCTCATATTGAAGAGGCATCCATGCCAATATTGTAACTATAAATATGTTAGCATCCATCTTATATAGAATTATCAATGGATTAGTTCATAGAAGCTGACAAACTTTCCTTTTGAACTAATCGTAGTCAAGGTCGATCGAAATTTCACTCTTCTAGAAGAGCCTATTGATTTTCAAGCCTCGCAATGCTGACCCCATCTTGCGTGCATTATGAGAGTTCATGACTCTTCCAAATCATAGGAAGAGTTCAAAATCCTTTGAACCGTCATTATCGTATGTTATATTGCCAGTCAAACTCATCCACCAGATATGCCAAAAAATAAGAAAAAACTCATCTACCGGAAAAAAAAATTAATATATATACTTTTTTCCTGAACTATCCACCGTTGACGCACTTGACCCGTACGTTTTTTTTTCTTCGTGCTTACCTCGTAAGAACATTACAAAACGGAAATGCTGCATTTATTTATTTTATTTGCTTAATTTATTTATATAAAGAAAAAATGCCACCAAAATCTCAAATTATGTTTCTTGGAACAATTTTACCATGAACTTCTTTTTTTGTTATAAAAAATCTCAAACTATGCCACTTGAGATAATTTTACTCTAAACTTTTTTTATGTCACTAAAAACCATAAATTATGATATTCGGGATAATTTTATCCTGAACTTTTCTTTATGCCACAAAAAACTTTAAACTATGTCACATGTGACACAATTACCCCAAACTTTTTAACCGAAGGGCATTTTCGCCTTTTTTTTTCTTTTTCTTTTCTTTTCTTTTTCTCTTCCTCTTCCTAGCAGGGGAAGTCGGCGAGGGTGGCCCTCCTTGCCACCGGCGTCGAGGAGGGCCGCCCTCGCCCAAAGGCGGGGGCAACCCTCACCAGATCTAGCAGGGGCAACCCTCCCCAGCATCGGGCGAGGGCGGTCCCGGCTAGAAGGCGAGGGCGGCCCTCACCCGGTCAAGGGCCACCCTCGCCGAACACCGCCGCCGGTGAGGGCCATCACTGACTTCCCTTTACCAGCCATGGCAAAGGGGGAAGAAAGGGGGAAAAAAAAGAGTGAAAATACAAAAATGCCATTTAATTAAAAAGTTTGAGGTAAATATGTCCTAAGTGGCATAATTTAAGATTTTTTATAGTACAAAAAAAAGTTCAGGTAAAATTGTCCCAAATGGAATAATTTAGAATTTTTGGTGACAAAAAATGTTTGGGATAAAATTATTTCAAATGACATAATTTGAGATTTTTCATAACACAAAAAATAATTTAGGGTAAAATTGTTGTAAGGGACGTCTTTGTGGCATTTTCCCATACATAAATAGCAATCTCCGTCCCTCCATCTCATCTCCATCTGTTCGATTCATCCACAGCGACACCAGCTCCAGCTCTCGGCCATGGCGACGCGACCTCCGCCACCGGCGGCTGACTTCTGCACCGTGATCTCCGAATCGCGACGCATACTCAAAGCCCACTCCCGCCACTTCCTCGCCCTCACCGTGCTCTTCATCCTCCCTCTCTCCTTCTCCATCGTCATCTACCCCACTCTCCACCGCCTCCTCCTCAACTCCTCGTCCTCCTCGAATCCTTTTCTCGACCAGGCCCTCCTCGGGCGCTCCCCCCTCCTCCTCTCCCCCCTCAATCAGCCGCCGCAACAGCACCAACAAAGCAGCGTCGACGCGAGGAGCTTGCTCATCGGCGCTGGATACACCTGCTTCCTCACACTCCTGTCTATCTCCGCCACGTGTTCCATCACCCACAGCGTCATCCAGGGGTTCCACGGCCGACCGGTCGAGCTCCTCTCGGCGATCAAGTCCATCGGAACGTCCTTCTTCCCTCTCTTGGCTACGCTTATCTGCACCCAAGTCATTATCTCCTCGATCGTAATCGCTTCTGGAATCTTATTCTTGATCCTCATAGGGGCCGAACTCGCTATTGGTCACGAAATTACTTATCCTCGCCTTTCTCTCTCGGATTAGTAGCGTCGATCGTGGTTGTCCTATTGTTGGTAGTGGCGTATCTGCAAGTGCAGTGGGTTCTGTCAAAGGTGGTCGTGGTGGCTGAATCGGGCTACGGGTTCTCTGCGCTGCGGCGGAGCGCTTATTTGGTGGAGGGAATGAGAGGCGTGGCGTTGTCGCTGATGCTGTTCTTCGGAGCTCTGTCGGGGCTTCTGGGGTGGGCTGGTTCGAGGACTTGGGCGTCGGCAATCGACTGGAACGAATGGAGCTGGGCTTTCGTGGTCCAAATCATGGAGGCGTCGATCTGCCTCGCGTTGCTGATGCTGCTCAGTCTGGCCGCGAACGCGGTGCTGTACATGTACTGCAAGGCTTTGCACGGAGAGACGGCCGGGGAGACCGCCAGGGAGTTCGCGAGGGAGTACGTTAGTTTGCCCTTCGACGACGAGAAGGTCCCCCACCTGGTTACTGTCGCGGATGCTTGATCGATTCGGGATCGTGCGAGGGCGCACTCGGGTCATCGACTCGGGCAGCCGTAAGATTGCTTTCCTTTGCGTCTCCGTTTCGTAGAAATGTGGGGTAGTTCGACAACGCTCCACGCGTGTGGCCTCTAGGTGTTGGATTTTGTTTGTACAATCAGAGGCATGTATATTGTACAAGCAACTGTACAGATTACATCAGGTAGAATCTGATCGGATTCGGTGTGATCACGTAATGATGTGTAATAAAGGCTTGTTTGTTAACACTTTCGAAAATAACTAATTATGTTCCTTATTCCATAGCAGATTTGGAACATAAATGCATTTAGTAGAAAAATCTTTGTTTTTGGGAACAAATTTATTTGAAATAGAATTAAAAAGAAAAAAAAGTTAACTCTCACTTATGGAAACAATTTTGAAAATTAGTTTTTTTTCTTTCTTTTCTCTCCTCTTTTTTTCCCTTCCCTTTCTTCTTCTTCCTCTTCCTCCTCCCACCCCATCGCCTCCCCATTGCCACCCTTGGGCCGCCACCGACGAGCGACTGGGCGAGGTTCGGCAAGCCCGCCAAAGCCTTGCCGGAGCCTCACCCGGCCATCAATGAGGCTCGACCTCACAGATCTAGGCGAGCCTCGCCAGTGGCCAAGCGAGTTCTCCAGACCTCGCCCGACCACTCGCCGGCCACCACTAGTGACGGCGGCCAAAAGGAAGAATGGAAGAAAAAAGAAAAAGAAAAAAAATTATAATAAAAGATATTAAAAATTAAAAGAATCAAAAGATCAAAAAATTTTACCAAACGCATTTTACGTTCCCTCGAGTAAAAATTTTAAACGGTTTATCAAATGCCTTAAATACTCAAAAATTATTCTCGGAAACAAAATAAAAAAAAATCATTTTTGATGAAAAATTGTTCCTAAGAATAGAATCGTAGCCAAACGCACTCAAGCTATCACAATTCCATTAGATGGAGATGGGTTTATTGCAGGGGCATTCTAATCCTTATTAGGTCAAATGTAAATAGTTTTTTAATTGAGTCAATATTACGAAAAATCGACAAATTTATCTCCAAATTAATTTTATAATAATCAAAAACCCCAAATTGAAATGTTTGTGATAAATCTACCATAAGTTAGTTTTTGTTAAATTAGTTTAATACTACAAAAAACCAAAAATCAGTACGCATTTAATAAATTGGTAATATTCGTCAACCGTCATGTTTCTTTTAACTCATAAATTGATAGTAAATTTAAAGAAAATTAACGGAGAGTAAATTTATTACACGTCATCAATATGAGGTTTAGTTTATGGTAGATTTGTTACAAATACACTAATTTAGAGTTTTTAAAAATACTAATCTTTTTTTAATTATCTCAAAAATACTGCATCAATAGGTACATATGTAATCAAGTTGTAAGGCCCCATCTATTTTGCAAAAATAAAGTTATTTTTCGAAAAAAGATCATATTTTTTATGTTTGGCTGAACAATAAAAATATTTCTTTCTTTTTTTCCATCACGTATCTTTGTCTCTGTTTGTTCTAATATTCTATGCAAAATATATAAGAAAATATGTCCTATCTTGAGAATGGCTACTAGAGCCCTGCTTATCGAGTTTTGCACTTCGGCAGAACTATTCTTAAGAACAGTGATATCTCAGACAATTGGTTTGATTTTCTAATTTTTTTCAATATCTTTCCAATAATCATTATTATTTTTCATGTTATCAAACTTTTTTCTAACAGATCTACAGCGGGAGCTCGGTGTGGCTACTGATGAGGATGGCTCAAAGTGACCTTGGAGGGACCTGTCTCGGTTGGTGACGCGCGAGATGAAACGGCAAAGGGACTCGGCCAGCGGACTTAGTCCTCGTTGACACTCAGCCGAAGACAGCCACAGACGCTGGGACAATCCTGCAATACAGAGAAAAGAACTTCGTTGCCGTTAGGGGGACGACAGCAGCAAGCGCCATAGGACAGCAGCAGGGAGGATCATCGGTCGGTAGTGGAACAACAGCTAGGATCGTGGCAACAACCGAGGAGCAGGTCATCGCGGTGCATCAGCAGAGGCAGGACTTGCTCGACTGGGGGGCGTCGCCGGATCAGCAACAGGGAACAGCAACGTCGTTGCTGGGACAGGGAAAACAGCAGAGTCGGTCACAGCTCGCCTGTCGCCAAAAAGGTGGGGCGGCAGCTTCGCGGTGCTGCAGGATCGTCAACAAGGAAGCAGAAGCGAGCAAAGACTGTCCGGGGGTGTACAGCAGAGCGTCGATGAACGGAGGCAGCGAAGGGCATGGCCGTAAGATGGGCTGGGCTCGTCGGAAACTGAAGCTGCAACGATGGTTCAAGTGTGAAGGAGTCCGTGACAAACACCAGTCGCAGCGGAGGAGGAACACGTTCGAGGACCCGCGCACGACCTTTGTGGACATGAGGGACCCAAGCACTGCCTTTATAGGGCTTGAGTGCCGGGCATTGGGCCCAAGCACCAAGGCTCTCGGGCTCGTCCTCGATGGACTCGGGCCAAGGCATCGCAAACCTAAATCTAAATGTTGGAGCGTTAAGATTCTTGTAATCAAGCATAGAGTTTTAAGTCCAAACACTAATATTTAGTTATATTTTGAAAAATATTGTCTTTTTAAAAAGAGGATATCATTTTCTTGAATGTAAGCATATATTTTTCATTGACTCATTTTTTAAAGCAAATCAAAAGTTGAAAAATAAGAAAAATGTTTTATCAAATCCAACATTACCTTCTGCGATAGAAAAAGTCAAGGCAATCAAATGCAGGCTAAATGTTTGAAAAGGTGCAGTTGAGTTTTGAACATTTTGAGTCCAGCGCAATCCAACCTTTGAAAGAGACTTCCATGCAAATGTTGTAACCATAAATATAACATATTGAAAATTCATTAAAAATGCATCCATTCTGAATGTACTTTACGCGCATTAAAGTCCATGACTCTTTCAAATCCAAATTACATCATCATAGGAAGAGCATAAACCTTATTAACCGGCATTATTGTACGTTATATTGCTAGTCCAATTCATCAACCAAAATAAAATAGAAAAACAATTTTTCCTGAACTCTCCACCGTTCACGCACTTGTCCCATACTTACCTTGCAAGAAAAAAGCAAAAGCAGAAATGTTTTATTTATTTATTTTATTTTATATAAATAGTGATCTCCGTCCTTTCGTCTCTATCCATCCTGCATCATCCTCGACGACGACACGAGCTCCAGCTCTCGGCCATGGCGACAACCACACCTCCGCCACCGGCGGCAGACTTCTGCACCGTGATCTCCGAATCGCGACGCATACTCAAAGCCCATTCCCGCCACTTCCTCGCCCTCTCCGTGCTCTTCCTCCTCCCTCTCTCCTTCTCCGTCGCCGCTTACCCCACTCTCCACCGCCTCCTCCTCAAATCCTCCTCCTCGAACGCTTATCACACCCAGACCCTCCTCCGGCGCTCCCCCCTCCTCAATCCACTGGCGCAACACCCCCACCACCAACAAAGCAGCGTCGACGTGAGGAGCGTGCTTGTCGGCGTCGGATACACCTCCTTCCTTACGCTCCTGTCTATCTTCGCCGCGTGTTCCATCACCTATAGCGTCGTCCAGGGTTTCTACGGCCGGCCGGTCAAGCTCCTCTCGGCGATCAAGTCCATCGGAACGTCTTTCTTCCCTCTCTTGGCCACGCTTATCTGCACCCAAGCCATCACCTCCTTGATCGTCATCGTTTCTGGAATCTTAGGGTTCTTGATCCTCAAAGGGTCCGAACTCGTTATTGGTAACGAAATTAGTTATTCCTCGCCTTACTTCCTCGGATTAGTAGCGTCGATCGCGGTGGTCCTAGCGTTGGTATTGGTGCATCTGCAAGTGCAGTGGGTTCTGGCGAATGTGATCGTGGTAGCTGAATCGGGCTACGGGTTTTCTCCGCTGCGGCGGAGCGCTTATTTGGTGAAGGGAATGAGAGGCGTGACGTTGTCGCTGACGCTGTTCTTCGGAGCTCTGTTGGGTCTTTTCGTGTGGACTAGTACCCTGTCGACTTCCGAGTCGGTAATCGATGGGAATGAATGGAAACGCTGGCATTTTGTAGCCCAAATCGTGGCCACGTCGAGCTCCCTCACGTTGCTGATGCAGTTCAGTCTGGCCGCGACCGTGGTGCTGTACATGTATTGCAAGGCTTTGCACGGAGAGCTGGCCATGGAGATCGCCGAGGAGTTCGCTAGGGAGTATGTTAGTTTGCCCTTCGATGATGAGAAGGTCCCTCACGTGGTTTCTGTCGCGTATGCTTGATCAATTTGCGATCTTGCGAGGGGGCACTCGGTCATTGACTCGGGTAGTTGTAAGATTGCTTTCCTTTGCAACTCTGTTTCATAGAACTGTAGTGTAGCTCGACGTTTCACCACGTATGTGGCCTCTAGGTGTTGGATTTTGTCTGTACGATACAAGCAACTATACAGTTTGCATCAGTTAGATTCTGATCGGACTTGGTGTAATCATGTAATGACGGGTAATAAAGCTTTCGCAATTCAATAGATGGAGACGCGCCTTTTCTTTCTTACAGTGTGATAAGACACGCCTGCATATCAAGTGAAGACATTGTCGCGTGCTGTGGCGGTACCACTTGCTGTGTAGGTTGGAGGGATGCTGTTGGGACTCAATTTTGCTGCTTTTAGCTGTTCAGATGTTGTGTAATCATGTAATGATGGGTAATAAAGCTTTCGCAATTCGATAGAGGGAGACGTGCCTTTTCTTTCTTACAGTGTGATAAGTCACGCCTGCATATCGAGTGAAGACATTGTCGCATGCTGTGGCGTTAGCACTTGCTATGTAGGGTGGAGGGATGCTGTTGGGACTCGATTTTGCTGCTTTTAGCTGTTCAGATGTTGTGGAATTCATCCTTAGCACATGTTTAAAGTTGTTAGGTCATAAGGAACTGCAGTGTTCTCGGCTTTCTTCAGACCAAAGCATCATTCATCAGAGGGCTGAGATTCCAGTCTGATATTAATAGATCATGAGCAACTCACAAGTTGCAGATATAGATCAAAGGGTCATTGAGGATTGTCTTAGGAGAATTTTGAGTATGCTTTTGTTTGGTTACATATGCTGGGGGAGCAAATGGTCTTGGCAGGAGTATTTTCAAGAGGAGCAAACTAGGATCCGTTCAGAATGGAGAAGACGTGTTCTTCAGGAGTTCTAAAAACTGATGATTATTATTTGTGAAGCCTTTCTGATTGTTTCCGTACTCTCTCTCCTTTTCCCAACTGTTGATATTCTTGGGCATGGATAGGCGTTCTTTTGCTTGAGTGCCTATTCTGTAGTCCTAATACACCATTTCATATCTTATCCATATACAACCGGAGGCGTTTACTGAAGCTTGTAATACTTAAAGATCACCGTGCTCTTTTCCCTGCCCGAGCTGGTGATCTGACTGAACTATCGTGCAAATCTGCATGCTAGCTTCCAGCCGTCCGCTGAATGGGCATTGTCTCGTGAGGCATATCCAGCTTAACCGGTTCGCTAGGGGCAGAAGCTTCTCTGTCGGTAAACATGCATCGTAGCTGTTAAATCTGCTTTAAATTTCTGCCATCGATCGTACAGACACCATAAAACAATAAAACGAATTAGATTGTGGTTTGTCCTGTATCCATACACTTTATGATATTCATTCTGTCATTCTTATAATCTCGAGATTAAACGAAAAGCAGATATATTATCATGCTTCCACTGTGTTAGCCTGTTCGCTTACTTTGCGCATGTGAAGTTTTATACGGCCACTGTTCACAAACTAATGCACTCCCTGCTTTCTTTTCCCATTCAAATGAAGGTATTCATGGCCTACTTTTTAATACAGATGGCGGATTCTGGCCAATTCATTACGTTAGTTGGGGGAAAACTCCGTGTCTAATCTTTTAGTAGAAAGTCCCACTCACAAAACCCATGTCTAATCTTCGGTAGAAAGTCCCACTTCCCTGCCTGATTATGGCCTTCCGATTCAAGTGTTTGACATGAACTGTTAAGAACCGAATGTAGATATCAACATCTGCACATTAAAACGCCCATGCGAGAGAGAAAATGGAACTTGATAGGAAACGTACTGTAGAAAGGAAGTTGGAAAATCGATCCTTGCCAGATGAAGGATTACAAAAAGTACAAATCAGGCAGCTTGCCTGAATCGCAAACTTGCCTTTCTGTGGGTTTAGAAGAGTGAGAACCAAGAACTCCCAAGTTAAGAGGAAAGATTTTTTTCAGCCAATCCCACTTGCCAAATGGTCAATTCAAAAACTCCTTTTTACAGCTTATCGAAACTCCTTCGATTTAAGGATATCAGAGGCAATGAACAGCATTAGAATGCAAAAGCAAGATAGGTCTATTAGTCCTCGGAAGCCCGAATGACCCTTGTCCATGAATGAAAGAATTGTGAACTCCATCGCATCTTCATCAAATCAGTTTGACGCAAGACTTAATACAGGTCAAAGCTTTCTGTGATCAACCTGAGAAGATGATGACGACGATGCTTTCAATCTTGCCACCCTCTGATCCTGATCAAATCCCGATAGAAGATTACTCCAGTTTGCTGACCTCTGAACAAACCTAGAAGGAACCCTGTCGCTATCTTCCCCACCTGATGCTTCATACCCATCACTGGTTGATCGAGAGAGAGGTAATCCTCTCTGTGCAGCAAAACCAGCAGGTAATCCAGTCGGCCGCCTACCCTCTTCAGGCCCCGAGGAGGAGACTCGGAAAGGGTGGATGTCAGGAGACTCCAGGCTGCTGTCAGGGGAAGACCCCACAATTTCATTGGAGCTAGACATGGCCCGGCTTGTCTGGAAAGCACTTCGAGCCTCGAGCTGAAGAGGAGCCAAGCTTGTTGATGTCTCAGGGATACCATTCTCTACACTTTTCAGTGAGAGATTCGTGATTGGCTCCATGGCCAAGTCAGCTGGGAGCCTCACCCGCTTACTCGGCCGCTTCCTATTATTATCAGGCCTTGGTATCATCCGTCGGCTACTGCTTCCAAAGTTCCTGTCAGCTCCAAGGCCAAAGGGGGATTCTCGTCTCACAACAGGCTGGAGTATTTTAGATCTTTTTCTAGCCTCTGCAGCAGCTTTCGAGACTTCTTCTGCATTTAAGCGAGCAAGTGTCCACGGACTGATTTTCACTGCTCCAGGGTTCTTTTTCTTTGGTGGATCCTCTCCCACCGTCTTCTTGCCCAAAGAGCTAACAGATCCAGTGTCCGGAGGGACAACATCAAACTGAAGGAGGGATAAAATTAGGTATTCATGGCACATGACACAAACCTAAGCTTTGTAAAACTTCACTAAATAGAGTTCATAAAGCTCATAAAAGAGAATTTTGTGGAGACATCATAGGCAGCACTGGCTAATTGCCTCGGCTCTGCCCAAAAATACGCCCAAAGAGGTTGGTCTAATTTTAATCAAGGAATTTAAATTAGGATGATCTTGACTTCCGGAGATAGAGATGAATTAACACACTGGAGCTGCATGCTCAAATATAAGAAAATCTGCTTTGAACAATTCATACTTCCACAAGTTTAATGAGTACCTGATCTTCCAGGAACAATCGCGGCGGCGTGCACCATGCACCTCGGTGGAAAGTTGTGAAAGAGCTCGCACTGCTCAATCCAGTAAGTGAGCTGGCAGGAGACATTTGTGCACTTTGATGGCCTACTCCTTGTTGCTCTTGCTCTTGCTCCCTCAGAGCTATGATGTAATCATACGTGCTAATTCCCTGAGATTTAATTCAAGGCTATGTTACTAAATGAAATATTCAGGGAAATTGCTATGTAAAACAAGCTCCATTATTTTCATCACAAAAGAAAATGGCACAAGAAAACTGGAAGTCCAATGCAGTTGGTCTATGAAAAGGGAAATATTAGATAGAACAGCGACCACAGATGATCCACAAGAAAGGGGCAACATTCGAACCAATGTCCAGCCAACCACCCGTGACCTAAAGTGAAGGCCAGAAGTGAATTAATGATTTAACATTCAATAGAATGGTAACCACAGATGATCCACAAGAAAGGGGACAACATTTGAACCAATGTCCAGCCAACCAACCGTGACCTAAAGTGAAGGCCAGAAGTGAACTAATGATTTAACATTCAATAGAATGGTAACCACAGATGATCCACAAGAAAGGGGACAACATTCGAACCAATGTCCAGCCAACCAACCGTGACCTAAAGCGAAGGCCAGAAGTGAACTAATGATTTAATATCATGGCCAAGTACCACCAGTTTATGAAAGAAGAAGATTTTCAAGAGCAAATACTCAATTCAAAACCAAAACAAGGGCCAGAAGTGATCATTTCTCAGTCCATGCAAGAAGAGGAAGGATACATTAATATATAAAACTTAATGGTAGGAAAAAGGAAAAACATATGAGGCACAAGAAATAGAAAACAGAAAAAGAAAGGGGCTAAACCTTAACAATCAAGAAAGGTGCTCATGTACTACTTAAGAGCAAGTTGGTGGCAAGTTACCTTCTTTACGAGAAGTATATGGAAGAAGAAAAGCTGAGCTAGTGGTAAGGTGGCAATCATCGCCAGGATGGTGCACACCACCTGCAACGTGATTAATTCCAGTAGCTAAATAATCATTCAATGGCTTGCATATAATAATTAACAGAGACATAATAAGTTGAGACATGCAGATAATCTTAGTACATATACAAGCAAGTCCAAATGAATCTTATGAGATTATGAAAGGGCGGCAATCTTACCACTACAATCACAAAGGGCACTAAAGAAAAACTGCTCCCCAATTTGGTTGCAATATCCACCATAAATCGCTTCTTCTCGAGAAAACAGCATACGAGCACGAGCATACCCGTGGACCATTGCAGAATAAGCTGCAGTCTCAAGGCCAGGATGCAAAATCAAGCTATTTACAAGTCAATAATCATTTAACGTGAAGGAAACAAAATGAAAGGCTCGCAGGAGGTGAATTTCAAGTCATGTCACTGTATGGCCAAAACTTAAACCAAATTCAACTAGAGTTCAGTTGAGGTCAGAATTTTTATTGCTTTACGTTGGATGAGCAGTCTAGTAAATATGAGGTAAATGATGCAGACCTAAGACAAATGGCAAAACAAACAGGAACTCCTCAGTATCTATAGATGTAAAAGAGCTAATGTAGGGCCATCCAGCTTTTCTGCATACTAGGGTGCTTTAAGCTCAATTCACACTTTATAAATTGAGAAATGCATCATGCTGGCAATACATATCAAGAACGCGGGAGAGTGAAGGCATCCGACATACTGAAGACAATGATAGACTGAGGATAAGAAGGCCAGGATCTTAATGACATTTTAATAAACAGGATTTAGAGAGAAAAAAAAATTATATATTCTTGCTTACCAAGAGAAGAGCAGATACCATAAGAGTGAAAAACTGCTTGTAGTTCTTTCTACCAATACAATTATTCAGCCACTATAAAGAAAAAGAAATAACACAAGTCAGAAGATTTGATTAGCTCAAACTTGAAAAATATTGAGTGCGTGAATGTCTCGATAATTGGGAACTCGCAATACCCTGCAGTGATGATCGAATCTATCAACACATTTGTCACAAACTCTACAATGCTTGCTGTACTTGAAAACCTGCAACAGAAGATCATTTGAATGACATAAGGTTATAACAACTTGTTGGATGCATATATAAAGTTATGATCTTGCAAACTTTGGCATGGATATATAAACTAATGATCTTGCAAATTGACAAGTTTATGATGCAAACTCTGTAAAGGAACAACTGTCACATGCAGATGCTACTTTCAGGGATGATTATCAACAATGTAAGGCCATCTTATGTGATGAAGAACAAGAGTGCTCAAACAAACCTCAACTTCACACAAGCTGCAATAGAACATGCCATCTTCACTTATGTGTTTCTCAGAAGATTCATCACTCGAGCTACAGCACTCGCACATTAAAGCGCAGGGAAATAATGCTAATGCACAACAAGTGGTGTGCTTTGATGGTGCACTGTTCCTCTCAGTTTCAGCAGTGTACTCCTTCGCCGCAGTGCTCTCTACATCGTTGTCAAGAGATTTGCCTCCAGCTGCTGCATTATTGGCATCATGTATAGATGAAGTTGAGTCACCTCCTAGTTTGGAATCCTTTTGTCGGACATACTTTCCATTATCTAAAACCTTGAGATACTTTTTAGACTTAAAAACCCCTGGGTCTGCAGGATCTGCTGCAGCACACCAAATGTACAGGCCGAAAACACATGTAATCTGAAAGGCCAAAGGAGTTATTGATCAGATTAGAAATAGCAATGTATTATATATAAAATTAAAGGCAAAGAATCACTGAAATTAAGAGTTGAAAGACTTCAAATGATAACATGATGGGGCGTCTATTTTTGTCATCTACAAGAAGTTATGAGCAAAGAGAATACAATAACTTTCATCTAATGTGCAGAGAAGCCTAATTTGTGGTGTTTTATGCTGTAAGCCAGTCTGCATCTTGCTCAGAGTATATGCGTCCATCTGGGTAGTAGAATTTTGCTGCAATGTCAAGCAACCCCAAATCCAAGGTTTTGCCAGATTTAATTAAAAGAGGGCATGCCACAACCCGGCACCATCTAACTTTCAGTCGCAGATACAGAAGAGCCAGCAGTTGCCATATAACAGTGGCGCAACACAACCCAGTTAACCTCCTCACAAGCACCCTCCTAGATATGGTCTTTAACCTTCTCCGGGCAAAAATTGGCAGCAGCACAAAGTATCATCTGTCTTCATTTCCCAACCTCAAAATAACCGTACTGCCCAAAAGCAGTTCTAAAACAATGGAAATCTCCAACCACTTAAAGAGAGTAAACGACAGCTTTCCAAATCTTAACTCGAGAACCGACATATTCAAATCTACAGACCACCCACCGAATGGACAAGTTAACCGTAACCTGTTCAGTCTGAATAACAACCCATCATCAGGTCTGTGGGAGGTCAATCACATAATAAAGTTCAAGGCTTTTTGCCGAGTGTGATGCTGAGTGCCGCGAATTGAATGCACACTCCAAAGGATCTAAGAAAAATTGTATCCGGGAATGGAAAGAACCAAGAAAGGAAGAGGCACATATCGTAAAAAGAAAGGACTAGTATATAACACCCAGTTAGAAAACAGCAAAAGTGGTACAGATCTGGATCCCTCTTTAGCCAAACGCATTAAGCAGGCACAATTTCGCTGCCAAAAAAGAAAGCGAAGAACTTCACTCACCAGAGGAGTGTAGATGCCCATCACAACGTACTGAAACATCTTGTTCCCAACAAAGGGCGCAAAGAACACATAGAAGGCAAACCCCAATGCCAGAAACACAGCAACCGCCACCACCTTCATAATGCAACCAAGAAAAAGAAAAATCATAAAAAATATGAAAATCTTTGCGAAAGCCACACCTGTTGAACACAGCTAATCCAATAGGAAGTACCTGCAGAGGGTGGTAAGGAAGCTGCCATCCATGCTTTCTCATTTCCCCTTCAAGCGTTTGCAACACCAGGAGGAGTAAAACTAATGTGCGGAGACGAAAATGTATGTAACCAGAAAAGAGAAAACATTAATCACTTGGATTTGTCTGCTCCTTGATTTTCAAAGAGATTCCTTTCACTTTCCCTCATTTTCCGGGGAAAGCAAAAGAAAGAAAACATATTAAAAAAGAAAAAGCCGCGATTTTTAGCTGCAGGATACCGCAAAAACAGACGCTCGCATTGGTATTTCAAACAGGTCTAATTGGACAAAAAGAAGCAAGAGAAATACGAAAATGGTTCAGAAGTAAAAACTGAAACTTTAGAAGAAAACAGAGATCAGAACAAGCTGGAGTCGGACGCTTTCCACTCCCAAACCCAGATTACAGCTTAATGGAAGCTGGGTGGGATGAAAGATCGAAAAAGGGTCCTCTGGTTTCTTCTTCGTTTCTGCAAAAGCTCTCCTTTTTTTTTTTTTTTTAACTTGGACAGAGAGCTTGGGGGACTGTGAGACAAACTGCCGAGAAAGAGAGATGTCTGGCTTTGGGTCCTTCAATTCATGCTCGTGAATGGGTATTATTATTACAGGGGCATGCCCCCCTTTTTTCACCTTTTTCTTTTTCCCGGTTTTTTGTCTGTATAGCTCTGCCATATGTGGGGGGTGGGTGAATCATTGAACGAGGGGAAGTTGCAACCAAACGCTTCCGGTAGTCTTGCCACTTGCCGGCGAGCCATAGGCAAAAGCTCATTAAATGCCTTTCCCGTACGCCCTTTGTCTTCCGCAATGAACTTGATCGTGAGCAAAGGCGGTCCAATGGCGAAGTCGGGCTCGGTCGACGTCCGTCCAAGGCGACCCTACCGGATTAATTTTCCGCAGGTGCTAGGGCCGCGGGAGATGTCACGAGTGGAGCCCATCGCCCTAGCTTAGCTTACAGTATTTCTTCTTCGATCCGTGGTTTCGAAATTTCGGGACACATGGACGCCATTGCTCGGGTCGTACCACCACGCATTGGGGAAGTTTTCTTTTAAGCAACAATGATGTGCCACTGAATCGTCACGACCGGAAAGTCAAGGTGTTTCGTATTCTCTGTGAAGGAAGGAAGGAAGGCTGTCCGTGATTTGGATCGCGAACGGGATTTTGTCTACAGGAAATACGTGATCTTGTCCAACCACTTTTTGTCTTCGGTCGGAGTTTATCTCGCTTGAATGGCGATTAGGGGAAAACACACAGTCCTGTCGTCAGAGTCAAGCTGGTCAATTCTTATATCATAGGTTTAGGGTGGGTGATCTCCGCCTCCATCATAGGTGGTGGGTGGATGTCGAGCCTCCTTTACGAGGCTGTTCCGTCACATGGGTCGGAGTAGGTTACAACTCGTATCTCCCGTGTGATTGTTTGGTCCGGATTTATTATCAAGAGGACTAATGCCAATTATTAAGAGCTCGAAGAGATCACTCAAAGCTTGCCAACATTTCCAGTTTAACCCATTTTTATCATTATTAGGTGGTTTTCTTACCCAACAAACTAGTTTAAAGAAAAAAATTCTTTGTACTTATAAAATGACCACCAGGTCTTTCTGCAATTAACATGATGGAATAACCCCAACAAGAGAGAGTCGGTTAAACGATCTAATGTAAAAGAGGCAAATTAAGGTCACGTGAGACGAGTGTAACAATTGACATAATTGGTCTCGAACAAACGAACGATAGTGTTTTCTAAATGTGTCTAGAAATTGGTTGTGGAGATCTCAAATGTCGCAGAAGTGTGGATTTTCTTGATTGAGGGTACTCAACATCACGCACGAAATTGAGAATTCAGCATGTGCTTTTTGATATTGCCATAGAACCCGTGGAATGTCGCCCATTCAACCAAAAAAAGTTGGAGATCATTGCTACTTTATTCAATATGCGCATTACAATCACGGAAATCTTGTGGATTGCAAGTAGAAGAAAATGGCCTATTGCTAGAGAAGAAGGAAAGACGACTGAAATCGTGAAATATTATTATGCTTTTGTACAAGGAAAAGAGTAATGGAAAAATGGTAGATTATATTTCACATTACGTACAAGTTCTACTTGAAACCCGAAACCTATCAGTTAAAATAAATTCGTCATTTTTTGGAATGCAGAACATATGCCGTGCATCCCTAGAACATGGAACATTTCCAAATTCTACCAAGATTCCACTTATATTATTAATTGAAATATTACAATGAATCATTACATTTTAAAACCACAACTTGCTAGTACAATCCGCTAACTACAATTCATATCTAGACATACAAAAAATATTAAATAACAAGGTATAAGAGCTCATACTAGTAATTCTAAATTATATACTTATTATCGAATACCATAAAATATTTTGATATCGTGAGAAAACATAATTCAAGAAAAACAAAAAAAAAAACTTATTTTAAGTTCTACGTTCTTCCATCTACCTAAAATCTATAATCTACTCATCAAAACAGATTTCATAATTCTTGAAACCTGAAATATACCTTGCATGTATTGAATATCAGGATCGGACAACTTTCCACCGGTCATTTTTATATATAGCTACTACATTATTTTATGCATTATCTTTTTATCTATTTCCAGAAAAGAAGAAGCAAATTGCAGAGGGGGAGAGTGACCTAACATAAGAAAAGGACGATAGTGTTACTGATGCGTCGGGTGTAGTGTAGTGACGAGATTGTGTTGGGGGGCTTTGAAAGGCCCGATAAGATGCCTTTGGCATTTTCTTGTCGGGATGAGATCGTAAAATTTAAACTTCAAACAAATAAAATGCTTTGTTATTTTCAGGATGTGTCTGGTCTAGGTTCGTTTGTAGGAAAATTATTTTCGAGATTTTCACTTTCTAATATTTGAATGATGAAATGTATAAATAAAACATTTTTACAGATTAAAGATAAGAAATTCAGATAATGAAAAATGACTTATCTAAACTATCAAACACATGAGAATCAATTATTTATCATAGGAATTGACGTCCGTGAAAAATATTTTTCTTAATAAAAAAACTTGTCAATTCAACAAATGCACCATAAGTCATAAGATTTGAAACATGTCAAATCATGATGTTTGCCGTTCGCACTTCAATGTCGCTTGCTTTCTCGTTCGAAATAAAGATTGTGAAAACGTTTATTTTCTCAATTATAATAGTTAAAAATTGAGAGGAAAATGATTTTCCATATAGCATACGGAATTCACAATAGAAAATACGACTTGTTTTCTTACACCGGATTGGCTCGAAGCTCTGATCTAACATTATAATTTTTCCTCTCTCTCTTTTGTTTTTGTAATATTTGGAAACCCTTTTCCAAGAAATGATAAGTACGAGATCGGGAGTTTTATTATCACGAAATCTACGGTGGACCATCCCATTTTTTTAATTCTTACTTCTTTTTTAATATTATTTGAAAAGTGAGTGGACTTTTCAAAAAGCCGACTGTATTTCACTGACGTAGTAGTTCGACTGCATTAACTTCTTTGGATCACCCTCTGTCGCCGCTTGGACAGGTCCGAGAGAGCACCTCAAATTCCCAAAACACCCTTTCTCCGAACATAAATTAAAATCAAAGTAATCGACGAATCTTCATTTTCACCACACGAAAGTTTAATATGTTTTCCCTCTCGCGTTTAAGCTAATCGTCATGCGCGAAAACGGGACGTCAACGAACCCGCATTGATGAGATAACTTGCGGAACTCGAAAAGAGGGCATGATAACGTGAATCGAGGCATGAGAAAAATTGTGAAGGAGAATGTTAAGATTGGAACATTGATTTGTGCTTTGATCCTGTAATAGAATGTTGAATCCACAAACTCAAAGCTATTGAGCAGAGTAAGATGGTATGTTTATAAGGCAAGGCAATTTGTAGATAATGGAATAGTGTGCTCAATGCTCCCCTCTTGTGAAAGCCAATTTCTTGGATGTGCACCACTCGACTCTATTTTGTGAAATGGAAATGATTCTTACTATCTAAGCAAGTTGTTATGTATTCACCCTGAGCAAATGAGTCGTGAAAAAACATCATACAAGTATAAATTTGAAATTTTCTACGTAACAAAAAAAAATAATGATAAATGTTTGCAATGGACATAATTTAAAGTTTCTAGTGGCTTTTGTTCTTTACTTCTTGGATTTTTCTTAGGATGACTTGCCAATTCACAGCCGATTTCATTGCAAAGAATTAGAAAATGAAAGCATTCTTAAACAAAAGAGAGTTGGGGCCCTTTTGGTGCCAAAGTACTCATCAATCAATGAAAGTTAGATTAAACATAATCACGCTATGAAACTTAATATTTTTTTTTGTTTGTAAGGGGATAATAACACAAATAGTTCATGAACTTTGACCTAATGTGTAATTTGGTCATGAATTTTTAATTTATTTAATGTAATCTCTGAATTTTTGGGATATATTTTATACAGTCTTTAAATTATATAAAATGTTAATGTACGATGTAATCTTTTTCATTAATTCAAAACCATGGACTATATTGAACATTTTTATATAGCTAAATAATATATTAAATATGTATTAAAAGTTCATGAACTACATTGAATAAATTTAAAGTTCAAATACCATATTGCATATTGGGCTAAAATCTAGGGATTACGTTGAATAAATTAAAAAATCAGAGATCAAATTATACATTAGACCAAAATTCAGAGACTAAATTGAACAAATTAAAAGTCCAGAGACCAAATTGCACATTGAATTAAAATTCATGAATTGATCGTGTCATCTCCCCTTTCCAATATAATAGATAAACTTATTTTTTAATTTTGAAATAATCAATGTTATCCGGTCACATGAAAATATCATTTTTCGAGCTTTCAAAAAACAAGAAAATGAAAAAGAACATCGTTTATGCAAACTTCTCTTCGCTCTTTTATTTATCTAAGTACCCTCTTCTCGTTCGTGTCTCGAATCCCATCGCCTCCTCATCATCATCCCGGTTCCATCCTACGAAACATCGTTCGGCTCGGCACGAGGCTGGCCATCCAGAAAGTACAGCGCGACGCTTGCAGGTCGCAAAAGCCCGGCAGAGCACGACGAAGATAAAGGAGAGAAAAGGGACTGGGGGGAACAGAGAACCTCAGATCTAGAGAAGACCAAAAAACAGAACAACGAGAGAGAGAGAGAGAGGTTACGTTTGACCTCGGCAAGGAATCCAATCTCGTTTTTTGTTAAACACGAAAGAAAGTTAGGGGGGCCGGTGTGTTCCGCGCCAATCGCGACGACCCGCGTCGTCCCAAACCAGATACGACGCGACGCTTTTTTTGTCCGAAACGGAACAGATGTTCGAACCCGTGACCGACCCCCACCACTCCCTCGGAGCCACGCCATTGGAGGGTTCTTCCCCCCCCCCCGTGAGCCATCCATCTCTCCCCCCCTACTCTAGCGACGGCGCTAAAGCGCCAGCGTGGACTCGCCTGGATTCTCACTGTTCTCTTTGCCATTTTACCCCGCCACTGAGTGGGTGGCCCCAGTCCAAGTCGCTCTTCAGATCCGTGCGGCGAACTCCATTTGGGTGGACGAACCGATCTGCCATCCGGCCACCGGTGGAATATCTTCTGTTGAATCCGCTTACAGACTCGTCGCGTCGCGAACTGAAAATGGCGACAACGCCGGGATTTGGAACCGAATCTTGAAAGCTTGGAGTGCGCGAGCTAACTTGCTTCGATTGATCCACATCCCAAACCCTTCTTGCCCGTTGTGTGGAAATCTTGTAGGAAAACTTGGTATTTTTGTTCATAGCATGTCCTCCGGCCCATATTATATGGAGACGAAGTCCTTAGGGTATTTTCTCGTCTGCTTGGAACTTTAGATTTCTAAAAGAGATGGTGAACCACTTTCTTGATCGAGGAAAAATAGCATAGAGAACGGGATTGGATTGCAAGCTCTTTGCCCTTTATGCAGCAATTCTCTATATCGGATTGTGGTGTTATAAGAATGTAAAAATTACATGATCGGATTATCTGGTTCCTTCTTAGGCGGTTCAGCTCGTCAGACAAGATTTCGTGAAAATATTCGGATATGTTGAGGAAGGAGAAGAAAGTTGAGTCAAGCGAGGAACCAAATTCTATCGAGGAAAGGACAAACTCTTGGATTCCTCTGTCAAACCAAGAGTTAAAGTTTAATGTGGATGGTGCGGGGAAGGATAATGAAGGGCCCATAGGTACTATGGCACAATCGAATATAGGCTTAGTTTTCTAAGCAGGGATAAGATTAGGATTCTTTTGACGTGCAAAGCTACTCAATATCTACAAAACGGTCTTTGAAAGTAATTACAGGGTGTCGTTAACCAATGCTAATCAAGAAAAGGGCTTTTTCCCTCGGTATATTCATCCTTTCATCTCGAACTCTTGTTTCCCTACTAAGCAACAACCTAGGATGAAGTTCAAAGTGGGCCGGAAGAATTCGTAATGCCGTTACTCATCAACTTGCAAAATGAGCTTTTCATCGCGGAGGAACAACATCTCCTTTTTCTTTTTGACGACCTTCCATCTGAAGTTAAATATGAAGTGCCAACGGAGTCTTCCTTATTCTGTCAACCTAACGAAAGCTCTAGTTCCTCCTTGTCATATTTGGATTGCTTTGAGGGAATGGAAGGTTTGCTTTAGCCAAACAAGAAAACAAAAAAGAGAAGTCTAATCTCTCAATTATGTAGGGCCATCGGGTGGGAATTAAAGGTTGGAAGTGATGGCAATTCTCTCACCCGCTGTGAAATCGAAAGCATGGAATATTTGAGTGGGGGATGACTTTCATCATACGACTTTGGGCAAAGCATGTGACTCCATTGATGATCAAACTCCTTCCATGTCGCAATTGCTATGGTCCCACACTCTCCCAATCCTCTCTCTCTCTCTCTTCCTCATGCCTGTTCTTCATCAATCGATCTACCAAACCCAAAAGGGTCCCCTGCAATAAAACCATCGAGCTTTCTCTTCAGGCCCATGTCATCCCTAGAAAGAATAGCGACTCCAAGAAGATTAAAGTGGCTTCGGCGGTCAATTACTCTTCTGAAACCGACCTGTCGATCTCTGTGCACTCGATTTCTTGCCTTCCATGCTTCCTGTGTTTGTGTAAAGTCGGTTCCATATAGTTATTATACAAAGAGTTCCAGAGTTTGTAAATAGAAAGATGCAGACTATTAGTGGTGGGCCTGCACCCAAGTTGGATATCCAACTTTGGACTTGGGTTTCTCAGCCTCTTGGGCTTGCCACTTTGGGAATGACCCCATTCTAAAATGCCACGAACGATCTCTCCCTCCTGGACAAGATGAGTTTCAGAACAAGAGGATGAATGAGCAAACACCATAAATTTCACTCAGAGTCATCTGCAACACCAAACAAATTATGTGGGCAACACTTTACGTTTCCATGTACAGAAAGAATGCACCCAAGGGAAACAATCTCAAAAACCAATCGTGTTAAATAATAAAAAGCCTACAAGGTCTACCACTTAACACTACAGCACAAATAGTGCCTCCGGAGCTCGAGCTCGGACCCAGGTGATTCTCCCTCGAAGCAGCTTTTTTCGGGACTTTTCTCCCCCTTTATTATTCAATATACGCAAAAATCTGAGCAATTAGCATTGACCAAAACCTGCAGCCTACCAGTATGAAAAGGAAAATCGTGCAAAGCAAATTTAACTTTTGGTTTTAGTCTCCTTCACAAACATATCCTCGCGCTGCTTGGACCACATTACGGGGGTCGCAGACGACGAAATCTATGTTATCTGTTCTTCCTTTAGATGTAAACGGGCCATCGGCTGTTGCGAGTTGGTTCCAAACATGGCATGCTTCTCGGTTTCTGCATTCTGTTGCAGTCTCGATTGGGAGGCATAGCTGTTGGTGACACTGTGGCTGCTCGGTTTAGCGGCTGGAACGTCATGATTGTGTTTGCCTTCGTATGTCGTTATGACAGCTTTAGGGTCGCTCGAAGCCCGCTCGACATGCTTCCGGACGTTACATCCTGTAGTCGTGCATTTGTAGTAGCTCCTATGGATTAAAGAAACAAGATTAAATAGTTAGCGACCATAATTGAAACCACAATTCGGTTGCGAATGCGTAGCTTGAGGTTCTAATTTCACAGCATTAAAAAATTGATGACGTAAACTATGCTACATTTTGCATTTGCAACGCCCAAATGATCTTGCAAACTCAGTGCATGATGAAATTCCATGTCATACACCTGCCTCTCCCGAAAGAGAGGAAAAAAAACCAGGTGAGGTGGCTTCGATCATTTTCACTCTGAACAACCGATGGAACATATGCTGATACTTTTCGACAGTCTAAAATTTGCAGACTAGAGGAGATATTGAGGGAAGTTGAACAGAGGGGTCAGACAGGATTCAGCAGTGACAAGTTGTATACCCACATTATTACCTTGGGTAATTAATCATTTTCAACAAAATCTTGTGCTAAAAAAGCAAATTCGAAGTTGTCAAAACCCTTACTTTTAAAAAGAAAATAACAGATAGAAACGGTGACCAGGGATTTAGCATGCCATCATAGCTCATTGTTATGTAACGTCAATGACAATATTCAGGCTTCAAGAAATATGTTGATGCTGCCTTATTGTCCTGCAAGGTTGGAATTTCACTGTAAATGATCCACCATGCGGTGTGGAGAATGTCGTTTGATAAGTAATGGACATGGCAAGGATGATCAACGAGGACGATGTAACCATGGTCCATGGCCAGTGATGCTTTGGTAGTCTATCAGAGTATAGGAGAATTGCTGTGCAGTTCGGAAATGAGTTCATAACCAAATAGAAACACTATATAACAACTAGCAACAACATCTGGATTGAGGAAAAAGGAGAAGCGGGGGACTATCTCTGATGGAATTTGGATTCAACTTGAATAGACAAGAATGATAATTAGAGAAGTCATCGTTGCACCTTGGATAAGGGTTGCCTTTGACAATTTTCTGCCCATACTTGCGCCACCTATAGCCGTCGTCCAAAAGATCGACCTCGCTCGTGGTTTGCACAATTATTTTCGGTTCAGTCACAGTCCTATGCAAAGATCCTGCATCCAAAGCCATAACCTCCATGCTTCTGCAGCACAAAAATGAAAACGTTTTCATCAGCATCCAATGAAAACCGCTCAATCATGAAATACTGATGGTACCCATTAGAATTATTGGTATTATTACTGTCGCTTTGGTTCAGGTTCATCCTCATCTCTTTCATCCGCTCCAGTCTCGGCATCGCCAACTTCCTCACTGTCACTTGTCCCGGACAAGTGCGCAGGCGTGACCTGGCTAGAGTCCTGATCCTGAGGCATCAAGTCAAGGGGAATCTGAGAACTTTCCTCGACATTCGAACTCCCATAAGCCACTCCAGAGTCCTTTGCGCGCTTATTGCCCTTGGGGGGCTGATGATTGTGCTGTCCCTTGTAGATTATCTCGGTTATCTGGCCGTCCAGAGAGCGCTCGACCTTCTTCTTGACGGGGCAGCTAGGGTGCGTGCACTTGTAATAGCTCCGAGGGAATTCGCTTCCCTTGACCTGTTTCTGACCATACTTCCTCCAATTGTAGCCATCGTCGGCGGGCTTATCAACGGCAAATGAAGACACGGGAAGTCTCTGATCAGAGCGAGAGAAGTCGATGGGTTCTGTGTCGATGATTTTTGATTCTTCCAAGGATGAGGTCCGCTGGTTCATCATCGATGTGCTCACTGTGAAGGGCGGAAACTGCATTGTTCCTAAGGATAGTGCAGCGGTCGAGGAAGATGCTGATGCATACCCGGATTGGACGTGATGAGCTTGAGCTTGAGAACCTTGAGCGCCCATGCGGATGAAGCCGTGCTGGTGCGACATTCCGAGAGACCCCTGCAAAAACTACCGTATACATATCAAGATCAGTGTTCAAAGCAAGATCATCAGTTAAAGGGTGAACCCTACTAGTGCCTCTGCTGCGCATTAAAGGAGACACTTTCCGCCAAATCATGGTTCTTCAATGGAGGAACATTGTCTTTCTTATTAGCCTTGAATCTAATTTTTGTACTGAACATTACTCAGCAAGACAAATGAATTCCAACTAGGCTTAGTCGCAGGCGTAATCATCCATGCTTTATGGAAGAAGGGAAAAAGCACAAGGTCGATTTCGCTGTAGATGATTACCGGAACAGAAGCGAAGGTCCCCGGGGAGTCGAGCAAAGCGCCCGGGCTCAGCCCCGGTGGTATCGCGAACAGCGCCGGCGACAGCGGCTGCGTGGTCGCCAATCCTTCCGTTCGGGTCTGCTTGAAACGCAAGTCTCCGGGGGGGACGGCACTCCTCTCGGACGCGCTGCCGGCCGCGGGCAGGGAGAAGCCGAGCCACTGAGCCGTGGGAGAAGCCGCGACGCCTCCCGACAGGAGCTGCGAGAAGGACTTGCAGTCCTCACCGTCGGAGAAGAGGCGGGAGACCAGGGTCATCGGTCCCGGGCTGAGACCCAAGCCCATTCCGCCCGGCCAGCCTCCGGCCCCGCCCCCTCCGCCGCCGGCGGTGGTGAAGAGCGAGTCAACGGAGGCGTGCGCGGGGAGGGCGAGCGAGGGGCGCGTGGGAGCCGTTGGCCTGGCAGGAAATGGCGGCGGCGGTTGGTCGTTGCCCGCCATCCCGACTGGCGAAAAACGAAAATCTCTCTCTCTCTCTCTCTCTCTCTCTCTCTCTCTCTCTGCGGTTCGTCTCTGGGTTTTTTTCCCTTTTGTTTTCTCGTACTTTCTATGTCTGGAAAGAAAGAAAGACAGAGAAAAGAAAGTCTGTCTTCTCGTCTGTCCGCTCCGCCTTTTCCCCCTCCTCTTACTTTTCTAGATTTCCTATGAGTCGTCTGTCCTTTTGGGTATATGTTGTTGGGATCTCCAGAGGAAAATCAAGAAGAAGTCCACGGCGCATCGCAGCGCAGAGAGAGAAAGTTCGTCTTTGCCTTGTTGGAGTTTCTTTACTTTTCAGAATCGAACTGCGAAATACTAAACAATTCTCCAGGAAAGGAGAGAAAGAAAGAAAGAAATATCCGAGTGCGTGCAGCTCAAAGCGGAGCGTGATTGGAGAATTCCATGCAAGTTGGGGCAACCCATCCGTCCCCGTCCCCATCCCCATCCCCCACCCGAATTTACGAGCTTGTCCCCGACGACTTCGGTGCATGCGTGGACTTTTGGGCGCACGTAGACTCTTGAGGAGGAGGGGAGGGGAGGGAAATAATATACATTAGCATCGAGAAGTTGCAAAGAAGCAGCCACTTCGGAGATTTTCCCAAGATAATTTTATGGTTTTTTTTTGTCTTTTTATTTTATATCTTGAATGCCTACGCATAGCTCAGGGCGTGATGCGTGATGCGTGCCATGCTTTGGACTTTTTCCGAAGCGAAGCCAAAAGTCGTCGTCACCAACCGTACATGCCACACGGAGTCGAACTGAGTTCCGGTTGCGTCATCTGTAGAAAGTTACTGCACATTCACGCTTGAGGACGTGTTGCCCATTTCCCTAATTGTTTAGGAGGAGATGCGGCGGGGGATTGACAGGCCCCCGTTGGTTGCTATAGAGAGAGATGCTTGGAAATGATTGCTTTCAATCCAACCTCGTGTTCTACCGATCCCTTATATGTGTTATCGTGGAGGTCCGAGATTTCAGAGATCTCCAAGCAATACAATATGAGTCATTCACAAGTTTACTCACAATATAAATAGAAAAAGATAATCGAATGGAAAAAAGCGAACCCCTTAATCATTGGACCACTGAATGCTTTGTTAATCTCCAAACTCTAATAAAATATACAGGCGTACTTACAAAATTTCAGTACGGTACGATAGAGTAGCGTTAGTGTTCGAGATGAGCACGGAACAATCTCTTGGACGATTCAGGTCATACAGCATCATCACATGTCATGGTGCCGTTGCTGCATTTCTTTTCAAGGTACCTATCCATCATCCATACACACGACGAGGGAAAGAAAGGAGGGGGAAAGCGGCCCGAAAAGTGAGACTATCTTCCAAAAGGTAAAAAAGCGCCATCTCTAACGTGGGGGGTTTTTTTTCTACCTCTCTGTTTCCCACTGACACGACAGATGATGGCGAGTATCCGTGCATAAAATTAAGGAAGATCCACATGCTTGCTCAAATTTTCCGAACTGCCCGGATGTTGAAGTTGGTAGCAATGTGAAAAGCTTCTTGGGGACCAGCAGCAAAGGATTAATTACCCACGACTTGGGCATTTAGTTATAAGGGATGATCATGTTCGTGTGGGGTTGGGGTTCCGTAACAGCTGACGGCAAACTGGCGATGGGAGTAGCTTTTTATTCGCTCACGCCATGACTACTTTCGTGCCCCCACGTAGGCCCGGATTCAAGATTTACCCTGAGAGAGAGAGAGAGAGAGAGAGATCTTGGATCACCCCCGTGACAGATCTTCCCCAGAGAATTAACTCGATGGGCAAAGATGATGGCATTGAAACTCTCTTCCCCACTGTCTCCCCTCTGTTCTGGAGCAAACTGTGCATTTGGGTACGCGAGCACTTAAAGAAAAGTTGTTTCGGATGTTTCCCAAAGTGAAAGGGCAACAATCCGAACTCGACACCCCATGTCGTGTCATCTATGCCGAACCCCTTGCAAGGGATCGACATTCATGAATTGTACATGACAGACCGAGGATTTTCGTCTTTAGTCCGAAACAAACCAGCAGCTTCGGATTGTCTAGCAGCGAATTTTATGCCAAGGATGTGTTCGATGCTGAGGGGAAGTGACCCTGTAGCCACACACTTCGAGACTATAGCAAATAATCGCTACCCTGTTTCGATCAATTAAGCATGAGGCTCGAGATGAGAGTTTTCGCTGGAGTCACCGAAAAGAGAAAAACTGGAGCCCCATCTGATCCCAAACAGTTCAGATGTACAGTGCCCATCTTTGTGTGTAATTTACTACCTTACTAAAAGGACACATCCTACCCAAAGATCCAACTTTAGAAGCTCAAGCCCCATAAGTGCAGCTGCTCCGATAAATTTATAAGGGGGCACACCGGTCGTACGCTAAATAGACATCTCTCTTTAAGGGACCACTGAAAGCATTCAATGACTTCACCATCGTCCTCCGCATAGATTTCCCTGGACTTTCATTCATGGCAGTAGAATTGAGTCATAGTTCTAAACATAAAACATCCTCATCAGAATAAACACTCGAGTTCACATTTGCTCAGTGACATCTTCAGGAGTATACCAAATCTAATTTGCAAAACATGCTAAATTATGCAGCGATTCTTACTAAGTATCAATCATGACCCGCTTATTTAAATATCTATGTACACAAACTATTCACACCACATCACCCGGTATGCCAACGTTGTTAACTAGTCTTATCCAAGCAATTTTCATTTTTTCTTTACCATCATGGCCTGAATAGTTTTCCTGCATTTAGCAGTCAAGGACACAGCTAGGGCTCACAGATGGTGACCCCATCCATAAATCAGCTTTCAAAAGATGGATAAGGTGTTTGTTCCCGAACAGCAAACTTAAGTTCCTGCATTATCTTTTGGTGAAACAATACAGTAAATAGCATAAAAAAGGCAGAAATGCAGCAGGTAACAACTAACTTCTACTATGACTTAAACTTTGAGGAATGTGGTGCAAAAATGCTTCTATACAGCCTTTGCCAGCCAGTTAATTAACATTCTCCGCACCATAAGATAGGCAACGATCCACATAGTTCTTCAGAGAACACAAAGAGTGTCACATAAACAAAATAATCAATGCCAAGACAGTTCTTATAAGTAGGGGTCCAATCTCATTAACACATAACCAGAGATGTCAACCCCAAGTTGTCCAACCAACATAAAAGCAAGCTGAAACCTTCATCTCATCAGCCCTGAGAATTATAAATATACCAGGGTACAATCACTTGGGACCAATGTCCTTGAGAGCACAGATCTGCTCCTCTCCCATGGAGGACATAGCAGTGACAACCAGATCTTTACCCTCAGCAAATCCATCCTTGATCTGCAGAGCACATGGCAAAACACAAAAACACCCATAAGTGATAAGTAAACAAAAGGTAAAATGACATGAAAAAGGCAAAAAAAATATCATAAGGTTGCTGAAAATCTAGCAAAGAGAATGGTCAACTGCAACAAAGGCTGCCGAGAGATCTTTTTGAAAAATCTTTACTTAAAAAGAAGCATGAAAAGCTAACAACATCAATTCAGACACGGACTACTTTATGGAAGGCTGATGGCAATAGGTTGGAAGCAACAGCCCAGGAGAAGCTGATGCTGACTTCATATGTGAACCAACAACCCACCAAGGAGAAGATTTAGAAAATCTGAAGATCCTATTTCACATTGAAGTAGACTAACCTGTGCAAGCAGAGTTTCATCGGTTGGAAGCCTCAGGTCATCCTTTGTACTCCCATTCTCAGTCAGCAGACTCAGCTGAAATTAGCAGAGCCTAGTGAGCAACTCCATATAATAGAAACAAAAAAGGCAGACTAAACCAAATTAAATATAATCTTACAAATCCATCCTCAGAAATATCAATCAGCTGGTAATCAGTACGAGTGACATGGGGAACCTACAAAAGCAGAATAAAGATATTAGCCTCATTAGAGATAGGAAATATATTTAAGTATTAAGGAATATATAGTAGAATTTAAAAATCCATACATCACAGTTGTGAGATGATGGAACTATATCTTCAAGCTTCTTGCCATTGAAGATGTCAATTCCAACAAAATGACACTTAGCATGGCCATGCTTGCCAGTTTTGGAAGTAGAAACCTCAACAACCTGCAGTAAAAATGGATATATCCAGACAAAGCCAATGATTAGACCAGAAAATTCGCTAATTCGCATCAAATGATAACAAACTGCAGCAAAAACAGTGAAGCCAAAAATGTTGGAGAAAAGAGTATTAGCCAAGGACGTGGGTACGTAGCCCAATCAAAAGTCAAACAACTCATAAGCATGGGAGAACAATCAGCAAGCAACAAATATTGGTGAAAAGATGCTTGGAAGCCAGATGACATAAACGTTCTCATGCATAGACCTATGTAATTGAAGTTGCAGCTCATAAAATTAGCTCATTTTGTTCTTTCGATGCTGAGCAAATGTGTCGGTAGTACTGCACAGATACTTCCAAGACAGGAAGAGGAGAATATGACTGTAAAGATTCAGATTTTCAATACAGGTGGTAATTCGTACGGTATTATTTGCGTTGGCAACTCATGCCAATGCGAAATTAGACCGAATCACAGATAAATGATTAGATGCTGATTATTTCAAAGTGCAGGTCAACGTGTCAAGTCATGAGGACAATCGTTTACTGGCGCCGGCGCCTCCTGTTAGATTCGTCCCCAGTCTTTTGCTGGCTTCCTGATTTCAAGATCCTTCGTCTCGATGAGCCAGTCCGTAATCATTTCAAAAAGTACCAGCGTACCACCTTTGCTAGAGAAACGTCAACGCAAACACACAATCAAGCGGAAGTTTTTCCAACTGGTAAGCAACGAAAGAGCATGATTACCAGGAAACGAGACCCAAATAAGAGCTCGGCCATCTAAAACTCGCGGAGCATCGACCCGAAGCCACTGAAATCTGCGACGATTAACGTATTCCGATCGCCTAAATAACTAATCTAACCCCAATCAATCACCAATTCCACTAGAAGCCATATCGAAAAGACAAAAACCGCGTACCAAGAGGCCCCGAAAAGACAATTTTTAGCGCACGATTAGCAAAGAATCAACCGGACTTAGGGGAATCGACGCGAATCAAGCACCGATCAGTCGATCGACTCGAAGACGGGAGGAGAGAGAAAGGCACGCCGTTTCTCGAGTTCGGGAAAGAGGGGAGGGAGACCTTGCAGGGCCTGTTCTTGATGACGATGTAGCCGTTCTTGCGGATGGTGCCGGCCTGCTGAGGGTACGTCTTCGAAGCCCCGGCGTCGGCCTTCGACTCGAAGTGGTGCTCCTCGTCCGACATGGCGGCTCCGTCACAGTGGAATCGCAAAGCAGAGAGAGAGCGAGAGAGAGAGAGAGGGAGAGGGAGAGCGAGAGAGGGAGAAGAGCAATGTGGAAAATCGGGGGAAGGGGAAGGAGGAGGAAGAAAGAAGACGACCTAGGGTTTGATCGATTTGGATCGGGTCGGTTTTCCACCGTCGGATCCTTTTCTCGAGAGAAGGAAAAATATCTTCCCCGTCCCCTTCCACTATTTCGCAGGATAAAAAGGGGAAAGTGCCTAAAAATAGCGCACGTGGGCTGCTGCTGAATTTGAGCAAATCCTCCTCCTCCTCCGTTTTTTGGTACCTATGATTATCACGATTGATTCCACCTACCACAAATTTGAATCCATAAAAATATGCAGTCAATCTCGCGAAATCATCTTGGAGCTATATCACCTCGACAGTCCAAATTTATTGGAGCCAGAGCGGCTAGATACCCAATAAGTTCTTCACCTCGATAATGACGACACGACAATATTGTGAGGGCCGGAGTTTTTTTTTTTTCCTCTTCCTTACGGATCTTTACTTTGTCAAAGGTCGTACCGATTAATGGTTCATACATCCGTTCAGATGCAAGACCCGAAGATGAAATGGTGCCTAGATTTTGTGACATGCGATTGATACGTGCGCGAACACAAATCAATTTGCTAACCACTTCAATAAGAAATTATACTTGCTGAGAGCTAGAGCACAAAGTTATCACAAGAAAAATCATGCGCTGAACTAGAACTACCCAGTTGAAGATCCATTCATATGAAGCTTGTTACACAGAATGCTAGAAAGACTATTCCTTCATTTCAGATTGTTTCTCTGAAATTTGTCAAGTCCCTGTAATTTATAGGTTGCCCTGGCCAAACAAGGAACAATGAAATGACGAGGTAATCATTTGCACGGTACATCGACCAATAATCTGGAAGAACAGTAATGATACAACAGGACAACACGTGAAGGGTACAACAAAAGCAAAAGCAAAAGATTGCTGCTTGTACAAGCAACCGACGGCAAATGCTCCGTAGACGATTCCCATAACCTCCATTTCTGGTATCAAATAGGCTGCATTTTGGTGCCTGAACTACCAGCGGAAGCTGATCCGGGGCGAAGCTCATTCATTTCGAATACATGGATTTCAGGAAGTTCCTCTCTGCCAGGAGAAGACAAGGGCACAACAGATTACAAAACCTTGCCGCTGACTAAAAGCAATACATGGAATGCTTTTAGCTGTTAGCTTGTAAAACATAATATAATTTAGCGAAACCATAAATAAGAGAATGGGAATGTCCCGGTAGCTAATCCAGTCACTTTTCGGCTTTGATTCTTTTGCACAGTTTAGGGTCGAATATGCATGTACCTATTCTATCTAATAAGGTGCCTTTCGTATTTCCTTTTTCCTTTTAATCCAGCTCCATTATCTTCAACTGAACAGTGAGACATAAGAATTTCACTTACAATTCATTAGCTTCTTGGTATGTGTAGCTTGACGCGACTGCCAAGAGACGAGCCCCATGGTTATAGGACAAAGACGCCACGCTATTTCCGAATCTGGGTAGCTGAAAGCAGAATATGCCGGAGTGAGATATGCAAAATAGCCAGTTACTGCTATAAGAAAAAATGGGCAAGCACAGAAACAACAGAAAATGGGAGGGGATTCGTGTGGCAAGGTGCCAATACGCATTGGTCAAGACATGATGCAATTCTTTTAATTGAATCTGGATACAGCAGGCAAACAATTCATAAGATGACAAAAAAAAATCTTCAACCATCATAAAAATGCCTTCTCAAATATCTGGTGAACATATACAGTACAATCTACCAAGGAGGAAAATCAGTTCCCTGATCTAGTAGATGTATTGACCTCCCTAAAACCAGAGGCACATTCCAAGAGAATTGCCAAATCATGGAATGATAAAAATTTCACTGATTTGCCTGGACAGAAAACAAAATCACATGAATAGCACCTCACATAGTCTTCTCCTATTGGGAGCATCCCATAAAGCCACATACCCTTCATCATCACCGGTCACAAAAGAACCCAAGCCCCTGCATAAACATCCATATGACTATGAATTCACATAAATTGCTAAGATCAGCTACTAAAGGAATTTCACATACAGCGGATTGAATACAATGTCATTCACCGATACCAAGTGATTTCTTCCATTCTTTGCCTTCGGATGGCACCGGAATGTGTAGCTGCAACAGACCATATAGCTAAACATGTCAGTATTCCAAGCCATACAAATGCCGCAGTCTGGCAAGAGAAATATAAGGGGAAAAAAGGAACTTTGATTCAGTGTAAGACAAAAGACAAGCGCAATTTTACGCTGGTATTGATGCTAGAAAATTCAAGTAGGCTTTCTTAACCAAAATCATATACAACGTCCAGTAACATTTCAGAATTCTCATAGTGAAATAGTCTAAATATAAATAAATAATACTTTTTCTACCAAAAAAAAGTTGTCAATCACAAATATGGTGCATTTCCTAGAATTTGATGCAAAAAGGCTCTGAGATATAATGTGGATTGCATAAATAGCACAATCAGCACTGATTTTAGTTTAATGGAACTTTATCCAATTATCCTATAATCCTAGAGTTTTAACTTGTGCATGACAAAGTATCAATGGCTGAAGAAGTGCAGCATACTACTGACCTGCTGTCATTTGAATTGGATGATGGAGAAATCTCAACAGCCACACGTCCATCAACTGATCCAACAGCAAATCCTGCATAGACACCACCATGACAGTGTGTTTAACCCTTCCATGATCTCACGTAGGGTATAACACTCAACCCGTATGCATACCTAGGGTAGTCCTTAGACATACCTTTGAGAAAAGCACTCGAGCTTATGCATCTTATACGGGCATCAACTGGTGATTCTTTCAATTGAAGTGGTCTTTTTAAATTGCGTAAATCATACACATATGCTGAATTTCCAATTGCAACCATTAGATTACACCCAGAGAGCGAGATGGACTCCACCTCTCCATTTACATTAATTGAATGTGCAATAACTTTATCGATGCGCATGTCCCAACAAACTACTTTTTTGTCTAAGCCAGCTGTAATCACTTGACCTGCACCAAGACACAATACCAAGTGAAAAAATTATCATAATAGACAAGAAAAGCTTTCGATTATGAGTGACAAGAAAAATCAGAATCTGACATCACATTTTGATCTTCTTTTTCGCTAGCTACTTGTCAGAATCCTGTGGAGGCCCTACTCTTATTATCCCATATATGGTTACGTCCAAGAGTGCTGGTTTAGATCACTTAGCATAGAATCAGGAAGGAAGCTGTCTGTAAGTTCTCTTTTACTTAGGTTCTTGAATACCCAATACACAATTGATGATCTACACTAACTTAAACATGAAATAAGAATACTCCGTGAAAACCACGGACCTGTGTACCCCTAGATTTACAACTTTCGTGCAAGTTGAGTTGAAACCTAATTAGTGCTTCTCACAGAAGAACATATTGACATTCCACCCAAAATGCCACTAATAGGAAAAGGAGATGTCAAAAACTTTGAGTCTGGAACATTTGATTCTGTGCAAAGGAAGATTTTTTATCTTACAACAAACTGGTTATTGAAATAATTATTTAGATCAAGATGTCTCATGTGTAAAACAAGCTTCAGGTTCCAGATTTAAACATTTCTCCAAACCCATACCAAAAATTGATGCCAGGGAAATGTCTTCATTGGAGAGATTTTTACCTTTAATGGAAGAAATATGTTCAGTATCTGATACATCATGGGTGAGATAGTGTTGAGAGCTTACAAGTTTGATCGGAGCATTCAATGCAGGTTGCTATATCAGCATGACTTCCAATCGTGTCCTGAGCTCCAGAGTGCAGATCGTACCTATATACAGTTACGATTCAGGAAAAGGATCTTGCTGAAGAAGAAATCCAGCCAATGGGGCAGTCAAACGTTAGAAAAATTACTCCCCTTACAGCTATAAGATGTGACTGCTTAGATGATAGACCCCAGGGAAGAACTACCTAACCAAATGAAAGCAAACCGCACTTTTTAGGGAGATAACTTATTTCCCATGCATTAACCTTGTCGTCACTTCTCCTGAACGTTCAAGCAACGACTTAAAGCACACATTGTTTAAGAATCTGATGTACTGTCCACAAGACATTTATGTCAGCAATCACAACAAGCCTTACTCTAAAACTAAGGGCTGCATGAAAAGAGCGGGGAACAAAGAACTAAGCGCCAAGAATGTCAAAAGAGCAGATTGACACAACCTCGTGCTCATACTTTAAAGTAAGACTATGTAAAGTCTAAACCTTCAAAAGATGTCACGCTCACAAGCTTTAGTTTTGAATATTTACTAGGTTACGAGCAGCTAAATTAGGAAGAAAATCCAAGTTCCTGATAAAGGTGAGTGGTTAATCTCCCTAATCCAGAAGCCCAATTCCACAAAATTATCTATCTGACTTGCTCAGGTAGAGAAAAGGCACAAACCCACGAACGAGTAGCATCAACAGATGGCGAAGAAAAGAACAAAGTGCAGTAATTGAAGACGGAAAGGCGAAAAAAAGAACTCGGGTTGGGATTCACCTTATCACAGAACCATCAGAGCCAACGCCAAAAGCAACAGATTCGTCCTGGTAGCAACAACTGAGAAGGGCGGCTTCGGAGGGAGCTTCTAATCTGAGCTCGGAACTATCCGCATCGAACAATCTGAGGCACTGTGCAAAGCACAATTTATCAAAATCCCAAACAAATAAGGAAAATGAAACTCAACAAAAGACGAAACGCCGCAAAAAAAAAATCATTAATTGGGAAGAGGAACCGCGCTCACAGAGTCCCAAGAAGAGACGAGGAGGTTGTTGGACTGGGGAGCGAACTGGACTCTGGAGATGGCGTCCCTGACGGGGTTCTCGAGCTTCCGGCGAGCTGCAATCATCGGAACGCCGCGCACAGATCCAGAATCGCCGGAGGGATTGCGACGGTGGACTTCTCCAGCGTGACTTCTCTAGCGTTCTTCTCGGGATGTGGTCAAACCCAGAAACGAAAAGGGCGACGCCGGCCGGTGACGGAAGGGAGACCTGTCTAGCGACGAAGGCAAGACGAAGAAGATGCAAGTAGAGAGAGAGAGACGGAGAGAGGCATGGACATTGCCCTGGAGCTCCATCCCACCGCTTCCCGCTCTGCTTTGAAAAACGAGTTCCTGGGAGAAGTGCTCGTGGGCCGGGCTAAACCAGACAGGTTCGTACCTTCGAAGCCCAGCACCGAGAAAAAACACGCTTGTCGAGAATGGTAATTGCACGACCCATCGGGCCCAAAATTTGACTTGCATCTTTAATTAAAATATATCATCTACGCGAGAATTCTCGCGATTTGTGAGGGCGAGCCGTTTTTTTTTTTTTTTTCTTTGATCAGCAATACGAAACTTTCATTACGACCTCATGAAGGAGTTTGTGAAAAAGGGAGAGTCCATACATAATATAGCTAAAAGAGGGTGAGGGGGTTGGGATATCCAATTTCCCGAAAGGGCTTCTTCTCGGTGAGCCTTCACGGCCCAGTCCACTGCCTTGTTCGCCTCGCGTGAGCTGTATTGGAGTGTGACCCATGGTAGTCTGTGCAGCAAGGCTTTGTAATCTTCTACAATTGAGTGGGCTGTCCAGGAAGGGGCTTCACATCCCATAATCCTATTGACTACCGAGAGGTTGTCTGAAGTGAGGTGTACTTTCAGCTCACGTGAGTTGCGTCTTGGGGAACTGAACACTTCAGTTCGGGAGTTTAGCTGGTCTTTTTTCTCTTCCAGCCATTGCAGCCCTGTTCTTACCGCAAGGGTTTCGCCGATTTGCGCCGAGGGAGCATGGATCGATCGAGCGAAGCCGTCAACAATTTGCCTAGCTTCGTTCTTGCAAATTCCAGCTACAGATCTGGTAAGTGAGTCTCTGTTCCAAGAGCAATCGACATTTAGTTTTAGGTCGTTTTACTTCGGTGGAATCCAGGTATGTCCAGCTCCTTTAGTCTGCTCTGTGCTGTTCTTTTGCTGCTGACTCCATTGCTTGTACAGATCCAACATGATCCCACGTGGTGGAGAGCTATTTTCAAGTTGGGTTGCCGGTCTTGGAAAATTACAGCATTTCGGTGCTTCCAAATTTGCCATAGTACCCCAGCAAAGAAGGCCTTCGTTGATGTCTCTCTTGTTGAGGTAAGGACATCATGAATCCATTTATCAATTCGACTGATGTGGGATGGATTGGTGTTGACTTGTAGGCTCGGTTCTAACCAAATTCTTGTTGTCCAGTCGCATAATATGAAGAGGTGCTCCGTGGTTTTAGTTGCTTTGCGACAAAGTGGGCATAATGGATCAAATATTACCTTCCATTTGTACAGATTTTCCTTGGTAGGCAGGGCATTGTGACAAATACTCCATAGAAATATTCTGATTTTGGGATTAATTTTGAGTTGCCATACCTTTATCCATAAGTTCTGGTGAAGAACATAATCAAATGGCTATTATCTTAGCAAAACTTGTTCAGATTGAATATCCAGAACAAATGGAGGGGATACAACATAATGCAAATGGCAAGGGGAAAAGGGTATCCCCAAACCTCTTATTATGCCATAATGATACAGAAAGTGAGTCACTAGTAGGGAAATCAAGAAAAGAAAAAACCCCTTACAAGACCTCGATGAAAAAGAAACAAAAACGTGTCTGCCCATATGAGAAGAAAGCTCTAATTGTTTCAGCAATGAATGATGATCAACTTACGGACACTCCAATTCTATTATGGGAAGGTGTCCAACCACGGGCTTTGGTGGCTAGCCCTAATAAGCCACCGCAGAATCGAAGAGGATATTGAGCTGGAACTGTCAAGGGTTTGGCACACCCTTGACAGTTCGTCATCTTAGAGCCTTAGTGGCTCGAGAAAGGCCCAACCTGGTTTTCTTGATGGAAACAAAGAATAAAGAACAAGTGGTGGAGGGGATACGGCATAGTCTAAAGTATACCTACTCTTTCCTCATAGAACCAATGGGAATAGCGGGTGGCTTAGCATTAACGTGGGATGAGGAGGTTAAAGTGGAGGTGCAATCTAATGCGAGGGATTATATAGACATAAAAGGCACTTTTTACAGCAATGGAGAAGTCATGCGAATCACTTTTCTACATGCCTCTACAAATTTTCAAGAAAGACAGTAGCTATGGCAAACATTGAGCTCTACTGCTCAAACTAATTACCTCCCCTGGTTACGTATTGGAGATTTCAACGAAGTACTCTATCAATGGGAGAAGGCGGGACGTCGAGAAGTGGATAGGTACAGAGTTCAAGCATTTCGAGACTTCCTAAATAATTGCTCATTCATGGACATTGAAAGCAAAGGGTGCGCGTATACCTGGTCCAACAATAGAGAATGACTTGATCTTGTCAAAAAGAGACTAGACAGGGCTGTTTGTACTCTAGACTGGCGCGTGACCTTCATACATGCTGAGGCATATGCTTTACCAGCTATAGGGTTTGACCATAGCCCTATCCTAATGACCCTTGAAAAACAAGATCAACCAAGAAAGAAGAGTTTCAAACTAGAGTTTTTCTGGTTGGAAGATCCCACCTGTGAAGAGGTAATTAAAAATACATGAGCTGAAAAACAAACACAACAGGATCCCATAGTAAGGAAGCCGAGAAAGGTGATGGTAGCACTAAGCAAATTGAGTAGAGGAAAATTTCTGAACTCTCGCACACAGATTGCCACTCTCAAAACAAGGCTCACACAGATTACTAATGAAGCTAATGGGGAACCGAATGGGGAAGAATTTAGAAACACAGTCACAAAAATTGAAGAATTATGGCGCCAAGAGGAAATGTATTGGGATATGCGATCAAGGATAAATTGGCTGAAGTGGGGAGACCAAAACACCAAATATTTTCATGTTACAACTATTCAACGAAGGCAAAGAAATAAGATTTTTATGCTAAAAATAGATGAGCAAACATGGTGTCGAAACCCAGCAGCATTAACACAACATATAAAGGCATTCTACCGGCATCTTTTTATCTCAGTGGGAGATAGAAATTACCAGCTGGTTCTTGATCAATGTCCCCGAGTAGTTTCAGCCGAAATGAATGTGGAGCTGACAAAGCAAGTCACCAAAGAGGAGGTTAAACAAGCAGTTTCCCAGCTAGGTGCTACTAAAGCACCAGGACCAGATGGGCTTCATGGCATTTTTTATCAGAAACACTGGTCAATATTACATGAGGATCTATTCAGAATGGTTGACTCTTTCTTCAGCCAAGGAAGTTTTGACCCAGAGCTTAATAAGACATTCATAACCCTCATATCGAAAGTCACCAACCCAGAGGAGACCGCCCAATTCAGACCTATTAGCTTATGCAATTTCAGTTATAAAATCATTGCAAAAATAATGGCTAACAAGTTGAAACCATGGCTACCTAGCATCATATCAAAGGAACAAAGTGCCTTTGTGTGTGACCGACAAATCCAGGATAATATTCTTATTGTTCAGGAGGTGTTACACCAAATACGTAACAGAAAACGAAAGAAGAAATTTCAAGCGATCTTGAAACTTGATATGCAAAAAGCCTATGATAGGATTGAATGGGACTTTCTTTGCAATTACATGTTAACATTGGGATTTGATGAGAAATGGGTCCAATGGGTTCACTATTGTATATATACGGTCAGTTTTAGCATCTTGGTAAACGGGGAACCCTCCACAACTTTCAACCCTTCGAGAAGCATAAGACAAGGTAATCCCATTTCGCTCTATCTTTTCATTATAGTTGCAAATGCCCTATCTTCTTTGTTGTCTAAGGCAGTGGCGGACAGAACAATTAAGGGAATAAGGCTAAACCCAACTTGCCCCACCTTATCCCACCTTTTATTTGCCGATGATGCTATATTCTTCCTGAATGGCACAGTAAGAGAAGCTCAAAATCTAGCAAGTATCTTAAACCAGTATTGTTATGCCTCGAGACAGGCTATTAACCTAAACAAATCAGGTCTTTTCTTAGGTAAGGACTGTCCATGGCAGCTAAGGTAGAACATTGCAATAGAGTTGATGATTCCCCTTATTGAAAAAACAGGGAAATATCTTGGCATTTCATCCAACTGGGGGCAAACAAGAAAGCAAATGTTTAATTGGATCCTCAATAGGGTTGACAGCAAACTAGAGGGGTGGAAGGAGAAGTTGATCTCTAAGGCTGGGAAAGAAATCCTTGTCAAAACAGTTGTTCAGGCATTACCTCAATACACCATATCTATTTTCAAAATTCCTATATCAATATGTAAGGCCATTGAAAAAAAGATAGCATCCTTTTGGTGGAAACAGCATACGACAAGGAGGGGCATCTATTGGAAAAAATAGGAAGACCTTAAAACCAGAAAAGATCGTGGAGGTCTTGGATTCCGAGATTTAGTTGATTTCAACAGGGCAATTATCACGCCCCGACCCTCGAGCACGCGGCAACCCCTGTTCTCTTGCGGTCATTTGATTTGCGACTCCCCAGGATCCGTCGCCGACCGTTAGTTTTATCTTTTGATTAAACGCATGCGGAAGCGAAACACAATCCCCGGTCAATTACAAAAAAAACAGGGATAGCAGGAAAACTCAACAAGAACACATCAAAAGTATCGCTTTATTAACTAACTGATTAACCCTAGGAAGTTTACAAGTACAAGCCCTTACCACGGGCATCTTCCTATCGAGCCAGTGAAACTAGCGAGTCAAGGTTAATCTACTCCCTTCAAAGACGGCCACGAGCCGTAACACTCGTCGATCCTCCATCCTATGGACCGAAAAATGTTAACCACGACGGGTTGAGATAAACTCAAGCAAGTCAAAGTCCTAAGCCCCGGTTAGGAACTTCGCTCGCCTTGGGAGCAATCTAACCATGCAACCTAGTTCCGGCAAACAACACATACCACACCTCAAGCAACATTATCGACGACAAGTTCAATAAGCGATTCTGCAAACACAAGCGACCCTACCCGGCCTTGGCACACGCAACCCGCAAAAACCGTCAATTCAATCATCACGACATTAAGAGCATACGAATAATCGAGCATCTCACACAACTTTCCCATGTCTCACACTCACACATGCTCCGATTATTAACGCCCCCCCGGGCAAACAAAGACAACCTTTTAGTTGGCGGTTCTGGCTAAACCAGCTTCGTCCTCTTTACCTCGAGGCACGGCGACGTCGAGGGCTCACTCCCAAGACGGCATTCCCGAAGGAGCATAGGACTCGCCCACTACCGCAGCCCCGCAACTGACAGAGGCCCGGGACCCGCCCACTACCGCAGTCCCACAAAGTTAACCCTCCCCGTCGGGCATCCGACCGAAGTCGGGCGACCCACCGGCCACAAGACAACCCCATAAGGATTGGCGGTCTTCCGGCAACGCCGGTTCCCTCTCTTAATGTGATCATGCAACACATCATCGACAATCCATTTATATCTTTGCTCGTCGTGAATGCAACATCGCTCGTGCTCATGCGACATGCCATTTCGTATAACCCACGCAATATGTCATGCGATCTCGCTCGACAATTTCCAAAATTCGATTTTCAATCAGCATTCAATCAAGTACATTCCCTAACTCTTGGGAACAACTTCAACTCTTGTCATTTCAGATGACCAATCGACATCACGATACTTGCACACTTTTCCAAATAATCACGTATATTTAATAATAAATAAATACGTGTCCTCAAAACGACACCAATCAACTATTTCCAACAATACTCAATTATCCAAAAATAAGTATAAAATATAATTATATTCAAATATACTCATTTAAGAAACATATAATACTATAGCCGATTTTTCCGATAAAATAATTCAAGTCCCACAAAATACTTATAATTATTTTTCAATCCCATAATTAATTATCCAACCCAAATAATTCCATTTAGTAAAATCCTTCTTTAATAAACCAATGTCCTTTAATAATATAGTATATAAATACTATTGACTTTGGAAAAATAGACCATAGTAATTTTCCCCCAAAATTACTCAATTAAAAACCATTTCCAATGAATAATCACCAATTAAATCATTTCCAATAAATAATCACCAATAAAAACCATTTCCAATGAATAATCACCAATTAAATCATTTCCAATAAATAATCACCAATAAAAACCATTTCCAATGAATAATCACCAATTAAACCATTTCCAATAAATAATCACAATTAATTATTTTCTCCAAAAATAATTAATTTTCAGCAATGAATAGTAATAACAATATTACTATTAATAATTCGAAATTATAAATTAATTTAATTAATAATTCCGAAAATAATAAATAATTATTATTTATTCCAAAAATAATAATAATATTACTTATTAACATAAACCATGATTAACACTAAGCAAGCTTCATCAATCATATTAAAACACTAATAATCATCATCCAAAGCACTAATCAACAATTAAACTAATTAAACTACTCCTAAGCAAGATTAACCCCTAAATAAGGATTAGGAAATCGACTCACGGTTTAGCGATTCCGACAACACAAGCGCGACGGCGGCGGCGAGGGGAACGCCCGGGAACTTCCGGCGCGTCGGGACGAGGCAGCCCGGGACCGGGTCTCGGCCGAGGGCGGCTGTCCACGCGGCAACAAGCTGAGATATGGAGGAACCAGCGGCTGAGGTGGCATGGGGCTGGCTGGTGGGCGGCCCGGCAGCTCCGGACGGCGGCCGCCAGCTCCGGCGACCGGGCGGACAGCTCCGGCGAAGGGAAAACGAGTAATTGAGATGGGGCTAGGTGGTGGGCGGACGGCAAGTGACACCGGGCGGAGGACGAGGTGGCTGGCCTGGTCGGGCGCTTCCGACGGCGACTAGGGCGGAGGGACGATGGCGGCCGAGTGACGGCGAGGCAAAGAACTCGCCGCTCCGGCGTCAGCGGCTACCGGCGCGACGCGAAAGGGAGAAAGAGAGAGAGCGACGGACAAAGCAGCGGGGCTCGGGGTGGTCAGGCGAAGGGCGGTGGCTTGCGGCGGCGGTCCGGCGTCTGGCAAGGCGGCCGACGATGCGGCGGCGGCGAGGCGACCATAACTGGAGCAGGACAGCAGCTCGGACAGAGGAGGAAGACAGGAAGACAGAAGCTGGGGGTGGTGCTGGTTCTGTCCAAGGCCGGCAAACGGCGGCTCACCGGCGACTGGGCGGCGAGCTGGCGGGATGGCGGAGCTGCGGTGGTGATGGGTGGTGGTTGCCGGCGATGACGGCAGCAGAAAGGGAAGGCGGCAGTAGCTCTGGCCGAGGAAAACAGCAGCAAGAAGAAGAAGGAAGAAAGAAGAAGAAGCTGCAGGGGGAGAGGGGATGTCATGCAGGGGAAGCTGCGCGCGGAAGAGAGAGAGAGAGAGAGAGAGAGAGAGAGAGAGAGAGAGAGAGAGAAGTACATGGTGTCAGGCAAGTGGGGGCAAAAAGGAAGAGATATGGGAGAAGAATAGTCAAACAAGTGGGAGGAAAAATAGAGGATAAGGGTAAGTGGGTGGGGGATGCTGTCGACAAGGGGGGGGAACGTGAGGGGGAGAGAGAGAAAAGGGAGAGGAGAGAGAAACGTGCGGATAAGAAGGGGGAGGAAGGAAAGAAAAGAAAAACAAAAACAAAAATAAAAACAAAACAAAAATCCAAACAAGCTTCTAGAGAGGGGTATTTTGGTCTTATTACCCCTGAAGCGCGATTCCCAAAAATCCGGTCCTAATCTCGACCCATTAATCCAACTCGAGAAATTTTCGGGCTTGTCGAAAATTCGGGATGTTACAGCAATGCTGGGCAAGCAAGCTTGGAGACTAATCCAAATGCTGAATGCATTATGGAGTAGAGTCCTAAAAAGTATATACTTCCCTCGATGTGACTTTTGGACTGCACAAGCAAAACAGAAATCGTCTTGGGGCTGGAAAAGCCTATTGATAGGGAGAGAGGTCCTTGAACCACACACTCGGTGGATGGTAGGAGATGGAATGAGCATCAAAATTAGGGAGGATCGGTGGTTGCCCTCTGGATATATACACGGTCCAGCAAATTGCCAAGACCTTTGTTTAGTGGCTAAATTAATAACCATCAACCCCAGGAATGGAACTTGAACAAACTAAAAGACCTATTTGTTGAAAGTGTTGTTCAGGAAATATGTGCTATTCCACTAAGCATGAGTCCTACGCAAGACAAGATGAGGTGGACAGCCAACCATTCAGGGGACTACACAGTAAAGAGTGGATATAACAACATTCACAACAACAACGAGGGCGAGCCGTTTGAGGGTCGATCCATGCTCCGTTGAGAACTTGGAACCTACTTATCGGAATTGATTTTCAAATTTTTAAACCCTCACACTCCATCGTCGATTCCAAGATTTACCCAAATTTTATATGTATTATTAATTAAACGATTGCAGTTAATCATCATATTAGATAATCGCAATTTGTTATTATAATCTAATAACCACGACTCATATTTAAATTTATGAAAAATATAAATATCCACAAAATAGACATTTCAATCATGGATATAGTTCTAGACTACAAATTCATCATTCAATGCAATGGAATATCACAAGATTGTACGAAAATTTAAAATAAGAAAAATGCATGGGCTTAGTTCTAAACTCTCATATTCCACTCTTAGAACTTGCCTGCCTAAACCAATTCCCCAATTTTCAAAATCTAAACCTATTTTACATACCTTAGAACTTAAAACTAAATCGAATTCCATTGGTCGGATTGTCCTTCTTGCCACGAAACCATGCTCACGATATCAATCATTTGCTAACTTGGACTCTGCCATCTCCACGAAGGCCTTGGCCATGACGTAAGCCCCCTCCAGGGACGCCCTGAATCGCCCCAAGTCTAGCCTCACGTTCTGCATCTTCAAATACGAGCGCATCTCCTTCCACTCCCCTCCCACCACCGCCCTCGGATCCTTCAGCACCACGCTGTCGACGCCGTACTCCTCCGCCAGGCTGCTGTCGTTGGCCGCGATCCGGTATTCCACGTGCTCCAGCCCCAGCTCTCTCGCCGGCCTCCCGAAGTAGGCCTCCGACAGCCATGTCGTCCCCACCGGCACCACCTGCAGCAGCACCAACCCCCGCCGTAGGAACACCTCGTGCGTCATCATCGCCCCATGCACCCCTACCATGGCGTGGCTCCCCTGCACCAACCCGTACGACTCCGTCAGCCGCATCCCTCGCATCAGCACTAATCGCCTCACCTCGAACCCTATCCTCTCCGCCAGGGCCTCCAGCTCCGCCAAGTTCAAGAATGCGCGCCCGGCGCTCCTAGGCCGGCTCACCCACACCAGTCGCGGCCTTCCTCCGGCCGCTGGACTCAGTGGAGGAAGCACCGCACCGCCGCCGCCGCAGATGCCGTCGAGGAAGGAGGCGAAATCGCGTAGGCTCTTCGGATGCGGAAGCAGCTGGGGATTTATAGTCATCGGACCATGATGAACGGGAAGCAGAAAGCCTCCTTCTGCCTGTCTAGGTTGATGACGGGGCGATGGCTGAGGCTGGAGAGCACGTCCACGTACCGGCGGAGCCACCAGTCACGACAATCGACCACCGCGAGGGTGACGTCTCAGTCGGGAAATATAGACTCGACGGTGATGAATAGCGAGACGAGGCCGTCGCTGAACTCGTGGAAGAAATTGTCGGTGTAGCCCCCCGGCGCTGAACACGAGGGCGGGGGCCAGCTGCACGGCGCCGCACGTGGCGTGGGGCGGGGCGGGGTGAGGATGTTATGGTCACCTCCTTGACCCCTGAGAGTGCGCTGGTCCCTCTTCCACATGTAAGGGCGGGTCCTCACCGTGGCACATGGCGGTGAGGTCCGTTCCAGGGAAGAGATTGTCATGGTCGTCAGGGGGTGAAATCGGTCAATTTAATTATAATCTTTTAATAATTTATTAAATTAGTTTGTCTAATTAATTTTGGACGAAAATCATTAGCGTTCATAATTTTTATAATTTATATATTTTTCAAAATATTTAAATAATTTTTTTCTTTTCTTTTTTCAGCAATGACTAGGGGTTAGCTACAAGTAAGGGTCACTAGCTTTGGAAAGGCTCCACCTCGTCAAATCTTGTTTGTAGCCAGTTGTTGACTATTACCAAAGAAAGAAGGAAAAAGAAAGGAAAGTAATAAGAGAAAATGCAACAAAAACCCAAAAAAAATAATTTATAAAAACTATCTATGTCGGCACCAACACTGATAATCTCACATAAAATAACCAACATTTATATCAATAATTTCTGGTCAAGATTGATCAAATTAAAAAAATTGAAATTAAATTAGTATCTCAATAATATATTTTATGACTTTTTTTTGATAATTTTCCCTAAGGTCCTACAAACCATTGTGTCACTATATTAAACAAACCAATAAAATCAATGATGATTCAAGATAGATATCTAGAATCCCTCAAATTCGTCAAGAATGTTAGATTGACATCGAGGGCCAAAATCATCACGCTAAGCCCTAGGCACGTGTCACGCTTGCTCTCCTCATCGCACCGTGTTCGTTCCCCTGTCCCAGGACACTTATGCCCCGACTAATTACCCGGTGGATCGGGTTTCTCGGCCCCCCACGGCGTGGTCCAGAACTCGGACCACGGTCCGCGTCGGCCACAGAGATGTCGAGAGGAGAAGCGATTCGTACTAACGTCGCTGGCTACTCTTGCCCGCACGCATATATAAGCAGAGAGCTGGAGGACATTAACAGAAGGAAACAGGCAAGTGACTCATTAAATGACGTACGAAGACTTAGACTTTCGCCTCAGATTTTCGAGAGTCCGATCGACGTTTTCGTACAAGGAAAGCACGCACGCTTAACGAGAGAGAGAGAGAGAGAGAGGGGGGGGGGAAGAGGCAAAACGGCAAAACGGCAGTCAATCGTGCGTCGTACGACAGCGATAACGTGGCTGTCCTAATAATCGAAACTGACGACGACCATCGATCGAGGGAGATCGGGGTGCGCGAATCTCGCGATACGTGGAATGAAATCTGTATCCCCATTTAATGCTCTCCTTTTCGTTCCTTCGAGCGGTTTTGTCACGTTCCTGTCCATTTTCCTCCTCCTTTTTCTTCCCTCCCCTTTCCTTTCCTTGTTTCCTTGTTTCCTTGTTTTCGCTCCTCCTCCCCCCATGAGAAATATTCTCAGCGAAGGAATAATCAACTTTCCCCGGAAATATTTTTTAAAAAGGGCTAACTTTATTTGATTGCACTTATAAATTATATGGAAATCCTTTTTCCAGTGTTTGTCAAAAAAAAAAAAATCATGAAAGGCACGTATGATTGTAATTCCAAGTCCCAAAGTTCCGATGCAGGGACCCGAAGGCACTCGAGCCTGATGACCAACAGCCATGGGTACTCAAGACCGAAACCTTAAAGCTTGGTTTATATTACAAAAAATGAATAACTTAAAATATATTTTTTAAAAATAATTATTTATATCGCTTAAAAAAACTAGTCAATAAAAAATGTCTATATTATCAATATATTTACGTAGACAATTAAAATAATTTATGTTCAATTACTTTTACAAATTGATATAGAGCAGTTAGTTTTGGAAAAAAAAAATGCTAGATCGTTCATTTTGCACAGAATAAGCACACCCCAAGGGTTCGTTTGTTTCGCAGAAAATTTGGCATTTATAGAAAATATTTTTTCGAGAAGTCCTATTTCAAAAAAAAAAAAAAAAAAAAAATTTCAAGTGTTTGGCTTAAACTAAAAAATGAACTAAAAAATATTTTTCGTCGTTCAGTGAAAAAATCTCATAGGATTGAAAATTATTAACATGCACACTAACTCTCCCACATGACGTGAGCACAATAATATAGATAATTTCATAATTTATAATAAAACATATATTATTTTTTCCTTTTCTCTTCTTTTTCATTCTTCCTCTATCATTCGTGAGGACAGTTTCTAACTCGAACGTCGATACCCAATTATATTTTCAAAATATAAATTTTGATTTTTTGAAAAATGAAACCATTTCCTTAAATTTAAGCTTTTGTAAAAGAAAATATTTTTCCTTTAATTTATTTTCCTAAGCAAAACAAAGATCAGAAAATCATAAAATATTTTTCACGAAATAGACGTGGTTTGGTCCCGGCATGGTTTGTTCGGAGCCATAAATGATCCCGTACTGCTCGCTCGGCCGCGAGCGTCGGCGACAATAAAACCAAGGGACGCCACGTCTTCGCGGTCCCGGACAAAGAAAAAGACCCATCGAACATCGACAGACAGATCCGCGTGGCGCGGCCCGGCCCAGAACCCGACCCGCACGTCACGTGCCGGAGCGTCGAGGTCGCGGCGACCCCGAAAGCAGATAGAAGACAAGAGGGAAAAGAAAGTGACGAGAGCATCTATCTATCTATCAATCAATCTATCTATCTCTCTGTCGATGAAACAAATTTTTTTCCTTAAAAAGGACGGTCATGATGAGATTACGGAGGAAGGCGACACGAGCTTTTCTCGTCGGTGTGGACTTTTTTTTCCCGGAAAAAAAGGGCCCGAGAAAAGGAAACGATTAATAAATAAAATAAAATAAAATAAGGAGGAAAGGGGCTCCACGCGACACGAGCACCCTCTCCTTCCTCGGAATCTTTCGGGAGTCGCGCGAGCCGGACGGGGGGAGTTTCGCGGGACGCGAATCCACGACATGGGATGCGCACCGGATTGTCGTTGGTTAATTAGCGCCCGGCTGGGCTTTTATCCGAATTGACATTTTACCTTCTACCATTTTCAGTACCTAGTTTGAATTTTTCATAACTTTTGAAAATAGAGAAAATGAGATGAATAATTTATGAATTTTGATCAGATATATGGTGGGATCACTAAACTTTTAATTTACTCGATATAATCACTAAATTGTACATTAATGTGTAATGTAATTCTTCAACTTTTGTTACTTCTTCAACTTAGTTATTGAATTATATGAAAACATTCAATGTTATTTCTGAAGTTGAATTAATGAGAGGATAACATTAAATAATTTTACATATTTTAAGGATTAAATTGAATATGTATCAAAAATCCACGGATTACATTACATAAATCAAAAATTCAATGAACACATTACATGTCGAACAAAAGTTCGTGAAAATGTAAGTGATATCTCAAATTTTCGCAAGGATGCGAAAAGAGTGATTTATGCTTTCTTATAATTGAGTGTATACAAATGAGTCGTGAATTTTGAAACATATTTTGGGATTTGAGTATCTAGGGATTTTAAAGTCACGTGGAAGTCCTTGGCCAATGGATAATAGTGAGAATGTTAACGTTTCCGCTACTCTTCTCATTGGTTTGCTCTAGAAAGGAGAGAATAATTGAGCCAAACCCGATAATGTCTTTCATTTCTTTTGGGATGGAAAGGCATAATGGCTGTAACCAAGGGTACTGGTTGGCATGGTAGTTATGACCACTATGTGAAGCACAGGCTAACTAGTAGGAGCCTAAACTCCGCACAAGCGTTCTCTAACGATAGTCTAATGACCCGGCGCCTCACTTAGATGCACCATTTTTAACGTGGCGAGCACTCACAACTCGCACCTCCCAATCGATGTTGCGCATTTTTTTCTTTCCCCTAATACCAAAGGAATACAAAGGGCAAACGAGGTCTCTCACTCTAAGGTAGATCTCTTACTTATTGCCTCATTGAATAGTTTAAGAAGTTGCTTGATTTCAAGTGATGACATTATCAAGTACCGGAAAAAGAGATGAGTGAAATGCTGATGGTTAAGCTTTTGATGTTGATCTGTACTCTAATTAGGTCCGACATTTAATCGTCAACATCTAGTGCTCAAATGAAATCCATCAAATCCACATATATATGCAGTCAACATTATATATTTTTTGGCTTTAGGATGATCTAAGGCGAGACCAGCTGTTTCTCTTTAAAAGTTTAACCCATTAGAAAATGTGTCGTTGCTCGTCAAATTGTAATAAAGGTCTATTGCGCGTGCGAAACTAGGTTTATGTGATGATGGGCATGGCTTCTGATTTTGGGTGAGAAAGCTGTGAATCCAAACGCTTAATTACTAAGTTATAAGTTAATCGTTTTTTCAAAGATGTTAAATCATCAGAAATTGCATCAGCAACATGTTAATAGCACATTCTTTTAATAAATACGATGGGGATGCATAAAAGACGTAGTCATAATCTAGCAATTGAGGGTTATCATGTTGCGATTATGCTCACTCTGATCGTTTTTGCATTTTTTTTGGGTCCACTCTTGATATCATCAAGTTGCAAGTCCAATTGTTTAATTTTCTATTTGAAGGCGTAGGCTACCGGATTACGACCAAGTTGATCTGTAGGGCTACTACCTTTTTATTCCGCTTGGCTGGTTTTTGTATTAGTCTTTTGCTATTTCTATCATGTTGAAGTATTAACCCACGTGCCATGACAACGAATCTTAAATACAATGCGACCTTCATTTACCTATTAGTTTAAACTTTCGGGTTGAAATTTTTGACATGGTACTTATTATTTCGTTATAGCTTATTTTATTTATCATTTGTAATGGGATAGATCTCTAGCCTTCTATTGAAATTCAACGACACTCAGTCTGAACAATCTTCCGAGCCTATGAGATGAGAGGAATTTTCATTATCGGTTGCTTTTTAGCTTCTTCTTTTTTGACAATGAACATTTTCATATAGTTCATGTACTAAATTAAATATATATTAAAATCTCACGGACCACATTATAAATTAGGGAAAACTTCGAGGACCACATTGCAGATTAAGATAAATTTCAGGAACCACATTATTGCACATTGGGCTAGAATTCATTGACCGTTTGTGTCATTATCCTATTTTCTAGGCCAACGTGGCGAGGGGCGCGTTGGTCATTGGATGCACTTGAGGCTAATTTCCGCGTTGATGCTGGGTTTCGGTTTCCAAGGCAAATTGGGTTGGGGGAAAAGGCCCAAAAGATTCGTGGGCGGGCGGGCGACCGAATCTCGACTCGATCGAAAGAGACTTCACTTTTCAGAGGTCTTGATTCTACACTTCCGGGACTTTCTCCGAAGAACATTCAACTTCTCGGGCAAATGAAATGGGTTTGAACTTCCGCACCCAATTCAAGATTCGCCATATCTACGGTCTCCTGCCCCATGTTCTCTTCTTTTCTTTTTTGTTTTCACAATTCGTGTCTCCGGATCGAGTCGATGCCGGATCTGCCCCTGGCCCAGCTCCCGCCAGTCCGGCCCCCGACACGCATGCGATGATGTAGCTACCTTGAGGTGAATGTAGCATAAGATATGGAGGGTCTTCTTTATTATTATTATTATTATCATCATTATTATTATTAATTATAATTACTACCAAAGTCTAGAAGGTGAAATTTATATTAAGGGGGGGAGCCATGTGAGGGGCACCCAAAGAAGGGCAAAATGCCTTTTTGTGCGGTGACAGCTACTGGGGGGGAATAGCAATTATTGACATTGTTGCTTGGTGATGATAACAACTGTGCAGTGCATGCAATGTAAATTTTTTTTTAATATTAATTTTTTAAAAAAAAATTTAAAAAAAAAAAAAAAGACGGGGAAAAATACTTCCGCCTACTAGTTTTTAAATTGGATAGTGAATTTTTTTTTTAATTATTATTATTTTTTGGATGGAGTTTTTTTTTTTTCGAGGATTCTTTTCTGGGACCAATGGAGAGGAAGGATGTCCTGCGTCCCATTGAGCTCTGCTCCTCCCCCAAAAAGTTGTCCCTGTCTCCTTCTCGCCTTTGGAAAAATGCTCTCTCTCTTCTTCCTTTTTTATATTTTGCCCCCCGCAAATAATATTCACAGATACTAATGTTCATATCTCTTTAAGGAAATAGATTTAAAAAAATCCACGTGCAGCATATGGCCGGCAAAATCGCCCTCTTCTGGAACAGTTTTGTAATTCTCGGGAAATTAAAAAAACATTATAGGCTGAACCCCACAAATTGAACCTGGCCTCCGCAACATGAGTGCCTTTTTATAAGGATGGATTATGTTTTCCTTGGAGAAGGTCTTTAATAGACTCTTTTTTATATATAAAAAAATCATTTACACACGAATTTATTCAAAAATAGACATCAATCGCATCCATATTTATGATCCATTGATCGCGAAACTAATTATAGAAATGGACATGAAAGAAAAAGGCCCTTATGGGTTTGTAAATTTAATTATAGTAAGTGAATTTTGCCCAATAGCTCTCGGATGCATCGTTTGTATAAATAAAATATGTCATCGAATCCTCACGCGCACGTCATTTGTCCATTGAAGTTTCCTCCTCTTTTCTTTTTTTAGCTTAATCGTGTGGGTTTTCTTCATTACTTCGAATTGCTCTCCCGCATCTCGGATCGTCGCATGAAATGATGCGCAGCCGCCCCGCAAGAAAGACAATCATGGAAATAGACTCGAAGCTTCCTAGACATTGTTCGAGTCAACCGACTCGTAGACCTTATTTTTCTTCTGTCATCCATTTTGATCGGATCCATTCATTACATACTCCAAAAATCCGGGAAATCCAACGGCCAAGACACAAACATGAAGAAAACCCAAGACCCAATTCAAACCCGAGAACCCGAATCCGGCAGCTCACGATCCATGGTCGGACCCTACCCCGACCCGGGGGCAAAAAAAAAAAAAAAACAGAGAGAGAGAGGAGATGAAGTAAAATAAAATAAAGAATGGAAAGTGAGTCGAGGAGGGTTTCTTCAAAGGGAAGCTTTTGGCAAAACTTAGGGGGAACGCATTGCAGGTGAATTCTTGCAGCGAACGAGTTCCAGATCTCCCCCGTCGCATTCATACGCCAACGCCAATTCCATGCCCCAATCGGATTTTCCCTTCTTCTTATCTTTTATTATTTTATATATATTTTTTGGCTTAATATTAATTTTCGGGTCAAATGAGGATTTTTTTTTGGTTTCGGGAGGGAAGATCGGATCTTAATCTCGAGCCGGGGTGTTGGGGGAGGGGGCCCCACCACATCTAGTTTTAGACAAAATCTTTCCACTTAGTTGGGGGGACTTTCGAAAGCTCCACATATTTTTCCCATGATCGCGACCATGCAAAAGCCTCCTCAGGGGACCACCGTCAGGTCGGGTCTTCCCCCCCCCCCCGCTTTGCTTACCCACGTATACTTTTCCCAATGTCCGAAACCGACGTGACGTCATCCGTCGATCTAGCTACCGGCCGATTTCTCTCTTTTTCCCCCCTCACCGTTGCCGGCCAGCGTCTTCTCCGGTCGATGGCCGGTTACAAGTTATGGATGCACCGGCTATATGTAAATTTAATCGAGGACATATCTGTGCTCACTGGAAATTTCGAAATAATATCAAATGATTAGTTTTTCGTTTGTTTAGCGGGTTGGGAAAAGTGATTTCTTTATTGTCGGAAGAGGAAGTCATTTTCCATGCGACCCATAAGTTTGTTATTTTCAATCCGTGGAGAGCTTTTTTCCTTGGATTGATTTAGATTGATTAGTTTTGGACCCCGGAAAGTAGGAAAAGAATTTCTCGACAAACGGACGTCTAGACGATCTATCAATCGGAACACCGATCAAGAGGAAAATTTCTCCCCGATCAGTGACAGGGAAGAAAAACACGGACACTTAAATTTATTTCCGATCCGATTGATCGCGACCCGCTCATGATAGGATATATATTATATTATTTTTTCATCTAATAACTTTTTGGTCCGAGAAAGGAACATTGGATAGGAATTGATATCGTGATGTCTACATGGACACTAACCATAAAATAAAAAAAGAAAAAAAGAATATCTGCCTTTATAAGAAGACGGACTAATAATAAGATAAAAAAAACCCCCCAAGCTTTGCTTGACTGGCAATCCAAATTCCAATTCCCGTAGCGAAACGTCTCTCTAGATAATGACGCGGGCCCCACCTCCTATCATCTCCCGTCTCCCCTCCCTCCCCTCGGTCTAGTCTTATGATCTCTTCAACAACCCCCCCTACTAAATAAAAACACAAAAATATAAAAAATATAATAAAAAAACGAACCCTGTTATTATCATTATTATTATTAATTACTAATTATGACCAAAAAAAAATATCCCCAATTCGACGGGGATGCGCCAGTAGGGGCAAATCGGTCATTGCGCGATCCGGGCTCCGAGTGGTCAATTCCTCGTTCTTTTGTTTTGTGTTTTTATTTTTTATTTTTTTGGGGGGGGGGTTTTTTACATGCGCCAAAGGAGAGAATGGTGGTACACATCGGATGGATCGTGCCCAAATGATTTTATTGAGAAATCTTTATTTGGAAAAGGATTGGAGCTTTCTTTAGAAGAAGGACATCTCATGTTGGTACGACCGGCTGCGGACTGAAAAGACACTCCCCCCCTCCCAAAAAAAAAAAAAAAAAAAAAACCATGAGCTTTTTTCTTTTTTGTGGTAAGCTTTTCGAAGTCAGGTACGGATCGAACCAATCGCGAACGATCTCGTGCTCGAGCCATACGTCTGGATTTTTAATGTGGGTCGTCGGTGCCCCGGGGGTGGCTTACTTATGAAAAAGAAGATACGGTTTATGACGTTACGGCGTTGCCCGATTTTTCAAATAAAAATAAAAAAAGACGTAAATTTTAGATATAATCTCAATTTTATCTGGAACGTTTTTCCTTTTTATCTGAAACATAAATCATTCCAACGCTAGATAAGCCCCCAATCCAAAAAAATTGCCATCGATTTCTTCAAAATTATCAATAGTACAAGGTAAGGGAAAAGTATTGGTGAAACTGTCAATTTTTGGACATGGGCAGCAAATTCTAGACTAGGTTGAAACTCATGAGTTTTTTTTAGACAAATAAAATTGAAATGGAATTAAGCTCGAACCTAAAATTCAGGCCCACTATTGTATATTCACGAAATAGAAAGTCATGTCAATAAGTCTCGAAATGAAAATATTTATCAGTTTTGGAGGATTAGAACAAAAAACAAAACCTACCAACTACATACATTTCCTTCTTCTCGTGCCCGGTCCCGATTGTCCCCAACGTGCCTCCCGAGTCAATTAGGTCGATTTCGCATCAATCGTTCTGTCGCGCCAATGAATTCTTCAATGGCAAATAAACACCGAAATCGAAATAGATGGGGACTTGTATTTTTAATATTATTTTTTGGGGGAAGGGAGCAAAAATTTCGTGGGGGCGGTCCATAACTCCGTGGTACGCTCCGATAAATGTCGCTGTTGGAGTATCGTTGTCAGTTGGGGAAAAAAAAAAATTCTAACTAAAATCGCGATTTCGCATATAAAAGTATCGATCGGTGCATCGACGTTAGCGTCGCCGTTAGGGTTGGGTTGGGTTCCGGTGTGTGTCTGTCTGGTCAGGTCAAAACCTCCGTGTCCCCCTTCAAACGTTTGCTGATCCAAAGATTCTCCCTCAGCCAGTAGATGATTTCCCTTCTTCTTCTTTCGTTTTTATTTTTATTTTATTTTATTTTATTTCCCTTTCTTCTCCGATTCTGTCGAGCTAGAAAAAAGGAAAAAATCTATAGATCTCGAGAGTTGACTTCGGACCTTCTTCATTAGTCAATGTTCGCATCGCCAAGCCGGTTGCTGTCATGCTCGAGCTATCGATGCAAATGAATTGGACGGTTGGATGCTAGCGCTCGGCCCCCTTCGATTGTGCGTCGCTCCTTTTTTTGCTTTTATTTATTTTTCTTTTTTTGTCGAAATTCAAGAGTTTCTCGTTGACGGGAGTTACGTTGTTTTGACCGTTCAGTTTTGTTTGAGATGGGATTTCTTCCGAAGAAGAAATCACGCGAACGGTCGGGTTTGATTTGTCACGACTTGGCCTTAGAATTAATGCGGTGCCTATTTACAGATAAGTTTTACATATGCAAAGGAAGTTTATTAAATGATATTGTTTTTTATGAGATTTCAGGCTCGTTAATAAAAAAAAAACCCTTTCAATTCAATTGTAAATAGATGTCGCATAAGATGGCAAAATATAGGATTAATTGTCCAAAAAATCATATACTAATCACGCGGAAGCTAATTCAGCCATAAACTTTTGAAATTACCAATTTAATTATAAATGACACTAACGATTAACTTAATTGATTTCAATCGGGTAATTTCCTTCTTTTAACGAAGATGAAGTCGAAGTGTTAAATCCCGGATCTATGAAATGTAAATATAGGTCGCTCTCTTTTTTTTTGGGTCTGTAAGTAGATATTACTTGGCAAATACATTGAATTATCTTCTTCTTCTTCTTCTTCTTTTCCTGCCCCTAGTATTTACAAGTACTTTGACTTTGCTATCATCGATGGTCATCAGATTTGGAGTAAATGTGCCGCTGCTTTATTACATATCCGGACAAACCAGTCAGAAAATAAATATCTATGATTGAGATCTGACCCTTACTAATCTTTTTTCCCCCCTTCTTCTCTGCCAGAAGGGAATTTGCATCCGATTCTTTAATTGACTTTTGACCGTACCTTTTGGGTTTTTTTTTTTTTTTTCCACCGTTGGATCGAAAAAAAAATGATAAACATTGACGGCATCTGCTGGACGGTATTTAATTCAACACTAAGAGATTATTAAGAAACCAGAACTTTTCGGGAGGCGATGGAATCACTCAAATTGGGAATCGCGAAATCGCCATCTTCTCCCCCACAGAAAAAGGAGGGGATAAGTTGGTTTTTCTACATAAATATGTGGTTAGGTTTAGTTGGTTCGCATCTCGCTTTTGAGAAATATGTCTCCGACTAGGTTGTGGTGGCCCGCGGCGGATGACATTCTTAATTACAAATGAAAAAAAAATGATGTCTTACCTCCGAATGCCAAAAGTTCCCATTAGCTAATTTGGATCTCATTAAAAAGGAAAAGAAAAGAGTTCACGAATATCGTGCTCGGATAAAAAGTGATCGTCATTTTCTAACGCAACATGATGGAGATGGGCAATTGTCGAACAGTATCATGAGAGTCTCGCACATCATCGCGGGCAATCTAATCGAGTTATAATTGCACATTCTACCTATGGTCTAAACATCTTAGGTCGATGAACCTATGGTCCTAATTTCACCGGAAAGGTCTTTCGATACGAGATAGTAAACATCCTAAGGTTTAATGTAATCGAAACAGAGGGAAATGTCCTGAGGAATCGAAATTAGGTGATGGTAATGACTCGTCGTGGGAAGAAATATCTGAGGGACCGGTCAATGTTGGGGGCCAAAAAACTTGAGGAGGAGAGAGGTGAGAGATCGGAACGAGTTAGGTGTGCTTGTCTGGTCCATATTTAGCACCGAACGCAGGAGAAGAGCATCAAAAAAACGATGCTTCGTGATTCGAAATAGCGAGGAAAAATGATGATTGATATGACAACAAAAAAAAAAGCGAGGGCGAGCGAGACAGAGACACGTGAAATAAGGCTAAGCAACATATCTTGTCCATATGTTGATGCATTTCGATAGAGATAAGCATCGTTCTGAGATAGACTTTAGAACCGGTCAAGTTTCGAATTCTAAGATATGTAAGAGGGTTGGTTTTAAGTTTCGGGTGCAATATGAAACTTGAAACAAGTTTTTATGTTTGTGTGTTTGTTTGTTTTTTTATATCTTCATACAATCTCACGGCATTCCAATATATAATTTGGAATTTATAATTTGAGCTTCCAATTCTGATGTGTCCATGATCGAGACTTTTATTTTATTAATATTTTGTATTCATCACGTGTTTAAATATGAGTCATAATTAGTGAATTATAGTAACAAATAGTTGTCATTAGATGTTATAATTTACTGTGATTGTTTAATTAAAAATACATGTGGAACTTTGGTAAATCTCCGAAGCTAGGACCAATATACACAAGAGACCGATTCATTTTCCCTAATTTAACTTCAACCATAAAGCAATATTCATCGAAACCACTTTGGATATAGTTACTGATTCTAGTGTTTTGAGTGTAATCGGTGCATGTAAAATGAAATTTAAGCCTTTTTCGAAACAACCCACCCCAAGTCCGACGTACTTGTGCTCACTTTAACGAGAATGTTCAATTTATCAAAATTCAATCTCAATCGGGCGAAAATCATCTAGAGCACCATTCGTCTCGAATCTTCAGAAAAAAGAAAAGAAAAAGGAGCCTTAATAAGTGAGTAGAGATTGACGAATACATTTAGACTTCATATGGTAATCATTTTATTTTCGTTCCATAACTATTTTTATATTATAGACATTTTTTGGAGCATAAATCTATTTGATAAAATAAATTCATTCTTCTATTTCTGGAATAGATTTATATAAGTTTTGACTAGTAATCAAAAGTAATTTTTTTTACTTTTCTATTTCAGGAATAAAAATAAAAAATTATATCTCTATTTTCTATTTCTCACAAGGAGTTTCTTGCCATTTGCCATTTTCTCCGTTCGGGAAAGATAATTTTTTTTTTTATTATCAAACGGATTTTTATTCCGAGAATAGAAAATTTATATTGTTATCAAATACATTTTTTTCTTAGAAACTCATAAAAAAAAAAAAATATTTTTTTAGAAATCAATTTCTGAAAAAAGAAATTGTTATCATTTGCGCCATTGCCTGCGAAGATAAAAAGACAGATCTTACTCATTAAATGAGCATGGCACGCAACGTGTGTTGAATAAAAAAAAAGAAAGAAGAAAAGAATAAAAAAAAAAGGAAAAAAGGGAAAAAAGGGGGAAAAAGATCCAAAACACACGGTGGATAAAGCGTCGAGACTCGAGACATTCCGAATGCGCGCGTCGTATGATCTTTGATGGTCCGCTAAAGGCGGCCACGTGTCCGAGGATCTTTTATGTTCTCCCTTTCTTTATTATTTCTTTCCACCCCACACTAATCTCCCCCCGCCCCCCCTCCTCTTTTCTAACAGCGATCCTCCCCACTGCTCACGCAAAGTAGTAGTAGTAGTAGTAGAGCTTCCGCCGTTGGGGAAACAGGGAGTTCCAGCTAATCGGAGCGCGACGCGTCAGCACCGATCCCCTCCCCCCCCACCGTAATTACGGCCATAACCGAGGGCATCTTTCTCCAATATATAAAATAAATATTTTATATATTATTTTATATATATAGATAGATATATGGAAAAGAGGAAAAAAGAAACCTCATCCTTCTCACGCAGGCAGTACACACCCCCTCCCCTCCCCCCGGGGGGGCGGGGCCCACCGGTTTGTCCGGTCGTATTAAAGCCGGATTTTAAACCCTGCTTAAAGTGGAAGTTTAATGGGGATTGGGCCCCCACCCCTTAAATTTAATTTTAGATTTATTATGCGACTAACGACGAGCTTCAGAGGAGGCAACTCGCGAGGTTGTTGTGTCCGTTGTCGTATCGCCCAACTATCAACATATCGTCCTCACCCGCCTTATCAATTAACATCCGATAAATCAAACCGGTTTTGTATCGATGGATAATGGCACGACACTATATTTCCTGTCTCTGTTTTTGTTCATCCAAATAAAATGTTTGATAAGATTTTATTTTTTTTTCCATTTCTTTTCAATAAGGTAGGTTTCGAACGTTGAAATGCCCTAATTAGCGAGCTCGTGATGGTACGGAGAAATATATATATATTTGGCCGACATTCCACTTATCAGTTATAAGGAGACTTTTTATGCGGTATGGGTTCGATGTATCATGGGGGTGGAACAACTTTATGCTTTATTGCAACTAGCATTGTGGTGTACTGATGGTGATGGATTTGCTGAGAATTAGCAATACTTATGGTTCTTCATTGCTAGTCGCTGATTTCCATCGTTATTTCTAACTAACAAAAAAAAAAAAAAATCACGTTGCACGACCTCATGTGCGTATAAAGAATTTGTAAAATATTGCTTAAAAGATATGCGTATAAAATAGAAATACAATTAGGTTAATTGCGACCTCATTTCTTGGTTTTCTTTCTCTCAATTTTTATATGAATTATGAATTTGTGTTAAATGCATCTATAATCAACAAAAGCTCGACTATTTTTTACTTAGCTATAATCGTAATTATACAATCGATAGGTTTCAAATTTCATAGTGAACTATGAAAACCCGTGATACATTAGTTGATGCTGCTCATTTCTTATTGCAATCCTTTTTGCTTAAATTTAAGAAAAGAAATGCTAAAAATCCAATTTGGATTTTTTTTTTTTGATTTGTAACGTGAGGGGGCAGAGAAGGAGCATTGAATGGAGAAAGGGGCCTTGACAAATTAATTTTCATCGGGATTATTTTTAATATTCTATGGTTTTTTTTAAATGTCCGTACGGAAAGCAAGGAAGGTGGAGAGAATCTAGAAATGCATACGATTTTATCTTTTTTCCGCTTTCCTCGAAATATATAAAAAACCAAAAAAAGACCCAGAAAAAGAATATTTTCCTCCTGGAAAAAGGAATATATATTTATATTATTTACTGGTTTAGTCTACTAATAAGTAGTAATAATAATGCATCCGCAGGGCGCAAAGCCATGGCAGCAAATCAAAGGGGAGGAAAAAAAAGATAATTAAGGAGAGAGAAGTGAAGAGAGAGAGAGAGAGAGAGAGGAGAGAGAGAGATGTGTTCATGGGGTGTTTTGGAGAGAGAAAGAGAGGAGTGAAGAAAAAGCAGAGAATAAAAAGAGACCGGATGTTGACAAATTTCATGTCACTGTTCTTAGAAGGTCGTTTGTTTGTGTGAAGATTTCTTATCTGGGATCTCTCTCTCTCTGAAAAGACTTCCCTTTCTCTCTCATCATTCCCCCCCTTCTCTCTCCCCGCCGCTCTCTAGAACGAAAAACTCCTTTCTTTGCCCAAGAAAGAGGAGAGAGAGAGAGAGAGACAGACAGACAGAGAAGAGAGAGGGAGGAGGAGAGAGACGACAGTGGCCCAGCAGATCGAGAGCTTCCCCAAATCTCGTTTTCCCTCTTATTATTTTTTTCGGCTCTTTATATATTTTTTTTATTTCTTTCTTCCTCCCTCAGTGTGAGTGATGAGGATCTAAGCTTCGTCCAATGTTGTTGCGAACGTTGCCCACTTTGCTATTTCTCGTGTAATTACCAAATTTCTTGGCTTTTCTCGTTTTTCCCCTTTTTTCTCCCCCTCTTCAGTTTCAGCTTATTTATCCTTCCTTTGTCCTGTCTTATTAGTTGGGTCCTCTTCTTTTCTTTTTTTTTTTTCTTTAAGTGGGATTTTTTGTTTTTCGTTCGCTCCTCCGATGTGGAGGCTCTGCAAAGTAATTGGATCCATGGATGATTTCTTCCGGTAGGGAGGGAGCTGACGAAGACAAGACCATGTTGCGCTGAGGTAAAAAGAATTCTTCCTCCCCTCCTTCGCGGAATTCGTTTTCTTGATTGTCTCTGCCCGATGCTGCTGATTGGGTTTTTAGTCATCTCGTTCTTGACCCTTTTTTCGTCGGCGTAATTGAAGTAAGTCCCTTTGATTAGTTTGAGGGTACGGATTTGCCTTTTCTCATTTGATGTCTGGCTTCAAATTTTTTGTAATTGGATGGAGCTCGGAGTCGATTCTGTGCTCTCTGCTGTTAATTCGTATAATTCTATTGTTTGGGGGGCGTGCGGGGCAGGGCGGAATTCCTTGCGCCTCGTGATCGGTTTCTCGAGTGGAATTGCCCCGTGTCTGTGGGATAATCTTTTGTTACCTCATTTGAGTTTTTCGCTTGATGGACTAAATTTAAGAGTACCCGAAGTGGTTGTTCAACACTTGAGCTCAGTGTCTCAGTGATCTCCCTGGAATGTAGCCCTCTCTTTAATGATACAGCTGATGGCATTTTGTAGAATTCATGGGAGAACTCGAGTTAATGATCAGAAGTGGCCAGATTCTTGCTCTGATTGGTAAAGAGATTGTGGGGATGATCTAGTGGTAGTGGGAAAGCATGTTCGCTTACTGTAAAGTGAGTGAAGTAGTGAAGTGCAGTTATGGTGAACTGAAGTGCCTCTGTAGATTGAGGAAATTTGTGGCATGCATTTGTTGTCTAGTCTTATGTGATGCATTTTAAGTCTGTTGCAAAATACGTTCTGCGAATTCTGGAGTCAGCGGCATCCAGAAATGATAGAACTACTCTTGCTGGTTTAGCTTTTAGAATCCTTTAGACGGTGCTTTGCTAAAAAGTTGCATTTCTCTGTGCGACCCATTTTCGTGTGTTGTTGTCTACACCTGCCTCAAGAGAAGTGAAAGGGGAAGACAATGGCGGGCAATGTATTTAGACCATTTTTAATATGTGTCTCGCCAAGTTATTTTACTGATCTGTTTTACCCTAATTTGTTTTTTTTTTAAAGTTTGCTTGGCCATTTCCAAGGAATTTGATGTTCTGCTCTCTGATTTCTTTTTGACATAGAAAGTTCTGTAATTCAAGTTAAATTATGTATACATTTGGGAAAACATAGCGGTACAAATTTATAAAGGTGATGTTACAATTACTTGTTAGGTTTGGCACTGACTATGGGAACGCATTGTGGAATCTAATTTGCAATTTTAATCAACTAGTCCCCGGTTGGTAGTAACCATTGGCATCTGAAAGGATATGGTATTAGTCAATTGTTTAGTGTTTAGCCCTCTATGTTGTGATAGATGGGCTGGTTGCTTTATGCATGAGACGTCCATGATTCCCAGATCAAGAGAATTGATACTCTTTTGTATAGCAAACGTAATACTGGATGGACGCATTTCTTACCTGAGAAATAGTTAGATAATGGAATGGGGATAGAGAGGTAATATTGCTTGTTTCTGGGATAATCCTTGGGGAGCATTGGGATTTTGCTGGAGTGGTGCTCTAGACAGACAACAGAAACTTCATCTTTGCATCTCATTTGGTAAATTTGTAAATTCAGATACAGAAGAATCTAAGAAATGAAAGTTTTGAGAGATTCTTGGGAATTAAAAAATCTCCATTCAACATCGGTAGCAATCATTAAGGGAGGCTAACTATATAGAATTTGTACTTTTTGAATACTATACTGGATATGGAACAAGTGGAAATCTCTCTTCTCTCTCTCTCTCTCTGTCTCTGTGTCTCTGGTCTCTGTATTGTGTGCTTTGGTTGGTGTGGCATGTAAAATTTCAACATTAGGTTGATTATGGGGATTTCCTATTGCAAGTATGTAGCTTTAGTCAATTCCTCTTCTACTTTTGGTATGGCAGATAATTATTTTTCCTTTTACTAGTCTGTCCTCGGGTTTTATCTTGATTCCCCATCTCTTTGGAACTCTACATCCTTGATTTGCTATTCTGCTTATTTATTCAAAGTGTTCTTTTATCTACTGCCAGTGATGGGAACAGAAATTCAACTGAAAAGCAATCTTCCTGGACATCGCTCAATGAGGGATCTGAATGAGGATTCTAACAGTTGTAGCTGGTCACTGTTTAATGGGGAAAGGAGTTTGCAGAATGGCCATTATTACGATGGTGTTTTGCTGGGGGCAGGTGCAGATATCTATTCTGTATGTGGCAAAGATACGCTGAAGGAGAAAATGCTTGAGCATGAGGCCATCTTCAAGAACCAGGTATGGTTACTGATATACTTGTCTTTGTTGTATCAGATCTTAATTTGGATTTTCATTGATATGACGTGTTTTCATCCTTCGTTTGTATCATCATCGGGCTACTTGATTTACAAACATGTGCTGATTTTTTTGATTTTTCATGCTTAGAGAGCCTTTCATTAGATAGAGGCATGTAGAAGCAATTTTGGCCTTTTTCACTCATGGAGGACCTCTCCAAGCTGTGGTCATGTGTTGCTTTGAATTTTTTAAGAATAATATCCCGATTTTGGAACTCGTGGACTAAGAAATTGATTGTTTCTGTCATCATCCAGGTGTGTGAACTACACCGTTTGTACAAAATACAGAAGGACCTGATGGATGACGTTAGAAGGAAAGAAGCACTAAAACCTCGGATGCCTGTTGAAACTTCACTAGCATCGAGCCCTTTAGGGTCTCAAATTACATGTGAAGACACTCGGAGATGGCAAAGCCCGAGCTTCCTTGTTCCAAACCCCAATTACGCTACGCTATCCGCAGAAGGAATCCATTCTCCTATCAGTTCTATGAAGGGGCATAGCACGCCATCTGCTACTTTTGCTTCTCCAAATGGAGGTATCTTCAAGACTTCTGAGGTGCCTGATTGCAGACCCTCAAAAGTTAGGAGAAAAATGATTGACCTTCGACTTCCAGCTGATGAGTACATCGACACTGACGATCAAGAGCAGTTTGACCGTGGAAAAGACATGTCAAATTTTCCTAATCAAGAATGTAAATTTGGCTTTCACAATGCCGTAGATATAGTTCGTGGAGATAGTGGGAAGACCGATAGTGTGGGACATGCTTCAGAGTCTGGTTTACATGCCAAAAAAAGGAATGTGGCTGACCTGAATCAACCTATTGAGGTTGATGAAACTAATGCCTCACCATATATTGATCTTGAGAGTCAGGGTTTCCCTCATGGGGAGATCTGTGTTCAGGAACACTCTTTTAAGCCAAAATCAAACAATCTAGGCTTACCTTATGATGATGCTCAAAGCTCTCATCGTGGAAGCAATAATGGGACTCTATTCAATTTATGTCAGGTCAGCGAGAGGCACAGAAGAGGGTTGTTTCCGCACATGCTTGAAGCTGGTAAGGTTTTCTTTGGTCTAGCAATCGGGCTTGTTGTTGCATATGCCTATGCTTCTCTTCTCATGATTTTCTCGCTTTTTACTTCTTTATCTTTAAAATTTTCTCTTATCGGATAAAAGTATCCGCATTGTATAATTATCATGCTGCTTTGTCTGTACTTCTTTGCTTGCCTGCTTTGTCGAATGTCAGATGGCCTTCTTTGTTTTTGGTGATTTTTGTTATACAGACTACATTCACACGGATGGTTGCTTACCTGGAATGGTTGCCTCCAAAATAATTTTAGCAGTGATTAATGAAACCTCCATACACTGTTCTAGCTGATTTTCAAGTAGTGGTTTGATCATTGAAATGCTAGAGAATGTGCATATAGACTTCATGATTAAACAGGCTACTTGTGCGTGGCTGTCATGGGTAAGATCTCAAATATGCGCGTATGGATGGCAAGATTGTAGGTTCAAGTGCTTTTAGTTGAATGACATTCTCACTTTATGATCTTATACATATTTTGACTGCAATTGTGGAGTCAATGATCTCTTTGTCCACAGGGGACATCAAGGGCAAGAAATCTACTTCTCATGGTCTCCATGTCCGTGGTCTGCTTAATGAAGTCCATGACGCTCCTTATAATCAAACTGATCAAAGCACAGTCGGTCAAAGCAGTGAGAGGACCATTTGTGGCTTAGAAACCTCTGTAAATGCTCAGCGGCCAGAATCAGTAATGCCATCTTTGGAAAAAGCAGGCAAGTTAAGCCAGAATGCACTTCCATTTCAAATGCATCCGTGCATGGTTTCATCCAGTACCCACAGTGCAAGTACTCAGCCAGGAGATCGGAACCATGCAATATATGGTGGCAAGTTGCATGACAGGGATGTTAGACCTAGCAGAGGATTTGGGAAGGAATTGCTCAATCAGAATGGCTTTAGCAATGGGTATTCTCTGGATTCCAAGGAACCATCCAGCCGCTTCCCAGTACTTAGCTATTCTTTTGGTGATAGAAAGCTACCCTCAAAGGACTTCATTGATCACACTGCTGCTAAATATGATGGATGTTCAGGTTCCATTAATGCTAAAACTGGAAGAGAGGTAGATCTGAACAGAGTACTTGGACATGGTACATCTAATAGCTTCGTTCTTCCAGAAGGGGGTGGAATCTCAGATGCAGAGAACAAAAGAGGGGACCATGCCGTGATGCTGCCTTGGTTGAGGGGTAAAACAGGTGGCCAGAATGAGGTCACTGTGAGAAGCGATCCGAATTCTAGAGGTTCAAATTTGCATCAACCTTCATCATCTATTTGCCTGACCAGCAATAATGAAGCTGGGAAAGGTCTGACTCAAATGCTTTCTCAGAGTACAAGATCGGATTTGTGTTCCAATCAAGTTGATGCTAAGAGGAGTGATGTAGGTGCATTCTCAAGTAATAAAAAGATTCTCGGGTTTCCGATATTTGAAAAGCCACCTATTTCGAAGAATGACTCATTTTCTCTTAACTCATCATCTGTATCTCTTCCTCATATGTCTGAAGGTGAAGTTGTGGAAAAAGAGAAGAAAGTGAGATTACTTGACATTAATTTGCCCTGTGATTCTGTATGTGAGTTGGGTAAGCCGACTCCTATAGGAACCCCTGCGGTGCAAAAAGGAATAGGTTCAACCACGAGCTCTACAAGACATCAAATTGATCTGAATCTATGTGTGAGTGATGACGAAACTGTTGCGATGCCATCCGTTTCCACTACTTGTACCAATGGAAAGCGGATATCTGGGATAGATCTGGAGGCTCCTGTGGTTCCAGACAGTGAGGACATCATTTTTGACAGAGAGGTTACAGAAAAGGAAGGTGAAAGATCTACGCTCTCCTTGCAGCGGGAAAATGGACATCGACAGAATGAAATTGTGAAAGTAGCAGCAGAGACGATAGTTGCCCTCTCATCAGCCAGCCATCAAAATTATCTGAACAAGATAAATAGCAGATCACCTGAGTCTCTGGAGGACACACTCAACTGGTTTGCGGATATTGTTGTCTTATGTGTAGATGGTATAGGGGCCAAGCTAGAGGCTGCTGCAAAAGATATAAACAGACGGTATGACGAAGATTCCTCATCAGAAGAGACAGATTACTTCGAGTCCATGACACTGAAACTGACAGAAACAAAGTCGGATGATTACCTGCCTAAACCATTCATCCCTGAAACCCTCAGCGTCGATGAATCTGCTGCAGCCACTTCAACACCAAGTCGCTCCCGGCGGGGACAGGTGAGAAGAGGGAGGCAGCGGAGAGACTTCCAGAGGGATATCCTTCCGGGCCTAGCTTCTCTTTCTCGACATGAAGTAACTGAAGATCTTCAGACTTTTGGAGGGCTTATGAGAGCAACTGGTCATGTGTGGCAATCTGGATTGACGAGAAGGAACTCTAGAACTGGCTGTGCAAGGGGGAGGCGGCGGTCTACTGGTAGCGTCTCTGCTGTAACATCTGTGGGTCCCAATTGCACTCCGTTGATACAGCAGCTGAACAACATAGAGGTGGGAGTTGGGTTGGAAGAGAGGAGCCTAACTGGATGGGGAAAGACTACAAGGCGACCTCGTCGGCAAAGATGTCCAGCTGGTAATCCTCCATCACTTGCTTTAACATAAATTTGATAACAGGCTCGCTTTAATTACTCTGATAAGATGGAATTCCGGAGTAAGTTCCATGGTTGGGAGATGAAGGGATGGTATGGTCCTGAGGATTCTGTTTGTACATTCTTCACCAAAATTTGGTTCTGTGGGGTCTGTTGTTGGCTACCAAACTCTGTATTATTCATGAATAATGCTGCGGTATTCTTGTTGGGATAACAATGGCATCTCATCACTCGCGTCTCCACCGTTCATCGCCACAGTAGAAGACCATGCGCTTGGAATCAGGGGATGATTTTCTTGTAATGGAGTGTACTGGCTCTTGGCGATTCAATTCACTTGTTTCATCTTTTCCGATTGGGTTGTGACGCCCGGATGAGCAGCGAGACTTTAATACAGGATGCTAAGACATGGGAGTTGGAGTTGAAAGGTGTAGAAGCTTTTTCTGGTGGGTTTTTCTTTTGAGTTGTTTCAGTTCCGTCCTCTTTACTATTGTGTAGATCATAGAAAGGGACCGAACTGAAAAGGGTAAAGTAGAACAAGAGACTGCTGTCCGAAACCGACCCTACCCGACATTTGAGGATGGGTTTGGCATTGTTAAGGTGGCCATGCCTGTGTTTTTCACCTGTTGTTTTTCCATTTCTTCTTCTTTTTAGAGTTTTCTTGGGAAGGAATTGCCTGGTGGCAAAGTCAGTGATTGGCCCTGCCGAAAGCGATTCTCGCAAAGGTGGTGCTGGTTTTCGGCAAAATCATGAATGCAATTTATCTTAGTTCCTGCGACTGGCGACTGATGTGCCGAACCTGTGTCATTTTTGTATACGAGTGAGCGTTGGAACAGGGGAGGCATTTCCAGCAGCAAGGACAACATTGAGGGACTGTTCAATACTAAAGCTCAAGCCATGGCCTTTTGACTATTGCATGTTGCGTTTGGGGATGTGATGTCCTGCTCATGTAAGAAACAGAGAGAGGTGGATAGTGGACCATGGGACATATATTACAGAACTAGTGCTTAAGTTTGTGTTGAAGCATTTGCTGGACTGTCTTATAATCTTCTTGCTGAGACAATTTTGCTTCCCTCCCGGGCTCTTTTCCGCCGGATTCTCGTGGTCATTTCGAGTGTAATTTTGCTTCGCTCTCTACCGTATGCATGCATCGTATATAGGATGTAACGCGATCCATTTTTCTGGCCTTGAGCCGACCCAAATACGATGGTGTGAACCCCCTCCCCCAGCTTCAGTTGCGACCGCTTAGAGCCATTTCTCCGTGAATAAGTACTGCCGAGTGCCAATGCATCCGACCACCTAGCGTACCAAAGACTTTCCTTTTGAAGAACATGACGATGGATCAAACGCGATCCATGACCAAGCGACTTTCGAAATCACATAAAGTGTTTAGAAGTACCTCGCTCCGCTGCAATATCGCAGGAGTATACATAAAATGGATGAAACCCAATGAAATCATGTGTGAAATCTTTGCATTGCATTACACTTGCTCAAAGGTACTTCAACTTGCACTCATTTCAGATCTATCATTTTTTGTAGATATCCACCATGACACTCATTGTTTAATTTACTTGAGGTATTATCTGTTTTGGCTAATCCCATATCAAATTTCATGATTCTATCATATGACGTATAAGTAAGTATTTTTTCAATCTTTTCGTAAGTTAATTTCAGTTGAACATATATAATCTAGGATCACATTCTTCTTATTCAGTATGCAACTCAATTAATTCTCATTTGGATTGTTCCATGTATAAATGTTGGCCATTATCACAAGAAAGAGTTAAACTGAGTCCATGCAAAAAAAGAAATGAAACATTTGTCGAGACATGAGCAGACAATAAAGAGGGGTTTTTAATTTTCGGGACCAAACTTCTAACATTGTGTTCAGTTCATGTTTTCTTCGGGCGCATGATAAACCTTCATTGGAGCGGACTATTAACGTGAATCTAATTAACAAATTTGTGCTTCCGCAATCTAATCATTCATTACCTTTGATATTAAATATCCTTACATTTTCGAAACATATAAATTATGGAAATATAATAAATCTTGCTAAATTCATGATACTCGTTGCGATATAAATTCATATTTTTTTTTGAATGAATTGATTTCGAACATATACATATATATTTTTTTGGGAACGTATTCCGGATATACAGGGACAACGGTAAACTGATGTCGAAATTCGAGCGTGAAAGATATACTTTTCAAAAAAAAAAAAATTCTCTGTTTTAATTTTTTTTTAGTAATATTTTTCTTTTCAAGGGGAGGGAAGAAGTCAGGAGGGGGAAGATCACGCGCGGGAGCATGGCGCGTGGGGGGCGGGGGAGGCAACTGGTCGGAGGATTCTGCGATGTCCGGGCGGATCAGGAAAGAAGATGCGTCGTCCTCTGTCTCTGTCGGCGTCTGAAGTTCGCATCTGGTCGTCCGTTCATTTGGAGGTCAACGGTCAAAAAGTTGCAAAAACAACAGATTCTCTCTCCACCAATCCCAACCCCTCCGTCTCTCTCTAAAATTGATTGGTTGATGGGGGGTGGGCCCTCCGTCCAGTTATCTGTCCCTTTCCCGGGCGCATCTTTTTGGATTTTCGCTGGGGCAAAATAAAAAAGAAAATAAAAACAAATGACCAAGATTAATAATAATTTTCGATCCACTGCTTTCTCCCGTCATACTTGATTAATTTTTTTTTTTTAAAGTTGAAAAGGTAAAATATTTTCTTCTATTTTTTTCTTTCCCTTTCCCTATTGTTACGAATGAGTATCGGAATGGAGGGACCATGACAACAACCACCACTGTTGATTTGCAACTTGAATTTAGATCGATTTTGGGGACAAGAAAACGAAGATGATAAAAATATTAATATCATGAAAACTCACAAAATATACCCTTCGTCGGTTTTTGTAAAATTTCACCATTAAACTACTAAATTGAATAATACAACATTGAGAGCGTAGCAATTTGAAATTTTACCCTACCTTACATTTGTCATGTGTACCAATTTATGATTTTTTATGATATTAATTCAATTTAACGAAAATTAATAGAAATAAATTTATCAAAAATATAACGGTGAACATATTAATTTGAAATAAATTTATCACAATATATATTGATTTCCGATTTTTCGTATTATTAACCCAGAGATAAATTATGGGCCATCACGTTGATGAGGATTCACGATTAAATCATCAACCCCTATTGTTTTGAGTAGTTAATATTTCAGCATGACTTTTGAAATGTGGCTCCGGGGAGCTCTATCAATGAGTTCGATATCTCTAATCAAAGCCTTTGGCATCGCCTTATAGATCATTCGAGCATTTACCTCATATCCAACAGCTAAAGACTGTTCCCCTTTCGACAATTTCTCACAGTTCAAATCCTGATATTTGAGGTTTAAAAAAAATAAAAAATGTATGGTAGTACTTCCTAAATTGATAAATACAAGACCCACTTTTGCAATCCTGTAAAAGACGTAGGTTTTGTCATGGAATTGCTAGATTCACTTTCCATGATACATACACACAACCATTCCCGCTATGGATGAACAAGCTAATTCTGGCAAAGCTAGCGATATTTAACATTCCACTCCGGATGAAAGAAGTTACTTCTTCATTAGCGCGATAACACTGAGGCTCAAGTAGTGACTCCACACAAGCAAGCAACTAGCAAACCAATGTCGTCGATGCCATTCAGAGTAACTCACAGTGAAACAACCGCAAGCTAAGAGCGAAAAGCATCCTACTTAATGCCAATGGTCGCAATATGACACCCGTAGCACTGGGAGCTCTGTATCGACACAGTCTATATGCCCAATAGAGGGACATGAAGCTACCTGCAGAAGATAAAAGTCTCTGTGAGCGATCACCCAGCGACAGATACTGAGTAAATTGATGTTGCATTAACGACTTTTGATCACTTATGTTGCATTAACGACTTTTGACCACTTAGTCACGGTCACCTGAACACGAATGGATAGATACCGTGGGAAGTACCAGCTCCTTGTAAGCCATTTAGGCATTGTCTCCATCCTTTTGATCTTCTGGATTGATGGGCAATTCATGACGGGGCCGATTGTATTTCTCACGCAGCTGCTTGATTGGGATGAAATCTCCAGCGCTATCCATCCCATAAAACAAAATGGAAATATAGGGATGGTCGAACCTATCCTGCAGATAAATCAGAGTATAGCCAACACTAGTCAATTGGAAGGCCTGTTAAATATGGGGTGTGAGCATGATTCCAAGCGCACACAGACTTTACCTTGTCTGGCTGGTCAGGAGCTACCAAATTTTCCTCAGATACTGCAACATAGTGCAAAGTTTTCATCAGTGGGCAGGCAATAAGGATGAATTAAGAGCAGAAACAACAGTACCAGGACAGTACAGGACCACCAAAAGCACTTCATAAATGAGATGTCATCAACAAAATCAATTACTGCTGAACTGAATGTGGTTTATATAACTGAGCAGTACCATATGTTACTAGTAAGTTCGGATCCTCGTATACATCAACCAAAACCTGCACAAGAAAAGTAACTGAAGTAAGGCACCAAATATGCTCCTGTTTCGAGCATCGAATATATCTACTAAATGTATCATATTACTAACTCTTGTTCAAGCATTTTAAGATTTAAGGACACAGTCGGAGAAGTAACTTTGCCAATGGCAGAGGTCACAGTGGTATGAATGAGCAGTAGTTCTATGGACTCTGCACAAAACTGAAACTCAGTGGCAATATAATCCTTCTTATAACTTAATGTACGTTACATGCCTTTTTTTGGATATTAAACAAAAATAATTAGGTGGCCACAAAGCTAACAACAGCAATGCTCACACCCCGCTTCAAATAAGGAGAATAATTTGAACTTCAAATACTTGCTTCTTTGTTCTTTGTGTGGCATCATTTAATTTCATCACATTAGTGAGTTTGAAATGGTGATGCAAATTACTCAAAAAATTGGCCAAGCTTCACAATCTCCACATGCTGCAAGCCTGCTTATCAACATAGAGAAATATACACCAGGCCACTCATATCTAGATACCTGTTGAAAGGAAGTCCCTTTGACACCTAAACAGAAGGCAGATATTCTTTTCACTTTTGGCCAGAAGATGACTGCAATTCATTTCTTTTTGGATTACACATTTGTTTTCAGACTTTAGAATGGAACATGACTTAGCTAAAGTCAAGTCCGAACAGATGCCTTAGCGTGGACCCACCTATCTTGTTTCAAGTTCACGATAGAAAGCCTCAACAATAGGCAAGAAAGTCATTGGATTTGCCTCAAAGGACTTATCTTTGGAGGACTATGCACATGAAAGGAAAGTCTGTTGTTCAAGAGCTGATTTGAGCTCACCAAGATTCTCAATCCAGGTTACACTCATGTAAAGACCTATCTCAACTGTATTCTGGGAACCAATGATCAATAAATAATATAAGATTGGAAAGTGTCACGAAATTCCATTGCGTAGCAACATTGCACCACCAATAGACTAATAACCTGGTAAAATGGCTGATTGGAACCTCTAGCCAACTTCTGAATCTGGGCAGCTTCCATCCAAGAATTTGATTCACAACACACGGGATCCATCCCACAGACAACAGCTCGATATCCTGACACCGTGATATGAACTTTCAGAAACATAATCAGAATAAGGAAAAAAAAAAAGATTGAAGAAAACGTAAATTGAAGTAACTAGATTCTTAGTGCAACATACTTGACACACAAAAAATTGAGAACTAGCTATCAGCTTGACATTTGATACTGTAAGTGTGTCTACAGCATATCGTTAATAAGACACTCGTGTGAGACATTCGTCTAGCAAGTACTGTAGTTCGGTAGCAACAAGTTTTACATGTCTGAATGAAAATACAAGTAGGAATAAAATAAACATTAAGTTTCACAAGATTTCATTAGAAGTACCTTTGACCACTCTGATATTAGGTAATATGAGAGCAACATGATGGCTTCACAATACACAAAGAAAATGACACACTGCAAGATAGGAGTCCAAATATTTGCTAGAAAGAAAACAAATTTCTCATGCTATTTCCAAAGAAAAAAACTAGCACAGGAATTGTGCAAACATAAATAACAAGGGGTGGACAAAAAGGTGAAGTAAAGGGTCTTCTATATAGCATATAAATGTACTGACAAGATAAAAAAAAACTTACTGGACTGTCCTTATGTGCATGAAAAATATGTTCACATGATTTTTCGTATAAATCCTAGAAAATCAGAGCGGGATTATCAGCTCTGATAGGTTTCCCTAAAATGTTCTCACATGATTTTATTGAAGTGAAAGATAAATAAAAATGTAATGAAGGGTGTGTAGATCGCCAACCGAATACTTTATGTTTCACTTTCTGGCCCAAACGAAAAGCATATTGTGCATTCTCATAAACCAGAGCTTTGGCTGATGCAGCCAATGAATCTGCCTCCAAATTGGAAATTTCGTCTCGCAATTTAGATGCTAATGCATAATCCTCTCTCTCAACTGCTTTCTGCAAATCTGCACTGCATCAGAGCAAATGATACATTTCTGAAGTATCATAAAATTAGGAGGGAGGAGAATCTAAAACACCCTAAGAAGAATATAAAATAAAGATAGATAAAACTAACCGTAACCGGATGATGCTTATGGCCTTATCTTGAGCTTCACTCTTTGAAGAGGATCCCCTTTTGGCTTCTTGCTGCCTGATAACTTCTGCTTCAACCTTCCAAGAAGTATGCCTCACTCATATCAGTACAAGGAGGCACAAGCACAGGCTGAACTCAGTGTACAGTGTTCATGATGAAAGAGTCTAAAAGGTTATAACCGAATTTTTTTTTGCACAACTAATATCTTTCTTCCCTATAATCGATCCATGGAATAAGAATTCTCATTAAGATAACTGATACATAACCAGAAAAAAAGATTCAACCTCCGTAAGCTTGTTTCTCAGTTGTTGTGCGATATCATACTGCTCCAAATTCAGCGCATACTGCCATTTGACAACACAAATATTGAGAAATATTCAAATGCCAAAAAATGCAGTATTACTTTACAGACTGAACAGATCTAAATATCAAACATCTTTTGGGAGCTTTCTTTTTCAGCAAACAACAGAGTTGCAGAATGATCAGTGATTTCTCCAACTGAGCATATCAGAAAAATCAATCTCCATACATCCCATTTTCCCAATATTGAATCTCTGACCTCTGAAGACCAAAATCTTCGGTGACATATCACCAGACTACTTGGTGACTTCTATCATAATGTGCTAAAATATGTCACATGATTATCACTCTTTTCTGATGCCCTTCAGAATGACCAGTATATTATGGGGGCCATTTTGCATCTAAACAACTACCTTTTTCACACTCAACAAGAAAGCAATGACATATAAGCTACCACTAACTGTGATTTGGAACTGGTATGCTGTCCGATACTAAAGCATCACCAATTCAAATTCTTGAGGGAACTTGAAACACCTGTACACGAGTTGCCAGGTCCAGCTGGAAAAAGAACATGAGTATATCTTCATTGGCACTCTCACTCTGCTCTGCCCTTGCATCCAACCCCTTTTCACCCCCCTTAAAGAGCCATCCGGCTCTGACCGCAACTTCTCTTTGCCTTGTTGCAGTAAAGTTGGCAGAAAAGGAAGAACTCTGTATGCACTGATGTCCATCTGACCCTGAAGTGGCGAATGTTCCCTTTGTCAAGCCGAATTGCCTCCTCCATGATGAATCCGTTGCATAAACTCCACTCTTTGCAGATGCTGTCGCAGGGCTCAGCGACAGAGCTAGCATTCTTGTGGCTGCACAAGGCAAGCACGGCAACTAATCCAGTCCGTTACACCGAAGTTTCTGTACCTGCAGTCTAAAAGAAACCACGTAAGAGACCATGCGAAAATCACCTCACCTCTCACTCGATTCCAGTATCAACCTTACAGCCCAGCCAAGTTTGCACATAGAATTCTATCATTTTTCATTTGCAAGTCAACTAACTTTCAAACTATGAGCGAATCAATGCCGTATCTTGGTTTCACAGGCAGCTGAAACCGCTACTGACGCAGCCACAAAGCCTCAATCCATCACAATTCAACCACTTCCCTCCATTAATCCACAGACTCGAGTGCACTCGATTGCCAAGAACACGACCCATCATATACCAAACCTACACAAATGCTACGACACCTATCCTCGGATTCAACAAACAGAGGCGAAAGACCATAAACCTCCAATTACATTTTTGGTTGAATCAAGAACCTAAAAATCAACCCCCAAAAGAAAAAGGAAAGAAAGAAAAGGAATCAAGAACCGAAGACAAGATCACCAGCTACGGTAACTTCACATTCTAGACCAAACCCATTTCTTTTGTCTGGGGGAAACAAACGGAACCGTGATTAAACCGAACGGAATGGGAAGCAAAACCGAGAATTCGTACGGAACGTAAAGGGGAAAAATTGCATCAATTCAAAGAAAAGCTTTTGATAATAGGAGAGTCACCAGGAAACCCAGGAGCAGCTCTGGCGAGCTCAAGCTTCGTTGTCCGCACAAATAACCAAATAAAAATCGGACCTCTTTCCTTTCAAGAAAATACCTCTTCCCCTCGGCCCAGTGCAAAACTACAAATAGAAAATAGGAAAAATTCCAAAAAAGGCCCCAAATGCCCTCAATTTCTCTAATAGGGGGTCGAAATTGACATTGTTTTAAATAAGGGTATGGAATTGTCATAATTATTTCAAATAAGGACCCAATCTTGTCCAGTCATCGGCCAACTAAATTTTTTGATCAGTCAAGGGCCTTTTTGTCATTTACCACTTTTCCTTTTTCTTCTGTTCATCTTCTTCATTATTGTTGTGGTTGGCCCCACATAGGATTGGTCGAGGGACAGGTGAGGCCATCTCTTGCCTTGAGGAGGTTGGCCCTTGTGGCCATTTGCGAGATCGGCCCTTGCTGATCGAGAGCGAGGTCAACCTCGCCAACCATAGGCAAGGGACGAACAAAGCCATCTCTCGCCTAAGGGGGGCCGCCCCTCGTGGCCAACTATGAGGTCAGCCACCCTCGCCAACCATAGGTGAGGGACAGGCGAGATTGTCTCTTGCCTTGAGGGAGGTTGGCCCTCACAGCCTCCCCCAAGGCAAGGGTCACCTCGCTAGATCTGGTGAGGGTGACCCTCGCCCAACCTTTTGTGGACTTCGAAAAAAAAAAGAGAAAAAATAATAAATGACAAAAATGTCATTGATCACTGAAAAAGTGATACTTTTATTTGAAACAGACATAATCACTTTAGGTCTTTATTTGAAATAAGATCCACTTCATACCCTAATTTGAGAAAGTGATAACATTTTAGATCTTTATTTGAAATAATGTCAACTTTGAGCTCACTTCATGGCAGTCCAAAATCGAAAGGGAGCATTTTTTGGTCCGTGAAAAGGAGTAGTTTACCATGGGGAAATGACAGATGGAGAGATGAGGCGTGGATATACTCTTTTTATTGATTTTTTAATCTATTGAAAAATAGTACATTAAAATCTTAAACTTGTTAGGAAAGTGCAATTAAGTGTAATCAAATTCTAAAATTTTTAAAAAGTGCAATCCAATACTAAAACTTGTCGCAAAAATACAATTGAGTCACGAAATTTTCGAAAAGTGTAATTAGTGGAAGGACTCGACAAAACCAATTTGATAAATTTTAGAACTTGTTTGCACTTTTCAAATATTTTAGGATTTGATTGCATTTTATTTATAAATTTAGGACTTAATTACACTTTTTGAAAGTTTTAGGAATCAATTATATTTTTGTGACAAATTTTAAGACTTTTGATATACTTATCTCAAATATAAATAAAAGAACAACAGAGAAATTGCGACCGTCTTTGCCAATGTGATTTTTTTTCCAATTTTTTTTTTCATATTCACTTTGACGCAAGTTTCTGTCAAAATTATGGTGACTATCGGTATCGATTATGCTGTCGATATTAAAAGCATTTGCGTAATATATGACCTGAATTTGATCAAGTAAATACGATGGGGGGTTTTTGAGCGCCTTCTTTTATCTAATTTCCCGGGTAATTTGAATTTGACGTAGTAAGTAATTGTTGCCATTTAGCGGTTAGAATTCTTTTTTGGTTATTGCCTCACTCACCAATATAAGCCAGTGTATTCACGGTATACGTCGTTTGCATTGCATCTCTCTTGTCCTCCTCAAATTTTTTTCTTTTTAATTATTTTACTCATTACGCCATTAGGACCGGCCAAACTGAACCATCCATTTCATGATTACAATCAAATCATCCAGAACATTGCCTGCCTCCTTTCTCATACCTGGGTAAATCGTCTGAAGCAATCAAGGGGGGAAAAAGAGTGCCAAGTTCATGGTCTTCATACACAGGCAAAATCGACATGAGAGAATATAACAAATGCTCCAGACAGGAGAGACAATTTCAAATTTTTCTGGCAATAATGTTAGTAAATACACTTCGAAGATCAATCTCTCTTCAGAAGCTTGAACCAAGTTCCATGCTGTCCGAGATGTCCCGACGAGCAAGGAAGAAAAAGAAATGGGGCATTTCGTTCTACTATTTCTATTGTACTGACAAGTGCCCCAAGATGTTTTTTAAGGAACAAGAGACGCAAAGAATGAGAACAATCACGACGGTAAAAAGAATAATAGTGTGTGATACAGAATTGAGCCTGCTTTTTGCAATGCATGATGGTGCGTAAAAGGTGAAAAAGAAACTCGATTGCTTTTGCTGAGGCCGGCTTTTATCTCCTAAGAATGGCGCAAAATTGGTTGCTTATGTTTGCTGCTGTACATGATTTTTCCCAGGCTCCACAATAAGGCCCTTTCCTCCATTCACTTCTAAATCATGCCTGCAATAACGAGGCTATTTAACTCATGAGAATTTCATTTCCACTTTATAATGCGCAGGTGTGATGGTGGCACACGCAGACTGCATTTAGAGGAAAACATATCTTAGCCTAGTGCCAAATGGATGGCAACTTTACCCTTTTTAACCTCTCAAAATCAAATTTACCCTCCATTAACTCAATGAGGAATCGTGATGAAATGAAATACTATAGATCTGTAATAAATAGAAAATGCAATAGAAGTGAAGAGGCAATGAAAACTCAACTGGAACACAAAGTCTGGAATAGTTAACTGGTCGCGGGGAACATATCTGAACAATTGGAGCAGCCGATCCACATATACTGCTTTCTTCCACACCTAGAAAGTAAACTATTGAGAGCCTTGCATAATATTTGGGTTCCCATGGAGGGATCAGTCGCAAGTGGTGCATCAACACTAAAAGATTCAGACATACCACATGATCAACGAACCACTCCAGTGCCAAAATTGAAGCCTTCAAATGCAAATTTGGGTGAAGAACATACAATGCCTGCATAGGGAAAAAGATAACGATTGGCATTACTTGACTGTTAACTTGGTCAAATAAAGTAACTCCAGAGTTGCATACATGCAGGTTTCGCTGATGTTTACGACCAAGTATCTGCTGCAACCTCCTCATCCATCCCAAATCTGGTATACTGCTTATTCCAAAGAGAAGCATAAAGTAGAAATTAGTGTGTTGTAAGTTCCACTGATCGAACAGATGCAGTGTTGTAACTCTATTAATCATGGCTAAAGCTGCAATTAAGAAACTAATTATTCTGAAAGGAATATATGTCTGTTCAAGTAATTGTCTATTTGCAGAAAAATTTTAATCTCTCATGCATAAATCCATTTAGAAGTTTTTTATAGTCTCATCTGGAAGTTACTACCTAGTGAATGACAACAAAAATTTTTAAAAGTCAACATCTGACGGAACAGGAGTAAGGTAGGTTCTAGCACAGTGGCAAGAGAAACATCATACAGGGAAACATCCAAAATGTCTAAACCAACCAAAGAGGTGATGCCTAGACTCCCATTTACAATTATACAACTTGTCCTGCAACTACCAAATACTCTGTCGCTCTGTCCTCACAGATCAGATGAAGACTAAACATACAGTTTCTATGCTCTTGGTGATCTTGAACGAAACAAACGAAGCTAACAGTAACTTTATGCAAGGTCGAGGGGCTAATTAACTTGAACTGTTTTAAAATTACAAAACTGAAGATATCAAGCCATTTTACAGGGTAGGAGCAACTCTAGCATTATCAAGATCTGCTGAATCAAAGATTATCTCATCCCTCCCTTGCTAATTTTTACTTCATACCAAGCTCTCAATCTCGACCAGCCAGATATCATGGAAATGATTTCTAAGCTTACTTTGATTAGTATAATTGCCACAGAAATTCATGGATGAAAAGCACATCCCTGAAACATAGAGCAATTTGACCAGGTAAGTTCTATCATTATGATGTAGTTATGCTACTGAGATCATAGGGATACTCACAGTTGCAATGATGCAGCCGAGTGGATATAAATGATAGAATAAGGTTTCTGTATCAAGGTTTCAAACTCCTGAAATTCAATGAGCAAGAAACTCCTTCAGCTCTCACAACTGAATTAACTTGAACCATCTATTAAGAATTACAAATCAGATAGCAATAACAACAATTTGGCGGCAGATGTGCAAAAGAAAAGTCGAAAAGCTAGATTAAGAAGCTAAAATGAGATCATTCATTCTACTGGCCTATTGGTTTGCAAATAAATATCAGGAAATAGGGAAAAGGCCCTTAAAATAACAAAAACCCCAAATTATTGTTATTTGAGCACTGATTGGTTCCCGGTTACTTCCCATAAATGCCAATGACTTGAGCCTGCAGTATGGGAAATGATGAAATTTGAGCACTGATTGGTTCCCGGTTACTTCCCATAAATGCTGACAATATGTCTGTGTTGTTAAAATTTTGTAAAAATTCACAAAAAACCCCAAATTATTGTGATACATTTACCACATTTTTTTTTGTGACACCAAAAACTCCAAACTATGTTCATTGCGACACATTTACCATCTGTTATAGTTCTGTCCAAACTCACCATCAAAAGCTGAAGCGGATACGACGTGGCACTTTTAGGGACAAAGTGGTTCCAATGTGGCACCATGTGAGCGCCACATTGGAAAAAGAAAAAACATAAAAACTAAAAGGAAAAAAAATTGCACTGTTCATCATCTTCTTAGGGGAGGAAGATCAGTACTTTCTTATCCAGCAAATGAAACTTCAAGAATGGAAACATCTGACTTGTTGGCAATACCTTAAATCTCATTACTTATGCATGTCGATGAATAATTCACATCTCAGAGCACTATAAATAATATCCAGGATAAGGATATAAACCCAGGGAGAGGTTAGGTGTATTGATTAGTGGGAAGTTGAAGAACACTAGATTAGTGGCAAGCCAGCCAGCTGCCATGGCTGCTCCAGCTCAAAGCTGGGCTTGTTTGACCTTGACCTTTGAAGTTCATGGGTGGTTGCAAGCCACCATGGCCAAGCTTTAAAGCTTGTGGCTGCCATGACTGCTCTAGCTCTAAGCTTGGCTTGAGGACCTTACCTTGAACTTCGAAGCTTGCAGACCGCAAGCTGCCGAGGCCAAGCTTTGAAGTAGCTTGAAGGTCAAGCTTCCAAGCTCACAGCCACCATAGTTGCTCGAGCTTGAAGCTTGGCTTGAGGGTCTGACCTCGATCTTCAAAGCTTGCGGGTGGTCGGGCAAGCACAGACAGGCATTGTCGGACATCCAGGTAGCAGAAGGCAGTAAATCAAGAGCAAAGAAGGTTTTTGGCCAAGCAATTAAAGACGATGAACAATACTTCACAAAGTACTGAGAAGACAATGAATAGCGCAATTTTCTTATTACTTTTTTTTTTTTTTTTTTTCTGATATGGCACTTGTGTGGCGCCACATTAGAGCACTTGTCCCTAAAAGTGCCATGTTGGATCCATGTCTGCTTTTTAACTGTGTCATAGTGGACATAGTTTGGGTGTTTTTAGTGGTTCTTTCCCTTAAAATTTTGAGAAAATCCACAGTCAGCACATAACTCAAACTAGGCTAAACCAGGACCAATGTCATGGTACCAAGCAAAATACACACTTAGTCAAGACTTATAATGTCACCAAATAATATGACTAGATCTAAACATAATTCTGAAACTGAAGCAACTGGAGCTTTCATACCTTTACTATATAGAAAATAAATCGCTCCAAATCAAGACAGCGCCGAAGAAAATGTGCTCCCACAACCACCATTACAGGCCGACCCTCACTATCTACACCACCACGGTATCTGATAACAAACACAAGACCAAGTTAGACTGACTTTTCATCACAAAAGAATACGCGTCAAAGTTTATTCATCAATAATTAATCCTAGTGTTGTCATGCAATCATGCAGACTTTGACATTTGTGCAGAAATGATCTTTAAGAACAAAATATGGTTCTTTTAGAGGAAAACTAATGAGGGAACACTGGGAAGTGCCAATCAAAGCCAGCCAAACATAAGGTTCATGAGCCAGTGAAAGAAAGAGAATAAACTACGAAATAATGAGCCGTCTCCTGCTTCATAAGTAATGATATCAGGACACTTATACCATCGATCCAATCTGCTATCATCTGCACTACATTTTTACAATCATCATTGTAAAGAATGTCAAAAGCTAGAAATTTGACATTATTCAGGCACAAAACTGACTACAATATGAAGAGATTAGATGCAATGCAGGAGGAGGCAGAAAATGAAAGCAAAGAGATGCTTACATAATTTTCATCTCGGCAATGTCAGAGAGGTTAAGAGAAATAGCTTTAGAAAGGTAACTCGAATGAAGCGTATACTCCTCAGAAGGAGTCAAATGGGGCCCTGCAAGGTCACCAAGCCCAAGAAATTTGGCCCAGTTCCATCCCCTCCGTACCTCAACATTTTTATCCCACTGCTCCTTCCTCCTCTGATCTGGATCTTTACTTAACGACATGAAGCCAGGATCCAGGAATGAAGCCAAATATGATGAGCTCCTGGAGATGAACAATCTCTAGTCTTATCTCTCAACAGTTTATATCTTAAACAAGCAGCAGAGGACAAGATTCACATGAAAAACAAGAGCACTCACATCAGATGTTTGCAACAGCCATTTTACATTCCTCGATTAATCTGTTCCTTTAAAGATATTGTCCTCTGAAATTCAAGGAAATGTCTTATTTTTCAGAAAATGCGAAATATTATTCCTCTCATCTTATGAAAAATTGCATTAGCATTTGTATGGTCCACCTTTTGCATTGATAATGAATTGAAAGCAATAATATCAGGAGGAGAAATAAAAAAAACTAAGAGTAAAGGAACAGCAACCATGAAGGAAAATCATGATTGGTATGCATACAAGCAGTAATGGTATCAGCTTTCATCATGCATCTCATTGCCAAATCATTTTTCATTTCCAATGAGAAAAGCCAAGATAAATAAATGGTAACTTCCAGATAATGGGGGAAGAAGAAATGCCTGTTTATACCCATGATACTTCTAGTTTCTTCAAAACTTTAACCTGTGCTAGATTAACACCCTAACATCAAGGAAAGATGTGCCAAGGGAATGTGTAAAGTAAGACAATTCAGACTCCCATGCCACTTAAGCGTCATTTTTGTATCACCATATAATCACAGGAATGTGATCAAAGCAGTGAAGATGTGAATCAAGAGAATCAAAATAGAAGTTACTCAAATGAATGGCACCTATAAGTGACTATATTAAACAGATCCCAGGTAAACTTTACCATGTTATTCTTTAACACTACCACACAAATTGATCAATGCCTAAACTTTGAAAAACAAAAAATATGACATGAGCAAATGCCCGTAAGAACATTTAAAAATCACAATAAAGTATTCCAATTCCGCTGACAGAAAAAACTAAAACATACACCATTTTGTCTGGCAGTCAAATGCTATGCCCACTTACCTTCTCGCCAAACCACCATTGCCGATAGGAACATCAACTGGGGCTTGAGGAGGATCTTTAGAAGCCTTTTTTGGCAAAGGTTTTATTCTTATTTTGCGTTCATCTATAACTGTTTCACCATTCTCATCCCACAATTCTGCAGGAAGCTTTGATATGGCTACCTCCTCCTCACGCTTATCTCGAGGAAAGTAAAGAGGGAGCAATCTACATGAAAAAGGAAACAAACTTAAGACAACATAAATCAAAATTACCATAAAAAGACAAAGCCTAAATCCACACTACTAATATACCCATCCTCTTAATCCGACCTCTTTCAATGAAACAAGACAAGTACTATGTACCTTTTGTAGATCTCAGTGTCAAATGCAGTAGTCGTGCAAAAGACAATCGCTGTGATTTCATCTTTTTGCTTGTCAAGAAAACGACGAACAGTTCCTGATAAAAAAACAAGTACAAATTTATTGCATAACTGCTTCTTATAGTGCAAGATGCAGCACTGCTTATGCAAATAATTAGGTCCTCCTCAAACTATTACAAAATTCTTGCGTGGTTAATGTACCACAGTAATGCATCCCTCCAAATATTCTAAACCTTGTGACAATAGAGAAATTTGAAAAAAAGTCCCAGTTATAATTATTTATGAGTAGAGTAAATGGAGATTTCTCTCTAAAAAAGTCCTACTCTTTCAAGAGCTATTTTTCTTTTTTCTTTTTTATTTTCTTTTTTTGGGGGGAAGGGGGTTCGTTTTGGGTTTGTGGGGAACATGTGTGAGTGTGTAGACTATCCTGAATTGAGGGAAACCAAAAAATATTAAACTAGACATATTTTTCTGGAGATATCCAGGCACAATCACCTCAATACCCCTTGATACCACAACCACAGGAACAGGAAAAAGCATAAAGAACTCTGAAGATTAAAAAACAGGAATAATAAGTTGAAGAAAGAAATAAAAGATATATATAACAAGGAACAGAATAAAATGCCATGATCAATCTTGAAACTTTCCTAGACAAGCATACTTTAGGGATGTTAAAATATGTCATTAGTACCAAGAAAAAAAAAAAAATCTTTAAAGCCTAGCAAAAGAGCGATGCAGGATAGATGGCTCACTTAGAGCGACATGTGCAGCAGGTTCCCGTGGATAGTTCTTTGTCTCTGTGTATATACAATCCATAGCAATGCTGCATGGTTATGTCACTCATGTAAGATTAAGTGCAGTTGAGTATTACCTGAAGAAAGGACAACAAATCAGAAAACTCTATAATTTAGTAAGACTTATCTCCAACAACCTTTGAAGTTCGCTTTCAATAAGAAGTTCGAGGCAAGATCGGTAGCAATGACTCAAAGCATTCTCAGCGGCAGTATGATACTTTACAGCATATTTTGGACCCACAGTATGAATCACCCTCCTGAGAACCCAGAAGAAATTCTGCTTTTAGCTTCTCTACGAGTTTGATACCCATATGGAGAATGTTTCAAGTTTCTACTCTAAATTCTTTACAATTTTTCATTAAGAGCTTGAAGAAAATAATGTAAAAGGCCAGTGGAGTATTGACCTAGCAGGAAGGTTATATGCATTTGTAATTTTGGCCATCCCTGTTCGACATCCACCCTGGATCACAAAAGAAATGCCAGATATGGGTCAGTCTACCCCTGTAATTCTCTTTCTTTTCACAAAAGAAGATCTCCCAATCATACTTCACAAAGAAAATAAGCAACCAAATGTAATGTTCTTCACATATTTATACAAAAACCTAAATGCTCTTGCTGCTATGCTACTTCAATTGCTCCAGCTACATTTCACCAGAAGCAGTCTTTCTAACGTCATATATAGAGTGTAATATTGAACATCAAAATGGGCGAAAAAAATTAGCCTCACAAGCATAGCACATTCGTCTGCGAGATCAGGTCCAGCTGCAGCATGTAAACCAGGACTACTGTGTGCATCATCCAAATTCTGCAGACAGCCAAAGTAACTGTAATATCAGACTACTTTTCTTTTTTTGCTTAGAATCATACATACACACCTGATTATGAAAAATCATATAGTATATATAATGTTATCGGATTATATTAATATAGGATTCAGATACCTACGGCACAGTTCACAAATCTAATTTTCTTCATGGTAGTTAAATGGCATAAAAATCATTCATTGAATTACTTTTTTGAAAAGGTGTAGGATTATCCAGAAGTGGACCTAAACGTTGATCTCGATCCAAATTTAGCCATTATTACGATAGCAATGCTTTTGAATTTCCTTGGGTGCAGGTTGCTTTATAGCTGAATTGCATCTAGTACAACCTAGGCATACCTAAAAACAGTTTGCTGCATAAGCATAGGCAATGAACATGGAGTTCGGTTTAACAAAACCAAAATCCATTTGGCCTAGTAAAGATGCTAGAAGACTGCAGTTGACAGCAAGCTGATCACCTCATTCGTCGAGTTCACGACCGCATCCACCTCGAGATTCCACGGGCTGCCCCTCCAAATGTATATCTTCTCGTTAACCTCCCGGTCCACAGGAAACCGAGAAATCATCCCGTTGCCCGCGGCATCCGCCCCAGAGATCGACGTAAGGGGATCGCCAAAGTACGGGTTGCAAAACGAAGCATCTCCATTCTCATCCTCGAGGGACGACCCGTTCTCCACATCGATCCACCTGGGAATCTTATCCAGGCCCACCACATTCTTCCCGTTCTCCATCGCAAACCCTCTCCCGCAGTCGCAGTCGCAGTCGCAGCCGCAGCCGCAGCCTCAGCCGCCGCGGCCACAGTAGCGGCGGCACCTCCCGGCGGAAAGAGAAGAAGGAAAAAATCAAACAACGTCGTCAATTCTCCACTCTCTCCATCGCCTTTAAATCCAACTGCATTCACCCTCCCACGAGAGGCGCGACCCGAACGATTCCAGATGCCGACCGGTCAAAATCTCCACCTCCCTGCTGACAATTCACAAACACGCGCGCACGCGCGGAGGCACGGCACGGCACGGCACGGCACGCGATCAGGATCGGGCAATCACAAAAGCAACCATCGAAAAAGAATTCAGCAAAACTTCCGGCGCTCGCAAGATCTCGAAATCGTCACGCGGACAATGCGAAGCTTGAACGGCAGCGCGACCGCGATCGCGCACGCCGATGACCGGAGCGCCGGAGACGACGCGAGGAAAGAAGGCGAGATCGGAGAGCCGGAAGGATTGAATGCGGAAATGATTGGCGAAATCAATGATGGAGGCGCGGGGGGAGGCAGAGATGGGATGCTTCGTTCTTACCAGAGCGGAATGGCGACATTGAATGATTTCGGATTTCGCGAAAGCGACCGCTCTTGCAATTACGGAGATTTTCTTCCGCTTCTTCCTTTATTTATTTATTTATTTATTTTTAATTTTGTCTATTTATGTTTTCTGTTTTATTATCATTTTTAAAAAAAAAAATCCCTGTGCAAGAGAGAGCTCCAACGTTGCGTGCGACCAGGTTCGGTTTTCTAGTTTTGTTTTTCCATCTAAAGCCATAAATAAATTTGGCGTTGTGGGGGTCTGTTAAACGTGGGATGTTTTTCTCGTATTCTGTTTTTGGGACATGAAGAGAGGGGCTTTGTTTTGTTCGGGTTGTCCTTTTTCCTCCTCGCGTAAATAAATAATAATGTTAATTTCTTTTATTGCTTTGAAAGGACGCGCAAATCTTGAACTCCTGAATCGGGATCGTGTTTGATAAGAAGAAGTAAGCTCCCGATCCCGATTCCCGTGATGCCAAAAAGGCCCCGGCTCACATGACTAATATCGCGAAAGCAAGCACATTTCGCTGAGCACTAAGGAAAAAAGAACTGAAATCGAATAGTGGGTTTGACCCTACAAGGCATAAATTTGCCAAAAAAAATGCATTTTCTATTATGATCTCCTTATCGACGAAATGGGCAGGCCATGTAAGCGTCGTGGGAAAGCGTGATAAGGACTAGAACGTATTTGTCTCTTCGAATCCATGGAGGAATATTCCCCGGGGAACCTCCATCCCTCCCACGCCCGTCCCGCGTGTTAAGCTGTAAAATTATTATGCCATGCCGAATGGGGATCGAGCCCTGATTTCGCCTTCAGCAAGAGCATATGCGAATCGAATCGAATCTCTCTGCTTGGTCTTGGTTGAGAAGACCTGTGACACGGGGGGCATGGTCAGCTGCCTGGCGCTAATTGTAATGCTCCGCGGATACGGTATTCCATGTCGGTTGCAAACTCGAGTAAGGAATAGTGATTTTAAATAGGGAAATGATTAGGATGGAGCATGATTTCTAGATAAAATCGAGAAATTGAAATATTTGGACTGATTTCCACCCATCCAATTCCAAGTTCTATAATATATAGAGTAAATTTTAAATTCCAAAAATTAGGAAATCTATTTGGATAGATTGAAACTTGAAATCTGAGACAAATACTTATGTTTTCCTTGTTTTATATCTTTATGCAATCTTATGTTATTTTATGATATCCAATGATAACTATATGATTAGAATCTATTAATTTAATCTATGATTGAGACTTTTATTTTGTTAATATTTTATAATCTTTGTATGTCTAAATATGAGTTATGATAAATGAATTGTAACAAATTGTACTAATTATATGCAATTAATCAATTAAGAATATAGATGGAACCTGGGTAAATTTCAAAATCAACCTTAGAGCACGTGACAGGGTGAATTCCAGGTTCTTGGGTATGTATAATAGGTTCTAAATTCTAAAAATTAGGAAATCTATTCCGACGGATAGATTCAAGGTTTCAGTTGGAATTTGGAACCGTTTACCCCTAGAAATGATATTGAACTTGATTGATGTGCAGTATTAAATTGGCATGCTAGAGAAAAATTGAGTTTGAGTGTTGATGGTGTACTTATAGTGATGTTGAGGCCGGAGGTAGTTGTGTCGAAATTCACAACTTGAAGCTCGGTAAGCAGCGTATAAGCTATAATGAGCTAAATCACCATTACACATGACTTGTTATTACTCTTCTTAATCAGATCCGCATCCCACATTATAGGGATGGTTCCCCAAGGAATTTGGTCGGAACTTAAAATCACTCACCTCTAAAAATGATATTGAACTCGATCTTTGTGCACCACCAAATTGGCATGCTAGAGAAAACATTGAGTGTTGATGGTGGACTTATAGTGATGTCAAGCTCGTGCCGGAGAAAGTTGTGTCAAAATTCATCACGTGAAACTCGGAAAGCAGCTTTTATACAAGCTATAACGAGCTAAATCACCGTCATACATGACTAGTAATCTATCATCTGAATTAGACCTGCATCACGCATTACGTGGAAGGAATGGAAAAAGAAAGAGTGTTTGCCGTGAACCCGGGTGGCGTCAGCGACCACCGACGACTCGACTGGTTAACAGAATCGTGCATCTCCAGTTGGAAAAGCAAAGAGACTCCCTCATTTCACGCCAGCCTTCTGCTTCAACATGTCAATGAATTTTTCTCGATCTTCCGGAGACATACCTTCCGCCGAACAATCTCCCACGCCCCACTCAGCTCCGCGGAGGCAGTATTTGTCTTGTATCTCTTGCTTGTTCCTGAAACATGCATCCTGCCTATGAGAGAGAGAGAGCTTGCTTCTAATAGAGACAGCTCAGTGAACATTTGGAATTGTAACTATGAAATACAAAGAAAAGAAGCAAACACCAGAATGACGGGTTAAGTTATTCTAAAGCTCTTTTCCCTCTCATCAGCTCATTCCATCCGAAATCATTGAAACACCAGAATGACAGGCTGAGCATTGAATTGTGTTGGATATAATAAGACCGGCTTGCAAGTTCGACATACTTCTGTCACTTCGCTTTATATACTAATTTTCTGAACTAGACTTAGTTTGCCTCTACACATAGCATTAGTCGTTGCTCATAATCCCAACAATTTGCCATGCCTTTTTTCACCATCATGCGATTGCAATTTATGAATTCGGAAAGAGAATCGGGACTGGAAGCTTACTTCTCCTTATTGAGCTTAGACTGCTCCAGCAGCTTCTTGAGCAGAGGAGATTGCTTGAACCTCTCATCAAATTCTGTGTACTTCTTCTGGTTGTCCTCTGCCAAAGAACCCCTCAATGTCTTTTAATTGTGGAATTAGCCAGGTCAAGGTGATGACGCAACAGAATATACGATGAAGCTAAGACAGTTACCGTTGAACCGCTCGAGAAACTCAACCTGAGGCAACTGAGGACCCGGGACAGACTCTATTCCAGGTAATCCAGAGAGAAATCCGGCTTTAGCTGCAACAGTAGGAAAAATATAAATGTGAAAATTCAGCTTCAACATCTGCACATCCCTAGTCCACTACAAATGCCGATTGCGCATGTCTCGCAATTTTACCACGCAAAACCTGGTGTAATTCAAGAAGTGCGAAGAGCATATACCAGATTCTTCAATCATATCAGAAGCTGTGCAAGAATAAGAACACAAGAGGCTTTAACTACTTCAGTGCATACATCCCCAACCAAAACACCGGTCGAGGTTGTTTTTCTTCGAGTGCACCATGCACATCCACATCTTATCTTCTACACATGATTCTACTGGCATCGACATCTTCTCCCGCAGCCGATGAAACGAAGCACATACCTTACACGACCATACTAGTTGCATTGACTGTAAAAAGCGCGAACAATCGACCAGCGCAGGCCGCGCAAGCCTTCAGTAATCGATGCACATCCGCGACCACAACCTTATCTTTTTCAACAGCAGAAGCTCGAAGTCACGCTTCCCATTTTCCAAGAACCATTCCCCCACCAAAAGAAAAACGAACACTGGGGAATTCCCTCCCAATGACCAGACGCGCAGTATGCAGAAGCGGAAAGGGTACGAATCAAACTCGAATATACTCGACACAAACTACTCTTCCGAAGAAACCCAATGAAAACTGGAGCTAAATCCATGCTATCGCTCTAGATAAACGGCACGCGAGAGGACGACGACGCCGCCTCGAGTCGAGAGCAATAACGAACCACATAGGAGAAGAACCCTCCGTGACCATACCTGGATCCGACCACAAGAGGATGGCGAGCGAAGCAGCAGCGAGAGGGACGGTTCTGTGAAGAGGGTGGAAAGAACTTGATGAGGACGACACGCGGGACGAAGAAGAAGAAGAGGAGCGAGAAGCGTCCGAGAAGGCTTTTGTGGACAGAACGGGAGTGCCGCCATCTGCGAGTTTATCTTCGCTTTTGAACGGGATTTTACAGTGCAGGGTCGCCAGAGGCGAGAGCAAAGATAAGCCCATGACTTGGGGGAGAGAGAGAGAGAGAGAGAGAGGAGGCGAAAAATCTTCTCTTTCCCGTGGTTCTGGAGTAGCCTCTCTCTCTCTCTCCGTGCCTACTCCCGAGCAAAGGTGATTTCTATATTATCTTTCTTCATTCCACAGATAAGTAGTTATAATAAAAAGTTTTGGACAAATCAGTCCGACAAAGTATGTAAATTACACGTTAAAACACAATTACCAAAATCATGAACTCCCGTGTGGTAATTACAATTTGATTGATTTTATACATCGTATCATTCACTGAAAGACACCATTCAACACTTTTCTCAAAATTTCATTTTCGCCATTTTCAGTGACTGATACCACACGACTACAGCACAAAATTAATGAAACTGTTCAATCCAAGAAACAACAGCGGTCAGCAGTCCCAATAACTGGTTCGAAAATCATAAGCAGGAACAAATCTCTGCGCCTACTTGCCTAAATATTTCTGGCTTTGGACAATTTGCTATAAAAAGTCTGGGGTAATCGAAACGCAAAAGGGATCATCCTTCGATCATGGCTTTTGCAGCATCTATTAGTGCTGGTCTCCAGTCATTTGATGCCCTGCCAAGCACGGTGTATCCTTCTTTATCTTCCACATCTACATCTGCTCCATGCCTTATCAACAGCAGAGCCACCTAACCACAAATAAATCGGCATAAAACAAGTAAATGGTCCGATGAGGTTCTCAAACGTAGAAGCAGAAAGCCTGATCTCAGTCAGTTCGAGCTCATGCAAGTTTTTGCTCCAGCAATTACAGCAGGATTACACATATGGTTATTTACAAATTTGAATATGAATTGCCTAATCGATGATTCTAACTGATAGACCAATTCAAAGGTTAATAGGACAGGAAAAGGGTGAAAAGCCTCGTCCCACCTCAATTTCTCTCATTAAAGGAGGGATCTAATTAACTCTAATTTATCAATCCCAGTAACTGCCCAAAGGACTCAGGGCTATATATATATGAATGTATAAACTAGTTTGCAGATGTGCATGTAAAATTGTACCTAGCCACTAATTCAGTGTAAAGCAAAGCAAATTGCATGACTAATTCACTGTGGTCAGACCTCTCTATTGTTGCAAATTACTGCAGCCATCAGAGGCGTTTGGCCTGCTTTATCAACAGGGTCAACCTCAGCTCCTTCCTCGATCAGAAGTTCACACATTTCTGATTTCCCTGTGCTGGCAGCACGATGCAATGGAGTGCTCCCTACCTGAAAGCTAAGCATGTCAAGCAATTGATGAATGCCAAAAATAACACCACTGAATTTTTTCAATTCATACAAACATGTATAGAGGAAGGCAATTGTGCGATTACTGACCTTGTCCTTTGCATTGATATTTGCACCGTGTGACATAAGAATTTCAGCAACTTTCAACCATCCTTTGCTGGCAGCATAATGGAGACCAGTGCGTCCACCATCATTCTTTAGATTAACATCAGCTCCTGCAAAGAATCGCCATTATGTGACAACTAAATTATGTTAAGACAAGCGAAAAGCAAAAAGGGACTTTTCTTTCTCCAGGATGTCTGGAAGGAACTGAATGAAGGTTATTTATATAAGAGAACACAACATGGAACTCAGCATGTTAATGTGTCATCTATCCTATGCTACTGAGGTTAGACACAGTTACACTCACGACAGTAAGCAGCCTTCTCTTTCATCCTATCCAAAGGGGTTGGAGTCGTTCTAGAGTGAGAAGCATAATTACTTTTTTTTTCAAATAAATAGATAGAAGATTTTCGTGGATTAGCATCTTGAGGTCCTTTAATGGGCAGCTAGACCAACCATAGATGATTTAAATGAATTCTCACAGTATACAAAGGCTGTGACCAAAATTGATTCGTTCACTGAAATGTGAGCATGAAGCAATTACTAAGAATGAAACAGACACACATGCCAAAAGATCCATAAGGCTTGTGTGGTTGCGTCTTCTTCTTCTTTTTTAACAAAGTCCAAGTGTAGAGAATAAATTCTTTCACCATATCCACATGGATTAAAAGTGTTTCCCAAGCCCTACCACAAACACTGAGTCTGAATTACACTAAAGCCTGAGTGCTCCAGTTGACCATACATTCAGCAAGGAAATGGCGTCTTAACAGTGAAACCTGATGATAAGAATCTTCAAGTCCGCCATTTGCCCTGTAAACATGAACAATTGCCTGACACTACTCCACTTCACAAGCTGGAGATGCAACAGGATACATACCAACTAAGGGCTTACACAACATCCAAAGAAATTGATCCGCAGTGGAAAATTTCGCCAAAATGGCTTCAGACTGCTTTCGATTTTAGAGGCTTATCTGACTTCAGAGTACCAAAAAGGGTTCTAACAATAGAAGAATTATCCTAACAAATTAAGAGCGGAAAGTAAAGCACACAAATCATCTACGTGTCTGTGTACTTCAAAACTGTTTTCAGGCTCATCAGCATGTCATGGAACTCACAGACATACTTGCCTTGCCTCAACAAGATCTCAACAATCTGCACATTCCCAATGCTTGCCGCAGAATGAAGCGGGGCCCAACCTTCTTCATCTTTGCTGTTTATCACACTCGTTGACTGATCAACAGCTGACAGTATATCCACTATCTGATCCAGGCAAATGAAAAACATTTCAACACAAAGCAATCTAGCGGATGGATTAAACAGCCATCATGAACAAAGAAACAGACAAACATATTTCACAACAAGCCAAGCAAATGCACAAAAGCCTCGTACAATAAGCCTGCTCTCTAGAATCTAGACATCAAAATCTTCAAAAACTAATGCGCTGCATATGTAGATTGCAGCCGTCCGTACTTTAAAAAAAATTCATATTTTAGTAATTATACAATTGCAAGATAGTGATAAACCATCTGATTACTGAGAACGACCACCCGAAATTTTCATGGTTACTTCCCATGAGCTTTTGGCACGAAAAGCGCACCCAATCAAGACTATCCACCGGTGCAAGGTCATCCGCTCTGCGACGAGGGATTAAAGAGAACTACTTTTTCCAGACCTCTGGTCCAAGCGGCTATCGCCTCACCAACTCAGGTTAATCCAACGTGGCTATCGCTAACGAAGCTAAAACGACTCAACTAAAGAACGCGAGGATCAATGTCTCCGGCGAAGCACTTTATCTCGAATCTATGGGTTTCCGGAGGCGGAGGAAGGGAAAAAAAAAAAAAAAAACCTCGGCGTGACCGGAGGAAGCGGCGACGTGGAGGAGGGAGCGACCGTCCTCGTTTCGGAGGGAGAGAGCCCTGGAGAACTGGTCCGGCGCGAGCGCTCTGAACGCCGCGGAATCGCCGCCCTCGGCGGCTCTGAAGAGGTCTTCGTCCCTGATCGGCCGCTGCTCCGGCGTCGGGCTCGGAGCGTCGATCTCCATTTCCACGGCGGTGCGTACGGATCCGGGAGGAAGAAAGGAAGGTTCCTCGAAAGGCGAGGGATTTTTGCGTTTGACCGAAAGGTCAGCCGTTCGGGCGGCTTTGATTGGCTCGTGCCCGCGCGCCCATACAGGAACAGATGACCACGGTCGTAGAGAATCCCGTTCGCTTGGGCCGGTCCGATAATCGCCGTGTGGAAATCGGACCGCGAACTCTTTAATTCGCATGCGTCCGAAAGGCTGGGCCGACAAAAAAGGGAAGACAATCTCGAAAGATAATCAGCAGTCTTACATATTAATTGTGGCATGCTTCTCTGGAAATTAATTATTAAACGTACTAAAAAAGAATTTAAGAACGACCCCGAAAATAACACAGCATTGAACCCTGAAGCGAATCGCCAATCTATCCATCATCGAAAATATGCAGAAGGGAAGAAGGGACGCGATCATCTCGAAGGGGTGACCTGAAAACACAGGTACTGATATGATAACACGAGGCGAAGGAACACCGCCTGTGTTGTCAGGTCACTCCTCGGAGATGCATCCCTTTCTAGTTCTGTGGTCCGTGACAATTTGGGGGTGGTTGGTGGGTGGGTCGCTTGCCTCGGAGCTTTTCTTATATAGGAAGAGTCGAAGCTCGAGTTTTGCTCTTGCTCACACGACAATGTCACTAGAATGTGCTCATCCTAGCGACACCCTGGAACAGGAGAAAGAGATGTGCTGTCCAGGCTTGGCTTTTTATGGAGGTGCAAGAGACAAATCCCATCTACCCCACGAAGAACGGGACCCGCGCACACCGTGCCCCGATCTGATCAGTCCGATTTCACGGTCGAGGGGCTCGCTAGAAACGAAATCCTGGCGTCATTTTCTTGAATGGGTAAAGGAGGGGACCGAAGCGGGTTTCACCCCCGCCTCGTGGCGTGTCGTCCGTTTAGAGTCGTTTAAGGTCTGCGTCTCACGAAAGGGTGCGGTTGCTCGAAACACCTTCCTGTGCCGTTCGAGAATAGCTTGCGGAACGGAAGCGAGGCCTTGCTCTGTGCAAGAAACCGCCTCCGTCCTATGTAATCCGAGTCTGATTCTGCTGGGTATGTGAACGAGACTCGCAAGTGAGCGATGCGAAAGAAGCAGTAATTCCTTAGACCATGAGACGTGCGGCGAAACGACAATCTACATTTCGTGTACCAACCAGAACAAAAAAAACCACGGTTTTTTGGGTACTGAGAAGATTTCTCCAACTCAAAAGGACTTTGAACTCTAACCAGCAAGTCTAAATCCTCGGAAACGATGCCTAAAAGGACTTGTCCAATATCTAGAAACCGTCCATCCGGAAGACTTTTTGGGAAGGAAACTTTTTTAAGCACATGCTGGTGCCCTGAAGTCCCTCAGGGTTGCGTACACTATTGAATCCGCTGCCACGACGATTGGCGAGGACGGGTCGACGAGCACTGGTTTCATCTCGGGTATGTCCGACGATTTGGTGAGCTCTAGTGGAGTCCCGTTCAGGAGCAGCACGTCGCTCTGAATGTTTCCGTCCTTCGGTGTCAGATGGTACTCTTCTCTAGGTTGCTTGCCCCCACCAGTCTGCTCAGCCACGGGATATATGTTCAGCTCGTTGACGACCGACACGTTGAAGGAAGTCGAGTTCGACATGTTGATCAGGATGAGGCTCACGCCAGGCTGAACCGGAAAATTTTCCCAAGTGGTCAGAAAATTTAAGCAGAAACGGGCATTGGACAATTACCAGTAAAAAGGGGTTGTGTCGCTAGCAACGCGTGCTCGACCCTTCCTGAAGTGAATTTACCTTGTCCTTCGAGCAATGAGAATATGCGCGTAAATGAGCAGAACTGTCGTGCGTCGTCGCAAGGACATGTTTCCCCATCAGGCGATGCCACAGGAGCGCACTGATTGGACAGAACAGGATCGATTATAACTTTGAACAGGAAAATGAGAATCGTGCCATAATCGGACAATAAAATTATAATAGACAAAGTTAATTACTAATGCCGAGGCGACCTACTGACCCGTAATAATCCGGGTTCGGGATGAAACTCGTGGTGTTGAGGAGGCCATAGTTTCCGCCGATCAAAGCTTGTCTGCAGAAGACCTTGTGGTTGAACTGGGATGTCATGCCCAGTTGATCCAGGTACCTGTGTTTTTTTGCTCAGGAACACAAAGTTAAACTTCGTTCGATAATTCATCTCAATCTGCAATTCTCTTGTTTCCATAAGGGTCCTCACCAGAATCCATTGACGAAGGTGTGTGAAACGTCCTTCCCGCCGCTGTTATAAGCCCCGCCTGCTTCCCCAACCCATGGGCCCGACCATGGTCCGAATCTCTCTGCAGTTCTCATGACATCCTTATGCGTCTGAGCGATCTCGTCCAGGAAGTACGGGTCCTGAACCTTGTCGATGAGAGTCGGATCGACACCTGCAAGGAGGAATTGTGGTAATGACTTTATCCTTGACTTGCAGGATATAGGCAATATCAAGCACGAGGTTCCTGATGGCTTAGTACGTGTACCTGCGCCAAGATTGTATATATGATGGGTTAAACCGTCGACTACATTGGGTCCTGAGACCTGGAGGAAGGTCTCGAACCACTTCTGGTCATAAAATCCAGCCGGACCCAAGACCTTTGGCCTCGTGGCGGGGTCTGGGTACAATTCCTCAACGATCTTCTTGAGCACGATCGTGTCCTTTCCGTACTGGTCAGCATCGACTCTTCCAGAAACCCCAGTTCCACAGAGCTCATTGCCTGATCAAAGAAAATGCAGAACGGTTTAGTCAGGTGATGTACACGGATGCTAACAAGAGTTTATAAACTCCGACTAGGCTTCAAGTTACCGAGTTCATATGAGTCGATCTTGTATCCTTTGGAGATGGTGTAACTCATGAGATCGCGGGCGTTCTGTGGATCCCAGTCACCGATGAAATGTTCGTTATCGTTGGGCGACCTCTTCCTTCCGATGAGAGCATTCAAGCCGAAAGTCAATGCAGCTCTGTGAAGCAAAATGGATGAGTATCCAGAGATTTTCTTTTTCTATCCTCTAGGATTTCATCTGTGGCTCGAGAAGTTCGATGAAGTCTACTAATATCATCAAAGAAATTTACCCGGTCTCGTTGAACAACTCATTAAGCTGATCCCACCGGTCCATCGTGAGGCAACCCCGGCTGAACCCGAACAAGCCGCCAGGTCGCTTCTTGAAATGGGGGCATTTGCGCACAGGTCTCGCGTCTCCGACCTTGTAAATGACCTGGTCTTGCAAGGAGCCTCCGATTCTGATCCTCAGAGGATTGAATGCTGTAATGCCACACGACAGATAAGCCCTTTTCTCGAGCGAAATTCTCTAGGATCGAAACAGTACCGATAAATCGAGAAGCATGTTGTTCAATCCTAGAGTAGCAAAACAGCATCTTCCCGTTTCACCGGTGGCTCGACAAATCAGACATATAAGCTCTTTTTTGCTTGAAAAAATAAAAACTACACTTGGTACTTCCTTTCTCCTATGGATTCTCAATCATCATTAATCAAACTTGCTCTATAGAAAGCTGAGTTCGGCGTAAGCTAAACTATATATATCGTAAAGTTCCTTTCAACTTCAAGCAACAGTTTAAATGCGTGGAAAAGTGACTCCTTCGGAAGCTGTCCGATTCAGCAAAAAGCTAACACAAAGTTTCTAATGCCTAGAAAACTCAGATCGTGCTCTTGATGTAACTTACCCTTTATAGCATTCGACAGGATCTTGTTCTTCAAATCCTGCAAAGGCAAGAGACGACAGAACCACGAAAAACATCACGTTCATTCCAGTGCAGCCTCATCCGGCAACGGTAACAACCGACAAACATCACGGATTCTAAGCCAGTGCGAGAGAGGAAAAGCGAGAGAGCATGTACCAAGTTGATGATCCCGGCCATTCCCCAAGGGCACTGACCGTAATCACACTTATCGACCGGCCACCAGTCCAGCGTTGCGCACACGAAGTTGTCGTCGGTCTGGGCCACGTCGGTCGCTCCACCGACCGTGACCTTCACATCTTTCGCCAGGCACAGTGAAAGCCATGAGAGCAGCACCACAAAACAACAGGTCGCCTTGAACTCCGCCATGTCTCGAGAGATTCTGAGACAAAAACGGCAGCAGTGAACGTAAAGCGGCCTCTCTCTCTCTCTCTCTCTCTCTCTCTCTCTCTCTCTCTCTCTCTCTCTCTCTCTCTCTCTAATACCAGTTCGAATTTTTCGGAGTTAAATCTTGAAGATTACACTACTGCAACATGCTTTTTATATTAGATTAAAAGATCAAGTGTTGCCAAAAAAACAAGAAGAAGAAAGAAAGAGAGATAAGATCTTTTGATAACAAAAGATTATCCATAATCCTTTTATTTTTGTTGGTTAAGTATATCCATTTAAGTTCGAATGAGATAGAATCCTGCGCTCTACGGTCATCAAATCCCCCGGGGGATCCGCATGGATATATTTCTTCACAGCCCCGCCTCGAGTGATTACATTCGTGAGAATCTAACCCGAAAGCCTACACTACTTGAGGCATAAGATCGATGTGTCAGCTTGATCAATTGGATTATTATTGATACCTTTCTATCGTATTCAAATATATTCTCAATATGTTTGATTTGTGTTTTTTGAAAAAAAAAAAAATTTGTATGAACATGCCTCGTCTATTTAATAGTATATTTCTTAAAACTCCATAGAGAGAAAATCTCTATTTAATGTTACCCTTACCAAGATATAATACTTATTTTATTATTTTCTTATATCTATTATTTTTGGTTAATTATTAAGCCTCAAGTATGGAAAATTTGTTTTGACAAAGGCACTAGTAATTTCTCAATAATGAATTGATTCTAATGATATCATATTTAATGAATAAGATCCTTATAACCGATTGATGCTATTCTTAGTTTTTGATTCATCTACCTCGATCAAGAAACAAATTCCATGATGTTTCTAATTTTATTTGCAATTAAAGCATACTTTTTTGTTCACAAAAAGTATTTAATATTTAATTTTTTTTAAAATAATTGCTTGTAACATTTGAATAATTACTCAACTCAAAATGCTTTCAATACCGACAACAATTTATATCTAAATATTTATTGTGGATGATAAAAATATTTTTATTCATTTATTTTCATGAGCAATACAAAGTACAAGTGATCGTTTTTAAGAAAGCCTTTTTTTTTTTTTAAAATCATATGGAGACTAAAAGTAAGAATATTATACAGTTTATTTTGGCACCTTCAAACCGCTCATAACGATCACAATCAGCTAATCTTGAGCTGGGTCTAGGAATGAACACCACTCAAGCATTTATCATGGGCCTCACACCAGGGCCGTGGCGGCCCATAAGCCCGCTAAGCAGTCCATCATTGGGCCTAGGCCCAAAACATAATGCCATCATGGGCCAGCCCAAGTGCAATCATCAGAAGTCCAGATGAAAGCTACATGAGTGATTGGAACAATAATTAGGTACCTGTCTCCCTTCTCCGTCGCTCTCAAGTTCATGCATAGACCCCGTCGCAATTAGGGCCGGACAACGCCCGCGCCCGGAAGCACGAACACGCAACTCGCACACGCCATCGGATCAGGCGGCTTCCATGTCGGGCTCGGCCTCATCTGACGTTCAATCCGAGCCGGGCTCGCGCGATCCGACCGTACCTGGGATCTTTTCCCGATTTAGAAGAGCTGGAGGAGAATCCATCCGTCCGCAACTTTCACCTTTTCTCTTTTATTTTTCACTATCCGGGTCACTTTCAGGGCATCTTTCCACGCCTTATGGCCTTTCCACTATAGAAATTGCAATGATGAAGTGTTACTAATAACGGAAAAAAATTTATGATTGAATTTGATCAAGATTCAGTGCATCTGCTTCAAGTCGAATGATGTCCCGTGGTCCCCCTCCTCGAACTCCTTTGCTTAATCTTATGGCCATCATGATAATGTTTACGTTCCCATCGTCAATTTCATGTTCGAAACCGTCCGATCCGAATATATTCGCATCACTGTCGCTATTGTCCTCGTCGTCATTTAAATAATCGATCGTCATTTTCGCCGCCTATAGCTATTGGACGCGTAGGCGTCGGCATATCCCCAATCCTTATTTTATTAGCAGTACGATGTATGGGAAACAACCATATCAAGCTTGCTAATTTTGTTTATTATCCCTTAGGAGTCCGGTAGGTAACATATCCTACTGAAAAGGACAATTACATATTCATGGGAAAAAATCTAAAGTAGTAAACATTACTTTAGGTTTTTCGAGTGTACGATTTAAATTGTTAATATTGAAATTTAGATGGGTTCGAAAATCGATGGCTATGATTGTTTAAGGGCAATTAAAAAGATTTACTCTACCCAATATTTGCTTCGCTCAAAATATATATGCTACGTCTTTCCATTTGGATTCCTTGATTTTTTTTCTTCCACATTAAAAAAAATGGCAGGTGAAAATTAAGTATAACTGGTTTCTTTATCTCCAATATTTACTAGCAAATTAAAATAGAGGGATTTCGCATTATTCTACCTATATCTTCCCTTTTTCATATTCCAATTTATTATAGAATATTGAAGAAAAGTCGAATGCAATATTGCATTTTACTCCATCATCAGTCAAAGCGGAAAAAAGAGGAATCGGTGTTGGCTCTTGCCATAGTGCCTGACCAATTCTACGATGTACAGCCTAATCGAGAGAGGCAGGCAAGTACAAATGGTCGAGGTACACACGTAAAAACGTTAGCATCCACACATTCAACTCTGAATCATGGAATTCTTCTCTTTAACGATGTCAAGTGTCCATGGCATTTTGATAAAATCTGTCGTGTTAATAACAAAACTCACCCGGTTTCACCCAATTCGGTAATTACTCGAGTGCTTCGAGAAAGTCGTGTTTGCCGGTACTTAAACACATGGCCACGCTTGTTGATGTGCAGTCTAGTGTCGAGACTCGACTAACTCGACTAACCAAACCTCCTCCCCTAAGCTATTGATGTAGGGAGGCATTTACCCCCATAGAGTAACTTTTGGATATTATCGACAAATAATAGATTCAGTTGATAAGAGCAATGTGTGGTCATTTACGAACATAATTATTGATAATTTGAAGAAAATTGACAGTTAGCCAATAAAGTCATCTATATCATAATGTGAAGTTATTGATAAGAGCCTTGAAGCTTCTCAATAAAATCGTTGAGCAATCGACACGAAGATAACTAGTGGATAATTATATCCATATCATTAATTTAGGATTTGTGTAACTTCTTTTTGATCAGAATTCGTGAAGTAACTTCCAATAACCACCTTAAAGGATGAAGTTATTTGTTTTTTCAAATTTAGTAACCTGGTTTTTTCAAAGTTAGTCGTCATTTTTTGCCGCCTATAGCTATCGAACACGCGGATGGCGGCACATCCCCAATCCTATTTTGCTTTCAGTATGATATGGGGGAAACGACCATATCAACTGGCTAATTTTGTATATTATCCCTTAGAGTCCGGTGGGAAACATATGCTGCTGAAAAGGACAATCGCATGGGTTCATGGACAAAGATTTCAAAGTGGTAAATACTATTTTTTTAGGTTTTTCGGGTGTATGATTCGAATCAATCATATTGAAATTTTAATGGGCTCTACAACGAGATAATAGTTCAAAAAGTCCTAAAACTTATTGTACAGTTGTCAATTCAGTTCTAAACATTTTAATTGTGTTAATTCGATCCTAAACATATTGTACCAAAAGCCATTGTAGTCCTTCCATGTAATTTTGGCAGAAAATCATTGAAGGATTGCATTGACAAATTATTGAAAGGTTTATAATGAAATTAATAGATTACTAAAAGGTTTAGGACTAAATTGACTGCTATACAATATATTTAAGATTGAATTTGTACAATTGAAAAGTTTAAGATCAAATTGACTACCGTATAACAGATTCGGGACTTTTTGAGCGATTTTGGCATTCTAAAATGAATGATTGTGATTGCTCCTGGGCAATAAAAAAGATTTACTCCTACCCAATATTTGGTTGGCTCCGGTTATATATGTCTTATCTTTCCATTTGGATTCCTTGATTTTTTTTTTCCACAATAAATGAAAATGGCAGGTGAAAATCAAGTATGACTGGCATGCTTATCTCTGCTATTTACTGGCAAATTAAAATAGAGGGATTTGCCTTATTCTAGCTATATCATCTCCCCTTTTTCATATTTCCAATTTATAATAGAATGTTGAAGAAAACTTGAATGCAATATTGGCCTTTCATTCCATCACCAGTCAAAGCAGGAGAAAAAGCAGGAGACCGTCTTGGCTCTTGCCATTGACCAGACCAATTCTACCAAGTACAGCTTCATCGAGAGGAGAAGTACAAGGGTCGAGGTAAGTACATACCAACGTTAGTATCCATACATTCAAACTTAGGATCGTGTAAATTCCTCTATCTAAACGATGTTAACTGCCCGAATCTCTTGGAGCATCCGAGTAATCTCGGCTGTGTTATTAGTATAGTCGTCCGGTTTTGCCCAATTCGGTAATTACTCAAGCGGGAGATTCCGAGAAAGTCGTATCTACCGGTACTAAAACGCATGGCCACGCTCGTTGATGCATAGTCTGGTGCTGAGACTCGACTAACTCGACTCACCAAACGCCCCCTCCCCAAGCTATTGATGTGGGAGATAGACGAAAGAAAGAACGATCCTCTCGCACCATGAACTTGTTAAACAATGGTTCTGCGAACGAATCGATCCTCTCACCAGCATATGCTCATTTTCGATTCTTAGATCACGGCATCTTAAGGCTGCGGAGCAACTTAGTTGACAACTCTACGTCTTTCTTTTCGATGTGATTCCGTTCGGCATCGTCAGTTCGCATGCGATGCTCTCGTCTTTCTAATTTTGGGGAGTTCCAAAACGAAATGCGATCGGTCTCGACGACGCAGGCGACGCAGACCATCACCATACGAAGATCGCCAATTTCATTTGACGGAAAACATAGCATCATCCGCGGATCGACGTCGTGTCTGTCTCTCGAGATGGACGAAGAAACGTGGCCCAACCGAACGTTTCCGGATGCGCCAGAAAACCCGCATTTAGAATTTTTTCAAAAGCGTGGCTCTTCTTTGTCGATGGAAAGAGAGACGACGAGCTCACGGGACAGCAACCTTGGAAAGAGACCGGCATTGGACATGGAGCGTGACGCGATCTCGAAAGACAGAATACCCAAAACAGCCGAGGAACGTAGGACGGACAGATGCTCGGGCACAAACGACCCGGACCATGCGAACAAAGGCCGGAATCTATTCGACGGGGCCTACTTGGTCGCGCAATCGTATGACCCTGTTAACGAATCATGACCGGAGCTATCGGACCCGCCGGCGGTGGCCCTCTCTAGCTTTGGCATCTTGAAAACTGCGACAGAGTTTATTCCTGATGGCTCGCCGGTATATGGGATTAGACCAGTTCAATTGATGGAACTGGCACAGCTCTGATGAAGAGATCTTTCTATCAATCGCTTTCGCCTTTTTGTAGGAAAAGCATGCCTCTACTTCCTTTTCCGAGATCTGATCTAGAACCCAGTCATCCATGCCCCATTAAATTTCAGGTCACTTTATCTAGCAGGAGCACTGGAGTGTTCTTGTAGCTATATCTTACTCCGGATCGAACCAAAAGAAAGCCTCAATCTAACTCTAATGTGTCGCTAACTAATTGAGTCTATTGGGACAAGTAACCGACGAAGGGGAAACACGAGCTATGTTATGCTCTCTTTCTTTTGGACCAAGACATACCCCCGGTGATGAACGTAAATTGAAGATCCACAATGCCATGATAAAGTTTTTGCGTTCGTACAGGAGAGACCCGCTAACCATATAGTAATGCTTACGATATGAATGGTAATTATTCTGTTTTCAAAAACAATTTCTGAATGGAAATAATTCTTTTTTATTCTGTTCCGAAGAACACTTTATCTGAAGGTATTTGATTTATTCCCGAAATAAAAATGTATTTGATAAAACTCTTAAATTCTTTTTGTTTCTTCTAATCTTCTAATACTTTTCTTTTTCTTTTCTCTTCTTCCTCCTCCTTTTGTGGTCCATCGCCGTCGTCATCGCATGGTTGAGCGAGGTCCAGCGAGCTTGCTAAAGGCTTGCCTGGCCACCGACCAAGCTCTGCCTCACAAATTTAGGCAAGGCCGAGCCTCGCCAGGCCACTAGCAAGGCTCAACCTCGCCTAGGTGGCACGAGGTCCGCCTTGCCAAATTTGGGTGAAGAGAGCCTCGTCAGGCTAGGGTGAGGTTGAGCCTCTTCGATGGCCAGGCAAGCCTCCAGTGAGTTCGTCAAATCTCACCTAGCCACTTGCTAGTCACCTCTAGCAACAACGACAACGGCCGATGGGCGGTGATGGGGCGACGATAGCCTGGAGGAAGAAGAAGAAAAGGAAGGAGAAGAGACGAAAAAGAAAAAGCACCGATTCTTAGAATAGTTTCTAGGAATAAAAATTTTAACAAACGGATTTTTGTGCAAAATTTATTTCTGAGAACAAAAGAATAGAATCACAACATCACTAGTAGGGCCTTATTTGATCCAGGTTTATGTGAATTGGCACAATTAGGGCACGCATGATAATTATTACATTTTTCTAATTTTTTGTTTCTAGGAAGATGTTTGAAACATGAATCCGTTTGGCAATGCAATTTTATTTTATTTTATTTCTAAAACAAATTTTTAGTTCATAATTAGATTTATAACAAAAGTGAGAAGTAATATTTTTTTTTTTACTTTTCTATTTCTAGAACAAGAATGAAAAATAAAAACTCTTCTAATTACTTACTCTCGTATTAGATAGTTGCTCATCCACCAATCACCCGAGATGAATAAATTTTATGTTGCTATCAAACGAATTTCTATTTTAAAAATAAAAAATTTGTATCATTATCAAACTCATACTTTTGCTCTCCGCTCGGATGATTGCTAGAAATTAATTTCTAAAATAAAATAATTGTTATTCGCATCTTTAGTGTTCTCGCTTCCTCGAGTTGTTAGACGGCTTTGATAGTGCCCGACACAAGGTTATGAAACGGACCAAAGGTCAAGCCAATTTCCTATCCCCGAGCAGGTCCGATTTTCAAAACGCTACCTTATACCTAGGCCATGCTGGGTAGCCCCGTTGATATGGCGCCTCGAGGCAAAGTCCCGTCGCACTTATAGAAAAAATCTACCGCACAAATCAAGAAAGTCAAAAGAAGGACTGTGTAGGAAAAAGAAAGGACGAGAGGATCCAATCGCATGGCCATCAATCCTAGGGAGAAGTAAAATATATGTGAACTTCGCGCAAGCATCGCATGCACCACAGGACTTTTGCAACAGTTGCGACCTTTGGGCATCTGAATTCGCACTGCATAGAGTGAAGTGGGATCGTCCCTGATCGGATTCTCATGCCCGACCCCACCGATCGAGAGGCGGGCTGTCGGCATCTGATCTGGCAAGCCCCGCAATATGTCGTCCCTGATCGGGATCGGGCCAAAGAAAAAGAGAACCTGTATATGACGCCCTGTGAAAGTACAGTCTCAACCTGTTGAACGTAGGGATTTACCAAGATAAAATTAGAAATCAACATGAGATTCAATTGATTGCATTTTCGAAACCAAGAGGATATTGTCATGCCCTCCGTTTTTGAATGGGATGCGCTTTGTAACCACATTGAAACGTGTCAGCCATGGCACGACACTGATTGCTAAACTCAGTCCACCAAGGTTTGATGAAATTCTAAACCCATGAGCTACTCGAAACTAGAAGTTGATCGCACAAACTCAAAACAAGACTTATGAGAGCAAGAGTTTGACAAGATAAAAGAGAAAATGTAACGAAAACTTTGATAAAAGTAAGTGAAAACTCGCAATTTGATTGAGCATGCATGCGCCCGTCGAATCTTAATCTTGCTTTTACACTTTCAATTGGCCTTGACCGTCGCGCCCCGGGTGATTTTTATGCACCTTTCTGCTCATCCAACGAGTTCAGTTACCTTCCTTGTTCCGATATCTTCGGGGTTGGATTTGGCATGGACGTTCGCTATGTCCGACACTTCAGGATTGTTCCGTAGCTGACTCCGATCATCTCAGGTCGCCAGACACCGTCCATTAGTCAATTCCGAGTTTTCGAGGTGTCCAAATTACGATAATTCAAGAACGAGAAGGGAGAAACTCGGCTACCTGAACATCCATAGAATGTCCCGCCGGTTCCTCGGCCTTGACTCGGAGCGTTTTTTATATAAATTTCCATCCGTGATCAATACTCGTGTCCATGTGTTTCTGTCGGACCATCGTGAATATTTAGGTCGATTTGAGAGGGACTTCCGCGAGGTGCAAGTACATATATTTTTCGCACGCTTCTCTTTTGCGTGGAGGATCCACTAGCATCGGTGCTCATAAATCTTCCAAACCCTTTTCTTCTATCTCGTTGACAAAAACCACATGGTCTTCTCAAGTGAAAAACCCACTCTTTTGTCATCGAAATAGGAATCGATATTAGAGAGATTGATTGCCCTTTTGGTAACGTTTATGTTCTTATGTATTTATATTTTTTTTCTAAAATAAAAAAAAAACATAAATCCGTTAGATAATATTAACTAATTTTTCTATACCCTTAGAATAACTCAGTGCTAGAGAATTGGAATGGAAACAAAAAGTGGCAAAAACCTACTTATTTGTTCTCAGAAACAAAAGGAGAAATAAAGCTATTTTAGATAAACAAACTCAATGTAACCTAATCTTTGTCCTTACACAATCGGTAAAAGGTTAAATCTCCTAACACAATCCGAGTTCCCATTTTTCAAAAAAAAAAAAAATTAGAAATTAAGCAAAAAATTTGTATATTAGATTTTGAATAGATTTACTATATATAAGTGTTAATTCTAGTTTAGAATTAGTTTAGCATAAAAAATGTGAAAATCTTTTGATGAAAATTGGATTCAAAATTGAATAAACTTTTAGAATTTTACTATATGGATTTTGGGATGCCATTTTCTCTAAAAAAACAATACTAGGTTGCGAAAACTTGGCGACATCAAGTAACGGTGGCTCATTTTCTTATAGCTAAAATAGCTCAAAAGGTCTATTGCACTTGTTTATTGAAATGTCCAAAGATTTACTATCAATCTCCTCATATTATGAGTTATAAACTAATAAGACTATCTACTGCAATTTTCGGTCATCCGTCTTTGACTAACTATTACGTTGGATTTTCTTAGGCCATCTTAGGATAATTTGATCAATTAAATCATTATAAAAGTCTGGTTTTATTCAAACTTGAAATGTTAAGTCTCCACTGGCTTTTTATAATTAAATGAAAAAACAAGAATAAATTTTTTTAGGATCATATTAAACTCTCTTTTTTTTATCAAATGCATTCTTCTGCTCAAAAATTTGTTTATATAATAGGAATGGAAAAAGCTATTTCTAAACAAAAATTATTCGTAGGAACATAAATGTTATCAAATACACCCTTAGCATGTTCGTGCTTTCTAAATTGAGCCAAATTTATTTTGTGAGGAATGAATGATTCGAAAAGTATTTCTCTAAAAATGATTACTCGTATCGTTTCATCATCAACGATTATTTATATTTAAAAAATTTTGTGAACAACAAAAGCAGTTTTTGGCCATTCATGTTTTGAAGGATACTTTTGAAAAAATATTTTTTAAATTATTCATTTTTATTGAATTCTTTACACTGAACTTTGCCCTCGGATCTTCAATTGCAGATGCGTTCCAGCAGTCGGATTATCTTGTGCCGCACAAAATGCATTAAAAAAAAAAGAGAGAAGGGTTTGTGCGTGCTCGTAAGTAGAAGCCAAAAGAGAGGGGGCCAAATCAAGATGACAGGACCTTTCCCTCGGCGTTTGTCGTATCATTTCGAGGCGTAAGGAATCAGAAAACTCGTCAGCCTCTCAACTTGGCCCAATGTTTTATCCAAGTTGGATTTATTAATGCTTGTATGGAAAATATATATATATATATCAAGAATAATAGACGAAAAGGAAGGTATATATAATAATATATATAATAATATATATCTATGTAAGAAAACGTGGGTTTTGTTTCACTTTTACCTTTCCCATTTGACCTTTCGGCCGAATTTTTTTTTCCAAATTAACTTCATCTACATATTTATTTTAATATCACAAAGCAAGGTGGCCTTAAAGGGAATAAAGTAAATTGGCCAAAATTATAATATTAGAAACTGTAAAAGGCAAAAAAAAAAAGTTAGCTACCTAACACTAGGGGTAATCCTTTAGTTGCTCTATAAATGCGATTACCGACTTCATCCTTCTCTAGGCTTTTTTTTTTTTTTATACCAAATTTCAAATTAAACATTTGTTACCAGTATTATTGGAAAAACCTCAAAATATTTATTCAATGTTTATTTTTTAGAAAAGAAAATTTCCCATTTAACCTCATCTGCATATTTATTTTAATATTACAAAGCAAGGTGGCCTTAAAGTGAATAAAGTAAATTGACCAAAATTAAAGGATTAGAAGCTGTAAAAGGCAAAAAAAAAGTTAACTGCCTAACACTAGGGGTAATCCCTTAGTTGCTCTATAAATGCGATTACCCACTTCATCCTTCTCTCGGCTCTCTTTTTTTAAACCAAATTTCAAATTAAACATTTGTTATTAGTGTTATTGAGAGAGCTGCAAAATACTTTTTTAATGTTTACTTTATAGAAAAGAATTCGCATAACAATGATATCATATGTTTTTATTTCTCCATCTGATAATTATGCATTTTAATATTAATTTACTATGATGTGACACGAAGAGTGAAAAGCATTAGTCGCATCGCGCGTGCATGAAAGCTAATATTTCTTGTACTACTTTTTAAGCCAAGGTCTGGGTAGTTGGTCTCCCTTTGATTTCCATGCAATTTGGGCTAATTGGAATTTTACCTTAGCTTTGGACCAAGTAAAACTTTTTGCCCACCAACTCCACCTATCCCCATAACCTCATTTCCAACTAGACCCGTCAAATGAGTGGGTCGGGTCGAAAATGATCCGACCCATATTGACCAATTTAACCCGTTTTGACCCAAATTTATGTAATGTAAATCTAATGACCCATACCCGACCCAACCCACACCCGACCCATACCTGACTCGACCCGTATTGCTAAAAGCCATTATTATTATTGTAGAGAAATTCAAACTCACTTGAAACTCTATGTTAAATGACTACTCAACCCATATTTGACATATATTTAACTTTTACTTAACTTATATTTGATCAATATTTAATTTTCACTTGACCCATATTTGACTCATTTCAACTTTCACTTGACTCATATTTGACCCATATTTAACTTTCACTTGACCCATATTTGACTCATTTTACTAAAAGTGAGTCATAATATGGGTTTATGACCCATTTTGACACCTCTATTTCCAACCATGTAGTTTGGATAAGTTCACGGAATTTAACCTTCTTTAACCTCAACTTATACCTTGAAATAGATACTCAAAGAACTAATTTTTCGCAAAAAGTAATTACGCACGTTGCCGTGCATACGTGAGCGCTAGCATGTAAGGTGAAAACTGTATAAAAAAATTGGACCAATTATTATAATTCATGAAAGATAAAGGAAATCTTTTTAAGTAGGGCTTACATAAGTACAATTAAGTTCCATGATAAAAGTATGTGGCGGTGGTACGATATAAGCACCGACCGAGACCACTTTTAACATCAGACGATGGTCATTATATAAAAACAGACAGCTACGAGAAAGAGATATTAAGCATTTAAGGTGCCGCAACGTGTACTTTGATTAAAAATAGAAATTGCCACGTAATTTATAGCCAGCAGTTACTAACAAAATCACCTGTGCAAACGCTTCTCCTTTTCAGGTTATACGGCCGGCTCTATCGTATCTCTACCGTAGAAACTCCACTGCGTATAATTAAATAATAATAAAAGAAGAAGAAGAAGAAAAAGAGGAAGATGTCGTCCCGGCAGACGTCGGCCTAGTTCGGATGTCATAAATAAATTCCCATCGTGCCCTAACTAAGGCCGAGCATCTGACACGTGTCTCGCTCGCACTGGAGAGAACTCGAACCGAAGGAGGGGACGAAATAATAGAAAAGGTCAATCCCATGGAAAGGGCCGAACACCTCCACGTCGATCGAGAATCGGATTATGACAAATCTTCCCTAACATTAATAATTAATTAATTATTAATACTGAATAAAAAAAAGAAAGAGAGCGTCGGGTGTTTTAATTGGAAAAAAGAGAGGGAGGAAGATTTTATGCTGGGCCCACCCACGTTTGGCGTGCGGAACAATCATGCGGATGATTTATTCGCTGCTAATATATTTTATTATTCCCCTATTTTAAGTGTGTATGTTATTCTTCTTTTTTTCGTTCGATATTTCTCGCTCTGCCTGCCTGAATGGAAATGATGATAATGAGGAACAAATCCTCTTTGATTATGGAGGCCTCAATTCTCTCTTTTGGGATCTTTGATTGGGATCGAATTCCCTTGACTCGAATAATTTGCCTCTTTTTTCACAATGACCCGGCTCTTCAGTCTAAATTTAATGATTATCTATATAAACATGATATACGTGTCAAGATTCGATTTTATTTTTATTCATAGATCATCTTCGATTTTAGAATGGACAGATCAAATCGTCCATCGAATTTTGCTAATTTTGATTTTCCATAGTACACGACGTGTTATTATGTAAGAACATTAGTGTGTGCATGTGAAATAGAGAGGCTCGTGGATCTTCTAGCTCATGCACGAACTCTTATGCAAAAGTTATTTTAGCATTTCGGAAACTTGAATGTAGAAATCTTTCGAAATATTAAGCTATTAAAATACATAACCATACATAAATATTTGAAATTTTTTGCAAGGGCAAAAAAGAGGGAGGTTTAATATTTCCAAAATTTTCTCTCCTTTTTTTTCCTTTTTATTAAGCATGCGTTTGTTTTGTGAAAAATGAATAAGTTAGAAAATATTTTTCAAAAAATAAGGAAAAATTCCAAAAAAGAGTCCTAAGTACCATCGATTTCTCAAATAAGGGCTCGAAGTTGATGTTATTTCAAATAAGGACTTGAAATTCAAATAATGATCTGAAATGATCAATGATTATTTCAAATGGGGGTTTGACCTTGTCAGTCACAAGCTGGCTAAATCATGGGCATTTTGTCATTTGCCACTTTTCCTTTTTTGTTCCTTTCTCGACTAATGGCGACGCCCATAGAGGGTTGGGCAAGGGCCACCCTCACTAGCCACAGGTGAGGAATAGGCGGGGTTGTCTCTCGCCCTAAGGAGGCCGCCTTGTGGCCATCCATGAGGTTGGCCCTTGTTGGTTGCGGGCGAGGGCCAAACTCAGCGTGCGTTTATTTTGTGAAAAATGAAGGAGTTAGAAAATATTTTTCAAAAAATAATTACTTATATTATTTACAATAGAAAAGACAAATTTTGTTGTTATTCACGAAGATATGTAGACATTAATTGTTATTGATAGTGAAAAATGTTTATAATTAGTTATTAATTTCAATCAATACAACCGACTTATTTATAGAATTTATTTTCCGGAAATAAGAGGAGAGTTAAAGAATTTAAGACAACAAGGTCGAGGGAGAAGGAGGGGGGCCAAAAAGAAAGAGAGGGAAACGGAATAAAAAACCAAGGAACAGAGAGATATGCGCGTGGGGCCCGGGGCCTGGCGATCACGTGTCTTTCGCACCGTACATCATTCTCTTTCCTCCTCTTCTTACCCTCCCTCCCTCCCTCTCTCCCACTCTCTCTCACTTTGACGGCGATCATCCTCCCGTTCTTTTCTCCTCCCCTCCCCTCTCTCTCTCTCCTTGTCCATGTCCCATCTCTTTCCACTCTCTCTCTCTCTTTCTCTCTCTACGCTCTGCAGATGCAACGAATGCACTGACAGCACCACCCAAAGCTCCCCCCAAAACCACGCCGTCCTTCCCGCTGACTAAATCGTCCGCCCGAGCCCTAGCTCTCTCCTCCTCTCCTCTTTCTCTCTCTAGGATCGCCTCTCCCGCTCCAGCTTAACCCTGATTGCTCCTCGGATGAAGTGCTAGTCATGGACGACGACGACGACAGGCCGCCAGAACCGGGGTCCGATTTCGCCGGATGCTCCAGCTGGCCGCACCTCGGCCCCGACTCCTCCGACAGCGTCTACTTCCTCGGCCTCGCCGCCGCCGAGAGCAGCATCCTCAGCGAGTTCGGATGGAACCTCCACCCCGACGACGACGAGCCGCGCGCCCCGCCGCCCGACGGGCCCGTCGGCGGGGCCCTCGATCCTGCGGGAGCCTCCTCGGCCGGCGCTGGCGATGGCGGCGGCATCCGATTCGGGAGCACCGATCCGTCGGCGGCCGGAGGGGAGGCGTCGACGTCGAACGCGTCGGACTCGAGCGCGAGCGAGGATCCGCCGGAGAAGTCCGGGAGCTCCGGGGGCAAGCCGCCGCCGCCCGAGACAACACCGTGAGTTACATCGTAGGGTTTCTAAAGCTTCCGGGGAAAAAAAATTGGTTGCGGATGGTTCATGGTTGTTGGGCCGAGTCGTAATTTTACTCCGAATTGAATGGCAAAAAAGGAAAAGAAAGGGAATAAGGGGTCAAAATCCAGGGGTGCACTGAACGAGTCAGTCAGATACAGAATCGCTGATTTGGTAGTATTGTCTGATCTATTCATTTCTAAATATCTGCTTGGGAGGGAGTGCAATTCCTCCTTGTCCGTACGCCACGACGACCGTTCCCCCCAGTCCAAATCCTCAAAACTCCATCTCCATCTCCATCTCCATCTCCATCTCCATCTCCGGCTCCGCTCGCTCCGGCGACCGAGGCGGGGGGAGTGGGAGAAGAGATCGGGCAAGGCAATTTCGTAAATTCTACGCAGAAATACCGCGGGCGTGCTGGGTGGAATACGCCAGATTACCGGGGAGGGTATGCTTGCATTAATCACGTCCCCCAACGCCGCCGTTATTGCGGCGGGAATGGCGTGCTGCAACTTTTTCACCAAAAGAGTTTGTGGCCGCGCCTTTTTTTTCCCGTTTCTTTTTTCCTTTTCTTTCCTTCTTCCTTTCTTTCGAAAAGTGGAATTCTTTTGGTTAATTCACGCAGAGTGTCGAAGTCGAGGAGGATAATTGAAAAAAAAAAATGATCAGGAAAAAGTTTCGAAGGGTTTCGATCATTTTAGGGATGATGGTCCATTCGGATTTTGGTTTCTCCACGGCATGTTCCGGCGTCGATTTCTGAGCATCTATTGAAGCTCGCCCAACTCCTCCTCCATCCCTTTTTCCCTTTTATATTATTCCAAAAGATGTACCCTTCTGGTGTTTGAGGTTTTCCCGTCCAGCATGTTTTGCCTAGAGATCCTTAGATCAGTGGTGCTTTGGCTCCTCTCCTTCCGCAAGTGAACTAGGTTTTTGTCGACCATGGGTTGTCTTTTTGGGTATGTCGGACATGCGTGTGGTTCTTCATCGCCTCGAATTGCATCTTGCGCATTGCACCATATGGATTTCAGTCTATATTGTGGTGATTCGAATAGGTTTTCGGTCGTGGCATATTGTAATCATCATGGAGCTGGAACATTTCTTGGCTTCAATTTACCTGCAATGCTGGGATGATGTTTCGTCCCACACCATTAAAATGGCCGCGACCCTCGTCCATAGAACTACTCTCTATCCGGCCTTCCTTTTCACTTTTCTTTGCCTAGTCGGGAAGTTCCTCTCTTGAGCTGACTTGAAAATCGAAGTCTTCTGTACGACACTTGGATCGTATTTGAATGTGAAGGGTGAGGAATTCTTAAAACTTAGGAGCTCAGATGCGAGATCTCTTAGGAATTTTACATTAATTGGAGAGTCAAATACTTCCTTGCTCAATGCATGTTGTGTAGATGGGCTACGCAAGCAAGTCCGAATCCTGTAGCTCGAATCTACTAATTCATAGCTCACCTTCTGGGAAATAGATGTAGATTATCTTTCCCCCTTAATTTCTTGCATCATTCAATAGATGGATAAAAATGTCCTCCTTCCAGGAATAAGGTCCGGAGGAAGGGCCAGAAGCGAATTAGGCAGCCACGCTTTGCATTCATGACCAAGAGCGAGGTTGACAATCTCGAGGATGGCTACCGCTGGCGGAAGTATGGACAGAAGGCCGTGAAGAACAGCCCATATCCGAGGTATAGTAATACCTTCTATGCCATTTTATAACCTCAATGTTTCTTACTCAAAGTTCAGTTTGTCGCCAATCATTTGTTAATGACCTCTCTATGTTTGCCATCATTCTCTATGAACTTCATGGCTTTCCTTTTGTAGTTCGTGTGTTCGTGGAATGCAATAAGATGCGAATTAAATGACTATTATGGAGTTTATACTTATAAGTACCGACTTGCTAATTAGAAAATATGTCCGGAATAGAATAGTTATATATAACTAATAACTATTAATATTAGTTAGAAATGCAAATTTTATTTTAATTAGTAGTAAAAAATTACTATTCTAACAATCCTCCATTGATTAATAATTCTGATTTTTGGTAAGTATCATTATCATCTAAGAAGAATGGTGGGCCTTCATGAGACTGTTATCTACTTGTTTTTTTTTTTTTGACTCCTTGAGTAGTTGGTACATTGAGGAATAACCAAAAAGGCATCTTTGTTTGGCTAAGTGGCATGTATTTCTATGGCGCTCGTCTTTCCAATTATGAAGCTTGGCCGTACTCACATTCACCCACAAGTGGCCAGAAAGAGGAAGTACTTTTCCCTCTCTAGAGTCAATAATTTCATACAAGGAAACCCTCTCCATATTCCAAAGCGACTGAAATTTCCACTTAACCATCTGCGAGTGGCTTAGGTTTTATTCTATTTGACAACGTGTGTGTTCTTCCAGTTCATCATCTTGCCCAATGCTTGCCTTGTTGGATGATATGGGCAAAAGAAAGAACAGGAACTTTGAAGAGTGATTTGGAAACCATCTGTTTTTGGTGGTTCAAAAAGAGTGAAAGGTGAGAAAGGAAAAGTAAGTTCTTTCAAGCAATCAAGGGGAACTCAAAGAGTCATAAGATTAACATTACAATTAGGATGACTTTACTCATTTGTTTTCACTTTGGTAGGAAGAAATACCTCCTTTTTCCTTGTGAAGATATTTTGGGAATTACTATATCGTATTGGTTGTCTACTATTAGCCATTTATGTATGGAACGAAATCAGTCATGGGGAATAGATTATGCAAAATTCTAGTAAGTTTTTCTAAGACAGATGAAGCCACTCAACGCTATTCTTGAGATGTGAACTATTCAGTCTATCTTATAAATAATAGGTTAAGAGAATATGAATGCCACTAAAAAGCTTCGTCAATGCACATGGATAAGTCACACAAAAACATCAATGATGCTGCCTAGAATGATCTTAAATGCCAATCGGTTAATTGTTGCAATATTTCTTATTATACAGCACAAAAATAAAAATTTGAAATTTGAGAGAAAATGAAATATAATAAGAAAAGAACCCAAAAAAATTCGAATTTGGAATTAGATTCCACTTCTATATTAATTTAAATTTGAGAAACTTACGTTGATTAATTATATTAAGCAGTCTCTTTTTTATTATTCAAATTCTATTCTTGTTGTTATGTAATAAAACATTTTAATATTCTGATGTTCTGAGATATCATCCACCTGATGACTGTTAGCGGTAATCATCTTTAGATTACTTTACTCAGTATCAGTGTAGAAAAGTGTGCTGCATGTAAAATTGTTTCATTGGCTGTAAGCAAAAAAGAGCGTTGGTACAGCATGTAATACTGTCAAACATAACAAGGTGGTCTCTTGTGCGCATGCAAATGTCCATGTACAAACACAAGGTTTTGTGTTGCTTCTTTGTTTTATCATGTTTGTTTTTCTTTTTGTCGGAATTTTTTTTACCATGTTGAAGTATGCTATTTCTGCCTTGGGCTGGAAATGCATGAGAAAAACCCGAAGGAGGGACATGAAAGAGCTGAAAATCAACTTGAAAAAACTAATTTACCCAGAGAAACAGAGGGAGTTGTGCTCTATTTTTTCTCACTTTACCAAAGTATCGCGTAAAATCCTGGCATTTTCATGTTTTTCATTTTTGTTTGGGGTGATTCAGGAGCTATTATCGGTGCACAAATAGCCGATGCACGGTGAAGAAACGAGTGGAACGATCCTCTGAAGATCCTACCGTTGTGATCACAACGTATGAAGGCCAACACTGCCATCACAGTGCTGGATTTCCCCGAGGCGGACTTGTCATTAGTCGCGATGCCGGTTTTGTCGGCGGACGGTTGGCTCCTCTAGCAACACGTCTTGACCTTCCACCATTTCAGCTTCCTCAAGAAATAAGTCCCCCTCCTCCTCGACCGAGTAATTATTTACGGTCAACCCAATTGCCGAGTACTTCGTCTCGAGATTCCCGTGCATTGCAGGTGCATAACTCGGCAGACGCTGACCAGGGATTGTTAGGGGACATTGTGCCTCCGGGAATGCGTAACCGGTGATGGGGAAAAGTTAAATATGGTACACTCTAATCCACATTGTCATTTGGTCTATAGATATATATTTGAAAATGAAAGTTCAAGCTTGTTTAGCACCGCGTATTTGCCTAAACCCTCGTTTTGATTCAGGATGAACTTAGCCAGGTGACTAGTAGAAAGAGAAACAATTAGGTTTTCCGGGAGTGTAAGTCCTCATCTTTTCACGCATTTGTGGACCTCACCTTAGGGAAACCGTGATCATGTGAGTTCTGGTGCCGAATGTAGTAAATTAACGCTAGTGTAGCATATGTGAAACCTACATCAAGAGATACTTAGATCATGTATATATATGTAGTCGCCATTGAATAGTTTTAGCTAAGCTAGAACTATTCTTTTGAGGCCCAGCCAATGTCCTTGTTGACTTTCGAACGGACATCTCTGGATATATTGTAATTCTTGCATATGCCAACATGCACTGTAGTCTCTGAATATCATGCTTGGTTCTAACCTTTGGTGTCTCTTCAAGGCTAGGTGCGTATGAAACTGTACTGTGTTTTAGCTTTGTTCGGTGGAGAAAGTGTTTTTTTTTTCATCTCCTCTTTTATCAGAACATGGAGTCTACCTTCCCCAACGAAGGGTCTCTAATTCCCAGTCAATTTTTGTCTTCCTGACTAAGGGGCAATATGGAGGGGGGGTGACATTGCAGGGGCTTCCACCCAATGCGGATCTCCCACTCATTTCTTTCCCCTTGAGCCTTTAAAGGAGATGCTTAGGTCTAAAGCTTTGTTTGGTGGAGGAAGTGTTTCTTTTTTTTTTCCTCACCTCTTTTATCAAATCGGTAAAACTTACTTATAGACACGAAAAACCCCATAACCACTAAGCTATGAAATACTTAATAATCTTATGGGTAAGGTAAAAACGCAAGCCATGACATACTCTAGCTCATGTTAAGTATTATCTAGCTTATGAGGAAAAAAACGTATAACTTTATATCAGATTGAAGCTGAAGCGGGTCTGTGTGAGGGATCTTATCTCTATCTTCATCTTTGACCAAAGAAACTGTATGTTGTATCACTCTCATCTCTCTCTTGACGCGCGCTAAACTGTCTTCATTTTTACAAGGACAAATATTAATACGGTAAGTTCATAAGGTAATCATTCTAATCACAAGCATCTGCAATCTGCTCACATTTCCTCTCCATTTATCTGGCGTCTACAAAGCCGGTATTAGGAATGTCAACGGTTTGGTTCAGGTCGATTCTTAGTAATACCCGAATTGGGCTGAACGTAAACAATGTATGTTTATCGTGGCCCAAACCATGGCTCAACCCGTATTGACCCCGAATCAAAAGCACAGTTCGTGTCGGGATTTTGTTCTTACCTCTTTCAATGAACACCCCAAAAAATTCCTAACCATTCATTTGGTTGAAACATAATTGACGAAGAAGAAGATGAAGGGGATGCCGACGGTGGCAGCAAGGAGGGAGCGGGGACTAAAGAAGGTAAGTCCTTGGCCGTCAACATGATGGGGCCAGCTCGTGAGACTTGAAGAGGCTGGTTGCACGGCAATCCAAGGGGCAGCTCGGCCATGTTGAAGTCCTCCGACGAGGACGAGACAGAGTAGTACTTCGACGTAGTTAACACAGCTGACAAGCTGGTTTCGCATGCAGTGTCTCCCTGCACGTCTCTTCCGTGCAACGGCAAAGAAGGGAGAGAGACTACAAAGAGGTGGAGAAGAAGTTGATAGAGAAAGAGAAGTTAATTTGACGGCAAGTTTTGTGCGAGGAAGAAGAAGCAATAGCAGGCGAAAGAAAGGAGAGAAGCGATGGACGGTGAAAACGAATCTGGGGATTTCTTTCTCCTTTGAGCTTTTAATTGTTTCAATGATGTGATTTTAATGTGTTTCCAACTCGAACCGAACGGAACCATCCTCATTCTTTTATACATACCATCCGAACCCGACCGTTCAACAGCCAGTATCCACTGTCCAACAGCTAGAGTATACGTGTATACCCAAGGCTAGGGAGAGCGGACAGATAAAGTTTTGAGGCAAAATAACTAAGTCATCATCACCATCATTTCTCTAACTTGAATCGCACATTAATGCCTAGCGATAAAGTAGGGGGGGACAACAAAAAAGGAATGGTAAAACTGATGATAAGACTCGCGGTGAAAACGAAACACAGATTTCCCAGGGGACATAATGATGATGAAACGGTTGGCTGGTGACATTGTCTCTTCGACCCAATATGCTGCACTGTCACAATATTCCCTTACGAAGGTGCATGCACCAGTTGACCAGCAAACCCTACAGTGCCCCTCAGGATTGACTCATAATGATAATAAATATAATCTTAATCATCATCATTATTAAGGTTGTTATGGTTATTATTGTGCATGACTCCTCCAAGATAGGAACTTTTGACGTGTTTACATTGGGGTTTTTTCAGCTCTTGAAGCTTACCGCTACGTGCTTTGTTGCCCTTTGGTTCCTTGACATTATTGCTTTCTTCTTTCTTCATCATGACTTGGGGAACCGTCATTGACGACGCCTTAATGATTTTTGCATTTGCTAAGGTTTGTCGACTGTTCTGCTAGATTCTTTCCCCTCCCCCCTTCATGTGCCGGAACATCATTTTTGTGAAAATGATGCCTCAAAACAGCCGTCGATTATGTGAACATGCTCAATCATTCCGTTTAACTACAAATTCTCATTTAACAAACTTAATTTTAAATGTTGTCACGTGATTTCGTTACATCATTTAGCAAAACGAATCTCAACAAAGTTTATACGTATATATTGTTGGCATATATACCATAATTTTTTTTTTCTTTTGACAATAAAAATTTAAAACTTTCATTTGCACGATACATTTTAAGCTTTTTTGTAACACAAAATATCTCAATCTTATATTCTTTTTATTTTTATCAATTTTAGTCTAACTCTTAAGACACTCTTGGATATTTATTCTGTCTAACATAAAAGTTGAAACCTACATCTAACCCGATCTCTAAAATTTTTGAGAAAGTGAAGAATTGGACTCCTTACTTCTTCTTTTTTGTACAAAAATGATGATCAGTGAGACAATTCCTGATTTATTTTATGTATGGTAAATTTAATTTTTAAGATAAGCATGATAGAAGTTTGAAATTTGCAGTGGCTTTTTTTTCATTCTTGATTTGACCTGCCGAGTGCCCTTTGCATTCTCTGTTTGGGTGGCAAAAGTCATGGGGGTGGATAGGGCCACCTTATCCTGTTTGACCCGCTTTTCGTTTTTCTGTTCGTTGGTCTCAATCTTTTTTCCTGCAGACGACCCACTTTCACTCGTTGACGCGATGGACTAAACAGAGGCGCCCGCCCCCGTCCCCACCATCCCCACACCAATAATAATCTCTGAGAAGACGGGGATCGTCTGCACGTCCGTGTCCTCCTCCTCCTCCTCCTCCACTCAACAAGATCTCCTCCGTTCTCTCTCTCTCTCTGATCTGCAAAATTTTCGTGGAGGGCCCTCCATGGACTCCTGCAGGTCGCACGTCAAATCGCCATCGAAAGGCTCTCCTCCTCCCTCCCCCCGCGGCCCTCTTCCGAGCTCTCCCCACCCCCGATCGGCTTTTTACGTGACTCGAGAGAAGATGCCGCCGTCATCATGACCATGATCTTAAATGCGCTCAACCGAAAGCGATGGCGCCTTGATTTGTCATCGCGTGCCCGCATCGTGTGGATCCAATGACGTCCACGCGTTGGACAAGTTTGATTTGATCCCGCGAGCCGACTCCCAATCACCATCGAGGGGAGCATGGCAGTGGCAGTAGAGATGATGGAGTTGAATGTCCGAGTGGATTTGCAGGCGGCTGAAAGGGAAAGATGCGGTATGCCGTGGTAAAAGATGAAAAGATGAAAATTCACTTTCAAGACATGAATAATAATTAATCTGTTTCTCTATTTCTTTTTTATAAATAAGTGGATTCAATGATGTCCACGCGTCGGACGCATTTGATTTGATCCCGTAAGCCGACCCCCAATCACTATCAAAGGGAGCATGGCAGTGGCAGTAGAGATGATGGAGTTATGTGGCTGAGTGGATCTAGAGGCGGCTGAAAGAGAAAGATGCGGGGTATGTCGTGGTAAAAGATGAAAAGATGAAATTTCACTTTCAATACGCGTATGATAATTAATCTGTTTCTTTAATTTTTTTTAAAATAAAATTTGATCTCTAAAAATAGATTTTGAATGAAAAGAGAAGTAAATTTTTTTTACTATCTATTTTTGGAACAAAAGCAAGAAATAAAAAAATTTCTTATCATTCGCTCTTGCTACTAGTCAGCTGCCCACCTATCACCAACAACAGCTGAATTTTGGCTCATTATTAAACAAATTTCTATTCCGAGAATGGAAATTTTACGTGGTTATTAAACGTGTTTTTTATTTAAAAAAATCATATGGGAAATTCAAATAGAAAAATGGTCAGGAATTAACTTCTGAGACAGAATAGTTATCATTCAGGTCCTTAATAAGTCGATTGGAAAGTTGTCCAAAAAACCCTTAAATCCTTTGTATTTTTATTAATTCAGTTCTAAAAATTTTAATCTTACCAATTGAGTCATAAATCTTTTTTTTTAATATTTTGTCAATTAAGTTTATCTAGTCAATTTTGGCTAAAAATCATTGACGTGGACATTGATCGTCCCACATTACACAATTGACACTGACGTACACAATTTTTAATAATATTTTAATATTTTTAGAATTTAATTATTTTTTATCTTCTTCTTTCTCTTTTCCTTTTTTTTTAATTGAAGCTAGTGAGAGTCGCCATTGGTCTCGTCTACAGCCGTGACTATGATGGCCTTGCCCAAATCTGGATTAGGGTTGTGGCCGGCGAGGACCTAATGACCATCATCAGCCATAGTTGAAAAAAGAAAAAGAGAAGGAAAAAAAAAAGAAAAAGAAGACAATTTAAAAAATTAAAAAAATAAAAGAATATTAAAATATCATTATAAATTGTTATCGCTAGTGTCATCTATAACTCGTAGAATGATTGTTGTCCACGTTAGTGAAATCTTGGCAAATTTGGCCTGATAAACTCAATTGGTAAAATGTGAAAATATTGAAGACTTAATTGGGAAATTAAAAGGTTTAAAATAGAATTAACTAAAGTGTAGCAAGTTTAGAATCTTTTGGACAACTTTCTTAATTAAAAATATAGAAAAATCTGATTTCCGGTCAGCTTTTTTTCTATGACAATGCTTCGAAATTATGTTTTGTGAAGAATTCATTTCGACCGATCTATTTGGGAAAATTTTAAGATGCATTAGAATCACGCGAATCCAATCATAGTGCAATATAAGATTATATGATCTAATGACTATGAAACATTGGTTTCGTGCATAAACCTATCTCGTCTACAGGGGCGATTGGCTTAGCTCCATCGACGAACTTGGCATCATTGATGCTCATCCAAGCCAAAATCGGAGTTGAGCATAACGTGATTCAATGGGTCAATAAATAAAATTACCAATGGAAAAAACTATCCATCATAAAACTTACTGGGGAGCTGTTGATTCATCATAATAGTTGTTGGATTCAAAGCCAAACAATAGTTTATCGATGGGAGGTTATTCTGGACAATTTCCATGCATGTTTGATGGGCTTTCAAGATGATTGCCTTCTGGTCAAGGTGGGTGCAAGAATTTTTGAAGGTTGAAGAATCAAGAGTGCAAATTCCCATATTATTTATTGCATCTCTAAGTTCCTAGAAGTCCTTATTGTTATTCAAGTTTCAAGAGTCAACACTCTAAGTTCCTAGGTCTTTAACTATTTTCTCTAGATATCATCTCTTCTATAAATAGAGAAAAAATCTCCATACCTTTATCGTTATGTGAGCCAAGAAGCCCTTTAGCCATAACTAGTGGTTCATTCTTTAAGTTCTGGTGGTGAGCTTCTCTATCCAAAAATCCTTTATCTTTGGCTGGTGATTTGTCTTTTAAGTCTTGATGGTGAACTTTGTCGATTCCGATATTCATCCTTGATTGGCGGCACGGCATTTATACTTTGGTGACAATTGTATTCTATCTTACACTTATCTTTACCCATCGATAACCATCCCTATACACACTATTTCCATTCACTTAACCCCTAAGTCCCTTGTTCTTAGAATCACTTGCCCACGTATGCATCAGGACGTTCGGATGTTTCATTTTTTTTCTTTTTTTTCTTTTTGTTGGGAAACAAGGAATAATGCATTGCATGCTGGTTGCATGGCTGCGCACCAAAAATCGAAAGAACAAAGAAAGAAATGGCACGAGGAACCAAGTCCACAGTATTACTCCGACATCTCCTCGTTAAATGCCTCAAAAATACCCTTTCGCAAGAATGTTTGTGGGGAAAAAAAACGAAAACCAACATGATAAATATTTCATATATTTTTTGAAAAATCACTAGTAGAAATTAAAAAGGGCCGGTTCTTTTGTCGAATCAAACAAAGAAGCGACAGCTAACTTAGATGGTTATGACTGGTCGAAAGTGAAAAAAAAAGGACAACTGACGGAATTGTTCTTCCCCAAGAATTTGATCTGTTAGGGTTAACGTACGTGTATGATGGTAGGCCATCCACATAATGCCTCTGAACACATCGTCCAAAAGTCAACACGACATTCGCTTTGTCGGCATTGAAGGGTCTCGAGATCCTGAAAGTTGCTCATGAATGTAAACTCTAATGGAAACCCATCTGCCATTGCGGAATAATGCCGATGCCTCTGTGAAATCTAATTCAAAAGGGTCGCTCTTTCTCATCCTTCTGATGAACCAAGAAACACGTGATTCCGTAACTAGGATGCTCCTTCATGCTTGTTACGACTGACTGCCATATATAAGAAACTCTACAAGTTTCTGATCTCATCAAGGTATTGACAAGAATCCATCATCTGAAAAAGGCTGATGCGGGTGGTCCGATGAATGTCGCTTCGATCATGCTCGTGGTTCTGTGCCTCGCAAACTCTGTTGCCAGTGGAGGCGGATGGAGTTCAGCACATGCCACATGCTATGGGGACATGAAAGGCGCTGGTACAATGAGTAAGTCCTAGGTAGTTTGTTGTCGTCGACCAAACGTGGGCTATCTGAAGGTTTTCTGGGCAAATTTGTTTATTAGACTAAGTTCGATGAGACAAAGTTGTCATAAATGGATATCAAACGCACTTGCGCTCGACTGGATTGGCGTCTCGAGCCATCATAAAACGCCTAACATGTTCTTTCCCTAGGAAAGTACTAATCGGGTAAAACAGCTAGGAGTTTTTCATGAGCCAGTCCAAAAAACTGTTAGGGAGAAAAAATAGCGCAGGAAGTCATTATTGTGTACTAGGTTGTGGTAACGTGTCACTCTCATTTCATCGTCGCGCGTACTTTTATCTCAAAAGTAATCCGAAAGATTCGCATGCAGCTCGATGAAATGGAGCTGTAGACCTTGCCGAAACTATCCATTAGCCAATTGCTGTGAAAGCAATTTGCATGTCCAAGATGGAAACAGGGTATGGCCTTGAGACAGCAGCTCTAAGCACAGCCCTCTTCTATGGAGGCCTTACTTGTGGCGCCTGCTATGAGATGAAGTGCCACAACTCTCCAAGGTGGTGCCTCGACAACACCATCCACGTCATGGCCACCAATCTAAGCCTTTTCAAGCCGCCAATCCGGACAGATCTGGTGCGACCTGCCGATCGGCACTTTCACCTCTCACAGCCCATGTCATGTTCGGCGAAATCGCCAACCATGAGGCAGGCTTTGCCCCGATCTTATACCACCGAGCCTGATGTGTTAGGTCGGGAGGCATCAAGTTCGAGATCAAGGGGAACTCAGATTGGATTCTTGTCTTGGTGTACAATATGGGACGAGCCGGCGATGTCGAGGAGGTTAAGGTCAAGGGATGGGGAATCGAATGGATACTGATGGCACAGAACTGGGGCCAGAACTGTCATTTGGAATTACTGCTAGCGATGGTATGGTCCAATGGGGTAATGTTACACCGGCTGCCCGGAAATTTGGTGTTTTGACTAATTATGGAAAGCCCGCGGCGCTAATGCCATCTATGATCTCCTAGCGACTCTAGCCGGAACATGCCGTTCATAGATTTTCAGATTTCACCGAGGAAGGACCCATCGTGAGAGCAGGTGAAAAGGGTATGTAATAGGCATTTCAAATCCACCAACATTTCTAGAATTTATTGAGATGTAGCAATGTGGTGTAATGAAATCATGTGTCTCCACAGAAATAGAAGAAAATGAATAAACACTGTGTCAACCGTTTTTTTTTTTTTATTGGTAAGGATCACTGTGTCAACCGTTGGGCGTCCTACATCTTCATTAATTGCTTAGGTAGACTTCAGGAAGTTCGTGAACCACCGAACAGAGTCTTTGGGGTATCTCTTCAGCTTGTCGTTGTAATCCACAAAGAAAAGGCCGAACCTCGAAGTGTATCCGGCCGCCCACTCCCAATTATCCAACAGAGACCACACGAAGTACCCTTTCACGTTGCATCCGTCTTCTCTGATTCGGTTATAAAGCAAGATGTTAGAGAGAAGAACATAGAAAGAGCTCAGTTTCGACTGATAAAACGAGAGAAAGCACACGGAACTAGTAACGCACTTGATAGAGGCCAACAAGTTGGTGAGATAGTCATTGTGATATTTGATCCTCTTCTGATCCTTGAGAGCATCTTTTATGTTGATTAGCGGCGGGTTCGGGTCATCCATACCTGCAAAGACCCAGTTAAAACAGACTAAAGCAACAGATTTGAGCATCTATTCTTCTTCGGTAAGTCATGACTAGATTAGGAAGACCGACCTTCAACTTCAACGAATATATTACAGAAAGAAAGCATCGGTATGCTAGTTGCTCTTTTCTCTATGGCTCGAGGGACTTACCATTTTCGGTAATAATAACCGGGGGGTTCCCATACTTCGTCTTGATGTAGTTCATTAAACTTCTGAGCCCCCGAGGTACTATGTACAGCCATATGGAACTTGCCTGCAAATCGACATCCGCAACGACAGTTTTAGGCGGAAAAATGACTTAAGAGAGAGAAATCATGCGTTGCTAAAAACACATCACGAGTTATCATTTGAACGATGCACTTGATTCTAAATTATCTTTGCCTCAATCATATCGAGAGTTTCTTGCAGTGCTGGGAACTAACATACCCTGTCTCCAATTGGATCGAGAATCCCATCTTTAAAAGCTGAAAACAGCAGCAAGCATAGCTTAGTACCACCAAAATTAAAAAGAGAAGACCCAAACTGCTAAGACTTTACTGGATATAAGCTAAGAACGGTTACTTACGCAGAGTGACAGCGCCAGAGTCCGAGAGGGAGTCATTAAGTAGACGTCCAAATGCATCAGACGTATCATTGCTGCCGTAGTATGTAGTATAGTGATTGATACCCACGAAATCCAAAGACCCCTTCAGAAGAGCAGATTCGGAACTGGAAATTGCAGGTAAGCGGCTTCCCACCGTACTTCTCATGGAGCTCGGATAATTTCCAAAGATCAATGGTTCGATAAACCTGTGATTACCATGAAAAACAAGTTGTACTTATGACCCCGATATTTTACTTGCGTAGTTAATACTCAGGATATTTTCATGCTCTCAACACATCTTGCTCGCGCACAATCAGAAGTATTTATCTTCCTGGAATTTATTAAACTTGGAAAGTGTCTATGGTTTGTTACCAGCCAAGCTGAAAATCCTGGGCCCTCTGAGTTGCTTCAATGTCGGCGGTCGAGTTTGTTTTCGGTACGAACCACATCACATTAAAGGATAAACCAATTGATCCATGCTGCTTTTGCTGCACAGGATAACTAAACAGCTTAGTAACTTGGCATGTCAACATACAAATTAAGAATGCGCATAAGGAGTCGATAAGGGTACATCTTTTGAGCAAATTATAAGCAAATGGAATGGACAACAAACAAGACGAGTGCTTATGTTGGATATCACACAGACCTGGTACTTCTTTCTATACACATCGACAGCAGTGGCATGTGACAGCAGAATGTTGTGCCCAACAATGTAAGGCTCGGTTGTGGAGTTCCCAGCCCTGCAGAAGATGCGAAGAAAGACGGAGCAACGGCCTGGCGCATGAAGTCCGACGTCATATCCTTGTATTGCCAGAGTGTATGGTTCATTGAAGGTGATCCAGTGCTTCACTCTGTCCCCGAATTTTTCAAAGCAGGTCTCGGCATATGTCGCAAAATCCTTTCTGCAGTAATAATAACAAAAGAAAAAGAGTCAACCTGTAGGCTCTGTTTGAATTTTAAGTCCTTCAGTTGGTACTACATAAATGTTCATCACATGAAGGAGAAATCTGCGCGACTCACATGATTCGTGGGTCGAGCCATCCCTTGTACTCGTCTTCCAGAGCTTGTGGGAGATCCCAGTGAAATAGAGTCACGTATGGTTCGATCCCTGCTCTTGCAGCATTATCAGAGAGGCGACTGCGGTTAGTCCATTTAATTCTTTGATGAATTCTACGCATGCGATGACCATACTCATTTAATATGCTCTGCTTAAAACCAAAGCTTTTCCTTTCTCCTTCAGCATTTTGCTGTTTCAGTGAAAGTCATGCATCCATTTTAAGTACTGTACGCCGACGACATACGGCATGCGCAGTACATAAAAAATTTTCAAGCGCAAAAATGCCAGTGACTTTGGTCAGAAAAGATTAAAAAAAAACCCAAGTTATGTCTAACTCTTAACTCTGCTTCAGACATATTGAACAGGAAAGTCATGATAACAGTGCTTTTGCTTGTGATTATGCTCGTACTGGACATCGCGTGTTTACCTTTAGCCAATAATGCGTCGATGAGTTTATTATAATGGTCGACTCCTGCCTGATTGATCTCGCCGCTTCCGTCTAATACGCAGAAGCACGACAACAGTTGGCAAAAAATTCAGAAGAATGAGGTAAATGGTGATCATCACTCACAACTTCAAAGTCCAAAAGCATGTATACGGTAGTTTCTTACTAGGTAAGATGCGAGGCCAGGCGATCGAAAACCTGTAGGCGTCCATTCCCATGTCCTTCATGAGCTGAACATCTTCCTGAATTGGAGTTCGTAAGCACAGAAACATGCTCAGGTAAATGCTTCCATTAGCTTGCAAGCCAATATGATCCTCAAATTGGTATTTTAGTTTGGATTCAGCTTGTCTATCGCTGTCCTTTCTCCTGAAAAATGTTTAGCAGGTTTTCACAGAGGGACTTACGTTATACCGGTGGTACTGATCCACGGCGACATCCGCGTTGCTAAAATCGCTCACTTTACCTGGAGGCAATCGAATGTTACTGATCACACCCATGAAACAATACACAACTCCGTGATTCACGAATTGTGTGGATTATGGAGAATTATTAAGATAAAATGAGAAGAAACAGAAAATATCATAATAATATTACCAAATTGATGCGAAAATTTATCCCAAACCGATGGTCCCTTTCCTTCCTCTTTCACAGCTCCTTCGTACTAATCACAAAAACGAAAGAAGCTATGCATCAATCGAAGCTATTCAAAGTACCAAACTTTTCTGACAAAAAAGAAGAAGAAGCAAATTTGGACAAAAAATATATATTTAAAGTGCCACCAAAGGAATAAAAATTATTATTTTGGAAGCCTTGATATATATATACATGTTCCCTTTGACTTGTTACGCATTTTATCCGTGCACAACGTTAAATCCTATGTTCCATGTCCGAAGCAAACCGGAAAACACAATAAATAAAAAAGATAAATTCATGTGCCCATCGTTTGGTTGGGAATAAGAAAATCAAGAATCGACCTAGTCGTTACAAAGTCAACGAAGTTTGCCAGTACTATGTTCGCATTAAATTTCTTCCCCCCACCCAATCGACCGATCTGTGTCCGGTGACATGACTAGAGCTAAATGTCTATCGTGAATACTACTAGGTCAACAGCCTTTGTTCATTCACGATGATAAAATGTCACATCTCCACATTAAAACTGTCAAATGAGTTTGAATGGGGTAAAAAAATTTCAACTCAAATAATTCGTTTTGACATTCTTATACAATACAAATTATCATATCCTCATATTTACTCGACTTGACCCATTTTGATCTTGACTAGACTCATTTTGTCAAGATATAATGGGTCATTCTAAAATCTAAATGGCAAATGGCTAAAGGAGGGGGTATCTAAGGATCTAATAATGGAGAATAATCCATACTTAACAAATCAGGATATAATATAATAGTCATTTTCCTAATTAGTTCGATTTTCCTTAAAAGGAATGACATCGCTTTGGTCTGCGGAAAGTGCAAGCTGTTCTCCCAGCGCGCGACTCGACAGATCCGTCCCGTCGCCCCGACTTCATTCGCTAGAAGCTCAAAACGAAAACGAAAATTTTGTAATTTTTGCTCGGAAAACATTCACAGCCAGAAGAAAAGAAGTTCCGACATGAATCTCTCTCTAAGAAATGAGAAGATGGCGTGAACGGAATCGTGTTCGAGGGAGCGGCCCGGTGAGCAGAAACATGCTTAAAGTCGTTCCTGCTGATACATGAGACGAACCCCGACGCGCCTGAGTTCTTAAATCCAATAGGACCTCGCGTGAGATCGAGCCGGCTGTCAAGTTGTGCTACCGCTCGTGTGGATTGAGTGCGCATGCAGTACACGAATGAAATGCGTTCCGAACATACGGTAAGATGAAGCAAGAGCGTTGAGATCCGTTCATTCGTGACATGAATTGATGAGAAAACCAAAATGAAAGGGAAAACGGAAGAGAGAGGGGACCTGGAAAGCAGAGGAGGCGGTGCCGAAGACGAAACCTTCGGGGAAACTGGATCGGGTGATGTTGTCGGCACAGCATGCACGGACGAGGAGTCCCGTAAGCAAGGCCACCATCATTGCCGGAGCCGTCGCTCGCGGACGATTCCTCCCCGTCGTGGTCGTCTCCATCGCCATCTGTTTTTGTTTTCTCGCCAGTTGTGTTCTCGATCAAAGGGTGATATGATGAGTGTGATCTCGTCAGTCGTCGTCAACTAGAAGAAAAGGGAGGAGGACACGAGAAGAGGAAAAGCTCGAAAGGCTGTGAAAGGAGTGATTGGATTTCGTGAATGTACTTGGCTAGAACCAAGGCCATGATCACGACTTTTATAAGGAGGGAGACGGATGTTCTTGAGGTGTAGGGAAAATTTCAATACTAACCTGAATTGATTTTATTTTCTTAAATAAAAGTATAAAGTGGACCTTAATTTAAAAGGGCGTGAAGTGTCATTTTCTCAAATAAAGACTGAAGTGGCTATATAATCTCAAAGAAGGGCCAACTTCGCCGACTGAAGGGCATTTTTGTATTTTTAATTTTTCCCTTTTCTATTCTTTGTTTTCTTTTTTCTCTTTCCCTCTTCACTTTGCCGGCCATGGCAAAGGTTGTTGGATTTAATGAGGGCCACCCTCGCCCACCCAACCCAGGCGAGGCGTCACCCAATGTTGGTGAGGTCAAACAAGGGCAAGAGTTACCCTCACTACCCTATACAAGGGCGAGTGCTAGGGTGACCATCGCCTGACGTTGGCGGCAATAAGGCGCGACAAAGGCCAAGGAAGGGAAGAGGAAAAAAGAAAATAGAAAAGAAAAGGAAATGAAAGGAAGGAAAAAACAAAACAAAAAAAAACAAAAAACAAAAAACAAAAAATATATTCTTAATTTTATTAAACTAAAATATCCATTCTCCGATCGCCAGAATAATCACTAGTCAGCCAAAAGTCTTTATTTAAGACGACTTGACCACTTCTATCACTCTCTAAATCCTACAATAAAAGGGATAATGATATGGCCATCATTTTACCCAAAGGACTGGATGCGGCCTTTAATAACTCAAATTCAACTCCTAAAATCACCATTGATAGTGCTCTAGCTCTAACGACATGAAAACAAGAAATATTAATGGAATAAGCAACCATAGCCTAGTAAATAATACATACCTTCTAAGTCGATCATTCAATATGCACCTTTATAAGAATGAGTTACCTCCCTTTAACATAACCATTTATGTATAGAAACATTCGTTAAATCAACAATATCATGACAAACATCAATGGTCTATTTCATTGATCAATTTTATCAAAACACATATTAATAGTCCATTCCATCGACTAATCTTAGATCACAAGTCAATGACCCATCCATTGATCAAACTTCTAATCAAATATCTAATAATGGTCACACATAACGATCCATGACAAAGCAGCCAAGCTTTCTTTTTGGCAAGATCTCCACCTATAGTCCATGACTGGCCCATAAGAATATCCTAAAACAATATGCATACCCACAAGTCTCTTATTGGGCTTACAGTGATATTGAATATTAACATCAACTCACAACAACTTTGTCCACAATCAACACATGTATACAAAAGCCTTTCGTGACAACTTTCCAAAATTATTTAGCAAACCATTCACAAATATCGAAATGTAGAAAATATTTGATTCAATTTTTTTTTTTTTGCAACAAACATACTTATTCATAACTTATAATACATCAAATCTTTTTCGCTTTGAAGACAAGAGTTTAGAAATTCATGAAGAGATAGCACCAATCATATGGGAATGCCCAAACCAAAGAATGCATAGCTAAACAATCAAGGATCTCGTAATCCTAATAATTAAACGAGAATTGACATTAATATTAAATAAAACTTTACCTCAACAATGAAATGACTAAACTACACCTAAACGTTAATAAAACAACTTCTACGTGTTAACAAATTGCTCATCCAAAGCAATAACTTAAACCTAAATGCAACGCAACCAAAACTTACATGCAAGCCCTAAAATTTCGCTACACTAAACTGTTACTCAAAAACGACTCTTGACAAACCCTACGGCTCCATTACACCATAAACTACCATTTTCATGAAATCTCGAAGCTTTGCAGCTTAGAAATTGACTTTGGAGGTTGATTTTCACAACTTCAAATATATGACCTAACTCCAAAAACTACTCCAATAGAAAAGACGAAGGGCTTGAATCCTTACTCGGCATTGCGATTTGTAGCTGATTCGGCTTGGTGAGATCCCTATGGTGAGAAGCCCTCTCTTTTTTCTTTTTATTTCCTCCTCTCTCTTTTCTTTTCTTTCTCTCTCACATGCTCCCTTAGCCTTTAACAACCGGACGTCCCTTCTCTTCTCTTTTCTCTTTGACTTATCAACTTTCTTTTCTTTTTCTTTTATTTTTTTTCATTTGGGCCCCACCACTCTTGACTTGGTCCAAATATTACAACTTTAAATCTTTATTTGAGACTCATATGGCTAGGGGTAAGCGGTTTCAAATTCTTTATAGATTCCTCATTTTTTTGAAACCTAGAACCCACCCGTCAAAACTTATGTAACATCCTGAAAATTGATGCATTTTAGCCCGATTTTTAATCCGATTTTGGAACCGATTTCTCGATGATATCAGGACTAAATACTTGGACGTCGCCTCATTTATTTTGGGATTTTCCGTTGGACACGGAAACGTCGGAAAAAGGAAAAATTGGACCGGGTTTCGGGCCCGCGGGTGGGCCGGCCCAAGACCGGCGGCCCAATGGGCCTTGCACCATTTAGCCCAGCCCAAGAGGGGCCCAAGTTGGCCCAAGTTCCCCTCCATTTCCAGCCCATGGGCTTCTCTCTTAGGCCTCTTGCTTTTGTGCCCAAATGGGCATTGTTTTTGCTTTGTTTTGATTGGTTCTTCAACAAGTGGCTTGCCCACTTGCCTTGGCCCTTATCCAAGTCTCCAGCAGCTCCCTCTCTCCTCTTTCTCCCCCAAAATTCGTGCACCAGCCTAGCCACCCACCCTCTCTCTCCCTTTTTCTCTTCCTTTTCTCTTCCATTTCTGGTGTTCTTTGCTGTCCATGCTGTTTTCCAGCCCAAAAACAGCCTTGCCGCCATCATCGGAGCCGCCACCACCACCCAAAGTGTAGTCTTGGAAGTTAGGAAACCAGCCGCACACCCCCGGTCACCCCTGGTTGCCCCGGACCGCCCGTTTCGGCATTTTCCGCTCAGCTGCACCGGTTCCGCGTGAACAGTAACCAGCACTATTTTTGGCCCGTTTCGGCCATCGTTTGTCATCCGTTGCCATCCCCGAGCTTACCCCTCGTAGCCCTCGTTCCCCTCTACGCGCCGGTGTCGCCGGATTTCCGATCCAAGTAAGTTAACTTCCTAATCCTTGTTTAGGGGTTAATCTTGCTTAGGGGTTAATTAGTGTATTTGTGTATTTGTGATTAATTAAGGTTGATTGGTTAATTATTCTGGTTAATTAATTCTGACTAGGGTTAGTTAATTGACTATAGTTAGTATTAAAGTAACTAAGGTTAATTAATTAAAGTAACCATGGTTAGTTTTAAAAGTAACTAAGGTTAGAATTTAACTATGGTTAGGTTAGATTAACTAGGGTTGAGTTAATTTGTTAACCATGGTTAAGTTTATTTATTTATTTATTTCGGACGAATTTACTTTTCACGGATTACTGTTCACGACACTGTTCATGCAGAAGCTAATTTTTGGCTTATTTTGATGTGTTCTTGGTTGTTATGTTTTATTGAAGTGCCGATTGTTAATTATACGCATGAATATTGATGAAATACGTGATCGAATGCTGATTTGGATTTTGGAATTGGCGAGTGGTACCGCATGACATATTGCGTGGGTTACCAGAAATGGCATGTCGCATGAGCGCATGAGCGATCCGCATTCACGACGAGCAAAGAAAAGAATGGATTGTTTGATGATGTGTTGCATGGTCACATTAAGAGGAGAGCCCGGCGCGCCGGTGGTAGACCGCCAACCCTTGGGGTTGTGCCGTGGCCTTTTGGTCGTCCCCGACTTCGGTCGGTTGCACGACGGTGGTCGATTGCGGGGGCTGGGCGGCGGTGGCGGGCCCCATGCTCCATAGGGAATGCCGTCGATGGGAGAGAGCCCGTGATGTCGCCGTGCCTCATGGGGAGGACGATGCACGATCTTTGATCGGTAGACCGCCAACCATAAGGTTGTGCCGTGGCCCTAGTGGTCGTAATAATCGGAGCATATGTGTGGATGTGAGGCACGAGAAAGTTGTGTGAGATGCTCTGATTATTCGCATGCCTCTTAATGTCGTGATGAATTAAATGACAGTTTTTGCAGGTCGCGTGTGCCAAGGCCAGGTAGGATCGCCTGTGATTGCACCTGTGTATTAAACTGTCTTTTGTGGTTATTTCTCTGAGGTGGTATTGCACCGATTCTTTGTATTAGGTTGTATGTTAAACTCCCGAGGCGAGCGAAGTTCCTAACCGGGGCTTAGGACTTTAACTTGCTGAGTTTATCTCAACCCGTCGTGGTTAACATTTTCAGGCCCTAGATGATGCGTCATCGAGGATCGAAGAGAGCAATCCCTCTGAGGCCCGTGAGTAGGCAGCTATAGCCTATTTCCTTTTTGACGAGCCTTCCCCCACTTGTACAGGGTTAGGTTAGCTAGGCCGATCCCTTTTTGAGTAGGCCTTAGCTTGTCGCATGTAGTAAGGCGTGTATGTATTTGCTAGTATGATGGCTAACCTTCAGATATATAAAATACTGGTTGTCTTTCCTCTATTGCTTGGTTTGGGAGTTGTTTGTTTCCGCATGTGCTTAATTACAAGATAAAATGAATTGGTCGACGACAGTACCTGGGACGTCGTACAAATAGACCTCAAGTGAAATGGGGTTGCCGCGAGCTCGAGAGTCGGGGCGTGACAACTTAGAACCTACCACCTTACCTAACATATTCTCTCTCCTTCTTTTTTTATTTATTTATCTTAAGTTAAGCAAAATGAAAATAAACACAACAATAAAAACGAATAAGGATTTTATTATCGATTACTTAAAAACAAGTATCCATATGTACCCATCGAATAGTTTTAAGGAAATATTATGGTTTTAATGTATTGATTGCTATTGTATTATATATAATCATTAGCCATGGATTTTTTTGAATTATCTTAATTTGTTTACAACCAAGTTTAGGTACCAGAATAGTAACTCTCTTCTTATAGAAACATCGAATTCAGCATGCTCAAATTCTCTACCCATCTCTTTTACCTCTACTATTTCTCTTCAGCCTCCTCTTGAACTTTGGAAATCTATTCTTCCGAGATAAATTAACTTTATGAGGTCGGTTATTTCACTAAGGATAGTAAGATTTTGGAAACCTAGCTATCCATGATGAATCCTTACATTACTTTTTCTAGGCCGCCTTCATTCTCTCCCCTCAGATCCATCAGACACCTAATTAAGCATGTCTCTCGAATAGTTAAGGAGTATGTTCAATATTCCATATTTGATCGATACCCCAAACAAGCTACTTAGCGAGAACAATTAATTACTCTCCAAATCCCTCTTGAGTTCCCTCTCTAAAGGGCTCAGCAAGGATACACACTTTTTTTCATTTTGGAGCCATTTGTCTTGCTTTGATGTTCCATGGTCGCAAAGGTTTGCCAGTTGCTACAAGAATAGTTCTGGTCGACACATAATTTCTTGAATATCAGTAAGCTTGTGTTGGTACTATCCAAACAACTATGAATACAGGAGCTATCTTTGTGACACTCTTCCTAAACTTCAACATTGCTCTTACAAACCCCAACCTCCTCACTGCTCTTAAAGTCTAATTACATATTACTAGAGCCCTTCATACTCTCAGATCAATTGCTGCCACTTTACACTATCAGATGATTTACTGAGTTCAAAACAATGCCATTAATCTCAACATTCCAAATTCGGAATATGCTCTAGTTATCTCAGTTGACCATGATCAAACTTCCTATATCCATGTACTTCAACAGATCCCATGGGATCAACTTGTCAAACTCTTTCCCGATAGTTGGGTCACCAACTATGAAAAGCTTCACCAAAATTTTAAATCAGTCCAGTCCCAAGATCCTCAATTCATTAAGAAAAAGGAAAAAGGACAGTATCTTTGCCATCAAATTTAGTGAGAAGAAGGAGGAACCATCTTTTATTTTATCTACTATCCTCCACTTTACACCCGGTCCAACTGATCATGTTTCGAGTGAACCAAACACCAAGCAATTTGTCAATTCATTCAGCCCATAGGGATAGCCAATTCACTTCTTCAAAGATCCCACCGGACATTGTTTCTGGGATCTTGATTGTACTTGCCCATCTTGCATAAAACTCTAAAAAGAAGAAGATGACAGGTCTTCTTCCAAAAGTAAAGAGAAGAAATATTTGCACTATCAAAGGTATCTTGATGGGGATCCAACCATAGGACTCCTAAGCAAAAATAGTGGAAAATATAAGTTTATAGTCTCTTACAGACCATCAAAATCACCCAAGATTTCACCTCCTCCATAACCATAAAGCTAGAAGATCTTTTTGCTTTACCATTATCAAAACCCCTTGTTACCTTACCTTTTTACAAGCCAATCCATAAATGAGTAAAGAAAAACCCCACTTACCTAATTGACCTTCCTAGACCAAACATGTGTATACCCAAGCTTGAACCACCATCCGTTTTGCCAAGCATATGTATGTTTTTGGGATCTTGATTGTACTTGCCCATCTTGCATAAAACTCTAAAAAGAAGAAGATGACAGGCCTTCTTCCAAAAGTAAGGAGAAGAAATATTCGCACTATCAAAAGTATCTTGATGGGGATCCAACCATAGGATTCCTAGGCAAAAATAGTGGAAAATATCAGTTTATAGTCTCTTACGGACCATCAAAACCACCCAAGATTTCACTTCCTCCATAACCATATAAGCTAGAAGATCTTCCTGCTTTACCATTATCAAAACCCCTTGTTACCTTATCTTTTTACAAGCCAATCCATAAATGAGTAAAGAAAAACCCCACTTACCTAATTGACCTGCCTAGACCAAACACGTGTATACCCAAGCTCGAACCACCACCAATTTTGCCTAGCATATGTATGTTTTCATTTGATATTTTCCTTCACTTGAAAACGATGAACTTGGATCTAGTATAAGGAAATTTCCCCTATTGGAAAGATTCTCCAACGCACACCGGAGATATCAATACTCTCCTGAGATACCAAATTCTACTAGTCTTGATGTCCAAGGATAGCACAAGCAACCCTCTGTTGCTGAGACTATTCTAAACTGACAGACTGAAAATGCCCTTACCTAGAATGAGATACTCAATATTGTCATCACACATCTTGCACATGTAGACCAAACCACCGAATTATCTTGTAAGATGTTGAATGATTTCTAGAAGAAACTTCATCTGTTGAAAACCAAACAGATACCCCCTAATCACTACCTGGAAGACCAAGCTCTTGAAATTGAGAAACTCAAGTGTTAGATCCAGATCCTTAAAGGACAAAAGCCATTTGTTTTGTTCTCACAGAACCTACCTTTTTCCAATTCGTTCCACCACCCCCAAAACCTCAATCATCCCTTTATAATCATCTTCTTCATTTGTAGTCGTCTTAAGTTCAGCAGCACATCCTCCTCAAAATAATTTCCTGGTTCTTCGAGACAAGCTCCGAGAGCTACAAAAACAAAAATAAAGGTAAAAGAAATCTCCAATTCTTACTGAATCTTCAATATCACCTCCTAGAACACTAGAACATCCTCTTGGTGTTCTAATTATTTCAAATCTACTTGAAGCCTTCCTTTGCAAATAAATCCCTTCTATAACTGTCATAAAGCCCTCAAAAACTCAACCCGTTGAACCTTCTTCTGACTCTAATCCTAATACTTCCATTGAGTCATCCTCTTCAGAAGAAAACCTGTTCATGTTAGACAATGTACTTGAGGAAGAAATGTGTTTTAGATTCGGAGTTCTGGACAAGAAGAATAAAAGAATTTTTAGAAGATCATGTTGAGAGAGTACACAACACATTTCTAAGCAATTGCCTAACATAACTACATCCAAAAAGTAATTGGAACTTCCACTGGTATTTATGGTCTACAAAAATAAAATTCCCAATTATAAAATAGTAGTTCAGACTAGTGATTTCAGATTATACACTCATCATCAAACTTCATAGAATACTTTAGGATCGCATTAACATATAGACTAAGAAAAATACAAAAACTTGTTTTAGGTTCTAGGTTTTAAGTTCCAAGTATCATGTTCTAGGTTTTAGATTCCAAGTTCCAAGTTCTACCAACTTAGAACTTAGAACCTACCCATTAAAATAGATTCCCCAACTTTTGGAACTTAGAACTTACCATGTATACTTTGAAACCTAAAACACACAAGTTCCTATCGGTGTGGTGCTCAGGTTCTAGGCTTTAACTCAGAACCATGTTCACCCATGTATATGGCTTTTTTAGATCTTTATTTGAGAAAATGAGGGTATTTTAGGTTTTTATTTGAAAATTTTCCCTGAGGTTGAAGATGAAAGTGGTGGAGCAAAGTTAAATGGGAAAATGCAAGAAGTAGTGGAGAGAGAGAGAGAGAGAGAGAGAGAGAGAGAGAGAGAGAGAGAGAGAGAGAGAGAGAGAGAGAGAGAGAGAGAGAGAGTAGCTTTGCGTTTGTGTTTTGATGTGGTTGAATATTGAAATGTGGTGCGTCTTTGAGATTTTGAGTTCATATCCCCTTTTTTTTCTTTTTATTTTTCTTTTTTATACAGAAAAAGAGATAAGAGAGATAAATAAGGCAAAAGTCACCAAAAACCCCTAAATTATGTTCAACGTGACAAATTTGCCTTAATCTTTTTTCTGTAACACTAAAAATCTTAAATTTATACATATGTCCTTCCGTCAAAGTTTTGTCAATGGGAACTATTAAAAATTTGCCCATATGGTCGTCAAAAAGCAAACGATATTCACATGGTGCCCATATTGCTAAAGTGAAACGATGTTATTTTAGTTGAAAAATTATCTAACAGAACATTGGCAAAGGGTAAATGTATTATATAGGTACAGATCAACTAAAATTGTTCACATGAGCGATCCAATGAATGTCGCTTCAATCATGGTTGCGGCTCTATGCCTTGCAAACTCTGTCGCGAGCCGTGGCGGATGGAGCTCAGCACATGCCGTGTACTATGGAGACATGAAAGGTGCCGGTACAATGAGTAAGTCTTAGGTAGTTTCGTTGTTGTCGACTAAACGTGGGATATTATAAGCTTTTCTGGGCAAAGAGACAACAAGGTTGTCATAAATGGATATCGAACACTCTCACGCTCGATTGGATTGGCGTCTCACGTCATCATAATAAGCCTAACATGTTCTTTCCCTAGGAAGGGTACACCAGCTCGTGGTTCTCATGAGCCGATCCCAGAAACTGAGTTTCAACTTGCTTCACTTCTTTCTTGGTCGCCCTTAATTAGGGATAGCAAATTTAGCAATTAGGGGATGTTGACACTCAAAATTAACCCCGCCATCACGTGTTCATTACAGGAGGACTACATTCACACGCACATCATGTGAACAGTATTGCTACATGCTTAATTATCAACAAGTAGGGGAATAAATACTCAGTGATCGATGATGAGGTCGGGGATCCCCACTGCCCAATTATCAAAATATGATGATAGATGGTGGTCGCCTGAATAAGTATTGGCAGTAAACTTCCCGTGGAAATACTGAAAATGTTATACAAGAATGCCGGAATAACAGGCGCCAAAGATGTACAAAGAGCGGTTGCCATCTAAAGACCCAGTCGTGGAACGACCATCAATCGCTATAGAACCTTTCAAAGCAAGATTGAGCTGGTTGTAAGGGAAATGGGTAGAGTGATTTGCGAATAAAAGGGAACGTGGGCAAGACCACTCAAGGATACGCAACTAACTTGCGGTTTGCAATTTTCTCTATAAATACCACTAATCATCTAATGAGGATCTCGACAAATCAATCAAAATGTTATTTCTTTATCTTTATATTTCCTCTATTACACTTTAATTTTCACTATTTGTAGCTTTCAAATTCCCGTCGTTGATTAGATTCCAGTGTGTATCTATATCTTGGTGTATCATCGTCGATTAGATTCCGCCTTTGTGTTCTTTACCCTGATACATCATTATTGATTAAATTCCGACGTTATATTTCACTATCCTAGAGTAATATTGTTGATTAAATTCCGGCATTGTGTTCAATTATTTCCAAATTATGTCATCGATTAAATTCCTACATAGTTCGAGTTTGGTCTTGTAATTTAGGAGCCTTGTTGTTGATTACATTCCAACTTAGCCTGGTATTGTACAACATTGTTTGGATCAAAAAATTAAATTTCACATTACATTTGATATTTTCTATCCAAAGTAGGCACAGGACCCTTGTCCCTTTTAATAAAAACCGAGAAAACTTTCGGTGAAAGATATTTTGTCGCGGGAGCAATTTCGGCAAAATAGGGGGAAAATTTGTGTGAGAATTTATTATTGCGTACTAGGCTATGGCAACATGTTACTCTCATTTTGTCGTCTTGCCTACTTTATCTCCCGAATACTCTGAAAGATTAGCATGCAGCTTGACAAAACGGAGCTGTAGACCTTGCCAAAACTATCCATTAGCCAAATTGCTGTGCATGCCCAATATCACCTTGTGTCTCAGTGCTCGAGTCATCCCTATAACATGTAAAATGCAAAGGGAAGCAGCAGCTACGGGAACACCATGGAAACTGGGGGCCTTGAGACAGCAGCTCTAAGCACAGCCCTCTTCCATGGAGGCCTCACTTGTGGCGTCTCCTATGAGATCAAGTGCCACAACTCTCCAAGGTGGTGCCTCAACAACACCATCTGCGTCACGGCCGTCAATCTATGCCCTTCAAGCGGCCAGTCCAGCCAGAACTGGTGCGACCTGCCTTATCGGCACTTTGACCTCTCACAGCCCATGTTTGGCGAAATCGCCGACTATGAGGCGGGCTTTGTCCAGATCTTATACCATCAAGCCCGATGTGCTAGGTCGGGAGGCATCAAGTTCGTGATCAAGGAGAACTCGGATTGGATTCTTGCCTCAATGTACATTGTGGGAGGAGCTGGCGATGTCGACGGGGTTAAGGTCAAGGGTTTGGGATCTGAATGGATACCGATGGCACAGAACTGGCAATTCTCAGCACGGCTGGTCGGACAAAGCTTGTCGTTTCGAGTTACTACTAGTGAAGGTTTACCTATGAAGGCAAAGAGTTTTGACTAATTATGGAAAGCCCACGGCGCTAATGCCATCTATGATTTCCTAGCGACTCAAGCAGGAGCATGCTGTTCATCGATTTTCAGCTTTTACCCAGGAAGGACCATCGTGAGTGCAGGTGAAAAGGGTAGGTAGAATAACAAAGCAATTCGTTCAATTTTATCTAATGAAGGAGTAATAAGTGAATAGCATACTGCAAGGAAATCCAGAAGCTATATTACTTGAAATAATTCACAGTTTGTTACAAGGTTTCAAATTCTACATATGGAACACCTACTAAAATTTCTTTCTTTTTTTTCCCTATTGGCTTTTCAAACATAAACATTTCTGAAATTTATTCATATGTAGCTATGTGGTGTGATGAAATCATGCGTCTCCACAGAAATAGAAGAAAATGAATAAGCACTGTGTCAACCAACTGCTGCGCGTCCTTCATCTTCATTAATTGTTTAGGTAGACTTCAAGAAGTTCTTGAACCATTGAACAGAATCTTTGGGGTATCTCTTCAGCTTGTCATTGTAATCCACAAAGTAAAGGCCGAATCTCGAAGTGTATCCAGCCGCCCACTCCCAATTATCCAACAGGGACCACACGAAGTAGCCTTTCACGTTGCAACCGTCTTCTCTGATTCGGTTATAAAGCAAAACGTTAGAGAGAACAATGTAGAAAGAGCTCGGTTTCGACCGATAAAATGATAGAAAGCGCACAGAACTAGTAACACACTTGATAGAAGCCAACAAGTTGGTGAGATAGTCGTTGTGGTACTTGATCCTCTTCTGATCCTTGAGAGCATTTTTAATGTTGATTAGCGGGGGGTTTGGGTCATCCATACCTGCAAAGACCCAGTTAAAACAGGCCAAAGCAACGGATTTGAGCATATTTTCTTCTTCAGTAAGCCATGACTAGATTAGGAAGACCTTCAGCTTCAATGAAGATATTACAGAAAGATAGCGTCTGTATGCCGGTTGCCTTTTTTCCTTTTTGGCTTGAGGGACTTACCATTTTCCGTAATGATAACCGGTGGGTTTCCATACTTTGTCTTGATGTAGTTCATTAAACTTCTGAGCCCCTGAGGTACTATGTACAACCATATGGAATTTGCCTGCAAATTGACGTCCGCATGACAGTTTTAGTCGGAAAAATGACTTAAGAGAGAGAAATCACGCATTTCTAAAAATACATCATTGAACGATGCACTTGATTCTAAATTATCTTTGCCTTAATCAAATCGAAAGTTTGGTGCTGGGAATTAACATACCCTGTCTCCAATTGGATTGAGAATCCCATCTTTAAAAGCTGAAAACAGCAGCAAGCATAACTTAGTACCGCCAAAATTAAAAAGAGAAGACCCAAACAACTAGAACTTCCAATATGATAAGAAGGGTTACTTACGCGTAGTGACAGCACCGGAGTCCGAGAGGGAGTCATTTAATAGATGTCCGATTATATCAGACGTATCATTGCTGCCGTAGTATGTAGTATAGTGATTGATACCCACAAAATCCAAAGATCCCTTCAGAAGAGCAGATTCGGAACTGGAAATTGCAGGTAAGCGACTTCCCACCCTACTTCTCATGGAGCTTGGATAATTTCCAAAAATCAACGGTTCGATAAACCTGCAATTACCATGAAAAACAAATAGTACTTGATATTTTCATGCTCTCAACACATCTTGCTCGTGCACATTCAGAAGGATTTATCTTCCTAAATTTATTAAAACTGGAAAATGTCTATGTTTTGTTACCAGCCAAACTGAAAATCTTGGGCTCTCTGAGTTGCTTCGATGTCGTCGGTTGAGTTTGTCCTCGGTATGAACCACATCACATCAAAGGATATACCAATTGATCCATGCTGCTTTTGCTGCAGAGGATAAATAAACAGCTTAGTAACTTGGCACGTTAACATAATAATTAGGAATGCGCATAAGGACTCGACAAGGGTATGCTTTAGTCTTTCGAGCAGATTATGAGCAACTGGATTGGACAACAAACAAGATTAGTGCTTATGTTGATATGACTCAGACCTGGTACTTCTTTCTATACACATCAACAGCAGTAGCATGTGAGAGCAGAATGTTGTGCGCAACAATGTAAGGCTCGGTTGCAGAGTTCCCAGCCCTGCATAAGAGGCGAAGAAGGATGGAGCAACGGCCCGGCGCTTGAAGTCCGACATCATATCCCTGTATCGCCAGAGTGTGCGGCTCATTGAAGGTGATCCAGTGCTTTACTCTGTCTCCGAATTTCTGAAAGCAGGTCTCAGCATATGTCGCAAAATCCTTTCTGCAGTAATCATAACAAAAGAAAAGAGTCAAAACTCTAGGCTCTGTTCAACTTTTGAGTCCTTCAGTTGGTAATACAAATATGTTCATCACATGAAGGAGAAATCTGCGTAACTCACATGATTCGTGGGTCAAGCCATCCGTTGTACTTGTCTTCCAGAGCTTGCGGGAGATCCCAGTGAAACAGAGTCACGTATGGTTCGATCCCTGCTCTTGCAGCATTATTAGAGAGGCAACTGTGGTTAGCCTATTCAATTCCTGGATGAATTCTATGCATGCGATGACCATACCCATTTAATATGCTCTGCTTAAAACCAAAGCTTTTCCTTTTCTCCTTCAGCTTTTTGCCATTACAGTGAAGGTCATGCATCCACATTAAGTACTGTACGCCGACGACATACAGCACACGTCGCAGTACATAAAAATTTTTCAAGCGCGATAATGCCAGAGATTTTGGTTAGAAAAGAAAAGAACCCAGGTTTTGGCTAACTCTTAACTCTGCTTCAAATATATTGAAAAGGAAAGTCATGACAACAGTGTTTTTGCTCGTGATTGTGCTCGTATTGGACATCGCATGTTTACCTTTAGCCAATAACGCGTCGATGAGTTTATTGTAGTGGTCAACTCCTGCCTGATTGATCTCGCCGCTTCCGTCTGATACGCAGAAGCATGACATCAGTCGGCCAAAATTCAAGAGAACGAGGTAAATGGTGATCATCACTCACAACTTCAAAGTCCAAAAGCATGTATAAGGTAGTTTCTCACCAGGAAAGATGCGAGACCAGGCGATAGAAAACCTATAGGCGTCCATTCCCATGTCCTTCATGAGCTGAATATCTTCCTGAATTGGAGTTCATATGCACAGAAACATTAAATGCTTCCATTAGCTTGCAAGCCAACGTGATCTCCAACATGGTATTTTAGTTTGGATTCAGCTTGTCTATAGCTGTCCTTTCTCATGAAAAACGCCTTGCAGGTTTTCACAGAGAGACTTACGTTATACTGGTGGTACTGATCCACGGCGACATCCGCGTTGCTAAAATCGGTCACTTTACCTGGAGGCAATCGAATGCGAGTTACTGATCACACCCATGAAACAATACACAACTCCGTGATTCACGAATTGTGTGGATTATGGAGAATCATTAAGATAAAATGAGAAGAAAAAGAAAATATCATAATAATATTACCAAATTGATGCGAAAATTTATCCCAAACCGATGGTCCCCTTCCGTCCTCTTTCACAGCTCCTTCGTACTAATCACAAAAACGAAAAAAGCTCTGCATCAGTCACAGCTATTCAAAGTACCAAACTTTCTTTTTTAACAACCAAAAAAGAAGTACCAAACTTTAGACGAAAAAGTACAATTTTGATGTGCCACCAAAGGGGAAAAAAACGTTTTTTTTACAATCCTTAATATTAAAACGAGAATATACATGTTCCCTATGACTTGTTACGCATGCTCTGTATACAATGTTAAATCCTATGTTCTTGGTTCGAACCAAACCGGAAAACACAATAAATAAAATAAAAACAAAATCATGTGTCCAGCGTTTGATTGGGAATAAGAAAATCAAGAATCGACCAAGTCGTTCCAAAGTCAACGAAGTTTCCCAATACCATGTTCGCATTAAATTCCTCCCCCCACCAATCGGTCCGCATCCCGTGACGCGACCGGAGCTGGCTTGCAAGTTCTATCATGAATACTACGGTCAAGAGCGTTCATTCATTTGGACAATAGAACGTCACATCTCCACATTAAAACCGCCAAAATGGATTCATCTCCACATTAAAACCTTCAAATGAGTTTGGACTGAATTTAAAATGATCCGATAATTATATTCCGATCTTTATCGGACTCAATTCATTTTGTCAGAACATAACGAAGCACATCCCGTTGAGTGAGTCTTTTTTAGAATTTGGCCGAGACGTGGTACTTCAGGATATTGATATAATATCGGGATATAACGAGGGAGAATCTATACTTAACGTGAACAGGGATATAATATAATATAATATCCATCTTCATAATTAGTTCGATTTTCAACAAAAAGAAATGACGTGACTTTGCTGTACGGAGCATGCAAGGAATCGGTGCGGGTGGGGATGGGCGGGTGGGTGGAGCCGCTAATGTCGCCTTGAATTTGGGCTGTTTACACGACGCGTGACTCGACGGAGCCGTCCTGTCGCCCCGACTTTGCAGTCGCTAATAAAAGCACAAAAAAGCCTTCAAGAGGCTCGAAGTTCAACTTCAACTTCGTCCCCCTCGATGTCGAAGTACCGACCTAAAGGCTCCGCAGGAAAGCCCGTCGCTTTCGCCGGAAAACGAAAGCGAAATTTTTTGTAATTTCCTCCAAACATTTACGGCCAGAAAAAACGAAGTTCGACATGACTCTCTCTCTCTCTCTCTCTCTGTATAGCAGTGTGCACAGAGAATGATTCACGAGACGAGAGTTCGACATGACTCTCTCTCTCTCTCTCTCTCTGTGTATAGCAGTGTGCACAGAGAATGAGTCACGAGACGAGAGGACGGCGCGAATGGAATCATGCACCAGGGGGGCGTCGAATTGGGCTGGTGTGGATTAAGTGCGCATGCAGTACATGAACAGGATGTGTTCGCTGAAGCATGAGCATTGAGATTCCTTCACGGAGGAGACGAAACCCATTCTTGGCACGAATTGATGAGAAAACCAAAGTTAAAAGGGACAAAAGAAAAGAGAGAGAGAGAGAGAGAGGACCTGGAAAGCAGAGGAGGCGGTGCCGAAGACGAAACCTTTGGGGAAACTGGACCGGGTGATGTTGTCGGCACAGCATGCATGGACAAGGAGTCCAAGAAGCAAGGCCACTATCATTGCTGGAGCGGCCACTCGCGGACGATTCCTCCCCGTCGTCGTGGTCGTCGTTCTCTCCATCGCCTTCTGTTTTCTCGCCAGTCGTGCGTTCTCGATCGAAGGATGATGATAAGGGTGATCTCGTCAGTCGTCGTCGACAAGAAGAAAAGGAAGAATAAGAACAAGAGGAGGAGGAGGAAAAGCTGGAGAGGCCGTGCAAGGAAGGAAAAAGGTTGGAATTCGTGAATGAAGCCCGACAAGAACCAAGGCAATGATCACGACATTTTATAAGGGAGAGGGAGAGGGGGAGGGAGAGGGAGAGGGACATGAGGTTGATGATGAAAGTGGTGGGGGCAAAAGTTAAATGAGACAATGCAAAGAAGTGCTTGTGGGGTTGGAGAAGGAGAAATATTGGCTTCGTGGTGTGGTGGAATATTGAAATAACGTACGGCTTTGCGTTTTTGAGTTCATCCCCCCTTTCTCTCCTCTTACCCCTTCTTTTCTTCTTTTGTCTTTTCTTGTTTATGCCAAAAAAAAAAAGGGAAATAAATTAAATAAAAGTTAAAAAAATCTAAATTATAGCCACCGCGACACATTAATCCTCAATATTTTTTTCCGTAATGACAAAAATCTTAAATTTATACTTATATAATATTTATCTTTCATCAAAGTTCTATTAGTAAGGATTGTTAAAAATGTCTCTACATAGATGCTAAATAAAATGGACATTGTTTTGAATGAAAAATTATCCAACAAAACCTTAACAAAGTGTAAATGCATCACACAAGTTGGAGATTTTTCACATCGTAGTTTATGATTTTTGATATAAAAAAAATGTCATGATGAGTATACTTTTGAATTTTTTTTTTTTTTTTTTTTTGGGTGTGTGTGGTCTTTTTCTAATGAATAGTGGGGCCAAAAGGAGGGGAAAATAAGAGAGAGAGCAAAGAAAAGTCAGTGTAAAAGCGTCAGATTTGCCTTGGTACTGTCTCGAAGCATCTATAAAGCATAGTAGCCTTCATCCACCCCCCCAACCACCTCGGGGCCGCTGCGTTTATACCACTTCGTCCTCGGATCTGCCTACGTTATATGCTCCTAGATTATGTCCATTGCCCATCTTCTTTTCCTTCTTGGCTTCACATTTGCCCCATCTCTCCCCCGTGCCGACCTTTTAGCATTTCGCGTTCATTGCTTCCATTTCGAGTAAAGAAAAAATGGCGTACCTTTCACCCTATAAAATTTGATTTCCGTAAGAAGATAGGGGAGTAACACCTTGTTGGAGTATCGGCTCTTCACACCGAAGTTTCGGCAACAATTAGGTTGGCAATGTGGTCCTGGCATCGCCCTTCCATTTCCCTGCCCAGGGGGTGGGAGGACGTTCGTGGCCCTATTACTACTGAGGAGCATGAGCTTAGCTCTCTATGGCTAGAGCTGGCTTATTGAAAGATTATTACATGGGATGACTTTAGTGAATCGATTAATTTGATCCATAGCTGTCGAAAGATGGTTCTTTTGACCGAATCTCTCTTATTCCAAAAACGAGAGGTTAGTGCTCGAGTCGGTGGACCTTGTGATAGGAGGAGAAAGAGCCGATCGTACATGAACAAAAAACGAAGAACCAAATTGACCTGTTATGTAGTTTGAAGCCATATTGAAACCAAACTCATATACCAACTTCATTTAGCAGATTATGTGGAATTGATTGAGAAAATTTTGCAAGAATAATCTCATATAATCCCTGGGTATGTCATATTTGTCAAGATTTTGCATAGCAAATGACGTCAAACAGCACATAGACTTTGTTTTTCGACAAAGCTTCATCAATCGAGTACATGGAGTCAAATGGGGGGCGGTCGAAGCAACGTCCCAATTTTCACAGATGCTGACCACATGGGTGATGTCTTTTCTCTTATTCTAGGGTTTTTATCTGCGGTAGCATTTCCTTTCAAGATAGACCAACCCTGATTCGTCATTATTGGATCGTTACTTCTAATTCGTTCTTAATCCAAAGACAATTTCCACTTGGACAGTGTTTGACTTGTCTTATCGAATCATCAGAACAAAGACGCTAGCTTGTTCCTATCCTAATGGATGATGTACTTGAAATCGAGACATGCGACTTTTTTCTTTACCCTAAAAGTTTTAAGCCATTAGGGTACGATGAAGAATATATTCAAATCTTGACACTCTGCCTCGAGCAAACGAACCTAATGAATGTCGATGAAACAATAGTTGAAATCCATTACAAGTGATGAAAGGGTAACCGATGAATGGATGAATTGAGTTAATGAGGAATCTATGTCAAGAGCTCCATTCTTTGATATCGACGTGAAATTGAATGCCATTGCGAAACCATTGACTCTAATAGCTCGAGCTATTAGGGTGGAACATATGCTTTATCTTAAATCTTAATGCCTGTGAAAAAGGGTGTGGTTAGATGAGAATCGATCCGATTGGCTCGAGGCATTATGCATGAAATTCTCAACTTGGAGACGACCTTATTCTTTAAGGAAGTCGACAAATTAAAAAAAAGACTTGAAAGATGGTGTTCATAATGAAGACGGATGTTTGAGTTCCCCATTGTTTTCACGTTCCATGTTTATTCCACTTGAAATTGACTTCGATAGAATACTCTCTTGCTTGTTGCCGTCCTTCAGGTCTTGCCTATAGAAACGCCCTGCAAATCCCTTTAATAAAACGATGAACTAACTTGTTTTCCTTTTGATTTTTATTAGTTGATCAATCTTAATTACCTTTCCTTATCTAAACTTTGAAGCATCTCTTAACTTATAAAACATGAACTCGGTTGTCTTTTAAAAATAAACCGTGGCGCAATCAACTCCAAGATAAAGAAAAGGAAACAATTCATGTGGTCAAAAGTCTTAAAATAGATTCATCATATGCCTGTTCTACATACTTGTCATTTCTACTCCTTTTCATGTCTAGAGGACACGTTCCAAGAAATATTTCATCTCTAGGGTTTTTTTTTTCCTTGCTAACTTCTTCTTGTTTATTTAACTAAGTGCCCTTGTCCATGCTTCGCAAGAGCTTTATATATATTGCATTTTAGACATTCTAATTCTACAAACGTGATGATGGATTATATTGAGTCATGTGTAGCTAAATTATTATATTTTATTCATATATAAATCACGATACAATCAGACATTATTAAATACTCCTCTTGTGATATATCAAACCGTGAAGTTTGTAGCTAAATTTCTTTGCTATGTATGCACGAATCATGATATAACCAGGCAATTATTGCTACTTGTCTCTACTTGTAACTATTGTGCATAGTTCTGTATGTACATTGAGATTTCAAGAGATTTTTCTCCCACTTTAAATCATAAACATTAATTGCATAAATTATACATTTTAAAATGAACCCAAGTTTGAGCATACTTCTAAGCATTATCAAAGAGAGAGAGAGAAGGCAATGAAGAAACCAAAAGCTTGCTTCCAGATAGAAATCCCTCTTTGGATACCAAGTCGTTTCAAGCCAAGATCACTCCCTAACGTTTCAGCCACTCTGTTTCAGTAAATGCCAGAAATAAATTCATTTTTTAGAAACGTATAAATAAATTATTTATTCAGCTTGAAAACGATTTTTTTTGGAAGATAATGGAGATTAACGGCGGTTTTGTTGTAGACATGCTCGTTCGCGTGCATGCTACGCCTTTTCCCTTGTTCTTATGGCAAAATTCTCACAAAAATACAAAAGACATTCGAGCCACGAATTGAAAAAGGAAAAAAAAAGGGTATTTGATGAGTATGCCCTTTGCTGGAGAAAGTCTATCCTCGAACTTGCAGTCCTTTTTCTGGAGTAGTCCTCGGACTAGGTGGTTTTTGCAATTGAGTCCTCGAATTTATAGAACTTTGCCAAACCAAATCCCCCAAGCGTCTGATTATTATGGGCGAGCAAAAAGCACCACTCAAATTGGATTGGACTGATCGGTTCTGGGCGGTTTCCTAGGTCACCGGCTTAGTTCCCAATTCTTAAAAGTTGAATCCGGTGAATTTCGGTTTGATTCCCGTTTTCAAGAATAGAACCACTTACCTGAATTACCGAACCAGATTGATTATTATTATTTTTTTCTTTTTCTTTTATTTCTTGATGAAGGTGGTGATGATGATAAAGGAGTGATCATTATGTCGCTCAAGAAGACCGTAAAGTTTGGTGGAGTCTCCTTTGATTGCGAGGATTTTTTTGTTCCTATCTATCGTGCAGAAAATTCACTTTATGCACTCAAGTTCCAAGATTTTTGCCCTATCATTTTGGTGTGACCCGATCACCAAATTTCCCTTTCCTTTAAAACTCTTGGCTAGACCTTCTTCCACTTCAAACGGCCAAATTCGGCCGACTAAGCGTTAATTGCGCCTATGAAATATTCTTTCCACACCGCTAACTAATGGGCAAATCTCATTGATTCCTTCCTTAGAGTTGCTCGCCATCCTCGCAATTTCGCTTATGAAAATTTTGACGAGTTTGTTGTTCTCCTTCCGAATTTTGTGGAATCAAATTTCTCTTCATCAACCAACTCAATTTTAGACCCTTTGAAATCTCTAGGGATTATCATTTCTCATCTTGAAATCTGAAACCGGACCATTCATAGTCGGTTTTCAATTTGTGGAATGACCTGATTGATCCCACAATCGAATCAGACCCAACTGATTCCAAGCTCGATCCACTTTTGGGATCAATGCTCACCCCCTAGAAATCCCCAATGTCTCTCTTTATTGCAATGCAAGACAAGCTATGCGTGATTGCCATCGTTTTCAAGGAAAAGCAAAAGAAAAAATCGAATCAAACCCACAATCCCCGATGTCGGTTTTCAATTTGTGGAATGGCCTGTTTGATCCCACAGAATCAGACCCAATTAATTCTAAGCTCGATCAACTTTTAGGATCGATGCTCACCCCCTAGAAATCCACAATATCTCTATTTTTATCGCAACGCGGGACAAGTTCTGTGTGATTGTCATCGTCTTCGAGGAAAAGCAAAAGAAAAAAACAAACGCATGTCGACCAATCCGATGCCAATGTGGAACAAGACGAAGAGTGATAAAAACGACAACAGCCGAGAGAAGACCAAAGTCCAGCAACTTGCAGTTACACTGTCTGAAACAAAACGACAAAAACTGTGATCAACCGACTTTGAACAGGAAAAAGCAAGAGTCGCCGAAGTCATCTCCACTTGTTGCGTCCATCCACGTGACTTGACATCCCCGGCTTTCGATTCGGGCCGGGACCTTTTCGATCGAACCGCTTAACTGCACCGGCCCAATTTTCCCAAGGCCCAATAATGAAATGTTCAAACTGAGTTGTGAAAGTAAATTAGTTTAGTGTCAAAAAATTTCTCCAATTACACAAATAATTTATGAACTTTAGTCCAATCTGTAATATAGTTCATAAAATTGTAATTCGTTTAATGAATATTCAATTTAGCCTCTAAATCATGTAAAAATATTCAATGTCTTCTTTTCATTAAGTCGAGCATATAAAATCTATTGATATGACTTTTAATCCTTTAAGTTTAAATAATGGACAAACAAAAATTACATACAAATTACCTATGTAAGATATTTATTTTGAATCAGGGCAAGATAATCCATTTCATTGAATAATGATGGCCATGTTATCATTTAATATTTTTCTTTTCTCATCTAAAATAGATGGATAAGGGGATGGACATGATAATTTTTAAAAATTTCAATTCAACATATATTGATCAAAGATAACTTACGATTTATTGTTTAGCATAAGGAGAGGGCTACTTTGAATATTTATCAATAATTCAAAACGAAGTTGAATAGCATTGTATATTAAATCAAAATTTGGGAATTTTCGGGTTAAATGTATGATTATTTGTAGCTTATATATATATTCATTAAGAATTTAATATAACAGGTGAATCAGGTTCAGTGCCTGGGCATACTCTTCTTTTCGTCGTGCAGTTCTCCGTTCCTCCGTTCCACGCAACCCTAAAAGGGCGAGCTTCAACCGCAGGCGTTGCTCCGACGGCGGCGATAAGCTCCGGCCAAGATTCGGCGACAGTTTCGCGTCGGACGAGAGAGGAGGGGGGCTCCTCGCGGTGAAGTCATATATATAGATTCGAGAATTGAACGAAAGAAGGCGAACTGAAGCCGCGGACAAGAATGGGAGCCAAGCTTGGATCGGGGAGATTCGCTCGGTGATGGACGATTTGTCGTCCGTCGGCAACGAAAGCCCGGTTTCCGGTCCCTTCTCCAGCCCCCGGTATGGCTCATGGCCATTTCTTTTTTTTCTCCTGGTTTTATGCAGATTGCTCTATGAACTCTCTTGCCGTCTTGAGTTAGGGTTTTCGAGTGGGTCGTTCTCTATTTGTGGAAACTGATACGTGTCCGATAGGATTTGCGATGCCGCTTTGTGTTATTGGGCGGGATACAGATTACTGAAACCGATTGGGGAGAAATTCATGTCCTTTATATCTAGCCGGAGGTCCTTGTTTTTTCTATTTTTTTGATTTTTCAGAAATATTGCGAAATTTCGGTCCGTGAAACTGGGGTGAGATGTTCCTCGGAGATTGGTTTCTGGATTCTTATCGACCCGTTGGCAATTCAGTACGTATTGCCATGCGTACAAGATCTGTGAAGTCATTACTCTCTCTGATTTTTATCCTAAATGTCGTGTATCTGTTAGCTACGAAACAGTGAAGATGAAGATGAGCTCTGCTCATTAGGACTAGTTTAGTGTTTAGAGATCGAGGGGAGGAATAGTGCTGTGGCCGTTTCTTGGAATATCATATATTTCGAAGAGAATTGCTCTGCAGCACTGTCGCCATCAATTACTGGTTTATGGTTAACTCTACATGGAGATTATCTATCTCTTTTAATGAATTCTCAAGTAGAAGTCGAATGATCTCTGTTAAATTTTGTGAGACATGTTTAATGTGGTTTAGGACATACATGTCAGTATCACTTCTGCCTCTTGTTTCTAGCATAGATAAACACCTGAGAGAAAGCAAGGTATTTGTTGCTGAAGTGGGCGAAAGACGCTGATAGTTTAAACTCTGAGCAGGAAGCACTTCCCCAAGAAGACCCATCTAAGCATCGATTCATAATAGATGGCATTAGTTGTGATCTGCGGGCAGCCATGCAGTGGCAAGTCGACAGCTGCAATTTGCCTTGCTGAAGCCCTTAAGGAGTCGGAAGCAAAGCCCATTGTTAGGATAATTGATGAAGGGTCCTTCCACCTCGATCGCAATCAGAGCTATGCTGATATGCCTGCCGAGAAGAATTTAAGAGGAGTGCTCCGGTCTGAAGTGGACAGGTCATTGTCGAAGGAAGACGTTGTCATAGTCGATTCTTTGAACAATATCAAGGGCTATAGGTATGAGCTCTGGTGCTTGGCTCGTGCGGCTGGTATAAGGAACTGTGTTGTGTTCTGTGATGCAGAGGAGACGCATTGTCGGAAATGGAATGAGGAACGCAGGGAAAAGGGAAAAGCTGCATATGATGATAGGATTTTTGAGGATCTGGCAAGAAGATTCGAGAGGCCAGATAGAAGAAACCGTTGGGATTCTCCTCTGTTTGAACTATGGCCGCATAAAGAGGGAGTGACTAATTCTTCTACTGCCATCACAGAGGCTGTTTCATACTTGACAAAAAAGGTGGACTCGAAATCACGAGATGTTAAGGTTTTGCAGCCAACTATTGCTACACAGAACACGCGGTTTTCGGAAGCGAATTCGCTTTATGAGCTGGACAGGGCGACGCAGGAGGTGATCAGTGCAATTGTGGAAGTGCAATCCCAGGCCCTGGGAGGCCCTTCAAATGGGATCTCTGTTGGCGTAGGATTGCCGACTATTACCATTTCAAGATCAGTTGGGCTGCCAGAGCTACGAAGGCTCAGACGAACTTTCATTAAGTTGACAGGGCAAACGAGTTTAAGCGGGCGACCGCCGCCTTCCGATGCAGAGAGCGCCAAGCGGATGTTTGTAGACTATTTGAACCGGGAGCTAGGTGCTGCTTGAACTCAAAACACCTCCGATACGAGCAATTTCACAATTTTGTTTCTTCTGGAGTTATTTCTCAAGTAATCTTCTAGGATGCTCAAAACTTGTTAATGGGCTGTGCTCTAATTAGTAACACTCTGCTGAGAGTGAATACTTGGATATCTTGTTTTAGCATTGGATGAAGCAAAATGTGAGATTTTGTTCTTAACTTGCATGATTTTGTTTTGGCTTATGGCCTGTAATTTGGTCGAGCGTATCTATATGTAGTCTGCATGTTGATTTGTTATAGAACGATGCATACGCTTCTGGTAATTTCAAATCTATAAGAAAATTGTCTTGGAAACCCTGGTCGATGCAGATTCTCTTGGTTTCTTTTAGACCGATCTGCCATGAGATGAAAAGACTGTTCTCACTGCCTGTCATTCACCCAGCACGCTGTATTATTGTTTGGATCGCTGGATTGATCCTAAGGATGTAAATGAGGAGAGAAGTCCTTCAAATGATGATTCAACTTCTTGCATGTCACACTTACATAATAAAAAAACATGGTATGGATGATGAATTTCCCTTTTCTTGGGGCATATATTATTATATTTATTTTCATGAAATTACTTTTTTTTTAATTGAGAAAGGGTACACTTTAGCGTAATTTTTTTCCGTTGAGGTTTTTTTAGCCAAAAAAGAAACATCACTTTTTTTATTCATGAACTTGTTAATACATTTCTTTCACATTGTTGTCAACATTTAAATTGTAAAAGCTACGGACATTATTTTTTCTAATCTTAAATAAAATAGAAATTAAAAAGAGTAAATTGATCGTGACTCTTTAAAAGTGTTTCCGTCAAACCTTCTTTTCTTTTTTTTATCAAATTGCTGCTCAATGCACTTTTCGGTTAGGAATCCAAACGTCTTTACTTTTCATGAAAATCATTTATTCTTTGCATTTTCTCAAAAACTTTCCTTATATGCAAACCAAATGCAACCTTTGTCTTGTTCCCCTCCTAATCAAATAGAGAATGCTGATTGACAGCTCCGACAACCATCAATTCTTTTAGGGGGATAACTAAAAATAATCAGGACAAATGAGAGTTTAATACAAACATATAGATCAATTATCAATCTCAAAATTGGTAGGTGGAAAAAAAAAATTGGAGACTTAAAAATGAGGAGAACACGGGATGAATGAATTGCTACAGATGCCTGAACAAAATTCATTGCGGCGCGTTTAAACAAACATATAGATCGATTATCAATCTCAAAATTGATAGGTGGAAAAAAAAATTGGAGACTAAAAAATGAGAACACGGGATGAATGAATTGCTACAGATGCTTGAACAAAATTAATTGCGGCTACTTTTCGGGCCAAACCACTGGATCTACAATTTGCACACCATGTAATTCGGCCACGGCAGCCATGGCTGATGTCTGATTTTTCTTTTCGGGACCGAAGAATATGCCATGCGAAGATTCCGTTGGATGGTTCACTCTCTAGCATTGACCTGAAAGGAAGAGATCCAGTCCAGTGAGATCGACTAACTTCAATTAGTGATGCCTAAATTTCTTGCTAAAATGAATGACTATAATTTCTGCGCTTCCATAAGCACAACGATCAGCACACCAGAGCTTGAGGATGGCGAAGAAAGGTTATTCAGCAGCACAAAGGCGAATTTCAATCTAGGTACTTGATAGATGCCAAAGAGAGATACATCGAGTTGCTGATGAAGCAACTGATGACAGTCATGCATCTACTTTCTTTATTCTAAGGCCGTGGTGTAAAGTGTCTCACTTAAAAAATATCAAAAAATCATTATATGACAAACTAGTCTGCAAATTATTGACCTTGTTAAGAGAAAGATCAGAACTACCTGAGCTAAAACAATGTACAGTTCTTGGATGGTGAAAACCTTTCTGCAGTGGAATCAATCATTTTCTCACAAAAGGTTTCTGACAAACAAGTAGCCGTTGGTCACTGCCATTTTGAAGGTCGATCACACGAGCTTCCCAGCGAATCTGAGTGGCAAGCATTCTCGCCAGCTCTATAACTCCCATTCTGTCGCATAGGACAACCCACCCCTACAGTTGTATCAAATGTCAGATATTTAGAAATCACTTGTTAGATGAGAAGACTCATATAAGATGATTAAAAGTCTATGCATTAGACTTAAATTGTGGTACCCATACTGATATACATCGAGGATTAAAATTGTAGATACATGCAAAAGCGTTTGGCTGCATTAAATAGTGCATCAGAGGAAGAATGAAAAAAGAAAAGAAAGTTATGAACAGCTTTAGATCAGCAAAGCATAACTAAATGAGACATTCTTTATACATTCAAGCAAAAGCAATGAGGTATATTTTAGACTGAAAAAGAAAAAGATACCTCAGGACGCAGAATTCTATCCATTTCCAACAGTAAGTCCATCATGCTGCATCTCTCAGAACTGAGATGAGAAAGTAGACCATTTGCATGGAGCATATCATAGGTTCGAGGGTATGTTGGAAACGGTTCACACCTGCTTAAAGCAAAATAATTACTTGGTTTTCAAAGCCCCAGACAGATTGAATAAAAAGTATTTTGAGTTTAAGAAGTACATGAGGAAATAAAAACTGATTATCATAACTTTGCACGGACCATTTTCTCAGTGACACGTTTGCAGAGTGACAGATATAGATGGAGTAACAAGAACGCATGTAGATATATCTTTGTGGGTTAAGTTGGAAGCAAGCAAAGCAACATAGATGGAATAACAAAAATAACCACTGCTATGAGGTGTTACAACCATCTCAATTTCAAACTTCAGAATGATGAAATATAGCAAAAGGCGATTTTTGTTTTCAAATATTGTCAATTGAAAATCAGAAAGAAAACTAGGCATTTCTACAGGACAGACAAAGCTTGTTGCTAAGACAATCCTGATTACAGAAAGAGAAGCTTACAACTGTTTTATATCAAAAGCTAACCCCCAATCATACTTACCAATCATGCAAAACCCCAGCAAAACCTTGCTGGAGAATGAGAGGCAGTGTATTCTGAGCCCCAACAGGCACAACATTCATAAGCCAAACTGACTTCTTTTCTTCCAAAAACGCATAATTCAAGCCCCCATAATGAGCATTCATGTCCATAACATTCCGAACCATGTTGAACGGAGGTAATGGGTCTTCATCTCCTGGCCTTTTTGGATGGTCAGAAAAAATCAAAGGAGTGAGCAGAGACCAATAGTTTTTCAGAGATGATCTCCAGTACTGCAGGTCCTCAGAAAAGTCATCAGGTTGAACTCCTGCAATGACAGGATGATCAATAATTGGTTCAGCATCTGGACTCTGTCAATAAGGATGAATACTATTGAGGCTGCAAGAAAGAGGGAAAAGAAATGGAACGATGCTTACCATGCAATTCAAGCTCTGCTGAACTCAAATATGGACCAGATGATCTATTCTGTATGGGAGTCCAGTGTTTGCTGGAAATGCCACTAATACATGAAACAAGGGGCTGATAGTATGATTGGAGATCCTGTCCTTTACAAAGGGGTATGGTAGCCTGCTTGCTATTAGAATATTAAGGAGAAAGGTCAAAGATGAAGAAGGATCCAACTAAAATTATGGAGTTTAGAGACCTGATCTCACAGGAAAACATCAACAGTATAAGTCAATGCAGAAGCTACTCACCGAGATTTATAGCAGTCTGTCTCCACAGTTTTTTGCCATATGAAAGTATCATCTTGCTGAGCCAGTAAGCTCCAACAGATTTGGTCAGTGAATTTTTCCAGAGGAACAACCATGTTTGCCTTTTTTGTACTCAATGAGCTTCCCTGTGCCTTATTCACTGGGCCAGTTAAAACAAAGTAACCTCCAGGTCTCAGCAGTCGATCTACTTCTAAAAGGAAAACCCCGTCTGCTTCAACAAAATGAGAGTCAGGAATTAGCTTCACCAAATAAAGTTACAGCTTTCTGTGAGCTAAAAGGAAAAACATTTAAGCATTTACCAACACTTACTTAGTCAAGATTACTAGAGAAATTCTTACTTGTATGTCAACTTGAACTATTGGAGGTTTATTTAGCTTAGACTTGTTCGACAAAAGCCATTTCATTCCCGTGGTATGACCATTTGCATCAAAACCAAGCAATGAGGTCCCTGGCTCCACCTATATCAGTTTTTTACTTCTACACACCAACATCTTAACAGAGCAAACTTGACACATCAATAACACACAAGAAGAAAAAAGTAAACCTAGATGAACTTGTGATTGGTCTTTGTCACAAATGTTAAACAGTTTCTCAAAAATGAATCTTTTTTGCTCATCATCCTTAGACCTTAAAACCTTGCCATTTTGGATCAAAAGCTTTCTGCCTGTGATCTCCACCCCAGACACCTCCATTGTTTAATTACCATTTGCAAGTGAAGGACACACTGCGCTGGTTGTCTCCAACAAACCAAACAAGGAGCACCCACCATCCCCATCCTCACAGTCCAGGAGCAAAGCTCCATTTCAGATTAAAAAAATATGAGGTTGCTGTTTTCCTGAAGTGTTGGGCTTATGAAAGAGGGGGAGACAAAAATTCAACAAGTAAATGGAAAAGATGAAACCTTGAAAAGGACCTTGGCAGAGCTGTTAGTTTCATGATTAAAAACAAGAAATTTTGCTCAAGTGCAGTACTAGATTGTGGCTTTTGGACTTCTTGTGTTCAATGGTGACCTAAAGAGTCAATGAAGAGAGGCATTATGCTATAGACACATACAGAGACTTGGACAACAATCTCACACCCTCATTAAAGCTTATTTGATACTATCCTACAGGCCCATTCATTGAACAGACCTGCTCAACCTGATGATAGCTTATGCAGAATGGTTGAACAAATGCCATCTTATAATGCACAGGTTTCAACTCATCCCTTCAAAAATTAATCAGCTCCTACCACAGGCTCCAACAATTTCCAGAGAGACTTTTGCTTACCACAGACCCGGAGACCATACCAATCAAAGCCAATCTGGCAATGGAGATAATCACTATAGCAATTGATACAGCTAGAAATTTCTTTAAATATAGCAGTTAAGCAATATATATAATAGAAAAAGAGTACAGCTCAAAAGCCTACAGAAAACTAACAAGGGAAAAGCAGAATTAGTTAAGCAACTAAAAAAGTACCTTTGTCATCCCAAATGATTCCACACTGAGCACAGTGAACCATGTCATATGACAAAGTAGGATATGGAAGTTGCCGAGAAACGAAGTTGCCAATGATTGCAGGAAGACCTCTCTCGAGGGCCATTTGAACTTGGCTACCAGTTGCCTCGTATGCCGCAACACAAACAGCCATGACCTTTAGAGATAGTAAATGAGCCCCAAAACTGCCAAAACCACAGCCAATATCCAGCACTGTGCGCACCTGCAAAGTGTGCATTGGAATGATTATATGTTACTGCTCTTTCAAAGGGAAAAAGAGGACTATGGGCAGAAAAATGGGGAGTTTAGAAAGAATGACTAGGAACAAGAACCTTCATGGTATGTCACAGTTGCCACTACAATCTAGCACTAGACTAAAAGCCAATGCATAAAAATTCATGCTATAACCAACATTAGAGATCCTCAGAAATAAAATAAAATCAAAGTGATATCTTGAGATAAAAAGAAAAGTTACCCCTGCTTGGATAAATTCTGTGTCACTTCCCAATCCTAGCATCTCTGCAATTTGACGAGAATAGTCCTTGACACCATCAAAGGTTGAACCGTCATCTGAGTGGAAAGCAATTTGATTTTCTTCTAGCAGCATCATCCTAAACAGGTCAAGAAAATGAATGTAGGAATGTGAGTTAAATATATGAAAGAGCTATAAGAAATCGCTACAATCTGGATAAAGTGATAAGTTGTAGAGAGAGGAGTAGCTTATTAGCTCAAGGACAAGCTTAAGTGAGAAGATGGACCTTTTAGTCATGCTTCCAGAAGAAAGAAATTGGTCCTTCGTAATCTTCACATTTCCATTCCATATCACATCCCGTCCAGCTGGCCACCTAAGAGGGATCTTATATTCTTTCGGAGGGCGAACCAAACAGCGTTCTACTGTTCTTGACAGCTCACAGTGACGATCGAATGTCTCCCTGTCCTTATATCCAGCCAACATATTTGCAGAGACATTGTAGCAGGGAACAAAGTTCTCCCTCTCTTTGCCACACAGACTGAGTTCCTTTACTCGACTAGCACCCCCCGAAAGAGATTTTAGTTCCAAATAATCAACGGCAGCTTGCTCCTTTAGCTTTCTATAGTTCATATAGATGTCAGGCGCCGGAGTGGAAGTTGCAGCTTCAAATGCATTTGAAGAAGACGACCCCAAGACAGTGATGAGTGCTAGTACACTTATAAGGCACAAGACTAACCAACTGATTGGTGGCCTTGGGCCAAAAACGAGAGCTAGCTTATTTAACCAGGGGCTTCTCATGTTCAAAAGTTTGTGCAAGCCCGTTCAGAACCCAAGTTATAAGTCCCTTAGATCACCAATTTTGTCCTTCTAATTCTCCAGAAAGCACAAGATCCGCTACCTATCACGAAACACATACACTTCATATAATACCATGAATACCTCACGCTTCATCCGAGCATTCCCCTTTTGTGCCTTGCAAACTGAAGAGAACCAATCCCCGACACTAGATCATGCCATCAGTCACATGGGGTCAGCACACTCTCCAAAATCAGAGTTCTCTTAAGTCCACGAGCATGTTAGAACTCACAAAATTCCAAGAAAAAGAAAACCAAATTTCCCGATTCGATCACCAACAGCTTATCCTCAGAATCTCGAAACCTATTAAAAGCTCGAGTCAATGCCAATTCTGCTCCAGATCGCTCCTGCACATAACAGTCAAACGATGACGCCACTCATCCTCTCCAAATGAACATAACCAAAAAAAAAATGCAGAACATCACATCACACTGGATACAACACAGCAAGCCCCGAACTCCCGACAATTCAGCCCGCCACCGATTCACCAGCCGACCGAACACCACCCAAAAGAAAAAATAAATAAAAATCAGATCAACGCATCATCGCCCCCATCACAGTTCCGCATTGCCGTCCAGATCCGAGGCGAGACGAAATCCGCACGGATCAGATCGAGAGAAGCAACCAGGGAACTCACCGGCTCGAGCTCTGCCAATGCCGCGCCGCATAAGGGCTCGGGAAAATTCCCTTTCGCCGCCCCGAATTGGGAAAGGCTTTCGGGAATTCAATCCGCAACAACGTGCTGCCGCGTGTCAGGCGAGTGCAGTCGCGCCACAGCCAACTCTTCCTTCCTTCCTTCCTTCCTTCCTTCCTTCTTCTGCTCTTGGATTCAAATGGAGGAGAGAGAGAAGAGGAAGAAGAGGGGTTTTATATATGTGTGCAGACTTTTTTGGGGGTGTTCTCCTGCTTTCTTCTTCTTCCTTCTCTCGGAATCACCCAATTAGATCCAGGGGGCTCGCTTATTTAGACAGGACGACGGGCACAGGGCATTTTCGTTGGTTTTACTTTTCCTCTCTATAAAAATAATACTTAATTTAATTTAATACGATGGCAGCCGCGACAGAGGGGAATAATTGTATTTTAATGTTGTTTGCGGTTTGTCTGGCTTTGGCATTTCGTGCTTTTAATAAACCCCGTCCTCTCTCTCTCTATTCTCTCTCTCTCTCTCTCTCTCTCTCTCTAATTAAATTAACTAAGATGATGCGATTTTCATGGTACTACGTATTTTTTCGGGAGATGTGCGAGGAGGGCGTCTAAAAACAAATCTTTTTCCTTAAAAATACTCCTTAATAAAATTCAAAAACAATAGCAGTATAACGAGGTGATTGCAAGTACGATTTATATGGAATAATGGGCTAATATCATTAAAAATATCAAGCTAGTATGTTTTATTTCAAACTAATTTTATGTTGCAAAAATCCTAAATTCACATCCACTACCAAATTATTATTATTTTTCGTGTAAATCTTCAAACTAGTGTATGTATTTATATATATGGTAAATCCTCAAATGTGCCACAATCATCATAAATTGTGATAAATCTAGAATTAGATGAATTCTCAAATTTAATTTTTGTAAATATGATATGGGTGTCAATTTGGGGTAATTAGGCACGAATGTAGCCGTTTGGAAAAAAACTTACGACACAAAAATTAATCTGGAGCTTTTATAGTATTAATTTTTAAATAATTCAATCTACATCGAGCATTCATGACACGAAAGTCATCCATAAATCGAAACTGAATATTTAAGTACTCAGACGAGGCTCTTGGGGACCCGCTAGGCAATTATTAAATCAATGGAATAGACTATGTTCATTTCCAGCAGCTGCACTACACCTACGCCGCTACAGTACGGGTGGGACCCGGCCCAGCACGCAGTCGTGCGCACGACGGAATCACACGTGGCGACACTGTGGGCGGGCGGGGCCGCCGTGGGGGGCGGAGATCGGCCACCGTCGGAGGAGTGGGTTCCGCGCACGAGCGAGGCAGACGAGCGGCTGAGATCGATCCGGCCGTCAGAGGTGATGCCACGATGCCCCAGCCTGTACTGTCTCCCGAACGGAGCTTCCTCACCCGTCGATCGATTATTTTTAATTCCGATGACAGCTGAAGAGCGAGAAAGCCGAAAGCCGAAAAAGCGAAAGCGAAATTTGCAAATTGTTTAGGAATCGTGGGTTTTCGCCAGATGGAGGATTTGGGGATCCGCTGATCGTGTCTGGTCGGATCGGGGCGGGGGGATGAATGCGATGGATGAATGGGGGTGGGTGGATTCAGGCGCTGGACGATTTCGATAGGGTCGGAGAGAGGGAGAGCGATCGCGTTAAATTTCCCAAAATTGGACTGTTGGATTTTAGCCATCATGTTTTGATGCAAGAAAGCGATGCCCAATTACATATATATAATGTGTCCATTATAAGTCTAGGGGGGTAGGACTAATTATTGTTGCCGTGTGGTATTCAGATGAAAGCCATAAATCATGATTGGACCATTCAAAATAAACACGTGGGAGAATGGGAAGAGAAAGGAGAGCATCGGTTCCGGATTGAATCAAGAATGAGGGTGAGTCAGATTTTTTTGCAGCAATCTAAGAATTGTTTGAATCGAGAATTCATACCATAATGCTTATCTGATCTTATCCATTGTTCAAAAAAAAATTTCGAATAAATCATGTATAGGACAATATTAAAGATCTCATCAAAAACTTGTAGCATCTTGCCAAATAAAGGCTATAAGACAAAAGAGAATGGGTATTATTAGCATAAGATACACGATTGGATTTAAAAAATCATAGCCCTCAAACAATTCGGTTAAGAAAAAACTATTCAAATAAAGGGTTCTGAATAGGTAACCTAAAATTCTGTTTGTTTTTAGAAAAATAAACTATTTAGAAAATATTTTATTAAAAACAATCATTTATAAAGCTTAAAATAATTAGTCAATTGCAAATGCTTCCATTGATGACAATTCATGTTTAAATATATTCGTGGATGATGATGAAAATATTTTATGTTTTGTTGATGTTTGTAAGCGATACAAATTACCGTTTTTAAGATATCATGTTATGAATCTTTCAAAATAATGGAGCCAGAATATAAATTAGGGCTCTCTCTCTTTTATCTTCTTGCGTGTCCTTAACCTTCTCCTTTTCTCTTCACTGCTCGAAGAAAAGCCTCGGTCTCAATTTCTCCAAGCTAGTTCGCTTCCCTTCCATGGTTCTCCATTCCAGTTTTAATCCTTTATGTGCTTGACAGGCAATCGCGCAATTTTGCTTCAATCGTCGCAATTCTAATCTCAATTGACCCAAATTCACTAGTTTCTTCTTCTTTTTTTGCAATGTCACGACTATTAATATAGGAAGGATGCAAAGGGAGCATACAAGGGCTATTGCTCAACACAGAATGCACTCTACTAGTTTATTTGGTAACTTACCAATTCTTAGCTATTTCTATTCTTTTGTTGCTCGAAAATAAAAAAGAAATAGAAATCCATTTAGTAGTAACATCGGCTAAATTTTTTATTTCAAAAAAAAAAAATGGTGGCCAAGAAAAAAATTTGGAACAATCAAGAAATAAAAGTTATTTGTTTGTTTTTGAAAATAAAAAATAGAATCAAGTCATTTTCTTTCTTTCTTTCTCTTTTCTTCATCTTCCTTCTCTAGTAGGTCACTAGGCTCGGCAATGGTTAGCAACTAGCTAGAGGAGGAAAACGAAGAGGAGGAAAAAAATAAAATCTCAAAAATTATTAAAAAATTCAAAAAAATTACATCACAAAAAAAGAAAAAAAAAGCCCGAAATACCCAAATTTTCTCAAATAAGAGCTTAAAATGTCATTATTTTCTCAAATAAAAATATGAAGTGAATCTTATTTTAAATAAGGGCCTGAAGTGATTATGTCTATTTCAAATATGGGCCTAAAATAACTATATCTGTTTCAAATAAATATTTAACTTTCCGACAATTTAGTGCACTTTCGTCATTTACCATTTCCCTTTTTTTCTTCATTTTTTTTCTTTTTTCTTTCCTTTTTTCTCGACCATCAACAATAAGGAAGCAAAAGAACCATAATAAAAGGATAGAAAAAAGAACAAAGGAAGGAAACAGATAAAAAAAGAAAAGAATATTTGGATGAAACGCCTTAGACTGGTTGGAAAATTTAGTCAGCCGGCAATTGGCAAGGTGAGACCCTCATTTGAAATAACGCTAGCCACTTTAAGCCCTTATTTGAAACAATAATGACTATTCATGTCTTTGTTTAATACAACAAATGCCACTTCGATCCCTTATTTGAAATAATATCAATTCAAGTTTTATTTAAGAAAATAAAGAGACTTGAGGCCATTTTTTAGAATTTTGCCCAAAATAATTTAAAAATCATACAAAACACATCATTGTTCTTTTTTCATTTCAAAAATAAAAATTTTATATAATTACCAAACGCATTTGAATGCTCAAAAACTCATCTAAAGACAGAAAAAATTATTTCCTAATATCTGAAAATAAAATAGTTAACAAATGCATCATAATTCATCTAGCATAGCGGAGGGAGGAGACTCGCGCATCCGTCGGCTCGGAACCAAACACTGGTGGTTTCTCGACTGCATCGTGCTTGTCGGCTCATGTTCTCCTCTTGTCCCCCATGGATCGTACGGGTGATTGCTGTTTGAGTGTGTTGAATTATAATAATGTTCGCAAAATGTTTCTCTTAGCTTCTAGGAATGTCACCTCTCTCTCTCTCTCTCTCTCGTGAGAGTCCTCTCTACCAGCAGTGGTAGCTCCCCCAAATCCAAACCCTAATTGACTTCCTCTTCTCCTTTGTCTAGTGATCGAACATGGGTTTCATCATACCCACACCCCACACCCCACACCCCTTTTCCGCCCTAACGTACACTACCATCCGATCTCTATTTGGCCTCCTTTGCAATCCCAGAAAGACTCACCCTCATTCCCTCACTATCGTCTCCCAAATTCCCATCCACCAGAACCAGCTACTCTATCTCCAGCACTCCTCCGACCCCACCCCTCAAGCCTAAATCCTCTTGTATCGACTCATTTGGAATAGTCATTCCGAAGCCTGGCGGCTATGGAGTCCACCGAAGAGGAGGATGTCCGTTTAGCTATGCTCGCAAAAGATTAGGTAAGCTCGGTCAAACCAAGAAGTAACCACGAGTTGATGATGTGATCTCAGCACACAAGATTAGAGAATGCCAGCTGACCCTAATCGGGCAACTATATCAAAACCCTAAGATAAATTTCCAAGCGTTTCAAAACACAATGCATAGAGTATGGAAAATATAAAGCTGTTGACATAAATCGCTAGCTCCGGTATCTATGCTTTTTGTTTTGCTTCAGAAATGGAGAAAGACAGAATAGTAGCCTCGGGTCCATGGTCTTTTGCCAACCATTTACTCATATTGAAGCCTTGGCAACCGAACACCCCTCCAGCTTGTTATAAATTTGACACGTGCAATTTATGGGTCCATATTCATGGGCTACCAGTAGAATGGATTTCAGAGGAAGTGGTAGAACGTATAGCTGGAGATATTGGCCAAGTACAAGAGGTGAAGATAGAGGCAAAAGGATATATGCCATATATGGTTGGGAAAGCTAGAGTGTCTATGGATATACATTTACCTCTGAAACCAGGAGCCTTATTTAGTAACAAGGGGAAGAAAATCTGGTTGGATTTCAGGTATGAACGCCTTCCACATTACTGCTATTCGTGTGGAAGGCTAGGACACTATGCGCAGTACTGTGAGGAGGTACCATACCAGGAAAATCAGTTTCTGACTAAGAAAACTATGTTGTTTGGCTCTTGGATGAAGGCTGAAGCAAATGAATATAGCCCTTTCTGGGAATTATACTATGGGACACCGATGGAAGAAGCGATGGAGGAAATGGACTCACCGAGCAAACTATAACACGGGGTGAACGGTTGTTTACACGCAACAACGGGAAGACAGTCAAGGCCCACCTGCACCTAAAGACAAAGGCAAGAGAAAGGTAGTGGCTGCTGAGGACACAAATTGGAATATGGCGGGTGATATCCTAGTACTTCCAGGCCACGACCAGCAACTCAATTCATACCAAAATAGCACAAACACCACACCGAACAGCATAACAGCAAAAAGAAGTAAGGGAAAGAAACATGTAGCCCCAAAGAAACTGAAGCGCTTCTCACCATATGAACCACAGGGGGCGAGTAAAGAAGTCCTAACTGAAATGAACTTAATGGATACTTATATTATTACGGCTGAAGAACCAAGGAGTTGGGCTTTGGTGGCTAGCCCTAATAAGCCACCACATCACAAATGAAGATACTAAGCTGGAATTGTCAGGGGTTGGGCTCCCCCCTGACATTCCAAGCAATTAGAGCCCTTGTGGCTCAAGAGAGACCCGCTGTCTTATTTCTAATGGAAACAAAGAATAAAGAGGAGGTGTGCAAAAGACTCCAACGTCGACTACAATTTCAAAACAGTTTCATCATCAACCCAAGAGGCCTTGCAGGAGGTTTAGCTGTATTCTGGACAGATCAGGTATCAATTAATATACACTCAAACTCCATGCATTGTATACACCTGACCTGTACAAATGGGGAGACACAATACACAATGCGAATCTCCTTTATCCATGCCCCGACTGATTTCCAAGACAGGTCAAGATTATGGGCTGAGATTGCATCCTTTAGAACTCCAAGTAATGAATCATGGGTGTGTATAGGAGATTTTAATGACGTGTTGTATGTGTGGGAGAAAGTGGGTAAAAGGATGGCCGACAATTACAAAATGAGAGCTTTTCAAGATTTCCTGAATACATGTGGGCTAATGAGTATTGATAGCAAAGGATGCGTCTTCACTTGGGCAAACAATAGAGTAGGGGAGGAATATGTTAAGGAAAGACTGGACCGGGTACTGTGCAATATAGATTGGAGGGTGAATTTCCCGATGGCGGAGGTCTATGCTCTACCAGCAGTTGGCTCAGACCATAGTCCTCTATTATTGGATTTACATCCTCAACAACAGCAACAACAGAAGATGTTTAAATTCGAAGCTTTCTGGCTAGAAGATGAGGAATACGCACAAGTCATGAAAGAATCATGGTCTGAACAAACCTGCAACTGGACGGGCTAAGTACCTTGCTCAAACAGATCACGCGAAAGCTACAATTGTGGAGTAAGAAAAAATTCTCCAATGCACACAATCAAATCAAGTATCTCAAAGGAGAATTACAGCAACTCATTAACTGTCCAGCAATGCACTATGACAAGGAAAGAGTAGAGTGGCTAAAAAGTGAAATTGAAAGACTATGGCGCCAAGAGGAAATTTATTGGGGGATGCGATCCCGTATTCAGTGGCTGAAGTGGGGGGATAGGAACACTAAATTTTTCCACGCAACTACGGTGCAACGAAGACAAAGGAATAGAATCTCTATGTTGAAAAACTCCAATGACAAGTGGATAAGGGACCTCAACCAGATAAGACAAATGTCTATAGAGTTTTTCAAAGAACTCTATACTTCAGTGGGAGACCGCAATTTTCAGCCGGTCTTGGACCAGCTTCCAAGCACGGTGACGAGAGGAGATGAACCGGTCGTTAATAGGTGAAATCACTATGGAGGAAATAAAAACAGTTGTTTTCCAATTAGGAACTCTAAAAGCCCCTGGCCCCGACGGATTGAAGCATCATTGGATGGACATCAGCCCTAAACTCTATGATGAAGTTACCCGATTTTGGAGGGCTGGTCGTCTAAACCCAAAGGCGGGCTGAACGGTCATAACCCTAGTCCCAAAGGTCTAGAGTCCAGAAAAGTTAGATCAATTCCGCCCAATCAGTTTGTGTAATTTTGCCTACAAAATAATCTCCAAAGTGATGGCCAATAGACTGAAACCCTTACTACCCCAAGTGATTACCATGGAACAAAGTGCTTTTGTTCAAGGGAGATTGATACAAGATAATATACTGATTGTGCAAGAAGTCCTTCACCAACTGCGTACAAGAAAGAGAAAGCGAAAGTTTGCAGCAATCCTCAAACTTGACATGAGGAAGGCCTACGACCGGGTGGAATGGAACTTTTTAGAGGCTAGTATGCTGAAAATGGGATTCAGTAATAAATGGGTATCATTGGTAATGCAGTGCGTAACTACTGTCTCCTATAGTGTAAAAATCAATGGTCAGTTGCTCCCCTTCTTTCAACCAACTAGAGGTATTCGCCAAGGAGACCCCCTATCCCCCTATCTCTTCATCTTAGTCGCAAATGTCCTATCACACATGCTGCATAAAGCGGTAGAGGAGGGAAGCATTACAGGAATTCAGCTAAATAGGGCATGCCCTACTCTATCCCACCTAATGTTCGCGGATGATCTAATCCTCTTTATGGATGGAAAAATTGCTGAATGCCAAAATGTTGCTGCTATCCTAAATCAGTACTGTTTTGCATCTGGACAGGCAATAAATCTTAACAAGTCAAGAATTTTTTTCAGCAAAAATTGTCCGGTGACATTAAAGCAAAGCATGGCGGCTGAGATGAGAGTTGCAAAGATTGAGAAAACAGGGAGATACTTGGGCATCCCGTCGGATTAGGGTAAATCAAAGAAAGAGATGTTTGCTTGGATCCTAGCCCGTATAAACACTAAGTTAGAGGGCTGGAAAGAGAAGCTGATAACGAAGGCGGGCAAAGAAGTATTGATCAAAGCGGTGGTACAAGCCATACCACAATACGCCATGTCAGTGTTTAAAATTCCACTATCCATTTGTCGAGCCATTGAAAGAAAAATCGCTGACTTTTGGTGGAAAACGAATGACCAACATAGAGGAGTCCATTGGAGGAGCTGGGAGACACTAAAGGAAAGGAAAATGAAAGGGGGGTTAGGTTTTAGAGATTTCATCTCATTCAATGATGCAATGCTTGGAAAGTAGGCTTGGCGGCTCCTTCAGAACCCTGAGCAACTATGGTGTAAGGTTTTTAGAGGCCTCTACTACCCACATGGACATATAATTAAGGCCACTAAAGGTAACAACCCCTCATGGGGATGGCAGAGTGTGATAAAAGGGAGAAATACAATTCTCCCTTCTCTTAGGTGGGTTATTGGTAATGGACAGAAAGTAACAATCCGAGAAGACAGGTGGTTACCTAGAGGAGTCATAGGCGGCCCGGCAAACAGGGAGGAGCCGACAAGGGTATCTGAATTGATTGATGAGGAGCAAACACAATGGAAAGAGCAGATTATAGGGGACTTGTACGACCAGGAGACAGCAACCGAAATCCTCTCAATCCCCCTGAGCCGAACAAGGCTAGAGGACCAAATCATATGGACACCAACTAAACAAGGCACATTTACAGTAAAAAGTGCATACCACAGCCAGCTAGCAACGCAATCACACATCAAACAGGGTGCAGCTTCTTCCTCTTTCCAAACACCTCATACAATCTGGCGACGTATATGGCAGACCAAAACCCAGCCTAAACTCAAATATTTTCTATGGCAACTCTGTCATAATGCACTCCCCACAAGATTTAACCTCAGTCGAAGAAAGATCATACCTGACGATTTGTGTGAACTGTGTCAGGAACAACCCGAAACCACGGAACACCTATTCCTCCTCTGTCCTTGGACAAAATCCGTGTGGGAACACCCTGCCATACAGATACATAACAATCAGCAGCAAATTACAAGAATTGAAGAATGGATAGACAGATTCAGCCACCCTACTGTGTCAATCGAGCTTCTCACCCAGCTTCTATGGCTGATCTGGAAGGACAGAAACGGCTATGTATTCCGCGGACAACAGCTGAACCCAACGCAAATAGTCTACTCGGCAATAGCCACACATGACAGCACTGCAACATCCCGACCCCGAAGCAACAGGAGCACAGATCAGTGATCCAACAGCTCGGAAAAATGGAAACCCCCCGCACGCGGAGCGATTAAATGGAACGTTGATGGAGCTTACCTCAGTGAGACGGGTGAAGCAGCTGTTGCCGGAGTCTGCCGAGACCACGCCGAGACCCTACTCGCTGGATTCGCTCGAACAGTCCGGGTGGAAGAGCCGATTCAAGCCGAAGCGCTGGCCTTGCTTGAAACCCTAAAGACGATGGCACAAGAAAACGCAGCAGAAAGGCAATCGTGTGGCTGGGAAGTTGAATCTGATCAACTGGAACTAGTTCGAATGATAAGCTATTCTTCAGATCGAGTAAATTGGGAGAAACCTTCTGCAGATTAGCTCCATGGGCCAAACTGCCCAGAACGTCAAATCAGCTGGGCCGTCCATGGAATCATTAGCGAAGCCCATCAACTCTTGCACGAACTTGGGCCCATCAGCATAACCCACTGCAGACGAGACGCAAATCGAGCAGCCGATTGGGTCGCAAAAGCCCAACGAACCAAAATCCTACCGGACAAGCGGGTCCAATGCCCCCTCGAGTTTATTAGATATTTTATGCGCGGATGTAATCCATCTTACCACTACTTAATGAAAGTATCCGCCATTTTCGACCAAAAAAAAAAAAAAAAAAAAAAAAAAGCTTCTAGGAATGTCGGTAATTATGCTTGATTTTAGTTTTATGCAATGGACGAATCTCATTAGTAAACACCCATAAGTTTTGATGCACATATATCTATGTAATTATAAAATATTTTTCTTTAAAATAAGGTGTCGGTCGGACTCAATGTCAAATGGGTCAATTCCTCATTCCATCATAAGTCGATCTACCCTATGATCATTACGTGAAATATGCTGAAAATTATAACTTTTTATTCGTGGGTTTTCTTTAATGAGTGTTGCTCCTTAACATGATTCTCATATATTGCTCGTGTCGAGCCGAGATAGTGATGTTGATCCATAACGAGCTATGATTTTTTAGCGTAAACATTACGGATATGCGGCTCGGTACGACTACTCATCCATTAGATAAGGGAGATAAAGATAAGGAATAAAGAAAACGAGGGGAAAAATTGAGAGGCGAGGGCGCGTTTCGTTTAATTCTTGCCTAATGTCCTATAAATACTCAAAAATCTATTCATGCAAGTGAAATCCTCTAATTTATTTGACTGGCGTAATTTTTAATTTGCAAATATGGGCCTTTCTATTTTTGTCATTAACCATGGATAATTAAGGGCATGTTTGGTAACCGGCCAAATAATGAAAATTTTCATTCTTTTGTTCCCGAGAGTAGATTTGGAATAAAAATCCGTTTGTTAAATTTTTTGTTCTCGAGAACAAATTTGTTCTTGGAAATAGATTTGAAATAGAATCAAGAATAAAAAAAAAGTTGTTTATTGTTCTCGGAAACAATTCCAAAAATCAGTTTTTCTTTTCCTTTTCTCTTCTCTTTTTCTTTCTTTTTCTTCTTCCTCCCTCAGCCCATTGTCGTCACATCGCCGCCCATTGTCGTCACATCGCCGCCCATCATTACCGGTGCCGATGAGTGGCTGGGTGAGGTCTAGTGAGCTCGGCCTCGCGAGAGGCCGAGCCTCACCGGTGGCCAGGTGAGCCTCCCAAGCCACTGGCAAACCTCACCCAAGTGGCGCGAGCCTCGCCATGGATGGGCGAGCTCGGCCTCGCCAGATCTGGGCGAGGTCACCTCGCCTAGCCAAGGAGAGGCCAAGCCTCACCCAGCTTACGACGAGGCTGGGCATCGCCAGCCCTCGTCTAGCCAATCATCGGTCGCCAGCCGCCAACTATCTATTAAGGAAAAAGAAGGTAAAAATGGAAAAGGAAAAAAAAAGGAAATTGTATTTAAATCATTAAAAAATTAAAAGAAATTATTTTGGACTAAAAATTTTCAAGTTTTACCAAATGTATTTCTATCCTAAGAATAAAAATTTTGGACAGTTACCAAACACTTTCAAATGCTTAGAAATTATTCCCGGAGTAGAATAAAAAAGAATTATTTCTGAACGAAAACTTTTCCCGGGCACAATCATTACCATGTGCATCCTAATTCATCAGCTCTTTAGTTAAGGGTTTGAGGATTCTTGCTGGCTCCGCACACGCGACAGTAGCACTCCATAGCAAGTTTGACGGAGCATGTCGAAGGACTCGATGTTACAAATTTAACATTTGGAATGGCAAATTTGCTCCGCCATGCCTAGAGATCATTCCTCGATACTAAATAATAAAAAATTGAGCTTTCGTGCAAGGCACAGGGCACGATAAAAGCTCGTCTCGAAATTCTAAGTGTCGCATGGGATGAGGATTGTATGAGGCGAGGGGACTCATCGATCAAACCCAAGTTAGCTGCATGGTCGACACAAAACAGGATTCACATGTCCTCATCGACATCATAGTCCCATTGACTCTCAACCCTTTGTAAATTCAAATCCGACATCCATCGACCAACAAAACCCAAACACATTGCTGAATAAAATAGATAAACTTATCTTGTAAAAACCAATAGTGCATATGCTTTCGGAAATAGAATCCCTTGTCGCCCAATTTCTCGTTTGAACCTTAAACTTATCAATTCATGTTTCACATAAAAGATTAATTACTAGAAAATTAAAAATAAAATAAAAAAGCCAGCCTCACGAAGGAAAGAACGAAAAGGTGATTAACGTGCTCCTCCATTGTTTCTGGCTATAAAAAGAAACAAAATGACAAGCAATTCGCGCTGTGTTTTTTCTTAATTTTGTAAATATATATATATTTATTTTTTTTTTTCTCTTCTTTTTCCCCCGGAATAACGGCCGAGATCCGTTTTTTAGGTTCCAAAACTCGCGCACTCCTCAACACGATATATAAAAATTCCCAAACCCCCCCAGCCCCTGGCGCTTTGCCTAACCCGTTTCGCTCCCCATCCCCATTTCCCCCTTCTCTGCTTCTCCTTCTTCCTCCTTCTCCTCCTCGTCTGGTTTTCGTATCTCTTCTCTCTCCCCCTCCTCTGTAACGATGTCGTCGGAGAAGGAGCGCGAAGCTCACGTCTACATGGCCAAGCTCGCCGAACAGGCCGAGCGTTACGACGGTCACTCCCTTTCCTCCGTTTTCTCCTCTCTCTTTTTTCAACTGCTCGCTCGATCTCTGTAACGTCTTCGGGAATACGAGCGGGCGATGCCGCTTCATCGATGATCGTGGCTCATGCGGATCTTGCATTTTGTGGATGCGTGCGTGCGTGCGTGCGTGCATGTGAATGGAATGGAATGTTAGTAGGAGAGGTTGCTGGATGGCTGGCGCGACGCGAAAGAAGTTCGACGGCGACGTTTGTTGTTAGATTTTCTTAGATTCGATGCTTGCTAGCGTTGGTTAGGAGAATGCATGTCGAAAAGGTTGAATGGTCGTGTTAAATTACTAGGCGGCTAGCTTTAGTGATTGCATGATGATCGTGGCGAAGCCAAAATGAATAGCTTCCCTCTGGTTTTCGCCGCCGGCAAAGGGTGGTAAATGCATTGTAGAGATGATGTGGCTTCTATCCGTAAGGAAGTGTTGACATCGTGAATTTATCGTGCTGTGACGTGTCGATGGAGGGCATTACTGCCCGCCCTTCCGGTTTGGATTGAGCTTATGACCCAAAAGTTTCCATTTTGATGAATGAACTTCGTTAAGATTTCGCGATGCACGTGTGATTCCGTTTTTTGGGATAAGTGGGTGTTGGTGTTTATCAGCTATGAGGGAACTGCATTTTCCTCGAGATTTCTTACCTTTTTATGTGATCAATGCAGAAATGGTAGAGTGCATGAAGAAGGTTGCCAAGCTTGATCTAGATCTGACCGTGGAGGAGAGGAATCTCCTGTCTGTCGGCTATAAGAATGTAATTGGCGCTAGGCGTGCCTCGTGGCGCATCATGTCCTCCATTGAGCAGAAGGAAGAGTCTAAGGGCAATGATCACAATGTCAAGCTGGTGCGGGACTACCGACAGAAGGTAGAGGAGGAGCTCTCCAAGATCTGTAAAGACATTCTGTCCATCATAGACAAGCACCTGATTCCTTCCTCCAACGCTGGAGAAGCCACCGTTTTCTATTATAAGATGTGAGTCCTTTTGCTTGAAACTACAGTTTCCATGCAGTCTTCTCTCTGATAAGCCATATAGCGACAGAACAGAGTGGGTTTTTCAAGTATTGCCAATTCTGTTCCTGCCTCATTTCGCATCGGTCTCTACCGTCTTGTTGCAAGCTTAAAAAAATCACATATCCCAAGAGAAAAATTGATGGAAGAGATGACTTTGGTTTGAAGTGGTTTAGACATGTGATCCACCTTCATTTAACAGAGTCGCCACTCTCCTAGATTCTTTGTCATCGACTTTAATGCCATTTACAAGTCTACACAGAGATGATGGCTAAACGTTTGAAGAATATTCTGTATACTTGTGCATTATAGATGAATTTGCTATCTGTATAAATCTAGGAAAGGGGACTATTACCGCTACCTTGCTGAGTTCAAGATTGACCAGGAAAGGAAAGAGGCTGCAGAGCAATCTCTGAAAGGCTATGAGGCATGTTGATTTGAAGTTGGTTACAAACACATTGCTAGTTTATTGTAATACAGCATCCAATAGTACTGTTCTAACTTATACAACTCCATTGTCATTCTGTATACAGGCTGCTTCAAGCACTGCAAACACAGAACTCCCATCGACCCACCCAATCCGTCTAGGCCTTGCGCTCAACTTCTCTGTATTCTACTATGAGATAATGAATTCTCCAGAAAGGTACTTATTCCTGAGTGACTGAAAATACACTCAATTGGAAGTCCTGCTTCTAGATGCTATAGCGATACATTGATGGCATGTGCAGGGCCTGCCATTTAGCCAAGCAAGCTTTTGATGAAGCAATTGCAGAGTTGGACACATTGAGCGAGGAATCGTACAAGGACAGCACCCTGATTATGCAACTATTGAGAGATAACCTGACTCTCTGGACCTCTGATTTGCCTGAAGATGGAGGTATCTGATAAATAATAAACAGCAGAAACATATCATAAATAGTGTCTCTAGATGATATTCAATAACTGGGTGGACAAGGGAGTGACCCTTGCATCTCCTACCAGTTAGCAATTTGACAAAGGATTTGTCACTTAAATAACTCTTCTTTTTGGGGAACTGAAAAGAATTGGAAAATAAAATGGCATGGATGTCATTGATGTCCTTTTGAGAACTCAGATTCTCATTTATGTTCCCTCTATGCAGGTGAAGATGGCATCAAAGTTGAAGAATCTAAACCTGCTGAACATGAGGTAACATGTCAGAGAACTATTTTAGCATCCGAGTGACCCATTACATCTGTTGCAGTTAATAAGATCTTCTGAATTTGTGCAGCACTGACCAATGTCTCAGTGATCAAGAAACGGGCATTAAATGACTAGGCTGCATCATTTCTCTTTCTTCGGCAGACTAGAGCAGACAATGCGGAAACCCGCAAGCAGTAATTCCGAGACCAAAGCAAAAGTGTAGCGGATTGCTTCACCTCCTGGAAATTTTCTTTTTGCAGTTCATGTTTTTACTCGATGCTTGTCATGTAAACGCAGACTCTGGATTTCAATACTCTGGTTATCTTATATCGTCGTCATCTGACTCTTCCCCGGCTTTTGTATCATGTTTCGATCTTTTTAGATTAAATTGCATTTCCATCCTGGGTAGTACCATCTTCAGGGTTCGAATTTAAAGTGTAATAGGCCAAGTGCAACGTCGAGGCCAACGGTGGACCTTAAATATCCTCCTGGCCCAAGCGATCCTTCCTAGATGGGATGAAGAACCATATTCCCTGAGGGCATGCTGTCAGCCTGCTTGAGTGAAACAACCGTGTGTCCTTTCAAAGACCATCGTTTCAGGGTCCAGCAAAAAGGATTGCATCAAACTCGGCAAGATTACTTCGAGCCGGGACCACCCCGTCCCTTCATCCTGACTAACTCTAATCAATTGACGGATGGATTGGTGCATAACCCAAGGACGGAAATTGAACGGCATGTTAATCCATGAGACATGAATCAAATGCGAAACTTTCACGAGGCACGGCTGAACTTGCACCCACCCAAAGGGCTAAAAACCCAGACAAGGCAGCTCAACAATTTCTCACCATCTCCAACTTGGACATTCATATTTTAACAAAAAAATCTCTTCAAGCACATGCTGAAATTTTTAGTTGGCTGATTTCACGAAAACGACTTTCCAGTTCTTAGGCCTTTCAGTTCCTTACGGCATGAGCTCGAGCATCCTATTGAATCTCAAATTATTGCGTGATTTATTAACTGGAAAATGTCGTTTTGCAAGTGGTTACATGTATTTTGTATCCTGAAATGGTCCATCCTGCTGGCCGTTGCTCCTACATTCTGTCTCGCTCTCAATTAAATCAGCCAGGGAAAACCTGTTCTTCATGCATGGTTTACATTGTTCGCACCAATACGTCAAATAAGAGCTTATAAAGCATCCTATGCTAAGGAAAAACGATGGACATAGATTGGCAAAATGGAAGGGAAAGCTGAAATATGTGCATCACATCAGTCCTTGAAACAGTAACATTATTCTCGCAAATTTTGGGATAAGTATGTACAGCAATGACAAGTTCGTCCCATGAACATGCTAGGGCAATGATAGCTAAGAATGTCTCCAGAGTCGAAAAATAAAATGTACCCTTACGGGCCTAAGGCTCTTCCTTGACGAAATAGCTCTGGGGCAAGCTGAAATCTTCCTCTTGGTTCAGAATGTCAGCTTCGTCCTCATCTGGTTTCTGACCACAAAGGCAATGGACAATATCAATAAGCATGCTCTGGTATCTTTGAAACAGAAACAACAACAGGCATACAAAAACATGCACCCAGTATAGCTCTCTACATCTATGGAATCACAGTGCTGGCCTTTCAGGTTAAGTGTAAGAACTTTTCTCATATCAGTTGCGCAAAGAAGAAAATCACTCCATAGCAGCATTCACATGATGAATGGTGAGGAATGTACAAAAGAAAAGGAGCTGCTTAAATTGAACAAGTACCAGCATGTCCAAGTTGTAGAAACGATCCAGCAACTGTAAAACCTCGTCAGCAGAGAAATGACGGTCGAAGCTGGGAAAAGTAGCAAGCATATCATGAGTGACTTGGAAAAACTAGAGAATCATCTATTGCGCTAGACAAACTGAACATAACACCCAAGAGTAAAGGAATGTTTGAGAGGAAAGAACCTTCTTCGCAGGTGCTCCATTAGCCCATAAAGGACGAAGTGTCGATGTATACCTGCGAGTCATGGGTGGTTAGCCTTGGATATTGGAAACCAATTGGATGAACACAAAGTTTTAAGAAAGGAAATGAACCTTAATGTCTGCACCTGCATTTCACACGCACTAACAGAAAATCTAACTATAATTCACGAGAACTTCAGATGCAGCATTCCGAAGAAAACCGGATTGCCGGGAAACAGACAAAGCAAGGCGGATAAACAGTCTTTGGAGAAAAATCGGCTGATTGCAGTCAGAAAAGTGCAAAACAACAAATCAGTCAAAAGGAAAATGCAACAAAACTGATGCTTGCGAAATCATAGATGATGAATGCTTTCAAGCTGACTTTTCCTTGATTTCTTGCTCGACCAAGAAGGAAAGGCATTGCGGGTACTGTCAAAACCAAATTTTTATGTAGAAAAACTGAAACAGTTCACTGTGGCTGGTCATACTCGTAGCACTTCGCATACTGATCATATACGACTCGAACCCAAAAGGTCTCATTGTCTCCTTTTCTTCCAATCTTCGAACTCATTGTCCAGGCATTTCCAAACTTGTTCATTGACACGGAATCGCAATCGTTTCGCCACCACCATGAACAGGCGCCCCACAAGTGCAAACGATCGCGTAGCTTGACTTACCGCGTAATTTGGCGGGAGGGTACCTCTCGAGAGCTTCCAGCAGCCTGAGCTCCAATTCGACCTGCGACTGCTCCTGTTTTGGGGGCGCAAACGATCGGGCGTCAGAAATCAGAATTCGTTTCCAGCTACGGAACGACCTATTGCGTTCGAATGCAGCAATCGACGAAGATTACCTGAGGGAGAGAAGATGCAGAGGAAAGAGGCGCCTTGCACGGAGAATGCACCGAGACTCCGTCTTGCTCCTCTTCCTTGCACTTGCCGGCTGCTCCGCCGCCGCTGCCTCCGCCGGCCATCGGTTCGACGAATCTGCGCGAGCGATCGGTAGATTTTTCAAGAGAAATCGGGAGCAAAACGACTTCGTTTTTTTTTTTTTACCTTCCGTTGTTTTTTCTTGGGTTTAGGGTTTCCCGGTTCGATTGAAAATGGGCTTTGTTTTAATTTTTTAAATCAGGCCTCATTGCCTCCCCGTTGCTTTCTTTTTTTCTTTTTCTTTTTTTATCATGTCATGATATATTCCCAATTTTTGGAACCAAGAACACAACCTATTGACCGTAGAACTGAACTGGTTAATTTTAGGGTCAACCTGATCGAGATTTTTTTTTTCATATGTACAATATGTAATGTGTCAAACATGACAGAGCTTTATGTCTGTGAATACTATGTCAAATATATTAAATTTCAACAAAAAAATTTCTATTCCAATGAACCAGCATACAAAGACCATGTTAGCTTGTAAGACTGTAAATAAAATCAAATGTTGTAAGATTCCGTTTATTTCACAAAAAATAAATAATTTATAAAATATTTTTTCAAAAAAATGATTGCTTGTTTCATTTGCAAAATTGAAAGAGCAAAAAAATATATTCATTGTTATTATTCAAACATAAGTTATTATTAATAATGAAAATATTTTAAAGAACATATTGTCCAAAACATTTAGGCTCTATGCCTCTATCTGTTTGGGAAAAATTCAATGTACCGATCACGATGGTAATTGATGCATAAATAATTTAAAAAAATAGTTTCAAAATCATTTATTTTTCATGAAATAGGCATAATTTATATGAGAAAAATCTCCAATCCTATTGCAAAGTTTGTTCTCACGAGAAATATCCATTTGCAAAACCCACTAACTTACTCGATATTCTCTAAGATATAACATCGAATAGTATCAATTATCATCAGTATAGGTGCATCATCTTGCGAAATAGGCAGAGTCTAAACATGCGGTCCAAGAGCATGAAAGCAATTCAAGCAGTCCTAAAACTATCGAAGGCCCATTCAACATAAAATGGAGAATTAGACGAAATCCACGAATTTTGCATAGAGGTGAGAAGATTTAAGCGAGAGATAAAGAAAAGATTAGGGGGCCGGATAAGCAGGTCCATCAAATTCCACGTTCTAATGAAAAACAGAGCAGACATGACAGGACGTTGAAATACACACCTCACTCCTTTGTTCTTTTTCATGATTGGACAGGGCAAGGGTGGTATCAAAATCTTAAGGGGGGAGATCTCCTGCAAACATCCAATAAGAACTTGAATTCAGTATGGTAGCTTCCATATTCGATTTGCATCAGCAATCTTTTGAACAGATAGCGCATCAAAAACATAGATCTAAACAAGTTCTCGAGAAGATCTTTAAAATCGTGATGGTAATTGAAAGCGTGGTGGATTTAGACAAGCATGGAAAATATCTAATGCCAATTTTGTTTTGATAATTGACCATGCGAATAAAGATATATGGAATTTTGACTCATAATCAAACACGTCGGATAGAGTGAAGAATATTCAAACAAGAAATCATAAAGCTATTGTTATTCATTGGAAACGAAATCGACGATACCTCGAATCGCAATGGAGTCAAGCCTCTACAGAGGAGGAGACTAGAGGATGAAAAACGACAGAGACAAATAGTCAAGAGAGACAGAGGCGGCGAGATTGATAATATTATATAAGAGAAAGAATTTAGGGTTAAATCTTAGAGATGAGTCAATTCGGTTCCAAGGTAGAATCGGTCGGTTCATGATATAGAACCAATAATCGAACCGATTCCCTCGTGAACCCATCTTTAAAATGCCAGTTTATGGGTTGAATTTGTCCGATTTGTCACTCCTAATTAAAAGTAGGGTTAACACCACGAAAATACTCAAATCGGTACACTTATAATAAATTTACTCTAAACTAATTTTTTAACATACACTAATACATCTTTGACAAATTTACCCTCTATTACTTTTCGTTAAATTTTACTGTTAAATTGGTGAGTTGAATTATATGTACAGTTGCTAGGTTGAGATTTTATTCTTCATTTATCACAGTTGTACTAATTTTGTGATTTTTTATGGTATTGTTCCAATTTAATAGATGATATATTTATCAGTTTTTGATGGTCAAAAAAAAAAATTTAGGTAAATTTGTCACAAGTATGCCACTTTGGGTTTTTTTTTATGACCATTTGGGATACATATGTCATAATTGTATCAGTTTGAGATTCTTTGTCGTTAAAAAATTAGTTTGTGATAAATTTATCACATATATATCAGTTTGAAATTTTTCGTGATATTAACTTTTAAAAGTAATGTTATTTTTTTTCTTTTATTTAATGCTAAACGTCGCATAAATACGGAACAAGAAGTTCATTCTCAAGGATTATCTCCGAGAGCGATGCACGCAGTTCTAAATTGCAAGGGATTGAACATTAATCTTGCAAAAAGTACTTATACTGACCTCTCAACTCCATGACCAAAGTTCGACCAATAAAAAACAACTCCACAACCAAAAATAATTATAAAAAAAAAAGAACTCTCGACTCATTCCGCTTCTAATCAAGATTCATACTTTCCTAATTCCTAGAGTTCATTAGCTTAGTCGGGACAAGTTCATGTTCCCCTACTAAGCTTCTCCCTAAACTTGGGCGGTTATTCTTTGCGAGGGCCACATGTAATAGTCAATTTTTGGGAGTCTTGTCAAACCATATTCCTTATTTTTAATGTGTGCCGGTGCCAATATTTTCGTTGACAGGTAAATATTTTTCTCCCCACCTACTAAAAAATACAAGAAGTAATATTGTGGAGTCTCTTACCCTAAGATGGATCTCCCGTCTATTTCTTTTCTCTCGAGCTTTTAAAGAACCTACTTAGGTCCAATGTTTCAGAATATTGTTCGGTGCTCAATTATTGCATATCAGCAATTATCTAAAACTCTCTAGAACAAGATCATCAGTTTTATAATCAGTGGGTGGTCCAAAGCGTGTTCGAAATCGACCCGGCGCAAGACGTTACGTAATGGATCATGCGCACGAATTCGTAGACCATCCTTTTTTCGAACGTGCGTGCCGAAGCAAGCAAAACCCACCAACCGATTAAAACAAATGATCCTGTTCCAAAGCGTCGCATACCCCTTCTGGAGTTTTCCATGCTGTTCGTGGAATTTATATTCTCTAAGTCGTGGTCAAGTAACGACGCCTCGACGTGACAACTTTCCACAATCTTTATTTTATTTTCCCGAGCGCTTTAGACGCATGTAATTTAACATATGCTCGGCCGTCCAAAAGATGATATTGATCGAAACTCCCGGCAGCTCGGGGACACGTTTCTCGTGCAAACCGACTCACAAGTTTGCATTTATCTTCACCTAGCATTCATGCACTCGATGAGATATCTTGCACATAGAATTTATAAATGATAATTTCGTGATTTAAATATAGAATTCAGATATGGATGAATGATAATTTCATGATTTAAACATAAAATTTGGATATAGATGATCTCATCAGCAAGCAATAGTAGAATTCGAATGTGGATGATCTCATCAACTAGCGATAGTCGATTTATACTTCGTCAAAAGTGTAAAATGTAACTAAGAACGACGCAAGTTAACTATTTAAAAAGAAAGAGAGAGAGAACACACTTTCTATTTTCTTACGCGCGCAAGGTCTTAGGCTAACGACAAAAAACGAACCGAAAACATTCGTGACGTCACCGCCGTTAACGACCGTGGCCGTGGCCGTCGCCGACCGCCGTTGCTGAGCTCGCGCATGACCTCACTCTCGCACAGTCATTGTCCAGTCATGGGAGACGGCCCCCCGATGGCGAACTCCCATGCTCTCTCTTCTCTGACAGCGATGGCCTCTCTCTCTCTCTCTCTCTCTCCCTTTCTCTCTCCACCCAAAAAAGATGATCATCGATCAACCGACTGCTTTTTTTAAATGACGTCTCCGCTTCGATTTCGACTTTCTTGATTCCGTCACTGTTGGCGTTGTCTGCTTCTGCCTGCAAAAATTCCGTCTTGCTGCGCAAGCTCGCCTCCCTACCCTTTATAGCGATCTTTCCTTAAGGGAAACTCTCGCTTTCGCAGCTTCCTCTCTTCGTTTTGACTGGACCCATGTCGTCGATCGCTACTGGCCCGGTTCGCTCTCCGCTCGGCGCCTCCGGCTCCAAGATGACGTCCCTGTTCCTGACGAGCCGCGCAGTCTCGGCCGCTTCTGTTGTGCTCAGGACTCGAAGGAGTATCTTCGCTGGGAACGCGTCGCGTCTTGCCTTCTCGCCGTTGCCGGAGCCTCTGAAATTTGCTGGCGGAAGCGGGCCGCTTAGACAGCGGCGTGTCGCCGATTCCCCGGTCGCCAGAGCCGCAGCAGCCGATGCGGAGGGCAGGGAGATTGGAGTCCCCGATGGGTGGGATGATCTCTCTTTAGTTTCGCTTCGTTTCCTCTCTGTTTGTTGCTGAATGAAATGGAACACGGACGGGGAAAGGATAAAGATGGGATTTTTTTGGTGTTTGTCTGTTCGTGTTCTGTTCTTTTTGCCCGTTCTGGTTATTCTGAATATGGGTTGCTGCAAACTGCAGGCTGGCAAAGTCATCCAAGAGCTTCGGAGAAAGATACCCAGCGCTTGTTACTGGCTTATTTTTCTTCATGTGGTATGTGATTTCATTCTGTTTATGTATCGTAATGTCATAATCGTCTACTTAATGTCTTGAGATGGTTAATTGAATCTTCCTCATGTCCTTGCATCATAGCAGTGCAGGGCTGCTAATTCAACAATCTGCAGATGCTCTTGCAAAGACATCTTTCTTTATCATTCCCAGCTACCAATCATTAATGCGGCGCTTAAATTTTATTTCGAGAATCTCCAAACCTCGAGCCTTCATTTTAAGTTTGGTCGTCATAATTTCATTGAAAATGCGGCAATCCTGTGTAATTTGCACTGAGTTTTGACCATCTGCTTCTCACGGGGGAAATTAAAAGTAGAAGAAAACCCCAAAGAAGATCGAGGGCTGAAATAACCATGTGATTGGTTGCCAAAAAAGAAAAATAACTGTGAAATTTTTTCTTTCAATGCAGGTACTTCTTGAATGTCATCTTCAACATACTGAACAAGAAGGTCTATAATTATTTCCCGTATCCATAGTATGTTGTCCTCGCTGATTCACTTCCTCTGTGGAACATTTATAGATTTCCAGTTACTTGACTCAATGCTAATGCCAGAATTTAATTCCGCCCTGTTTACATTCTCTATAGTGAGAGCAGACTTGTAATTTTTGGCATGTTTTGTTCCTGCACATGATCACGCTCCTTTTCCCTCCTGCAGCTTCGTTTCTGTCATACATCTTCTTGTTGGAGTTGTGTATTGTCTGGTTAGTTGGTCCATTGGTCTGCCCAAACGTGCAGTAAGTTCAATGCTCCGAGTGTTTATGCCCTTAGTCGTTGCTCATCGTCCCACTAAAATTCAATTGACATGCTTTTATCACTTGAACAGCCCATTGATAAGGAGCTCTTAGCATTGCTGACTCCTGTTGCTATCTGCCATGCCCTAGGACACGTCATGTCCAATGTGTCTTTTGCAACAGTTGCCGTATCCTTTACGCATACCATCAAAGGTAAGCAGAGTCAAGAAAAGATCATCTTGTTTGCGGACAGAAGTTCAATCTTCTAGCATATGCAGGATGAACAACGTTCCAGTGGACACAGCTACCAGAAGTGCTAATAGCAGCGTGTTATTAGCTATTTAGATACTTTCAAGTTCTTAACAGCTAAAGGGTTGTGCTCATGGCGGATCCTCTGCTTTACCTAATGCTCTGTAGTCTCATGCAATTCTTTTCATTAGCGTAAGATGTAGTTTTTATTATTAATTGTTTTTCTTGTCATACCATTAACAGCCCTTGAGCCATTCTTTAATGCGGCTGCTTCTCAGTTCGTTCTGGGCCACCAGATCCCACTCTCCCTGTGGCTATCACTAGCTCCTGTTGTGATAGGTTAGTTGTGGATTCAGTTTTTGCAGCTCAATGCTTACTCATGCATGTGACACACTTGAGTATTATCCTGCTTTTTTATTTTTTTGAATATAAAGTAGTTGAAACTGATTAGATTCTTTATATAAATGGTATCAATTATATCGTCTCAGGTGTGTCGATGGCTTCATTAACCGAGCTTTCTTTCAACTGGACTGGTTTCATCAGTGCAATGATCTCAAATATTGCATTTACCTACAGAAGTATTTACTCAAAGAAAGCAATGGTGACAAATCTTTCAGAAAGCTTTTCATTCAGCAATTTGATTCATTTTAGAATGATCTGTGGTGGAAGTAAAGATAGCACATCTTACATTGCGACTGTTTCTTTATTAAAACATGTAGTTGGCGAGGATGCTAGTTGGTAGATGCTCTTCTTGAATTTATTTGTGCACTCAACGTACCTCGAGTCTTTTCTCTTGAATTGAAATTTCATTTTCTCTTTTCTGCAGACAGGAATGGACAGTACAAATGTGTATGCTTATATAACAATCATCGCTCTTGTGTTTTGCATCCCTCCAGCAGTTATTGTAAGCTTCTTACAAGTGATCAGCATTGATCACAGCAGAGATTTCAAATTCATTTGCTTCATGATATCATGCTTTGACTATCAACCGCAAATATAATGGCACTCTCTTCTCTAAATGAATCGCGCCAGCTGCAACCTTTGAGCATTGTCTTGTTTCACTTTCAGATTGAGGGCCCTCAACTGATGCAATACGGATTCAGGGAGGCCATTGCCAAAGTGGGTCTTTTCAAGTTCCTGTCAGATCTTTTCTGCATTGGAATGTTCTATCATCTCTACAATCAGGTATAGCATGGACTTCCAGCGGCTCAGCTTTGCTGTTCAATGTTTCAGAAAGAAGAAAACTGTAAAAATATAACCATCTGGGGAAAAGATTGGAAGTGCTAATAACGATTACTTCTATAGTTATCAAGTTTGTACTCTTGGATTCATGACTCATGAACATGGTTGCCTTTTTTGTCCAGGTTGCTACTAACACTTTGGAACGGGTAGCGCCACTTACACACGCAGTTGGAAATGTGCTGAAGAGAGTTTTCGTTATCGGTTTCTCCATTGTCGTATTCGGTAATATCTCGCTATTTTCTCCACTTCAGTTTTACGTAGCTAGCATTTGACTAGTTTCAGAACTCCAAACACATTTGTGCTCATAGATTCTGTACTTGCAAAACTACAGGTAATAGGATCTCCACTCAAACCGGGATTGGAACTGCAATAGCAATAGCTGGTGTGGCCATCTACTCCCTCATAAAGGCTAATATCGAAGAGCAGAAACGGGTAAATCCTGTTGAGTAACCTTCTTCTCATTATGTTTTCGAAACATCTTTCAAATACTGCAAGTGAAAAGTATTGCACTGCGGCCTTTGGAGAATGCTCAGTACATGCTTCTCTTCTGCCGTCAATCTAAAAACACCCTTCTCATCACGTCAAGCCAAATGAGTTCCCAGATCGACACTAATGTCCATCGGCATATCACCATTTTTCAGCTTAAAATTTCAACCTTTCTTCACTCTCGGCCCGGTTTTACTACACTGCCCTGACCCACTTTGCCTTGTTTTTCCAGAAGGCTGCAGCAGCCCCTGCTCAGTAACACACCGGTCGTGCAGGATTAACTGATTTCGTTGTACCTCTCCATGCATTTTTTAAGGTAATAAAGGAGTGAATTCTTTTTCCGAGGTTAATACCAGCTAGCCGAGCTGCCTCGAGGACTTGTCTGCATCGTCATGAAACTGTAGCTACTGGGTCGATTCTTTGTCCAAAACTTGCATTCGTCATGAACCTTTCGATTAATATCTGTGTAAGTACGCAGCCTCTAGACGGAATGAAACAAGAAATAACTAATGAAGATGCAATGTTTCAGATTGTTAAATCTCTCCCCCCGAGGCCTTAAAGCTTCTCACTTTCTCAGGCTGAATCAGCCTTTCGAGTTTCAATCGCGATCCTGTTCCAATCACATGCGAGTCGCAACTTGGGAACAATAACCGATTCGATTTGCTACGCCGATTGATTGGTAAAAATGATCAGATCAAGATTCCCATCATTGGTCTAGCATGTCATAACAATCTGCATAGCCAGAGGTTTGAATGTGAATCCACGGCTGAAATTGGGAGAACTCGCAGAAATTGTGGACCCATCCCATCTGGCAGGGCCCATTCAATTGGAACAACTAGTGGGCCCATTCGTGCTAAATGACAGGATTAACAGCAAATCATGACATGAATTCTGGATTTACACTTTATAATAACATCAAAAAAAGAAAAGAAAAGAATATGGCGATGGCTGTGTTGGGGAATATACAGCAGTGGAAGTTCAGCAATTGTCCGAAGTACGAACGGCTAGTTGGCCCAGCATTAAATTAAATCTTAAAAATGTACCAATCCCATAAACAATCACCCGTATATTCTATTTCTTCCTTCTCATTTATTTCTAAGGGAAGGGTCCTCTCGGCATCGTTGCCAATTGAGCAATTTGAAAATAATTTTCCTAATTTTATTCATTTTTATCTTTTAGAAATTCAAGTTGATGCACGATGTCCTCATTTTCAATGACGATGTACGATGGGAATACTTCTTCACCTCATGTGAGTACTTGCTGAACCACGGAAAAAGATTCAACGCTGTGCCCTTTTTTTCTTTTTTACTTAGAACTCTAATTAAACTCAAAATATTGGTCCTTAGAGCCCAAACGATGAAATGCTAACCGCTAATCACTTTAATAAAGACAGTACCTACGTCACAATGAAATCGTAGTAACCATTTAAAGCTGGTCCAGGGGATGGTCCGTGGCAAAAGGCAAACAATAGATGCGGTCGTGGATGGATATGATGATGGCATTAAGTTGGCCTATGCCAGCTTCTGTCACTAGGGTTTGGAAATAAATTCAGGTTACTTGGAGCTTGAACAGGGCACACTCAATCCTCCAAAAATTAAATGATTTTGATATCGACCAGACCACGAATTAGATTAGTACAAGACTGGTAAAGCTCGCTCGTCGATCGCCTTTGGAGGTAACTCTTTTGTGAATTCTCAAATATCACATAACTCTTTCGAGTCTAGAAATTTTACCTATTCAAAGCTTGAAGTCCAAAGTTGTTACTCATATAATTTTGCTTTAACATTTGAAAGAATAGACATGCAATTTCAAATCAAATGCACTAAACCACTTATAGTTGGTATTCCAAAGCAATTCAATATTTATGCGCATACTTAAAATTATGCTTGGCCTCATTTAATTTAGATTTCGTTTATTTAAAAAAAAATGAGAATTTTAAAGAATATTTTTCTAAATTTGATTTATTGTAAGCTCGAAATAATTAATTAATGAAAAATCATAATTATCTAAATTTTTTGACCAACGAAGAAAATGCGCTTTCTTTCTTTATTTATTTAAGCGATCCCATCGATCATATTTTTAAAATATTTTTTAATTTATTTATTTTTCGCAAAAGAGGGAGAGAGCGGCAGTGTTGCTAATTGCCATGGTTCACTTCACGAAAAGAAAAATAGCCACAAAAAAAAAAAAAATTGAAGGACATGATGCCAGACAGCGACAGGTCAGCCAGGCTTGAGAACCTCGAAGCTCATGAGTGGGACCCGGGATCTTGCAAGGAAACCCTCACCAAACCCAAACACCAAACCCAAACCCAGAGGCCGAACCCAAGGTTGGGTTAAGCACATGGGTTTATGACCGTTGAATGAACAGTCGATCAAAATCTCTCTCATGGCTTCTTGCCCACTTCCCCATGGCACTCCTCCCCATTCCCCTGCTCCATCATCAGACATTGTTTAATAATAATTTTTGCATCGATGGAAACCGTCCCTATATAAAGATGCATCATTGAATTTCTCAACACCTCAGAATTTGCTCAGGAAACCAAGATCCCTCCCTCCAAAAAAGAAAAACAAAAACCAGAAAGAGAGAGAGAGAGAGAGAGAGAAGGCTGCATTGCTATTTAGAGACCGTACTGAAACCCCATTACCCCTCTCAATTTGTTGCCTACTAGGACTGGAACCCTTCATTTCCAAGACAAGCTCCCTCCACCTCCCTCCATCTCTCTCTCTGTCTCTCTCAATCAGCCATCTGGCTCTCAAGCTCTACCAGAGCTCTCCACAGTTCAGCAAAAACTGCTCTCTTCAATGGCTGTTCTGGTGTTTCTAGTGCTCTTCCTGGCCCTCGCTGGCCATTCAGGTAGAGCTTATGAATCTGCCCCCCTTCCCTTCTCTCTCTCTCTCTCCTTTTTTTTTTCTTATCAAATGTGCAAGCAAAATGACATAAAGGGTTCTCATGTTTTCCCTTCCTTTTCCTTTTCTTGGTCTTCTGCTGTAGCTAGCGTGATAAAGTTTTGATCTTTACACACTTTCCTTTGCCTCCCTAATCCCCCCCAAAAATAAATAAAAAAACCTCTTTTTCATGACCATCTTTCCCTGAAAGCTCTATCCTTTTTCACGAACCAGCACCTCGTCCTGCTTGTTGGGCGTTCTCTCAATCTTTTTTTATTTGTTCATTTTTCTTTTTTGGCGTTTCTGTTTTAGTTGCCACATACTGCATATGCAAAGACGGGGTCGGTGACCAAGCCCTCCAGAAGACCCTGGACTATGCCTGTGGAGCTGGTGCTGATTGCTCGGCCATCGTTCAGGCCGGTGCTTGTTACCAGCCCAACACCGTGAAGGACCACTGCAACTACGCCGTGAACAGCTATTTCCAGAGGAAAGGCCAGGTCACTGGTAGCTGCGACTTCTCCGGGACCGCCACTCCTTCTACTGTTCTTCCGAGTACGTGCATTTCTAATGTTGTTGAAATTGGAAAAGAAAAAAAGAGGAAAAATATACCCTTCATTTCTGATTTCAGCAAATGTTGCTTGCGCATGATACCTTTTTGTGAGACTCGGGGTTGGTATGTGTTGTGATGAATGTTTCGCTGTGGCTTTTTGCAGATCAACCCTCTGGGTGTGTTTACCCTTCAAGCCCAAGGTATATCCATGCCCCAGATTTTCTTCAGAAAAGTTCCTTTTTTTAGATGATCTGCGCAAAGTATGATAATCAATCACTCTCACCAAGAAAAAAAAGAGAACAAGGAAAGAAAAGATTTTCCAGTTCTCATGGGTCTGTTTATGTCGTCGTCGTTTGCCATTTCACGACACCAAAACACACAAAGAAAAAAAACTTAGCTTTCTTGTTTTTTTCATTTCTTGCACGAGCAGTGTTGATGCTTTTCAGATTTGGTGGTGAATGATGTCTGAGAACATGACGCATGAGAGGGCAGTACCACTGCGCTGAATTAATTTGCAATTCAGAAAGCATGCTTGGCTCATTGCAGTACTCTGAGCTGGTCCCTGACGTTCAAAAAATTATTGCTGCATGCCTTCGTCATCATCCCTTTATAATAAAAACGAAACGTCTCATTATTTCCTCACCTCATGAAAACAGCACATTTAGTGTTTTCATAGACCAAGCATATTTGCTTAGTTTTCCTAGAAGGTTCGGTCTTTGTTCTATCTTGTAAGAACGAGGAATAACTTGAGAACGCATCGTTGTGGCTATTACATTAATTGTAAGTAAACTCGCGTCTACATCATACTAGATGAAGTCAAACCGACACCTAAAGCTTTAGCTCATGACTGCCCTTTAACAATACGATTAGTTGAGTACATTACTTCACTTATACATAAATGAATCTCACACTTCATCTACTCAGACATTGACCTTTCCGCTGTTCTCTTTGGGTCCGACGCAGCTCAGTGACGCCCACCACTCCGACATCCACCACGACGACCATGTCCCCGCCAGGCACCATCACCACCGCACCACCAGGGTTCGCCGGCGGCGTAGGGCTAGGCCCCACTGGGATCAACGACACCAGCGATGCCGCTGCCAGTCCGGCTTTCTTCAGCGGGATCAAATCGGTCCTCGTCTCTTTGGCCATCATTCCCTTGTTGTGGGGTTAAAAAAGTTCGAAGGGCCCAAGCAAGTGTACCGAATAGACAAAGTTGTGTGGTGGTGGTGGGAGTTTTGAAACTGGGAAAGGGTCCTCAAATAGGGACAGGTTTCACCACGGGTAGAAACTTTGTGATTTCGAGGGTTCGTGCCGTGTAGGAAATGAAAGCAACAAAGCATGGACCCATTTTTATTTTATTTTAGTCTTTTTCAGTTTTCTTTTCTTGAGAGAAAGGCTTTGGGGATTTCATGTAAATGTAGGCTTTGGAACATGTTCCTTAAAATTGGAGGGAGTTTTGGTGGTATGATGACTTCGGTGAAAATGGGCCGTCGCTGTCTTTTCTAGTTTTATTTGTCGATTCGATTCATTTGAAGTTTGTTGCGTTTTGTTTTAGCTTTTATGGGGTTTTGTGGTGGTTCAGAAGGTATTTTCCTTTCGCGGTGCACATTATATTATAGTTTATTAGGATTGTTTGGTCTTTAAGTCGATTGAATCAATCAAGCCCACCAACCGCCGTGCCCCATGTGGCCGTACACGTCTTATTCGTCCCAATTGTTTATTTTCGGGGATTTCCCTAGACCGCAGTCGGCAAGATCGAGTCGATCTCCATCGTAGATTATGTGGTTTTAATTGACGGGACTCGCAAGATGATTGTCATGTGAACCCTAGTCGAGGCAAGAAATTTTCCAATTATGTAAAAGACTTGTCAAATATGGGAGTTGTTGTAAGGATGCTTGCCGTCTTTGGCCGGGAGAAAGCATTTTCCATGTCGGTTGGATGGCTGACCACGTCGGATGAATGGTCGAACACTTCTTCCATTAGCTTGTTTAATCATGTGTCGATCTTAGGTCATGTGACCGCCACGCGAGATAAATTTTCTTTTAGTAGCATCAACAAATCAATCAAATAAGTTCAGTTATCTTATGAGTAATGCACTAACTACTCTCGAGCGACAAAATGGGGTGACCCTACTGTGAGGATTTTTGAATTATTGGTATATTTAAAGGTATGACATTCAATCACTCTTCAGCTACAAGTGGAAATATTGAACATAACATTATATTGAAAGTCACGACATTCAATATAATTAAATCTTTTTCTTTAATCATTTACGGGCCTCGACCATTCTTATTTATTAAATGGATGCTAAACATGGCTTTTCATCGTAGGTATATGTTAAGAGTAGATATGAATCTCTGTAGGCAATAGCTTAGAATAGATATGATTAATGTGGACGTATAGGAATACTAAGGAGCATGTATTTTTTTTTTTATAGAAAATGGGGTAACTCAAACACTAACCATGGTTTTGTGCATTATGCAAACTTCACAAAATCATTCAAACTTCAATTCTATTTAGGTCTCACACTATGATAAGTCGGATGTTTCTACCTCTATCATTTGGTGTAGTTGTGACTGAATTTTAATTGTGTTGTAAAGTTTTGTAATATAGCAACACTTGATATTTGAGTGAGATAACTTCCTAAAAGCTTATGTGGCTTTGAAATTGTTATCGCTACGAAGCATTTGTCAAACGTTTTATAAAAGCTACATCATTCCTCTTTATAGCTATAACTGTTATGAAAAATTATACCAAATAATCTTTAATTAGTATCATTAGATAATTGTTGTCTCTCAAAACATTCCGAGCATAATGTCATGGGTTTCCTTGGGGATTAATGATCTGACTTCTTGTCCATAAGTTTGATTTTCCACAATACCATGTGCAAATAGTTTCATAATTGAGCTTTCCACATGAATTCTACTTGCATTTTATTTGGCCCTTGAGATTAGTAATATCTTCTAGCTAATTTACCTACCTAAGACAAGCTTGAAAAACATCATTAGCTATTATGAGGGTCAAGGCTTGTTTTGTAAAACTAAAGAAAGGCACTAAAAATTTAATCGCTAAATTTTAAGTGGCGATTCTTAAGTGTTGATAGATAGAATTAAAATGTTACTTGACAGTAATTGAAAGTAAATCATTGAATAATACTAATCTCTCATTAAACATAAATTTGGAATAGTTATTGCTCAATTTCTTAACATAAAATCAGCATGCTTTGACAAGATATAAGTAACATCAGTCCCTTTTCTACTTAACAAATTAAGTGGTGTCTACCTTAGTAATTGGACCTTTTAAGTAAAATTTTGAGTAAGATTGTTAATCGAAATTGATCTCATTATGCGTTGAATTCATTCTTTCGGCCCTTAATTCAGATTGTCCAACGAGCCAGAACTAGAGTTTTAGAAAGAGGAGCGAATATCACAGAGGCCCGTAATCTGGCGCGCTGGAAAGCCGGGCACGCAGCAGGGGCGTGGTAATTTCGATCATCGATTGCTTTATTCCACGTCATGCAGGAGAAAATATTAGGTGCGTGCCATGCAGATCCAGCGCCACGTCAGCGCCACGTCAGCAAGACGCGACCGAAAGGGTGGTGGTGGTCCTTCTCATTCTTCCGAGTTCCGACACTGTTTGGGGGAATCTCATGAAGAAATTCCGCTCGAGTCCGATGATTGACTGTGGCGCCCGTTGAATATTCGGGCTGGCGGCTCTCCGTTTCTCTCTCTAGCTCTCAGCTTCGACGCGACGCCCTCAGCGGCCATTCAGAGCGCGCTGAGCTCTTCACCAGTCGCTTGTTTTGCTGGATTTCGAGCTGGGTCTTCGTGGATTCACTGCGACGATGGTGAGTGAATCGCGCCATCATCTATTCTTTCCTGTAATGTTTCTGATGGAAGAAAATTGAGACGGGTTTCGGCTTTTGGACGATGATTGTTCGTTGCTTGCTATCTGGCCGTAGCTTCTTGGGTCTGACTGAGCTGTGCTTAATTTGGTAGCTTATCTTCTAGTTGTTGGATCATCATATGCCGTTCTGCCCTTTTCTGATATTCTAATGTTTGGTTGGTGAGTAATTCTTGTGTGAAAGCGGAGATGCAAGTCAATGGTCTTATGCTTCACAAATTGCCTATGTAAAACTCTGAGTATTCAATGCAGAATGTGACTTTATATGTGGTGGTATCGTTGGCTTTTGTTTTTCTGTCTTTTAGCCATCGTGGGTCGTTTTAGTTGTTAGAGAGATTTGGGAAGCATGGGCTGTCGGGTGATCATGAGCTCCGATGGTGTCTGATAATACCTCTTCCTTTTCCCTTGATGACTTTCTCCATGATTCCCGTAGATGGCCTTTACTGTATGCATGGTTGGCATGCTGTTATGCGTTGTTGCTCTGTGATTTAATGATGTGGTGTGTGACAAAAAGGGTGGACACTTAGCTAGAGAAGCGGTTGCTAACCTAGTGATACTTTTGCCGGAACCACGGTAATTCTGAGTTTACTAGTGTCCGCTGTATAAGTTCTTTCATGATTGAAAGGCCAAAAGAAAGGAAGTAACTTGTCTGCAACTATCCATTTCTGTCTCACAGGATTTTTCGGGGATGCCGTTCTTGACTTTTTCACCAATTGAAGGAACAACTTCAAATGGTTTGAAAATGTATCTCGTGGAGAACAAAGTAGGAGCGATAGCATGCATGCTGCTTTCCCTCTTCTTCTTGGGAACGTGGCCTGCCATCTTCACTTTTCTGGAGAGGCGAGGCCGCCTTCCGCAGCATACTTACCTGGATTACAGCATCACCAATCTCCTGGCAGCTGTCGTTATTGCCTTCACTCTCGGGGAGATAGGCAAGGGCACCACGGATTCGCCCAATTTTCTGGATCAGCTTTCTCAGGTGACTTTCTCCTTTCAAATTATCAGATGCAGTTGGCATGCGACTCTGTGCTGTTGCATTTTGTTTTTCCTCACACTTTCCGGATGCTTATAGAAAGAAGTGTTCTGAGTGCCCAACACTTTGTTGCTGCATGAACATGTGACTCTTAATTATTGTTTTGAAATCTTATAGAAGTAATCAATGCAGGATAATTGGCCATCCGTTCTGTTTGCTATGGCAGGTGGAGTGCTCCTCAGTCTTGGAAATCTTGCCACACAATATGCATTGGCTTTGGTTGGTTTATCAGTAACATTAGTGATCACTTGCAGCATGACTGTTGTTATAGGTATTTATCCATTTATCAATGCCTCTCCATTCTCGATGTTTTGGTCATTGTTTGCTAGTGAATGATGAGGCACTTAATATAGTGCTAACCAGAAGGACCCCGAGCCGTGCAAAGGAATTTGCTGACCTTCCTTACTAACTGATATAACTGGGTAATAGTATCAGTTCCGTAGCTTATGGTCTTCGTTTTTTTTCGTGCCACTTTGACAGGCACAACTGTAAACTACTTCTTGGATAACAGGATCAACAGTGCAGAAATTCTTTTCCCAGGAGTTGGTTGCTTTGTCATTGCAGTTTGTCTGGCCTCAGCTGTTCATGCATCGAATGAGGACGATAATAAAATGAAGCTCAATCAGTCAGGTCTTGGCAATTTTGATGCCAAGTATGTATAACTGCCTACAGTGAATGTGCTATCTCTTTCTGAGCTTACGGCCTGATTCATCCACTTTTCTCCTGGAAGCATGATAATAAGATGGATTTATATTTTACTTCTAAAATAGATGGAAGTGCCATCTATAAAAATTCATTTAAAAATTCATTGATATTTCTTTGCTTAACACTTAGAAAAGTTGGGTTTCCTTCACTGTTTTAAAATTCAAGTCTTTCTGAAGATTCTTATGATCATTACTCTTAAAAGACTTCCCGCTGGATATCCCCCCCAGTGCCACTTCAAATTATCAGAAGATGAAAGCATGGTTTTCTCACTGATCTTGCTTGACTTGTGGCACTTCTAATTGAATTTCAACAGGACTTCAAGCTTTTCTGCCTTGAAAGGAGTACCTCAAAATGATGGTAGGACTTTAATTCATTATGCAGTGAACAGATTTAATTATCAAATTGATTCCATTTCCCGAAAACAGCACCTTTGGTTCTTCATCTCTGCCTGCTCTAACAATAGGCTTCTTTACAGAAGATGTGGAAAATGCAAGTGGTTTATCTGAGAAGGTGGAAGTAGGGACAGCAGATTTTCTGATCGAACTTGAGTATCAAAGAGCAATTAAGGTTTGTTGATTTTATCTCAATAAATTGATTCTCGAAGCCAAAGTAGTTTAAACTCATCTGAACATTTTGCACTTTTTACATCTACTAGGGTTATGAGATAAGGTTATCCATGTTTTTCTTCTGCATCGTATTCCAAATGATGACTTGCAGTTTGTTCTTCATGACTTCTTGTAGGTTCTTGGGAGGAATACTTTGTCTGGTCTTGGAATAGCTTTTTTTGCTGGTGTCTGCTTTGCTCTTTTCTCACCTGCATTTAATTTGGCAACAAATGATCAGTGGCATACTTTGAAGGAGGGTGTTCCTCACTTGACAGTTTACACAGCATTTTTTTACTTCTCGATATCATGCTTCATCCTTGGCGCTGTTCTGAATGCCAGCTTCCTCTACCACCCTATTCTTGGTTTACCCAGATCATCATTCAAAGCTTATGCAAGTGACTGGAATGGAAGAGGTTGGGGTCTTTTAGCTGGCCTTTTGTGCGGATTTGGTAATGGCCTCCAATTTATGGGAGGCGAGGCTGCTGGATATGCTGCCGCAGATGCTGTTCAGGTTTGTTGCTGAGCTTACCAGTACGTGTGCATGAGTGATTTCACTGAGAAAATATTTTGACTCATCCTCGTGACTCTGCGATGTTATCCATGTCCCCCCCACTTTGCAAAGCCTACAGCAACCTCTGTTAGATTGCTATTATATTAACTGCTTTTTGGTGATCAAGACAAATGCAATTCGATTTTAAATCAACATGAAACCCTCTGATATTACATCATAAAGGCAAAACTTGGGATGATTAAATAGCAAATTTTTTTGCTCAATTATAGCTTTGCAATATTGGAACAACTAAAGAGGGTATGGCTGTGATTTGGTTTCGACACATGCTTTTCGTTATTGTTTGATGTACAGAAGGATCAAGTATGAAATATCAAAGTCTTACCGTGGCAAAACATGTTGTCGTTGCTTATGAGAAATAGAAGAATTTTGTGACATTGAAGGAAAGAATTGTTCCCATCTAATCTCTTAGCTTCATGCAGGCGCTTCCGCTCGTCAGCACTTTCTGGGGCATACTTCTGTTTGGAGAGTACCGCAGATCATCGAGGAGAACCTATGTGCTGCTCGTCAGCATGCTGTTCACGTTTATCGTGGCTGTCGTGCTTCTCATGGCATCAGCGGGACAACGCAGCGTGAGTGCCAGTGCCTAGTTCTTCCCAAGATTCATAGTCTAAAATAAAACAACGGTCGCATTTAACATGGCATGGAGGGGAATTCCACGGTTCATGGATTAGTGGAATTGCACGCGAGTTCGCATAAAAGCTCATGCCAGATAGAATAGGATTCCAGAAACCGGGTGAAAGAATCATCATTTTCGACCCGGAGAAATGGACAGTAACGAGCTCCGGCGCCTGGGAACTGAATGCATTTGGTTGATTTTCCTCCCACCATTGATTTGGTTGTGAATTATTATGGGGTTTTGCGTTTCGTCTGTTATTATTTAGGTTCACCAGGTTTTTCTGGAATTTGAACAACAGAGAGAGAATCTGAACGATCAAATTTGGAAGCTAGGCAATGGCACGATTGGACTTGAAGATCTGGCTGAATGTGTATCTTAATGTGTCGTCCATGCTTCTCCGCGGCCCATTTGTGTATCGAAATGTTCGGGCCGGCCCGGCATTTTTAATGTGAACGCCCTATCTCGGCCCGTTGATCGACTTCTCTCTGCATCGACACATGAAATGGCCACTAGGTGCAATGACTCCTCTTTTTGGTGGGCCAGCAACTGAAGTGCAAGTTGACATTGGCGACGGGACCTTATCGACCTTTTATTTTAGCTCATCAATGGAGTTAACGACGACATCTTTTTGGGTCCTATATCAATAAATGTCCGTGCTTTACAATCTTAAAATTTATGATTGAGTTCTGAAATTTATCATGAAAATATAAATAATTCTTAAATTTTAATTTTGTTAAATTGGTTTAATCAAATCTTTTCATTTCGTGATAAATTTTAAAATTTGATTATATTTTTGAAAGTTTTAAGACTATTGCATTAACTTAATAGTATTTTCTGAAAGTTTTAACAATTAATAAGCATCTTTGTCACAAATTTTGAGGCTTTTAATGCAATTTTTTTTCTCTTAGCTTTTTTTAGTGAAAAGTCGAAAAAGGCAATATATCGAATAAAAATCCGCTAAGCTTTGACGATGAGGGCGATGATGCTAGAGCATGAGCATGATCATGATCCGCGAGCGTCCTGAGTTGGCGGACGACCGACCAGATTCCGGCGTCGTCGCTCGCCGAAGACGGCGGCGTGTTCGCCGGTCCGTCGGTGCATGTACATATATAGCTGATCTCTATCCAAATTCGTCGAGAGATTCCCGGCCGTGCGAATCGAATCATCCTCCCGCATTATTCCGATTCCCCTCGATCCGTAAGCACCGCGTCGCATCAACTGGGTACTCTCTCTCTCTCTCTCTCTCTCTCTCTCTCCTCGCCTTTTAGGGGCGCGAAAGTTGACTTCGTTTGCACTGGGGGCGCTGTCGAGTTCGTCGTTTGTTGACTTCCCGATTCCGACATCCGACTTCTTCCGAGCAAACCCATTGTGATCCTCCTCCGTCTCGAACAGCAAGTCATCGTCTTGCCTTTTCGGGGGGCCTCTTTTGCGAGCTCGCGAACTGGGTGTTGGTCGGGCTGGGCGTTGAATGCGGATGGGGAGGGGCGCGAGAGTTGCGGGATGGGTTTCGTTGGCTGTTTTGGCGGTGGTCGGGAGCTTCGTCGGACGGGTGAGGTCGCATGGAGACCAGCCTCTGGCGAGGATCGCCGTTCACGAGACGGTCTTTGCTCTCGATGGAACAGCGAGCATCAAGGCGTCTCCTTCGGTTCTCGGAGTGACGGTAAGGCCTGGATGGCTTGTTCTTCTTCTTGTTGAGCTCAATGTCTGACTGGCTGATGCTGGATATCCTAGGCCTGGTCATTCACTCGGGTCCTTGAAATGTTTTGAAAGATTTTTTGTACTGTGTATTGAAAGACTTGGTCGTCCATAATTATAAAAAATGAAAGCGGCGGTGGAGGCTGACGGAAGCTACATCTATTGTTTTAGGGGCAAAATACGGAGTGGGTATCATTGGAGTTTAGCTCTCCGAACCCATCAAATGATGACTGGATTGGAGTATTTTCTCCCGCGAATTTCAGGTGATTAGATTGCTCTGCATTGCAGCAATTCGTGGTGCAGGGCTTGTGTCCTTTCTTTTCCTTTTGGTTGACCGTTAAGATGAGGATACTGTTTTCTTGATGTTCAATTCTATTCCGCTACTTTGCAGTGCTTCCACCTGTTCACCTGAAAATCCGAAAGTCTTTCCGCCTCTTCTATGTTCAGCACCGATCAAGGTAAGTGTAACACTCCTTGCAATCACTCTTAGATTATCTTCCGTGATTTGTAGCTTCAACTGTTGTTTGTGCTCCCTTGCAGTATCAATATGCAAATTACTCAAGCCCTGCATATATAAGTACGGGAAATGGGTCCCTAAAGCTTCAGTTGATCAACCAGAGATCAGATTTTTCATTCGCACTTTTTTCTGGTGGTATATTAAATGTAAGTGCTCTACTTTATTTTTGCATACCAAGTCCATGACTAGTTTTGGCCTATATCAGCTACTCCAATCAAAGCAAATGTATGAGCTATCAAGTTCAGAAGATATTTGCTGTACATTAACGGACATCTGCTGAATGCTGAAGTTGATCTTAAATGCCGAAACTGCATTAAAAAGACTGATACTATTTTCATTTGCTCTTAGCTGAGCATGCGTTTTAAATTTATTATTTTGTTGCTGAAGTTTGCACCTTGTCAGTAGCTACTTTTTCCTTGACTTTTCCAACTTTTTCACTTATGTCTCATTTGTCTGTTGTGATGTTGGATGCACCACAGCCAAAACTGGTTGCAGTATCAAATACAGTTGCATTTGCAAATCCAAAGGCTCCAGTTTATCCTCGCCTAGCTCAAGGAAAAGAATGGAACGAAGTATGTCTTACACCTTTTCATGTAGAAAAGTTTGGCATGTTTTATGGTTCTTTTAGATATTGGCAGTGCAATTGTTTTTGACAAATGTCTAGGTTTCTGCTTTTACACAAGGCAGCCTCTGCTTGCACATGAGTTTTCCTGTTTTGTCTGCAAATACCAATTCCTAGGATAAAACACGTTTGGAAATGTGATATCAGATGACTGTAACATGGACAAGTGGATATGGAATAGCTGAAGCACAGCCATTTGTTGAGTGGGGCCCTCAAGGAGGAGGAAAAATGCGTTCTCCAGCTGGAACATTAACTTTTGACCGTAGTAGCATGTGTGGTGAGTAAACTCTTTTTTGAACATTGTTGGAATGAATTGTAATGCATGACAAGCCTCTGTCTCCTTCAAGCACCAGTTTGAGGTGTATTATGAGTTTAATACTGAAGGTTCTTTAAAGGTCTGTCTGGGGTCCTCATCTTGATGATTCTAAAAATTTTTATTCTAAATCAATGTACAATTGTGGAAAGGTAGAATTTTGACTTTACTCATTGCTTGGAATCCTTAGTACTTGGACCATAATGACAGTGCTTCGCATACCCAATAATTCAAGATTCCAGCCATGGTTTGAACTTCGAAGTGGACTTCTTGATGTTTCACAAATTATAATTCCCTTGGTGATCTAAATTTTCAGGAGCACCTGCAAGGACAGTAGGATGGCGTGATCCAGGATTCATCCACACCAGTTTCTTGAAGGAATTATGGCCAAACACTGTGTAAGTGTGCATGCTGTTTCTTCTACAGATTTACGGTTTTACGTTAGACTTTTTAGAATTATGTTAAACCAAGATGCCAATTTTTATTCATTACCCACTATGAACTCTATCTCAGCATAACTTTTCTAAGAAACTCCTTGCCACCTTAAATAAGCTGACCGCCTCAGTCCCTCTCCTTTTCTATTGTGAGGTGAGAAACAGTCAGGATTTGTCTCTTTCCACTCTGCTTGTGATGCTGAGTGAATATAGCTGGAGATTAGAAGGGATTTATTTCATTTGTGGGATCCTTGAAATTATTTAGTACACTTGCTGCTGTTTTGGAATTAAGAAGTTTTTTCTCCTCCAGAGAGAGGGAGGGGGGGAGGATGGGAGGTGGAGGGTGGTTATTAGTTGAATCCTGGGTCAACTTCATCCTTCAGTATGATAATATATTGAATCAGTCATCTTACTGAATGAATTGTAGTTGTGTGAATCATGGATGCTGTATCAGCCTTAAAATTTACTTGTCATCTCCTCCTCCTCAGAGGTTATTAGCTAAATCCTGAGTTTGCTTCGTCCTTTGGTATGATAATATATTGAGTTGGCCTTCTTATCAAATGAATTTGTCATTGTGTGAATCATGGATTGTTTGCATATCAGCCTTAGAGTTGACTTGTCATGATTAATGGTTTTGAATTGATTGTTTGAATTTATTGCAAGTTTCTAGCTATATTAATTTCGAATTGTACCTCAGTATTACTTTTAATGAAAATCTAGGTATTATTACCAGTTGGGGCATAAGCTATTGAATGGTAGTCACATTTGGAGCCAGAAATACCAGTTTAAAGCATCTCCTTATCCTGGTCAAAACAGCTTGCAGCGTGTTGTCATTTTTGGGGACATGGGAAAGGTTTGATCTCTATTGAACTAGCAGCGCCCATCACTAATTAATCTCTTTCTTTTGTTTGTGGCTTATAAGTTATTGCCTTTGAGCAATGGAAGACATTGTATATAGTCATATTGTTTACTACGGACATAAGGCATTTCACTTAGGTGAAGGACATTAATTGAGAAATCTGATTTTAAGAATATTCATTAATTACTTGCCATTGCTTAATTTACCAAAAACAACCTCCACTGCTCAAAGGAACCTTATGTGAAACTCCTTCACTTATTAGTAAGCTGTAAGATCTGTACTCAGTAGCATGCTCTTTTGATCTAAGTGGGAATTCAAGATTCTTGAATTTTGGTTAACTGGGCATTTGCTTTCATAGTTTTGTTCTGTCTGGAAGGTCATTATCTCTCTATCTATCATGATCTGATCAGAGAACCTTGATAGTTGGGCTAACCTGATCTTCGATTCTAAAATGTTTGAGAAGCACCCTGTGCTGATTTGTATCATTCTTATCGGGATGATAGACTACCATATCTCATTGCAGGGTGAAGTAGATGGCTCGAGTGAGTACAACAATTTCCAGCCTGGCTCTCTTAATACCACCTATCAGCTCTCCAAGGACTTGAAGAACATTGATATAGTCTTACACATTGGAGATATATGCTATGCAAATGGATATATTTCGCAGTGGGATCAGTTTACAGCGCAGGTTGAGCCAATTGCCTCGAGTGTTCCTTACATGATTGCGAGGTTTGTCTTGGTTTTTCCTGCTCCTCCCTTCCTCCTCTTGGCACAGAGGTTTGGCTAATGTTGAAATTGCAGTTTCTGTGATTGTTAATGGCTTTTGGTCTGAGAAATTATGTTTAGGAATTAATTTATCAGTTGATATTACAATCTGGATCCTGGAGTCATCCAGCTTTTTCTAGCGGGACTTACTAGTTTTGTTTTTCAGTGGTAATCATGAACGAGACTGGCCTGGAACTGGATCCTTTTATGGAAATACAGACTCAGGAGGTGAATGTGGTGTCTTGGCTGAAACAATGTTTTATGTTCCTGCAGAGAACAGGGCCAAGTTTTGGTAAGGATGAGAAAGAGCGTGTCGTGATTTCGCCAATGCAACTTTTTACCTTGTCTAACAAAATCCCAGGTTGTTCTGAATGTTGTTGTGCTTGATCTAGGTACTCCACTGATTATGGCATGTTCAGATTCTGCATTGCTGATACAGAACATGACTGGAGGGAGGGAACAGAGCAATACAAGTTCATCGAGAACTGTCTAGCATCTGTTGATAGGCAAAAACAACCATGGCTGATTTTCCTTGCACATCGGGTATTGGGTTATTCTTCTGCTGACTTTTATGCTGTGGAAGGATCGTTTGAAGAACCAATGGGCAGGGAGAGCCTTCAAAAACTTTGGCAAAAGTACAAGGTTGACATTGCCATGTATGGCCATGTTCATAATTATGAAAGGACCTGTCCTATTTACCAGGTATACCTGTGACTTTATTCTGCAATGGAGTTGCATCTTATCTGTAATTGCTCCACTATCATCAACTTAGCACTTAGATATCATGTCAATCTGTTCTAAAATGGCTAGTCTAAAATTTCATTATTTTTTATCTTAATTATCTTAGTTATAAAAAACCTGATTTTTGCAGCTAAAAACTATAATTTTGTATCCGATGCAATACATTTTACAGAAGATGAAATTTTTTAGCAATTTATTTGTTTTCAGAAGTGAAAGTCTTTTCATTGCCTTGTGCAACTTGTTCGATATTTAGTATTATTTTGTTTCTGATGTCACTGTTTGATAGTCTAACTAATGGTCATTTGATATACATTGTTTATGTGGAAGTCTGTCAACTTGCATAGTGGTTATTCTGAAGTATCTGTGGGTAGATTAGCTTAGTTCAGTTAGCTGATACTCTGAATCCGAATTGATTGTTCTTAGTTGAAGCTTACTGAGGGAATTTGAGGAAGATGGATGTTTCTTTTTCTGTTTTAAATCTCTGAGTACTCTTTGACCAAAACACATGCATGTGTTGGTTGCATCTTGTCAATTGTTTCTGCTGACATAAAAGGCTTCGGCTTGATATGGACTGCAATTTAAAATTTTAGACTTCTGAATTCTTATCCTCCTTTTTGGTTTTGGCTGCAGAATATCTGCACAAATCAAGAGAAAAATTACTACAAAGGAACTCTGAATGGAACGATACACGTTGTGGCTGGTGGTGGAGGAGCAGGCCTAGCAGAGTTCACTGCTCTCCAAACAAAATGGAGCTTGTTCAAAGACTATGATTATGGATTCGTAAAACTAACTGCATTTGATCATTCAAACCTATTATTTGAGTACAAGAAGAGCAGCGATGGAAAAGTTTATGACTCTTTCAGAATTAGTAGGGATTATAGAGACATCCTGGCTTGCACTGTTGATAGTTGTCCAAGCACAACACTGGCATCATAACTTGGAAACATAAGGGGAGATAGCCAAATGATTACCGGAGTTTTGTCATCCTTGTATCATGAGGTTTTGTACCGTGAGACTTCTTCTCCTCGGATGTAATTTCTGTAAGCATCAAATAGAGCCTAAATATTTTCTCTCTGATGTTATTTCTCAAGGCTGTTGCATCTTCTTTCGTGATATACCGACTCCAAAATCGCTAGCTTGACCCTATTAATATGTTTGGTTGGAAAGACGTCTCTTTTCAAGCAATCATTTATTCATATAAGTTGTGCGTACAATTGACAGATCATTAGATTATCTTCTTGATCGCGAGCGAGAGGTGTTACTAATTGGATAATCCAGTGCTCAGTTGGCATGCCGTGGACCGACATCGGCATCCAAACTGATTAGTTCTGTTCCCTAAACTTTTTATTTAGGGGGGGGTGGTCAGGCTCCTGTTCCCTCAACATGAAAACATTCTGGCATGCTCGTATACAATGCTTAAATGAGTTCAAGTTTTGAACTTTTATCTTTTGCGTTAGGATCTAACCTTATAGATTATATCTGTATATCGGAAATTTATCTTTTCAAGGCAAATGTTTTGCAATCTCGACATGGGTTAGCTGGTTCAAAAAATCCGTGCCATTCTCAAACGAAAATGCTTTCTGCATCCGATAAAAATGCAGTCTCGACATGAAGCGCATCGATTGCAGTCACATACCATCAATGGCAAACTATAAAGATTCTTAATAAGAGCTCAAATATAGTAAACACCGGAAGAAAGATAGAGGACGTAAAATTTCACCACAAGAGGTTTCGCCATAAATTCGCGGTCTAAATTGATATTTGACAAGAATGCAGCATGCAACCTAAATTTAAGACACCATAAAATCTCAAAAAATTATGGCAATACGTGGACATATGGAAAAGCTTTTTCTTCCTTTGGGCGGATATCGTTTGTTTCTGTTCGAGCAAGAGGCATTCTAGCAAATCCTGGTTGATCATTTCTCGACGGCGAGTCATTACATTTATCAAACAGTTACACCTGGAAAACAAAGACCAAACGACGTTGTGTAGAGACAAGAGATGGTTAGTTAGTAACGAACCTGAAGACCCACCGAAGGTGTCTCCCTGCCTTACATCATTTTCTATCCGATTGCAACCTTGCAGATGCTTCTTTCGTTGTTTTTTTTATTTTCTTTCTTTTCTTTCGGTTTTCGTGTGTTCAATTGATCGGATCCTACCTTTTTTAAAGAAGCAATCAGGATAAACAGAGTTTGCAATCGAAAGCAACAAAAGCAGGAGAACTACGGAAGGACATCTATCAGTTTCATCCGATTGTCATTGTTCGTCTAGCGCTTTCTGTCTTTACATTTACATTTATATTCATATCCGGCCTTCCCTGACAGAAGAAGCCCTTCGTCGGTAGAGGTTCCGGCAGTGCAATGATCATGAGAAACGGTCATTTTACTTATACAACCATCCTTTTTTTCTTTTGTGTTTTCTTTTGTCCGGGTGGTTGATTAGGTCGGCTGACATGAAGCTAATGATTTCAGGAGCCGATTGCTCCCGGTGAGTTATGTTTTGTCACTCAGGGAGATGTTATAGAATTGGCATCAGGACACTGCATCATTTCAAGGTATGAAGTTTCCCGTGTTTACTCTCCTGTATATTTGCATTCATTTTCGGTTCTATGGCAGGTAATATAAGCAGGTCTTGATAGGACCAGATTAATGAAAATGTCCACTCGATAAATGAGCGTCTATGTATCAGGATGTAGTAGCACACGAAAACTGAAGGATGCTCAGGAAGCATGATAACCACAAGAGTTCTTATTCTGTGATTGGAAAACCCAGTATTTCTTGTTCTTTACGTGCCAGGGATTGACCTTGTCATATATAGGAGATTAGATTTTTAAGTTTATGGGATGACTGTAGGTGATGCAGTTGGTTAATAGGAGGAGATGCTGTCACCATTACACAACTGCTGCTTTATTCTTCTTCACCGGTGTCGCTTCTGAGATGTCAATGATTATTTCCGTCGCTCATATCCACATGAAAGATGCATAACTAGAGTCTGCACAATGCACTTGATTCATCTTTCTGTCACATGCTCCAATTATTCCTCGTCCCCTTAAAATATATACAATTTTCTACAAAAATCAGTGCTTCATTTGTGCTTTTGTAATTGCCTAGTCATCTCCTGCTCGTCCCGCAGTTGCAGAAAATTCATATTGTATGTCTTTGCGGTTCCTGGTTTATTGAACTGGGCAGTGATGACAATACAGCTTGTTATTCCCTATTTTCTTTTACTAGGTTACTTAGGAATCAAACATTGAAAGTAGTCCAGCAATGGACCCGGGATTCAAGGATGAAAGTACTAAACCTCTAAGAATGCATTCAGATAATCCCAATGGGGGTCAAAGCAGCACACAGTCGACATCTGCATTAGATAGAGATAAAACAGGTAGGATTGGTAGCAGCAAAAACCATCCGAAGTACGACCATAGGAGCAGAAGTAGAAGCACTAATCAGTCGACAGGAGATTTAGAGGCTTCAAGTCCTGAACACGATCTATCGCCGCTGTCCAAGAGAAAATCAGGGCCCATCACTTCCCTGTCTCCATCTTCGTCCAATGCATCATTAGACGATCTCTTCCAAGTAGAGGCAAGTGAATTAACTAAGCCCAAAACAGATGGTATCGCTCCTTCGCCGGGACATGATGAGTATTGTCCATTGAAGTTACGGAAAGACAAGGACACCAGTAAGGTATCTTCGAAAGCAGAACATGACTCAGAGTCCTCCTCAGGTGCCGCATCGACATCACCCATGTCTGACATCACACACGAGTCGCAACTTCATAGTATGTCGCCAATACAGTCTCCTCCAATCCAGGTGATGGACCGATCGGGTGGGTTCAGCCCTTGTAGGATTCCGTCTTCTGTATTTGAAACGAGCAAACCTTCGACACCTGTTGAATGGAGCATTGCTTCCAATGAATCACTCTTTAGCATACACATAGGGAACAACAGCTTCTCAAGAGAACATGTCTTTATGCCCGCCAGTTTGCAGAAGTTTGAGGAGTCGGGCAGGTCCAACGAGTTCATTACTATCAGCCCGCCGCTTCCACACACAGTGGCATCACTTGACCAAATTGTCGACATAGAAAAGACCCCTGCAGCAAATAGCAAGAGCACAGAATTTACCAAGGACTTAGAGAAGGAAAATGGAAATAGCAGATCCGAGGAAAAGGCGAACTCTCCTGCAATGACTTGGAGTTCCTCTTGCCTTTCAAATGTGAGCAGAACAAGCGCCCCATCTTTCTCTTTCCCTGTGTAAGTCAGTACTAACTTTGAGCGGATGAATATATAGTTGATGTCATTATTTGCTCAAATATTATGAACAAAACTAGACATGTCTTGCATATGGATTCTAAAACCACTTGAAATGCATTGATCTTTGAAAAACTACTCATAAGCAAGCACCTCTAAATTTTACTTATTCATAAAGGGTAAACAATTCTGTTGCTTGTGAAAAAAGAAACTGCCAATCAAGCTTATTCCATGCAATCCTGCATGTATGGTTGCATTTGTGAGAATTTGGTTGCCTTTTCTGTTTACTTATGATGCATAACCTAATCTTTGAAGCATCTTTCTATCGGCATTTCAATTCAGGAAACTAGTTGACAATGGTTAAGAATGTATACCCTTCATGTGGTTGCAGAAAGAAGAAGAATTCATGTCCGAAACCTAGATGGATGAGGAAAACGTGTGTGTGTCAGAGAAAGAGGTGTGTGTGGCCGTCATGCCACTGTTCTAATTGTAGTCGGGCATTCTGCTGCCATAAGTGGACATGTTGCTTCTGTAAATGGCCATGTTGCTTCTGTAAGTGGCCGAGTTGCCACTGTTGCAAGTGGCCGGGTTGCCACTGTTGCAAGTGGCCGAGTTGCCGCTGTTGTAAGTGGCCGAGTTGCCACTGTAAATGTCCGAGCTGTTATTGTCCTAAGTGTAGCTGTGCGTTCTGCTACCATTGGAACTGTTGCCGAAAACAGTCTTGTTGTTCTTCTTCCACCACGTATGATCCTCTCTCCTCTAACCTATTTGTTAGTCATTTTACTAGGAAAAAACTGCTTACTAGTCCAATGTTCTGTACCATTGAACATTTGACTTGCATTTTATAGTTTAGGGAACCGAATTTCTCATTTGTGTGCTTCTCCGAATTAGATGAAACCATACGTTTTTCTTCGAGGATTTTAATGTCTGTGTTAACATGTGCAGATTGGCAGACGCAGAGAAAAGCAGTCATGCGAGACTGGAAGATCGAGGACTGTATCAGCTGCCTCCTGCTACAGGGACAACTCCCAGATCGATTGCCAGTGAGCGTGCTTGTTGCTCTTGCCATTCTTGCCGCCCTTGCTCTTGCCATTCTTGCCGCCCTTGCTCTTGCCGCCCTTGCCGCCCTTGCTGTTCCTGTAACTCTTGTGATTGTTGCTGTCATCTTGGCCTCTGTTGCTAAATTTTCACATTCTGGAGTCCTTATGAATTGTCAATGACAGTCATTCTACCGACAGTTTTTACGACCTGCTCTCAGCTGATTTCGCTTGCCCCAATAGACACATGGACTGGTCGTATTACACAGGTATGACAGGATTAATGCCCGAAATTATTCAAATTTAAGATATAAATTACGAGGAAAAATTCATTAAGTACATCCCCTTTTGAAGGAAAAAACCAACTGACCAACCCTGATAAAACTTCTAAAGCCTGTTTCCGTGCTGCTTTAAGGCAAACAAAATGGGAAATCTGTCATCTATCCCCTTTTGTAGGACGAAACCATCGACGCAATCTTTTGCAATATCTGCTTCTCTGAAGGGGAGGTCCATTCTTGATATCTGTGGAGGCTTCCGGTGAAATCTGTGAAGAGTCCATCCACTCCCATCTTGTTTATCCAGTAATCATATTCAACATACGGATCTTGATGGAAGTCAAAGTGCAAGAACGAATTCTCATTGCGGAATGTGTAAGGGTGCACCTGCAATGAAAAACCAGAATTCATAACCAACCACATTTCCTGTGCAATTTCGTGTTTTCACCTCAGCACTTACTGTGAATGAAAGAGTCGCTGTGTACACGCATAGGCTTCGTAGTATTATGTGAATTGGAACATCTTGAGAAAACAATGTCAAATCTAAGGACTATGGAATACCGTGTAGCGTAGGCTGGATGAATTTAGCATGTTATAATCAATCTAAAGCAATCAAGTTAGTGTTATTCTGCAGAAATTATCATTACAATTGTATAATGTGCTTTAGTGTCCAAGAACTCACCTGCAGGCCAAGAGCGTGAGCTTTCGCTATTAGATCAGTTGCTCTCTGCAAGTAATTATCCACCGGTGGAACAACAGTATCCTTCCATGGTCCGATTCCCATCACATAATCTTTTATATAGTTAAAATAACTGTCCGAGGTGATTTCGTCATAAGTCTGCACAAAGCCATAATTTCATCAGGAAGACAACAAAGCAGATGAACTATACTCAAAAGACTAACCCTGACAAGAAAGAGGTTGAACCTGATTAGTGTCCTCAGTTCGTATAGTCACATCATCAATCAAGAAAACTTTCGGCAACTTAGTTTGATTGGAGATATATACAAGTGAACTAGGCGCAAAGCTCTGGATGAAGGCAGGTCGCTTCAGCCAGTCTTCCGACAGGTACGAACCCGTGTATCCAAATTTCTGGAGGGTCTCCACAAATCTGTCTTCAAGCTTCTTTCCATCGGACCACTTGACCTGTTCCAGGAAATATCACTTGCTGACGAGTGGAAATTGCGCTTTGCAGATGAGACACCAAAAAAGTATCGAAAGTAAACTTGACATTGTACGGTAAGCAAATAACGTACATGTTTGTTAACAAAGACCGGATTTTTTATCTCTGGATATATCCCGACGGTTCTTTTCGCATCGAGCGCAATTGAGATGAACTCTTCAAATGTAATCGGCGGAAACTTTCCTGAAAGTTACACTCTGGTGAGAATAAATAGCCAGCTTTCGCCAGCAGATGGGGGCCAGAAACAGAGAATAAGGAATTTAGAGAACTTGTTTTTGCTCAGGAAGACTCGACTGAATAAATTGGTCGGTGTCATACAGACGAGAACGAACCATTGTATTGCTGATCTCGGAAATCATATCGTTGCTTGGCCCGCAGCGTTTTCAATTCTGCCAGAGTGAAGTCAACTGCACATGCCCAAGTAAATACGACTTAGCTATAAATAGATGAACTCGACAAAGCCGGAAGAATGCCAAATTTACTGGTTACAGAAAAGGGTACTTCCCGTACCGACAAACCATCCGGTGGTGTTGACCCATTGAACTTCGTACGTGGTTCTCCGGTCGGCGAACTCCTTATGGTCCGCAACATCGGTTGTATCATCCAGCGTCACGTCATGATTGCAGACCAAGATTCCATCTTTGGTGGCCTGGATATCCGTTTCTATGAAATCTGCTCCCTCATCAATAGCTCTCTGTCATGAACAACTCCCATGTTTCAAATGACATTCCGTTTAACTCGAATCCATTCATCTGTGCTTAGTTCCAATTAAGAATTACTATTGCCCCCAAAAAAAACTGTGCTTAGTTCCAATTAACAATTTCCAGGACTATAAGTGAACCGTATGAAAAACAAAGAGTACTAGCGGAAACGAAAAGGACAAGGACGCTAATCGGGAGCGGGATTTTCACCATGTAAGCAGGAGCCGTTTCTTCTGGAAACTCCCCGTTCAACCCTCGGTGTGCGACATTGTACGCGCGAAATGTCTGGAGGGGTTGCTTCTCGCGTTGAGGGACGCTACTCGGCAGAGGATATGTCAAGGGTCTTCCAGCGCTTACACTAACGGCAATGGATGTCAACATGACCATGAAAATTACACAACCTGCGAATCCAGAGCACACGATTCAGTGCTCTCTCTTTCTTCTCTTTTACATGTCCAATGCATATCCAGTCGGTAAACCGCGGCCATCATGAGCAGTGGCGTGGAACGAGAGAGTCAAAACATGACAAACAAAAGAAAAGCAAGAGAGGAATGCATCCGGGTTTTTACTGATCGAGGCCATGTTTCTCCTCATCTCGACTTGCTCTGCGGCTACTCTTGGAGCCCCTTGTTTCCCTTGCTTCTCCTTTCTTTTTCTTATGGTCGTGCTGGCTTATAAAGGGCCGGAAGACTTGCTTTCGTTCGTTTGCTAATCCACTAAAAATCTGCATTCAAACTTTCGGATGAGGTTAGTCGCGAGAAAGATCCGGCATTCTGTTGCAGTCATCGAAAGAAATCAGATTTTCAATTCTTCTTCTGTTTCTCTCTATATAACGTGGATTTTGCATGCGCATGTGGCGTCTGTTGGTGTTCCCAAGACTCAAATTAACAAGACACGCGCTTGACTATATCTCACATTATCGAACGGCTCATTCGTTCGCGTTTTTTGGCCTTGTTTCAGATCGAGAAGTTGTCATTTGCATCATTATCCATGTGCTTCCCTCTTGCTTTCAAAGTGAGATATGATGAGGCCAGATAACGCATACAGATTGACCATTTGGCGTCGTGCGTCTCAAATTGTTGGAGAAAATTTGAATTGGTATTTGCTTCAACGGGAGGAAGAACAAGAGAAACTAGCTATAGTCCGACCAATGATCAAATGGTCAGCGAATTCTATTCCGTTCCGTTTTCCATCTGATCCTTTTCATCGTCACTCTAAACATGACTTTACTAACAATGACGGAACTCACGACCTCGAGCATAAGCAAATCCGGACATGTGCATGCGACTCATTCCAGCACTGCGACCGCAACAAGCATTTATTTGCTTAATCCCTGACTGCCAATGTTTCTTTTTCCTTTATTTCTCAAGCAGTTTCATTGACCGACCGCCCTCAACCAGAAAAGGTGGGTAGAATCCGACACAAACCTATTTCTCGAATATGTATGGCTCGCTCATATGCACGAAAATGGTTAACATGACTAGGTAGAGCGACAAAAACCAAACTTCCCAGGGATAAAACTAAAACATAGAGACAAATTTCAGTCATCAAGGTGTGATTTTTTTGTGTCATTGCACACCTGACTGATCATCAAGGGAAAGTAGGCATCTCGGACTTGTATAGATCTATTCAGATGAAGAATGGGAAGGCAAATCAAGAATTCAAAAGATTCCAGAGAGAAACAAGAAAATTTTGAAAAATCTCTATCCCTTCCAGGTCCGTCCCCACTATTTTTTTCGGGGGCGACAGAGCTACTACTATCACTGAGAAAAAACAGGATTTGTGCTGATAAATATATGCTTTCGAGGGTTAGCGACATCACCTCCGCCAGCGTGCTTGACAAACTCTGCGGGCGAGAGGAAATTCCCATGGCACACACACACTATCCTGACTTCCTCTCCCTTCCCATACTTATACAGTATGCCTTCTATTCTCTTCCCGTCTGGACCATCGCCACGCGTGAAAACCCAAGGCATATCCACTGTTGCATTCGCCACAAACTCTTTGCCCACATTATCCACCGAATTGGATTTCTCGGATGGACTCTGAGTTTCTGCTCTTATTAGAGTATTGTTCAGATTGTCACCCACCTTAGACGAAAGGGTACGCACCAGTTTATTGTTTGGTTCTTTCAGGTGCTGGTTAACGACGGAACCATTATCATCTCTGCAACTGCTCGATCCTGGGAATAGCAAGGAGAAAAGTTAGGATGCAGCCATGAGTTCTCACAATTGGACAAGAATTACATATTCTGACCCATTGGCCTTGAAATGAAGACATAGAAGTCATGAATGTAGCTCTTTGCAGCTGCAGAGGTTGCAATGCAAGCAAATGAGAGGATGATTTTTTATGTCCAGAAAGTTGAAATGCTGCAAACTATTCTGTAGCCAATCAATACAAATAAATCTAAGCTAATTCCATTTTTCTTCTTTTTGCTTGAACACAATCAACTTCGGTTCCAAAACAGCCGTGCACTGAGTAGATTTACACTGAGCTTAATTTAAGCAAATGAGCAACGCAAGTGAGGAAACAGGGGGCTTGATTTTACAGTCCTACCACTTCTCAACCAAAGATCACAATATGAGAGACCTAACCATTATGCCATTGAAGTGTGACTTGCATCACAAATAGGAAGATTTTGAAAAGAACTTTTTATAAATAATATGTCTATTCAGCCAAGAAAAAAAAAAAGATTCTAATTTCCACTAGCAAGGTTATCTTTCTTTATTAATTTCTAAAAGTAAATTAAGCTCAATTCAGATGGATCATACTCAACTATGTTCAAACCAAATTTTGCTGATTGTTTACATACACTTCACAAGATGGACATTACTATTTGGCAATAATGTCCACATCCGCATAAAGCCCAGTCCAGCTGAATTCTAGTTCAGCAGTGTTCCCTTCTGAAGCCACATCTACAGAAGGCAGTACTAGACATGAATATCACTTGTGCCGAGAAAGCATTCATCCCACAGTTATCAAATGAAAATCAGTCAAAGCTGTGGCAACTCTCACTGATCTTCAGGTATAGGGGTAGAAGACAGAAAGCATTATCATCAAAGATAAGTTTATCAAAATGGCCCATGCTCCGGGCACAAGACTCGTAAACTAAAAACTTCATTATTAGGAATGAGGTTTGCTTGCGACGGCCATCAAAAGGTACATGTATCAATTGCATGCGTTGTAACTGCAAAAGCCAGCAGCATGCTCACTCATTCCCTGAAACGTGCAAGAGACAATGAAAGGGAGATCTCTTGGCAGTCCTAACCACAAATGCCTTGCCCATTCGTCTATACTGCCCACACTGATAGTGCTTGAGCTCAATTTTCTTACCACAAATTCCACCACAACCGTCATACGAATACATATGTTATCTAAATCATTCAGCATTGGTTGATAGAGCACTTAAATCGATGTTGTCAAGTAAGCACTCCAGACAGTAACCCAGTTCTCAACTTTCACTTTCCAATGACCATGAATAAGACAGGCCAACAAACGATCGCACACTTGCTTAACTTGAAATGTAGATAACAGATCCAGCGGAAACGAAGAAGGCAAATCACCACATTACCTTGAATTAGAGCACTTTTAATATCTGACTCTGACCTCTCTAATGAGATCTTTCCCTGTGCCTCCACCCCTGGCACCGCCACCACCGATCCGCCGCTGCCACAGCCACCAGATGCCCCGCACTTCCCTTTGACCCCCACTTCAACCCCGGCACCAATTAGGGCCTGTTTGGCCGCTTCGGCCCACCCGGCCAGCCCAAAAGGCGGCACCTTACTATTGCAACCCCTCATGGCATTTTCATGGCGTTGGAGGATTCCGTCATTTATGTATGATTTGATTTCTCGTACATGGCACACCGCATTAGCCACCAAAACCTGATGCTTATCCCTCGAATTCAACCCCAATTTGCCCTCGATTTCGGGCTTCTCTTCGTCGCAGCCAGCTTCCCTCTCGGTCTTCAAGCTCTTCTGCCTCTCCAACCGCCTCCTCTTCGCCTCCATCCGCCGCAGCGTCTGCATTTCCTTCCTCTTCCTCCACTCCTCCTCCGTCTCCGTGGGCAATGAGGAGGTCCTCATGAGAGACGGGTACGGTACGGACGGCGAGGTGGTGAGGTTGTCCTCGTCGCCTAAAAGGGTCATCGCCCCGGCTATCGAGGACGACCGGAACAACTTGCTGGAGCTCTTGTCGACCCCGAACTTGCCGCCAAGCGACAGCCCGAGATTCAGCTCGAGCTCCTCCGTCTCTTCGTTAGGCGTCCTGTACTCCGGTCGGTGCGCGCTGCTACTCGAACACATGAACTTCTGCAGCAGATCTCTCGAGCACTTGTCCATTTCTTTTGCCAACAACGAAAGGAAGAAAATTGAAGATGCAAGTGACTCTCGCCCTGCTTTCCGACCGAGAATTCGGACAGTTTCAGCAGCTACCGGCCTCGATGCGAAGGAAAGAACAGCTTCTCGATCTGATTCAACAGTACCCACATCCCGAAACTTCGATTTTTCAATCTAATTCTTCCCGATTCCACCTCCAAATTGCAGCTGCCCCTCTCCCGACGGCAAAAGCAAGGAAAACGAGGGGGAGGGGGGGAATCGCCGAAATTCACGACGAAACACGTCAAAGGGAAAAAAAGGTTGGACGAACTACCCCTTCCTTTTCTCGTTCAGAAAAGAAAAAAAATGACGATTTGCAAAGAGAGGAACAAGAAAAAGAGAGCTCGCGGAGGCGCGAGATAGAGAGAGAAAGAGAGAGAGAGAGAGAGACTTCTTTCTGGATTACCACAGAGAGAGAGAGTACGAGGGAGGCAGACGGAAGGGGGAGGGGAGAGGGTGGTGGCGGCAAATTACCGAAAATGCCCCCCGGGGAGGGGGGAGGCCCGGGGGGAGAGCACCCAAGTGGATGTCCGGAAGGAGGATCGTGGCGACACGTGGCCGGATCGAGGCACTGTTTCCCGAGTGGCAGTGTCTTTTTGGCGCCTCTCTCTCTCTCTCTTCCCCACACAACGAGCTGCCTACGCGGAGACACGTGTCGACAATGCACCAGGCGGGGGAGCAGGCCACGCGTCGCCCTCCTCTGGCGGGGGAGGATGTGGGGAGTGCCACGTGTCCAGATAAGCTTGGCCCCCGGGGCGAAAAGAAGCTGCGGCTTCGTTTGTCCTCTTGCGCAGCTGAGGTCATCACCGACCCGAACCCGAACCCCCGACCCATTCCGTTCCTGCTCCACAGCTGGACTCCCTCTCCTCCTCCATCCAATTTTTTCGTAGGTATATGTCCGGTAAACGTGAATTGCATAGGATTTCGAACCCAAATTCCAATCATATTGAAGTATGATTTTCCAAGGGACGTATTTTTTAAAATCATTATTCACACATTCTTAATAGCTCACTCGAAAAATAAGATCCTATCACGTTCGGATCGAGAGAACTTTCGTATCAGCATCTAGGATTTAAATTCGCATGACATGATAATGACAATTTCTATACGTGAGCTTACTCGGGGTTTCCAAATTTTTTTAAATTCTGGATCTTTTGCAACTTTTTATTTTATTTCGATTCGGGTGCGTGCTCTCTTGATTTTTTTATTATTTTTTTGGTCCGAGATAAAATAAAATAAAAAATGTTGCAAGTTGGGCTTGGGGTCAGTTGCTGTCGTAGGGAAAAAGGAGTGATTTAAGTGTCCACTACCTCAACTTGCGTCCCCACTTGAGATTTGAATAAGTAATTGGAAGTGTTGAGGGCGATTCCAAGAAATTTTCGGACCGCCCAACATAGAATATTAGGGACTGCTGATTCGGAAAATGATATGGCGCAAGTTGGTCGGATAAATTATTGCACTAAACGCTCCTTTTTCTTCCCAGGCCAGGGCCGCCAAATCTTTAATTATCGACTTAAAATTTTTACAGCATTTCGCAGCGATTCTCGTTCTCAAGCTGGCGAATCAATCACGATTGCTTAAGATGACAATACGATGATTATGATACGGTCCTCAATTTTCTACGAAAGCGGCTTCTAAATAATCAAGAAAGGTCGTGGAAAAATTTAATAAAAAAGAAATGGTGGGACAAGGTCGATGGATTTGATTAATTGTTTTTCTGGGTTTTTTTTTTTTTTTTTTTTTTTTTTGTGCTTGGCTTTGCTTTGCTTTTAGGTTAATCTTTGCTGCTACCCACTTATCCAGTTCTTAATTGAGATTGGATTATTATAAGCAACTTAATTAAGAGTTGGATTATTATAAGCAACTTGCCTTTTGATCGGCAAAAAGCCACATTCCAATGTCTCGTGTCAATTTGACCACCACGTTGTCCAATACTGTTCATTATTCGTACTCCAAAAATCAATGATCGGAGCATCCTTTGGAATTTCCATGTGTTGGGGATCGAATGGATCTTTTATCCCTCGTTTTATTAAAATACCAGGATTATTATCTCGACACATAAATTTTAAATAACATGTGCAACTTTAAACTCTTTTTTTGTCAATCACGCACCTTTAAACTGACGTAGTAGATTTCAAAATATGGTCAAGATAAGCGAGTTGCAATTAAAATAGGGAAATATCATTAAGGTTGTTAGCGATAGTAGCAAAGTCGAGTGGCAAATGAGTATTAGATATTTTCCTATCCAAATGTCAATGGGATCCTAGGTCGTTGCAATAGTAGAAAAATACAGCACCTCAATGTCTTGTATTGGATGAGAGAGATCATCTTGAGCGATTCGAACTTAAACACCAGCTTTCAAAGGACAACACCTTACGTGGGCACTCGAAGTACTCATTCTAAGGCTTTTAACCCATGAGAAGTGAATCAAGTCATTGCAAATGATGTAAGAACAGAGTTTCTTCCAATAAATTCGTGGTATGTGATAGCATTACGCTCATACCATAATTGATACCGCATATCAAATATGGGAGGGTAGCAATAGGTGATATAATCTAAAACTGACGGGAATGCTAAGTCTTAAAGTAAGAGAATCTTGTAATATCCTATGTCTCATACTAGATAGGAGATGCCCTTTCGACAAACTCATAAGTAGACATTGATCCAATATTGGCACCGCTTCACGTAGTCACTTAGATAGTACTATTTTTGGGAGGTTTGCCTGCACCTTGTAATCTTAGACCCTCAAAAAATCGAGGAACGAATGCACTTTAAGGACCAATGGGAACTTAGGTTGTTCAAAGTAAAAATTGGAGGATGCACTCGACATCTCAAGCTCTAAAAAGAAAGTATGACTCACCGTAGATTCGGATAATGGAAATTACAATACGATGCATATGTTTCTCGAAACTCATATGGAATCCTTTTTTTTTTTTTTACGACATAATGTATCAGATTTAGGATCACTATTCACTTATAAATATAAAAATAGAATTGCATTGTAAAGCTTAAGTTCCATAAAATCTATGCCCCTAAAGGTTGTTGCAGCTGGTTAGGATATTAGGAAATTTCAAGCTTAGGAACGGAATGCCATTTGTTCAAATCTCACTAAATACATACAAACTAATATGGGTTTTGGATAATTTGCACTAGCCAAAGGTTTGGACTTAATTAGTTCATTGGCCTTACAAGTTATTCCATAGTCGAATCTCCACACTTGTGTCTCTAGAATATAAATAGAAGAAAATAAACAAAATGAATTTTTGGATTTTCGGTGAATCTAAGAATGCTTATTCATCCATATTTACATGTTTGCTTTCAGTTTTTGATTTTCAACTTTGTCAAAAAGACAAAAATTATTTTTGTGAATATAAGATCTGAATATTAAAATTAGGGATTTTTTTTATCGCTCGATAAAAATATGAAAAGAGTGAAAAATGGTAAAGCCCTATCAATTGATTGATGATGCAATGCTCTCCAAGCATCTAATAATCTCCTCCTTCGTTTTCACGTCATTTTGTAGAGCCGTGTCCAAGAGGAGAAGGAGAAGGAAGAAACGCCGCTTCAGCATCGCGAACCCCCGACCGATCAAGCTCTCGGGGCCGTCGGATCGGACGAATACCTTGACCGCCGCGCATCGATCGAACGGTCATAAAAACCCCGATCGAAGTCGCATCACCGTGGGCCCCGCAAGCCCGTTGACTCCGGTCTCGCAGCACGCACAGGGGCGCGGCGAGATTTTGACCATCCGACAGCAAGCCAGCGACCACGTGCACGCGTGAACCACGTGGTCCCCAAAAGCACCCGAGCAAGCGGCAGCAACGCCGGGTCCCACTCCTCGTCAGCATCCGCCACGTTTCGATAAAGGACAGGGGGTGCCCACGTGTCGAGAGTCAGGTGCGGGCCCACCGTGGGTGTCGAGGCCACATCAACTTGGAGGAGGTGCTATCTTGCGCGGTTCCTACTTTCTTGCCAGTTGGGGGACATATAAAAAATAGAGAGAGAGAGAGAGAGAGAGGAGTAGTTAAGAAGTTGAGTGTGTTTGAATTTTCACACGTGGATGTGAGAATAAACCATCAAATCTCATGGAATTTAGGTAAAGTCTATCATTTTCAATTATTCCGAACCCATTTTAGTTTAGATAAATATAGGATTAGCTTCACGAAAACTCCAGACTAGTTTATCAATAACAAATTTATTCAAATAAATTAAAAAAATCCAAATTATCATATATGTAATAAATTTACCCTTTATTGATTTCTATTAAAATTTATAATCAAATTGTTGAGTTTGATGATGGATGTTCCGGTTTATAATTTTTCATGATATTAATCTAATTTGACAAAAATTAATAGATGATGAATTTATCATAAATGTACTTAATTTGAGACTTTTGATGATAAAAAAATTAATTTGAAATAAAATTATCACAAATTTATCACTTTTAAAGTTTTTCGTGATATTAACTTTATAATGTAAAGTACGCCATGTTCGGCTTTCAATAAAAGTTTTCTTTGCATTTTTGTATCAATCATCTGTAGTATTATTAATCAATGCAAATTTTTAGATGAGAGGACATACTTAAAAATTTCATTGATCTCTACCAAGAGAAATAATATATTGACATAACACATGGAATTCGAAAGATGAGATTTGCAAAAAGTGCATGAAATGTCGAGCGACCAAGGGAGTTGGTGGCCACTACTAGCCCACATTGAGTCTATACCTACTTAGTATATCAAACGTTTGCACGAAAAGAATAGGAATCTAATTATAGTAGATCCACCAATCTAAAAGCTCTAGACCCCATTTCAATTTTCATGGCAATGAAAATACAAAGTGCTATTATCTTCTTCTTTTTCCATCTCATAAAGACAATTTAACAATCCTTTCACTCCCAAATTCGAGGCAAAAGATTCAAATATACCCACAGCTAGAAACCTCTCCTAATTTTAAGTTGTGTTTTCTCAGTCGACAACAAATCCAAATTCACTCCGAAAATAAATATTTATTTTTTAATCATTTTTGTTCATCGAACCGAGGTGACATCACCAATTAGAGGAAGAAGGAAGATGAAAAAAACTAAAGAGAAAGAAAGAAATAATTAAAAATTTCAAAAAACATTCAAATATTATTAAAAATTATCTATATCAGCATTGATTGTGTCACGTTAACGCCAGTTAGTCAATTTGGTTAGATTGATTGAATTGACACAAATACAAAATGTTTAGATTTCAATTGGCCAAAAAAAAAAAGAGTAGGATTTTTTTGATAACTATCTCAACTAATACTTCATCTTGTCGACACGACCTCCCACTTAAATTTGAATTTTTAAGGTAAAATATTACTACAAAAAATCCAAACTAATATATCCGTAATAATTTTACTCAAAAGTAATTTTTTGATTACGAAAAATTTCAAATTAGTATATTAGTGACAAATTTATGTCGAACTAATGTTTTGACAATGAAAAACCTCAAGTCGATACATGCGTGACAAATATATTATCCGTTAAATTGAATTAATACCACAAAAAATCACAAAATTTAAGAGTAAAATTCTAAACTAATACACCAATAAAATGTTACGTGTTATCCAATTCAACAATTTGACGAACTAATGAGAGGATAAATTTGTTACAAATATATCGGTTTGGAGCAAATTTATTTAAGATATACAAATTTAGGATATTTGATAATCAAAAAAGGAATTTAAATTAAATTTATTATAAATATATTAATTTATTTTAAAAAGATTTTGTGACGTTAACCCAAATCACAACTCGGTTTCCTCGTCGGGTCAGTGTCGGGAGGGGGTCAAATCTCTTTTCCTTTTTTATGTTACTTTATTTCCCATTTTTGGTTAATACGAGCGAAAGGCACGAGTTGCTAGAAGAAGGACACATCACGGATGATAAGTTTTCACGCAGCAGCAGCAGCAGCAGCAGCAGCAGTAGCCGTATGATCTTAGGATTCGCAAGAGAGAGGCGACAATAATGGCTGGGGATGGGGATGGGGATGGGGATGGGAAAGAGACGTAAAAGGGGGCCGGAAGATATCTTCGCCGGATGATTTTGCTGGGGACGTTACGTTGACGTTGACGGGGACATAGAGAGAGAGAGAGAGAGAGAGAGAGAGAGAGAGAGAGATTCTTCCCCCACCGCGCAACCGCGCCGCTGGGCGACACGTGGTTCCTAGCTAAAGGCGACATGACATTTGTCTGACACGACAATGTCCGGACAGGAGGGCAATTCTAGGAAATTGCGGGATCTGTCCTCTCCTCTGCGATCTGAACCTTGGACCAAAACCCACTTGCTTGTAATACATATATATATATTTATAATATATTTCCTCCTTTTCTTTTTACAACATCCTATGTTAATATATATATATATATAAGCATGATAATTTTATCGTAAATTAATTTTTATCATAAAAGAGCCTAAATCGATATATTTATGATAAATTTATTTCAAATTAATTTTTTGACCACTTCAACATTAATACATTTGTGATAAATTTACCTTATGTTAGTTTTCATTAAATTACATTAATACCACGAAAAATCACAAATTGGCACACCTATGATAAATGAAGGATGAAACCCAAAATTAATACATCTACCAAATGTTACATATTATTAGATTCATAAATTTGACAATAAAATTTAACAGAAATTAATGTTGGATTAATTTGTTAGAGGTGTATCATTTTATGATTTTTTGTAGTAAAAAAATTAGTTTATAGTAAATCTGTCGCATATGCATCAATTTGAAGGTTTTCGTAATATTAACCTTATGTATTTGTTAATATTTCCTTTTTTTTTTAAACATTTTATCGTAATATATATGTTTTTTTCTCTTACACTTTCATGACTCAATTTGGCAAGCACTCTAATAATCTCTAATCATGTTAAGAAATATGTTAGTGAGGATAGACTAGTCATGTAGGGTTTATGCACGTGTCTATTATTATAACCCTTTGTTAAACATAATGAATAATATGACCATTTTCTCTAACCGTTCAAATATTTGTTTTCACTATCTTGATTAAATAAACACCTATTCAATTTTGGATTACTTACTTTTGTCATGATTGACTTTTCTCACCATATTTGTTATCTTTCTCCTCATCGAATATTTTTTTGCCTCGTCCATCCAATTAAAATAGTATGATCAACGGGAGAATTCAAAAAAAAAAAAAAAATCGAGTGAGAAAATCATCATTATTTGAGCAATGATGTTCAATGCAATTTCTGATTTCAATTTTATTATGATTTGGATTATTCATGTTCACGATGACTGTTCTTTTTTTTCCATATCCTTTTTTGTTTTATTTTATTAGTTAAATTTGTAGATTTCGACATTTGTATTATTGAGTAAGTAAAACAATGGCTACTTGAGTTTGTGATTTTGAATCGATTTCAATCTGTGAATTTTACTTTTATGATATTAAGTTTGTCCTCCGCATCATTTTTAAATTGATTAGTTTAATTAAGTAATTGCTGACAAAGATTTAACATTCTTTTTATTGTGTGATAGTAATCAATTTTTCATTCTAGGTTTAAAGAGAGTACGAGAACAAAAAGTTCACCTGGGCTGGGCCATTTCACGCTACACATTGAGCCAAAAAGCCCAGCCCAAAACTTGAAATAGAAGTCGGGCCCAGTCCAGATCGGGTTTTTGGATTTTAATTTTCTCCTGGCAACTTGTGAGTTCAACTACTTTTAAGTGTACTTACAGAATCATAAAGAGTTACTGTAGAGAGTAACTCTAAACTCAGAATAAATTTGTTAAAAATTCGATTACGAGGCACGACATCAAACCTAATAGAAATGCTAACTGCATAGCACAAAGACTTGCTAAGCACAAAGACAACGGTCAAGAAAAATGAATCGAACTTGGACTATCAAAATAAGTCACAAAACTCATACTTTAACCCATATTTGGACCATCAAAATAAGTCACAAAACTCAATACTTTAACCCTTATTTATTACGATGGGTCATACTGACCTAAGCAAATTCTTAAAAGATTTTGTCCAGCTCTGAGACTTTAAAGGTGGAAAGATTCCCTTCCTATTTGGGAAGAAAAAATTAGACATCAAAATTAAGGGTCCTCCTAAGTAGAAAACGCTAACCCATACTTTACTACGATGGGTTATGATATGGACCACCTTCAATTTAAAATACGGGTTCGCATTGGACTTCGAAAAGGTAAAAACACAAACTCAGATGATCTCTTGGACTCCAGGAGCCATCTAGATTCCAAACGTGTCTATGACATCAATCCGATGTCAATTCGAATGACAACCTCAGGTCTTACGCCCCCTTTCCAAAAATTCAGATCAAATCATCCCAAAGAAATCAATTCAAACAGGAGTACAAATTACTGAGATAGCACAAAGACAAGGTTAGAGACAAGCAGACAAGCTAAAGATATGAATTCATAGGACATGGCGGATAATTATGTAGATGGCAATTCTTTTGAAAGGAAAAGAAAAAGGGCAGATAATTATTCTGTTACAAGGGGAAAAATTATTCCCCAACTAAACTAATAAGAGGAGCCAGAAAGTCCAAGGGAAGGGCCCAAGAGATTCGTCATAGCAAGAATTCAAAGGCAATTTCCTCTTAAATACTACCGATCAAAAATCTGAAAAGCCGCAATCTAAACCCCGTAGAACCTCCCTATAAGATAACTAAAAATTGTAAGAATTTCAAATCTTCTACTGCTCATTGCAAGCATTCATCAGGCAGCACAAAGACGGTACTATCGTGGCTTGGGTGTTGGGCGGGGGCCTCTTCCTCCATTCTGATAGTCCCCCCTCTGGAAGGTCCCACTGTTGCGCCCCGGGCCACCACTCCGTCCTGAGAAGTCGGGCTTCCTGTCAGAGAAGCTACCGTGGCTCCTGAAATGATCATTCCGGAAGCCACCCCTTCCCTGGGAGGCCTTTTTGTCACCACCGTCTAAAGCAAAGCACAGAATTGACCGTCAATACTATTACTCTTAACACAGAACGAGCCGGGAGAAAAGAGCGAGACATTGAACAAAAAATGACTTTCTTTAAAAGAAAAAAAGAAGAAGCCAATTTCTGTATTCATTTCTTTCATTTTCATTGATGATTCAGGTGCGGTGGTAACAATAAAGGCATACAGGACTTGCCTTTTTTCTGCTCCTCAATGTGAGCCTTTCGGGTACCAATCATGATAGAGTTTTCCTGGAATCAAAAGCATTTGACATGTCAATATAAATAAATATGGTAACATTACACCAGCTCCTGATTAGCAAGCTCATGTCAGACAAACCTAACATTCATTTAACCCCTCGACTCATTAGAAACAACACTAGAGTCCCCACCCTAGACATACTAATTTAGATCCGCCCATTTAATTATCCTAGGAAATAAGTCAACTGCCGTTATCTCAGACATCAATCACAGCATCAAAGTAATGCAATACATAAGCAAAAGCCAGACCTAAACATGCCCTCATCATAGAATACGTGAAGAATCTACCACAACTCAGTTAGAACAAGGAAATCAAAGCTAATGCATGCAACAACACTGCAATGTGAGGTGGAAGTAAGCAAAAAAGAAGACGGTTCGTAAAACCACAGAAGAACCATAGCTGAAAAGCAATGCAACTTTATTCCTTGCCAAAGCAAATTCCTCAGTCATCGTGTAATCAAAAAGTGGATGACATCTAACTTTAAGACTGCAGTAATGAACAAAATTTTCAGTTATAGCTTTAGGTGAAAAGAGAAATGAAAAAGTACCTCAAGAGCACTCTGCATAGAATTCTCAGCTTCAAATTCTACAAAGCCATAACACGAGCCCTGCCACATGCATACAAGTTTCACAAATTACAGACAGATCAAGACTAAAAATGTAAGACTAAATATATAGTTATGTCACTAATTTTTCACCAATGGACAATCCCTGACCTTGCTACTTCTAACTTGAATGCCATTGGGTTTGATAGACCCGAATTTCTTAAAGGCAGCCTCAAGTTGATCTGGTGTTGCATCTAAAGGCAAGTTGCCGACAAATATAGAATGGCGCTTTACTGAGGGAAGGCACCACAAATAGCATAAGTTACACTCATGATACAGAGGAAGATGTTTAACAAACTATAGAGATGTCCAGGCATCATGAGATCAGAAAGAAACCTGGTTGACTTTCATTCTTCTCAGCAGGAATGCTTTCGTTAGGTACAGGAGCTTTGAGAGCTGTAGCCGCACGCGGTTTTGGAACTGACCTATTTTGAAATGGCGCAGCACTGTCTTTCAGAGCACTTACCTAAACCAGATCAATAATACATTAGACATGTCAACTCAGCAAGATCAAAGCGAATGCTCAAACAACACTTACAATTGATGCATACGACTTCTTAGGAGCATCAACTTGCACATCAGAAGAAGCGATAGCAACCGTGCTAATATCCTTTTCACTCGAATCAGCTATGGGCTCAACAACAATTTCTTTCACATCAGCAGGCTCCTCCCCATTCTCCACAGCAGGAACAATTTCTTCGACCTGAAGAGCCTCTACCTCTACCTCCACAGGTGGATCAACAACAATTTGAGCCGGCTCTGCATTGAAAGCCATGCCAAATTTCTCACTCAAAATAATCAACACAATACATCACATGACAGCATAACAGAGGAAGATGCATCATTTAAAAGAAAATAAGAAAGAGAAATCAATAACACATTAACCAACCAGGATCTGGCACGGGAGGAGCTTCAACGGCTGTAAGCTCCTCATGTATTTCTGCTGGAGAGACAGGCGAGGGAGATTCACCTTCCACATACCTAAAAATATCATTCAAGACAAAATAGCCACTTTTGTCTTGCGGAGCCAAAAAAAAGGACTGCACGAATATCCTCCTTATGTTATCCTCTCCCATTAAACAGCCTGTGACTAAAACTTGAACTCCATGATTGTAAGAAGCCTGAGCATCAGCAGTCAAAATCTCAATATTGTATTTCTCATAGTCCAATGAGAGGATTTTTTCATTAATTCCCTGCACCAAGATAAGTAAAGGAGTCACTGCACATGTACAGAGACAAAAAGGTCGGATAATACAGATGACTCACGAGCAGATCCATGCACACACAATGTTAAAAAGAAAGGGAGTTTCTATTAGTACGCAAAGCTGATAGTCACCAGCTTAGTAACTCTCCCATGTATGCTACTCCAAGGAAAAGAAATATGCCAATTTAATAAAAATTCAGAATCTTGAAGCTTAATCCACTCATGGCAATTCGAGCTGAAAAATATTGAACAAAACGAGCAAAAGAAATAGTGTAACCCAAAAGAGCAACCAAACTTTCCTATCAAATCACAATAATACCCTAGCGTTACATCCATCCCAACCTCCACCCAAAATAAGTACGGTACCAAAAAGGCAATAAGATCAAGTCCGCAGCACGTGGAAAAACACTCCTTTCCAATAAATCCTCACCGTCAACGTCTTCACAGAGATCATCTGACCATCTGGTCCTGGCCGACTCAGCTCACTTATGTCGTGATAGAATTTGTAAGCAGCTTGCGGTTTGGTGTGAAGAATACTATAATACTGCTCGATGAAGGCGTTGCCCACAGATTTGGGGTCAGGTGCGTTGCCATTGGTCTGTGCCGTCATCTCTGCATCCATCCCATCAGTAGACACATTAGGCCCGACAAGAATACAAATGAAAATGGTACGCAGGAAAGCAAGAAAACACCACAACCACGTTCCTCGGGCAACATATAGAATAGCACTCTCTAACCTAAGAAAATCGAGCAGCAACAAAATTGGCAGTCTCATACTCTATAGTAAAAGCGATCCAGCATCCAAGTTCCTTACTTGTCAAAAAAGACTCTAAAATCGTAAGCCGTTTCAAAGCCCATGAGGAAAAAAAAAAACACAGCCCACCGCTTCACAATTCAGTAACGACCCGATCAAAGCAAATTCGATAACGAGCTCAAAGAACCCCCCTACCCCACAACGCGTTACCCACCAAACCAAAACAACCGACGGCAGGCATAAACCTCCGCCGAAACCCCCAGATCTATCGGAACAGCACACAAAAAGGCTCGACCTTTCCACACAACCCCGACACCCACGCCCGCGGAACGTCAACAACAATCACTACACAACAGCCCCCAACAAGCGAGAGAACCGAGCCCCCTCCCCCTCCGCGATACTAGCGATCCGTTCAAAGTACTATCGGAGGCGGCGCCGAAAAGGGACAAACTTTCACCGCAAATCAAGAGCGCCGGCGGAAGGGCAGATCGACCCAACAGCACGGAGCTGAACCGAAATCGAAGAGATGGGGGAAGAAGTGCTAAACCTCTCGGAGGGTGGCCGCCCAGAGTACGAGAGAGAGAGAGAGAGAGAGAGCGCCCGTAGCAGTTGGCGCACGAGGGGAGATGGGGAGTGGGAGAGAGGGCGAGCCGAGCCGCGGCAAGCTACCAAAGCGAGGCTTTTATAGTACCGGTCGAGGGCACGCGCGGCGCACGTGACGTTCGCGAATGGAGCAGGCGGCCATCGGATCGTGCGGTCCGAGTGCGGGGATCGCTCGTGAGATTTCTCTTGAACGGCCGGGATCGATTCGGCACGAGAGCTTGGGGGGCACGCCAAAATCGGGCTTGGCCTCCACCTTCCCTTCCCCTTCCTTCCTCGACGAGGCGGTCGGAAAGTCTATGACGTCGATGCTCTCCCACTGTTCACGGCAAAGGCATTATCCGCGGTTCCGAATTCCTTTTCTCATCCGACGTTTTGATCAGATTCGATTTTAATTTCGAAAAGGACGTCCACCAAAGCTGGAGCGATTTCCTAATGGTTGAAGTCCAGACAATGTGGTTTGAAAAATTACTTTCTTTATAGAAATAGTGACACAATTGATCATTAAATTTTGATTAAATGTGTAATTTAATCATTATAATTTGTCAAATATAATATCTGAACTTTAATTTAATGTGTGGTGTAATTTACTAACTTGTAATTTATTAAAAAAATTATATTGAATATGTATTAAAAATATAGGGACAAAATTAGAGTCAAAATTTAATGAGGAAAAAAACGGGGGTGGGAGAGGGGAAGTGCGGCGAAAAATTAAAAATGAAAGGGAGCCCCCGGCGAGGATCGAACTCGCGACCTTTCGCTTACGAAGCGAACGCACTACCACTATGCTACGGAGGCGATTGGTGCTAACGTGCGCAAATAAATATTCCAAATAATCAAATGCGTCCGCGAAGCTAAAAACCCTGGCCCCCGCTCAGTTCCCAAAACCCGTCACCGACGAGAAAGCGACAGAGAGAGATGTGTGGAATCGCGTTGATAGCATCCGGAATTCATCTTCATCTCGATCTCGATCCGGGGTGTTCCGCGCCGGCAACTCAGCCCGTAAGCTGTTTCCTCTCGTCCCTCTCTTGGGTAGTTTTGATCCGCGCATTTTCCCCGGCTGTCTTTTGAGAGTGTCGATTAGCCATACTGGCCGCCGCCGCGCGGCGAACGCCGGTCGCTTGTCGCCGTCGCGAAGTCATCCTGAAGCGCCGGGTTTTTTTTATTAATTATTATTATTTTGATATTTGATGTCCTCGAGAACGTGGGGAATTGAATTGATGGCTTTGATTGGGATGGCCATGCCGTGGCTTCTGTCGTAGGCAGCTGAAAACAGCTGGTATGGACCGCCAGCTGGGTTTTCTCTTAATGCAAGGAGCAAGGACCACTTTTGCTTGTTGCCGCGGATCGCTTGCTTGTGTTCTGAGATCCTGCTGTTCTTAGTTGGAAAATCGCCGGTGTTTTATTTGGCAAAGTTGGAGCTGCATGCCAGTACCCGTGGATCATGTCATTGTTTGTGTACAGTGCTGCGGGAGATTTGAGATTTTCATGCTTGATTGTTAGTGGCTGCCCAAGTGCACTGGCCTATCATTATGTTGATAGCAACCTTTTACTTGTAATATGTTAGAGAATGAGTACATTCCAATGCCATGGCGGACAAAAACTAGACTGACCAAAGTTACCGTATGCAATTCATTTCCAAACCACTTGTTCTCAACCTCAATAAATGCCCTTCCCTTCCCTTCCCCTTTTTTATTTATGTGAATTTCATAGTTTTACTCTATCTGTTCACATTTCATTGACTGGTATGTAAATGGCCGTCAGCTGCTGTTGTCTCTCGATGATCTTAAGGGGGCTCTGCTGAGGAGGGGACCTGATAGTCTGGGCAGTAAAAGGCTACTGCTTTGTTCAAAGAGTTCCAGTTTAGTCAACAAGCGAGAGATTGTTACTTCTATCGAAGATGAAGTGACTGTAGATAGTGAAAACTCCTATCTGGCAACGGAAGGTTTTTCCAGTTCGTTCCAAAATGGAGAAACTCCTGTGGAGGAGAAGGCCTTTGGTATCCATTCATTTGTTGGAGAGCTGCTCTTTCTTGGTGCCACATTGCAACTTAGGGGAGTGAGTCCTATCGTTCAGCCATTGGTGGATAAATTCGGGAATATCCTTGTTTACAATGGTGCGTCCATCTTAACGTGCATGGATACGATGCAGAGTGCTTATGGATAATGAATTCGTTCTGATAATAGACAGAGATGATCTCTTGGATACTTGAAATGTTTTTGTGATGCATTCAGGTCAATGACAATGCTCAGTAGAACATGTGGCTAAATTGTTTCATTGTTCTTTTTAAGATTTGTGGGTATCTTTTGTCTTATGAATTGACATTATTAGTAGGTTTTTCGACTTCTGTTGATGGGTAGCTTGATGTTTTGTGCATCTTGTATTAAAATAACCCCCAGTCACCATATCAGCGCCCCTGACTGGTTGTTACCTTTGTTCATTGTTCGTTTTGACTAGTGCTGTGGTCACCTGTATCTGATCATTGGTTTTCACTGGCATCAGTCACCAATGGGTAGCTGCCACCGTCACCAGTTAGTCAGTTACTAGTATGCTTGGTAGCCACTACCATGGCTGGTCACCTATCACCACAGATCATTTTCTGAAATTTTTCAAGTACTTCTTGTAAACATGCCAATCCAAATGCTGAAAATCTTTTTCTCTAACCTAATTTTCATGAAAAGGTTCTTTGATGAAATCTCCTTTCAATAGGAAGAGTTTTATTGAGACAAACAGAGCTTTCGTGATAATGGACTCCTTACATCAACCACTGTAGAATTGGCTGCCCAGAAGTTGTCTTTCAGTCCTGGGAACTCTGTCACTCTTCATCTTTGACATTTCATCTCCTTCTTCTTTTCGTCCTTTCCTTTTCCTTCTTGTGCTGATTGCCAACCATATGAGTGAAGTTTGTAACTTAATCCAATCTATTTCTTGTTTCTGTGTTCTTTCTTGATGAACTTGTAACGAATAAGCAGGTGAGATTTTTGGAGGAATACCTGTGGGATGTGATGAAAATGATGCTGAAATTCTTTCGCAATATCTCGCAAGATGCTGCTTCGGTAGCTCTCATGGGGATGATTGTTCATGTTGCTGTTCCAGTAATGAGGAAGAGTCTGTTCCACATGTTCTTTCAAGAATAAAGGGTCCATGGGCTATTGTTTATTGGCAGGTAACTTTGCGTGGTAAGTTTCCACTTGTGTTTTGTGAGCTCTTTTTTTATAATAGATGTGTTTACAATGTCTACCTTTCAACTGCCAAAAGTGTACCGAGCTTTTCCTTTTGTTTGCCATACGCAATCTCTGTGTTTTCTTTTAAAATAGTAAACTGTCCTTTTTTTGGGGGGTAAAAGAGCTTTTTTTAAGATCTGCTCCTGTTACATGTGGTTTTGTTTGATGCATCAGAATAGTACAAGAACCCTCTGGTTTGGTCGAGATGCATTTGGCAGACGGAGCCTCCTTGTTCACTGGCCAACTGTGGAAGACCCCCAATTTCTGCTATCTTCTGTAGCACCTACTTTGGTTGAGCACAGTTCTGGTACGTAATGCTTGTAGAGTTAATCATCACCAATGGTCACCGACAATTTGCATGTGTTACCATTTTGCTTTGGTAAAGTTATATCTTTCAGCTGCAGATTTGCAATTCGAAAATGGAGCCAACCAGTGGAAATATTGGGAGGAGCTCACCTGTGGGATATATAGCATGAAAATTGATGCTTCAATTTTGAATGGCCATCTAGTTGGTGAGATCAAAAGACATGAGTGGAATAATTCCATGGTTAAGGAACTAATTAACTGGGAAAGGGCTTATGTTGAGCCGACCGCTGAAGAGTTATTTGTGTCCCAAGGTACGGTGAGAACCATGACATTGTACCAACTTCTTTCGTCATAAATCAATTTTTTTGGTTAAGAGCTAAATCAAGTTAAAGTGACAGAAAGCACCTTCATTGTCAATGTCATTTTCACGATTGTAAATAAAGTTGAGAGATAGAAATATTTACTTTCTCAACAATCTGTTCCAAAGTGAAAGCAATTTCTTCTTCTCCTATAAGGGGGAAGTGAGAGTTTATATCCTCATCTATAAAAGGATACTTGTGAACTAAATTGGTGGTATTATCTTGCTGAGGACCTCTTATATATGTTCTCCCCTTAAATAGGGTTTGGAAAAGTCCCTCCATCAGTGCCAGCTGAGAAAGTTCTGTCTGCTTTGAGGGAATCTGTCCTGCGTCGGACTTCTCATAAATTTTTTCAGGTATGATTTGATTGAATTTGGTTGTTAAGTTGCCAATCTTAACAGAAAGTTTATTGTTAGTTTCATGGATTATATTTGGCTGATTCTCTTATCTGTTGGATGGGTAATTCTTGTTTAGGTAGAAGTTGACATCAACTTTAGATCTTCTAGGATTTCATCATTTGTTTTTCCAAAAGACTTCCTTGACCTTTACAGAAGTATGCATGTTTTTACCATTCCAAGTATTGTCTTTTTCAACCTATTACTAGGCCATACTTTCCATTTGTACTGTTACTTGGAGCAGTTCATCGAAATACTTTTGGGCAGCCCTGCTTTAAGTTAGTCTTGACTCTGGTTCTGGTTATTATAACCAGATATGATCCTTGTGTGAAAACTTATGCTAAGATTATACATGGAACTTCTTTTTCCTTTTCCTTTCCTGTCTCATATAACAGTCACAAAATTTGGTCACTTTTGCTGATATAATTGTTTGGAATTTGAGACAGACTACTGCATGCAATTTTAGAGAGCGATTCTCTCCTGTGGCTGTTCTTTTCTCGGGCGGATTGGATTCCATGATAATAGCAGCAATTTTGGACCAGTGCATAGACCCTCAGTGTGAGTCTATTACAGTTCAATGTTGCACCCCTTGGTGGCTGAGGATGTTGAAGCTTGGAACACCATCACATGTTTCTAAGTCAATGCTCTCAGGGACATAGACCGTGGGATAGAGGGATTCTCCCCTCCAGTTATCACTTCTGTTTTTCGTTTTGTTATTTTTTTGCTATTGGGTTTGTCAGTGGTCATCTTCTTGCTTCCTTGTATTCACTCTCTGCTAAGGATTGGGTGATTGTCTATTTTTATGTTAGTCCAAGAGTATTGTGTTCTTCTGGTCCTTTCTCTGTTTTATTTGCTGCTGAAAGTATATTATATCTACCATCGTTGGACACTACCAAAAGTTTTTCTCTGCTTATGATAGCTAAAGACTGATGGAAATCACATGATATTTTAAGTGCTCCTGCCTACCTTCAGCAGGAAAAAATTGGCCCACAAAATTTTTTGCTACAAGATCAGATTATGTTTGCATTTGCTTATGTCTCAATTGTACTTTTTATAAAGCTGCTGAAAGAGTTCTAGAACCTGCTGTGGTACCCTTCAGGAATTACTTTTGAATCATTGACAGACTCACTAATAAAATTTGTCTTGGCAGTTGACATTGATCTGCTTAACGTTAGCTTTGATGGTCCTTCTGCTCCGGATAGAATCTCTGCAAGAGCAGGAAAGAAGGAGCTGGGAAGAATTGCTCCATCAAGAAGGTAAGCACAAGCTTTCTAGAGTTAAAGATTCTTTTATATAACTAGGTCAATTAGCTTGTCACAAGGTTGCGTCAGAAGACTGCTGCATTTCTAGACAAAAGTACTTAAGAGTTCTCTGACAGTGTTTGTATACAAGCAAAAGATGGATAATTAGAAACCTTACTTATCTTCTGTAGGAAAAACACTTTGCAATAGCACATACTGGTGAGACCATCATCTCTTTCTTTTGGTCTATTGTTCTGTAGGTGACTTTTGCAAACTATAGTTTTTCATGATAATCTTGTCCTTAGGTGATCAATTTGTTCTCTCTTTGCTTTGTCCCTTGCCCAAAAAAAAAAAAAAGTAGTTATGTTGCTTCATTTAAAAAGTATTTCTAAAGTATCATTGCAAATGTGTGGGGAAAACGAATTATTTTTGGGGTGCTTTTCCCTGTGAGAGTGGCAGTCATATGACTCACAACTTACTTAATTGCTCTCATTTGTATTGGCTTGTGATTCTCTGTCCGGTTGTTCAAAGATGAAACACAAAGTCATTTCTGGTCGCCTAGATGTGAGTGGTTCTTCTTATGGTTGGACATACGTGATATGGCCTAAATATGGCAGAATATATCTGAGATGTTGCTCAATTATTTGCCTCTGCATCTAGCATTGTGTAAACTCTTACAATAATATCTCTTTGGTGGTTTTACTTGGATTTTAGCTGTACTAAGCGCCCGGTTTTATCAAAAATCCTAATTGATTCTTCGAACTGAGCAATGTAAGGGCATTGAATTAATATTTTGTCCTTTATAAATTATTGTTAATATAGCTTTGTCAACTGACATAATCTGGTAATACTGGACATGTTTGATAGTTCTTTTTGGTCCATCTCATGTGTTGATTATGGGATGAAGTTTGTTTTAGTTTTGACATATGCCATCTTAATGATGCTAATTGTTTGTGTGGAGAGTGATGATATCTGGAAAGTTGGATTACATACTTCTCGATTGTTGTAAACATGATTAACTTTCTTCTTACTAAAATTAGTTGAAAGGCTCTAGTTTATGTCCTGTCCATCTGAGTTGGAAAGATTTGACTGTTATTCTAGTATAGTTGGGCTTTCTAGTGCTTAACTCTTTGTGGATTTGGAGTGCAGGTGGAGACTTGTAGAGATAGATGCTGACTTGTCAAACTTGAGATCAGAAACGAAGCATGTCATGTCACTTATTCATCCTGCTAATACTTACATGGTACTGTTGTTATAGAGTTCTTATAGTGCCTTTCTAGTAAAATGTGAAGGATGTGATTATCACATGACGTAGACATTATACATTTTCCCATTTGTGAACTATAGCCATTAATTCTTCATGTTTAAATGTCACAAAAATTCTCCTCCTTCCTCAAAATTATCAAAATTCATGTACTACTTCACACAAGCAAAACTAATTTTCACCTCACATTGCAGGACCTGAATATTGGGATAGCTTTATGGCTGGCTGCTAGCGGTAATGGCTCGGTGTATGAGGAAAGAGATAATGAAAATGACGAGGATCTTCAGCTTCATAATTACAAGAGCCATGCCAGAATCGTCCTCGTTGGTTCTGGCGCTGATGAGCAGTGTGCCGGCTACGGCAGACATAAAACAAAATATAAACATGGAAGGTAGTGCTATGAATAAATCATTCTTGCATCGGGTTACTCTTACATTCTGGATAGGTCTCTCTTCTGCATTCACTTAGATCTTTGCATGCTCGTGTATAAAATGTGGAAAATATGTTGGGTTTACTGATCATAATTACAAAGTGACACATGCCATATCCATAAATCAGCTTTTGCATTTCCTCATCCTGGACGACGATGATGATAAAGCCTGTCTTTGCCTATCATAATCAAGAACTCTTTGAAATAATTTGGTGTTATTAGTTGGCTTGGGCTTGATGAGGAGATGAGATTGGACATGCAGAGAATTTGGAAGAGGAACCTGGGAAGAGATGATAGATGTATATCTGATCATGGGAAAGAGGTGCGTATAAGCATATGCATTGTCGGTTCCTTCATGATTTAACTTGTGTGATGATGATTCAACTCTATTCTAACAGGCAAGATTCCCTTTCTTGGATGAAGATGTCATAAAAGTTTTGCTTGATATTCCTTTGTGGGAAATTGCAGACCTTGAGCAACCAAGTGGTACTGGTGACAAGAAGATTTTAAGAGAGGTCAGTGTAATCTTTTCCGTTGAACTTCTGATTATCTCATTTTTAGGAGACATACAACAAAAGAACATGCTACTTTGATGAGTTGATAAAAACTGGGAAGGTACTTTCAATTACTGCTTTTGCAAGTGCATAAAGTTTGAATGCTTTAAAGAGTTTCTTGGATTAAAGACGTGTTACTGGATTCAATAACTCTAGATTTCCCTCAACAGTAAATCCAGCCAATCTTTTTAGGGTACCCACCTATTCTGCGAAGAAGCTACTGCAAGCAAGTAGTACAAGTAATTGTGGGGAGCAAACTGGGTTTCTCTGGGAACTTAGGAAGTGGGCTACAATTGCTGTTCAGTAATGGGGAGTATAGTCTATGGAGCAGCCTGGAACAAAGCGATTGGAAGTTTCAGTCCTATTAATTTCTATCCCATCAATTTAGCTGCATGTTCTTCCTTCCAATTGTTGCTTCAGTGTTTTTGGTCTTTTAATAGCTAATTCTGTCTGTTCTATTTGAATTTTGTCTTCCTGTGAGTATATTCTTTTTCTCTAATCAGGACTTCGATTTTCGTTTCTTTTTCATCTAGCATCAAGTCTATTTACTTTGTCACCCTTTGCACATCAATTATGTTATCCGTCATGCGATGTCTTAATTAAGTACAATGCACATCACAATTCTTTCTTGGGTCATGTTTCATACCGCATTGACATGCCATTTTTTTTATCTTTTGAAAGGTTGCAAGGCTGCTTGGTTTACATGAAGCATCGGCTCTACCTAAAAGAGCAATACAGGTTTGCACTTCTATGGGGTCGTTCATTTGTGCTTGTGTGGAATCGGGGTGTGAGCTCTATGGCGTGTTACTGTGCTTTTTCTTGAGAAAGCAATTGCTTATTTTCAGTATCTTCTTAAGTTGATTTATGGAAGCATTCTTTAGGATAGGGTCAAGGCTTACATCTAAGTCTCTTCATATCTAGTTTATGTGCATAGCAATGTATCTGGATTCCCCTTTACGAATGGTGCGGCATAATCATCACTATATATCTGTACACATGCGCATTATAATGCTTATCCTAGTGATAACATTTGTACCTCTCTTGCTTCATTTTTTCCACTAGTCATTTTCCTTGATGAATGCTGAGGCAAGACCTCGAGCACGGATATATGAAACTTTGTTTGCAGCTACATATCATAATGTGATTATCTTGGCTCCTCGTTGCTATGAAATGGTTGTGTCCTGTTTCTATGATAGCACCTCTTTAATCTGCTATTTGCAGCAATCTACTGCTTATAATGTAGAAAAATCAAGCATACATAACATATCTATGGTTTACTGTTTAAAGTTCGGTTCAAGAATTGCGAGGGAATCGAACAGGAAGAACTTTGGAAGTAACCGTGCAGCAAACCAAGCATCTGCAGGGAGCGTGACAATTCACATGCCTTAAGTTTTGAGGAAATACCAAAAATTTTCAGAAGTCTTCCTCCCCTGTGGTCGTGGTTGCTTCACCATGCCTCTTGCTTTCGACAGTATCAGTATCAGGTCCAGGATCTGAAAGTGTCGGTGAAAGCGATCCACAAAGCAGCTCAAGTATTCATTTCTGCTCGTTGGATTGTTCTTGCTGTTCGAAGAGCAGCACATATCATCTTCCCAAGCACAAATTTATCAAAGACAGTTTTGGGCGATTAATTTGGCCAACATGCTCAAGCTAGTTGCTTTTGTTGACTCTCTGGGTTGATTTTTTGTAACTGGGTAGGCCTAGGGAGTCTTGAAACCTACTGGGAGATTCGTTGGAGATCAGAAATGTTAACAAGATGTTTTCGTATCTAGGCGATCCTTTTAATCTAATGCTAACTTCGCTGGACCTCTTACTTCAGAGTTATGGGCTGCTTGACATTAATTACGTTATATTTTCATCACTGCTTGTTGAATTCTCGCTTCAGCAGAAGTGAATCTCGAGCTTTTCCATGCTGCATCATCTCTCATGATTTAATAATGCAAAACCATTTCGTGGTGTTTGTTTGTGCTGGAAACAAGTGGGAAAAAAATGATTTCAATTTATTTGATGACAATTGAATCCACCAAACTCGACTCGCAAGTTGCATAGTTAAAAATGAAATAAAATGAATTACAATCTACAATCAACATCTTCTTTGTTTATTCTGGAAACCATCGCAATGATAAATATTACAAAAAAAAATTATGAATTGTATTCGTGAAATATAGTGGTTTATTTAGAACAAAGAAAAACATGAGAGTTAGTGAAGCATATTAAGAAAATGTTAGAAATATTTATGGTGAAAAAGGAAAAAAAAATCAGAAATGGAGAGCTGAGAAAAAAGAAGAAGAGTAATTAGAGAAGGAAAGATGATACAAATAAATTGATTCAATATATAATGAGGTTTCTGAATTTTTAATTTATGTAAAGTGATTTATGAATTTTTCATGTATTCAATATTTTATTTTTTACTTTCACTTGGTGTTCATTTAAGTTTTCTCCTTACTTATTGCATGTTCCATAGATCTTGCCTTTTCTCAAGGGAAAATTTGCCCCAAGTTAAATGATTGAAATTCTGTATCTTTTAACGTGTATTGATTCAACATGTACTGATAAATAAAAAACCAACTTGTTTATAGGCTTTATTAAATAATTATTTAAGCTAATAAGATTAATATAGAAGCAAATACATTCTAGGACATGCGGAAGATATATGCATGATACCCGATTTGAAAGGAGAATAAAACCCTGAACCCACCCGATTCGAAGTCTCTTGCGTCGCCCCTCGCAAGCGCGCGCGCACAGAAACGCGGAGGCCTAAGCATGACGAGCGGAGGCAACCCTCGCGGCGTCGATGGCCGCGACACCGGCGGCAATGGCGGCGGCAACCGGCGGAGAGCTGAAGAAGCCATAGGCGGCAACCGAGAAGCGCTGGAGGCTCTCCGAGAGCTCATCACCTTCCCTCTTCTCTACTCCCGCGAAGCTCAGCGGCTCGGCCTCAAGGTATCGCGCGCGCGCGCGCGCAGTTGTTTTTCTTTTCTCTAGCCGTAAAACCTCTCGCTGAGACCCGAGAATGTCCAGAGTTTCGATTTTGACGAGACAGCGTTTTCTGCGACGTGTTTCTCGCAGTGGCCGCGGGGCTTGCTTCTGTACGGACCGCCGGGCACTGGAAAGGTACTCGATCGACGATGTCCTGTTACCTTGTAATCTGGAGCAATTCATTTCCTTTTCCTGGAGCGCCTCTCGGTTGTCATGGGAGCGCGGTTAGTTTTCTTCTCTCGCATTCGAGTGATTTTTTCGTCTGGGTTTCGTCTACCTTGCCAGACAAGCTTGGTTCGTGCGGTCGTACAAGAATGTTCTGCGCAGTTGACCATTATCAGGTACTTTTGATGTAATTCTGTATTAGGCATTCGCTTTTCGTGGGGTGGCTATTCTTGTTCATACTATAAAACAATCTGGAAAACTGCAAAAACAAAAGCTGTTTACTTTTCGACTAATTGCTGTTTGCTGATGGAATTATGCTCTCAGCTCTGTAATCTGTGGGGCTTGCTTTAGATGCAAGGTCTAGCTTGCCGCTAAATTCTCTTGGTCTGTACTGCAGTCCACACTCTGTTCACAGAGGTCATGCTGGAGAAAGTGAGAGTGTTCTGCGAGGATATTTTTCTGAAGCATCCGCCATCGCAGCGTTGGGCAAGCCATCGGTTATCTTCATAGACGAAATAGACGTGCTTTGCCCTCATCGTAATTCTAGGTGAGAACCCCAACAATCTCCTGCTCAGCAATTAATTATTGGCTTTGGATAGCATTTAGCTATGGAGAAACCTAAAACTTGGATAACAGGAGAATATGATATAAGCAGCATTAAAATCTTCTTAATCAGTGTTAGGCATCACTTGGAAATTAGTAGCTATGGGACTAGGAATTGTTATATAGTCATATCGGTGATTGTGCAAGCTATGCAATAGCTTGTATAGCAGTCAAAATCAAATTTAGGTGCTCAATTTTGGCACATCTTTTTGCTGAGTGCAATTAGTTAGTGCCATAAATGTCATCTTGGCCTTTGTATTAGTATCTATAACCTTTTTGCTTTTGTGAAAAGTGAAAAGCTGTTCATGAGCTGCTCAGATTTTATGTGGACTCTTTTTTTTTTTTTTACTGTCATCAAACAAAAAAGTTCCTAGGAACTGTCATTCTGATGAAGGGAGACATTGTTTGGTAATTTTATCACAATTTTCTTGAATCAAGCATATTCAGTATGTTTGGATGATTTCATTAGTATCAAGCATAGAGTTTACTGCCATGTGCATATATGCTAGCTCGTAGGTGTCCTTTTGAGGTGTTGCCAGAAAGCAATCTCATCTACTCTCTCTCTCTCTCTCTCTCTCTCTCTCTCTCTCTCACGTTTTTGTTGAGGACTTTACCTGCAAATAGGTGGAGACATAAAAGCAGCTAGCAGAACAATGACATTTTGGACCATTATCAGTTTTATGCTGAATTGCAATTTCCTTTGCTATTACTTTAACATGAAGCTTACTTGGCAATCTTTTGTTTAATTCAAGGTTTTTCTTAAAGTGCAGGAGAGAACAAGATGTCCGTTTGACGTCTCAATTATGTACCCTGATGGACTCTATTCGGCCATTATCACAATCATTGCCCCAAGTAGTTGTTGTTGCAGCGACTAACAGGTTAAATCTTCACATGTGGACTAGGGCTTATTGTTGTATGAGATATTAGGGTATTGTTCAATAATGATATTTTGTCGGTCTGATAATTAGCCTTGGCCCCTTTCGGCATGCCTCGTTAAACTTAATACCTTAAGCTTTTGTAGATTAGTATATTGCGATGACCATAAAAGAGGAGCCATAGTCAGTACTTGCTTTCTGTATTTACAGAGTGGATGCAATTGACCCTGCACTTAGAAGGTATGGGCGTTTTGATGTTGAATTAGAAGTTACAACACCCAATGAAGAAGAGCGCTTTCAAGTTCTCCAGGTATCATTGAAATTATTGTAATAATAGGCTGCTTCCAAGATCACACTGGATGCATCTACCTCACTGTCTTTTACTGAGGCTGCACAGATTTTGAAACCTGAGAGCTGCAAGTTTAAGTGAGCTGCATGTTAGGTTTACTCAAAGCGAATATAGCAGTTTGACTCCTTGTTTCTTGATTGTCAGCTTTACACAAGAAAAATTCCTTTGGATCCTACCGTTGACTTGAGGTCCATCGCTCAAATGTGCAATGGTTATGTTGGAGCTGATTTAGAAGCTTTATGCCGTGAGGCAACTGCATTTGCTCTTAAAAGGTTTTCAGATGTAGAGGCACTTTTGCTTACAATGGAAGATTGGGACTATGCTGGATCTATTGTTGGCCCAAGTATAACAAGAGGTGTTACTGTGGAAGTTCCTAAGGTATCATGGGATGATATAGGAGGATATAAAGAATTGAAGGTCAGTGAACTCATTTTTTTGTGCTTGGGCCTTGGTTGTCCATTTTTTGACATTTGTACCTTCTTAACTTTGATCAGAAGAAGATTCAGCGAGCTGTTGAGTGGCCCATCAGACATTCTGCTGCGTTTTCGAGGCTGGGAATATCACCAATACGTGGAGTACTTCTGCATGGGCCTCCAGGGTGCTCAAAAACTACTCTTGCGAAAGCCACTGCTCATTCTACCAAAGCTTCTTTTTTTTCCTTAAGGTTTGACGTCAACAACTTCCTGAACAATTATATATGCTCTGAGACTCTAAGGAGAGGGAGAATGCCATGTTTATAATTCCATCCTTCACCCTAGACAATAAAACAAAGTTCTAGCTTTCACTAGATCCAAGGGCCTGTTGTTTCACAAGTCTGGAGGGGTAACTTAACTTTATGCCAGGATGGGCAAGAAAGGTGGAATATGAAATTCTGTGGAATGTTCTTGGAGAATTTATCAGCTATTGCATCCAGCATGAGCAAACCTACCATCAGACAAGATATTTTGTTCATGTGAACAAACTGTTTTGTTTTATTTTTTTACATAAATGATGACCGAAAAGTGATAATCTGTGGGTGGACCAATTTCTTGAAATGTTCTTAAAAAAATCGCTGCTAATTGAGTAGGTGCTTATGCAACATAGTCAATCACACTACTAATCATAATCGTTGGATCTTCAATCTGAGTTAAAGACCAAAATCTTAAAACTTGTATTGGAGATTCAGCATCTTTCTTAACTTACGCATCTTAGTAAATCTTCTAACTCAATTATCATAAAAGGATAGTCCATCCTTTATTAATTGATTCTGCAGTGGAGCTCAAATTTGGCCATATGCTGTCTCTAATTTGTAGTAAAGATAATAGAATGAGGGCCTGATTATCTAAGAAGTTGCTGATGGAATTATTTTCTTCAGGCATTAAAAGAAGGAAGTTGGAAGGGTGATAATAAGGGTACTTTCCCATTTATATCATTTTGAAATAGATTTCAACTCTACAATGCGATTCACTTTAGCTAAGCACAATGACTACGCCGGAAACTGGATGTTTGAAAAACCTAGATTCTGTGCTGTCGACAAATCAAAGTTGCTACCCTACAAAATATCTTCTGTTTGTTTGCCATTATGTTAGCCAAAAGTTGAGAGGATGTAACCAGTGTAAATGTTCTGCTTTTCCTTCTGATTTTCTGATGTGATTATCACATGCCTTATCTTGAGAATTCACAAACTTTATATTTCAGTGGAGCAGAATTATATTCAATGTATGTTGGAGAGGGGGAAGCCTTATTGAGGAATACCTTCAGGAGAGCTCGTCTTGCGGCACCAAGCATCATATTTTTTGACGAGGCTGATGTTGTGGCAGGCAAGCGGTGAGTTTATTGAGGGTTGCATAACATCATTCTTGGAGTGTTGCGTGCAAGCTATCATGCTCTCCTATTGTTCTGTTCACATATAGTTGTAGATCAGGGAAATTTTCTTGAAGTGTATTGCTGAAGAAGCCGTCTTTTCTTAGAAAGCATGTGTACTCATCACTGTTATTGAAGTACAATGAACACATTGTGGTTTTGGTTGATGTAATGAACTTTGAGGAATGAGTGGAGTGCTACTTCAATGTGTTGTGTGAAAGATACTATTATATATTTTCTCGTTTGATTTCTCTGGTGAACCTCCTGGAATGTGAAAAGTTCTTAATGTTTGTTGACTTTCTGTTTAATTTTCTTCTCCATGATGTCTGACTTATTGTTGGACGATAAAGTTGGCAATTGCAAATAAAAGTGGACGTATAATGCAGCTTCTCTATTTTGGTTCCCTTGCAGTGGAGGTAAATCAAGCAGCAATGCCATAGTTGGAGAGAGGCTACTGTCCACATTGTTGACTGAGATGGATGGTTTAGAACTGGCAAATGTGAGCATTATTGTGTTTGATAAATAGTAAACTATGGTTACCTTCCATCTCATGCTACCTCATTTGGGCAGGGAATCATTGTGTTAGCTGCTACAAATCGCCCCTATGCAATTGATGCAGCACTTATGCGGCCTGGACGTTTTGATTTGGTAAGGAACGTTACTGCTTCTTGATCTAGATATCAGGCTGTAATTCTGCAACCTTCTTCTTGAGTCTGCTGAGTTCTTTCTGGATTACGTACTCAGTTAAGTGCTTGTTACTGGAACTTCTGGTCCACCTTTCTTAAGTCAGTGATTCCAGATTGGCTTTAGCTTAGTAATAATGTCATATAATTCCTTAATATTGGCAATTTACTTATTCTCCACATAGTTATGGTTCTAATTCTTTATTAACTTTTAGTTTTACGTTTTAGTCTTAATAAGATGTTTGTTGAGCTAATTTCAGTTTCAACTTTTGAGTGTCTTTGATATATTGTTTAAAACTCAATCTAGTATTCTTAATATGAAAAAAAAAAATTATGTTTGTGCTTTTATTCTCTTTGGGAAATATGTTTCTTTAACCATTTCTCCCTATAGTGACAATTCCAAATCATTAATAGAGATTAGTTTATTTATTTATTTGCAATTTAGTCTATTCTGATGAAGGAATTTTTCTCTAGTTTAAGATTGTGTTGTGAGGGAACAATTTAATTCTATTTGACTACCTTGTCAAGCTCATGATTCCCTTTTATTCCTCTCTAAATTTATAGGTGCTTTATGTACCCCCGCCAGATATGGAGTCTCGCCATGAGATATTGCGTGTGCATACTCGAAACATGAAAATAGGAAATGATGTTGATCTCAGAGATTTAGCACAGCATACCGAACGGTTCACAGGAGCCGAATTGGAGGGCCTGTGCAGGGAAGCAGGAATAGTCGCTCTAAGAGAAAACATACATGCAACTGCCGTCTATGCCCGTCATTTCCAAATCGTTGGGGAGTCCTTGAAGCCAGCATTGTCCCTGAAAGACATTCATTCGTATGAATCATTCCAAAGGACTCGATAGTTGAAGCCTTGTGACCGAACGATCCAAACTGAAATTGCCACACATCTGTTCACCCAGATCGGAGGATTCTGGATTATGGATAGCGTTTATGGTCCCCAGGAATCTGGATTACGATTGTTAATAGCGGCTTGGGACCAAGCTTTGCCTCGTTGATTGCGAGTTTCAGCCTACCTTTTGATGCAAAAAGCGGGCTGGCGTGTTTAGTGCAATTTCAAATTTTGTTTTGAGTTCAAAAGCTCACGAAGAGGACTTTTTCTCACGGAAACAGGGATTAGCAATGACATCATGAAAATGCCGCATTGTGGATCAATTTGGTCCTCAAACGTATGTTTCGATCTGTCTAATGTCATCCGCTGATGTCTGTTGGATGTGATCCACGAGTCGATACATTTTAGTTTGGTAAATATTTCCAGTGTTTTAGTAGATATCCAGTACTTGGGAAAATGTTTGTGTTGGTTAGTTACCAACTTATATTTGAAATTACTAATATATCTAGCTGGTTATAAGTTAATTATTTATGTTTGAATTTCCTCGGTGTTTGTCAAAATTTACTGGCGTTACTGGTAAAGTTTCTTTGCAAATAATTGAAAATGCTAATGACCATGAAGTCAGAGTCTTTTCAATTTGTGTGTTTATTGACCTACATTTGAATTTTAGTAAATTTTGTTGACATGATGTTGCTGTAAATGTACAATTGGAAAATTACAAACTTACCTTTGAATTACTTAGTTTTATTTTTTATGCCACTAAACTTACGTTTTTACCGCTGGCCATTATCATCTACTATTACTATTGAGATGAGACTACTGCAAATATTCGTAACAACCGAAAAAATTGCTTTTATATCAATATTATCAGCGATTATCAAAAGCCACGAGTACATGGAGATAAAACTAGATAATTGAAACAATTGCTTTTTATAATAGACTCTGCTTCTAATCAACATAAAAACATAAAAAAAACTTATTTTCTATATAACTACTTAAGTATTACAAATTAGATATATATAAAATTACTAATTACGTGTAAAAGTTACTAATTTGTGATAGGTTTAGAGTTAATCCTGAATCTGAAAATGTATTAAACACATGAAAAATTATTACGTGATGATGGATACATGCTTCCAATATGAAAAGTTTCTAAATATTCCTAAATGCTCTGAACTTTACTTTTTTCTATAGGCAAAGTTACTATCCTCGTTGCAAGTACCGGTAATTCACTATACTTAAAACACATGGAGCAGTTATTTGAGTAATTTATTAATAATTGCCATCTATTAGAAACTAGTTACTTCTTCAACAAGAAAAAATGACTTTCGATATAGAAATATACGTTTCAAAATATCAAGTAACTGAAAATAAATAAAGGTCGGTATCTTTTAATTTTTTCTAATTTGAAACGCTTGAAATTTTCACAATATATGAAATTAAATCAAAGCAAAATAATTCCTCTTAACTTTATTTAGAAGCCTATTGAACCCATCAATTTTTACCTTGTAGTCAGTGATGTGTATAATAGACAAAAAAAAGATTAGGGGTGTGTATCGATCTCAATATAAATAAAAAATTGAACTCAACCAATTGATTCTAGATGGCTCCTGGTTTCAAAAATTTGAGGTCAAGAATAACCTATCCGATTCCTAATTCCACATGGGGAAACTGGCATATTGAACATATTTTTTAATTTTTGTATTTCTTTATTCTTAAACAAATCCTAATTAGTAAATCACTTTTTTATTAAAAAACTCTCACCCATCGAGAATAGAAGAGACCAAAATAAAGAAAAAAAATAGAATGCTTCTTGAACCGGTCCGATTTTAGGTTATAGGTGCTAAATCTTTGGAATCGTAGAATAATAATACCTCTTTCTTACCAACCAAGAGTAAAAAAACCAATTTACCAAAAAAAGAAGGAAAAAAAAAAAAAGCCAAAAAAAAACCTTCGAATTCATGTGATTTTGCTCCTCGTTAGAGAGAGGGAGGGACGTATATAAGCTCCTCGCAGTTTCTTACTGCACCGACGGCTCCTCTGGGGCAAGAAGACTGCTCTCTGGAATCCATGGCTCAAGGCGTGGAAGGCGACGCAGCTCGACCTCCTCACTTCAACGGCTTGCCCTCCAACACCAACTTCCCCAACAACCCCAAAGCAAATTCCTTCAATCGGTATTTCTCTCCTCTCTTTCTCCCCGTTTTCCTTTGCCAGCTTCATAATCCCGACTCGCCGCTAGTCGTCTCCGCAGTCGCTTTGGCTAGTCCATTGATGCTCCGGGGCGTCTTGAGGTTTCTTGGGGATTGGTGAATGTCGGGAGTTAGGGGAAAGAGCGTGTGAACTCTTTGGCTTGTTGTGGGAAAAGAATTTGACTGCATGCCCGCCGGTTTTTTGACTGGAATGCAGGAGGCAGAAGATCGCGCAGCAGAGGAAGTCTCTGCCGATCGCGTCGGGTACTGTGGCCTTCGGTTGTTGGGTTTTGTTTGTTTGTTTCCGTGAACCCCTCCTTTGCTGGTCGTGGGTTTGGAGTGGGTTTTGGTTGATGCTTTCTTTTTTGTCCCAGTCGAGAAGCGACTCGTCCACGAGGTACGGAACAATGACACCCTGATCATCGTCGGCGAGACGGGCAGTGGCAAAACTACGCGTAAGTATCCATGTGGGGATTGTGTATGGTACGACACCGCTCCGTGCAATTGTATGGAATTGTCATAAGTCGGTGCATAACATAGTACGATGTGATATATTCGTTTCATGATGTTTCATCATATCCAAGTGTAGAAACGTCAAAAGAATAAGGTTGTACATTGCAACATATTATTGCAGAAAATCCCATGACATGTATGATTGTGCCTTTTCCTATTTCCTTTTTCCCCCTTGAGGGAGTTGTTATATTCTTTGCATCTTTTTTTCAGAGATACCACAGTTTCTATACAACGCTGGGTTCTGTCGCGATGGGAAAATTATTGGGGTTACTCAACCGCGGCGTGTGGCAGCTGTCACTGTTGCCAAAAGAGTGGCAGAGGAATCTGGGGTTGAGTTGGGCCAAAGGGTCGGGTATTCCATCAGATTTGATGACACAACATCCGGTTCAACAAGAATCAAGTACATGACAGACGGTTTGCTTCTAAGGTTAAGCTTCTACTGTTATTTTTTCCTGCGACTTGCACAGTATATTCAGTCAGTTTCATGAAGATTGGTGATTCCTGTAGGATTCAGTAGTTGGGTGCATCAGTAATTTACAGTGGTCTAACAATCCACTGAGTTGAATCATTTTGTGCATCAGTAATTTACAGTGGGCTAACATATCCATTGAGTTGAATCAGTTTTACCGAATTCATTTCGTAATCTAGATGTGATTGTAGAAGGCGGACTTACTGGTCTTATTTCTTTGGATCTTTAGGTGGAGCAAGAGCTAATAACTAGCTGAAAATATTTTAGATATCTTGCTAATCGTTCTGAAGTCGAGCAAACCTTTAGTTCTTATCATTGAGATTTTCAAGGGAAGTTTAACCAGTAGAAGTTTCATGCTTCCAATTACAGTGTATGGAGAAATAATGTGAAACTTGTATTCTGCCAAATTAGCAACTTATGTTGATTCCAATCTTTGCCTGTGAAGCTGATTCTATTCTTCTACAGGGAAGCACTGTTGGATCCATATCTTTCTAGGTATTCCGTGCTTATTGTGGATGAAGCCCATGAAAGAACAGTCCACACTGATGTTCTGTTGGGCTTGTTGAAAGATGTTCAAAATAAAAGGTCTGCATTTTCCAATGGTTGTCCAAATACTGAAAATAAGCAGTTGAGCAATGGCATGCTCTTGGACAAAGGGGGAGGTGTTTTTTCCAGTAATTTGAAGCAAAGCCAAAGCAGACGGTTTTCTACATTGAAGTTGATTATTATGTCAGCTAGCTTAGATGCACGTGCCTTCTCTGACTACTTTGGTGGTGCAAGAGCCGTCCATGTCCAGGGGCGGCAATTTCCTGTGGATATACTATATACTCTTCATCCTCAACCTGATTATTTAGATGCAACCCTGATTACCATATTCCAGGTTGTTTTTTAATCCTTATTTGCTTAGGCCTTCTTTATGTCTTTATAAAAAGTAATTACCACCTATTCTAGGAAGTTCGTGTTCTGGTTCACAGTCGATGTATCATTGCTCTAACCTCTGATGTGGTAGTTTTAGTGCATTTTTGTTTGATGTTGGGCCGTAAGTATGACTGCAATGAATGTTTGCTAAACAGCAACTTTGTTAATGTCTATAATAAGCAGTATTGAATGTGTAACTCTCTTTATATATTTAAGTTTAAAAATGTAGAACTTTTATAGATGATTCATAAACCAGAATCTGCACTAGTGCTTCAGGGTTTCTAGTTAATTGGTTTTTGGAATGTTTTAGCTTCCACATATTTTAACTTTTGAAGGCTTAAGGCGTTTTAAGTGTATCCACGTTGAATGTGTTGCGTATATTCACTCAACGATTTAAATGATGTTTCAATAAGGTTTCCTAATTCATTTCTCCATGGAAATATCGCTACCCGAGCTACTCTTTTGTTTGATCCCAATCAGTTAGCTTGGAATATTTGCAGTATTTGATAAGTACATGTTCTGCATAACTCAGATCCATTTGGAGGAGAGTCCAGGAGATGTCCTTGTATTCTTGACTGGTCAAGAGGAAATTGAATCCGTTGAAAGACTTATTCAGGAGCGACTACGGCAGTTGCCTGAAGGCAACCGTAATATGTGGATTGTTTCTATATTTTCGTCTCTTCCCTCTGAGAAACAAATGCGTGTCTTTGCACCCACTCCTCCTGGATTTCGTAAGGTGACTATCCAAGCTGCTCAAATTTTAGCAATTTTTTTTTGTGCAGTGCTCCTGTTAAAGTCAGATCCTTTTCTATAAAGTAAGGATTTGTATTTTGGATTATGTGGACCTTTATTAAGATCATTGCCACTTTGATGTTTTTTCTAGTAGCAGTCATGCCAATGTTCTTCATTAACTTTATCTGAGGCCTAACTGTCCATACATCTTCCTTGTCTTGGTATGGTAAAGCATGGGAGAATAGTTGATAGTTATGTCTATTCACTTCCCTTGTAGGACAAGCGATGAAAAAAGTATTCTTTGTGATATTTCTCAGCTTTTCTTATCCTCAGTATCTTCACATTTTGACATATATAGACTGGTCGCATGACTCTTTTGTGCTGTTGGCAGTGGGTTTCTAACATTAACAAACTCCTTTGAATCTGGTTGTTGCTGGTGGTTCTATTGTGATAGTGTAACAGCATCCTATTTGTAGTCAAGATGATTTATTTCCTCTCATTACCTTCAGACAATCTATTTGGATTAATGAACTGTTGATATATCATATTTATATTCCTCTTAATTTATTTTTTATTCACTAATATTGCTTAGATACGGCTATGTCATTGTCATTAGGTAAGCTAAAATAATTTTATAGAAATTTGTTTTTGTAATGATTATTACTAATATAATTAGACTCTTTCAGGTTATATTGGCCACTAATATAGCCGAGACATCAGTGACAATACCTGGGATAAAGTATGTTGTAGACCCTGGATTCGTGAAAGCACGGTCATATGATCCTGCTAAAGGCATGGAATCATTAATTGTCATACCAACTTCCAAGGCTCAGGCTCTTCAAAGAAGGTAGTCTGCAATCCTTGTATTCTGATCTAAACTTTTGTAGTGTGATCACATTTCAAATACACAGTCCAAAGAAGATATAGGGGGAGGGATACCATTTAGATGCACAGTTATTGAAGTCTCAATGTCGTGCCATACAAATTCCTTGACTAAAAATGTACACCATCTTCTGCCCTAAAATGGCAAAATATGGATGGTAGACAGTCTCTCTTCCTTCCTTTGTGGAAGCATACTTTCAGACAGTGTGAATTTTCAGAAATTGGGGTATCTGTCCTTTAATTTCTCTTAACTTTTTAAAGATAGGTATCTTGTGGCATGAAAGAGGGTTTTGTTGCTGATGCGTGGACTTTTAGAATCAAATTCATCTGTTTTGCCTTCTCTTTTCTTGTAATTGAAGATCTGGATCATACTGAAGAGTTGAATTTGCATTCTATGTTTGCATGGTTACTTCTTCTTGTTCTTTTTTTTTTTAAAATAAAACATGAGAATGTGGAGCTATTTTACTGTGTCTGCGTGTCTTGGATCTTTGCATTTATTGAACCATTCATTTTGGAACTTTGACCATATAAAAAATCATATGTTAATAGACTAAAACCTTGCTATTGCAGTGGACGAGCAGGGCGTGAAGGACCTGGGAAGTGTTTCCGCCTCTACCCAGAAAGTGAATTTGAGAAACTTGAGGATTCGACAAAGCCCGAGATTAAGAGATGCAATCTTTCAAATGTTGTTTTGCAACTCATGGCTTTGGGTGTGAATGATGTTATTGGTTTTGACTTTATCGAAAAACCACCAAGGTTATTCCCCAAGAGAACTCATTGCTTTATCATTTACTCTCTTGTGCATACTTAAGTGTGTCTACTAAGCTGTGGCCATGTTGTCTTTCTTAAGCCTTGGTTAGTGTCATTCCATATTTGTTGGATTCATCTTTATTAATGATTTAATTTGGTTATTAAATTGTCCTTTGAAAATTATCCTTCATTTCACATCACCCTGTCTCTTTTGCCCCATAAATTTTCTATTTCACCATCAATTTCACCATTTCTCTGATGAAAAAATCTGGAAATTTTGGTAATAGTTTATATATTCATATGGAATGTAAAGGTGCACCAGGTTGTCACACTGTTGCCACATGAATTTGTTATGGTGCTTCTCTTGTATTGATGCTTCTTCAGGTCAAATTGGCTGATAATTTATAGAGAAGTTATGTGATAAAATGGGTTATGATTTGGCATCCTTACATTACCTACTTCTCTCTGTATATATTGCTGGGTACTGACACCTGTAAGCTTTTGATCAGGGCAGCTATTGTGAAATCGTTGGAGCAGTTATTTTTGCTGGGTGCTCTAACAGAAGACTGTAAACTATCAGATCCATTGGGGCACCAGATGGCTCGGCTTCCCCTAGATCCCATTTATTCAAAGGCACTCATCCAGGCTAGTCAGTTCAACTGCCTGGAGGAAGTGCTGATTACAGTTGCGATGCTTTCAGTAGAATCCATATTTTATGCCCCTCGTGAGAAGTTAGAAGAGGTAGGTTATGAACTGATACTTCTGAGGCCATTCATCTTTCTTTTCCTGGAGTCATTTATGCAATGAGCGGTGCACATTATGTAAATTGTATTACTGACAGGATTAGCCAGGTATGTTGTAACAAAAATGGGGTCATGTATGTATACAGGTAAAAGCTACCAAAAATCCTAAAATATTTTGTGATACCAAACACCCTAAATTTGTATTCATGTGACACATTTACTTCAAATTTGTACTTGTGTGACACTTTTACTCCAATATTTTTTTGTAACACAAACAACCTCAAATTTGTACCCATGTAACACATTTATTCCAAACTTTTTTTATGACACCAAAAGTCCCAAGCTTGTACTTGTCAACCCATGTACCTTCTGTCAAGGTCCCTTTTCCTTCTTCATCTTAACTGCCACCCTCGCCACCACATCCTCACTGTTGCTATTGCCACTTCCTCATCATAACCAAACCAAGTGAGACATGGAAAGAGGAAGGAAAAAAAGAAAGAAAGAAAATGGAAAAAGAAAACGAGAAAGAAAAACATACGATTAGTCTATATGTTTTTGCCATGTGGGCATCACGTTAGCTCCGCTTGCTTTCCATCATCTACGTAGGCAGCTACATAAAATTATTAATGGCATTCATTAATGGAATCTTGATGGAGGGTAACTTTTGTTGCATGGGTACTAGTTTGAGATTTTTGTTGTCACAAAAAAATGGAGTAAATGTGTCACATGGCTACAAGTTTGGGGTTTTGGGTGTTAGAGAAAAAGTTTAGGGTAAATGTGTCACACTAGGCATAATTTTGGGTTTTTTGTGGCTTTTTCACTATATAAATCTCTTTTGAGTTATAATTGTATTCAAGTGTAATGTGCCTGAAAGGTCAAGTATATGCCTGCAGTGTTATCTCACGGGATTTGTGAGTTCATGAATGTCCAATATCCATAACTGTGAGTTCAACTTTGATAATGTCATATTCAAGTGCTTCAGTGGGCAATTGCTTCATTAATTTGCAATAACCGGAAAACATATTCGTAGGCTCTTCCGTCCATTTTATCTTAATTCGTTGGGCTCTTTTTGAAACAACCATTCTGGCTAGTTGACTTTGGTGAATTTTTCTGTTTGGTTGCACCTCATGGACTTCCATTACTCTGAATGTAACTGGAGACCTGACTACTTAACTTTGTTGGGCCAGGCAAGAACTGCAATGAAATGCTTTTCAAGTGCAGATGGTGACCACATCACCTTGATTAATGTATTTCGAGCAGCTGATGAGTTCTTGGAGAAGAGGAAGAGTGGTCAAAGTAAAGAAAAAGATGATAAAGTTCTCAAAAAATGGTGCAAAGAAAATTTTATCAATAGCAGGTCCCTTAGACATGCGCGAGACATTCACAGGTTGTCAATGAACTATTGCATGTTGCCTTTGGTTCTTCATATTTCTTTGGGCAAGTGTTATTGATCCTCCAACTATGCATTTTGTTTGGTGTCATACAGACAGATTCAAGGACATGTAGAGCAAATGGGGCTTCACATTGCTTCCTGTGGAGATGACATGGTTCAGTTTCGGAGATGCCTTGCCGCTTCCTTTTTCCTCAACGCAGCTTTGAAGCAGCCAGAAGGTTCATACAGGTGCTGGGTGTTGATTCGGACTGCTTCCTGTTATCTTTAAGATGTTAACATAGATCCAACTTTTGATCAATGTCTTTTTCCAGTTATCTTATAGACTCCATTTCCTAACAATACATATTTGGTGTGGAAAATAGGGCTTTGGCAAGTGGTCAGGTGGTGCAGATCCATCCTTCTTCTGTACTATTTCGGACAAAACCAGAGTGCATCATCTTCAATGAATTAGTTCAAACTAATCACAAGTACATTCGCAAGATAACCAGAATTGATTACATGTGGTTAACTGAGCTGGCTCCTCAGTATTATAGTATGCAGAGATAGGATCCCCAGGATCAATTTTGACAGGTATTGGGATGCTTGGTGATATGTGAATGCCATTTATTATATTCGGTCTATCCTTAAATGTAATGGGTTTTGGTGCTTTCCTTCCATTTTTACTATGTTTTGTCCCTGGCGAAGTGCCATGGTAAAGAAAAGTAATAAGATAATGGATTACTTATTTTGTGTGCTTTTCTTGTTTAAGAAACATTTCCTTGGTTGTGCTGTGTTTATTTGATTGCTGTAGGCCTTCCTAACTATTTGTCATTATTTGGTTGGAATTATTTTTTAGGTATTTGACGTCATATTAACAGCAGAAGATATGGATCAACAACTTTACTATTCGATGGGCTGACATCTTTTGACCGAAACAAAAAAGGGCTGGTTTGGAAATCCACGCCCAATTCTTAGGTTTCTTAGCTGAGAACCCTTCTATTTTCATGGTCAAAATTTACCTAAGATGGTGACTTGATTATCAGCGGCCAGGAGACTGAATGGAACCAAAGAGCCCTGTTTTGGTCTTGCCTTTGCATAATTGTTGGTGAAGCCAATCTAAATCAAGAGGGCATTTTGCCAGACAATGTCTTCAGTAACTCTAGGTCCTTGGTAGAAACGAGCATGTGTTTTGACATTTAAAGTAACTTGCGGCTTTGAGGTGGGAATTGGGGCATTATATTCTCATATGCCAGTTTATTCAAGACGACAATCACCTCATGGCACATTTCAACATACTGTACCGACAGCTTTAGATGGGGGACTTTGGCAGTAGCTGAAAATCTAGCTGCGCTCGATTCTGAAATCCAGGGCTAGTCAGTTGTATCAGTGTGTTTTTTTGCTTAGTCCAGTTATTTGTAGAAAACCAGTGTATGTGGATTCACCTAGCTTTCATAATTTATGATATGCAAGGCCCGGTTTGTTATCTTCTTCTTTTGCACTTCCACTTGATGCAGTGATTTGCAGCGTGCCCCCTTTGAATCGAAAGGCTTGGGAGAGCTCCTTGCTTGGACTGTGAAATGGTTGGGTAAGGTTGTTGGTAAGGTGCCGATTTGAATGCCTTCTATTCTTAGTTGTACAATAAGGAAAATATTATGGAGAACAGGGCATGTCCGCTGTCCAGCCAGAGCACCATTGCTTATCATTTAAAGTCAGCCACCAGAAACTCGCGAGGACGACAGGAGGTTGAAGAGGACCAGCCTTGTCCTGCATAGGATGCGCCATTTGTCTTGACCACGTTTGTTTTTGGGTGTCTGGATAAATGCTATCTTAATTTTGTGATGCAAGAAGTTGGTCGGGCGTCATATCGCCAGCTCAGTCGGAGTCCTGTTCAGTTCCCCATTTATGCGGAACTCTTCCAATAGTTAATGAGGATCATCAAAGTATTTCGCCTACTGGGGTATAGCGAAAGAGAAAACGGTGTTTTTTTTTTTTTTTTTTCAGCACTCGTCACGCGGCATTTCTTCAAGCTCACGTCACAAATTCTCCAGTCAAAACAAAGTCTCGTCTCGTGAGGGCTTGATGTTCCACCGACAAAGTTGCAATTAGTTTTCATACCCGTAATTGGCTGAGTGATCGAGCTCTCGATTTGGATGGTACAAGATCTCGTTTCGAATCACAACATTTCCCGTGTGGATTAATCTTGAGAATCATACTGGTCGCATTGTGGATGGAAGCTATCCTCCTGCATGTAGGAAGAATCAGTTCGCCTGATCATGTGGGTATGTGCCTATTATATAGATATATAAACCTGTGCTCTATTCTTCCTAAATCTGGTAGGACTTTCAAAACTCTAAGGAAAAATAAAGAAAAAAAAGTCATATAAAAAATTTCATATTTATCTTCCAAAGATAGGATTAATTGCCCGATAAATTTAGGTTTCATTCTTCAGAGAAAATGGTAATTGATTAGTTCTTAAAGAAGAAGACATTTCTATTGGCCCATCTCCTAGGTTTTATGTAGATGTTGTAGGTGACTGGTTGGTCTTGTAGAAGCAGGAGTTTATGTCAATGGTTGAGTTGGAACACTTCTTCAGTTTGATTGACCGGCGTGGTGGTTAGCCAAGACGGTGAAGGCTTATTTTCAAGTGATTGGAAGGCACTCTTGATTGTAAGATCGAGGTGATCGTTCATCGTTCATTCCTCGATCTCAGGAAAGTCCGATTCGTCTGTGGCGTACGTTCTGGAGATGAGATGTTTTAAGATGCACAGGTCCCAAATCTAAAGTTCTGTCAGGAAAGTCAGCTTTGTGGACCCTGAAACTGAACTTGTCAAGATGGTCTGGTTTTAGGTGTACCGAGAAATCGACCAATTCCTTTTTTTTTGTTTCATTTTTTTTTTATTCTTTGAAAGGACCAAATTTAGTAAAACATTCCTTAATTTGCAACTAAAGCTAATAACAGTTGTAGCAAAATAGTAGAGCAGATAGGATACAAAACAAACAAAAATATAAAGCAATTGGGACGTGTTCAACTCATTCCTAGTCAAGCACAATGAAAGTTAAAAGCAACGATAGAAACTAAAATCCTACCAAAACGACAATCCATGAAAGACATAGAAAAAAAAGGAGGAAAATACCATAAAAAACCCCAAATTATGCCACATGAGGTAATTTTATCTTTAACTTCTTTTTTTGTGCTATTGAAAGCCTTAAACTATGTTATTTGTGACAAATTTACTCTGAACTTTTTTATGTTACTAAAAGTTCTAAACTATGCCTACTTTGACACATTTGTCCCAAAATTTCTTTTGTGACACAAAAAATCTTGAACTTGTATTCGTGTGATACATTTACCCCAACTCTTTAGCCGAAGAGCATTTTTGTCTTTTTCCTTTTTTTTTCTTCCTTCTTCTCTCTTCCCTTTGCCAGCCATGGATGAGGGAAGCCAACGAGGGTCACCCTTGCTGACTCATGTGAGGGTGACCCTCACTTGACTCCGACGCCGGCAAGGGCCGCCCTTGTCGGCTTCCCTCCGCCATGATTGGTGGAGGGATGAGAGAAGAAGGGAAAAAAAAAGGAAAAAGGAAAAAAATGCCCTTAAGCCAAAGAGTTTGGAGGTAAATGTGTCATACGGGTACAAATTTGGGGTTTTTTATGTCATAAAAGAAAGTTTGGGGTAAATGTGTCACAATGGGCATAATTTGCGATTTTAGTGGCACATGAAAAAGTTCAAGTAAATTTGTCTCAAGTTGTATAGTTTTGGGTTTTTAGTGGTATAAAAAAAGTTTGAAATAAAATTATCCTAAGTAATATAGTTTGAGATTTTCGGTGGTATTTTTCCAAATAAAAAACTGCAACACTTTTAGCTATGTCATTATGGAGCATTAAGAGCCGTGCACGGCTTGAAAGAATTGAATTCTTTGAAGGACAGGTGGAGATCAAATAATGCATGTCCCCGAAGACTTTACTCAATGTCCCTACATTCATCGAGTTGGAGACAGATTGGATGCCACAGAAAGCTGGAACCTACCATGTTGGGACCAGCATAGAGTGGTTCCAAAGCACACGTAGGTTCATGTTAGGATCGGTTTTCAATTTTCGAAACCCAAAATTTATCCCGTAGGTTATTGAACTGGACCAAAACCTATCATGGTCCGGTCTGATTCCAAAGTCTATCCTAGGTCAATGCTCACTCTCAATAGGTTCAACTAGTGCGCCTAGTGGAAAAATCATCAGATAATCCGGCAGTAATGGGCTTGCTCGAAGGAATGACATGGATGACTAAATTGGGATACCTTGGATCGCGAGTTTGGAATCCTATGACCCCGATTATAAAATTGATTGGCCGCCAATACTGATCGCTCCATAATCGAAAGCGGGCGGTAGTAGCATTGACGTAGAACCCGTCTGTCGTCGTCGTCGTCGGCTGGCTGGCTCCCCTCTTTTCGTCACCTTTTGACCAAGTGTTCCAAAACAAGTTTTGTTTTATGATAAGTGCGAAAAAAAAGAAAAGAAAAAGCCAATTAGAACGAGTCATACGCATTGTCTTGACGTGACGACGTACTTGAAACGACAAGGAAAAGCTGCACATAGTATAATTTCGCCTGTATATAAAAAATAAATAAATTATTATTTAAACTCATTTTACCATACTGAACTAATTACTATTTTCTTCCGTGATTTTCCTCTGAGAATCGGGAAGGAGAAGAGTTTAGAGAGAGACAGGGACGTGAATGAGGCAAAGAGTCGAAGATGGAATCAAGCTCGGACTTGGAGATAGATATTGTGCAGGCGATAGAGACGGTGGTCAAGGGAGAGCAACGCAGCGGAGTTGATGGTGGATGGAGATTGATGGTAAAATTACCAAAAAAATTCTTGATCTATTATACTTTTACCAATTGAATCTTAAACTTTAAATTATATCAATTGAATTCTAAATTTTTTCGAGTTTTGTTAATTGAATCTTTTTAATTAGTTTTGGTCGGAAGTTATTAACATAGGTATCGATTTTTCTACGTGATATAGTAGTCACTGATGTTGATATTTTAATAATAATCTTTTCTTTTTCGTTAGGGTGTTGCGGTTGACCCTCACCTATGGTTGGTGAAGGTCATCAACCCTAATTTCACAAAATAATAAAAAATAAAGAAAAAAGGAAAAAATAAAAAAATATTATTAAAATGTTCACATTTGAGGTCATGCCACATAAGATTGGTAATTTTTGACCAAATGTGAACATTGAAATGCTGATGCCTTAATTGGTACAATTAAAATATTATGAATTAGGTTTAAGACTTTTTTAGTAAATTTCGAAGACTAGATATTGGAGTTAAGAGATTTGTGCGGGAGGACAATTGAATATTTTTTACCTACGGTGATTGGCTCTATTTATCATATGTTTCAATGTTCTTTTTTCACATTAAAAAAAAAGAAAAAAGAAATAAAGAAATTTCTCTCTCTCTTCTTCGTTCTTTCTTTATGTCGTCCCCATGCACTTTCATAACAACAACAGACACCACCACCACCACCACCACCACCATATCCTCCGACACGTTCTCCTACCAACCAAAGAAGCCCTCCGAGTTCGCGACCTTCGCCTCTCGATCCTCACAAATCATGGGGAACTCCCTCGCCTGCTTCTCTCCCAAGATCGCGGCGAGATCCTCCGACTCCACCAGCCCGGCCCATCGCGACGCTTCGCCACCGCGGGCCTCTTCGTCGGCGTCGTCGACGGCCAGAAGAGCCGCCTCGGCGTTGCCTGGCTCGACCTCGAACAAGAAGAACAAGAAGAAGATGGAGACGGCGGCGTCGGCGTCGGCGTCGGCAGCGGAGGCCGGCGAGCTCTGCCGCGACGCTCTGATCCGCGAGCAGGCGATCGCGGCGGTCATGCTCCTGAAGCAGTACCAGAGCGGCGGCGGCAACGAGAACGGCGATTCTCTTCGCTTGTTCAGTCGGTCCACGAGCACTTCGGCTCTCTTTCCCTCCGTGTCGGGGAAGACCGGCGTCAAGCAGAGCGTCCCCAGGAGCTCCACTTCTCGGAGGCGGTCGTGCAGCGACGTCCCTCTCCCGCCGCTGCCGCAAGTTCTGGCTGATGAGGTACGATCGTGAACCGACGCTGAAACTCCCCTAGACACGTCCATGTCTGAAACTTCGCTTGGGACGTGTAGATGTAGATGTTGTCCCGAATCGATTACTATAACTCTGCTGGATCAGTTACGTTAGCTCCTCCGCGACGCTTTGTTGTTGCCATTAACATGGAAGTTTCAGAGATCGGTGCATCATTTCTTCTTCCTTGGAATTCTTCAATTCCTGTTGGCTTGTCCTATGCATGCTTGCTGGGCCAATTATGCGTCGCGGGTCAACATTGTGTTGCTTTCAAAGGGCGGCACAAAGGGGGAACTGTAGAGATAATGACTTTTTGGCAGTAGAAAATGTTCTCTTCCCGTATTGTTTCCTCTTGGACCTTTCTGCTTGAACGAATCAAACGCGCTTAGTCACAGGTTTCTTGGTTCCTACATGCACCGTTAGATAACCTGTGATTTCAGTCGCTGTTGCGCATGTAAGCAGTATTAACGTGATCGGAAGATACGGATTAGGGTGGGTTCATTCCTACACGAGTCCTCTTCCAGTCTTTGAATATACTGCACGGCCAAGTCTAGAAGCTTTTTCTATCTGGCCCAGGCCGGCGTGCGTCGGTTGATCAAGATTGCGACTTGGTGCTTTCCGGTCTTGGTAAAGCTGAAGGATTTAGCATAAGATTCAGCTTAGGAATGGGTTAATTAAGCGCCAACCCTGGGGAGGTTGTTCTCCCAAAAAGCAAGACCTGCCCTTGTTCTTGCAATGATGCACCGGTTGCTAATTATTGGCTGCAGAAACCATAATGGATAATTAATATTTTCTAAGTTTGATGTGCATAAATCATACATATACACGCGGGAGGATTTAGGGACAGTGGTCCAACCAATGCTCATCAATGCCTTTTTTTTTTACGTTTATCCAGATCCTGTAGCTTTCCCATTATTTAGATACAGCCCCGCTAGTAAAGACAGATATAAATGCTGGTTTCTTATACGACAAAGCACATGCCAATGCTTTCATTTCTCTCTCGTATCCTTTACACAATGATTTGTTTCTTAGGCTTTGGAGGCCGATGGCGTGGAGACCAACCGTTTTGTTCTTGTTCATGGGGGAGGGTATGGCGCATGGTGCTGGTATAAAACGATTGCGCTTCTACGCCAAGGAGGATTTAAGGTGGATGCAGTCGACTTAATGGGTTCAGGAATTCGATCGACTGCTACGAACAACGTTAACAGCATGGCAGAATACGTGAAACCATTGACCGACATAATTGACAAGTTAGGGGATGGAGAGAAGGTACTTCCGCTCTCTCGATCTGTCATTTTGATCCATCTCCTTTCCTCTTTTGATTGTCACTCCTCTTTGGCCAACTGTCATTTCGTTCGCTTATTATTATCCGAAACAAATGCAGGTGATCTTGGTGGGACATGATTTTGGCGGTGCTTGCGTCTCATATCTGATGGAGTTGTATCCCCATAAGATAGCAAAAGCTGTTTTTCTAGCAGCAGCTATGTTGAAGAACGGCCAAAGCTTCCTTGATATGTTCTCTCTACAGGTTAAATTCTTTGGAACGTTTACTACTTTTAATAGACCCTTGAGGGAAAAGAAATAGAGACAGACAGAAAAAGAAATTGATAGTTAACGAAACCTTCACCATCTTTGTGACTCTTGAAGACGCCTATGCAGCACTCTATATCTGAACTCAGTCCCTCTAAATTCTGCGAAGGGCTTCTTTCATAGACAAGTTACATAAAATACTATGCTAACTTATTACAATTCTGATGAGCTGAATATGGAAGCTCCAAACGACACTCCATCAAGTTTGAAAAAAAATAAATGACGCAGGTGGTTTATCCAGGGCATGTTCTATTACTGATTTTTACATTTTTCTGCAGGAAGGTCCAAGTGATCTGATGCGACAAGCACAGATATTCTTATATGGCAATGGGAAGGATCAACCTCCTACTGCTATCGAGCTGGATAAAGCACGGTTGGAAGACTTGTTATTCAATCAAAGTCCTGCAAAGGTAAATACTTAGAGAATGTAAATCACAGCGATGCAAAACAGCCCTACCGTGACTCCTGAAATGCTGTTAGACAGAAATCTGTTTGCTTTTAATTCCATGCTACTTCCTAAAAGGCTTTGAAGAGCTATTTGATGAATCTGGAATATGGATTTTCAGATAGCTTAATACCTTCATGAGTAGTATGACATTGGATAAGACTGCTCCATTCTAATGCGTGAAGTCAGCAATTTTGACCAGTAGCGGTTATGTAGATGAGGAAGTGATGGGTCATTTATGATTTGTTACCGTAAACAAGGGACATCTTGCTAGTTTTCACTTTATGAGAATGCAGATAAAGAATTCCAAAATCTCTTCTGCTATTGATTTCCTATGCTATCCTGTCTAACATAAATATTCTTTACTGTCTCAGGATGTTGCATTAGCCTCGGTGTCAATGAGGCCAATACCTTTTGCACCAATCCTGGAAAAGCTCACTTTGTCGGATGCAAACTATGGATCTATCCGTCGATTTTACATAGAAACCCACGAGGATTATGCTATACCTGCTTCCTTGCAGGAGGCCATGATAAAGTCTAATCCTCCTGAAAAGGTTTTCCATCTCAAAGGCTGTGATCATTCTCCATTTTTCACCAAGCCCCAAGCCCTGCACAGGTTTCTGACAGAGATCTCGAAAATTTCCTGAAAGTAAACCCCAAGTTATCTGGTTACACAACAAGTCTTCATCCGTGGACGACAAAAACAATTCGATGGAGGAAGGAGATCCTTATCAGCCAAGGAAGAGGTTTTGGTGCAATCGTTTGGGTTTGGTTTTTGACCTACTAGCTTCCCCGCATCGCATCCGCGCCACATCACATGCTGTGGTTCCATAGTCTCTAGTAAAATGTGGCGTCTTCAGGTCTCCCTGAATGGTTTGATTGTATATTAGCATTTGCAAAAAACTGAAAATGATCAGTTTCTCCTGTGAACTGGATCCTCAGCATGTCTGCAAGTACTTCTAGTTCTGCTCTGCGTTTACGGTCACCAACTCGGACAGCAAAATCGATGGCTAGAAAAACGAAAGGATAGCCAAATAATTTAACCAATCATACCTTGTTCGCGAGATTACACACTTCTTGCTAGCCTCTTGGAGTTCTAAAGGAAACTTCTCTGGCATATTGGTTACGAGATCGAATCCTCTGTTGCAACTTTCTTGTGTTTGCTAATCTTTGCTGCTTGCGATGAATGAAGTAACCATTATGACAAGGATAAATGAATAACATTGGCTTCAAATTATCATTCTTGATCCAGAGTAGGGATAATTGGTTTTAGAATAGATCGTTTTTTACTCTAAATTTAGAACAAGAACAAAATCAATCATTCTAAGTTAAATTGAAAATTTTTATATAATTCAGGAACTACATTAAACACATATTAAAAGATCGAGGACAAAATTGAATATTATCATGTAGTTCAGGGACTAAATTGAATATGTATCAAAAGTTCATGAATTACATTAGACAAATTAAAAGTTTAGGGACTATTTTACACATTAAGTTAAATTTGAGGGATTACATTATACATTCAACCAAAGTTCATCACCATTTATGTCATTTTTCCATCCTTTTTTTTTTTTTTGTTTCTTCTATTCCCTACAAATGAGAGTTTCTTAATATTAAAAGAAAAACAAGAGCATTATTTTCGATTTATTCATTAAATAAATGTTTACACGAGTGATCGACATCGTTACTTTATTATGTCGCATTGTATTGGTACGTGTTAAATAATGAAAGAATTTATATATCTAGATAGACGAAATTAGGAGAAATGTGTAGGGTTTGCTTTTATATATATGGAAGTCACTATCCTATTATAGCGAAAATCGAAACCTAATTTATCAATTTAGGATTTATTTCGAAATAAAAAAATAAATAATGTGGGCCGATCCGTTAGTCCGATCCATTATGTGGAATTGCGAATCGGATCGGTCATTCTTCATCCTGGGAGAGCATCCAGAATTGGCCTGTTCGGACTGCTCAAGTTTGGTTCTCGGATAGAACTGGACCGATGCACACCCGTAATTCAAACTAGGGAAAAAGGACAAATACTCGGGTCAAGCTAGGACCCGGTCGGAATCGAGCGAGGCCCATCTCATATCGGGGCCGATCCATCATTAGCATCATCACGGCACGTCCAGCTGGACTCGTCGGAGCTCAGAATCCGGGTCGGGTCTTCATCGTCTCCTCGAGCGAGTTCGGCCAAATCTGCGCGTCATTTCTCCGCTCCGTACTCCTCACTCCTACTCCCCCGGCCCTCTCCGGCGCCATGGATCGCAGGAACCGCGCGCCTCCGACGAGATCCGACCTCTACTCCACCGTCGTCATCCACAACAACTCCGACTCCGATGAAGAGAAGCGTCCGGAGGGAGACGACATATACGCTACGATGGTCTACAAGAAAGACGCCGGCGGAGAGGAAGGGGAGGAGGAGGAGGAGGAGGAGGAGGAGGAGGACGACTCTTCTCTGCCTCCGCTCCTCAAGCGCCTTCCCAAGGACTTCGGCGGCGGAGCCTCGATCGACTACGACAACGACCCCGACGGGGGTGCCGAGGATTTCGGCACCATGATCGTCAAAACCAACCGCAACCGGAACAGCAAGGCTTCCTCCTCCTCATACTCTTCCTATTCTTCTCCGTTGCCGGCCTCGGTGAAACGGAGGGACCTGGATTACTCGGATTTCCACAATAGCAGCTTGAAGAAGAGGATCGAGACTTTCGAAGATGACGACGAGGACGGCAATGGCGACGGTTTCTCGACGTTCGTGGTGAAAAAGAACGATAGGGAGTCCGTTAGCGGGACGGTGGTGAGAAGGACTGGCGGCGGCGGCGGCGGCGGCGGCGGCAGCGGTAGTTTTAAGGATTCAACCATGGGGAGGGCCGTGGCGAGCATGCAGGCCGTTGGAGAGGGGGGATTTGGAGGTAAACAGCAGAGGAAGGGAAGCGGATCTTCTTCTTCGCAGGGAGATGAAGGGGCGAGACCGGCCAGTAAGATCTCTATGAGTTCGATGCCTGATAGCATCACGAGAGAGGATCCTACTACTAAGTACGATGTGCTTAGCGAGCTAGGTAAGATTTACTTGTGTGTTGCATGTCTGAGTTAGAATATACTAAAGAGAGTGCATTTGGTGGAATGCAAATTGCAATTTGCTCGCTTGGCTGTTGTGCTTTGGTTTTTGTGTTGAGTGAGGATGGCGTTTGGGTTTGGCAGGAAAAGGCTCATACGGTGCTGTTTATAAGGCTAGAGATAGAAGAACGTCCGAACTTGTCGCCATCAAAGTTATATCATTGTGTGAAGGGGTGTGTTCCAGCTTTTCTTCTGTAGTTTTGTTGATTTTGTGATTGCTTTGAACTGGATTGAATTGTTTTAAGTAGTGCACCTGGTTTCATTGCACAGGAGGAGGGATATGAGGAAATTCGAGGTGAGATTGAGATGTTGCAGCAGTGTAATCATCCCAATGTTGTGCGCTATCTTGGAAGCTACCAGGGGGAGGAGTATCTTTGGGTATGGAAATCATATTGATCTTTTGCAAATCATGTCTCACGGTCCAGCTTATTTTGTTCTGTATAAAGTTTTTGAATCTCATGTAAAATGTTGTTTATAATTCATTAATGAGGTCATGGTCATTGGGTTTCACTTGTCTTGATTTTGTCACAGATTGTCATGGAGTATTGTGGGGGTGGAAGTGTCGCTGACCTAATGAATGTCACTGAAAAGCCTCTAGAGGAGTATCAGATAGCATATATCTGCAGAGAAGCTTTGAAGGTAATCGTCGCCAGGCGCCAGTGTCAGTATTTGACATAGTGAAAATGAGTGAACCTGATCATAGATATGCACTATTCTCTTCGGAGTTTATTATAGATGGTCACTTTAACCATCTTTAGTCTATTTCGATAAGGTTATCTCATCTACTAGTGAACCAGTGCATCTCATTTGTGTATGCATACATGTTATTGCCAAAAACTGTGAGGTTATAGAGCATGTACATGAGTAATGCTCTTGCATTCGCCAGCCACTGGCCAGTCTTCTGAATCTCAAACATAGTTTCATCTGCACTTACACTTTTTCTTATCCTTGTGTAGGGCCTCTCTTATCTGCATTCAATTTTCAAGGTCCATAGAGATATTAAAGGGGGAAATATTTTGTTGACTGAACAAGGGGAAGTCAAGCTGGGTAAGTATGGTTTATATTTTTTTCAGCTGCAGGTTTAATCAACAGTTTTTCTCTTCAACAGGGTATCTTAAAAACTATGTTTTGGGTGATGATGGGAGCTGATGATGAGATAAATATGATACTATATGAGCTTCCACATTAAAGAGCCAAAAAGTGGTTCCGCATTTCTCATATTAAGAGAGCATTGTATGATCTTGTTTCGTAAACTTGGTGTCAAAGTCTTCACTTGATGTATCCGACAATTTAAAGTTGAGATATGACAATAGTGACAAATTCTTTTATGCTATGTTTGGAAAATGAAGGAAAATGGGGTGAATGAAAGTCTGGTTGGAAAAAAGAAAAAATTTTAAAAGTTTTGTGAGCAAAACATATTCTGTCCCCTAGTTTCCTTCCCAAGCGTAGGCATTAAGGAGGAGAATCTGTAGATCCTTATCTGCTATTGCTTTTTATGAAATAAGTAACACTGAATCTAGAATGTTGGTTATGAGAGACTTTCCAATTTAATGCAAGTCCTCATGATGGAGCTAAAACAATTTTGGGGGGTGGGGATGGTTTCAATTTTCTGAATAACAAACTTCTTAAATTAATAAAATCTGAATAACTATAAAGAAGAAAAGGACCATATATTTCACTCCTCACTATACTGTGTAATTTTGTTATAAACGACTCCTTTCTTCAAAAATGGAGGGGAGCATGTGCATGATACTTACATGAGTTGAGCTACCTAATCAGTAGGACTTTTAAGACTAATAGGATACCAATCTCTGATGTATATTAGCATCAACAGTGTGTCTTGTTCTTTTGATGTAAAATGCATCTTCTGGAAACTAATTCTTATTATTCTTATGAAATGAGCAGGTGATTTTGGAGTAGCTGCTCAACTTACCAGGACCATGTCCAAGCGTAACACGGTAAAACTCTTCTCCTGTCTTCCAGTTGCAAAGCAAATCTTAAGCATTGCAATTTGGGTTTTTACAGATTTTATCTTAAGTTTTATAGAGATCTGAATCATACAAATGTGCAAATGCTTAAAAATTTTGGACATTTCAAAAGACTTGTATATAAGCTGGAATACCTAGAGATATTCACCACTTGATACATCAAGATTTTTCATTTTCATTGAGGGCAGTATAAAACCACTCTACCAGTCTGCGGATCTTGAAGTAACATTCTTTTTCTGGGATACTTTTTGGCAGTTTGATTTGAAGCACGGTTTGTTTTATCTTTTTAAATGAGAGGGAGAACAAATTTACTAGCTGTTTGTCAGTGGATCATGTTGAATGTTTAATGAGCCAAGCAAAAATAAGCTCCATGTACAAAAATTATCTGAAAATTTCTGAAAACACTAATGCAGGGTACATAGATAAAATTGTCTGTTCTTCCACCGCAGAGCACAACCTTTCCGTCAGCATTTCAGATGAAAACATTCATCATTGTATCATGAAGCTGCTATGATCTCAAGGGCTGTGTGGTCGAAGAAGTTTTTGTTATGGAGAAAGTTAAGTCTTAGATATTGACAAGGACCTCTGATAAAATCATCTTCTATTATTCCCCTTGGAATGGTGTTTGGCTGGTTAACAAATTGAAAGTTATTGCATGTCACATAGCTTAGGAGCTGAACTAAAGAAGAGGTAATACGCAATGAGGAATCAACTTTAAGTCACCATCTATCCATCTATGTTTACTAATGATACTTTTTCTCCTAAAATCTCATATCACAAATTTGCTTTTGTAACTGTGATTGCTCTCAATAAAGGATCTCATGCAATATACCTCATCTGTGTGCGGATAGCACTCTTCAATTATGTACTCACTTTTCACCTCATGCTGTTTCATAACATTTTCCTTCCATTTTCTGAGTGAGTTGCTGCTTAGATGTCGGTTCTTGTGGCAACAATTGTGAGACCACATTGGTTTCTTATGAATGAGGCCACTATCTTACTTGACTATATATATATATATATTAATGCAGTTTATTGGAACTCCACACTGGATGGCTCCAGAGGTTATCCAAGAAAACCGCTATGATGGAAAGGTATCTTATCTGCTTATTGGCAATTCTTTTTATTTGAACAATTTTTTGCTTTTGTGCTTTCTTGCCTCATGTTTGCAAATAAGAATTGTAGTGGTTTGCAAGATATGCTAGTTCACTCTTCATGTGGTTCAATATGGATGAAAGAGGTCACAAGAATTTAGTCCTCTGGATGCCTAAAACGAATGTCAATTATGTTTGGATGGAATTGTTGTCAGTCATAAATGGAAAGAAATTTGGAGAATGTCTTTTTAATGCATCATGTCCTGTATTTTGCCTTTTATAGTGTAAACCAGAACCTTAATCGTGCTTTGCACTAGATGGAGGGGATTTTTATTCTTTATGTATGTTAGCAATAAACAAGGGAGAAAAAGACAGTGAAAAATACTTGTCATACTGACTAGAAGCCTCATTGTTTTATTTTCCAGAAGATGATAAGGACATATACTAAACTAGATTGTGATTTCACTTGCATCTTAATGCAATTGTATGTTTTCTTCAGGTGGATGTCTGGGCGCTTGGTGTGTCTGCAATTGAAATGGCAGAGGTACACAAATTTAGAATTTTAGTCTTATTGTCAGTGAGCATGGGCAACATGTACATCTTCCTTTTTTGGTTCTGGTCTAGCTCAAGCTGCAGCTGTTACTAGATAGAGAGGAGGAGTAGCAAAAAAGCTTGTATAACTAATTAAAGATAAAAAGCTGACTTGTAATAATTGCAAAGCAAAATCTTGTGTTGCACACCTGCCCAAAACTTAAAAATTATCTCTTCAGCAAGTTTTCAAATTTTTTTTTTGGTTGGAAGCAAGTGTACAATTGACATTATCAGATTGACTTTGATATTGGGCCTTCTTAGGCTATCATGAGTCAGAATCATTGATCTACCTGAAAAAGTTATGGAATTGGACATGAATAAACAGTGACATCAGAAGAGCATGTAATCCGCTGTTCTATTGAATTTTCAGGGTCTTCCTCCTAGAGCATCAGTCCATCCCATGAGGGTAAGTTGGTAAATTTTATGCAATCAAAATGTAGCTGCTATTAATATGTCTCACCGTTTGATAATGCCATGCAATTCTTAAGAAGCATGGATATTTTGATGCTTTGTTCTGTGTAACTTCTAGGTGCTGTTCTTTATTAGTTTTTTGAACATGTCAGAGACTTGATGATTCTTCCAGTGGAAGCAAGATTGAGAGCAGATCCAAATGTTGTCCTTTATTTTGCTAGAAGATTGAAACGCTGAATTGTTTAAAGAACTGACATATCGATGAATGTGAATATTTGCATGTGTAGAGGATCCGAGATTCGCATGAAGTTATGTGTGGTATGCCGTATTGTTCTTTCTCATAACTTCCAAAAAATCATGTGGTTAAGAGAATTTTCTAACTAAACATTAAAGTTACTACCCGTTGGACCATGTGAGGCCTGTCACCTGCCTGGACTTTTTTTGAAGTAGCGTAGCATCATTGGCCTGTGCAATTTTTGCAATTCTTTCCGGTCCATTACAGCTTTAGCTTTTAGCAATGTCTGTAGCTGTTGTGGCCTGTGCATGTTAGATGTTTATTATGACTATCAAGTGGCCTATTAGGAACAAATGAACGATGCATCTTTTCCTCTGTATTTTATAGTTCCTTTGTCTTGTTGGTTTTGTTTTGTGCTCTATATATTATACCAGTTTTTTCTCTGACAGGTATTATTTATGATATCGATTGAACCAGCTCCAATGCTTGAGGACAAAGAAAAATGGTTTGTACCAAGAATCCCCTAACTCTCTTAATGTTTACTGGACGCTCTGGCTGATGTCCCAAATTTTTACTCTGGGTGTCACAGTGGTTATGTGATATAATATCTTGGATGACTTGCCTGAAAATTCTCTCTTAATTTCTGTCTTGTCTGATCAGTGCACTATAATGTTTCAACTTTCAAATATAGATTTAAATGAGCTATGAAGGCCTCTTGTGAGGGCAGAGTTAGTTTCAAGCCATTTATGCATCCTTATATATTGGCATATAATTTCCCTTCTTTTTTTGCTTACAGTTATATTTGTAATTGAGTTTTCTCTGCAAATACTAAAGAAAATGACTCATTCAAACAGATTATCGATGTCTATATACACCTTGTATTGGTGACTTTGTGCAATAATATAGTTCATAGCAAATGTTTTGAAGATTGCTTGAGCTTGAAATGGAAATTAGTTGGTCTGATCTCTGCTTATTGTATGCTTTAGGTCGCTTGTTTTCCATGATTTTGTTGCGAAGTGCCTTACAAAAGAACCACGTTTGCGCCCTACTGCATCTGAGATGCTAAAGGTATCCAATAAAACTCATATCTACACATTTCATTCACTGTTTAATAAGAGCGAAGAAAGTGCAACATGGATATCACCTGAACATTTGAAATTAGTAGATTGCCTGAAAATTTTTCATCTTGAAAACTGTTACGATGGTTCTTTTTTTATATTTTATAGTAATCTCTGGAGTTTCATATGGCTTTTTAAGAAAATGATTTTCTTAGATGCTTATTTACCTGTTGAATTTATCCGAGCCTCACTTGCTCCAAAGGTGTTAACCTCTTTCTGGGTAATTAGATTAAGCTGGGTGGAGATGCTCTATAATGGAAAATTTTCTGGTAATATACCATGTGTTTTTGGTATAAGATTTTCAGAGCTTATGACTGAATTTAGGATCCTCTCCAGAAACTATTTACACGTCAACCTTGGATAATACGTTTTAGTTCCCTGTTCTTTTGGTGGTATAGTTTTTCTTCTATAGTGTCCCATTCTTTCTGGTATCCTTTCTTGTGATCCATCTGTGTGGATGTTAACTGAGGTTATTCTTTCGTGATGAAATTTAGCACAAATTCATTGAAAAATGCCAATGTGGAGCTTCTGTAATGTTGCCAAAGCTTGAAGAAGCAAGGAAAATGAGGGCCTCGATGGAACAAGCACAAATTGTTGCTCCAATTTTGTCTGTGGATGGTGTATGAAAAATTTTACTCCTTTTTCCTGCTTGAATCATTGTGTCTTTTGTTAGTTACATTTTTCCATATAACAGGTAGCTGAAGGTCCACAATTTAATGAGGACTATGGCGATACTGTTCCTTCCAAACCTCACATTGTTGGACCAAAAGTAACAAATGAGATATTGGCAAGCGGCACTATTAAGAAGCAGTTGGCATTGGGTAGCTTGGAAGAAACCAAAGAAGGTTAGCACTGGCATTTTTCACCATGAATAGTCCTCAATCTTTAAGAATTAGAATTCATGAAGAATGCATCCTGGATTACGGGACTCCCACATGGGATGTTCTTATGTCAAAATAGCTACAGCAATATCATCCCTTCGTTGCATAGAGGATATTTCTACGACCTGTAGATGTCATGGTTCATAATGACGAACCTTGCTGTTGCACTGGTTCATCCACATCAAAATTTGTTTGACAAAAAGTCAATTATTTTTCCTCTCTTAATAAAGAGGCAAGTGATAACAATCTTAACCATTTAACATTTTTTTTCTGTATTAAGAGACAAAATTGATGGTGCTAAATGTACTTTTTGCCTAATTTCCTTGCATGTTGTTGTTTACACATTTAGGAAAGAGACTTTCATGCATACCTAGTTAGTAAAGTGGTGTCAATAAGTTGTCATCTGAAGATTTTCTCCGACAAAAATTCTTTTTTCCTCATTTTTCTTTTTGAAAAGATATCTGTAGTTAAATTTATTATTGTCGAAACTGCTTAATCAATCTGAGACACATCCTTATTCAGGTAGAGAGTTTTATGTATGGATTTTTATAGTCTGATATTGATCTGGGACTTGTCTTATAAACTAGTGTACTGCCTAAAGTTGTTATAGCAGAGAATATTGCACCCATCATTCGAAGTATGATGCCATAAAAATGATGGTGAAATTTTTTTGGGGGCATGCTATCTTAAGAAGACTCTTATCACATAAAGCTGGTGTTGAACAGGTGATTTTGGGACTGTCATAGTTCATGACAGGGAGAAAATTGACAAGACAATTTCATCGACAGAGACTTCAAATGCCATGCGGTTGCCTGCACTTTCACATGTAGATAGCCCTTCGTTGCCCCAAGATGGCAGCAAATCGGCTCATTTCAGGTGCTTAGTGTTCTTATGAGGAATAGACTAAACAATCCAGTTATCTGCTTGTGGATGATGCTTTTGACATGCATGATGAATCTCTTCTAATTCTGGTGACTGATGACTCATCCCTGTCTGTCTAAGAAGGCTTGTTTTTCAATATAGCCTGCTCTTTGCCAATCTCCCAATCCTTGTGCATGTACTTCTTTCTTGGATATTTTCTCTTTCCTCGTTTTTGTATCATCCAAGGGTTTGATGAGATATTTTGTCAGGGTGGATAGTAGTGTTGGCATTGCTGTAAATAGTTCATCAGTTGGAGAACTACATCAAAATGCTCACAGCCTTGATGCAGCTTCACCATTATTTGGCTCTCCTGAGCAAAATGTGAAGATGGTAGAGAGTCAAACACAAGTTGGAAGTGGCAATGATGTGAACAACAGCCTTTTAAAGAATGAGACCATCAGTAAAAGATCTTTTGCATTACAGGATAAGGTTTGCCCACTTATGGCCATGACAGAAATGCAATTATCAAGCTTTTTCCTGTATTTGCCTCTCTCATTCTTACTATGGGGAAATGCATTTAGCAGAACTCCCTTATCATTATTTTCTCTTTTGGTTCTTTCAGGATTCAGCTTGTATGCTTAAGGCAAGCTTTGTAGAACGGCTGCTACTTGTTGGCCTTCTCACATGAGTTCTGTTTATCTTGCAGCTTTGGTCCATATATGCAGCTGGTAACACTGTGCCAATTCCTTTCTTGAGGGCAACCGATATTTCCCCAATTGCACTCTTGTCTGATAATGTTCTCGGCAGTGCACAAAGAGATAACAGTGGTGGCATAACTACAGAAACATTGCAGGAGCTTTTTGCTGGTGATGGACAGACGAAGAAGGGTCGAAGGGGGCAAAATGAGGTGCTCCCTCTCTCTGGCTGTTTTCTCTCTCAACACGCATGTGCATTCATCATTCTGCAGAGTGTCTTTGTTCGCTTTCTAATTAAAGGAACTTTTGCTTGGATATGCGACAGATGCCTCTTCCTCATAGTGTTTATCGTAGACTCACTTCAAGCTCCACACTGCTGAATTTGGCCCAAGCTTTAGCCTACCACAAAATGTACGATCATGTTGGCTATGTGCTTTCAGTCTTTCTTGTACCTGATTTGCTTATCTCTCCTTGTATCTAAACCGGTCAGCTCATTCGTTCGTTCCTCTCTTAATTTCTCAGGTGTCACGAAGAGATGCCCCTCCAGGAACTACAAGCAGTACAGGCACGACAGACTATTCAAAATCTCTCGGACACACTCCGCACTATAGTCCGTTTGTAGATAATGGCATCGAGAAAGTGTACATAATTGTTTGTTGGTTTTCGTTCGTCGCTCTTCTTTTCTGTCTCCTTCTCTTTACTTGATTTTCATGTGGGTAGAGTTTTGAGAGCACCAAGAAGCCAGCCTTGGCCGACCTCTGGTGAGCTATTGTTCTACTCAAAATGAAGCGCGATGGTTTTTCTGCCTGAAGCACATCTTGGATCAATACAACAACCGAGCGTACCCCATTTAATAATTTTACGGGAATATTTGCAAGGAATGGACTGGTGGTAGGATTTCTTCCATTTGAACAAGAACAATCCTCCACATACAGGCCTTTCCAAAATCCAACCAATAATTTGATCACTGTCACCGTTCGATTCTAGGGCTGTATGCGTCCATGAAAAGGAGATTATATCTACCGTTGAGAGTCTATACCGGCAATTTAGCAATCTGCGAGATGGAAAATCGTGTGAGACATTTCTCGGTATCGCATTACGAAAAATATTGCTAAAACATTCCACTGATTCTCTCGATTAATCAGAAAGCGGTCATTACATTTGTACGCAAATTGAATTGTGATGTAAAGGAACATTAAAATCTGTCCAGGTCTAGCCTACGCAGCATTTGCTTCTACAACAAATGAACATGCGAACATCGTCTCTGCAATCCTTTTTCCACTGAAATAGCGAATCCTCGAAAAAGCACCACGTGTGATGTTTTTCAAGATCTTTCATTCTCATCTCTCTCACTCTATCCATTATAAGAATGCGGTCGATGATGATGCTATCGTCGTCAATTAGAGGTGTTTTCATTTACGAGAGAGAGCCGTAGAAGTAATTCTAATAAGGGCACTGCACTCAGTTTGGTCAAGTTTTTTATTTTAACGTACCATCTTTTAAGGAGAGTTCTCAATTTAACTGTATTTTCTTCGATACTTGCAAGTCTTGTATCTTTTCTAACGAATATTTCATGTTTGACGCCTCACTGAATTCAGGTGAAACAGGACTTACTCAAGTCCCATCTCTCACTCTATACGTGATAGGAATGAGGTCGATGGCGACACTGTCATCGTCAACTCGTGCAAGGGTTGGGAAAAAGGGGACTTGGAAAGATCACATTTTGACTCCTATGGAGTCCGGCCAGGGGCGGCTGCTGCGATGGCGGTGCGCCTAAAGCCCTCAGCCGAAACGAACCGAGCTGCTGGAGTTTATAAAAGCCGGAGAGGGTGGCGGTCATGCGGAGCGGGAGTCGAAGTGGAGAAGTGGGGGTCGCATAAAGGCGAGATGGCGAATTCGATGGGCAGGATCCTTCTGGGCTCTCTACTTCGACATTCTTCTCGCGGTTGCCGAACCGTCTCTTCTGCTGCTGCTGCTGCTGCTGCTTCTTCTTCACAAGCCTTGTCATCCGCGAGAAGGCTCTCCTCCTCAGCTGGCAACTTCCGTGCCTCCTCCCTCTCTCTTTTGGGCTACCCCCATCTCTCCTCAAGAACCGGCTCGCGCCCGTTCCCTTCTTACCTTCGTCGTCTGCTTTTGAGCACCAAGACCTCTTCCTCTGAGGACACTGAGGATCTTGAAGAGCCCCTACTTCCCAGTGAGTCCTTCGTTTCCTCGCTTTACTGTCGTTTCTTTCTATGAATTTTTTGGGACCTTCGTTATATTCGGTGGGTTTGGGATTTATGTGTATTCCGCCCCTCCCATGTTCAAAAGTTGCCATGTACGATGCCATTTTCATTGTTATTTGCTCCTCGAGTGGCTAGTGCAGTGTTGATGTTTCGCTTGCTCTGGGAAAGAAGAAAAGTTTGAACTGACAAATCATGAATTTAGCGCTTTACGTGGCTGTGTCGTAGTCAAAGGGAAGTATAATTTTTTTTTTTTTTTTTAATGTTGTATGCATTCATCGAGCCAGTTGAACCTCCGATTCTCTTCAAATAGTTGAGGATGCATATATTTTCCGCCTTCTTTTGTAAGTCTCGTAGTTTGATAGAGTTTCTTGATGTGATTCCGTGGAGCTGACCAAGAAGTCTAGTTCTTGATGGGATTGGAGTTAACTGAATAGCTAGTTACTAGTTTGTTGCCATGATTGAGTATAGTGATGTTTAGTGCTTTTTTATGCTCCTGATACTTGATGGGTTGATTATTTTGTTTCATTTTGGCATTGTAAAACTCAAAAGATGGGAATTATACTATAAATAATAGAACTGCAATATCAAGATCTGCACACTTATGGCTGACTTACAAGGTTACACTCGACACATACTCGGCACTTCCTGTTGATAGACATTGCACTTATTTGCACTTCTTTCCACCAACCAACAGAGTTCACTAATGGCACTAATACCAAAACACGCTTAAAATTCACTTAGCTAAAAGTCATACACTTTATTCATCTTTTGTGCTCAAGGACATTATTTTCCAATCATAGGAGTCTCATGCTACTTACTTCAGCAAGCTTCACTCCTTGTTCCTTTGATGCAAGCTCTTATTACTTGTTTCTTGCTTGATGAAGAACTAGCGACAAGGATCCCCATTCATACATATTGCAAAACACAAAGACTTGGATGCAAATGACTTACATAGTAGTATTATGCATGAATATGAAAGACTCACATACGCTTATAGATACTGGCCTCAAAATTGATGTTTTTCCATGTATTAGAAGAATTGAGGTTATAGAACATTTTCTTTCATATCGTGACTTATCAGTATTCAACAAAAGCTTTTTTTTTCTTTTTTCTTTCTGGTCTTTACAAAAGCTAGTTTAAAGAATTGATTTTGCATTGTTTAACAATCTACATGAAAACAAACTTGCTTCGATTTTATCATCCCAAGTAGCAATCTTTGAAAGCTGCAAATTTTAAAATGGCTCCTTTGTGAATATGTCAAGCACAATATATTATATGAAGGTTATGGTTGGACCTTTCATGTTGAAAAACCTAAGGTATGCAAGGTAAGCATAGATTATAGCATTTTATGTAGAAAGGGAATGAAATCTAAATTTGGTGGATATCATGATGCTGATTAGTTGAAGAACATTACATGCAGGCCGACAACTAGTTATGCACTCAACCTAGTTTTTGGAGTGATTGCTTAATGTAATAAAAGATTGTTCCCGTATGTCCATCACTTGATAAGGCTACTACATATAGAGCAACAACAATGGTCGGAAGAAGTTGTGGTTGGTAAAATTGATGGGAATTTGCATTGAGCTGTTAACTACTAAATTTTTTAATAGTTAATGATATGGTTCACTACTCCATTTTTTTTCAAATAGCCATCCAACAAAATGGTAGTTGCTTGGCTAGGACCATGTTGTAGACTAGTTAACATCCATTATTTCATGCTCGAACAATACATACAGAAGTTCCTATCAATTCATTGGAGAGAAGGTACTAGGGGGAGCAGTGGAAATGATATCCATCAACATAAAAGATCATGTTGATGGCATATCTAGGATGGGATTGCTCACTTCCAAATTCACAGCATTCAAAGATTAGCAAGCATGATAATGAAATGAAGATGAGGTGGCAATGAAGAAAAGGTAACTTGTGCACTGGTGATTCCTCATGTCATGCTAATGTGGTATTACTGAGCTAATCAAGTATCTCCAAATTTCAAATCCAAAATAAGGGTCACTATAGGGTCTGCAAAATAGAGGAACATTATTGGCTTGGTGATATCACGTTAGTATGTCATATGGTATCATCAGTTTCCATGTTAAGGTAGAGCATTTAACAAGACAGAATCAACTCTCTAAACTAGCTTATTCTTCCTGAACTTTGTCATTAATGTGAAAAAACATGTCCGAGAACCTTGGCTCTTCTTCAACATGGAGAACATCAATCCAGCCAAGTAGTTCTATATTGTGTAGTTACCAACCTTACCATGCGGCTGTTTTGTGTCCATGTGTTCTTTTTGTAGTTTGAAGAGGAACCTTATTAGCTTTCATCAAGCGAGAAGAAAGCGATAAGAAATTGCATAGAAACGATAAAAGAACATAAGAATGTACTTTTGAGTGAGTAGTGTGAAGCACCTGCTTGTGTTTATTAATGTGCTCAAGTGCATCAGTGAGCTTAAGTGATGGTGAGTTGGGTGGCATGTAGTTGAGTATGTAAAGTTGGAAGTTAGGACCTGGTATAAGTGCAGTAACTTTTCGTGGGTATGTGAGAGTATGCGAAAATCAGGTTGCCGTGGATAATGTTAAGTGTCAAGTTTTGTGATCTTGTAGGTGTCTAATTGTATTTGGAATAGTTGTACTGGAAATTCAATTTTCTTCTCTAGTGCCTGTCAACCTTCTTTAATTGTACTTGAATTATTTGTGCTTACTGTATTTTCTTTGTCGAGAAGAAAGCTGTCTAATGTGTGTGCATTGACATAAATTCGTTAAAATTTTAAGCCTTTTCTGTTGGCTGATATTTTACTATCCCAATGTTTCTCCATGTATGCTGCTTGATGCATGATATATGTCGTTTCTCATGAACGACAAATTGTATAATGTTCGTCAATGACGTAAAGATCTGCAGATAAAGTGGAAGAAGATGGAGAACTTACTGTTGAGTGGGAAGAAGAGGAGGAGGAGGCTGAGCCAAAGGTTCATCTTTTGTTTTGAGCATTTCGTTGCACAAGTTTGCTTATGTTGTTTAATACTGCCTTAAGGAAGTTGTGAAATTGCAGCTTGGCGATGGAGCTGACGGTGGTGGAATTGTCTTGCAAAATGTACCATGGGGAGAGCATGCTCTTTCTATTGCCCAAGAGGTGTTGTCACATTATGGTGATGACATGAAGCTCTATGCCTTCAAGACTACACCTCGTGGATATATCTACGTGAGAATTGACAAAATGTCTAACAAGTGAGACTTCTAAATCAATGTAACGGTTGCTCTTTTGAGTTATGTTGCACAAGTCTCTCCCATTGTAAATGCAAGCCCATTTTTTGTAAAGTGTATATATGCTTGTCTTCTTTAAGCCTTGCCCAATGTTACATGAATTCACATTACCATTTCAAGGATATATATGCACCTATACATCCGTTTCTCTTAACTTGGAAATTACTTGTAAGTTGAACCTTTTGTTGTGTAGATGTCAACCAACTCTTGTTCAGACTATCCTTCTCAAATGAGAGCAATACAGACTGAACTGACAATTTTCACATAAGAAGGCTGTTCATCTCTCACCTGGATTTGATATTTAAACATATTTAAATTAGCTTCTCTATAGCATCAATGAAGGCTGCACTGACATATATAGCACTCCCTTCTTTTCTGGTTTGTTGCTAGAAACTCATGGATCCATCTCAGATATCGAACAGTTCCATTCCAAATCCTTAACATTTAATTTGCCTTTTCACCAGATATGGATGTCCCAGCATGGAGGAGATTGAAAACTTTAGTCAAGAATATAAGAAGAGACTTGATGAAGATGGGGCACTTGGCAAAATTCCTGACAATTTGGCTCTGGAGGTAATCATGCTATCCTTTTTTCTAGCAAGCAATTCATCTACTGTTCATTGTATTGTCACGAATTTTTCAAGTACCATGGTGCCGTATGCACATCTGATGAAATTTCTCTCTCCAAGGTATCATCTCCTGGTGCAGAAAGATTACTGAAGGTGCCGGATGACTTATATCGATTCCGTGATATGCCGATGAATGTATGCTATGTTGAAGATGAAGAGCCTCATTGCCAAGAAAAACATGGAGTTTTCTTCCTGGACTCTGTTGAAACGGATTCAGAAAGTTGTACATGGAGGTTGGCTGATGTCAAGGAAAACAGGGACCCACACAGCAAGGGTAGAGCTTTAAGCCGTAAGCAGAAAGACTGGAGATTAAAGCTTCCATATGTAATGAGCAGAAGAGTGACCCTTTATCTTGATTTTTGATTTTGACAGCAGCCTAGACATTTTTTTTACTTGTATAATCTGAGGAGTTTGCTACCTTTCATGGAAGATGTTGAGGACAACACATTTCACAGTATTATGGGCGCCTCATCTCTCTTAGTAGATCTCATGAATAGCATGGAGCAGGAAATTCTTGAGCAGTATGAAATCGGGAAATTGGAGTACGAAACTAATTGAAAGCATGATGCAGGCTCTTGGAATTGTGTTGATATTTGTTATTTTGTACAGGTTCGCTCTTATAGACACATCAGAATGCGAAATTGGGATCCATCCATTAATGCGCTATTACATCTTCTCGAAAGTACCTTTATATTTTACTAGGTAACGGATGCCTCTACTTGCATCTACCATGTTTCATTTCATCCTTTATGAGCAGTCTAGGCGATATGAACTTTAAGGATCAGTTGTACATATGAATTGTTTGGACATTTTGACAGTGTCAAACTTTGTCGCGGAGAACTTGGAAACTCATTTTTTCATCTTCTTCTTAGTTCTTGGCCAAAGATTCGAGTCGCACGGATCTTTTCCTCTAGATTTTTGTTTTCCCTTTCTTCTATTACATTCAAACTTTGTGTCTATTCTGCCACTCAGATTGTATCCTTCTCAAGCTGCTGCTTCTTGTTTGCATTAGCTCTGTGATATGTTGGATAGCCAGCCTAAAAGATGCGTAAAAGATGCAGCTTAGCAATATGAATCCACCCATCATGTGGCCTTGCTTTGTCTGTGAACATCCTTGTATCTCATACATACTTCCATAGGTACGTACATTGTACGCACATAGATAGATACATAAGTTACATTTATATGAGTATACTGAACATTGAAAAAGTCCACAGTATGAACAGATAAGGCTTGTTCCCACAACCCGAGAGAATTTGTCTTGCACGTTTGGCAGAACCCCAGCTACCAAGCGGGTTGATTATAGATAAGATTGACAGCCAACTAACCTGATTTAATATGTTGTTTATACTGCGATTAGTATAAATCAATCTTTAATTATCAAGTGACCTATAACATTGTTTCGCCAATTATTGCTGTTAGATGCCTAACCCATCCACGGAAAGACGATGCTTCATCATGCAGTCTAGTTGAGTTTGACATGTGATAACATGGAAATAAAAAGACTGAGAGATTAAGGCATCTGGATGAGGTCATTTCCAGGAAAGACCGTAAGTGAGCTGGAACTCGGCAGAATCTGGAATGGCATGAACAGGAAATCTACGGAAGCTGGAAGAGGAAAAAAGAAGTACGTTGAGAGAAGAATTTGTTAGACAATAAGTTGGCCGGCCTCCTAATTTATACTTCATGTGGTCAATTTTTTTTTCCTGCAAAATATGCACCAAAAAACATAAACTTTACAGAGAGCATATGATTGAGTTGTAAACTTTTCAGTTGAACTAAGTCCAGTCGTAAACCTATTTGAAAAACCACGATCAAACTCTGTTCAATTATCATGGTCCTTTTATTTCTTCTAAGAAAGGCAGTGCTGATTACATTTTTTCTTAAAAAGATTTAACATTTAATTGTACCAATTGAAGTGTCAAAAATTCAATATTTCATGCTGAATTTTTCTTTCTACTTCATGATAATTTCTTTTCGTGAACTACTCAAAGACAGTGCATATGCTATTAAACAATCGATAAGACGTTAATGTTGACATTAACAGGTGTTATGACCTAACCCTATGGCCCAAAAAAAAAAAAACCACTAGTATGTGGGTACCAAACTAAATGTGAAGATGCATCACTGATAATGACACTGAAAAGAGAATATTTCTCATTTCGACCCAGTGCAATCGATGGTGTATTCCCAGGAATAATTCAGGGAAAAAGGAGGCACAAAGAATCATTGGGCTTTGGAGGCCTTACCTAAATTCGCATCATTCAGACAAAGTCAGCCGTCATAAACTTTTCAAGACGTTAATAATGCATGGCATTAAAATCGACAAGTTCCTACTTTCATCGCAATATATAAAATTAGTGCTAGACACCAAGCACAAAATGGGAAAGTAAGTGCATTGGTCCAAGTTTTCAGCTGTGATAGAAAAGCGGACCATTGGGGCCGTTGGTTTATGTGTAACGTCTTAGACATAGGTCATCCAAGTAAAGAGCTTAAGAAGCTTATTCCAGTTGAAGAATCTCTGATCACTAATTAAAATAATGGCCATCGACGCGTTAACACGAGTATTTGTCGTGCTGCTAACCAATAATAAATCGCGTAGTAGATTATGTTAAACTGATGGAGAGAGGGCCATGTGCATTGTGCAAGATGTCTAACTGGATTGATGCTTTAAGAGGAAAGGCAGGTGATGATGCAGTTAACAGAAGCACATTGAGCATGTCAGTGGGCAATGCATGGGATGAAAATATTTTATTACAGATTACAATTTTTGCTGCTTCAAGGGCCACTCCTTTCCTTGGATGGGAAAGGATGTCAAGAGATGAGTTTTTGGTCCTTTGGTGGGGTGGGGTGAAGGAGCATTTCCCTAAAAGGAGCACTTAAAGCGCGGCGGCCACGCTTGTCGGCATCCGCTGATGTCAGTTTCATCTTTGTGCAGCGATGCCTCTGCTATTTGATGAGCGATTCTTTCCATGTCTTCGTTCTCCATCATACCGTGTCTTGTCCAAACCCACCCCTTTCGGTCCAAAAATGATACTTCGAGTGACCTGATCAATGGACGGGCGACTTGCTTGGCTCGCCTAAGCCTAGTGAACCTCAAAAGAAAAATGGGTGGGGCTAGGCAACTCATTTCCCTTTTTGTGCCTAGTCCACCCCCTTACAAACAGTCTGTCAAATTTTACACTGTTCTCTTAATAGGGTATCTGATTAGTATGCCCATGATTGATTATTGGTTATTGGTCTATTATGGCCTTTTCCTTAATGTTGGAAGAAACTCGTCCAATAATGTCCATTGCTTCTCGAGATTGACTCTGAAAACTGTGTGCTCAAGGCATCCCTCTACCCTTGTCGGTTTTCTTTCAAACTCATTGCTAATCTATTTGAAAGGTTTCATGAAATAAAGTTTGAGATGTACTTGTAGCGTGACTTGCTATAGTGAATATACATCCCAGCTAATTCGACATATAAAATGTTCTGCAGCAAAGAAAGAAAGGGACCACAGAAGTTGATTCTGGGATATCAGCATGATTTCTTTGACCAAAAGAATAATCCTACAGTGATTGACCAAAGCAAAAAAAAAGGAAAAAGGAAAAAGAAGATATATAACGTAAAAGCGTGTGGATAAGGTAAATGACAAGACAAATTTTCTAAGCCTGGATCATAACGTGCAACCAAGAACCTGAGGCTAAGCATTGAGCCACTGCATGTTCGGTTCTACATCATGCAATGATTGAGCAACAAGGGGATTTCGGTTCCTTAGTTTAAAAGATATGCAGAGGGGTTGGGGGGCACCAGTAGATTGGCTCAAAATTAGCTGGAATCTCAGCCTCGAGACAGATAAATAGATAAATGAATTGCGAAATTCCAGACATCAAAGCCCCCTTCAATGCCACAGCACCAACCTCGGAATCGTGGGTTGTTGCATTCATCAATGGCCTTTCAGTTTGGGGGAAAGTATGTTGGCAGTTCCGGTCACTGTCTCTCTTTAATATTATACAGACAAATGGGAGAGTACTTGCTGGGGACATTGCTTCATCAATGTGACTTGGAAAGACAGGTGCATATGGTACCCAGAAAACTTGTCATTGTAACATGACGTGATACATAGAACTCGGTTAACTCAGACAGAGAGAGAGAGAGAGAGAGAGAGACTGTTACGCAATCTATCGTGAACCGGGTCTAGGCAAGAAACAGTTGATCAAGAGACAAAGTTTAGGGTTTGGTCTCATACAACCACCGGCATGCACGTGGAAGCCCAGAAGACAAATTCCCCTTTGTCTCTAGCGAGCCTTATTGTATTTGAACATGTAAAAGCTACAGAGATAATTTAATAAACAAGTGAACCAAAAGTCTTCGACTGTACGCCAAAACAGTATGCACCAATGCCTACCAAGTTCACAGGCCGTCCTTTGTTACTCATATAAAGTCATGTATGCTTATCCATTTTAGTAGGTTGCTTCTTTGTATAACTTGCCACATCGACTCCCTCTTCTTCCTCTTAATCCTCATACATAAGACTCCATTCATCTTCCTCCTCATACGTTTGACCTTTCGGTGTACTCCTTTTGCACTGTTTTATTCTGATTTTTATCAGCTTTTCTAGTTCGAGGTCAAGGTAATATCATGTAAGGATTGTTCTTGCATGAGTCTTCTTCCTTCAACATGCTGAGAATGTGTCAATGATTACTGTTTTTGTCAGATAAGCTTGCTAAACTATACTTGCTAAATCATTTGGCTGTTTCCACAATGTTGTTGATTGTAATGCCAATATTATTCAATCAGATTACTGCAGTGATCGGCATCTGAATCGGTTTTCTGGCCTTGATATTGGTACCTTACAAGGTCATTGTCTCCTGGCATATTAGATAACCATCAAAAGTAGTTGGTTAACGTCTTTAGCAAAGTTAACTGCTTGCCATTTTGTTAGCTGCAAGTGTTTAAGACCCCATTTATTTTGCTTCGTCTAACTTGCAATTCAACTTCTGGCATGACTCGTCTCATATTTTGCCATTGATTATAGTACTATAACTCCACTCCTGCCGCTGTTGTCCTTGTTTCTTTTTTCTTTTTTCTTTTCTTTTTATTTCTGTTTCAGTTCGCTTCTCATTAAGTTATTGTCCTTAATTTCAGTTTCCTGAATATTGTTCTTCAATGGTTTTTAGTCTCTTTAAGTTATAGCACTCTCTTGGATTCTGCTGCTGTGTCTCTCATTTCTGAATCTTGGCTTCATAACTATACAGCTCTTCCTTATCGGAAATCTCTGTCCAATTTGAGCCGCAAAAAATGGCACGTTCCTCAGTGATTCACAAAGATACAAGAGAATTGAGAATACATGAGAGTTTGGATGAGCTTAGCACTGATTTAGCAGACTATATTGCTGAATTGTCGGAGTCATATGTTAAGGAGAGAGGGGTCTTCTGTATTGCTTTATCTGGTGGTTCTCTCATCGGTTTACTGAGGTACTAGCAACTCTGCATTATTATTGTATATGCGATGAAACAAGTTTCTCTAAGTTTTTCTGGCTAAACAGAAAAATCTGCGAAGCACCTTACAACAAGACTGTTGACTGGGCTAGATGGCATTTCTTTTGGGCTGATGAACGTGTCGTCTCAAAAAACCACCCTGACAGCAATTACAAGTTGGCAAAGGATGGAATCTTGTCCAAGGTACATCTCTTTTTACAAGTTAGTTCGCTTCCGGCATGTCAAAGATCAAGGTTTGTTACTATGACATTGTTTAATGGTTTAGGCATAAGTGGGCAGCGCGATGGCATGTGATATCTACATTATGGGGAACTTAGAGGATTCTAGGTTTTTCCTACAAGTTCTATTATGACCACGTTTTCATCACGATGCATCTGCTTGTCACTTTTAGTATGGAAAGGCATAGCACATCCTGTTCATGGTTCAAACTCAAACTGGTCCTTTTGATGAGTTGGTTAGTGATTCGGCCAGGAACATGCAAAAAGAACAGCCTTCAGAGGTAGATGGTGTTTAGGGTTCTTGAACCTGGAGCACATCGGGTGATGATTTTACTGTAGGTTCTCTGAAATGGTTGCTTGAATTTTAGGTTCAACTTCTAGAAGTACGAGCTTTCTGGAATGGGGTTTGATTCTTGTTTTCTTCAAGTCCTATGCTCGTGAATTATGGAAAAAGGCTTGAGGATACCCTGGAAACTGAATAAGTCGCGGAAAACGCATCAATCATACACATTTTGTTAGTTTTAACTCACTCTGAAACTGAGATCAAATAGAACAAACAGTACCTTATAATCAAAATCTGCACATTGTCTTTCCATTTGAGCTAGAACTGGGTTGAAGTTCACGGTAAGAACTTAAATATTCGATTTGAACATGTTCAAACGCACATAGGACATTCCAGGAACCAGATTTAGTTTACGTCCATCAGTTTTATGGAGAAAAACAGAATTAAATCATCTTATCTAGTCCTTACTACGATACTAATCCTACTTGACGCTCTTGGTATTCAATGCAAATTTCATGGTCAGGTGCCAGTTATTCCCAGCCACGTGCATTCAATGAATGACGCAGTGTCTGCTGAAGCAGCCGCGAACGAGTATGAATTCACCATCCGGCAGCTAGTCCGGACCCGCGTAATAGACGTGTCGGAGATGAGCGACTGTCCCAAATTCGACCTCGTTCTTCTGGAAATGGGGCCCCACGGCCATGTGGCCTCGCTGTTCCCTGAACATGATGCACTCAATGAGAAAGACGCATGGGTGACCTTCCTAACCAATTCGCCGAATCCCCCTCCAGAGAGGATTACATTCACCTTGCCGGTGATCAACTCAGCATCCAATGTTGCCGTAGTTGTGACGGGGGAACACAAAGCAGAGGCCGTTAAGTCGGTAACGAACAGCGCAGGAACCGACTGCCCATCACTGCCTGCACAGATGGTTAGGCCGACTTCAGGTAAGTTGGTGTGGTTCCTGGACAGCGCAGCTGCTTCGCAACTCGACGTTTCTCCATTTTCTTAGTAGGGTCGAGATCTTGCAGATGAAGTGGAGCTTTTGAAGTAGCTAAGGAAATTTCACCAAAATCTTCTTTTTTTCAGTTTTCCTATTATCAACTGAAAAAAAAAAAAAAAATCATTTTCCTTCGGTTGTTTTTCTAATCCTCTTTGTTTAGAGGCAGCATGTCACACCCTTCTAACAGAGTCCTCACCCTCAGCTAAAAGCCCCTTCCGCTGTTCCTTCAGTTACTCGAGATTCCTGGAACTCGCCATCGGGCGAAGCCAGATGCTGCCGTTGTCAACTTCTCATGGCAAAACCTCTGACGATCTCTCTTAACTCCTTGTAGTGAGAAATCGATGGGATTGAAATTCAAACAGACAAACTCTCTGTATTCTGTCTGCTTATGTTAGTGTAGTTGAAAGATGGCCAAGGGGGACTTAAGCAACTCTATCGTGGATTACGGCTGGAAAAAAAGAACAGGATTGGGATCCACTAGTTTGTGGTGATTTCTTAGCACAACTGCATAAGTAAAAGCAAGAGTTCTCAACATTATAACTAGTGTCGTTCAGTATGAGCCTCTAATTGTTATGGGCAATATATTGATTTTTTGCAGTGATATGTGCAATTGGGAAGGCAACTTTACTCCCGTAATTAGCATCTCATTGTGATTTTACTACCTCACGAGTCAATCACGAGCCCAAATATCTAAATCTGTCGCTTGACCCCCCTCCGAACTTCGATTAAGAAGAAATTTAGGACTCGTGGTTTGACCCACTTCTCTATTTCGGTTGCTACGGCTAGCTATCATATCCTCTGATCCTGATTGCTCGGAGTATCTAAGAAAAAGAAAAGCAACCTTTTCACTCGTGTCTACACTTAGCAGTGGATTGAAGTTCGACTGAACAAAATCATCAAAATTCAAAAGTCTGGGAAACACGATACCGACACTTTTCAAGTAGAAGATCACAGTAGGAGAGGGCAATCATTGTCTAGCACGCTGCTCCAGATTATGTATACGGTGCAAAGATCAATTGTTCACTCGTTGAAAAGGGACCCCCATAACAGGCACCCATACAGACACTTTGTCCTTGCATCATGGAAGTCATTTATGATCGAGACCTACGGCTCTCTCTTATCTCCACCAATATGCATAGTTATCCATGAGCTTTTTAGCCCATAGTATACATGGTGCGGTCGATAAATGACAACCTAAGGACCGGTAGTTACAAAATCCAATGCTCAGGTTAAGTAACCCAATGGCAAAATTGATCAGCTATGTTACAAATCCAAATGCTAAAAATTGATGTTACCATATTCCTAAATTCAAACTCACTTTAAAACCAGCAACTTCAGCTCTGCTGTTCCAGAGCCTCTGCTTCCGCCATAGCCATTGGGTCATCCCTCAGCTCTGCATCATCTTCCTTTTCCCCTTCACGCTCTTGTGCCATTTTCTTCCTATGCAACTCCTCTGCAGCCTGCATAGCAGCCTTGTTCTCTGCTTGTATGCGCTGCATTTCCTCCTCTTGTTGCTGACGCTCAAACCATGTGTCAGCATCCGCCCAAACTGCATTAGGAAAGCCAAATAAAAATCAGTTAAAAAAAGCATGCTCGTGAAGTATGAATGCCATATTGATCTTCTGAGTATGGGAGAGTATAACAAAGAATAAATCTCAAACAAATCTCTCTCCTTTCCCTATCATTTTCTTCCTACGGCAGAGTTGTGTAGATAATAGAGTCAAAAGCAAATTGTTACTAAACACATTAACCTGAAAAATGGGGAAAAAAGGTAAGGCCATTTAGGTAGCTCTTTAGCACCTAGAAATCCAGGGCTAAAGCCAACAGGGTGTTACGTAAGTCAGATAAATAAGTATGATATTTCACGTTCAAGTTAGTGAAGCCAAACATGCAATTGATATGATGCTCCATCCAAAGAACAATCCGACATCCGACGGTATTTCAAGTCAGTGCAATATCGCCATAATTCGAATGAAGCATGGAAATGAAAAACATCAGTAATCCAGAAATGAGTCCAGCCACAATACTCCAGTACCATATGCCAAGACAAGATAAGTTTCCTCTCCAACAATAACCTGATTTAGCCACACAGTTGAACAAGGATAGCCACACAGCAAAATAAATGCTCCTTTTATTACCAGAGATCCTTAACACAAGCAACAAAAAGGCAACGACCTAGTTTTAGCACCTCATGGTGGCATCGCAGTGCCGAAACACTACCATTTTCATCTGAAACTCGGTTTCAGTTTCTTGAAATTCAGTCCATTGACAGATGTAGCAAGACATACACACGAATGCCATTATGCCAACAAAGCAAAAACTCACTGCAGGAGCAAAGCATGAGAAAATTTGTAGATAAAAACTCTGTCCAACTTAGCTTATGAACTATTCCTGCAGAATCCTCCAACACCAACAAAAATTTTAACACATTCAATCCGACTCTAACAGCAACCCACATGCTACAGACAATAATCGCCCTCAAGCCTCAACAAGAAAACAACGTAATTCAGTATACGCCCCGGTCATGTCCTCATTGTAAGAAGTTAGGGTTTAAGCCAAAAAGAGAAAAGGGAGAGCAAAGAGAGGGACGTACTAGGCTGAGCGGCCCAGCCCTGTTCACCGCCCTTGATCTTCTCGGGGAGGGCGTAGTTGACGGTGAGGACGCGGCCATAGAGCTCGGCGCCGTCCATGTTGTCCATGGCGGCGGCGGCATCCTCCCTCTCGAGGAAGGTGACGAAGCCGAAGGACCGGTGCTTCTGCGTCGCCTGGTCGAGCGGCGTCTTCACGTCCTTTATGTCGCCGAACGGGATGAAGGCCGCGTGCAGGATCGCCTCGTTCACCTCCTCCGCCAATCCACCTGTCCAGTCGCCGTCTTTCCATCGTGATCCAGCTCAGAAGATCCAATGAAGAAGAAGGAGAGGAAGGAATTAACGCGCGACGACTTACCTACGTAGAGAGTGTTCTTCTGGACAGGAAAGTTGGCGGCCATTGAAGCTGTGCTCGAGCTTCAGCTCCTCAGCTTTCGTCTCCGTTTGGCGTTGGTTTCTCCCAAGCGTGACTGAGGAGCGGTGATGACGGTGGAGGAGGAGGACTCGACTCCGGAGCAGAGGTGGATCAATGCGCGGCCCGATTCGGACTCAATTGGGCCTTTTGGGCCTACTTGAGGCCCATGATCAGGCCTGCTTCAGAATGAGGAGGAGACTTTGAGCGTGAGCCGTGAGAGATTGGGCTCGGCTCAGAGAGCATTGGCCCATTGCGCATAGGTCGGCCGATATCAGTATTACCGCCGTTGCTTTTCTATCTGATTGAGGCATACATGCTTAACGAAATTGCATTTGATCGTGCAAGATTTTAGTTTTGCCCTACGGCCTACAGTTATTAATCAGGCTAGAGGCACTCATTTCGATTGCGCCACCCCAGTTGGTAACGATGCATTTGACATCACTTGGACTTAAGTACCGAATGCAAACACGTGACCAGTCTCCAGGATCAAGGGACAAAATGCAGTTCGCGGAAATGATTGGAGCTGCACGGATGCAATTTGTGTGAGCCTTAGGCGGATTTGAGAGAGAAGGGGTTTAAAGAAAAAACTTGATTCATCTGGAGAATCCTCACTGGAGCCCAAAAGCATAGTAGATGTGGCTTGACACACGAGTTATAGAGCCCTTAATCACACTGCATACATCATGCTTGACTCATTCCGGGAAAAACTGTCAAAGGGAGGCAAACTAGACTGCGCAGGGCAACGTTTCTGTTTTCGGAAATAGTTTTTGCCCAGAAATGTTTTTTCTTATTTCTGTTCCCGGGAACTGTTTCTGAACATTTGGGAGTGTTTGATAACAGTTCAAAATTTTTACTCTGGGAACAGAAATACGTTTGGTAAAAATTTCTAATTTTTTGATTTTTTTCTTTTTCTTTTTTTCTTTTTCTTTTTTTTCTCCCTTCTTTTTGTTGGCTGCCGCTGGCGAGGCTCGGCCTCGCAGATCTGGGCAAGGCCGAGCCTCGTCGGTGGCGGCCGCCGGTGGCCCTGCGAGGCTCGCCTCCCCAGATCTGGGTGAGGCGAGGCTCGCCCGGCCTTGCCCAGATCTGCGAGGCCAAGCCTCACCGGTGGTCGGGCGAGGCTCCGGCGAGCTTGCCGGACCTCGCCTTGGCCTGGCGAGGCGCCGGCGAGCTCGCCGGACCTCGCCCGGCGACGGTGATGGGGCGGCTGAGGGGTGGGAGAAGGAAGAGGGAGAGGAAGAAGAAGAAAAAAAGGAAAGAGAAAGAAAAAAGAAAAAAAAAGTGTTTCTTAAAATTGTTCCAGGAACAAGAAACAACTTTTTCTTTCCAAACCTGTTCCGGAGAACAAATTTGTTCCCGGGAACAAAAAATTTACCAAACGCGTTTATGTTCCCGAGAACAAAAAACTACTCCCGGGAACAAAAGAACAGAAACAGCTGTTTCCGGGAGCGTTACCATGCAGGCCCCTAGCTAGCCAACTATGCCCTTATCATATCAGTTTTTCATCTTATTCACAATTACAACACTTAGGGTAGCTTTAAAAGTGAATTGCACAGACTAAAGTAGGGGAGAAGAACACTTCTTGACCAAATGGCGGCTTGATCACCTGTGTCTTCGGATCATTAGGTATACATGTTTCTGAGAAACCATTTTCAGAGATTATGAACAATTCAGATGACTGGACCGGAGCATCCTGATTCCTCAACGGCAAAAAGTTAGCATGTCTATGGAAGCCCATGATAAGTCTCTACATCAAGGACATGGAAGATCTGAAATCACTGGCAAAAAGATTTCTGAAAGCTTGAAAAGACCCAAATTCTATGGTTGCATCATTTCCCCATCAATTGCCTTGAACTCAGAATGCCTATAAACCAGCAACTTCCCTCCATCACCAGCAGCCGCAAAGACAGCTGGAGTAGAATCATTGGTAGCAATACAAGAGACACTGCCACCTGCTGCAGAAGAAGAATCAGACAAGGAACGCTGCCCAAAGTACTGATACGGAATCATAACATAACTGCATGGCTTCTAAATTCTTGGATTATGGTATGGTAGCATTGGTGCATGGCTTCTCAACTCTCCATCTTTATTGGTTCTACAAGTGCTTTCTAGGCAACATTCACGATAATCAAATTGTTTAAGTAGCTGCAATCCATGAGAAAAACTCTACCATACCAAGTTCTTAGTTTGATGATAAGATCCACTTATCCCTCAATTCAATTCTAACTCAGGTTCTGATCCTTAGAAATTTATGACAAATATAGGGAAAGGGTATGAAGCTATTTGATGGATGTTTGAGGCCAGCATGCACTGCCTCTGTTACCAATAGTGTCACTCGGCCTGAACAACCACAGTGGCTGTTCAGCAATGGCACCAACTCCCACTTTATAAGCACCACAAGGTGTCCCCTCGTGATGAAATCAATCGCCACTACAGAGTTTCGGGATGGGGGAAAAGGCCTGAAAAAGGAGCAGTGATAATCTTTCCTCTTGCTTGCTGCTGTGTCACCCGTGACGTAATTCACATGATTACTCACACTAACCTAATAGTTCTAGACTCCCTTACCTTTCCCAGCAAAACCACAGAGATAATTTGGTAAATGAGATATACTTCCAGAAATTTTAAGACAGGCCAGAATAGTGTCCTTGTTAGTGAATTGCAACAATAAAATATGCTAAAGATGACCTTTGTGGGTCAGTCAACAAAGGAATGATAATGAATCATGAGGAATTAATAAGTGAATTCGCTTTTGATAAAATGAAAAGAAAGAGAGAAAAGGATAGAAAAGAGAATCATTCTACTTTGAAAATGCTGGAGAAGCTGATAGTTTTACAGATCATTAACTAACCAATCCAAATGAGGCTAGTGTCATGGTCATGATTCTAAATCATGTGTATCTAGGACAACACACACACACACACACGGATATATGAGCAAAGGACATTACAACAAGAGAGACTTCCAAGTTTATTGGACTTCATTGAAGCTCAATCGAGAATAATATGTACAGAGATCTTGATGACTTTCAAAAGCATATGCAGAGAAGAAGAGCCAAACATATACCTGGGAATTGATGAAGAGTCCCCAGTTTTTTTCCAGTAGATAACTCCCACGGGTAAACGTGTCCTCCATTTGTAGCAATGATCCCTTGACCAGATAATACACCAACTGAAGCAGCCCTGCAAAGGCAACCCTATATGTTAAGCATCTGCTATACTCATAAAATCTGGAAAAACATATTAGGCTACTAAACAAGCAGAGTCGCTTATGACAGCGTACTAAAAGCTTAAAATGTGAGAGCTCTTTGAAACCAAATAGTACAGATGGTTAGCGCATGTATCACAGGCTTAAAGAGTTCATATCCACATCCACCCTTCTGTTGACAACCAAACAACCACCTTCATGACAAACAAAATCTGAAAAAGCCATTGCCAATATAAATCCTCCAAATCTTTGTATAGAAGAAACTTCGTAGAGAGCAATAGGATGTTTTCAGTCTTATTCTTGTGTTTTGTTTTTGATAAATTGATATTATTCTGCCTACAAAGTAACTGTGACCCTAAGATAATATACAATAACCAACATGCCCATCTTCATAAGCATAAAATGGTCCTTCTATAAAGAAACAAATCCACCTTCAAACCATTGCAATAAGCACAAGGAACCTAACCTGAAAGAGAAACTGAAAGTCTCATTTAGCAAAAACAATAGGTCTTGATGCCAGTAACATGTTATTATAAATCCTAGGTAGTGATTTCATGAGCCTCAAGCAAGGTGCCTAGTGATTGCTGTAAGGCATTCATAAATGCAGGAGAATATTAACTAAAGAAGGCTTTAAAATTCAAAGTTGGGCACCTTTGATCCAACGTATTTCCCAAGATAACCATTTTCTCTGCCAATAGAGCTAGTCTCCATCTTACAGCTGAATCTGTTCGGCAGGCATCTGATTGATAGTCATGTTCATCCTCAGAGACAGCAGCAACTAGAAGCCATAAAGCAATATCTTCCTCTTCTAAATGAAGAAATGTGTGGTTCACATCATGCCCTGAGAAGCCCTTCATTGTTGCTTCCATAATTACATCGACACGCTCCTCCAAATTTCCATCACACAAAATCAAATCTTCCCTTCTCCATCTAAATAAGCTGATTGGAAGGAAGCTACAAATTGAAGGATTGGGATGAGAGAACTTAGACAAGAAAATGCGCTTTGATACATCCCTGAAAGAATCATGAAAAAAACTGGTGTGTTAATGCAATGAAGAAAATATGCCAACGAAAATTAAGAAGTGCTGCAGGATAACAAAACGACCAAAAGCTGATGCAATAAAGGGAAAGGGGCTATGAGTGTTACAGTCTTGAGGACCTGGTTGTAATACTTCTTAAGTTTTTGCCCAAAAGTTTTGAATGTCCTTTAAAAAATTCAACAGTTTTTCTCATCCAATTCAAACTTTTGTGTCCCCTCATACATTAACTAATGCACAACCATTTCACTAATTCTTAACTCCACTTACAATCGTGCAACAGATTAAAATTGGATTTTAAGCAGGACCTAGACCTCAGAAATACAACGTACCACAGACTAAATTCCCCAAGGCCATTATGTCCAACAACCAAGTATGCATGTCTGGGGATTTTCTTCAACTCCACAATGCAGGGAGAAACGCAATCGCTGGTTGGTATATCAAATTCTTCTATTTCAGCACTGTAAAATAACATTTTGCAGATATAAAAAGGCATTATTTTGCAGTATTAGCTATCACATACACGTGAAGAAGACCAAATAATGCATTATAAATGCTCAAAGTTCCAAATATAATGCCAGCACAAAGAAAAGGTAGGAGAAGAACAATCAAATGCTTCTCCATATTCCCATGTGGCATGTACCCATAATTTCCCCACTTCCACTAACCTCAGAATGTCAAGTCTGTATGGAGAATGCCCCAAGATACACTCACTAGTTCATAGAGGCAAGGAGCTTTGAAATTTCCACAACTCTTACTTTCACAATTAGTTAGTGTGTATCTTCCTAGGACAGCACCCAACTATATATAGATAAAAATGCCTACACTGTATTGGTGTAGCAGGTATCATTGCCTAAGTAGGTGGCAAACAAGATTCACTGTAGCTGGTTATATTGTGACGTGTAACAAGTATAATTATTCCTAGACCAAGACAGACTTCCCTGACTGTGCAAGGATACACACTCATGTAGAAATTATCTTCTTAGTAGAAACTTTGGAAGGGTTCAGAGATGAAATTAACTTCACAGCTATTTATTACAGCATTTAGTGTACTGCCAAGAATTTACACCTGGGCAGAAGACATGTTACAAGCAATAGTCCAGGGGGTTTCTTTGCAGAAAGCACAAGAATAAGAAGAAGAAGAAGAACTAGCTTCAATTAAAGCAGGTATTACTAATAACCTCCAGGCTGGATTCATGGCCCACAGATGCAGTCTCCCACTCCCTCCAGTAGCTATCAAATAATTAGGTTCGCAGACCAATATTGAGTGTACCCTGTCAATAGCTTTCAGATTTGCCAAAAGAGTTACATAACCCATGTTTGCTTGAACAATCCTAATGGCATTCTCATCAAATGAGACCAATGCACACGTTGAGCATGAACATGAGATTCTTCTTTCCCTGCAAGCATTAGTGTCATAAATAATGTCTTTCCCATTACCTTCAACAATTATTCGTCCAAATATGAAAGTAGATTGTACCTGCAACATGGTGCTTCCATACAACCAAGAAAAACAAGGCCTTTTCCATCCGGTGTGAACTGTAAGTAAGATCTTTCTGGGGCAATCTAGTGAAAAGGAAGCACATACCAAACAATAGACTAATCATACACAGCTCACACAAACCAAAAAAATCGTGCCTGAAGTTTGACAAAAAGAAACTTACCTGACCACCATATATCTTTTGTGGGATCGGAAAGGTAACCGGTGTATGACCAAGAAATGAAGGGCATCCTGCCTCTGCATGTTCAGTGGGTACCTTGTAAAGAAACAAGGTTTTCACCTTATCCTCTTCAAGGCCAGAGAGAACACAAATATATATCTCATTTTCATGTGTACTCAACCATACTGCCACAATCGGAAGAGGATGAATATAGCACCCAACAAGCTGATATATGCTTTCCTGCTCATTATTGAGCTGCACATTCCCACAAGATTTTAACTGTGGAACAGCCAGATCTTTCTTAGCAGTATCTTTCATGCTATCAAGCATAGCTGTGGCTGATCTCAGGGATGGTAAAGAGTAACTTGGTTTCTTATCAATTGATGGTTGAGATGAAGGGAAACTCAAGATATTCTTCTTGACTAATGCACTGACAGACATTTGAACTTTTGAACCAGCGGGATCCTCGTTTGTATCATTCTTAACATTTGTGGTAGGCATCTCTGTAGGCAAATCATTGGACTGTCCAATCGTGAAGACGTTTGCAACATCGCTACAGCCTGGTTCATCATTTATCTCTTGGCAAAGGAAGCCTCCAGCAGCAGTACATCTTTCAGCACTGCAATCATTTCTGTAAATCCTGCACTCTGTGCCTTCTGATGGCGAGCATTGAAACTTGCCAGTTGAAAGTGTTTTAGACTCAATCATGGCATAGTCATTGTTTCCAAGACCTGCTTTGGCATCGGCTTCATGGTTAGTCCTACCCCGATTGTATGCATCTGCAGGCAAAAGAAACACATGGACGATTAAGCTCGCACCCTTAAAAAGAAGACCTGTTAGATTTATGAAGTTGGACTTTCCGCTCCTTGTTCCAGGTACTTGACATCAACAAAAATCCCACACTGACATAAAACTTATCCCTATGAATAAATGATCTTCCTACATTTTCTAGAAAAAATGATGAAGGCTTTTCAAAGCTCACTGTCAGAGAAATGGCAAATAAAACTTCTTTTTTTACATAAGTTAGAAATTAGGTTTATCATAATTTACGGTTCAGTTCTACTGCCTAGTTGTCACACTACCAAAGGCATGCTAAACGAGTGATCTGCAAGCAAGAACAGGAAATAAAAGCACCTGAAATACAATCAGATGCAGCTATGAGGCCCTCTTCAAACGAAAATGAGTCTGTGCTCATATTAGCCCATTCAGGTGGAAGGTCCGGAGATCCATGGTCAAAAACATTCCTGGAATCAGCACAATCTCCTGGAATTTTCTCTCTTGAGAGCGCATGCATTTCATCACGACAAACAATACTATTTGCGCCACTCATATTGGTATCATTAGGTTTATCCTGCAAAAAAAAAAAAAAAAAAAAAAAAAGCTTTCAATCTGCGAATGAAATATGTAAGCACATGGTGGCCTCATAGAGAACCAATAAAGAAAATTTAGCAAGTAAATTACATTGCCACCACATTGATCTACCTCAAAACTGTCAGGAACTATTGCATTGCCATTCTTAGAATTTCTGATGATGATAGAAGCAGAATCTGCAGCTAGGACTAGCATGTTTTCTTCCTTTTCTACTCGTGCATTTTCATAGTTTGCTAGATCTGCAACGTAAAAGCGATAAAATTATCATTCAGTACAAATTACACAAAGCATGCAACCAATCTGTGAATTGTGTAATATTTATATTAGTCTAGCAGTGATAAATGGTGTTTCCCCGTACCAGTAGATGATGCACTAACAAACGAACCAGCATTTTTCTCCTTAAATTCCACAGCACCTAAAAGATGTCCTGGATCACTAACTCCTTGCTTTGCTTCACTCTTCTTTCTTGAGGCCTCCTTGAGCAGAGGGAGTGCTTGTGGAAGCAGAACTGTCATCATAGACTTGGCTACGTCTTGACCAACAGAATCAAAATCGCTATTCTCAGAGCTACAATTTAAAGGGTCCTTGTCAATCTCCCCTCCAGGATGTGATTCAGCAACCAAACCTCCAAAATCAGACTTGTGTTTTGCAGCTACCACGCCTTGCGAATTGAGAGATGTTTTGCCAAGAATAGTTGACAGATGATCACGCGACTTATCTCCATTGTCTACTGCAAGTCACAAATCGAAGGAAATTAGCAGCCGCATTATGACGTGATATGACTTCATTCTATAATATTAACCCAGATTAGGAATACCTTGCAAACTATCGTAAGTATCAAGTGCACAAAGAGGCATCTCACTGACAGTGACACCAGAGTCATTCACAAATACAGGTTCTTCAATGTTGTGTTCCATTACCACAAAGTAGCTCAACCCAGGGGCCGCACCATCCTCTAACCTATCAAGCTGTGAGGCATTAAGAATGGTTCTCCATTCAATGTGCAAAGAAGGAAACCTCATTTTTAGCTTACTGCAAGAATAAAGCTTTTCCGGAAATTCTGAAGAAAAGAAAGCTATAGGCATTCCCACCTCAATATGGGAGTTATTAATAACATCATAAGGTCCAGGGGAAGTACTCAAATATCATGGCTAAGACATTAATGAGAAGCTTCATAGCTGTCAAATCTGTCAGGTGATTTCCATGAAAGGGAGGGACTTACGAATTCTTCTGCTGTGGATGCACATTGGGTTAGGCCAGTAGATTTGTGATCTTCAGGGCTTTCAAGGTTCTTTTCATCTGCAGCTTGGACCGTATCACACTCGCTCACAATGTTTGAGTTAATTTGCTTCGGCAATTTTCCTGGAGATCCACAGATGATTTTATCTCCGCCCGAAGCTGAGTAAATGCATGAGCTAACACTGTTACGTTTCTGCTGACTTTCCTGTCCTGGTCCTCCTGGTTTTGGGTCCTTAGCATTTTCAAGAACTGATGTTTGTAGTCTCTTAAAGTGAACTTCAAAACTGGACCTTGTAACTGTGTTTTCTGATCTCCTACTTCTTTTTCTTGTAGTTCGTGGCTCAACCAAACATGCCAGTAAATCAGGATATGAGCTTGACTTAGGGCATCTATGGACTTGCTCTTTAAGGGAAGGGCCACTGCAGAAGCTAGAAGATGGCAGATTCGGTTCTGCAATTCCATCTACATTGGCCACTAGCTCCCTAAGCAATCGTTGGACCAATGGATCCTTAAAGCCAAAGAACTGCACACCATATAAATGGATAGGAATTTATATTCAACAGCAAAAGTAATTGCTTAAACATGCTGCATATTCAAATCAAAGGCAACTAAAAAAAGCAAAGGCTTTGCAATTCTTTGTACCAATACCAAAAAGTTATTACTGAAGCAATCACTCTAAGAAATTATATGAAACAAAAGAAGCATCAAAAGACTCACGTGCAAAAGCTCACTGTAGATTTCTAAAATAATTCAGGAGCTCTAGCTAATGCTCCTGTGATATTAAAGATAATCTTGACTGGTGAACATTGTTGTGGAAAGAGATTTGGTCAAAGAATCAATATGCAAGAGCTACATGACATGCTCTCTGGGAGGAACCAACAGGTTCAAAATACACATACAGAGGAATATGACATGTTTGGTTCAAGTTTGCAAACATATTGCACTCTAGTCATTTAAAATACTTCCAGATAAAACAACAGCAGTGAGTACATATTTCATCAAAACTTAAAAGCTGACACCCATGCCTCATTAACTGGTAGCAAAAGATAACAGCACCAGCAATATCAATATGGAGATTGATGTAGAGGTCTCAGCATCAAACATGCATTCGATGCATTTCCTGAGGGATATAGTGATTACAGCATCTGAATCCTATCTTATTCACATTCTGTGGAGCCTGACATATCACACTAAAATGCCAAGCACATGAATTATTATCAGTAGGCATGTCATAAGAATGTCAAAAGATGAGAAAACGAGATGATGAGATTAGATATGAAGTCTAAGGATTGTGTCCAAGTCTTCAAAGCCTTGTGTATTTCCAGAAAGAGTGGAGATATGCTGATCCTTCCAGATCATGTAAGAATATTCTGTTTTATCCAACGACACAAGGCCAACACACCACTAATTGCAATGCAGACCATTCATCAGTGATTCTTTAATCCTGCCAATTCATTAATCAAGTGTGCTTTATTCCTTTATTTAAAAGAAGCAGATTTTGAAGTCAAGTACGAATGGAACCAAAAAACTCTTGAAACCTATAGATCAAGGTCAGACCAATAGGAAGAGAAAGGGCAAGGGGGAGGGAGCGAGAAACTTTTCATTTAAGGTCTGTTTGTTCCGCAAAAAATGAATGATTTGGAAAATATTTTCCTAAAAATAATTGGTTGTATTGCCTGAAATAATTAGCCAACAAAAAATATTTTCAGTACCGAAAATAATTTATGCCTAAACTTCTTCATAAACAATGAAAATATTTTTAGTGCATACATTTTTTTTTAATGACACAAGTGACCATGTTTAGGAAAATATTTTCCAAATTGTGAGTTTTCTGCAAATTCTGTACTCACCTCTACGTCAAAGTAAGAACATAAAGATCCTTTGATGACTAAAAGTGAGAGCACAAATTGGAAAGTGAGACATTACTAAACATGTGAAAATCTGAAGTTTAACAATGAAGTACCAGTATACCTCAGTGCCATCTATCTTGCAAGAAAATCTCTTTCCGTGCCATATCTTCATACGGGGGAAACCTTTCTTTTGAAACCTATCCCAGGCAATATTTGGGGTTTGGCCAGAGCATGAATGTCCATCCGCAGCAGTAACCTAGACAAGAATGAAGTCAATTAGATTGATTTCTGAAGCAAGACCTCAACATAATAACCAAGTATATAGCCACACACCATAAACAAAGGCCCTTTAGAACCTTCATGAACTTCTATCTTACATCTGCTCCCACCATGAGCTCGAACAGCTTGATATCCAATTGGATAAGGGTACCGGTCTTTTCCCTACAAAAGTGGAGGGAAGTTGATTGTGAGATCTCCTTGATATAGATTTAGATTTACCTAGTATGAGACATAACATGCGGTGCACATAATATTGCTATGCATAGAGTTAGAGCCAACCATTGCGGCCATCCTAAGTTTCTCCCATGCAGTAGAAGAATTACTGATGGCAAGCCTACCCCATTTTGACCAAAGGTTCTTCAAAACGTGTTCAAAATAATGCTTTGGAGTTAGAAGGAATATCAATATTCAATTTCTGTGGCACGGTTATAAATAAGGGTACTTAGGAGTTTACTGTGAAATACTGAGGGCTTGTGAGGTACTTTTGGACGATGAACTAGTATAACAAATGTTAGTAGTCAATGAGATGGTGCATGAGTAAGTAATGTGCATGGATTCAAAGGCCCACATCATGTGAAAATCTTGGACCTAAGTAAGTCCTCAAACTGCTTCGTCTAAACTCTGGGACGTAAAACACAGGGATAATTCCACCTTGTTGGGGAAGAAAATACAACTTGAAACAAGGGGTGCGAGGCATGCAAGCACCGGCCCATTTAAATAAGGAACGCAGCCAAACTGGGCACCCTCACTAGAGGGACTACCGCTTCGAATAGTCACCTTGAAGGCAAAGACAAATGGTTTGTGCTATTTGATGGCTTCACTTCTAAAAAGAAGCTCAGGATGAATAATCATGTTTTCATGCTAAAAGTTCACTTGTAAGGAAAGTATGTGAAGACGAAAATTCCAATTAGCAGCATAGGTGATGCCAGCTCTAGACATGGGTTTCTTATTGATCCGCTTCCAAGTTGATCCTAATCTTGCACAATCTTGATGAAGCAGGAAGGGGTTTAACGAAACTCTCCATGTAAAAATTACCATCAAGCAGATTCTTCCGACAGTAAATTGCTAAGCATGAACGTGAATACAGCTTCTCTAGAGCTTACTTGCTACGTCAAAATTATAATATATACTTGACAGCTGCTACCATATGGAACTGTTCTAGCTCCCATCGCTCTCATTTTCTATACCATCGTTGCATTAATTGAGTAATTCTCCCCCTCCCTCTCCCTCTCCCCCTCCACCCCCTTGCCCAAATCAATGTACAATGCCATGCGAAATTCACAGAAAACATAGATTTATCACAGAGGATTGGACTCTGCTTCTCTCAACACACTGCAACGCACGCACAACTCCATCTTTTGCTATACAGCCCCCATTCATGTCATTAGCTGACAACTTAGCCAATCTAGTCCCCGTCTCTAATATGCAAGTACACGTCATATCAACCTGATACAGCTCACGCAACCATCGAATCGTCCAAAATTCAAGTCATCGGTGCACGGAAGTAACCAATCGCCAGCAACCACAAGCCCGTCGCAATCCGAGGCTGGGGAGCGACTGTAAATCAGGCATGCTTATTGAAATCGATACAGGAACACTGACGACCTTCGATCGAGAGACCGCGCAAAAAAAAAAAAAAGCACGAAAAAGATCCGAGTGGGAACGAACCCTAGAGCAGCTCCAGTACTTCTTATCCCACGGCCCTTTGTACAAGCATCCGATCGAGATTATCTCCAGACCGTCAGTCTTCGCCGCTTCATCTTCCTCCTCTTTCGATTTCGCCATCGACGTCGCCGACCTGAGGATTGAAGGAGAAGGAAAAGAGAAAAAAGAAGAAGAAGCGAGAGAAATAGCGATTCGAGAAGGAGGCAGTGGAGGGAGACGATATGGCGGGAAAGAGAAATGGCAGGACATCGGATCACCTGTGACGCGGGTACGCATCTAAGTGGACAGATGCCCTCGCGGAGTGTCGATGACCGTCCGATAGAGCGGGGGCGAGTTTAGTCCGTTGAGATGTTTGACCCAGAGGGGCTGATCAACGGACTAAAAACAGCGGAGAAGGGTAAAACGAAAATCGCCGTTGCCGGGGATCGAACCCGGGTCTCCCGCGTGACAGGCGGGGATACTCACCACTATACTACAACGACTCGGATGGGTGTTGGCTCATATTTAAAATATTTTAATATTATTAAAAAATTAGATCTTTCAAAACCGAAAATAAAATGAAGTTCGCCGTTGCCGGGGATCGAACCCGGGTCTCCCGCGTGACAGGCGGGGATACTCACCACTATACTACAACGACCTTGTTGTTCCGGACATGACCAGAAATTATTAAGAAGGGAAACCTCCTTATCTTCCGATTTTTCTTTACCCATTTCCATGTAATATAAATATAGTGACTCATATTGATAAAAAGACTATATTCAACTCGATCTATGAAAAATCAAAATGAGGTGAGTGCAAGATTAAGTGAGAGCAAGAAAGAAAAAATCATAAATGTAGGTTAGAGGTCTAAGTAAGTTGTGCCCCCATTTAACACAAATATAATATAGGCTTTATCAAGCATTTTAAACATTTTTATGAATCATTCATTAAATATAACTATCCTATATAACAACCTTTTTTTTTGTCAAAACCATATAACAACTTAACTCATCAAATATTGCTTAAGAAATTGGTCTATAACCCTTTTTGACAAGTCTAGATTTTGCTAGTAGTGAGATGTTGAAACTTACTCTCTAAATCAATGGGGAAATCACTAGTTACAAACAAATAGGTGGTTACTTATTTTCTTCGATTTGAAATTATTCACTGCATTGAAGGGCTACTTATTCTTATTGCTCCAACATAGTGTGCATTTAGTTCAATTTTCCCAAATGCTTTCAACATCTAAAACTCCTTGGGGGAAATGCTACTGTTTAGCAAATCTTTATAAAGGGTCTTTCAACCGAATGCTGGCCTTGGAAAAGCTAAAAGTTTGATGTTGGTAGGAACAAGCTTTGGCTTTTAGTAGTTGGCCAAATATTGAAACTAGTTTTTTTTTCTTTAAAACCTACTATAAAGAATTCTTTAGTTTTTCGGTTTTACCCTTCATTATTCCAAAAGTACCATCACCTTTGCCAAAGTCAACAAAGAGTTTGATATTTTTTAATAAAAAAAGAAAAATCAAACCTAAAAGTCCTTCACAAAAAAATATTTGCCAAATACTCTTTATACCAAAGTAGCTTTGCAATTTACATTTCCCTAAAGCCCTTTAGGCTAAAGGCCTTTGCATTTTCCCAAAACCCATTTCCAAAACCAAACCAAACATAGCCATAAAACCCTACTGATCTGCATGAAAAACTTACTATAGCCATATGAAGAAGTTACTACCTCTTGACAAGTTAATTTTTAGGAATGATACCATAAAAAATTTCAAGCTAGTACAATCATAACTCATAGTACCCCAAATTAATTTTCATTCCATAAAATTTCAAATTCATACACTCATGACAGACAAAACTCTCTATTGCTTCTGTTAATATCCCATTAGATTATTGACATAAAAATACACATAACAAGTGACCCGTCTAACGTGAACCCAAATATGAGGAAGATAAACTGAGATTGTGAATTATGGCAAAATTGAATATGCTTTTCTTTCCCTCCAATCACCAAAAGTCTTTGGGGAAAATTGGAGATCTCAACAGATTTCCGAAACATAAGGGACCCTTTGTTTGGAAGGGAAGCTATTGAAGATAGCAAGAATGGAGGGAAGTCGTTATCCGCGGCCAGCAAGAGAACCCACTATGGAGATAAGGTGATGGAGATCTGCGAGAATTCATAAATTCTTCGCTCAAGAACAATAATCTTATGAACTCGGCATGGCAAAGTTTGCGTAGAAATACGTTGCCAACAAACATTGCCACTAATCTAAATGCTCGCCCTAATAAGACCGATGTTTCGTGACTCTTTCCAAGATCTTCTCTTCCAACGAGCTTGAATTTCTAAGACGAAGTCATCTCCAAGAACCATTTACACTGAATTTCCACATATGGGATGGAAGCTAATGTAAGGGGATTAGTGGCAAGTATATTGATTTGAGATTTATAACAATGCAAAAATTAATTCGAAATAAATGTGTTACCAGTGTTTGGGATATTTGATTGCATTAATTGTAATTTTCATCATGCATCATTACATAGACATTTGGAAAATTGTCTCAAAATTGCCAACATGGGTCGCTTTTTCTTTTTTTCTTTTTTTTCCTAAGTATTTAGAAGAGAGAGGATAGACAAGGACGTCCTAAGCTAGTACATGACAGAAACATGGTATCTTCTTCTTTTTCTTTTGGAAGGGGGAAAGAAAAAATAAAAGGGTGGAAAAGGGAATGAAAACCCAAAGAAAGAAAGCGTGGCCCCAAGACGGAAAGCGTACGGTGTCGGTCTGAACTCGACACGTATCGAACCCCTTCTCAGCTTCCCGGTGGCAGTACCGTCTCTGACGACGTGCACGTCAACAACACAGACATCATCGGCACTGTGTCCTGGTCGTATATGCATCACGAGCGCCACGCTATGCTCTTTTCTACTTCTCGACGCACGAGGCCCTCTGCCGCTAATTCTTATCCGTGAACACTGATCCCCTCGTTCACGAGCTTTTCCCACTTTGAAAAGCGGCTGCTATGCAGACCTGACGATGCACCATAAGCTTTTCAATTGGTAAGCGGGGACTCCAGCCGTTTAGGGTGCGCATGGTAATCATTCTGTGCTCAGAAACAATTTTTGCTTGGAAGTGATTCTTTTTTATTCTGCTCCCGAGAACAATTTCTGAGCATTTAAAGGTGTTTGGTAACTGTCCAAAATTTTTATTCCTAATGTAAATGCGTTTGGTAAAATCTGAAAATTTCTAGTCCAAAATGATTTCTTTTAATTTTTTAATGATTTAAATACAATTTTCTTTTTTTTTCTTTCCATTTTCAATTTTTTTTGCTTAATAGATCGCCGGCGACCGGCGACCGGCCAGACGAGGGCCAACGCCCTCGCTGAGAGCCGGCGACACCTGGCCTCGCCGTGAGCTAGGCGAGGTTCGGCCTCGCCAGATCTGGCCGAGGCCGACTCACCCAGCCACGGCAAGGCCGAGCTCACCCAGCCACGGCGAGGCCGAGCTCGCCCAACCACCCGCGAGGCCAAGCCTCGCCGACCCACCGCTAGGGCGGCGTTGGCTTGGCTGGGCGACGCCAGCCTAGCGGTGGGCCGGCGAGGTCGAGCCTCGCCGGTGGCTGGGCGAGCCTCCGGCGAGCTCGCCGGACCTCGCCCAGCCACTCGCCGGGGCCGGCAACAGGGGCGGTGGGCAGCAATGGGTGGCAGTAGATGAGGGAAGAAGAAGAAAAGAAAAGAGAAAGAGAAGAAAAAAGGAAGAAAGAAAAAAATTGATTCTTAAAGTTGTTCCCGAAAACAAGAAGCTACTTTTTTTTTATTCTTAATTCTGTTCCAAATCTATTCCCGGGAACAAAAATTTTAACAAACAGATTTCTGTTCCAAATCTACTCCCAGGAACAAAAGAACAGAAATTATTACTGTTTGGCAAGTTACCATGCAGGCCCTTATCATCTCGAACCGTAGTCCAGCACGATAAGCATCCACTTACATGGATGTCCCAACGATAAACGAATGATTCCCACAGCTTTTATTTTGATCTAAGTCGCTGTTCGCTGACTTAAACGGCAAAGAAGTGCTTTCGAAGTCAGATCCAGGTTGCTTGAACTTCCTTTTGTGGTGAAATCAACTAATTATCGTTAGGCTACTGAGATATATGTGCTGTTTAAGTGAATTCTCTCGCCTTTTTTTCTCCAAAATTAAGCGTAGGTGTAATCAATTAATAATTGCCATAGGACAGCGACATAGCAATGTAGAATGGGCAAATTCAATCGACGGCTAGATAAGATTCAACCTTCTGATATTATGATAATCAGTTAGCCCGGTTACTTATTTTCTTAGGATGCATGGTTTAGATGATCTTATACTTGAGTTTTTGTAACGACATATTGATTTTTAGTTTGCTTGATCTTTTCGCAGGTTCTATCTTCTGGTTTCCATCCGGTTCTTGATCCTCATCAGTCAATTTTCTCCCTCTTGTTGAACAATCTTACCCATTAAACCTTCAATGCGGTGTTTGTCTAGCTCGGTCCTTTTCCTAGTCACCCTTTTTTTGTATCTGAGCAATTTCGCAATCTTCATCAAACAAATCATCATTCAGCTCACTGCCAATGTTAAAACAAGTCGTACAAGCACCAATAGATTAATTGCATACTCATCCTTCATGCAATGGTAATATTTGCCTAGTAGCAGACCTAGTACAATTGTTATGTAGTGTGGATAGATGTTGAGTGTAGAACTTTCTATTATAACATGCTATACATATAGTTCCATAAACATTTATTTGAGTTTGATTTTGATTGGCCCTTCACTTTCCCCTCATTTCATATGTAGTGACGTATCCCGTGAATGTTATTTTCCAGCCTCTCCTTACCTCTCAAATAGGCATAATGTGCCGATCGGTGAAGACTCAACAATTTCTCTTCATACTGCAACTAGATTTGATGAAGGCCTGATGTTGCGGATGCCAAATCTTTAATGTACAATTCGCTATATGCAGAAAAACTGCTGTAAGTCACGGCTACCAAACGTGATAATGTCGAAGTTGGTAACAAGCCATTTTACGGCTCAGTTACTTGATAACCTCGACAACTTGGAGGATTCCAATCGCATTTGTCCATGTGACTCTGATTGCCATGAAGGCCAAACCTCTTTGCTCAATTGCAACTTCTGTTTTGCGCAAGTGTTCCTGATCACCCCAGACCTAAGCCTTTAAAGTCGAGGCAATATCTAGAACTGATGTATTGGGTCTTCTTTTTTTTCTAGCATGGCTTCGACTGCGACCATCTAGAAGTACCAAAGATGCAGTTATGGTGTTCTAGAAATGGAAGCAACCTGAGACCCGAATAAGATTCAGGTGTTAGCTCAATGTCTTCACAATTTGTAATTTAGGGTAAGTTCTCTTATATTCTCCAGCATGAAGACTGTATCCCTTTAGATAATTGAATTGCTTTCACGTGAAATTTAGTACCTCTTGATGGTTTGCTGACACGTCTCTCATGTACTTGATTTCAAGCAGAGCCATTACCAAGAATATGTGAAGTTAGTGTGCTGACACATCTCTCATTTACTTGTTTTCAAGCAGAGCTATTACCAAGAATATGTAAAATTGAAGACTCAAGTCGAAAGCTTACACAAAGGTAGGCGCGACATCAATCTAGAGGGGAAGACAATGTGTTCGCCTGTATTGCTAGAGATGATTCGACAAGTAAGGAGGAAAGGCTCCTTAGGTCTAATTGAATGCTCGGCATTTCACAGGGATCTTCTAGGGGAAGACTTGGCGGAAGCAAACATGAAGGATCTGGAACAGATGGAGGATAAGCTGGACAAGTCACCGAGGCAAATCAGATCTTCCGAGTTACTTCCATAGATTATTGCGTCACTTTTGTTAACTATGGTTTCCTTAATTATTTTCGCAAAAATTGATGATGCTCTTTACTTATTATAGCGCCATAAGATGTTTGCTGGTCAAGGGTTTTAAAGTTTAGTTGCTCTGGAAAAGTAGAATGCTGTCTGAACATCAAGTCAATACTATTAGCAGACAGAAGTTCCTGCTCGGTCAACTGGATGGACTTCACAAAAAGGTTAAGAAAAAATATGAATGTTCGCTATCCGGTGGGGCCGATTTACAATCGGCATTAACGTGCTATTTAATTGGCTTAATTTTCTTGATTTACAGGAGGTCATGCTACTTGAGACCAAAATGCCCTCAAGAGAAAGGTCACAGTAATACTAACATCTATTGAAGTGTACAGGTATAGAAGTCGTTGCATTTTGCTTTATACTAAGTTACAGCACGACTGGTTCACTTCTATACTCGCGCATTCCAGTAAAAGAATGTCTTGATGATCTTCACCCATCGTCATTTTCTCCAGCCTGACCTCTTTCTGTCTTCCGCCCCTCAAAACAATTTGCTGTCTTTATAGCATTATGCTAAAGATTTGTGCACATCCGCCTCTTTTTTCCTTCAGAGTCAGAGAGGAAGCACCATTGGTTACGGTTCTGGTCTTTAGGGATAGTGCCGTGATTGTTCATCATTAGTGAGACGGACTACCATTGTACTAAAGATAAACGTCTGATTCAGAGACATTTCGCCAATGACCAGGCGTATATCCAGTCCCTAGTATGTGATCTGAAAGGGTAAAATGCATGCGAGTATGTATATGCACACGCTTGTATGTGTGTTCCAGTACTTGTACATCTCACTGGTACTTTTCCCAGAGCTGGATAATGCAAACTTGAGTGAATCAGAAAGCTTATTGGTTGCATTCAAATGGTGTTAACCTAAAACCATGTCGGGAAAAAATGCAACTAAGCATGCTTGAATGAACATAACCGATGGCCGACTGTGATACTTTTCCACTTAAGTCCAATACAAAAGCGCCGTGCTATGTTATCAAGAAACGATGCGCCGTGCTATGTTATCAAGAAACGATCTAGTTAAGCAGTGGTTTCTCGAACTGATTTGGCAGCCAGAGGAGATTGATGCTGAGCTTCAATCATCGTGGAACAGGAATGCAGGAGACTGAAAAGCAATTTACAACTGTCAAGCTGCTCAGTTGCGGTATAACTTCGAACTCCTCAGCTATAACGATGCACTGCAGATCGGACGAAATTTCATCAACTTTCCTCAGACCATAGACTGTTTACTATCATCGAAGTTTTCGACACCCCACTTTTGAAAACAAACGACTTCCCATGAACCAGCGTTGACGTGCACTTTAAAATTTCATGGGCGCTGCTCGTGGGATGAATTTTGTTACAATTCGATGAATCATTTTCTGCAGCAAAAGGCTACTGATTATAATCACTAGCGAATAGAAACCTGCTGATCTACCAGAAAAATGTACTATGGCCAAACCAAGAAGTTATTATTTTTTGATAGGTTGATATTTAGGGATGGCATCATCAAAAATCCTAATCGGCACACCCGCGACACATTCACCTTAAACTAATTTTCATGTCACAAAAAATCCCAAATCAAGATACCCTTGATAGATCTACTCTATGTTGCTTCGGTCTAAAACCTCATTTTCATACTAGAACCTTGATGATTTAATAAGACTTCAAACTAAGTCCAAAGATTCCTTGAGTAAGAACCATTGGATCATCACCTTATTCAATGAATGGGAGAATTACCAAAAAAGTTCTTAACCTATTGCAATTATTCCAATTCAATTCAAGACTCTTTTTTTAGTCAATTTAGTTTTAAATCTTTTGCAACTATGCTAATTCAATCCATTTAGTCAATTTTGATCGAAAATTGCGACGTGAAAGACGGTTGTCCTACATGGCACAACCAACACTACAATAACATTTTTTTTAATGATTTTTTAATAAAAAAAATTTCTGCAATTTTCTTTTCATTTTCTTTTTTTTTTCCCTAGACTCAAGGTTGGCTAAGGTCACCAGCTAACCCTCACTTGGCTAGCTTTGGTGAGGAGCTACATGCCCTCACTTGGCTAGCTCTGGTGAGGAGCTACATGCCCTCACCCAATACTAGCAAGAATCAGCCACCATACCATGTAAGACGATTGGCATTCACATCAGCAATTTTTTTATCAAAATTAATCGAATCGACTGAATTGAAATAATTACAAAAGTTTTAGGACTGAATTAGCATGATTGTTACAAGTTTATGACTTTTTTGGTAATTCTACCTCAATGAATAGATATAATTATTAAAAGTCCAAAGAAAGTTTTGTCCTTTTATACAAAAAAGATTTTCCAAAAAAGAAGAAAAATCTTTCGATTTATTATGTTTTGGAAAATTTTTTGGAGTCCCGTTAAAGGGACTCGAATGAATATCCGACGAGGTAAAACCATCTATATCAAGATGACAGATCCATTTTCTGTACTATCAATAGTATCAATTATAACAAGTCACACACTCATATTCCGGAAATACAGAAAGAAAGAAATTCCACGATCGAACTACCAATAAAAAAATAATATAATGAGATAAAAATCCGAAACCTAAATGCTTTACTTTGTATTGAAAAGCTAAGAATTCACGTTTCTTGTGAATCTAATTCATTGAAATTCCGTCCAGTAAAACAGAAGAATTATAAATTTCTAAAATAATAGATAGGAATACTGCAAATAGAGCCATTGCGGCACCCATCAAAGGAGTAGTTCCCCATCCAGGAGCTACTTTACCATATTCTGAATTCAATGGTTTCAATAAATCCCCTACAATAGTTTTTCTTGGTATGGATCTAGCCTACCCTCAGCGGTTTGCGTAGCCATAAATCCTATTTTCGTATTCATCTTATCACTCCATTGTAAATAAATGATCATATCATAGATCCATTTTGGTCTTAGAATTATATAATAATGGAAACAACCAACCTAGTAGTCATCTCTATATTTGATTTTACTTGTAACTTTTACTGGGTACACCTTATAGACTATTTTTGGGCAACCCTCTCAACAATTAAGATGATCCATTAAAAGAACAAGGGGACTAGTTGAAGTAATGAGCCTCCTAACATTGGGCAGCTCATTAATTCAACTCAATTGATATAATGAGAAATCATTTGCTTTAGGTGGTTCTCGAAAATAAGATATTGACAAAAATTATCCTTAGAATCAAGACCGAGAGAAATGTATAATGTTAAATTATTGGCGTGGAATCACATGGGACGAGCAACTCGTTTAACATGCATCCGCTGTGGAAATCAACAGAAATGGCTCTGTAAACCACGTCGGTATGGGAAGCCAAATTTGAAGGAAATAAACTGATATTGCAAATTAGGGCCAAATTTAATATGCTCCTCTCTCACACAAATCACCAAAATCTTAGAAAATAAAAAATTAGAGATTTCAACAGATTTTTAAAACCCAAGGGAGCTCTTGCTTGGAAGGGAAGCTGTTGAAGATAGCAAGAATGGAAAGGAGTTGCCATGCCATCAAGAAGGTTCCAAGGCAAAATTCGCGAAGAGATACGTTGTTAATAATCCAAATGGTCGCCTGAAAAAGGCCGAAGCTTCATCGACTCTATCCAAGATCTTTTCTTCCTCGTATAACTGAGATCCATCGAACGAGCCTAAGTTTCTAAGACAACGTCAATTCTAAGAGCCATTTATGCTGAAATTTCCATTTCAGATCCATGCCAAGCGAATCACTTGTCACATGTGTTTCCACATAAAAAAATTCAACACTATATCGGACGGAAGTAAGGTCAGAGTGGATATATCACATGTGCACCATTTGAGAAAATTGAGTCAAATGGAAAAGATGAAAAAATAAGATTAACCGTTAGAGTCGTGTAAGCACTGTCTTTAAGCATAATTTCACATTTCAAAGTGTGAAACTTGGTACAACAAGTTTTAGCAGTTATTTTCTCAAAATACAACAAATTTTCCTCTCTATTTTGCAGTGAATAATAGAGGAAATGGGAACAAAAAAATCTGTATGTAAAGCCCACCAGAGAAACAAGAGAAAATGGAACATCAGAAAAGCATTTTTTTTGTGACAAAAAGCTAGCTCTACTTTTGCTTTTCATTATTACTGATTCTTTAAAAAGTATTTTTTTTATTCAATTAAGTGAATAAATTGCACTCGATGAGACATTTATTCAAATATATTTTTTATGATTATCATTTATGTATGTGCTTTTTAAAAAATTTAAAAGAAATTGAAAAACTATAGCGTTGTTTCCTTTTAATAACGTGGTTAGATGGAAATAAGTTGGGGCATTTGGTTTGTATTTTAGGAAAAAAGCCACAAAAAGTTCAAATTATACCCATTGTGACACAATTATTCTAAATTTTTTTGTAATATCAAAAACTCAATATTATACTTACTTTGACACGTTTATCCTAAACTTTTTTTTGCGACATAAAAATCCACAAACTTGTAAATATATGACACATTTACCCTTCGGCAAGATTTTGTTAGATGATTTTTCGGTCAAGATAACATTATTTTTATTGTCATGTCAACATTATTTGCTTTTTCTAGTGTTCATATAAGCATATTTTTAATGGTTTTCATTGACAAAACTTTAATGAAAGGTAAATGTATTATTTGAATACAAGTTTACAATTTTTGATATCGGGGAAAAATGTTTAGGATATATGTAATACGGTATACATAATTTAAGATTTTTTGTGACTTTTTCTCTTATTACAATTACATAAGAAGTTATGGTTAAATATACATGTGCACATGAAAATAACCTTTAAAACGAGGGCCACTCAGTGATCCGATTCTTGTTCTGTTTAATAAATAGTAAGCAAAAATCGAATTGCATATCGGGAATCGAACTAAATCTCACCGAGACCTAGCCTGTTATGATTGTCATGAGTATTATCAAAACCATTACAAAGATGTTAAAATATCCAACAAAAATTCTTACACGGGTCTCTTTTCTTTTTTAAAGTTTTTCGGAAGGGAGACAAGTGTACAAGGAAGTCGCCAGCTGGTAGTGACCTACGAAACACGACAAAACTTTCTCCCTTTTTCTTTTTTCTTTTCCCTTTCGGGAGGCGGTGAGAAAAACGGGTGAAAAAAGGGAAAGAAGCCCAAAGAAAGAAACTAGTAAGGTAGCGAGCAAGCGAGAACCGGAAAAAGGAGTGGCCCCGAGAGGGGAAAGCGTACGGATCGGTGTCGGAACTCGACACGTATCGAGGGCTGGGGCGTACGGCCGCACAGGCCCCCCAGCGGGGCTATACCGTCTCGGACGACGTGCGTGTCAACATAGGCATCATCAGCACTGCGTCCTTTGGCAGCACTACTGCACCATCATGTGCCCGGCGGGGGGCTATCCTACGAAGGCCGTTCATGCGCTCGTAATGATCGTAAAGCCTTCAGTCGCCTTAAATTCTTTATCAGCAAAGGCATTGAGGGTGCGACAGCAAATCCGAGGTCGACACGCACGAGAATCTGGGGCCGTCCGCCCTCTTCCTCTCCACCTCTGGTTCTTGATGACAAGTGCGGGCACAACTCGACATGGCTTTCGCTGTCGCCTCGTCTGGGGGTCCCCAAAAGAGCGGGGAAGGCGGCAGTTTCTTTCGAAACGGGACGCCTCGGCTTGTGCGGTTTGTGGACATTGATGGAATGGAAGATGCGACCCCTCCCTCCAAAAGGAAGGATTAATTCCACTGAATGGCAAAGTTTGACAATTGGGGGGATGCTCTTCGGGTCGTGATAAGAATCGATTCACATTGCAATTATGCGTCGTTAACCGCCCTTAGGGTTACAGACGGAGAGATTGTTTTTTAGGTTGGAAGAAATGAAGAAATCGAGGGACTCTTTCTTAACAGGAAATTGCTTTAACGGAGCCCCAATATGAATAACGTCTCAAGTTTATGTTCTTAGTTAGTAGTTTAATCCGATAAGTCGTCGACATGACTTGCTCCCCCATACAGAGCCATCATCAAGTCGGGAGAGGGAGTGATTCAATCACTCTGATCCGTGTCGAGGTTATGAGAGTGTTAAACCCGTATCGCGATTCCGTTCGCGTCGCGCAGTGCTTTTTCTCTTGCGTGTAGATAGTTAGGGCAATGCTCACGATTGAGAGTGGCATCATCACGCACCAGAACAAGAGAGCCTGTTTTATTAGCAAGATACGAAGTGATTTGCAGACATCTGAAATTGCAAGAAGGGATGAGGAAGGAATCATTTGAACTGTTCCGCCCTATTTCTTTTCCTTCTTCGTTCGAAAGATAATTTGACTACCCTTTCTCCTGGAAATGTTGTTCTAATAAGACGCGACATCTTCCCTTCAATTCATTTCACAAAGAGGAAAAAACCTATGTTCTTTCCTATTTCATGGCTCATTAGGACATACTTTTGTGAGGGTTGATATTTTCTGCCTTATTCCAATTGATTGAGCATCAAAGCTTAGGTAAACTCTCACTTACTTATCGTATATTTAAGAATTCCCAAATCCAAAATTTCTTGTGTTTATATTTATAGAACGGTGATATTTACCTATCTATTCGATGTCTATCTTAATGAGAGTTACCTAACTACTCGATGCCTATCTTGATAAGAGTTATCTACAATCCATATAAAGATGATGTGGATAGTTCATATTCGTTTATTTAATTTAAAAGTTTCTTTTGAAGTATATATTTGTCGGTATCTCTTTTGATATGTACTATCTACAGTAAATTCGGATACCCAGGCATGTGTGGACATTAATCCTTGCCAGTTAACCACTCATGACTCTTGGAACAAGTACACTGTTCCTTATCACCAAAAAAAAAAAAGAGGAGTTCATTGCTGGGTTTGACTGTGATCACAAGATTTTGCCAAGGGTTTCTAAGTACGCTTCTTTTACCGGCAAATGTCTCTCTCTCACCCCATCTCTCTCTCTTTCTCTCTCTCTCTCCGTGTGGCTAACTGGCTGGGGAAATGAGGTCTGTCTGGTACACAATAAGAAACCTGATACCTACGAACGGAATGAAAAGGAAGGAGTTTCCTTAAGAAGAAGGAGAGGGCGAGAGAGAGGGAAACCATTTATTGTGCTAAAAAAGATTCACAGCACAAGAAAAGGAATCCTATGTTAGTCTAAGAGAGAGAGAGAGATCAGAGAGGTAAGGGGTTGGGTTTTGGGTGATAATTAACTGATAGTTATACTTCCATTTTAAGGATTAGAAAAACTGATCAGGAGGATTTTTTTTTTACTTTTCCAAGCTAGCAAAAAGGAAGATAAAACTATGGGAAGAGGGAGAGTGGAGCTGAAGAGGATCGAGAACAAGATAAATCGGCAAGTGACGTTCGCGAAGCGGAAGAACGGGCTGCTCAAGAAGGCGTACGAGCTCTCGGTGCTCTGCGATGCTGAGGTCGCTCTCATCATCTTCTCCAGCCGCGGCAAGCTCCATGAATTCTGTAGCGGCCCAAGGTATCACGTAATCTGTATGTTATCACTCGTTTTTCTCGTTAACATTATGATGTGACATCAGGGAGGAAAACCCAGAATTGAGATCACACTGTTTCATTAAATTCTCTCGTCCCAACTCTTTTGAGAAACACTCGACTCCTGGTGATCTGGATCTTGGTGCTGCCCTAAGAAGATGGTGATTTATTGTTATTTTTTGTGGTTTCAGTTTCTTGACTCTTTTTTGGGATCTTACTGTTCACCATTAAAAAAAAGGTTACAGCTGCACAACTTGCTTTCTTCCTGCGGTTTCTGATCATCTCCTTTTTTGAGAAGTGGGCTTTGCTCCTCTTCCTCTTTGTTCTGGCCTTCAATACATCTGCAGATACACACGGTTTAATAATTCTTGTACGGAACTGAAACGCTCTTACAGAATTACAACAAGCGGCATGTTTCTTACAGAAATTCTTGTGAAATTCATGCTTAAAAAAACTGTTTTGTCTTTGCCTCTACCTTCTCTTCAGTGGTGGGATGTCCCAGAAAAAACCACCTTCCAGTATAATCATGAACTGTCATGCAAAAGAACAAAGTTATGCTCATATAGCTTGTGTTTCCAGCATTTACTATTCGCAGCTTGAGTCTAACCATAGTTGAAGAGCTTTTCATAATTTTTCTTGAAGGTTTTTTACTTGCATTTTTATGTCCTTTTATATTTTCCTTGCTTTTTCTCAAAGGTCTTAGGGGGGTGAAAGGTGGATGCACCCTTACATCAGTAAGGTCTCTTGCGAATGGTTAAGCATGCAAGTGATCTTTCCTTTGTCAAATCCGCACTGATCAATCAAATCTACCCACCATTTGTTTTTTGTCATACTACTGTTTTGTTAATGTTTTTATGATACAATTTCTTGCGGCTTTTCGGTCATTATTTTTCTATCTTTCGAGCTTTTGATTCCCCACTTAGAAGCGATTGTGGACACACTAAGGCCTATTAACAATTGTAAGCTTAAATCGATGAGTTATTCAAGGGCCATTTTACATTGTAAATCGTGATTATGTGTCATAAACATACACTTACATGTATATCTTCCCAAAAAAAAAAAAAATTCGTCTTTATAACTTTTATTTCGATCCAATTTTTGCTGTCCACTGACTTATATTGGCAAACAGGAGCTTCTAAAGTCAGATGCTATTTGTTTGAACTTCCTTTTATGGCAAATTTAGCCATTTATTCTTAGTCTATAGAGATAAATATGCTGATTAAGTGAATTCCCTCACCCCTTTTCCTCAAAGATGAGGGTAAGTGTGATCAATTGACAATTGTGATAGAATCACATAGGACGGTGATGTGGTGATTTAGAATGGGCGAATTCAACTAAAAATTTGTAGTAAATTAGTTTTTATATTTTATGATAGGAGTCGATGTCTTCTAATATTCTTATAATTAATTTGTTTGGTTACTCATTTTTCTAGGATTTATTAGTTTTAGATGATCTTATGCTTCCATAGTTTCAAAGTTTTTTGCTGTGATTGAATATGAAGAATATCAAACTATACCACTGCCTTGGTGGCCGCGATGGTTTGGGCTCTCTTCCCCCACAAAGGGGAGGGGTTCGAATCCTCTCACGGCCGCTTGGGGTCTTAAGTGTAATACCGGGGTGGTGGGTCCTCCCGCTTATGTGTCATCCTAGGGTTTACTCTCCGACTGCCGGCTATGCAGGGTTCCCTGGGTCACAAAAAAAAAAAAAAAGAATATCAAACTATTGACTTTTTTATTTCTTTGATATTTTTTGCTGGTTCTATCTCCTCGTTTCCATCTATTTCTTGATCTTCATCTATTGGATTTTCTTCCTTTCGTTTGCTGATCTTAATCCTTAAACCTTAATGCCATGTTTGTCTCGTTGGGTCCTTTCCCTTGTTACCCTTTTTTAAGACCTCAACAACTTCACTATCTTTATCATATATATCTCTATTAGCTCACTGCAAATATAAAAACAAGTAGCACTAAAAGATGAAATACATACGTATCCATCACACAATGGTAAGTTGTTCTTAGTAGCAGACCTAACACGAGTGTTAGCTAGTATGAATAAACGTTATTTAGAACTCTCTACTATAGCGTGCTACAGACAAACATTTTTAGGTTTGATTTAGTTGATTGGATTGGATATATCACTACATATATAGTGACGCATGGAGGTATCTCGTGTATGTTTTCCCAGCCTCTCCTTACCTCTCAACTAAGCATAATCTGCAGGTTGGTGAAGACTCAGACAATCTCACTTAATACTCCAATTAGGTTTGATGGAGGTCATACGTTGTAGATGCCTACCGTGTAATTTAGAATTTGCTATGCATGGAGAAAGTGTTGCATGTCACGGCTCCTTAACATGATGTCAAAGTCGGTAATAAGCCATGTTGTGAGTCATTATTTCATGACTGTGACAACTTGGAGGATTTCATAGACAAAGATTGAGCGTTGAGCGGCAACTACTTAACCTGTTTCTCCTGTTAGAGTGAAGCCTCAACTGTTTATGGTTATTGAATCCTACGAGAGTTATTTCTTAATGTATAAAAGGGAAACCTTTGTGATTAAGAAATATTTTCTCTCCTTCCAATTGGTATATATCTTCATTTCAACTTATCTTGTACGTGTATATGGTCAAAATGTTGCAAGCTAAATTATAGATCTTACATATAGTCAAGTAGACAATGGTTGTTATCATTTTTTATTTTTTTTTGCTAGAACAATGGTTGTTATCGTTGTTACATGGAAATATACTCGATCACTGGTTTTAATGTTTGATTGCTCAAAGCTTGGCTCTTGTAGATAGGGCATGAAAAACTCACCTCGTAGATTTGAAAGCAGGAAACGCATAATCTTCTTCCTAGAAGATCTCCTTGAATGGATTAATTGTATTACTTCGATTTGGCTTTTAGGGCTTTCTTGTTTTGCAGAAAATGGATTATTTGGATATCATTTTCCTAAGATTGTTTGCATCGCTTAGAAAAATCACTCAATAAAAAATACTTTCATTAACAATCCATGCCTATATATTTTTATCATAATGAAAATAATTTCGATTCACTTCCTTGTGCAAGTTATGAAACTTTAGAAAGGTTTTTTTAACAAATTATGGGTTTTCTATGTTCACTTTAATTAAAAGCTAATAAATTGATCACATTTTCTCTTCTTTCTTTGTCCATGTGATTCTGAATGCTATAAAAGCCAAACCCCTGTGCTGAATCAACTTCTGTATTGTGCAAATATTGCTGATCACTCAAAATCTAAGCCTTTAAAGTCAAGGCACTATCTAGAACTGATGAATTGAGTCCTTTTTCTAGCATGGCTGCGACCATTGAGAAGTACCAAAGATGCAGTTATAATGTTCTGGAAATGGAAGCGACCCAAGATCCGAAAAAGATTCAGGTGTTATCTTTGACGTCCTTACAATTTGTGCCTTAGGGCCAGTTTTTTCTCTTCTCCAGCATGAAGAGTGTTTCATTCTAAATAATTGAATTTTTTTGGTGTGACATTTAGTAGAAAAGTCTCTTGATGAATTATTGACACATCTCTCATGTATGCCCTTGACTCCAAGCAGAGCTGTTACCAAGAATACGTTGAATTGAAGATGAGAGTTGAATCTCTACAACATACACAAAGGTATGCGCAACAACGGTCTAGAGGGGAAAATAGCTTATTTGCTTGTATTAATTGAACGAGTATTGAGGAAGTATCCTTAAGACAATTTAAATGCTTCGGATTTGTCAGGAATCTTCTAGGGGAAGACCTAGCAGAATTAAACATGAAGGATCTGAACCAGCTGGAGGATAAGCTGGACAAGTCACTAAGGCAAATCAGGTCTTCCAAGGTACTCCCAAAGATATTTGTGTTACTGCATTTTTATTTTGTTATCTATGTTTTCCTTGATCATGTTTTCAAAAAGTCATGATGCTCTGAAAACAATATACTTCTTATAGCCCCATAAGATGTTTGCCAGTCTAGATATTTTAAAGTTTAGTTGCCCTGGAATTGGAGAATGCTATCTGAACTTCAAGTTATACTGTTATCAGACTAAATTCATGCTCAATCAACTGGACGAACTTCGGAAAAAGGTAAAATATATGGATAGTCATTGTTCGGTGTGGCTGATTTACAACTGGTATTAATGTCCTATGTAATTGGCTTAATTTTCTTGATTTACAGGAGGACATGCTACTTGAGGCAAACAATGCCCTAAAAAGAAAGGTAACAGTAATACTAACATCTATTGAAGTGTACCAGTATAAGAAGTTGCATTTTACTTTACCCTAAGTTATGGCACAATCAGTTCGCTTCTATACTTTCACATTGCAGTAAAAGAATTTCTTGATGATCTTCGCTCATCCACAAATTCTCCACCATGACATCTTTCTGTCTTCCGCCTGTTAAACAATCTGCCACTGTATATCATCATGCTAAAGATGTGTGTGTATCCACCTCTTTGTTCCTCCAGAGTTGGATGGATAAATGCCATAGGTTACAGTTCTAGTCTCTAGGGATAGCACCATGACAGTTCATAGTTGGTGAAAGGGTCACTGTTGCAGTAAAGATAAATCTATGATTCACAAATATTTTGCCAATAACTAGTTGGCCGTTTCCATAACAGAGGGTGTACAGCCAATCCCCAGTATATGATCTGAAAAAGTAAAATGCATACATTTATTATACCAATACGTTTCATAGTTCTGGATAATGCAAATTTGCATAGATCAGAAAGTTTAGTAGTTGCATTAAAATGGTGTTCACCTAAAATAACTGCAAAAAAATGCATTTAAGCATGCTTGAATGAACATAATTGATGGCCAAGTTTGATTCGTTTCCTCTTAAGTCTATTTCAAAAGTGCTGTGTTATGTTATCAAGAAATGATCTGATCAAGCAGTGGTTACGTGAACTGATTTGGCAGATAGAGGAGATTGATGCAGAGCTTCAATCGTCATGGAATGCAAATGTAGGAGATCGAAACATGATTTACAACAATCAAGCTGCTCAGTTGCAGTATAATTTCGAACCCCTCAACTATAATGATGAATTGCAGATCGGGTAAAATTTCAGCAATTTTCCTCAGTCCGGAGATTGTTTATTGTCATTGAATTTTTGTGTACCACATCAAACAACTTCCTGACAAGCAGTGTTGGTCGATCAACTATTATGTCCAACATTTGATCTTAACTCCAACATACGCTAGTAAATTTCATTGACACTGCTCATGGGAAGAATTCTTTTACTATGTAACAGAAAATCCTTCACACTTGTTGGCCTGCAGTTCCCTAATGTCGTTTTTAAAAGAAAATTTCTTGTCGTGCAGTTTCAATCCCATGTCTACTGAGCAGCAGAACAACTTGGCAAGCTCGGCTCAAACCAGTACTAGTCGATACATTCCCGGATGGATGCTTTGATTTTGTTGTAATTGCTTCTAAATTTATGAGCAACCACAATGTGTGTTCACATGATATAAGTACTGGCATGCTCTAATAAGTCTGGTATTGTAGATGGCCTCTTATTGCCATTCAAACAAGTAGCAATTTACAAAATGAATGGCTTAATGTATATGCTGTCGTTCTTGGAATATAATTACCGATGTAATAGTCCCGTGGTGCCTGCTGAGAAATGAGTTGGGAGTTGCAAATAAGAGCTCCACAGGACTTATTTTGTGTTTGCTGTGTTTGGAATTCCGAGTAGTCTGTGAAGTGATGGCATCCTGCAGACTGGGATCAAACTGATTATGTTCATCTGATGACATAATTGATGTCCTGGAGCAAGTACAACTCATCCATCTTAACATTTCTTAACCTGTTTTTCCATTGGTTTTTCTGCTTAATTACGAGTTTGATTGTCAGTGAGTCAGGGGTACCTTGTTTTCCTCATTCTAGCAAAGAACTTGCTCCTTATGATCATGCCTCGGCTGGCGATTTTCAGGTCGCCTTCATTTCTGTCTCAAAGTTCATCCAAATTTCCAAAATATCACAGTGGTTGTCTCATGACTCGATATTTGTTGAACTCTTATCAGCCACAATATGATCCATCACGATCCTCCGAGACCCTAGAATTCGAATGCTAACATCAATCTTAAATTATATTATCCCAAGATTGTTGCCTTTTGATCTAAGCTGTATTAATATGCTTTGTCTGTTCATCTCGTTCTTTTCCACTTAATTCCGATGATAAGATGAACCAGCTAGCCTAGGATGTACATTTTAAAGAGGAACACCAAAGAAGTACATGTTTTAAGAAAGTTATTAGTTACTTCAAATGGATAATTTTACATTTGCAAAGCATGTTCAGTGATGCTTAACATGTGCTATAGGGGCTCTCTTATTTTTTGATCTTTGATAATCCAACACAAGTAAGAGAGAAAATACGATGTTGTCTTTGCACATCAAGATGTATAGTTATAATATGCGAAAAATCGTATTCTGACAATTTAGGCAAATTGCAAAAAGTAATTCCTTTACATCTCTCACGCATTATAAATCTATTAGAAAATCTCTCTCGTTCAGTAATTTTCATATTATCTAAATTTGGTTACCCTGACAACTTTTAAAAAGTAAAGCATAATAACTAGAAAACTTAGTTGCTACTAGGAAACTTACCAAGATTAATGATAATGAAGCATCAATGCGTAGTAGCGTAATACGTATACCACGATCTAGGGTTCTTTCGTAAACCAAGAATGCGGTTTTTAAGTATCAAGGGTGAAGTTGGAGAGTCCTGCATAGAAGAGAGAAAATGCAGCTAAGTTGGTGGAGCGGAGTTAGAAATTTGTGCTAAGAGATTGGGTCGTAGTATCTTTTTGTACTTAAGGATTGGCACTTTATTCTTTGCTGAGCAAGCATAGGCCCGTGTCAAAACGGTGAGTGAGAAAATCATCAATCAATTCTAGTCATAGTTAAGTTAAAGAACGAAGCACTCTTTTGCAACATTCCCAGAGGTGAAGCATCAAAAAAAATAAAAAATAATGAGATTATTAAATCCAAAAACTTAATGTGGACTTTCTTGAGCCCATACCAATTGCAACTTTGTGATTTCGATTTTATTAATTTAACATGCAAATTAGAAGTCCTCATTAACTGTTATTGTAAGTCGGTTAGCCACATAAGCAAAATGTGGGAAATTACTTTATTTCTACGAACCAAAGATTCATGGATATAACGACTTGGTTATGCTAAATAAAGTCGACGTCATTTCAATGTATTCTCTCTTTATTTCAAAAATACTTTTGCATGCAGTCTTAGTTAATTTTAAACTTAAATCACTAACATATAAGGATTGATCGTGCAGGTGCGCAAATCAAAATTGCTAGAGAAAGGGCAACAACATAAATTCAAACAAGCAAAAGCCCATTAAATGCGATTCATCGAATGTTGTGCAAGATATTAAACTAAAAATGCATGCGTGTCCTAAACACAACTTATAAATGATTATGCAATTCTAACAATTTCTTTCTTTTCTTTTTTTGGTTTTTTCTTGTTTATGACACTAAACTATATGCAGTTTTAATCTAAGTTCAACATGGATGGATTAATGAACTAAGGACATGTGACATGACCTAACTTTAATGATGGGTAAAAATTATGAACTAATCTAGTATGACATGCAATCTAATTTATATGAGTCTAAACACGCAATCACTAGATGACGCGGAATTATGATGACGTGGCAACAATGATGATATGACAAGTGATGACATGGCATTTATGCAACCAATCCTATATGATATATGCATGTCGTTTTTGTGATTTTTTTTAAGTTAAAATAGAAACTATCTAAAATATGTGATAACCTATTTCAAACTTTAGGAATGATTCATATTAAATCCTATTCTTAGTTAAGCAATTTTCTAATTAACTGCATGGTTCTTAGATATGCAATCCTAAACAAAAAGAACTAATAAAAATGCAAACTCTCCCAAATGCAGTGCAATTTTTTTTGGATTTTTCGTAATATGAAAATTTACTAAATAAGCAACATATATTATAAGCCCATGTAAGTCATATATTCACCGCATCCAAAAATAAGAAACAAAGGTTATCGGGGATATGATTTTAGGTCTTAAAAATCGAAACCCCAATTATATGCACGAATCAAAAGAGGAAATTTCATGCCAAGTGCTAAAATTGAATAATCACAGTTTAAGAAATTGAATATTTGAATCAATTGTCTTACCATAATCTCCACAAAATTTGAGGGCGATCCAATGGTTAACAAACGTGTACTCGTCGATTTCGTAAAACTACATGCTGGAATTTCTAGGGGGCCACTGGAGAGAGAGTTCGTGTGTGTGGGTATTATTTTTTCTCTCTCCTGTCTTTTTTCTTTTCTATTGTATATTGCCGAGCTCAATTTCCTCTCTCAAAACCCTAATTTTGTGAACCCATCTTTCTATATGCTATCAGTTGGGGTTTTCTTTAAAGAGCACAATTTCTTGCTTTCCTCTAAGTTTACATTCTAAAACAATAGGAAATTCTCCTATTATCTCTTATGATTTAAATTGTGATAATATCAAGTTTCTTTACTCCCCAAGTTTGACATGTATTAATCAATATTTTCCACCTCAGCACCCCATGCACAAATTTCGGTCAATACTAGATTAGCCTAAATAATTCAATTAAGCTCAAAACTTCCCTCACTTAAATTAATTCCAATGCAGTTATATTGACTTAATTAAAATGTCCATAAATTTATATGAAATTTAACTAATATTTTTGTTTAGGGGTCGGAGTCAATCCCCAATTTTCTTATGCAATGATTGGCTAGATGAGGATCACTAAAATTTAGATGTTAATACATCCGTGGTATCATTCCCAATGTGAAATGAAGTTATGACTACAACACATTCACACCGAGAAATATTTCGTTTTTGGGGTTAGATGTCAAAGAGTACATCAAGAAGCTTCGGACATATATCCCATGTCCACAAGCCATCAACTCCAAGGCGCATGTGGCCGATACGTGCACGAGTTGTATCTCGAAGATTAGAGGAGTCGGTAATATTCAAATCACACGATGTCTTTTTTTCGATGCAATATGTTTCCACTAACTTTGCTTGCCAATTACATTAGACATGAAGGGATGTTGAGATAGATCTGATTAGACGCAGCTAAAGATGATTTTCATGGGTCCTGTCGAGCCCTTTTCCAAAAGCTCCTTTTTCTCTCCCCTTTTACTTCGAGGAAAGTAGTCGAGAGGCTACGGTTGGCTAGTCTCACGGGAATCATTAGCGAAACTATGAAAGCCCTCTTTTGATTGTCGATTGGAATTTGGTCATCTTCTCGAGAAAAGTCAAAGAAGGTTGTTGGTTCATCCACTTTTTGTAGAATGGGAATATCGTCCTTCTTCATCAATTGAATAGTTCGCATTAATGTCGTGCATGCATTTGCATTATGAACTAGGAGAGCATCTTACGTTTCTTCATTAGGAGATTTTCCCTTCTTCTTTTTTTCCTTAGAAATATTTTGGTACATTATAGTTTATCACATCGTGTAATCCTGATTCAATTTGGTTATTGAACTTCAAGAGCCTATAGTCAACAGGAAAAATCAATTGATTCTTGGAATTTCGACCGGTTATGATTTATGTGCTTTTTGTTTTTTGTGGTCGAAAATGGTTTATGTGCATATGGTAAGTCATTGATATGTCTCTACCTCTTGTATTGATTGAGCCTGATATGAGAGATTATTAAGCCTATTTCCTCTTCATAATCTGGCCTTAAGAAATTATGAATAACCGATGATAATATCATTATAAAATCATGCGAAATTAAACTATATAAAGAGATTGACCACTTCATCTATACTATCTTATATTTTACTTATATTATAAAGAGGATTTCCTACTTTTAAGGGATCACAATCACCCCCCCCAAATATCCTCAATTAGTTATATATAAATATTCCACTGATGCACAAGTTTGTAAATTTATAATTTTATCTTCCCTATATCATAGTTTAATTTTAACTTTGAGTCTTTTCCAACATAACCTTGCAAAAAAAAAATAACCGTGGAATTTTATTCTCTTCCCATATGTATGTGGACAATTTCTTGATATTATGTTAACTGGCAAACGTTCACACGCACTGTGGGTATGCAAAAGTGGACATATAATAAATTTTACAAAATTGCCTTCTTGCAAGATATTCGAATTATTAATTATCAAATTGAAATAAAAGATACAACACAAAGAAATAGCACATTCATGCTTGCTCCTTGAAAGGAGAAAAATGCTTGAAGATTTTAACTTCTTTTTTTGGTAAGGTTGTTTATAAGATTAAAAAAAAAAGATTCAATTGTTAAAAATGAAATATATAAAAGATGAAGTAGAATTATCAATCTATATTTTGGTCATTCAATAGATATTTAATGAAATGAACAGTTGAGAAAATCGAAATATGTACCCAATCGATTTTGCCAAAATAAAAAATCTTTCGAAACGTTAATTGAGGGTGTGTGCCCTTTTGCTGGAAGAGAATATAATGATAGCCGGGGAGTGTTTTTTTTTTTTTTTTTTTTCTGGGTGTATGCTTTTGATATTCTCTTAACAAGTGACATGTTTCCCTACAAACCATCATGACTCTTTAAGAGTTGCCAGCTACTATTTGGTATTGTGTACGCTTATTCTGCAAGCCGGCCACACAAAAAAAAAAAAAAATCAATTTTTTTTTATTTCCCATAAAAGGGTAATTAGATATATTCAGAGGTAGCTGGAAATTTATTCTTAATTAGGACATGATAATTGTCCCTTTTCCCCATATTTTAAAGATGTTGGGCCTCTATTGGTGTGGAGTGTTTGCGACGGTACCGCAAAAGAAAAGTAAAAGGAGCAATGGATGCTTTATGTAACTTTTTGCCCCTAGCATATAATTGATGCTTTTATGCGATTTAACCGTTAATCTCCAACCTCGGCCCTATTTGGCTATCATTGCATAAGTGAGAACTGTGGGAGTCTACTTTGCTCTTATCTCACACATGAATAATCTTTACAAATCGAGATGATGTGTCATGCTTATGTTTGATGTAGCCCAGGGGCAAAGGAGATCAGTAAAAAAATCATAAACCTATTGCACTTATACCAATTCAATCCTAAACTTTTAATTTTGTCAATCTGATCATGAAAATTTCAAAAATTTGTCAATATAATCCTTTTGGCCAAGATTGGTCGGATATCAATGACATGAATGCCAACCATCTTACATGTTACAGTTGACACTGACGTAAATAGTTGTTAGAATTATTTTAAAATTTTTCTAATTTCTATTTTGTTTTTTTTTCTTCTTTTTTTCTTTCTCTCTTTTTTTTCTAAGCCAGGCATTGATCATAGCCAAGGTTGTAGCCCATGCCCAGTGGCCGGCTACACTTGATGGACTTGGTACAAAAAAGAAAAGGAAAAAAAAATTCATAAAAAATTTCCATGTCAATGCCGGACAACCTATGTAACATTATCAATGTTCACATCAGCAATTTCTAATAAAAATTAGTTGGAATGACTAAACTAACAAATTATGAAAAGGTTTAGGACTAAATTGGCCAAATTAAAAAATTTAGGATTAAGTTGGCACAAGTGCAATAGATTTAAACAGGGCACTATTGAAATTATCGTTTGTATTTTACACTTTGTTGCTACATGTCAAGAAATTAACGATGCATGCACCTCTGGTAATAGTCAAATTAAGTGTATTCTCATACCTAGTGCATTAGAACGTACCGTATTTTATCATTTCAATTATTAACAAGTACATAACAAATAAATTCTTTAGACAATTGTATGAAATAAAGGAAAAACAAATAAAATTATTTTCTTTCAGGTGGGAAAAAAGCATGAAAAAGGCAGTAGGTGAAGGTGAAAGTAATGCTACTCTCCCTAATGGTTGGTCAAGAAAAAGTCAATGTGCCCATTTTAATATAATAAGCTCTGGAAATGCCCCACACATATTCAAGGAAAAATAAAATTGTCCCACATAATGCAGCTGATTCTTTTTTCTTTTTAAGCTGCCAGAAGTCTAATTTTTCCATGAATATTTTATATGATCCAGAGAAATCAGTGAGACCCCAGCTTGCAGATCATCAAAGTGAAAAAATTTTTTAATCGAACTGTCAGTTGATTCTTGCAATTGCTGTGAATGCATAATTAACGGCGTGATTTCTCAGACAGAAATTCTGTCCTGACCAGATGAATGTTTCTGACAGGGATCCCACGTTTGTGTAGAACAAAAGAAGTGCAAATTGCATACAGTGGCCTTCACATATTCTCCTTCCAGAAAGCAAAAGCTGTTCTTGCTTAAAACAGGAGCAAAAAAAAAGAGAGAAGAAGAGAAGAAAATAGAAAAGAAAATGCAACTCGACATTCTTCGATGACATCACATGGATCTTCCAAGGCAATCATCAGAAACATAAAGAAAGACCAAAGAGCAAATCAAGCTGAGTTAACCACCCGAGATTATAATTAACTCTAAAGAAAAAGCCACTTTGAGCTGGGATTGCTGGTCCAAGGGGGGGTCCTGGCCCTACAGATTCATGACAGGCACGTTCAGGAATAGCCCCCACAAGATAAATTTTAAAGCAACAAAGCAACCAGCATGATTAGATTGCCCAACAGTGCAGAGGAGAAACGAGGGAAGAGAGGAAAATAAAAGCAGAGCAGGATTGTGAAAATTTGGCCGAGACCAACCTCGAGGAATCCGCGCAGCATTGTACAGATTTAGCTTCAGCATCTTTCTGTTTTGCGTGTCACCTGAACATTTGCAACTGAGGAAAAAATGGGTAGGACGGGCGCAAGATTGCCAGGATTTTGCCTCAACAGGATCAGGCCTCATGTGAGAGTCCGGTCGCCTCCAATACAATCCAAGCTGGAACCAAATGCCGGCAAACCTGACCGACAGACAGAAAATCTGGGCAGCGGCGGCATCAAGGATGAGAAGCCTGGGAATGGGGAGAAACCCGGGCAGGCGACGGGGCGGCGGATTATGATCGTGGTGGATTCAAGCATCGAAGCGAAGGGAGCTCTCCAGTGGGCACTGTCTCACACGGTCCAGAGCCAGGACATCATGATACTTCTGCACGTGACGAAACCGGGTCAACAAGGTCTGAATTCTTCATGCACAAGTCCTTTTTTGGGATTCATTTCTGTGTGAGCATATGTCTTGATGAGTGGTTCTTGAAGCAAGTAGGTTGTTGTGTTGATTTTGGTTGAATGTAGGAACCAGTGAAGAATGCAACAAAGAGACAGCTCCAAGGGCTTACCAGCTTGTTCAGTCCCTGAAGAATATGTGCCAGTTAAAGAGACCTGAGGTGGGTAATTGTAATTGTAATTCACTAGAGATCAAGAACTCTGCTCACAATCCATCAACCCAAGATTTGCTCTCCCCCTTTCTCAATGATCTGATGCATGTTTTTTAAAATGCTTTCTTCACCAATTTTCTTGACCTTGAGGGAAGTACAAGTTCTTTGCTCTCCAGTGGACCCTGTATTTTCATGTTCATTTCTCTTTCGAGTTTCACAAGCTTTTGATCCTTTCTTTGAGTGGATGATGAGGGGAAAAAAGAAAGCAAGAGCTTAAACAAATGGGCAAAGTTCTCATTCCACCTCATCATGAGGTTCCCTTCCTCCTCTTCTTTTTCAGGCGAACTCAAAGTACTAGTTTTTCTCACCCATGTGCATTCCTTGTTTAGTTGGCTGCATCCATTTGATATTAAATTTCAAATTTTGTATATCTGTTTTTAGTAAACAAAGTTGGGTTCTTGTAGGTGCAAATTGAGACAGTGTTGGTGCAAGGGAAAGAGAAGGGTCCAAAGATCCTGGAGGAGGCAAGAAAGAGCGGAGCATCCCTGTTGGTGATGGGCCAAAAGAAGAGGTCGATAAGCTGGAGATTGCTGATGATGTGGGTAGGAGGGAACAGAGTGGGCAGCGCTGCCACCGGCGGAGGAGTTGTGGAATACTGCATCCAAAACGCCGAGTGCATGGCCATCGCCGTGAGGCGGAAGAGCAAGAAGCTCGGCGGGTACCTGATCACCACCAAACGCCAGAAGGATTTCTGGCTCCTTGCTTGAATCGAATCTCTTCCTATTTCAATCTGTCTACGGGTCCTTGATGTCGAAAGTGCCTCACATCTGACGACACAGTGGATGTGAAGTCTCTTTCTACTCTTTCTACCCCCAAATTCACATACTATGTACATACTAAGGTTATCAAAAGGGTGTCGCGGATTCTTTTCTTTGATGGCTGAACCGAATCTGTAGCGAAAACACTTTCCCCCATAGCAGCTTATTAGGTTTCCTAGCTTCGGATTCGCATTAACCGGGCAAAAGCTACAGAAGCATCCTTCACAGCTCCATCAGCTTTAGGGGAGAAAACGTTCCGAACAACCTCCAAAAGCGCGACCATCGCTGGATACATCGTGTGCAGTTGTCAGCTGTGACTAAAAAAGGTTGTCTTGGGAGTGTTGGTCCTTCACACATGGCGGTGGCATGAGCAAATTATGGTCAAGGACAATGGCAATGTTCCGACAAAAAAAAAAAGGAAAAAAAAAGAAAGGACAATGGTGATGGCAATGGGGTTCATCATTGAGCAGGCAGGCTGCATTATAATCGAGGGGGGACGGGGGATGAAGCCGAAATTGCACGAAAGCAAATTCTCATCAAAATCACATGGTCCCCCCCAGGCTTTTCATTGAGCATATGGAACCCCCCGAGGCTTTAGGGCATCGATGGAGAGACGCTCCACTTTGGTACCAAAGCCAACATGAGGACCCCCATCTTGTCCTTGACCAACTTCCATTCACACTTAAATTTTGATGATGCGTTTAATTATTCATTACATGAAAAAATTAGGAATTGATCCCGATCCTTAAACAAACATGTTAGTCAAATTACGTGTAGTTGTTTGGAGCATTTCAATTGAAGTCCATATAACCGCATTGGAGTTAAGGGACTGATGCACGGAGTTTTGAGCTTAAGTAACCCCAGGAAGTGGAAAATCGGAATCGACCCTCATTTCTAATGTAAGGGGTTGAAATTCTTGAGCTTGGGGAATGCCTAGTTGGAAATTTTCGAGAGTAATCGATCTTGGTATTGTGAATATTTGAATTGTAAGTGATGACAAGAGAGTTTCCTTTTGATAAAGATAGGATGAATCTCTTCGGGTTTCAAATAGGAAAGCTAGGGAGCCGAGCGCTTGAAGAGAGAAAAATATGTATATAGGAAAAAGCCATAGGCGCTCGAAGCAAAGGAAAAGGATTCGTACACGAGAAGTTCTTCCTCGCGTTGGCGGTGGCCTCCGGCGTTGCGAAGCCCACAACACCGCTGTGTTTCTCTCTCGTCACTGCCCTCACAACCGGCCGGCCGCCACCTAGCTTGTTGCCGAGTCGTCGCCGAGCAGCGCCTCTGGTCCCGATGTTAGTAATTCTAGATCGCATTAGTATTGAATAGTCGTTTCTGCATCCTTCACATTGTCACATACTGAAGAAGACGGGAGAAATTTTGGATTACATACGGGTCACATTTATGTTGTCTTTTATCTGTCGTCGACAGGTGTATTGGCATTTGATCACAGGACTTTGCTTGGCTCGCTCATTGCATCCCAGGATCTCTATTTTTTCATAATTTATTTTATTCTTTGATTATCAATTGTTAATTTTTTATCTGTGCGCGCGTATAATAACTCTCATATGTCAGCGGCTCGGGATTGAAATTCATCAAGACTACTTCCGATAAAGAGAGAAGATACCAAAAGATTAATAAATCATAGTATCCCAAAATCTTCGATTCACTTGAGTTTCTAATCAATTACTAATAAATTAGTGATGACTCCAAATTGAATTGGTTTGCATATTTAATTAATTAAATCAAAACTCAAAAAGTTTGTGAAATATACGAATTTAGAAGAATTCCCGCATCTCCCTAATGGATCACTAAAGCAAACTCAAAAAGTTTGCTTCAGTGATCCATTAACTTTTTGTTTTTTTGTTGTTCAACTCTGAAAAAGGTATTGCTGCTGCAGTGTGATGCGAATAAGATCGATCAATTTGATCGACTCACTGTCCCTACATCTCCCTCCAAAGATTGGCTGCAACACCGCTGTGAGTATTTTCTTAGTAATTTATTCACTTTCCTTTTGGTGATTCACCTCTGGAAAATCATGGCATACCACGGCACGATGATGCGAATAAGATTGATCAATTTGATCAACTCACTATTCCTGCATCTCCAAACAAAGATTGGCCCGAGCAATCACCGTTTGGACTTTGATTGTGCCTGTGAGCTCTCCCACGCACTCGTTTCATTTTTTGTTTTTCCAACTTTCTGGGCCAAAGCTTTCCTTCCCATTCCAATGAACATTCTCGGCTTTGGCCAGGATAGCATGAACAGAAATACACGTGACAGGGAACATGAACTGAATTCGGCTGCTGTGCTGTGCATCTTAAGATCAACTGAAATACACGTGACAGGGAACATGAACTGAATTCGGCTGCTGTGCTGTGCATCTTAAGATCAACTGAAATACACGTGACAGGGAACATGAACTGAATCCTTTAGTATGGCCTAAGGAAATGGGAGCCAGGATAGCATGAACAGACCAATCTCCACCCATCAATAAACATACATGCAAATCCAACTATGACCAAACTCAATCAGGCTGTTCCAGTCGACAAGAGGCTTTGGCCACAGGAAACGCACTAGCTAAATCCGAGTCTCAAGGAAGACACCAATTCTCACCCATTAAGAATAAAGCTCAGAGTCGTCAGCACGTCAAAACTACACTTCTCCAGTAAAGGACGGCTGGTGTGTGTTATAGACATCCACTTTTTACATAAATAGAGAGTTTAAGAATGACACATTATGGACAACAAAAAATCGCTATCTGATCAGGGTGTCGGAAAAGAAAGAAGAAAGAAGACTGAGGCAGCAGCACCATTACGTACTACTGTGTAGTATGATGACCGTTTTAAGTCCACTTAAATTTCTCCTTCATGCGTGCTAGTAACTTAAATTTCTCTTCAGCTTCAACCTCCTGGCGAATATCATTTCTTGATGCCCGGTCAGGGTGAAATTTCAGCAAGGCTCGTCTATAAGCTGCATGTACCTGGAAAAACCAACATCATAATCCTCGTTACAAAGGCTGACAGAAAGAAATATGAGACCGGTGTAATTCAGTCAACAGTGTGACAAATCCTGTGGAAGTCATTCATGTCTAACAAAGAAATAAGTAACTTGCCTCCTGTGGTAAGGGACATAAACTGCCTCCAATAGGTATCCCCAGTCCACGAAGCAACGAGGCCATATTATTGCAAGTTATTTCCAGTTCAGATATCTCCTTCCTTATTTCAGCACGAAGCTGCTCTTTCAGATTCATATTTTCCTCGTCCTGCACATTAAATCAGTTCAAAGAAACAAAAAAGAATTAGTTATGGCATTTTAAGAATTAGTCGTGGCATTTAAAGAAAGAAACATTTCCCTGTCCTACACATTAAATGTTGAGTTGTGATGACCAATACAGTGAAATCACTACAATGCCACATCTCTCTCATTCATTTCTATAAGAGAGGCTTCCAATCAATAAACGAGCCATGCCACATAATCTGAATAGGCATTCTGAAAATGGTCTGATTAGGACACAACAGCATAGCCGTATTACAACCAACTCAAGGACTATTAAAATGCCGATAGCACAACCGGAATTAGTTTTGCTTGTCAAAGTGGGAGCATTTATCATCTACATTAAGAAATATTATGCAACATTAAAAGCTCCATGTTCTTTTGTTAAAAGGAAATGGACAGTAAATAAAGCCACTCCTGTGGAAAAAATGAGCACATGTTAGATGAAAAAAGCTTCAGAGTGCACATATATGACGATTACAATATCAACCTTCTTTTGTGTCTGTCTCATTTCTTCAATCCGCTGCCTTTGCCTTCTTTCCATATCCAATAATCGCTTAGTTTCAGCTCTTCTTTTCTTCCGCAACCTGTGGGCCTCTTCTGCCTACAAAACAACACCCATAAATAAGCACATGTTCTTCTATACACTTTTCCTAATGCCATAGATCAACGTAAGCATAGAGGTACCAAGAAAGCAGGTCAAAGTACTGGAACTGAGACTGGAAGTGCATGGCAAAGATCCAAGGCGACAACCTTTTTCACAAGAATGTCTTCTGGATATCCAAAAGATATTTCAAAGCATTTCATCATCTCGGAAGTAAAAATATCACCCCTAAAACTTTTTTACCCCAGGAATGTCTATGACAACCATTAACCAAGTTGATCTTCCATTTCAACACCACATCATCAAAAACAGCAAAGACTTCTTTAAGCAAAAAGATGCAATAAATCAGGAACAATTATGTAAAGTTAAGGAGGTAAAAACAATCATTGTACATTCAGAACAGGACATTCGACTTATATACACGCAATTGGGAGTCCATAAATGGCTATTAGCATCCAAAATCAAAGCAGAAGGGTAAAAATAAGTACTTCTCAGACAGAAAAATGATCGGAACAAATTAAAAGATGTCGGTCAAAACCCATGCAGAAGATTGAATGTACTTGAGTACTAAAAAATATTAAGTATGGTCCAACCTGTAGTTGTAATTGCCGCTGCCGAGATGCCCATTCTTCTTCTACTGCTCGCTTGTATTCCTCAGTTTCCTTAAGCATTTCCCGTCCATTAATAATGTCCTTTTGTATACTAGGCACAAAATCACCATCTTGAGCAGGTGAACAATCCCTTTCTTCATGACTTTGAAGAATAGATGCAGATTTGCCAGTGAGAATCTCTTTGTCAGGACCAGTTCTTTCATGCCCTAATTCATCTGGAACAGAATTGTTGCCGGGAAAACACTTAATCTGTAACCCATCAACCGCTTGATTATCTCTTTCACCATCAGCAGAAGTTTCACTACCAATGTTGCTCTTCAATGAAGCAGATTCTTCCTTATGAATACTTCCTCCCTGATCAGATTCATCGGGGATGTCCCTGGCTGGGGTAATATTGTCAAAACAAGATTTTCCCTTACATTTGTATTCTTTGCCCACGGTATTATTTTGTCTATTTGCTCTGTCTTCACTAGACAATGAAGAGGGCTCCTCATGATCATGTGTGACTCCTAAATTGACAGGAAACCTGTCACCTGAAGAAAAGTTTTCTTTTGCTTTTGCATTGCGTGAACTAGAACACACTGGATTAGACGAGTGATGGTCTTCTCCACTTGTGCAAGCATCAGTATGCAAGCCTGCCTTAACTTGATCTTCCGAATGAAAATGCCCATTAAAGGTATCATGCTTCCTTTTCGAAAAAGCATTTTCCCACTGTTCACGAAGCTTCCCAGAGGGATCTTCCATAACCTCACAATCAGAGAAATCACTATCAAGCGAGACATCTTCTGAAACAGGACTGAGACCATCTCGATTTCTACAGGGAACTTCACCTTCACCGCTAGAGGAGTTCTTGCTCCTAGATGACTTCAAAGCACTAAACTCGTCAGGAACGACACAACACTCATCAGCCTCGGAGTCAACAGATTCTCCCAAGTTGGAGGAGGGAGAGGACCTTCTGCTTGATGTGGCGTCGCTATCCAACTCACCACCACCTACCACACTGGGTCCAGGACGCTCAACATCCCCATTATCATCGTCATCATCAATCCTAATTACACCCTCATATGGAAATCTCCTATTCTTTTGTGGTACACCAGCACCTTGCAACTTCTCCTGTACAGATTCAGGGGCATCAATAATAATAACATCATCGAAATCATCACAATCTACATCGATGAGAACAATGTTTTCAAAATTCCTTTTCCCATTGCAGCTACGGGGAATTGTCTTGCCAGCACAAGCTCTATGGTGCCAATCTGTGAATACTCTTTTTCCTCTCATTTCCTTCTGCAAAGAGAGATGTCACAAATGCATGAGTTTCCACTCAAAAGTAAGCACGAGTTTAGAAAATATGTAAACAGAATTTCCAGCTTCAAACCAACAACAAAAGCTACCAAGTTCCTTATCCCAAACTTTGATAGGAATAGAAATAAAATGTCACTGCTAGTAACTGAAAACACTTCCATGTTGAAATCACACAAAGTGAAAATGTATAGACAATAGTTTTTCCAGATGACTGAAAGACTTGACAGACAACAAACCATCAACCTAATAGAAATAAAAATTACAGATCGTTAATAAGCACACAAATGATTATCAAAACACACACTAACCACGCGATAGAACTACTGAATCAAAATTGACTCCTTGTTCAAACATCTCCATAAATGCCCAACCTTCTATACTTGAATACAGTGAGCCGTTGACCTAAAATTTGTATCGGGCTGATCGTTCTAGATATTCAAAAACCAAATCCAATAGCTACATACAAGTAGTGGGAGATTATAACTATGTCAATCGTCAACTCCTTCCAACCCAATCCAATTCTTCCCGGAGTTTACAATGCTATCAAAGCCCAGCTCCAATATAATCCCACCGATAGCAATAAATACCAAAACCAACATATAAAACAGGCGCACAGTCATCATTAGGGCTATAACATGCTCCCGGTAATCAAAAGGAACAAAATTTCCACCCATTGGAAGATAAAGTAAAGCAAAAGTCACTCGAACCCCAACTAGGAATACCAGAGCTCTCTCGTTCGACAACAAACTACAGGATAAATCAGTAAAATTCAGCAAAAAAGAAACCGCGATTCATCATGCATGTTCGAGATTCAGTTCTAAGGCCAGTACCGCGACCCACCGAAGTAACCCCCCAAAAAAGAAGAAAAACCCATGATTACAGGGCACAATACCATCTCGCCAGCGTGAGAAATTAGGCACGCATATGGACAAGGAAAGACGGGACAACCTCAAAGGCGATAGACCCCTCCCCCCCAAGAACGACCCCAGAAACGATCGAGAATTCAAACAGCCACCATCACCAACCCGAATCCGAATCGGGACCCAAACGGAGGAAAGGAAATCGGAACGCACCTGAGGCCCCCGCAGCTCATTCGAGACCTCGGAGATTTCGGAAGAAGGCGGGCAGGCAGGCAAATTGGCGAATCGATTGCGAACCAATTGCGAGGGCCGATCACGGGCTAGGGTTTCGGGGGCAATTTAAACCAGCGGCGACGACGACGACGACACCATCTCTCTCTCTCTCTCTCTCTCTCTCTCTCTCTCTCTCCCTCCTTTCTATTTCTCGGGCAAGTTCGGGGAGGCGAATACGGGTGGCAGAATTTTTATCTTTTCGCACGAGTTACGGCAACGGAAAGGGAGGGAGGGGGGGGGGGGAGAGAGACCGGTCGTTGACGTAACTGCTCCTCACGGCGCGGCTATGGCGGGACGGCGGGGCCCCACCGAGCGGTCCGTGATTGGTCGGTTGCCGCTGGACTCGTCACCGACGTGTACACGGAAAGGTGAAGGCAGCGAAAAGTGAAGCCGGTTCGGCGGAGTGGAAGTCGAGTCGAGGTCTACTTTCCTGGTCTTTCTTAACGTTTCGGGTATTTTTCGCGTGCGCGTGTTCGGATTTTTACTAAAAAAAATTTGACGGATTATAAAATCTAGAGCACTTGATAGGAGTAACAAGCTCGAATTTTGCGGAGATTCAGTTTGGATTAATCGAGTAAAATAGTGTCTGTTTTATTTATTTCTTATAATTAAATTATTTGATACGTTTTTTTGAGTAACGCAGATTATTATAGACTCTCACGATTTTTTAGGGCGTTCCTTGCATAATTGAAACTTTGGGTGCAAGGTAAGCCGACAAGAAGAAAAGTCCAGGAAAAATTGTAGGAATTGTCAGTCAACTTCTAGTTTCGTTGAAAATGCAGCATGTGAAAAGTAAATACATACATTAAATATATGTTTATTTATTTTTCATTTATATTAGCTACAATAATGCATGGACTAGCCCAAGGGCCAATACATGGGCAAGCCCATCTGCTAATCTTTGTGGGCCTTCTTGATCCGTACGGCCTTTTGGCACGACACCTGCAAAATGGTCCATTTGTTTAACTATGTGGATTGAGTGGCAGCTCCTTTATAGTTGCAGGTCATCATCACTGAAGATCTTAGTTAACTTTGTAAGGGGGAATTGCTCAGGGCAAGAAGCACTTTAATTGGAGTCCTGAATTTCTCCATTGCCCAAATCTCGCCTTTCTAGCAATTCGAAACATACATAAATATATTAAATAGGCATGTTTGAATTTACAAATGGATCTTATGGCAAAAAGAGCGAATATAACACTGTCGCGACCTATTTTTAATTTTATAATAGGTTTAGGGGTATTGTTAATTTCGGGCCGACGGTTCTTCATTAACTTGGGCTCTCCCAAGCCCATACCCCGCGCGACGTTGGGTGTTCGTAAAAAATTTCAAATAAGGAGTCGCCACTAGTCCATTTAAGGTTGACTAGAAACCGAGCGGGACATGGGAGTGTGTCTCACTTTTTACGCAACCAGAGGGTCTGGGGTCGGGGACTTGGTTACGTTAGTCATGGGACTAACGCCCTTTCGGTACCTAACTTAATTGTGTATTAGTGTAGTCATGGCAACACGTTCAAAAAAGCCTATTGTAGAGCTCTAGAGGCTTATTCAATTTTGGTTTTTTTTTTCCTTTTTTAGGGTTTTCTGAATTTTTGCAATTTTTTCTGATTTTTCCGAATTTTTTGATTTTTTCTGGATTTTTTGGATTTTTTTGAATTTTTTAATATTTTTAATATTTTCGAATTTTCTGAAATAAAAAAAAAAAAAGCTTTTAAGAATTTAAAATTTTTTGGCTTTTCTGAAATTTTTTTTAAAAAAAAGACATTTATTAATGTTTTTGGAATTTTCTAATTTTTTTAATTTTTTTTTTGAAATTTTTGAATATTCGAAAAAAGGAATAAAATAAATTAAATTAAATTAAACTTTTAAAACCTTTCTGAAATTAAAAAAACATTTTTTTAACTTTTAATGATTTTTCGAAATTTTTCTTAATATTTTTTAATATTTAATATTTTTTCGAATTTTTGGATTTTTTTAATTAATTAAAAAGTAATTCGGACCGGGTCGGGAGACCCGGCCCTACTAAACCGACTCGGACCCTAATGGTCCGGGCCGGGTTGGCGACCGGGCTGGCCGAATGGCCCGGTTAAAAACATTTTTAAAAATGGCCCATAAAAATTAAACAGCCCATTAACAAAAGGGAATAAAATGGCCCATTTCCAATTTCTAAAAATTCAGCCTAACTATTTTCCAGCCCACATCGACAATCAGCCCTAATTCGGACTAGGCCCACTCAAAAATCTGCTTTCGGCCCATTTCAACCTTTTAACAAAAATTTGGCCCAAGTCTAAAAATAAATGAAAGGGCCCAATGGCCTTATCTAAGCCCAATGGCCAAATTCAGCTGGCCCGACCAAACGAACCCTACCCGGTACGTACCTCGCCTGACCCGGTTCGCGACCCGGATCGCGCTCCTCCTCTCTGCAATCCATCTGCGGCGCCGAAGGGGATGGTCGAGCGGCTCCTGACTCGGCCCCGGCTGACTGGCGGCGACCGGCATGAGACGAACCGATGGGGCGACGAAGTGGCGGGTGGCACCGGGGACGATAACGGTCGGCAGCACGTATGGCGCGAGGTCCAGCCGGGATCCGTGAGTGGCGGGAGCGTCGTGGGTCAGAGCGGCTGCGGACGCGGACGGCGGCAGAGAGTGGCTTGGCGGTCACCGGCAGCCTCGTTGTCGTTGATGAATGGCGATGAAGGGTGACGAGAGGTGGAGGGCTTGAGGAGCTCGCGGCTGACGACGGCGTTCGGGCCGTGACCCTCTCCTTCGCTGCTCCGTCTCTTTTCCTCAGATCGGCTCTCCTTTTGCTCGCTCAGCTTCTATCTCTCAGATCTCTCTGGACTCGCTGCTGTCTTGCTGTTGCTCGTCCGTCTTCTGCTCCTCTTTCCGCTCTCTGGCAAAACTCTCGAAGGAGCCCGAACTCTTTTTTTTTTTTTTTTTTTGGCCAGCCCTTCGTTTAGCCTCGTCGATGCTCACTCTGCCTTCCTCCTCCGTTTTTTTTTTTTTGTTTTTTTTTCGCCCCTAAAAACCCAAAACACCAGCCACCTCCCTTTGTCGATTCTTCCCTCTCTGCGGCCGAAAGCCGCCCCCTGCTCCACCTTTTCCTCTCTCTTAGATCTGTTCACACCAGAAAAACCCAGAAATCCCCCTCTCTCCCTCAGATCTCGTTCGGATTTGCTGCCTGGTCTCCGCGGTGGGGGGATGCGTATCCGCGGCGTCGTTGCCGTCTCTCCTCCGCCTCTCGTCCCCGTCCCTCCGAAAATCGTCTCTCTCCCGTGTAACCGAAAATCCGGTGCTCCTCTCGCCGCGTGACAACGCAGAAGGGACGATTCCCTTGCCGGGCGTCACGTGGCCGACGTCGGCTAAGGAGCGACGTCCAAAGAGACGACGTCGTCAAGCATTGCTTGCTGCGTGCGTGTGTGCGTTGTGTGCGTGCGTGTGAGAGAATGAGTGACCCCCTTTTTTTTTTTTTTTTTTTTTTCCAGTGGAGGTTCAAGAGAAGGGAAAGAAAAAGGATATGGTGGGCTGGGCTTGTGCTTCCATTAATCTTAGTGGGCTTGAAGGAAATAAAAATGAAGGCTTAAGGAATTAAAAGAAAATGGGCTGGGAAATTAAAAGGCTAGACTATACCGGCCCAACCGATCGAATTTTTTCGAATTTTCGAATTTTTTTATCAATTTTTTTTTTTATCTTTTCTAGAAATTAATATATATTTATATATGCAAAATAGATGGGCATTTAAAATAAAATAAACAAAAATTTGGGTGTCAACAACCGCCCCTCTTTGAAAGGGAGCTCGAAGAGGTTCATTTCAAAGACTAGGTGACACCCGACTTTTACCGACGAGCCATGGAATCATGGATTTATTCCATTCATCTTCTTTTCTTTCTTCTTTTTTTTTTTTTGTTTTTGTTGTTTTTGTTTTTGTTTTTTTTTTTTTTTGAGGTTTTGGCTCGTGCGAACGAGTTTCAACCCATTAGTAAAGTCTCACCGTGTAACACGGGTTTCGACTATGTTAGTGGAGTCTTGCCGTGTAAGAACGGGTTTTGATCGGGTTAGTAAGGTCTCACCGTGTAAGAACGGGTTTCGACCGGGTTAGTAAGGTCTCACCGTGTAAGAACGGGTTTCGACTGGGTTAGTAAGGTCTCACCGTGTAAAAACGGGTTTCGACCGAATTGGGGTCTCACCGTGTAAGAACGGGTTTCGACTTGAAATGGGGTCTCACCGTGTAAGAACGGGTTTCGACCGAATTGGGGTCTCACCGTGTAAGAACGGGTTTCGACTTGAAATGGGGTCTCACCGTGTAAGAACGGGTTTCGGCCAAGTGTAAGACGGGTTTCGACCGGGTGGGGTCGCTCACCGTGTAAGAACGGGTTTCGACCAAATTGGAGTCTCACCGTGTAAGAACGGGTTTCGACTTGAGATGGGGTCTCACCGTGTAAGAACGGGTTTCGACTTGAGATGGGGTCTCACCGTGTAAGAACGGGTTTCGACTTGAAATGGGGTCTCACCGTGTAAAAACGGGTTTCGACCGGGTGGGGTCTCACCGTGTAAGAACGGGTTTCGACCGGTGGAGTCTCACCGTGTAAGAACGGGTTTCGGCGAAATGGAGTCTCGCCGTGTAAGAACGGGTTTCGACCAAGTTATACATTGTTTAAGGAAGACCTATGAACCTTTTGGAAATTGCATGGTTTCAGGTTGACCACAAACCATGTGGTTTAAAGAGAACCCACAAACCCTTTTGGAAATTGCATGGTTTCAGGTTGACCATGAACCATGTGGTTTTAAGGAAGACCCACAAACCCTATGAAAATTGCATGGTTTTCCGGTTAACCATGAACCATGTGGTTTAAGGAGGACCCACGAACCATTTTAGAAATTGCATGGTTTTCCGGTTAACCATGAACCATGTGGTTTAAGGAGAACCCACGAACCATTTTAGAAATTGCATAGTTTTCCGGTTGACCATGAACCATGTGGTTTAAGGAGGACCCACAAACTATGTGGTTTTAAGGAAGACCCACAAATCCTATGAAAATTGCATGGTTTTCCGGTTGACCATGAACCATGTGGTTTAAGGAGGACCCACGAACCATTTTAGAAATTGCATGGTTTTTAGGTTGACCATGAACCATGTGGTTTAAGGAGGACCCACGAACCATGTGGTTTTAAGGAAGACCCACAAACCCTATGAAAATTGCATGGTTTTCGGTTGACCATGAACCATGTGGGTTAAGGAGGACCCACGAACCATGTGGTTTTAAGGAAGACCCACAAACCCTATGAAAATTGCATGGTTTTCCAGTTGACCATGAACCATGTGGTTTAAGGAGGACCCACGAACCATGTGGTTTTAAGGAGGACCCACAAACCCTATGAAAATTGTATGGTTTTCCGGTTGACCATGAACCATGTGGTTTAAGGAGGACCCACGAACCATTTTAGAAATTGCATGGTTTTCCGGTTGACCATGAACCATGTGGTTTAAGGAGGACCCACGAACCATTGTGGTTTAAGGATAAACTCACCAACCGTGTGGTTTAAGGGTGGTTTAAGGATAGACCCACCAACCGTGTGGTTTAAGGATAGACCCACGAACCATTGTGGTTTAAGGATAGACCCACCAACCGTGTGGTTTAAGGATAGACCCACTAACCATTGTGGTTTAAGGATAGACCCACCAACCGTGTGGTTTAAGGATAGACCCACGAACCATTGTGGTTTAAGGATAGACCCACCAACCGTGTGGTTTAAGGATAAGCCCACGAACCAATGTGGTTGAAGGATAGACCCACCAACCGTGTGGTTTAAGGATAGACCCACTAACCATTGTGGTTTAAGGATAGACCCACTAACCATTGTGGTTTAAGGATAGACCCACTAACCGTGTGGTTTAAGGATAGACCCACGAACCATTGTGGTTTAAGGATAGACCCACTAACCGTGTGGTTTAAGGATAGACCCACGAACCATTGTAGAAATTGTGTGGTTTCACCGAGTGAACCTGTCAAATTCAACTTGAGCAAATGCCATTAGAGACAATATCAGAAAAATACATTCACAATGTTGTAGCATCAATTGCATGAGCAAATCAAGTTAAGTCTAATCAAATTGAAAACATTTGATTTTTTGATTTTTTGATTTTTTTTTTTTTTTTTTTTTTTTTTTTTTTTTTTGGTAACCTGTACCATAAAATTGTCATCAAGCTTGGAAGGTATCATTGATCATCGATCCCTTTAAGAGAAAAATCATATCAGAATGATCCTACTCATGAGAGAGGTTTATTAAGCATGCCAAGCAAAAGCTCCTTAGTTAGAAAGGACTTATCACATGCTCTCAAGAAGGGTTATTTGATCACATCCATTCATGTGGGAAGTGATTTGATCACTCAATTTATCTCACATTTCCAATGTCGAAGGATTTGAGAATCATTCGCAATAACTACACATTGACCAATCCAAAAGGTCTTTCAAAGGGACCGTAATGCGGGTTTGATTGTGGCTTTAGCAATGGATATGCATCATTGGTCATGAAATGGAATAATTATCTACCAACATCTCCGCCGGGTTTACAAGTCAAGAAACCTTAAGATGAGATAAGACAACCTTGCCCCCACTTCTTTGAGCGGTAGCTTCTTTGGAAAATCCTTATTCTCGCTTGAATCATCCCAATCAAGAGACTTCGGGAAGGGTTGTAATGTTGGTTTGGTTATGGCTCGAAAGGCTCAGAATTTTTCACAAAAAGGGTTGAAAGTTGGTGATTATCATGACATCATAGTCATATCACTCAATCTTTTTTAAAGCACTTGACTTTTGGAATCGAATTGTCTCGAAAGTCCATTAACTAATCGAATAAGAGCTTTGCCCTTCTCAATTTTTTTGCATTTGTAATGATTTTCTTTTCAATGCAAACATTTTGAATTTGACAAAAATTTTTTTTTTTTTTTTTTTTTTTTTTTACATAGGAGTTTTTTTTTTTGCCCCCTAATGTAAATCTTTTTTTCTTTTTTCCTCTTTTTTTTCACGGGCATTGGCCTTGCTTTTACCAGGCACACTGCTTTTCCATGCCTCTTGGTTTTCATTGGACTTTTGCTCTTTTGAACTTTTTGAGCTTTCGAGACTTTCAAGATTCTTCCCACATTTTCACATAAAATGCCTATTGTGCTTGTCAATCATGTGCCTTGCCCCAACATGGGAAGATAACCACCACTTGGGTTTTAGAAATGAACAATCGGCTCAACTTGGTTTAAGCAAAGGGTATCGGTGTTTGGATAGAGAAAAGAATGCTCTTCTTCACCTTGGGATGTTTCAAGCTTCATAAGAATTCACCTGAAATTACCACAAAAAGATTAATGCAAGTGAAGGCAAAGAAGTCTTTCTCATCTTTTCACCATAGAATGTCAACCAGGCCTTCCAAATTTGCCCCCTTGTGGGGTGGTTCTTGACAGGGGTATTTTTGACTTCCTCACATTTAAGGCTCAAAGGGGCTAACTATGGTCACCTGTGGTGTTTAAGATAGAGAAGAGAAATGCCTCTTTTCATTTTGGTCTCTGTGTACCAATTGCGAATGATTCCTTTGTCCTTAAACGACATAGGTTTTTTTTTTCGCTCAATTCTCAATGTTTGAAGGATGTGTTTGGAAATGGATTGTCTTTCATCATCCTAAGCATTCCCTACTTGGCATAATTAACATCTCAATTTCATTTGGTCGAGATCATCTAAGTAGATTAATCTCCATGAGGAATTTTGATTCAAAATGAGTGATCCATCAAGCGGACATACAATTTTAAGATAAAAACAATGCTCGAAACTTTGTGAAAAGTTTGCTTTCTTCAATTTTTATCTTTTCTTTTTTTTTTTTTATCTTTTTATTTGCTCCAAGTAAAATGATGAATTTTTTTTGGATGAAAATTCTCAATTTTTCTTTTTGATTTTGAGAATAAGGGTATTTACCTGTAACATGGTAACCTAGTAACCCTGTAAAGAATAGGAAGGAAAGTGTTAGTGCCAGAATTTTCCAGGATTGGTGAATTGGAAACGATACACTATTACCCTTCACTCGCATTTATTACTCAAGTGCCGACATCATCCTCTTAGATATTTGGCAATCCCAAATTACCCTTCACTTGCATTTTTTAGCATCTTTCTTTTTGTGCATTTGATGTTTCCCTATCAAAGGAAAAATGGATCATTTTAGAAACAACATCAACATGAGCAATTGGAATCGATACAATTTACCCTTCATGTGCTTTTGCTTTTCAGGTATGAGCATTTATGCTGTGACATTTGAGGGTATTGCTTATTGGATGCTTTGCCCCATTTATCGCCCGTGAAGAAAATGATTGGGCATGTTATTTCCACACTCAATTGGAAATCATTTAGGAACGAAATGCATCCTTTACACCAAAATGGGTGATTGAGCTTTAACGTGCTCCTTTGGTGGAAGACACTACTCCCGCAGTCAATGCGCATATTTTCCTACAAAAGATGGGACATGCTATTTGCATTCCAACATTGAATTGGACTAATTTAAGAATGATACATCCTTTTAGCATTGAATTGATTGACTCCATTTCATCATGCTTCATGGGTGCGATTCACTATGCTTTGAGTGGCTTGTGTTGATGATCGCCCTGTGACAAAAGAAAATGAATTGTGTCATCTTCCTACTTAATCAGGGCTCAATTTAGGAACGATACATCCTTTTGTAATGAATTTTTGCCCCAACACGCGTCATTGGTGAGGAAGAGAAGATATTGCCCGAGAGTCAAATGCTACTCCAATGTCTTTTACATTAAGACATGTAATGAAGCTTCACCAAATCTTGCTCGGCACATGTTGAAATCTTGTGCCCCTGTCATGCTCATTTGATGGGCTTTTGTTTCATTCAAATTTACCGGCTCAACATCCCAAGGCATCTTGTGCCCCGTCTTGTGCCTTGTCATGCTCATTTGATGGGCTTTTGTTTCATTCAAATTTACCCCGCATCAAAGAAAAGGACGTGTCATTTCCTTATACTAAAGAGTATCAAATTTAGGAACGAAATACACCCTTTTTCCAAGTCAGACGGCTCAACATCCCAAGGCATCTTTTGCAGAGAAATGGGAAATATTGCCCCAATGCTCAAATGTGCGCCTTATGAAGTTAGAATAACTTTGCCACACATAGCTCCATCATGTTGGATCAGCGAATCTTCGTCTCGTTCGAATTTTCATCGCTCATGATAAGCTAGGTTTAAGAATGCCCCATCGCTTTGTTCGAACATTATAAAACTTGGTGCCCAAACTGTCTTCTTTTTGAATACTTGGCAATTCCCTTCCTTTGTCTCATCATGCAAAGCAATCGACGGACTGGTTTGATATTTGAAGGTTTTGACTCATTTCCTCGTGAAAAAGCAGATAACAAAGCTTCGATGTCTCTTAGCAAGGCGGCTTCGTATGGTTAATCTTCCCCATGACATGGTTCGAAACAACACACAAATCTGATAGATGTGTTAGTGATGCCAATTCACGAGCTAGTGAGTCATTGATGGATAGAGCTCGTCAAAAGTCTAGTGATGGTGGCATCCGACCTCCAAATAAAGGAACTTCCAAGAACAGAATTTGGCTTCATTTAGCCTCCGTGGAAGATTGGCGCCAGCAAGGCTTCAACACATGCTTGAGGCACTTCGGGTTCTTATCAATGATTGATTTTCAGTTTCAAGGAGTGAGGAATCATGAACCTCCTATGTAACGTATTCTTCAATGGTTGCTCCTCAGTTGATAGCACTGATCTGAGTATATTCATTTCCATTTATGGGAAAATCGTCTTGGTATATTGACCCTCTAGAAGTGGATGTTATGGTTGGCAACTACCATTCAAGAGGACACCGGATTTGTAATTGCACTAATCTTTTCTCGACCATGGAAACTTTTTCCAACAATGATGTGTAAGATCATGAAGATAAAAGCCCAAAAATCCAGCAAGCTATACCGAGTATATTAGCGTGCAATGACTTAATCCAAATTCTAAATAGAACCGGTGAGAAAAATTCTTCTCTCATCAGGGACGTCAACATTGGATTGCATCTCAAAAAATCCGTTCTTTGATGAGGCACAATGCTGTTTTGAGGTTTGAACAAGCTATGAGTCTCTGAGACAATGAACTCCCGTCACAAGAAGTTGATCAAATGCAATATAGCCAGTGATCTTTCCAACCCTTAATGCTATATATCTGATAGCTTCAAAGATTTGGGACATGATGGACAGCGGTGCGTCGGAAGTGTCGTTTGAATTCATGAATGCGACTTTCCGAAGAAATCAATGTCAAAATTGTTTAGTTCTCCCCAGCAGGAAAATGTATGAACAAATCAATTTTAGAATAAATTGATTCTATTGGAACGATCACGATTTTACCATCCTAGATTATTCTTCTCAAGATTCCCTGCAAAGGAAGAACACGTGAGAGAAACAAAATGCATTGACTTTCGGAAACTCATGGAAATTCAATAGAATATGCTAACTTCCAAATTGCCCTCGAGGCCAAAAGACGTTTATAAATTTAAATTTCTTTACCCAATAAAATGAGTTATTTGGGTTTATGATTAACTTGGAATTGAAAACATCATCCCTAAAAAGAATAAAAACACAAAGAAAATACAGTACACTCCTATGAGTAACAATTCTCATTCTAAACTTAAAATCCACTTCTTGGCATGGTCAAATAATGAAAGTTCAAAGAATGGTCATCACATATCCTGTAAGAAGAAGAAACAATGTTAGTATATGAATGAGAAAAATGATCTTCCAATGAGGTCGTCTCTTACAACGAAATCGAGGCGATGGTACATGCCCCAGAATTCCTATTACAGGATTTCGATATTTTGCCAAGATTTGATTGTAAGAGGAGACATCATTGAAAAATCGATTCACAGTTATCAATCGAATGCCCACTCTATTTCCAAAAATTTCATATGCAAAATGTGGCATTAATTTTGAAAGACTGATTTGTGCCTTCACTTTTGCCAAAATGAGGTGATTTTTTTATTTTGAGAAATCTATATACAAAATGTGATTTGAATTTTCAATCCCAAAATGTGAGGAAAAGAATATGATTAGAAATGTGCTTTCAATTTTTTTTTTTTGTGCCCCAAAACATAATCATGAATTGGAAGAACTTTTTGACAAGATGTGATTTTAAGCCCATGATTGGAAACTTTGACAAAATCATCCGTTGTGCAAGGCTAAATTAATGATTTTTGAAATTGGCACTGAATGTTTACTTGTGAAGAGTAATTGCCAATTTTCCCAATTAGAAGCCTACACTGAGGGCATTCGATTGATATCCACAACTTTCAAAAATGAAAGATTCAATAAGAAATGAACAAGTAAAGGGAGAAAACATTCTTACCATTGACGATGATTTTTTTTTTTTTTTCAAATTTTTTTCAATCACAGAGACATGCGCATGAGACTGTGGGTCGATTTCTACTCTAGACGGCTCAAATGAAGCCACGGGATTACCGGACTGAACCGACATGATCGCGGTTAGGTCGGGGTTCCCATGACTTCGGCTTTGTCAAAGAGTCGACCCGTGCTGCATGTTTGCGAGTCGGGGTGGAAGCTCTCGACGTTAGAAGAATTTCGGAATTGAGATGGGCGACTCGTACTACATGATGGTAGTCGGAGTGGTATCCATCTCAACACCATCCTAAGTGTACCTAATGCGGCCCAGGTCCGGCGGCAAGTTGTGTGTGCTAAAGTGTAGTGCCATCTAAGGAAGACATGCACAACAATTTATACAGCAACCAACACTTCAAAAATTCAATCATACATTCATTCATTCCCACTTCACCAACCCTCAAAACAAAGTGTTAGCAAACACTACACCCCTTATTACTCCAACCCGCACCAACATTTAACACGAGGTTAGTGGACTTACCTCACCTTCTCGAATGCGCTGCCAAGGAAACACATTAGATAACACACAATCAAGCAAAACAGGCCTAAGTCCTCTAAGGTTTAGAACCAGTCCCCAGCGGAGTCGCCAAGCTGTCGCGACCTATTTTTAATTTTATAATAGGTTTAGGGGTATTGTTAATTTCGGGCCGACGGTTCTTCATTAACTTGGGCTCTCCCAAGCCCATACCCCGCGCGACGTTGGGTGTTCGTAAAAAATTTCAAATAAGGAGTCGCCACTAGTCTATTAAGGTCGACTAGGAACCGAGCGAGACATGGGAGTGTGTCTCACTTTTTACGCAACCAGAGGGTCTAGGGTCGGGGACTTGGTTACGTTAGTCGTGCGACTAACGCCCTTTCGGTACCTAACTTAATTGTGTATTAGTGTAGTTATGGCAACACGTTCAAAAAAGCCTATTGTAGAGCTCTAGAGGCTTATTCAATTTTGGTTTTTTTTCCTTTTTTAGGGTTTTCTGAATTTTTGCAATTTTTTCTGATTTTTCCGAATTTTTTGATTTTTTCTGGATTTTTTGGATTTTTTTGAATTTTTTAATATTTTTAATATTTTCGAATTTTCTGAAATAAATAAAAAAAAAGCTTTTAAGAATTTAAAATTTTTTGGCTTTTCTGAAATTTTTTTTTAAAAAAAAGACATTTATTAATGTTTTTGGAATTTTCTAATTTTTTAATTTTTTTTTTTGAAATTTTTGAATATTCGAAAAAAAGGAATAAAATAAATTAAATTAAATTAAACTTTTAAAACCTTTCTGAAATTAAAAAAAACATTTTTTTAACTTTTAATGATTTTTCGAAATTTTTCTTAATATTTTTTAATATTTAATATTTTTTCGAATTTTTGGATTTTTTTAATTAATTAAAAAGTAATTCGGACCGGGTCGGGAGACCCGGCCCTACTAAACCGACCCGGACCCTAATGGTCCGGGCCGGGCTGGCGACCGGGCTGGCCGAATGGCCCGGTTAAAAACATTTTTAAAAATGGCCCATAAAAATTAAACAGCCCATTAACAAAAGAGAATAAAATGGCCCATTTCCAATTTCTAAAAATTCAGCCTAACTATTTTCCAGCCCACATCAGACAATCAGCCCTAATTCAGACTAGGCCCACTCAAAAATCTGCTCAGCCCATTTCAACCTTTTAACAAAAATTTGGCCCAAGTCTAAAAATAAATGAAAGGGCCCAATGGCCTTATCTAAGCCCAATGGCCAAATTCAGCTGGCCCGACCAAACGAACCCTACCCGGTACGTACCTCGCCTGACCCGGTTCGCGACCCGGATCGCGCTCCTCCTCTCTCGCAATCCATCGCGGCGCGAAGGGGATGGTCGAGCGGCTCGACTCGCCCCCCGATCGGCGGCGACCGGCATGAGACGAACCGATGGGGCGACGAAGTGGCGGGTGGCACCGGGACGATAACGGTCGGCAGCACGTATGGCGCGAGGTCCAGCCGGGATCCGTGAGTGGCGGGAGCGTCGTGGGTCAGAGCGGCTGCGGACGCGGACGGCGGCAGGAGTGGCTTGCTGGTCACCGGCAGGCCTCGTTGTCTGTTGATGAATGGCGATGAAGGGTGACAGAGGTGGAGGGCTTGAGGAGCTCGCGGCTGACGACGGCGTTCGGGCCGTGACCCTCTCCTTCGCTGCTCCGTCTCTTTTCCTCAGATCGGCTCTCCTTTTGCTCGCTCAGCTTCTATCTCTCAGATCTCCGGACTCGCCGCCGTCTTCTTGTTGCTCGTCCGTCTCTCGCTCCTCTTTCCGCTCTCTCGGCAAAACTCTCAAAGGAGCCCGAACTCTTTTTTTTTTTTTTTGGCCAGCCCTTCGTTTAGCCTCGTCGATGCTCACTCTGCCTTCCTCCTCCGTTTTTTTTTTTGTTTCTGTTTTTCGCCCCTAAAAACCCAAAACACCAGCCACCTCCCTTTGTCGATTCTTCCCTCTCTGCGGCCGAAAGCCGCCCCCTGCTCCACCTTTTCCTCTCTCTTAGATCTGTTCACACCAGAAAAACCCAGAAATCCCCCTCTCTCCCTCAGATCTCGTTCGGATTTTGCTGCCTGGTCTCCGCGGTGGGGGGATGCGTATCCGCGGCGTCGTTGCCGTCTCTCCTCCGCCTCTCGTCCCCCGTCCCTCCGAAAATCGTCTCTCTCCCGTGTAACCGAAAATCCGGTGCTCCTCTCGCCGCGTGACAACGCAGCAAGGGACGATTCCCTTGCTGGCGTCACGTGGCTGACGTCAGCTAAGGAGCGACGTCCAAAGAGACGACGTCGTCAAGCATTGCTTGCTGCGTGCGTGTGTGCGTTGTGTGCGTGCGTGTGAGAGAATGAGTGACCCCCCTTTTTTTTTTTCTTTTTTTTTTTTTCCAGTGGAGGTTCAAGAGAAGGGAAAGAAAAAGGATATGGTGGGCTGGGCTTGTGCTTCCATTAATCTTAGTGGGCTTGAAGGAAATAAAAATGAAGGCTTAAGGAATTAAAAGAAAATGGGCTGGGAAATTAAAAGGCTAGACTATACCGGCCCAACTGATCGAATTTTTTCGAATTTTCGAATTTTTTTTATCAATTTTTTTTTTATCTTTTCTAGAAATTAATATATATTTATATATGCAAAATAGATGGGCATTTAAAATAAAATAAACAAAAATTTGGGTGTCAACAAACACGTAACGATTAAATCATCGCATCCTTTTCTCGGTATATGATGACTAAGGAGGTCGACAAGGGTCGTCTATGGAAGAGCATAAACTAGCTAGGATTTGGATCTGGTTCGCTCGTCATCGTGGGCTAGTAGTATTGCCCACATACAAACACTGCTCCTCTCCGTGCATTGGAAGTTCCACATGAACATTCAGGGTCACCAAGCAGTTCCCATCCCCAAGCTGATGTCTTGCGTTTCGAGGTTGAAGAAATTGTGCTTCTATAAGCAGCTTAATCGCAAGTCGGTAAAATAACCGAAAGAAACATTGTTGAGAGCTGAGGCCGCGCGAATGTATGTTCAGTTCCTGCAGCAGGAGACTCCTAAAGAATGGAACTGTTTAGTCTGATTCAGGTTATAATCATATTCTCTCATGAACACCAAGAATCGGCAGGATTGAATATTCAATCAATCGAGACCAGTTCTTGTTATCCGTATGAATGCTACATGTGCAAAGGCTTATCCCCTCTTAACACTGGAAATCTCCAGATCTTTAGGTTTGGGAAAGAATGTTTGTGCTGGAAATTGCGAAGTTTCAACCACAGAAAACGATAACCAAGATCAAATTTCGATCGATGATGGCCCTCATATCGGACTACCATGAACCTGAAGCTGTCTTCAGGAATTTGATGTCCTTGATCGCAAAGGTCTATACTTGCAATTTGAATGGAATTGAAGTTGCAACCACACCAAGTTCAGGGAAGAAGACAACAAAGGCCACAACATTCGATAGTTCTTATGAATCTTATTTCCCGGACCAAAGAGAATTTACACAGCAATACATGCCCAGTTTTAAGGAGATCACCAAGAACTCCTTTCACATTTTACCTGCTCGGTTCAATGAGATCTCGTCGCATTATCCTGGGAAGCGCAAGCGGCCGCATTACTCATCATGGAAGGCATCACCAGAGGCGATAGCAGAGGGATTGGATCTTTATTCTGATAAAACGAAGAAGACGAAGAAGAGGATGACATCGACGAACTTAAGCCGCATCCCATTTCACCGGATTCAGCCCTCCCCTGGAGCGAAATCTGCGGCTTCAGGGGCAGAGGACACGGAGCTTTCTGCCGCAACCGGCTCATAGGCCTCCTGCAGGCGTGAACATCCTTGTGAACGGACATTTGGAAGCCCGGAAACTCGGAACCTGAGTCCTCAACATTGCTTCCTCGAGCTGATATCATTTGGGCAATGAATGACCCGAGAGAGAAAGTTGTCAATGTTGCGAATGGATGGTTATGAGCTCGATTATGTTTTCCTAGCTTGAGTATGCGACTCTCAGAGTCTCTGCAATGGGTGCTCTATGCGACCAAGACGTTGAGGACTAATCGGCATTCGAGAAAGTGGCAAATCCACTGCGCGGATTTAGAGGATCGAATCATTGTACGATGGCACAGCATCTTTAAAAAACAAAGGAGGAAAACAGTGAATGGTGATGGCGATGGGCTTGGTTTTCAGTGAGACATTCATGTGAGGGGGGGAGTCTTGATTGCTTTTGCGGTAAGGAACAATGAATTGTTTTTCTCGGGCCGCTTCATGTGACGGTAGAATCAACGGCAACTTTTTTTTCAGTGACTGATTGAAGATGCAGAAGAAGCACATGAATGCCATTTGAATACATTAGTTGCTCTGGCTCTCACATTTTTCTTCAATCAACTTTGAGACAACTTGACAGGGCCCTTAGTGTGTGGACTGGTAGTGGGCATTATCTTATTCAATTTCGGTAAGCCCACAGTTGCTGTACATAGGGAACTGATGCTGTGCTGATTAGTATAATCATTCGAGTCGGTTTTGACCGGTCAAACCCCGTAGATTCTGCAATGATTGTCTCGCCAACCTAGTTCATCAAACGGCAATCACAGCACAAGCAGAGCATTAACCCTCGCAAGAGAGAATGCAAGAGTTGACTGTTCCCAGGCAGTCCAAATTCGAAGCACATTTTTTTGATTTTGGTATCCCTAGCCACTGGTATGAGGCTAGATTAGGGGGCTAGTTCGAGAATCTAGAGCCATTGAACAAGATTAAAATTTGATTAACTCGGGCTCATTAGACGTGGCGTCGGATGATTGTGAGACGCCTTTTGGAATTTCAGACAACAAACAGCGGTCCACATGGCGGAACCCCATTGCAGCAGTTGCACAGGACAGATCATGATTGTGCCAATCAGTCCCTGTAGAGAACATGTGAGAATGAGAGTCGGCATTTGTCTATCTCGACTTCACACCCAACTCCAGAATACATGGTCGAAAAGGCTGTTCGAGTCGCTTTCTTGTTTGGAACTTTGAAAGGATTTTAGTAGGACCATTTGAAGCTGTCCTGGGAACGAAACCCGGTGGACTGGACTAACTACTTATCCAACCAACAGTTTGGTTGCACCAACAATCATCACCCATAATCGCAACTTTGCATCTATTCTATGGATTAAATCGAAGTGTATCTATCATATGATCTATGGCCCGAGAAAAAGCACTCTTTTCCCAAACTTCTGCATTCTGCAGGACCACGGAAATCATCAGCTCATATTGCAAGACTCCTTCAAATGGCCAAGCCATCTAATTATCTCTCTTTAAGCATGCCTAGGAAAAGGAGGCTATATGAACCTCACAGAAGTGACCCCTCAGTTCACGGGAGATCAACATATCCGAAAATTAGGTGTGTCTGTTCATTCGGTACCATATCAGGTCATCCCACTGCTTTGGCATCCACGGAACAAAGATTTAAATGGCCCGCCACTATCAGATAGAGACGTTGGACACCCCATCTGAATCCAACTGCAGATGGAACACCCCATTCCTAGTGTTACAGCACATATCCAGCCACGTCCTGTTGATTGACCAGTCGTAGCAAATGGCAAATTTCAAGGTTGGTAGATTCTCACCTAACTGCTAAATCCGTCCGATGTGAATGGCCAACTGTAACGAACAATCCATCTGAGCTGAATTCTGCGGTGTCTTGGTATATCCGATGATAAGAGAAGCCGTTTGCTCGAATCCAATAAACAAAGGACACTACATAAAACGGTTGACCTCAACTCTCCCATTTGCCAAACTAAAAAATGGATCTGAAAAATGTCAACTGATGCAGAAATCATCTTCACCATCACCGTAGAAGAGTGTCTCGTGAGACACAGACTCCAACAGCCCGAATGGAAAAGTAAGAAAAATAGAGGGCAGAGAATATACAATGGTTAGACGAAAATCCTTACACAAATCAGGTCTCTCTCTCCACTTTTGTGGTTCCAATGCGAGATTGGTTCCACAGTAAATCAATAAAGGTCAGGTAGGTGACCCGAAGAAATTTACAAGGCCTCACGCTTTTCTAATAGCTAAACCACCTTCCTCATTCAGGAAAATGGCTCTTGCTAACATCAGTACTCGCATCTACTTAAAACGAAAAAACCGTAATGATATTTTCTAGGCGAATTCCAGAAAACTGGCTAAGCATATACATGAGGAGATAAGCTAACTGTGAGTTTTGTCAAGAGTATGACCTAACTAAACCGAAGTTGACAAAGGATCTCGACTTGAAGAGACCACCAAAGAGGAACCTAGAGGGAGATTCCTGAGCGGCGGGCTTTGACTCTGCGCAGCTTCCTTTGACGTGAAGTATGGTCTGGCCAATAGTTTCGCGAATGGAATCAATTGTCTTGGAGTCCACAGGGTATCCCGATGCATCTCGCACGTAAAATGTGTCTACTGCTTTTCCGTCTTTGGTGTTGACTTCCGCTCTAGTGATGGTGAGGCTGTTTTCTCTGAAGATGCGAGTGACATCAGAGAGGAGCCCGACTCTGTCAGTCGTGCACAATTCTAACTTCAAGCCCTGCATTGATGCAAAAACTCACTGTCAGAAAATGCCGCCAATCAAACTGATCAATGAAACAGAAGCAGAAAACTGTCTTAAGGTGTAATGGAATCTTGGCATACAATGCCCTAAAGAATATGTTCCCTTAAAATACAGGACATGACATCTATTCGAACACGTGATAACACAACAAAAGTGTGAGAATAAGACATTAACAGACTTTTGTCTGATTCAGGGCTCCAGAGAAAGGCATTAATCTTCTAAAAAAACTCTCCATAAGATTGTGAGTCAGTCCATGAAATTTAAATGTAGGCAAGTACAGAGATTCAAATAATACATGTTGATAATCACTTCAACAAAAATTCAGTAAAGAGATCAACCATGCTAGATGCATCCTTTGTTATCTAAATAAGTTTTTGGATTAAACTACTGCGAAAACTAAACAGGACAAGCATATGAAATTCAACAAACAGGATGGCTTCAGTTCACCGTCTCATATGCACCATTAACCACAAGCAGTGATAATATATACACAAGATTCCCCTAACCTCAGATACCCTTCTCTCAATAGCAGCTTCAAGACAATGCATCAATCTTTCCCTTTCTGCATCTGAATTCACAGGGGATCCATCCTGGTGCCTGATAAAGTACTCCTGCACAGTCGACCAACGATGTCATTAAGAAAACGCTCTAATCGCAGTCCATGTGCCATGAAATCATTCATTCATGCATCAAGGCTAAAAATCACGTACCTGATAAGCTTCAGGCCCCGCCGCATCAATGTTCGCATGAAACACAACATACTGCATGTCAGTCAACGTGCAAACCGTGTCGAACAGAAGCTTTGGCCGATCTTTGCTCCGTATGGTGACAACCGAGTAGTCTTTGTCATAATAATTAACAACCTCTACATTAGGCCTTTGCTTCTCATCCAACATGTCATCATCAGTTCGCTGATAATCCCGATCAGCAAACATCATCTGGTGAAGCCTTCTTGCAGAGAGAGTGACCCCATTCGAGACCACTGTCTTTGCTCCCCGGGATTTGTAGCTTCCCTTGAGGACATTGCACAGCCGTTCCTTGATTCTAGTTAGCCTCTCCGGGTTGGTAATAGCCGACTGAGTTTCATCGTCCGTGACATGCATCACTGCAGCCGCACGCGTGTTGTGGGTCCACACCTCAGCGCTCACCACATTGCACTTAAGATGGGTGAGGACAGCGCTCACTTCAGAAAGGAGACCTGGCCGGTCACTTCCAGTCAACTCAATGGCAGTGTGGTCATCCGAGGGCTTAACACCGACCGATCTTAAGGAAGAAGTGAAACATGAGTCTGGCCCGAGAACCTAAAGATGAAATGGTAAAACCATGAGCAGAAAGTTCAAGGAGCAGAAGAAAGAGCAAGATAAGAAAACCGAAGGGAAAGGACTAACTGATAGTGCTGACTACAACTTACCTTCTTAATATATTCGAGGATCTCATCATCCAAAATTTTGTTTCCATCTTGATCAGTAACAGTAAAGACTGGTCAGGGTAAAACGAGGACAGTTAGGTGTCGCTTCTCAGAGTCATAATTGATGAACTGCTCTATCAAGAAAAGCCATGGAAAATATGCAAAGGCCTACCGTCCATAAACCATCCACCATCAGAGCAAATGTATGCTTTGGTAATGATAAGGTTGAGGTCAGTGAGGACTTGTACAACTTCCAGAAGTATTCCAGGTCTGTTTGCGCTATCGACCTGAACCATGAACAGATAAGGTGCCAAACGGTTAGAAAAAAGACAACTTTGTCAAAGAGAAAAGGAAAGAACAAAAACAAGCCATGCCTGTATAACTGTTGCGTTCTCGCAAGTCTCGTTGTCAATCACAACTCTGTAAAAACACAGCAGATATATGGAACAAAAAACATGAATACCTAGTTGTGTCTTACATATAAGCAAAATCAAATTGAGAGATGTGAGAGAGAAAGGAAACTGCAAACCTAGGTGGATTCATTCTCCGGATGAGTTTCTCATATTCATCATCCATGTTAGACGAAAAGCCCATGTGGATGTCTGTAGAAGCAGAAAGGCAAGAAAAAAAAGGAAGGAAATTTCAAATTCACTTCCTTAGGTGAAGCCGATGCCAATGAATGGAAATTTCAAATTTACTTCCATGGAAAGAACCAATCAAGTCAAGTGCAAGAAAAGGCAGTTGACTAGAATCCCCCAACACCAATCAGAGAAAAGGTACCGAGGAATCGGCGATTTAGATAGCCTTTTGTGGACTTCCCACAAACATTACAGAAGAAAAGGAAAGTTCGCAGGAAGGTACCTGAAGTCTAGGGGGTCGTTTAAAAAGACAGACCAATCAACAGCATCTCCAAAATCTAGAGAAAATTATAACGTATAAATCGTTACCGAACCCACTCCCCTCAACAAAAAACCGAAAAACGAAATGACCAAAGAGCAGAGATTCTTTCTTCACATAACAGAGATGCAGGACATCTAAAAGATTCCTAAAAAAGGACTCCGAATCCAAGGCGGAGAGCTAAATCTGGCGTTTGGTAACCATGAATCCAAAAGGTTTCATGGAATTAGTTGACAAAGCAATGGAACAATGACCAAGGACGCAAGACAATGCCACCACGAACAGCATTCGCAACAAATTTTTATACGAAAACAAGGGGATTTTAACCAACCAAACAAGAGAAAAGGCTCTGAAATCATGAGACGACCATCGAGAGTACAGAGCACGAGAAGCGCAAAGGCTTGCAGAACGAAGAAGACAGGACGTACCCATTTCAGTTTTTTGAGGATCTTTTCGTGATCTGCTCGCTCTCCGGAGTTCCTTTCTCGGTTCTCTCGATATTAGAATAAGAGGGAGGGAGGATTCGTGCTAGCAACTAATACACCAAACTCTGAACTGCGCGTGTACACGCACACATATTTATACACGGACGAAGAAGAGAGCTTTAACCAGCGCTCTCTCTCTCTCTCTCTCTCTCTCTCTCTGACCCGATTTCTCCCCTGTCCGCAAAGGAAGGAAATGAGGTTATTTTATTACAATCACGTATTCCCTTATGTATTCTGGCAACACATACGCCTTTCAAGAGACGAAATGAACACAGCCCCCCAAAAACAAGAAAAGAAATCTCCTCAAATCAGACCAACCCCGACATCATATTCCCCAAAACCTGCGACTCCCATAAAAGTACCCACAACCTCTCTCTCTCTCGCTCTCTGCTGTGGCTTGTTTCAGTTTCGCTCTCAATGGGTATGTTTCAGTACTTAAAGAGCAAGTTCCTAAAACGTGAGAGACACGGAGAGAGAGAGAGAGAGAGAGAGAGAGAGAATCTGAATCTGACTGCGGCGCGTCATAGCGGGGTTGGGGCGAAGGGCAACATGGGGAAAGGAAATGACAGGTGGCTGCGGCCAAACGGCGCGCCGATGGACCTAAAATTTCCTTTCCTTCGATTAGCTTTTTTTTCCTTTGTGGTTGGATTTCTCAGGAAAACGAAAGAACCCACGGCCACGTGCCTGCATGAATAAATAAATAAAAAGGTCAAAAAGAAAAAGAAAAGGACGTCGGCAAAGAAGCTAGTAAATAAAATCTCTCCAAGGTTTGCGGAGATGACCAACCCTAGAAACCATACCTTAGACCCCTAGAGAGAGAGGACTCTCCTTAATTCACCAAGTAATACACCCAAGATCTTCGACCCAAAAAAAAATATATATATATTTACATCCAAGATCAATGATGATCATTGACACGACACGCCAGCAAGCTACTATTTTATTACAAGTCCGTTACACATTTTATCTGTCTATATAATAGTCATTCCGATCTGAATGATACTAGGATATCTTCCGTCTCGTTCGACCAATCTTAAATTACTGATCTATATTTAAATTATATATGATTTATGACAAGCTATTTTATAATTTTCATAATGATGACACCAATTGGAATTATTTTGAACGATGAATAAATAAGCAATCGAATAGTAAGCAAGTACCGATGGGATGATAATACATTATTTGTATTGTTTTAAAAAAAAAGTCATTTATAGTATCATAATGGCATTATATTAGTTGCTTATTATTAGGTATGATCGCCTAAACTTTTAGGGTACTAATTCATATTATATTTGATATGACGATTTTCTTGATGGCTAAATTATTTTAATTACATCATTGTAATTTCAATCATGCTACTACTAATTATGTGATGAGTAATATTTATTTCAATATAGTCATTTATTATATGATAAAATATGAACTATAAGCATTATCTTTTTTTTTGTCGAAATAAATTGTATCTTAAAAATAGATAAATGTATTAAATCATGATATCTTGTTAATAAGTATGGGGTGATTCATTTGATAATCGTATATTTTTCAATGCAATGATATCTCGTGTGTTTGACTTTCAATTACAATCATCGATAATTTTGAAATATACTAATAATGAATCGAGATTAACTATCAAAACGACAACCATTATATGGTCTATAATTCTAATTTTAGGGGCGCTTTGGGATTTTTGGCTATTCTTTCTAATTATACTAGCCATTCATGAAACCAAACAGTGTAATAAATGTTACTCTACTTAAATCAAACACCGTAATAATCGTCATGGCTCGATTACTTTATAGCGTGATAGTTATTGCATTACAGCCTTATTCCATGAGTTACAAACTTAATATGATAAGCCTAATTAATGTTTAATTGCAGACGAATCACCGAATCTCAACTTACGACGGTTAGTCAATTCCTCGCGATATCATTACTAGCGGAGTTCGTTATCTTCTCATCTCATTGAAATGCATTTAGTGCAACTTATGAATACTATCCAACAGAGATCCCAAAATATATATATATCGAAACCTAAAATTAGCAATATTCGATATAACCACAGCCCAAGCACATGCGAACTCCTAGATAAAAGATCCAAACATGTCATTCTTTGATATAATTAGGACACGGCAAGAATAAAAAATGTTATCGCGATATTTTTTTTAATATGGATGGACATTTAAAGTAGGAGGCCGGATAATAAATTACTTAAAAACTTTGATAACTTCTTAATCTATTTAGCGTGGAAAATTACGAGCTCCGACCATTATAAATTAATATCTGCTCTTAATAAATAATTAAACGAGAAAAAAGAAAGAAAGAAGAAGACAAAATCGATCAGCTAATGCATAGAAATGCATAAAAGCATAATTAACCAAAACCCCAATCTCGATGAATTTTTCCCTCGTTAAGCCACTGCCTCTAGCCCCAAAAGTCAGCGGCCGGTATTTAAATATCTGCGACGAGGTCCGCCCCTCTCTCTCTCTCTCTCTCTCTCTCTCTCTATTGGAAACCCTAAAAACGCAAAATAAAATAATTAAGTATTTTTATATATTATAAAATATGAATATAAATGTAAATGTATATGTAAAATCAGCCCCTAGCCAAAGCAGGTTAACCTAGAATGGGGGTCAATCGGAAAAAATGTGGTTTGACGTGCGGCGTGGGCGCACCCACGCGTGTCTTGCGGCTTGTGCCGGGCTCAATGCATTTCCCTACGCGGTCCCATTGCTTGTCCTAAAATATTCCACAATGTGTACCATGGAATCCGACTTGATATTGTCTCGTACTGGGAAAATTACATGATCAGCCTTAAATCTCTTGTACATATTTCAATTTTATCAATTTAGTCGTAAATTTTTATGTGAAATTTCCAATGCAATCATTCCGACCAATTTTCGTCGGCAATCGACGACATGACAGTCTAGTCATCACTAGCTATGTTATGTGGCATACCACCATATCAGTGATTTATAAGTGAAAATTGACCAAAAAGATTGCATTAGATTTTCACGTGAAAGTTTAAAACTAAATCGACGAAATTGGAAAATTTAGGATTGAATTGGCATTCCAATAATAGATTTGAGATCAATCGGACAATTTCCCCTTTTTTTATACTTTGAAAATTTATGAACATTCGAATGCATCAGACGCGCCCCTAACCCTTGACATGTCTTTGTGCTCTCGCAAAATTTGTAGCTCAGTTATCATCCCTATGGGTATGGATAGTCTAGTAAGCAATGGTGGACCTCTTCTATGTGGGAATTTCTCTTATTTTGATATATAATACACATAATATAATATAATATAATATAATATTGATTATTGAGTAGATTAAGGTAGGACTCAGATTAAATAAATTAACAACTCGGTCCTTACTTAGAGTTGACTGCAGAGGAGCAAAGGACGAGAGTTGGACCGTGACCCTTCATTTCTTCTTCCTTCTTTTTTTTTGCCGACCATTGTCTTTGGCGCCAACGTACACGTACACATTGAATTTATTTCACCAAGGCAATTGCGGGGTGGGGGGGAGGAGAAACAAGAGAAAAGAAAAGCCCTTCTCGAGAAGCACCAGAAAAGTAGACAAAATGCAAAGGATCTTTGCCCTAGACCTGCCCGCTCGCCTTTAGATTAGTAAAGAAATCTCGCCGCTACGCATCGTATCGACTTCCAACGATCTCTCAATTAAGAAGCGGAGAGCAAAGATCCCGATTTACCACCGCCGAGATGCTGAAATTTTATCCTCCTATCGACTCCACTCTTTTATCTTTGGGAGGGAGGAGCTGCCTCTTATTCACCTTCCATTACCAGGAAGAAGACGTTGCCAAGAAATCACATGGTGTGAATCGCGTGTATTTTCAATTCGAGGCTCGCGTCGTGGGCGACAGAAGTGACTGGTGCGGCTCCGTAGATGGCTTTGGCTCTGCGCTGGGCACCTGAAACCTTTCTTCTTTTTCTTTGGCTTTGTTATGGCAGCGGCAGCGGGGAGGGAGACACCCACGCCCCTTTTAACGGAGGCAACGAGGCATTGTCTCTCTCGTTCGATGTCGGTGGTGGAGGTTAGTGTCCTGAGTGTACGATGTAGATGTTGATTCAATCATAAATTTTTCGATTTGATTAATTCAGTCACGAACCTTTTGAAGATTTGTCAATATGGATGTTCCGATCAAATTTTGACCGGGTCATTTTGGCTATCCTATGTGGCATGGCAAGCGACGTCCAGCACCAAGGTGGATGACTTCTTCTTCTTCTTTTTGCAGTTTTTAAATATATTATGAATTTTGTATTTTGTCCTTTTCTTTTCTTTTCTTTTGCGATCCTTGCTGGCCAAAATAAAGAAAAAAAATAGAAAAATATTAGAAGCTGCAAAAATTTATCCACGTCAATGCTGAACATTTCACATGACCGGCATCCACGTTGGCGATTTTCTGGTCAAAACTGATCGAGAGGATTGTGATTTGACAAACCGTCAAAAGATTTAGGACTGAGTCGACCAAATTAAAAGGTCTAGAACTAAATTAGCATCTATATTATAAATTCAGAATATTTTTGTAAAAATTGTCCCCTTGCAATCACCTGCATTGATAAAGAAAATCCATGCCTACACTTAATGAGTCTTTGCATACTTATTAACATTTGCAAGTTTCATATTAATGTCGGCCGTATTCATATGGTACTATGAGTACCTACATAAGCATAAGTTTCTCGTTGATACTATATATAATAGTGTCGGTTTAGGCTATGTTTAGGTGTTACTGCTCTTGAATCGCTCGCTAGGCTAAGCTAAATACCACGTGTTGAACCACATTTTTAACATACTTTGGAAAAAAAATCCCCAAATTTACAATTCCAGTCGGTCGATATATTAGGTAAAGTTCGATAATATTTTTTAGAGACGACTTTCACGCTTCGCTTTTTGGTGAATATTGCGTCCCGTGTTCTAACTTTTACTTGGTATGACTGAAATTTCTCAAAATATGCAAATATCAACGCGTAATATTATGTGTCATCTCTTATAATTTTTTCCAAACTTGGAATTCATATCCTCTCTTTTTTCCCATTGATTCTAATACCACCCCTTGCTAATTGCTAGGATTGCCCAACCTACTTATAATTGTAAAGGTCAAAAGAGCTGAAAGGCATTGTGCCATATTTTTTGTCACGTGTGAAAATTAAGGGAGGGTTTCGATCTGCTTTTTTAGGGAAAATCCAACTTAGTTATAGATTACATATCAGTTCTAGCTTTTTATTCTCCAGTGTCATGCCTGGACCACAATATATACGTACTTACTCATGTTAGATTCTTGTGCAAAAGTTTCCAAAAAGAAAGGAAAAAAGAAAAGAAAAGGCACCACCCACTTAGGTGGCGCTACTGGTTCGGGCTCTTTTCCTCTCGCAAAAGGTCGAGAGTTTGAATCCCAGCTTCGTCATAAAGTGACTTAACTGGTTTCACGTGTGTGGTGGCTAGCACGTGTGGCCCCCAGGGTTTACTCCCCCGGTTGTCGACGGAGTGTAGAGTTCCCTAGGTTATCAAAAAAAAAAAAAAAAGGCGACACTGCACCATTCATCTCTAGAGGACATTAATGATAACAGCCGATTTGACAATTCAATGAAGTGCTGAAAATTAGTGGGTTTTGCAATTTATGAGATCAAGCTTGCTTGATAACCTTATATAACTAACTTAAGTGATTCGATAAATGCAAAAATCTGCTTAATTCGATTAGTGAAGAAAATGTTACTTAATTCGTTCAATATACAAATAATTGACGTTAGTAGTAATTTAGATAGTGGATTGATAAAACCTAGCAAAATTTTGGTCTTCCTTTCCTTGCATGGTGAGAGATTAGTAACATTCGACTATCAATTTTTAATTATAAAAGAAAAAAATTATGCTTATTATCGGCACTTAAAATTTGGTATTTAAATTTCAAGCACTTAAGTTTCGGTTTCACCTAACAAGTCTTAGCACGTTCATTTCATCAAGAACTCGTGGATCTAACATGTGATAATAATATCTAGATTCATATCACGCATCTTAATAAAAACCTAACTACCAACCAACTACCACTTCGATATTGTCCAAAATCCCTTTTTTTTTTTTTCATATTGTCCAATTTATCATGGTTTATTTAAGAGACGAATCTTGTCAATATTATTGTTGAAGTTTTGGAGATTCTTATTATTTTTGTTACATCGGTTGTACATTATCGAAACGACGCAATAAAAATTGATAAATTTTCGACATTTGAATATCAATTAAGTACTCCATGGCACTCGTGAACAAAATCATTGACGGGTAAATTTAAGCATTTTAAGTTTGAAAAGGGAGTCAAACATACTTCTCTCTACTCCCAATTCTCCCACTTGTCGCCGAACTAACTCCCGAGTCAAAGGTCGATTGGACCCACCCATTGATTATTATTATTTTCTCCTTTTTCCTTTTTGGCTAGCTGCACTGCACTGGACCTATATTTTTAAAAACAATTATAAAAAAGCAAAAAAAAAAATATCGATTAGATAAATGATAATGATAATAATATTTTAAATTTATTTTTCGAGAGTCGGGCAAGGGGGGGTGAGGTGGGTGACTCAGGGTCACGTGACGGAGCGGTCGACCCGTGAACAGGGCGCACATGTGGACACAGCATGGCGGTCATGCCCGTCGGACGTGCACATGATAAAGTTTCATCTTTTCTCCCCCCTTTTTCCTTTTTCCTTTTTCTTTTCATTTTATTTTATTTTTAAAATATATTTTTCTGCCTTATTTTTTCTTTTTTTTTGGGGGGAAGGGGTGACGAATGAAGGCCCACTCTTCGCATCCGCGAAGGGTCGTTGGTTGCCAGCTCATCATCCACGTCGGAAATTGATTGGGATGGGGTCGGCCCCGGGTCGAAAAGCGAAAAATATATTGGCTATTATTCTAGAATTTTGTTTTAAGTTGAAAAACGAAAAAAATAAAAGTCACATGAAAAATGTTGGAAAAATTTTACAAAAAATTCCTTTGGATATAATATCTTTCATATAACAGATCCAGTAATATTTGGTATAACCAATTAATCAAAAGTGTAATACATATGGTGATGGGATTCACTACACTAAGATGATAGTGATTGACCAATTGTACCACCTCATCAAACTCGTCACCACCATGCAAATTTTCCATAATAATAATAAGAGCTTTCTCCAAGTTTTTTATTCGGAATTTAAAATAGGATAAAGTCATGCAACTTAAGCCCATATGTTAGATTTGGTTATTCAGGGCTTTGTTTGTTTGACAAATAAAAATAATTTTCTAAATATAATCACTTCAAAAATGAATAAACGAAATACATTTCTCATCACCCACAAAAATATTTACATATCAATTATTATCGATAATAAAAATATTTTTTATTAATTAATTATCTTGATGCGACATTAGCGATCATTTTCCAAACTATTCATCATTTGCGAAACAAGCACTGATTCCAGAGTCGATCTCCGAAAAAATCCTTGAAAATTAAATATTAAAATAGAGGGGGAAAAGTTGCAGCTAACAGCTCGAACCAAACCACGTCAAACGAACGGGTAGCTTAGCCGAGGTGGTTTCCTAAGGAAGGTCCCTCCTCTTTGTAACTGCTGCAACCGTCTCGGAAAGGAGCCGTTTGAACGTGTGGATCGGCGAGAATCTTGGCTTTGAAGATACGACGTGCCAGTGACGACCGAACACCATCTATCAAGCAAATTTTCTTTTCTCCAAGCACCGTTCACGTGGTACTACTACGAAACATCATCACGATACACGCCGGGAAAAAAAAAAAAAATCAGATGACCCAAAAAAAAAAAAAAATGCAGACGGGTCACCTCCATACATTGATAATCTTGATAGGTTCATCACATAGGGACGGGGCGACGAGACACTAAAGAAGCATAGCCTCGATGCTACTCGATCTTGAATTTATCCATGTCATTATGTTCGTACCTGTTGAGATTGTATTTTTAATAAGGCAAGGGCAATTGGCACCATTAAAAAGGCTGAGTGAAATGGATGGTTCGATATTAAGGCTTGTAATAAGAAGCATTTTACAAAGTAAATTTTTGACATGGAAACAATATTTTATTAGTTTATTGATTTTATTTATTTATTGTAAATATACAATCACTGTATATATTAACCATAACAATTATAATTTATTTTGGATGCAATCAAATTTTAGTTCATCGCCCTCTTTGTAAATATATACCCACTAAAAAATTGCTGTTCTTTATTTCGATTCATGTTTATGCTATTCACACCATCCTATTCTCGATAATCAAACGATTCTTCATTTTAGACAAAAGTGATAATTAAGCAACAATTCTAAGAGATTAATTATCGCCTGACGCAATAACTCTACCCAATGGTAAAATAAGATGAAGACTTCCAAGTAAGTAAAGATTTTTTGGCGATTCACTATTTAGCATATGTAGATTTTCAAGCTTCTAGCATGTCGATGAGGGCTAATAAAATGAGCTTGGCAATTTCAGTTTCTTCGGGATACGGGTGCAAGACGAGCACTTGAGTGGTTCAATCCAAATATTCTAGTATCATATCTTATGGGCTTATGGAAATTCATATCTTATACCATTCAAAAGGATACATATGGAATAAAGAAAATTTCACAAAATCCCTTGCAATTGCGTCATTCTCTTAGAATTTAGAAAAAGCTCCCCTGGAGTTGGTGACCGTATCAATTAATTTGACCCAAAGCGTACCAATTCGAAGCCCAAAAACCTGCGAATTTCTCCAATTTTGCGGGACAGGCGCCAACTGCCATGGAATTTTTTATTTTTATAGAAAAAAATTTCACTTTAGTGAGAATATTGAAATAACGACGTAATATATGGGTTTTTTTTTTTTTTTTTTTTGGAGATTTTTTCCATTCAGAATGGGGCAGTTGGGAAGAAAAGACCGACAAGGCAGCCATCAAGGTCCCCCGACACACCGGAAATCCTGTCCCAGAAAAAGCGTAGGGACAGTCGTAGCCGAGTCCTCCCTCAGACGGGGAGCTCCGCTTACACGTTTCGATCTGCCGACCTGCCACGTCACCTGCTGAAGCGACACGCGGGCCACCCTCTGACTACAACGACCCACGAGTAGGCCCCGAGTCTAGAGTCCGAACCCGGCCCATGGGCATCGCATTGCACCACTTAGCTCGAAAGGCTGTAATTAAATTACTAAATTGCACCTAAAGATAAATATAAAATTGAAAGAGAGAGTTTTGAGTTTACAATGAAAATTTAAAGTGTAAATCTTTTATTTTGGCACTCTCGACTTGTTCGGCCCCTTCACTAGAGTCATATATTAACCACCGCGAACTCTTGATAAAAGACCACGGGATGATTAAAGTATACAAAAATCCAAAGAAAGAAAAACTCTTCTAATGCATGTACATTTATATGGGTATCATATAAACAATTTCTTTAGAAAGTTTTGTACGAGAATGATCTTATAGTACTGACATGATTTGTAGCCCTTGAATAAGGCCTTGAAGAGCCGGTTCTTACAACGAGTAGAAGAGCACCGTATTGTCAAGATTATTATTCAAATCGAGATAGAGATAGAAAGTGATGCGATCGATCGATAAATTGACCTAACATTCAAGATTAATTTTAAATTGGTTGTCACGTCAAAATCAGTAATTTCTCATGATAACGGCGTAGGTAGGCAGGCGCATGGATTGGAATTGGAATTTGGAAAGTGGGAATTGGGGAAAGAGGGAGATGCAGAGAATTTGACTCGTGACGGGGGGAGGGGCAAAAGGTGAGGGCGACGGGACGACGACGACGACGGTGGTGGGGTCAGGCCGGTCCGGTCCGGTGGCGTGGACCGGAGAGACAGAGAAAATGAGGGACAAGCGACAGCTGGCGAGCTGGGGGCGGTGGGGGCGCAGGATCGGATCTTTTGGAGGAGGAGCGACAGCGTCGTTTTGTCCCTCTTCAAGTCGTTTTTCCATTGAAAGCGCGATGGCAACGGCAATAAATAGCCCCACCCAGAAAGTAAAAAAAGGAAGAAAAAAACAAACAAAGAAGCTCATCCTCTCTTCAATGCCGAAAGCCCCCCGGTCCAATTCACGAGATCGTGAAATTCAATTCGTGCCGTGCTATTTTCGTTGCGGTACATCACCTGAGAGGAAATTTTCATGAGCGGCAATGTGTTGGTACGGCTGCTCTAATGAGGAAATTTCATGAGCGGTGATGTGGAGAACTGATAGTCCTCGACCGTCCATTTTGCATTCGGGTAATGATGTCCGAATTGAGGTTGCTAAACCTAGTAAACCCTTCGTGTCATTTTGCTTTCAAATGATTAAAACGGACATGAAATATGGAGAGGTGACGAGAGAGACAAGAAATCGACTATGTTTGGAACTTTCGCTCGAAACAAATTGTTCGACAGGAAACCTCTACAGTGTTGAGTACGGAGAATCATGATGTTTTTCATGATGTTTTCAAGTGTTAAATTCAAAACGAGCAATCTTCTTCTTCTCCTCCTCGCGCTTGCTAGATTCCTGGTCCGAGTCCGACTCCCCCAATGACTAGACCATTTAAAAAGCGAGACCGGTCTCGATTCGAGATGGAATTCCGAATCCTTATGAGTGATCATAGACATAATGATGTTTTATTCCTTCTAGTGCCATCAAAGCCATGGAAACTTTTCTCTTGATCATGATGAGCAAAGAAACAAACGCTCCCGCCTTTGGATTTCTCGTAGAAAAACATGAAAAAGCCCTCATCGGTTTTAGGGTGAATATGGACAGCTCCTGGATCCGAAAATCAGGAACCAACCCTGAAAAAAATTCCAAATTTCAAGTTCCTAACCTAGACACTTTAGAATCGATCACCCATTTTCAACATCTATTTTATTTAAAAATTTGAATCCGTTTAACCACATAGGATTGAAATGAATTATTATATATGTTAGTTATATTTGATAAATGAGTTCAGAATAGTACATACCAATATAATATGATTGTTAATTGGGTTCCTAACTTATTTAAACCCAACTCACCTTCCTGACTTTATCTTTACTCTTTCTCGTCCTTACTTGATCTTTCACTCGCTCTATACTTTCACCTCAATTTGAGTATAAATTTCTCAACCGAGGTCAAACGTAAGACTGTTTTAGCAATATGGATCAAATTGAGTACGAGTTACAAAATTAACATTGCATTGAAAAATGGGTCAAATAGGTCTACTCGAGCCGAATCGAATCATTTTTCGACTCGACCCCATCCATTTAACGGGCCTGCAGCTAACGCATGCCCTCGGGACTCTAGAGTTGCCAATTATTTTAGGCTTGCGTATCGGTAGAATCTATCGAACTTTAATTACACCGTCTGTCGCTGGCTCAACCGCCGAGTAGAGCCAGCTCGACTCCTGAGCCTAATCACTGCCTCGCGGTCTCTCCAACAAGTCAGCCGGGAACAATCAATAGCCGAATGATTAAATGTACCGAGCTACGACGCCAACCCCCCCGGGCTACGTACGTATCTACGTACGTAGGCTGCGGGGTGGGGGACGAAGGACCGGAACGTTCGTCTCTTCAAGACGAGCAAAGGCCAAACGAAATTCGACTCATTAAACGCGCACGTGCTTCCATCTTTTTTATGGCTGTAGTGACCACCAGCCCCCCATCTCTTGGAATCGAAGGAAGTCATAATTTGTACACCATGTCAAAATCTTAATCGCGATCTCAGCATCCCCCATCACCCCGTTGTTGGAAAATATAGAGGAAGGAGGAGGAGGAGAAACACTATTGGGACAAGAACACGTGTAACACTATTCGTTGTAATCGGAAAATTGATTCGAGAGAAGTGATAACAAAATAAATAAGAATTTGAGGTACGGGCTGACCAAATCTTTTAAGACGATTAATTATTGTCAACAATGTTAAACAGTTTCACCAACTTCGTCTTCCAATATATAACACCTAAAACTTTTAGTATCAATGTTGTACGAACAAGATTCTGTCGAACACTTTTTAGAACCGGATCACTTACAAAAACTCGAAGAGAGGAGATGTTGATGTTTTTTCACTTCTCTTGGAATGAAGATTTTGAAGTCTATTTATAGAGTTTTTGAATTTAAGTACAAAAACAGTTCATCAGCTGTTAATTAAATCGATACAAGAATCTAGAAGTCATATGAATCAATAATTAAATAGATACACGAATTCAAAAGATACATGAACTCGAGAAATATATGAATTAACAAGATATGTGAAATGTATATTATTTTGCTCATTTTCGTTTATCCATTAACCCACTATGATTACAACACCTGTTACATGTGAGCCATCGATCACTGAAACCACAACTGAGCCCCCTTGAAGGCTCCACCCATCGTCGATTGACCGAGGCAAAGGGGCTTGCACAACATATAAGTATGCATGGTTATGAATTTTTTTTTTTTGTCAATTCTATTTTATTTCTCGTAAACTTTTGCCCTATTTTCTTATAAAGTATGATAGTCCTATATTTAAAACTAAATCATCTCCGTCCAATCCCTCTAACAATATGAGAATTCGAATCCTCATATTTTCCTTTCCATGTAAGAAGACAACCTAACGAGATTTGCCTTCGTAGTTTATAGGGGTTATGTTATGTGGTGAAGTATTGGACAAAAGGACGATTGCACCGATCTTCGGAACATGTTGTTGCAGGTGGTGATGCGACAAGCGCATCTATTGATTGCATCGTGACTACCAAGAAGACAATGACCATGCAAATGCATGTGGCGACCTTCCGATAGATTTGCCTAACATCTCCGCTTCGTACCTTAATAGTCCTTTTAACTCATAACACCCACCACTTGGTTTCACCTAATCCCTGTCTAATTAAAAGCCCATCGGTTGCGTTTGCCTCGTTATTCATCATCCGTGCCTAAAGTTGCCGTCGATAGTCATTAACTAGAAGCTTAGGCTTTGAATCGCACGTGCGTGAGATCCTCCATAAGGCGAAATCGTCCCGTCCTAAGGGTTAGCTTACGCGATAAGTATGCTCTACTGAAGGATGATTGGTTCTTAAGTAGCGGCCGATCAGTATCTACAAAGAGCCATGGATCTGCACTTGCGTCGAAAACTACAAAATGAGCATGAAGCGACAAGGACGTGGCATGGCATGGCCAATGTCACGAACGGGCAAGCTGCGATGTCGGCCGGACTTTCTTACCTGAATAAACGTCTCGTTCTCAACCTTTTGGCAAGGAAAATTTCCGTACTTCGAAGGAGGACAGCTCACTACGTTCTGTACGATTCGCACGACGGCCATGTCGGGCCATCCCGACACGGAAAGGATCGATCGGTCCTGCCAATTAAGTCGCCGTCCGAAAACGTATATGGCGTCGTACGGACCATGTTGCAAGCTGTCTTCTTTTGGGAGGGGGCTGGACAGCTGTCATAGAGATTGGGCCCACGTCACTCGGTTTTGGCCCACAACCTATTTTGGAGGTTCATAATGACAGCTTAGCTAGAATTAAATCCCACGTGCATTCCCTTTTGTTGCTTCGAGAAGGAAAAGAAAAAAAGAAGATTAGAAAGCAATTCGAAGCGTGAAATGAAGGGAAGAAATTTGAGTGTTTTCGCGAGCATTCACGAGCTTGTACAGCAGATGCTCGCAAATCGTTCATTAGCATGATCTGCCCGAGTGTCTTTTCATCATGGCCCGTTCTTCGGATCGAGTGGCGCGTGAGCAGAAGAGGAATTCGGACTCCGGCCTTCTCGACCGAGGCGCATCCTTGATCGAGAACAATTGCGATGGCCCAGAGAACCGGTTCGCCTTTATATTGAAAGAGCCGAGCTGGGCTTCTGCATTGGGCTCAAGCTCGAAAGCTCAGATGAAGCTGGGCCTTTCAGTAATGGTTTTGATTCGACCTAACATATGTGCTTTGAACAATACATAGGTGAGGGAAAACAGAAAACCCAACAACAGTTACGAAAAGAGGGGGGCAATAGTCCCTTTTATGCTGTCAAGAAAGCTTGTGCAACTTTCAAGATCCAACCATCCCAGGTCAAAATCCCCTTAAACCCCCACATAAGCACAATTACAGTAGACCCTTCACCATCCGCCAAAGGTTAAAAAAAGGATCCGGCCAGGATGCTTTTGAATGGTGATTTACGGCAGCATTACATTCACTTAAAGTTGTTGCAGAAGCTTCTTGTTTTTGGGCCCCGAGACCTTCAGTGAAAGCAACCCGAAACATATCGGCCTCAGAAGCCGCCTGCAAGACACGAGCATTTCTTATTATTATCGTATTTTTATAAAAGAGGAAAAGAAATGACCATAACGAAAGGACTAGGAATGTGAAGAGAGTGTACTTTATAGATCAATTCCCTCGGCAGCCCCCATCAAAGAGTAACTCGAGTCATCAGTTCCGAGCAGGTTGCATTCTGATCCTCTCACACGAACGCTAAAGCAAGCTAAATGAGGAAGAACCTGTCAGAACTTGGGGGGAATTCAATTCTGATGCATTAAGAGGAAGTGTGTTCCAAAGCAACCAAGCAAGATTTTACGTTCACTTTGATATTTTTAAGTACGTTACAGCTATTCCCTTTCAGTCTCAGCACAACTCTAACAAGGTTAGAAGAGAAAAGGGAAGAGTATTGTATTATTGTATTTCACCTTTTAAATGCAGAGAAGGAAATTCACAAAATTCAAACCAGCAAAGTTTCAAGTTTAAATCATTTGAAAAAAGCTACTCGCTTAGCACTAGCCATGTAACTGAATTAATGTTCATGACTAGCTCGGTGAAGTGACAATTTAATGCCTCGGACTCAGCTAAGTGATCTCTATATGTAATGCCATCAAGCAAGAAGACCTGAAATGATCATTGAGCGAAAGTAGATAGACAGATATCAGCCAGGAAAGTGGCAGCATAGTACCATTCTCAATTTTTATCACACTTTGAAGCATTGTCTCCATCTTTGTCTTCATATCAGAAGGTTCGTCCATGTGTGGCACTAAAAGGGTCAGCTCACGATGTATTTCACGCACGAATGTACATATTTTTTCAGCATATTGAAGTTCACCATCTGATATTCGACCAATAGCCAACCTCATAAGCTCTCCCGTCAAATCTGCAAGCTTCATATGAACAAATACTAACTTTAAGTTTCTGATAAGAAATACAAGCTCAAGTAAGTTAGCTTGCGTGCATTTCTAGTGTTTATGGGTACATGCACGACCTTTGCTCATTCAAGCACACATTTGAGTCCCATGAATGACCAGAATCAACTAACTCAATGTTATAAATAGACCGAACTAGTGCAAAAGATCAATTGACAGCAAAAAGAACAATATTTCAACGCTTCACCCTGATTGCTTTTTTTACGCCAATGCTGTGATGCTATTACATGTTTTCATACGCTCTCTGGCTAAACACCTTAGGGTGGAGTGCACTTATGTATTTTGCATGCACTTCGCCATCCATCTCAAACTTCAATAACATAAAGGGCACAGATTGATTTACCCTAGTGGGTAAAGTAGTCAGAAGTGCATTGATTATGAAAATCTAGGCCATTACCCCAAGAATATAGTCAAGGATATTGATCTGCAAAGGTTCTTGAGATGGATTGCTCAGTGATGAAAAAGAAGCATTCATTTCCTCGAGACTTAAAAGGGTCCCAGATTGACAAAATCTACACAGTGTGGCGGCCTCAACGTATTCCTGTATCTGCAAAACAAAGGGTAAAATTAGACAATTGCAGTAATCTATTTAGGCCTTTTAAGCAGACAGAGAAAGCATCACAAACCCCTGGAGAGTATGCCCGTCGTAGTTTCCAAAAGTCACTGCCTTTCAACTCTTTCACCAGTCTGGCCACATACTGATTCATAACAGCTGCTAAATCCTTGTATGCCTTCTCCAAGACTTCCTCTTTCTTGTTTTTACTGATTCTGCGATAAGCACGATATAAGACTGGGGAGTTAATTTTAAGAATTGATCATGCAAAACTTGTTTGACGATGTCTGCTGCTTGCAATTTTATCAATTACAGCAAGAATCAAAGAATCGGATCATTTGACCCATTTTAAACCTCATGGCACTAAAGAGATAAAAATATACCAATAAATATTACCTGTGCACCTGAAATATAACCTTCTTGCTGTTCATGGTTATGTCTCGACTTGCTTTCACTACCCTTTCGCGTTTTTCATTCTACAGAAGCAAATTGAGGTCATGTCAGACAGACATTCCAATAGAAATGAGAGAACCCAATATATAGTAATCATCACTCAGATAAAAAGGTCATGATCACAGAGCAAAGTGACTAGCATCCATCCGCAATTCAAAGGGGCGTCACATATCACGCCCAAAGCGTACAGCTTTATCCGATTTTATAACTTCAGACAAGATGGGCAATCAGGGATACCCGCAGTTCAGCTATCGGAAAAGGGTCAAATGATGAATACCCCTAAAACCTCTACGTTTCAGTGCAACTCAGTTCTTATGCAAGTGGAAGGCTAGCACCGGCCGACTTGCTCACCACATTGCGTCCCCAGTAAAGAACACCCTTTAATGCGAACACTGCGCACAGCTTCAGCACCAGCCCCTTCGAGCGAAAGGGTAACCCTAGAAGCTCACCACTACACAGAACCTCACACCTTCCTATCTCTCCATTACACTCGGAAAATGGCTTAATCGCAGTCGCTCACTGCTGTCTATGCCCACGTTTCGATAGCAATGAACCCACGAAGAGAGAGAGAGAGAGAGAGAGAGAGAGAACATTACGAGATTGTTGAGGTAATCGGCGTAAGAGGAGAAGGCGTCCTTGAGAGAAGATTGAGTCGACATGGTCCTGGCCTTCTTAGGTGAGCTCTGGAAGTTCGCCCCTGCGAAGTCGTGTTATGCACCCACAGAATTAAGCGAGATACGCGGCACCCAGAGACAGGAAGAGAGAGAGAGAGAGTGAGAGTGAATCCTTAGGGTTGTTGAGCAGGAAAGCGAGAGTGAATTGCCAAGGAGAAAGCAACAGGAAGAAGAAGAAGGAGAAGGAGAAGGAGAAGGAGAGACGGACATTGACGGAGGCGCTGGGGGCTGGAGCTGGAGGCCATTAAAACGATCTTCTGGATTGCGGAGGAGCACTTCATCTCCCTCCCTGTTGCCCCCACATCAGTCCTCCCCCCCCCGTGTTAATTTTCTCCCTCGTTCGTTTTTCGGCAAAGCATAACGTATTAACGTTGATGAATAATTAAATCGTTTATGTCATTTTAAATAATCAGCTAATTAAAAATATTTTATTTGTTTATCTTGACACTTTCGTAGACCATAAAAATTATTTTCATTCGTTCATTTTTTCTAATAAAATAATCATTTTTAAAAATATATTTCTAAATTTCACAAAGCAAACAGAGAATAATGTTCGTTATAATTTCTAAATTTGTATTTTCAGATTCAATTAAATTTTGGAACTTCTTTCTTGGATTCATGTTTATGCATATTTTTTGACGTTGATTGCCTTCCTCCTTTTCTGGCAAAAATAATGAGAAAAAATATAATATGGAAGCCATATACAATGGCATAAACCATACACACAACTGGCACATGCTAAATCCAACGTCAAGTTAACAAATATTATGACTAACCCAAAATCTCCATTCCAATTTTTGTTGGAATAGAACTAACTTATTTAATACGTTTTTAAATGAGTAAATTCTTTTAATTATACCCTCATATAAGAAATTTAAGATGAGCGCTTTTAGATTTCATTTGACCCCGTTAAAATTGTATTGTTAATTTCAAGAAACTACTTGCCATAATTATTAAGGTGAATTTGTTCATTTTTTATTTGGGAAATAGAAACTTTATGTAGTTATAAAACACTTTGAAATGCTCAGAAACTCGTTAAGGAAATAAAATTAGAAAGAAAAAATTTGTGCATAAATTATTATCGGAACATAATTATTACCAAACAGGCCGTAATTATTGAAATTGGATATTAATTTTCACAAAAAGAAATTGGATATTACTATGCTCTGGGAAAACACCAAAAGGTCTACTTTCAGCAACGAGTATATCGATAATACGGGCCAGACTATTCCGGGTCACCGAAAACCATGGGTCGAGAAACGGGCCAGTGGGCTTGGCACGGCCCATACGCAAACGGAAGACAAATATCTCGGAACTGCCCTCTTTTTCTTTCTTTCCTTTTCTTTCGGTCCCCTTAATTTATTTTAGGCCAGATCTTTTTCCTCCGCCAGCTGGAGTGGCCTCTTCTTTTTTCGCAAGTGCCCCTTCGAAATATATTTATTTTTTCTAATTTAATGATAAAAAAGGACCCAACAAAATATTAGGTGCCTACGTCACTAGTGAGATGTGAATTAGGTGGGAAAGTACTTAGATTAAATAGCTTACAAACAAAACGAAAAGAATGATCGCTAAACCTAATCAGTTCATAATTTCATTCACCCAGATGGGCAAATCAATCGGGCATAAAGATGCTCTTTTTTCATATTTATTTTTGATAGTCATGATGTCCCGGATAAATAATTCATGCATTTTCAATTCTACCTATCGAGTCCCAATAAATTACATTAATCTTCAAACAAACGGAATAATACGATATTTTTCAGGCTTGATCTTATGTGTATGCGTCGACAAGGTTGAAAGGAGGAGTCAGGTCAATGTAAGATAAGTATAAAATTTTCGAGCCCTTTGACTTTGAGATTAGGTTTCAACCACTGATTTCACATCCTATGAAATTTCTATAATATAATCTTTTGCGGTATCGCGCTAGTCAGAAGAACGTCACAAAAGCTAGAGAGGACATTCGCATGGCATTCGCCCGGAACCATCCATGAAGATGTCCACGGGCATAAAGAAAAGAAAAATAAAATAAAATAATGAAATAAAATAAAATCTTAGGAAATAGGACTTACGTCGTCCTTCCGAAAGATTTCTTAGCAAATGCCGGGAAAAATCGCGCGACCTCGGATGGATATCGATATCCTCGGACCCGATCAATTGTTTAGTCGCAGCGACGGGGCCACGGGAATTTCTCCTAAATTTTTTTTTCCCTAATTTACGGGGAAGTTTCTGATTTCCTCGTTTTTATTTGCTTATTCTATTTTTGGTATTTTACGTGGCCAATAATTATCCAGTGCATACGTACAATGGAATTTAATGTTCTCTTTTTTTTTCCGAGAAATTTCCCTGTTCCTATCTTCGCATGGCCGAACACCTGTGCTGCATTTATCTGCGTAGGCTCTATCCATTTGATGGTCAAATATGGTACATCAGGACACCTATTTTTTTATTTTTTTTTAGGATTTTTTTTTTTTTTGTCAGTCGCATGTAATAACTTGAAAGCGACAATGCCAGCTCCTTGCGCAACAAGGATTTTTCGGTCGCGTGGGCTTGAAATATCAGTCTCGTATCGTAATTTCATATATATTACTTATATAATATTTATCTTTTCATATGATAACTTTAGTATTTCAAGTTAGACTTTTCGATAACACGAATGCTTCTTGATCACGCATGAAGCGGACTTCGGTATAAAAGGTACGAAAAATCGTTAACCCATGAACTATATTAGAAAGACTAATAATTTTTTCAAAGCGCCGGTAAAATTTCCAACGAGCTATTAACTTCTTTCGTCAGTAATTTTTGGATACTGATCAACTTTTTAGAAATATATAAGTATGAGAAATAAGATTTTTAAGGAACGGTGAAGTTGTCCATGAAGTAGAACTCAAATCCCGAGTTTTCCGCATACATAAAGTAAGAGGGAATGAACACTGTGTCCGAACCCCCTAGAGAAAAAAGAAGAAGGAGAAGAATTTTAGGATCGACTCTAAAATAAGACTAGCTGATCTGATTCGATTTCAATATCGAATAAGTCGATTCCCTCCTAGAACTTGAAATTGCAACCAATAAAGTCAATCGGGACGGTCAAAATCAATCACCTTTCCGCACGAAAAGTAAATAATTTGGGATATGCGAAGTCGTGGGTATGCTGTCCGAAGTGAGAGATTGCTACGTAAAGTCATTCGCGGACGGCACGAGGGAGTGCGAGTCAAATCTTTTACTGTTATTATTTAACGAGCCTTTTTTTATTTTATTTTTCCATACAATATTATTTAATGAACATTTCGTGATAATTATATGATGATTTTTTTTTTTTTAAATGAAGAAAATTATTGCAGACGGCCATCGAGAAGTCTACCGGGCCATTTGGAAGATCGCCCTCCAATTGGAATAGACGAGGCGCCCATCAAGTCGGCATCGATGGATTAGAAATTGACGAATTTTGCGTAAACAATCGCATTAAAAATTAGGCTGGAATTTGAACTAATTACACGTGTCTATAGGAAAAGAAATCCGGATTTTTTTCAGCGCAACTTGTCTTGATTTGCTTTGAATTATTCATATTCCTCATCTTGGATTTAACTTACTGTCTTCACTACTAACGTAATTCGATACGTATCTGATCATATGACCCAATAATGACCCAATGTGAATAGTTTTTATTTGGTTTGGTTTAGTTTGGTCGCCTCATGAAACGAAAGATGGGTGACCCTACCTACACTTCCAAGTCCTCGCCATTATCACGTGTCTTGATACAAAAAGTATAGAACGTGAATGTGGACATTTATTGCAATCTTTAGAGTATCGACTGAACAGTTTATTCAATCCCATTTATTACTCTTGGCAATATGATTTTTTATTCGGTTGTGTTTTTAAATGCTTTGATATCGAACATCCTGTGACAATATAAATCTTAATTCGAGCTAGATATGTATGGACTGTTGTCAATCCCCAATTGTACGTTCAACCACCAAACAATTAAATGACCCAAACCAAATCTTTAGTCGGGTTGCATTTCGCATTCATGAAACTCACCAACTACTTCGCAAAGGACGAGGGAAAAAAATCATTGCTCGAGGCATGAAAATATTATCTCACGTTGCGCCCTTTTCATTTCGATTTTCATTGGATTTGCACGCGAGGGGGTTGTCGACATATCATCCATCCCACTTCACTAGACTATTGAGTTTGGTTGAGCCTTTTGCACATGAGGCACGTGATCTCCTTCGATCTTCCAATCACTCGATTCTTTAGGTGCCAAATCTGGCTTGCCGGTGACCTTGCCCCTTCGCTAGAGGGTTTTATTTTAGAAAAAAAAAAAACAAAAATTAGACCCAAAAGCCATTTACAAAAAAATATTTGCCAAGCACTATTTAAAATAGAATAGCTTTGTATAGTAACCATGTAAAAGATTTTTTACCAAATGCAATTTCCATTTTCCCTAATGGGCTTTAGGTCTAGGGCATTTATATTTTCCCAAAACTTATTTGTAAAGCTAAACTAAACGCACTATTGAAGATATATAAGATATCGTATAAGCCTTACATGCCAATGGTAAGAATATGCCATTTTAGGTGTGTTTGGTTTTAGGGTAGGTTAGTTCCCACCCTAAAATTAGGAATTGGACCGGATAGGGTTGTTCCTTAGTCGGTGAAATCAAGAACTGACTTTGTTTATCATTGAACCGGCAATGTTATTTTTTTATTTTTTATTTATGGTTTTTGATATAAACATTAAAACAAAACAGACTCGTAAAGATTTGGGAACATATTGCCCAATTAATACTTTATCTTTATATGCCATTTTCGTTAGTTTGGTTGGTATAGTTTGTATCAAATATGGGTCGGCTTAGTTTGGATTTTGGATTAGATAGGGACCAATGCACATTTCTAAGCTATATGTCTAGGGTAGGTTAGTTTCGTCTCTAGAATTGAGAACTAAATTGGATAGAATTGGTTCCCAATATGTCAAATTAGAATCAACTCTGTCTATTCTAGAACCGATAGTGTTATTTTTTCCATGATTTTTGCTAAAAAAAAATATACAAAACACGTTCATAAAAGAATGAAAAATATACTGCTCGATTAATTTTATCTTATATATATATATTAGATTTTGCTCTTTCGAGTATTTGATTTCGAAAGGTTTTGCTCAATGCTTTTATGTTCAAGATTTTCTTTTAGAAATTAAAGATGATTTTATTTTTCTTGGTTTGTTAATAAATTCAAAAACAATCATTTTATACAATACATATATACACACACACACCCACTTTGTGCCCGTTTTACCAATTTGGTCCCACCTAGTCCGGTTGGTATAGTTCCTGAAAGAATCGAGAATGGAAAATCGGTCGGTCCGGTAAAGTCCAAGTTCCGGATTAGATAGGGACCAATACCCATCCGCAAACCACATGTCAAATCAACTCTCGAGGGCGCACTTTAGCGAGCGACAGAGCCGCGGGGCACACCGCACGTGTACGTGATCATATATGCGAGTACCGTGCGACCCGGTCGGTGCCCCTCCCACACGAGGAATGGTCAAAAATGATTATTCTCTACGTCCATTTAGAATTTTTCTTTTTATTTTCTGGTAAATTTCATTTATTGCCTTCGATAGTAAATTCTTTTGCAACGTAACCTTTTTGTATTTTCCCTTTTGGTCTTTCCTCTGTAATTTTAAAAAAGGAAACGCTTTCGTATTTTAATAGATTATGAATGAAGATTTGTAGGTTGAAATAGACGGTATAGCGCGTTTGGTGGCTTTGTAAAAATTCTAGATAGGATGAGAATTATCCCGTTTAGCATTTAGAAAAGTGCATTGGATTGGACAAATTTGATTGTATCAGTATAAAAGGCTAGACAAATTGTCCCGACCCTAGGTGCAAAATCAATTTTATTCTATTTGGGTTATATATAAAAGAAAATTGAATTGAAAAAAAGAAGAAGATATTGTTTACATTCCCCCACTCACCATGGCATGGTTATGTATTGCCGCTGTCAATCGCCGCTCGATCTTTGGTGACCACCACTTAGAGCTTTCAATCTATGCATGGTCAAATCCAAGCAAATTTTGCCATTGTGGGTCATGGCAGTTGTGATCACACCCTATGGCAGTAGCAATTGTACCTTCTTGTTGCTCGTGGATATGTGAATCGCAAGTACACTAGCGACCCAATGCCCGTGACCACTGTGACAATGGCAACCACCTCGCCATGGCTATTGTTGTCGATAATGTTGATCACATGGGTTTAGATCTGGAACCTTCGTTCTACCTCGTTAGAATTAGTTCTCAATTTTAAGAATTGGAAACCTTTCCCGTTTACCCTAAAATTGGCCATTTGAATCTATAATGTTTTTTCAATTCGGTTCTAGGATCAATTCAAAAACCTATTTTTTCTTTTATTCTTTTATTCTATTTTCATTTTGCAGCAACGTAATATAAGTAATATAATAATTCAAAGTAAAAGATAAATAACATAAGCCCTTATAAGCAACAAGAAATTCAAATACTTAACAATAAGCTGCAAATTTTAGAACTCTATTCTTCACTCATCCATAAATATATAGTTCCAAATTCTAACCACCTAAACATAAAACAAACAACATAGTTAAATTTGTAATAAATTTATTTAAAACCACAACATGGGGATTAGAAACAAAGAAATTAATGTTTTTACTTTATTTTTTTTAGTTTTATGAAGCCGACTCCCAAGTGGGTCTTCACTAGGAATCATATATGTTTTTAGGGCGGTTTGATTCGATTTCTAATTGCATACCTCTAGAGTGCACTACAGAGCAAGGTTTTTCTTCTAAGCTATTGAGTTATCTAATTCTTTATCAAGTCACATCCCAAACAAACGAAAGCACAAGACGTGATGAATCCCCCCGCCCCTTGCATTTATAGTCATATCATTTCAAGTCATTTAATTCTTTATCAAGTCGCGTCCTAATCAAACGAAAGCATAAGACTTGATGAATCCCCCCGCCCCCTGCATTTATCGTCTCATCATGTTGCATCGCGATTGCAATCCTCGTCTCGACGGCCAAACGTGGTCCCATGCAAAAAAAAGAAGAAAAGAAGAAGAGATAAAAAAAGATCCCAATAAGAAGGTCCGGCTTCTCGATTAGAATTGATTGGATTGCAAAGTAAAATAGAATTCTTCTTCTCATCTCTCTTCTTATCTAATTCTTTATTGAGTCACATACCGAACGAACATAAGCATAAGACTCGATGAATCCCCCCCTGCATTTATAGCCTTACCACGCCGCACCGTTATTCCAATTCTTGTCTCGACGGCCAACCGTGGTCCCCTGAGAAATGGAAAAAAAAAGAAAAAGAAAAAGTTAAAAAAGAGTAGGAAACTCAGAGGTAAGCCAAAAAGGCGAATGGTTCGGGATCGGCGCCGCGGAAGAAACGAACCATTATTAAATTACTTCTTTTCTATTTTCTGGCGGAAGATGATTAGAGCCTGCTAATAGGATCAAGTAGGGTTTATTAGTTAGTCCACTCCCTACAATGCCAAGCGTTTCGCTAAAACCGAGGTTGTATCAAGGACCGGATTATAAAATTTTAATAATCCGTTGCTTTGTCCGGTAATAAATTCTCCTAACTTCGCCCCCCGCCCCCGCACATGCAAGACGACATTTTTAAAGCTTTGACTTTCCGAGGGGGAGGGATGGATTTTCTCGGGAAAATTTGGTGGGGGGTTCGAGGCGACGAGACAAGAACGAGAAAGAAGGAAAAGAAAAATGGCGGTGAATAGATAATAATTTGATAAAAAAAATACTGTACAACATACGGATTGACCTATCAGGTCCACCACCACCTCAACCCCGATCAGGGGTTATTATACTGGCCTCTTCGGCGATAATTACTTTTGAAGAGATGATGGGGAGTCTATTTCCCTAGATTGTCCTCTAAGTTGTGGGTGAATATTTTTCTTCTCCATTTAGTAGAAAATATTAAAGTTTAGATGAAATAATTTTAGGGATTTACTTAGGTCTAATGTGATATTTTTAAAGCTTTTGACTTTTCGGGAGATTTTCTCGGGAAAATTTGGCGGGGGAAACCGAGCACCGTGGCGACAAACGGAAGGCGACGAGACGAGTACGAGAACGGAAAAAGAAGGAAAAGGGGAATGGTGGTGAACAGCTAATAACACGATAAAAGCGAAGGGGGGTTAAAAGAGAGAGAGAGAGAGAAGAAATTGAAAAAACACTGACAGCAAAAGTGAGGAGTTGGCTTGCCGCATTTAAAGCGAGGAGGGAAATGTGGGAAAAAGGAAAAAAGGGCGTCGCTTTTTGGCCTCTCTATTTAGTTGGGACCAGGGGAGAGACATTAATTGGTATCTCAATTTCGGGTACAGGTGAGGATGATTTCGAGATAGAATATACAAGCGAGCGAGGAGTCAGATCAATGAAAAATTATTCGATTCAAGATTCCAAGTCCCAAAGATTAAGAAATATGTTTCGAAGGGTAGATTCTAGATTCAAATAATCTGAATTCTATTTTTGTGTTTTTATTTATTTATGTATTTGTGCGATTATGTGATATCATGATGTTAGATGACGAATGTATAATTTAAAATCACTGATTTGAATTTTCACTTTATGACATGGACTTTTACTTTATTAATATTTTATATTTTTTATGTATCTAAATATAAGTTGAAGTCAATGGATTGTAATAGCAAGTGATGGCCATTAAATGTGATAATGCATTGTAATTGTTCAATTAATAATATTTGTGGAATCTGGATAAAATTCGAAACTTACGACCGGGTAAGTTTTTGATTTCCAATATATGTATAGTGGGTTTTCAATTCTAATAGATAATGAACCTATTTTAGCAAGTAGATTTCAAATTTTAGGTGTAACTTGGAATTACTCATCTCTAATTTCAAGTGATCTTGAACTTTTTTTTTTTGGGATTGAAATATTTTGGAGTTTTTAGTTGATTTCGAGTGCTACGATCGAGTGTAGTAATGTCATGTTTGATCATGAATGATTTATGGGGGAAAATGACATATTTGTAAATAGAGACTTGAATGTGAAGGAATCGAGTGGTCTCCAAAGGTAAGCTCTACATGCATATTTTGGTATATGTATATGTATCCTAGAAATTGGTAAAAAAATGTTTGGGTAACCAACGATTGGACAGACTTATTAAGTGATCAAACCGGATAAGATTAGTTCCTACCCTTAATTCTCATGACGAGCAAAGTTGCTAAACCCTAATTTCAAGTGATTTCGAACTTTTTCTGTTTTTTTTTTTGAGGTCGAAATATTTTGAAATTTTAAGTTAATTTCAAGTGTTGTGATCGATAAATTCATATCTAATTTCGAACAATTTCCGGAGAAATGATATTTTTGCAAATAGAGACTTAAATGTTGAGGTGTCAAGTAGTCTCCAAAAGTAAACTCTCGTACGCATTTGATATTTTCAACTATAAGTGCCGATTGAATGAAAACATATGTAATGTATGTTTTTCTTTTCTATTGTATATTTTTTAATTTATTTCGACAATATCGAAACAAATCGAGTGTAATTCAAAAGTAATTTCCGAATTCACCCTCTCCGCATTTTCCCTTAAATTTTGCCAACGGGAATTTATTGAAAATCCACCTCTGGTCAATGAAATCCGTTTGCAAGAGTAACGCCGGGAGGCTGTTTGGTAGGATTTTCTTGTAAAAAAGCCCAAAGGCGAGGAGGAGGGGCGCCCCTTTTTGCTAAGAAAAAGTGGAGTAGCTTTTTTAAAGGCGTCTGACGAAATCTCATAGCCCCACGACGATGCCTCCCAATCATAGCAGCTCCAGATTATAATGTATAGCATCGAACGTATAAATTGCATCACTTCACGACTATACGATCACGTACCAATAAGGGTGTTTTGGATAGGCAATGTTAAGTAGTAAAATCAGAAAATGATCAATTCCCAATTTATGAATCTTCCTCAAATTCTCGTGACCAGCAAAGTCGGTTGCGAAATATTTTGTTTCTGAGTTTGTGAGTTCATTCAACAAGTCTGGCTACGATCGTGTTAATTTCCTTTTAAATAAAGAATCGGAATATTGTAACGTTGGATTTCCTTTCTTAAAATGCACCCATGAAGATTGATTCGAAGACTAATTTTAGTTCATAAATAATTTTTTTTCTATTTCTATTATCGAGAATAAAGAAGTAGAATTTTTTTTTACTGCTTATTTTCATTCCGAAATAAAAGGTTAATTGATCTTACCAAATTGATTTCGATTTTTTTTTCTGTCGTGGAAACGAAAGGATAGGAAAATAGAAAAAGAGGATGGTTATCAGAAAAAGCATGTCCTGATTAAGGTAGAAAAACATTTAAGATTTGTTTGTTGTCTTACTGGGAGCACAACAACAAGAACAATAATAATAACATAACAATAACAATAACAATAACAATAATGATTCACCATATTAGTTGACCTTTTTATTGGGAAGAGTTTGATAAAATGGGTACAACTCATCGTCTCTGTGTCTCTTCAGCCACCTACTTTATGTAGCATCGCCTCCTGCTCTGTCTTTACTTCCCACGCTCGCTCCCTCCCTCACTTTCTCTCTCTGCTTCAACGAACTTCCTCTTCCCCTCTGGAGCCGGCTTTCGTTGTCGTCCGCCACCCACGATCTCGCTCTCTCCCCTTTTGCCATCGACTTCAATTCGAACCCATCTCGCCGTTTCCAAGCTCAGGTGTCCCCTTCGTCTCTCTCTCTCTCTCTCTCTCTCTCTCTCTCTCTCTCTCTATCTGTGTCTACCCGTCTTTTGCTTTTTTGCTGATGCTGGAATCTCCCACGTCTTGATCTGTGATATGCTGCGGAAATAGTTCGATGCTTTCTTTCTTCTGTTGTTTTCTCGTCATCTTCGTCCGGGAATTCGCCGTTTTGCTCAGGAGTAGCGTTTTCTTGGCGGGTTTTTGTCCCTTCTTTTTTGCAGTGGGGGGGTGTGGCTCGAGAGGATGACCCGCCTCTTCTGAAACGGAGCGAGGTGTAGAAGGATTAGACGGTTGTCATCTTGTGGCTGATCGGGTCAGAAGGTACTTGGGTTTCATATTCAGTTTTGGATCCTTGTGTTTCGTTTGGATTTTGAGGTTGTTTTCTTGTCGGATCTGATTTGGGTCTCCCGTGTTTCCCTTCTTCTTGGATTTCGCCCATCTCGCTCGGCAATTTCTGCGGAACCCATTTGGGTTCTCTCTCTCTTTTACCCTTGCTGTTCTAGTTTCTGTTTGCGTTCTGTGTTTTAGGCTTGACTTCGAGTTTTGATCTGATCAGAAGCTTCCCGGTAGGACAAAGGTGGTGAACTGAGAAACGCTCCAATGGAGGGTCATCTAAGGTTTTTTTCTTTTTTTTTAGCCTTTCTGAAGAATAAAAGAATCGCGGGGTATGATTAGGGGGTTGAAAGTTTTGGAAGCTTTTGAAAAGTTGAAAACTTTTTTTTCCCTTGTCCTTTTGTACATTAGCCACTTTACTGTTTTCTCTTCTTCTTTTTCCTCTTCTTTGGGATGAGTGCAGATGTATTGGCCACTATCTCTAGTCTTCGCAAATTCACGCATCATGGACCATCCGGGCATACATGTACTCATTACAAAAATTCTACTGGATTTCCGTAGGACAGTGCTTTTCAGATTTTGGGGGTCATACTTTTCATATTGGCAAACTGAGTGCGCATTATCTGAAGACGATACGGGCTTCCTTTTTGATAGGCTTAACAGGGCCATCTCAGCTTTCCCCTGTTTACCAGTCATGGTTTTGGCCTTTTTCTCCAGTTTTGTGTTTGAGGCTTCATCTCTGTCTAAATATCAAATGGTGCCCGGATCAAGATTGGGACTGACCTGTCTATATAAGATGATGCCCATTCTAGAATCATTCGTCTCCGTGGGCTATCATGAACTGTTTTCGAAAAAGGAAGAAGAAGACTTCAAAATGGAATAGGACTTCCCTTTTACCTTTCCGTGTTCTTTTTCCAATGGTAATGACTAACTCCGATAAATGAATGATGCCGAGCGAGCTTATTGCTGGTTGAACTGTGCTGGTGTTGCTGGATGCTGGAAAAGAATCTGCTGGTCATTATCGGGTTTCAAGTTCTTCTAGTTGTCCTTTGGGATGCAAACTTTTAGACTCATGTAGTTTTCCTGTTGTATGAGGTTTCCTGAAGGCCCATATGTACACAATAGCTGCTTACTAACATAACTCTGTTTGGTTTCAGGATCTCCTTGTTGCACAGAATTCCGGTGTGGCGAATGACATAAATAGCTTGCAGTTCAGGAAGAGTTCTTCTGACATTTGGCTGCATGTTCAACTATGAAGATTGGTACTGAATCTTTTTCTTTTGTATGTCCTGCATGTTATCCTAGTAGAAAATGTTCAGAATTGGCATTGGTACATTTTTATATACATAAAAAGAATTCCATCTTGCAAGCAGTAGCAGCCTTTGATTGTCTCATCCCAGAGCAAAGGCTGGAAAAATTATTTGTCCTAAAAGATTATATTGCCATGAATGGGCTCCAGCACTTGCCAACCCTCTCCTCTCTTGCTAGATTTTATTCGGAAGTTTCATCTGTCTGGTTGACTTCCTTAAAACTTAAAAGTCATAATGAGTTTCCGGAATTTTTACTACAAGCTGGAAATTGCAGTCACTGCTCTAAATCATCCATAATTCCTCAGTTGCATTTTTCCTTACGCATTGGTGGTGTGTTGCACTGCAGATGGTGAGACGGTGGTTCAACATCTGGTCCATAATCCTACTGCAAAGTCCTTTCAGCACGATGATGACCCCAGAACAACTGTTGAACAAAAGTCAAACAAGGACACCATGAAGGAAAACCAAGATGATATGAAGTATAATGAGAATATTGCTGCTCCAGTGCCGTTTAATGTTGCTTCTGGGGATGGATTTTGGCCAGTGCGAGGATTGAGCAATCCGGAGCCTGATGAGGTTCTCACTGGGAGCGACAAATTGACCGTAAAAAGTTCGCTTGCTTCATATACTGATTCTACTGGAGAAACAGAAGTGGTTAAAGAGGACTTGAACCTTTTCACTGATAAAACTGTCACTGAATGTGAGATTGATAAGTCGATACCTTGTCACAAAGAGAATCCTTTCTGTGAAGTCAAGGATATCTGTGTAGACGAAGGGGTGCTCTCTCACAAGGCTACCTTGTCAGAAACTGATGGAAATAAGGGCCTGAATGCCTATTTGCCTTCAGTGAAGGATGCAAATGGTGACTTAAATGCACTGGAATGTCCCAAAAATTGTTCTGAGGATTTAGCGCGGGCAGACACAACAGGAGACAGATTTGTGGATGAGTTATCCAACGAGAAAGTGGTTCCTTCAGTCCAAGAGTTGGCTTCACAAAATCTCGACCGAGTGTCTTCTGATGATATTGCTGATGGAATGAAGCCACCCTCCGCTGTGGTATGTCTTCCTCACTTTGGAATATTAAACGAAGTCTGTCAGGGTTCAGATTTAGCTTTGTATGTGTAGATCATGTGGTGCTTTTGAAAGATGATATGAATGCACAGGTGGCAACTCTTGTACATGTGTTCCAACATTGGCATTCGTTAGAACTGAGAAGAAGTGTCAATCTTGTTACTAGTCATAATGTCTCATTGTTAAGTCTCAAGTGCAATCTCCATGTCAACTGAGGCTTTAACCTATTGTTCTTCCTTCTGTTCTGGTTCTGGAGTCGAGTTTGAGATACTTTGTTGTTGTCAATTGGAATTCATATAAATACGATGCATAGAGTTGGCTCTGGAGGCTCAGCTTTTATTATTATTATTATTTATTATATTTAATCCTGAATACAGGGCTCAAACGATGAATCCGTGATGGCATGCTTGAATTTGTCCTTGGTTAAAACCCAAGAATCAGTCGAAAGGAGCGGGGAGGATGCTCCCCCATCCCCCTCTTCTACCATCAAAGAGTCAAATGATACCACCCTCGTCCATGATTCAAGAGCTGACAGTGAGAGGGATAACAGAAGTCCCGAGAACTGTGTCACAACTGACCCATCTCCATCTGAAAGGTCAGAGGAGCACAAGGATCTCGTTAACGAGTTATCTTATTGCAGGAAAGTGGAGAGTGGAAGTATTACCTTCAGTTTCAATGATTCAGTACCGGAATCGAGCGATAGAGGGGAGAGTTCTAGTAATGGGAATAAAGAACAGCATGAGGGCCAGAATGTGCGTAAACTGGATGGAGCTTCCGATAGGCGAACTGAGTCTTCCCTGGGACGGCATGATCTCGGAGAGTCGAGTTTCTCTGTAGCAGGCCCTGTGTCCGGCTCAATAAGTTACTCGGGACCGATTGCTTATTCAGGAAGCCTTTCTCTCAGATCACTCTCTATCAGATCGGACAGCAGCACCACCAGCGCTAGATCCTTTGCCTTTCCAGTGTATGCCACAATGCTCTTGTGTTCCAACTCAAAGACTTTTGGCTGACATATATTTTTTCAAATTGGAATCCAGTTTCATTTTTGTTTTTCTTTGTTTTCCTTTTGGCGTGTAGATTGCAATCCGAGTGGAATAGCAGCCCAGTGAGGATGGTGAAATCGAATCGGCGATGGAAGCAAAAGGGTTGGAGGCATCGGATTCTATGCTGTAAATTCTGAATTGCATCTCGTCTCTAGGAATATCTCTAGGCCATTATTCTAGTTGTTAGATAGATGTATACATCTTGCTTTTTTTTTTTTTTTTTTAAATCTATTTTTGCCCTCTCTTGGTTGCCCTTGTAGGATTTGAGGGTATGATAGATAAGAGAGTTCTTTGGTTGGAGTCTCTGGTTTTCATTCTTGCATGTCTGAAGTTATGCAGTGATGATATGTTCTATTTCCCTCCATATTTCATGTACTCTCTCTCTCTCTCTCTGTTTGTGCTCTCCTTCTCTGATTGAGTTTTGTGCTATATGATCCTGGGGAAGCTGTGGGGGGGTTTTCTGTGAGATCGGTAACCCTTTAAACACAGAATGAGATGGATACTTATTATATTAAGCATTTGTGCGTGATGACATTTGTCGAGAAACTCAAATGAAGCATGCTCCGATGCAACAGTTTCGATATGGATCGGTCCCTCGAGGGATCACAGAAATTCTCCATAGGCGCGCCTATGTTGGTCTTCACGATGTCGGGTGCTTTTATTTTGTTGAAGAAACGATTCTGTGAAAATGTACAAACTCTTCCATTCCGCATCGCCCCCTCCCCTATCGTTCCCACTGCGAGCCACCGTAGACCTTTGCTCCAGCAGGGTGAAAGTCAGAAGGGTGGTCGGACCAGAGTCGACCGTCAAATGCAAGGGCTACGAGCCGACAGCTCCCCTCCCCCTAATTGCTTGATCGGACACTAGTTGGGTACGGAAATAACGTTGAGCTCCTCCTTAAAAAGACTAACAAAAAATGGCAAAATCAACATTAGAATACGGGGTTTTGCTTTAATGGTTACTTTCTTATATGTGAACGAGGAGGTAGGAGATTTCGAATCTCTATTTTCTCAAAAGTATGGATTCGGATTCTCTCAACTGAAATAGAGTAGGAATATAGCAGTATCCGACCCAAAAAAGAAAAAGGGAAAAACGTTGGAATACATTCTATAGTACGCTGGATTCGTCATTTCATCTTACGTTTCGAAGTCCGAACCACGTATGATTTTCCCACGCAACGCGCACGTGCGAAGACGTGCGAAGACGAAGGCAAAGCGCGGGGCACAAGGAGGCCAATCGTCCTCTTCCGAAGCGATCCCCACGGCCGCCCGAAACGGCGCCGTTTCGGGGCGAAAAGGAGATCCAGAATCGGAAGCCTCCCTCGATCCCGAAGCAACAGAGGGATCCCGTCAAAAAGGAAGGCGAGCGAGCGAGCGCGTGGCCTCTTGCAGGGGAAGAAATGGAGGACTGGTGGAAGCGAGCCAAGACCTTCGCCGAGGAAGCCGCGAAGAAGTCCCAGGACCTCGCCGCCTCCGCCGCCACCTCCGCCAAGATCTCCGATCTCATCTCCGAGACCGCCAAGAAGTCCCGGGAGCTCGCCCTCGAGGCCTCCAAGAAGGCCGACGATTTAAAGTCCGCCGCCCTCAAGCAGGCCGACCAGATCAAGTCCATCGCCGACTCCATCTCCGTACCGCAGGGCGCTGGCCCTTCCGGCATTGCCGGCCCGGCGCCGGAGGAGGACCTCGAGAAGCTCGGCGTCACCGGCGACCTGCGGGAGTTCGTCAAGGGGTTCACGCCCGCGACGTTCCAGAACTTCCCGATTCGAGGTACATTTCTTGAATCCCGAGGCCTTGGGTAGGGTAGGGATCGGTGTGTTTCGGGAATTGATTTTTGGCGTGGTCGTTTGATGGTTGTGATGGTAGATGATGATGAGAAGGAGGAGGAAGAGGGCGATGCTGCCGCGACGGGTTCGAACGTGAGGCGGGATCTTACGGAGTGGCAAGCGAAGCACGCGACTCTCGTTCTCACCACCGTGAAGGTATGGCGCCGAGTTCTTATGGCTTAGTAAGAGACGTGCTTGTGAGTGTTTCAGATCGGTGCAATTGAATTGTGTTTGGAGAGGAGTTATCGCTCTGATCAATGTCGTTTAGAACTGAAAGAGTTCCCTATGCCATCTCTGGTCTAACGTTTGCCTCGGTGATCTTTGTCTGTGGTTTTTCTCCGAGACCACGATAGCTTCTCTCTGTTTGATGATGATCTTGTCATGCAGGAAGTTTCACGGCTACGATATCAACTGTGCCCTCGGGTCATGAAAGAAAAGAGATTTTGGAGGATCTATTTTACTCTTGTGAGCACTCACGTGGCCCCGTAAGTCATCTCGCTTTGTGGATTGGGAGTAAATGGAGCAAATTTACCTAGTTTGAGGGAGAATGTCTCCTTTGCTCTTTAGTTGATATGCCGCACAAGCTACTGTCTGCTATACAATTAAGCTCTGTGCAATGTTGCTGGGCATAGTCTTCGTTTGTAATGAACGGATTTTTTCTCTAGGTCATAGAACAAGAGAATTCTGTGTGGTGATTGATGAGAAAGATTCATTTTGGTTGTTTATTGTGTTGCCTTGAAAGCCTCGTGTTTTGAATTCAGACATTTAGTCTCCATACATTACTAAAGTTAATGAAATATATCACGTTGCTGAATGTGTCCCTCTGCAGAGCATCCCTACAAGAGTATTGATTGAAATGTGAAAGATATCTTCTATCCTTCATTTTGTGTTTTAAATTCTAAGAAGCTAAAGATAATTGTTTTTTCTTTCCTGGGACATAAATGGTCTCAAACAGTGGCATGTCTCTCTCTTCTTTTCTAGGTATGAGAAAAGGTACTTAGAGGATGCCAAGCTCAAGGCTGAGGAGCAGGCTAAAGCTGAAAAGATGATGCAGGCCCCAGTTGCAGAGATCCAAAATCCTAAAGTGGTGGATAAGAACACGAAAAGCAGCACATCAAGTTTATCTGCTCAGCAAGACTTGGATACTTTCCTTCTAGGAGATCTTGAGGACAGTGATGGAGGCCCAGGTACATTCTTTTGATTCCTTAGTGTAGTTCATAGAAGTTTGTGATTACAACGCAAATTATATGATTTTACATTTAAGTGTCTTCTCTTGATTATTTCAGCTAGAGCGATGCTTGGTCCTTATATTGTTGAAAAAATTGCAAAAAGTTACTGTTGCCATGCTGTTCTCACCTCTTATACCTGAATAGCTTCCTCCTTAGAAAGCTATAAATTTGGCTGTGCCTGCAGACTGGCTGAATTTCTGACTGCATTTTGTATTTGAGCCAATGAGTGGGAACTGTGTGACCAGTAGGTCATGCGAATTGTCTGTCTGCTGAATCTGAGTGTTATCTTTTAGGAAGTCAAACACAGAATGAACTTGATAAACGACCTGTGCAAGGAGATGATTGTTTTAGTGTGCTCAATTCCCTTAAAGTAAATCACTTCATAACCGAGCCAATGCACTAACTGCTTAAGTGATGTTGATCTGTCCAACCTGTTCAGCTGCCAGATCAGTTTTAGAATTCATAAAAATCCGCAAGCATGAGAGAACCAAGGGTTGTGGCTCAAATAGTAAGCCTATGGCAAGTGTTGCCTGTAATGCTGACATACAATGTTGACGACTCACCTGCAGCGCCTTGATGTTCTTTTTTATCTGAAAACCTCCACAAACTTGGCTGAGTCCACCAATATCGAGCTAATTCAGATTGAATGGGTCCCACTTCAGTCAGGATTCTATATGAGTTTTATTGAACAGTCCAAATGCAGATCTGGACTTGGCTGATTGAGCTAGCCACTTGATTTTCTTTATATTCGGGTTTGTAGCTTGTTCATGTGTGCTGGCTAATGATGCTTAGTAAATGTCGATACAGAAGCAGGCTACTGATCATAAGTACGCCCACTCATGGGACCAATATTGTGCTTGGATGTACTGTTGGTTTTTATGTATTATTCTTGCAAATTTACATGTATTGGACTGCAAATATGCCCAAAATTTAGTGATTATATATTTACGTATTAGGGGAGAGGTAACTTTGGTCTCTCACCCTCTTAAATCATTGATCATTTTTTTGCGAAAAAACTTTTTGTGTAACCACCTCTCATTTCTTTCTAAACCCACGACTACATTGAAGTTGTTATTTATGGAGTGCCTATTGTAGTGTAAGACGCGTGTAGCGTGGGAGAGTGCTGATGTGTTGGTGAATTTGTAATGTGAGTCTTCTGATAAGTCCATATGCAATCATTCAGTTATCAACTTTTTTTTCTGGTCTTCCAGATGATGGTGAAGGGAGCATTGGTGATGATTTTGATAAGATCGATAATCTGGTAAGTCTTATCTTGGCATCTCAACCTTCTTCCCATTGAAATGTGGTCTTGCGTTCGGTCGACGATCTTTCCCCAGACTTTGATTCTTGATGGAAACTAATAAATGGAAATCTGCAGGATGATGAGGATGAGGAGGATCAGCAGAAACCAACATGATTGAAGACTTGGAGGAACTTGTTCCATTGCGGTTGTTTACTAGAGGCTGGACTGATAATATTTGTAAATATGCATGTTTTCCTACTCCCGTCGGTACTTTTCAATTGCTGATGTATAGTACCTGGAGTGAACTTGCTACCTCCTCGTTGCTGTTTTGGATGCTCCCTTAATTTATTCGCTTGGAACTTGCAGGCCCCCGCGTAAGAAATGGTAAGAGAACATGAATATGAAAATTCCACATGCATGGTTTCTTCTGATCTTTATTCCCACTCGAGATCTATTCCGCGCGCCTTTGAGACCCCGAAAAATGGACAAATTCCTTTTCTTTTCTTAGGAACACATACAATATTTGTCACTACAAAAAGGATAATGGTAACCCCCCCCCATTAACTACTTCATTTATGAATTTCATAGTAATAGAAATACATGTCCTACCGAAACAGAATTTGTAACTTGCTATCCTCTTGCCTAGCAGGCAAAGATTTACCTCCGTAGAAAGGATGATTCATTCGTATCAACACGAGAGTCCAACTCATTGCCAGAATCCATGTTGTATATTTATATTTGAAAGAAAGAGGTTGATCTCCTTGCTTCTCTCATGATACAATCCTCTTCCCGCTGAGCCCCCTTTCTCCTCGGTCCACAGAAACAAAATGTAGGACTAGTGTCAAAAGTGAAATGTAAAATAGGTAAAACTGGAGTTTGATTTGCTAGACATTTGCCATTGATTTTGAATGATAATGAAGAAGGTTGAAGGGCAAAGTCTCACCATTTATCAGTCACACACTTCTCGGGAGCAAAAATCAGACGCGTGAGAGAGCCTACCCTTAATTCCTGAGTATATCTTTATATTTCCTATTAAGAAAGAAATATTCCTGAATTTTATATATCAGTAGATTGAGCAGTTTTAAGATTTACTCTGGTACGAATCAGTTACATACTTTGATTGAAGCAAATATCAGACGCCTGCGCTGCACCCGATTCATTGAGGCAGTGAAGTCTCGTGACTGATGACTTCCCGCACTGTCCTCGGTCGAACAAATTTACCAGATCAAGTGAATTGCTTCCTCAACAAATTACTTTTCAGATTAGCAAAAACTCCTGCTGGCGCCTCAAAAAGGGATCCTTTTGAACATTTACTACGCTTTGAGTAGCTTTATAGAGTCTATACTTACATAACTTTGACCATAAAGTAGAAGAGGTAGGTTGGGAGTCGGGAATTCATTTAAGGTTGATCTCGGAAATTTAAGCACGTCTTCCACAGAGGGAGAGAGAGGGAGCGGGGGAAGGAGGGAGAGAGAGCATTAAGTAATGGATTACTCCTAGTCCAAACTCCAAAGCCACCAGAGCCCACTATAAATTGACCCCAAAACTCACCTCTCCACTAAAGCAACAAGTCATATAGAACGCTGGAGAGACCTCATTGCTTAATATTTTTTAAAGGCATATTGATATTGATCAGAAATTCAGAACCCATATGGGAGGGACCGAGAGCAAAAGCAGAGGGGAAAATGGCGAGGGCGAGGAGTCAAGTGGCGCTGCCACGGCCGCAGGAGCAATCGCCGGCTTGGCGATCTTGGCCCTGGGCGTGGCAAGTCTGATGGGCGACTTGTCCAGGTCCAGCAGAAGGACCATGAAAGCTCCCGGGAGGGACGTTCGCATCTTCCGGGACGACTTCGAGAAGGACACGGCATCCTACTTCCGTAACCTGCGCAAGAAGTAGTCGCCATAGCCATAGCCATAGCTACTAAAGTAAAACGAGGAATTTATGTCATTGCATGTGTGGTCTTAATGTCTCTCTTTAGGCTTAAGCATGGTGTCTTTTATGTGGCATATTTTTGTGCTGGATTCTCGTGGTTAATGCTAGTGTGTGGTTTCTGTCCAGTCAGAAGGGTGCGCCACAAAATCATTTTGGCATACGCAGCAAGCAAGTGCTGATCAACTCTGTCAAATGAGTAGTCATTTTCCGTCTGTCTTGAGTAATTCCTCGATCAGACTATCTTTTGCCTCGCGAATTGGATTTTCTATAGTATCTCTATTAAAAAAAACACGAATAAATACTTCATTTGAGGGTAAATAATTATCCGGTGCTACTCTACAATTAAATGCTTTTCACGATTAGGGCATTCGAAATACTTAAATTCACACATAAGAGTTTAGGCCTGTAAAAAATTTATGGACGCAATGGACTTTGCAACCGCATTAGTCCCACGTAACAATCCTACCCGTGCACATGAATTTAGCCCTCAAATGGAGTACTCAAAATAATCACATAAGATGGTGACCATTTAAGAGTAAATGTTGATTTATTGATCACTCAATATAACAACAGAAGATGGTGACCATTTGAGAGTGGGTATTGATTTATTGATCACTCAACATAATATCTCCGGACCATATAGATATATCGACCTAATGTTAATTCATAGGACCTATTTGTTCCATAGTAGGAGGGATCACGAAATCGGGTGGGGAAAAATCCATACTCAGCATTCCAAAGTAGCGGAGGCAACTCACGAACCATTAATAAGAAAGAAAGAAAAAAAGAAGAAGGAAGAAAGTAAGATGTAATTTTCCAAATATTTGTTAATCATTATTCAAGCAAAGACGCATAATCTGCTATAAAAAAAACATTTCAAGAACTTATCTCCCAGCCAAAGGATCGAGTATGCTAGGGGACTCTTCATCTCCCCACCATTGCTCTTGCTCCAAGAATAATCTGGGTCATCAAAGATTAGGGTTAGTCTTCAACGGAACCGGTTCACGGGTCCCCGAACTTATTACTAGGGCACTAATGAAGCAGCTAGCACGAGGTGGAATTCAAAGAGACGTTTTGGGTAAAATTAATGTCGACGTTTCTTTTTTCTCAGCAATTTCAGTGGGGTCATCTTCTTCGAAATTTACAGTGAAGGTGTTGCGTTGAAAACCATCTTTTATTGGGAATTGGATCGATGCCCTGAACCTCAAATTAAATTTCGGGAAGTCTTTGTATGGATGCATGGGTAGCTTGATGCTGGAGATGGCAGGGATCAAGCAGCGGTGAGGACGGAGGCATGGTCTGAGAGAGAAGGGTGAGTGCTACTAGGGTTTCTTTTCTTTAATCGATATAGATCGTCACGTAACATGAATTCAATATCTATAAAGTGGGGTCTGTATATAAATAGACTATCATTTTGGTTCAAGCACGTCGGACATTTGAACCACTCACGTCCCAATTATTTGATCAAACGTGTGGTCTACAACCTAAACCAAAATCAAGCAATCTCTGTCTCTATCTCTATCTTCTGCCACCGACAGCAAAGTGTATAGTTATGCATATCGGACCGGTTCTTTTCGCTATGCATCCTATTCTCAGGAACATCAGCACGGCCATAATGCAAGCATTACCTGCTACTCAGAATCAGTCAAAGATTTTCATTTAGTATAGCATAAATAGAGATTCCAAATGAGCATTTGTGTTGTCTGCCGCCCGTGAAAACGCGTAGCAAAAATCTAATCGTTTTATGAATTGATTTTGACCACACATGATCAGATTCAAACACTTCACGTCGAACAGATTTTCACCGATGATTATACTGAAAAACCTACAAGCAATCTACGTACATCATCGTCATAGTCTCTATGCCATAGAATTAGGTTATCAGAATCTTCTCTTCTCTTGATTGCAGATGATACGGACAGTGCCTGCTTCCTCGAAATTTCTTTTGGTTGAAAACAATCAGACCCTCAATCCAACCATGCATGCTTTACTGGTTTACGAGTCAGACCGAAAGAACTCCATTTATTATGTCTGTTCTAAACACAGTGCTTTCCCATCTCTTCGAGACTGATAAAGCTTATTGTCACTTTGTATTTTCTTGGAACATTAGTCCTCCTACCAGTTTTATTTGCTCTGGCTTCTACCATACTTTTCATCCTCTTGATCTCACCACTCCTTTGGGTTCTACTTTCTATGACATCCTTCAATTAACTCACTTGGGCCGTTCCATACCAAATCTCAATGTTTTGTCTGTTTTGGAATGCACTTTGTATACTTTTATTTGAGTGTGATGTTAATTTGCTGATGTTAGTATTCCTTCATGTTTCTGCAGTTCAACGAGGTCCTATTGTCTTGGCAAAGAAAAGAAAAAGGAGAGATGTAGCAAAGTCCACAAGATCGACCCAGAAACTATGATCTTGTTTTTCACATACTATCGTTGTCGACAAATTCACGCAGTTGATAGTTTAGTGCATATCTGCAGATTTAATTCACTTGGTAAACATCACATAATTCAAAAGGAGTCGTTTCCCCTTCAGAGCCTATATACTGTAAAGTTTATCAACTTATACAGGCCGATACATTATTGACGAGCTTAATAGATTAAGTTAGCACTATGAATTTAGCGCTCTTTTACATGTAATTAACTAGAAATTAAAGAAGGCTTGATCTAGGGCAAGCCCTTTCAAGGATGATTCAATCTCGCTGTAGACTTTAATTTATTTAGTTTTGGGCTATCTGAGTTGACAATTACATTAAGAGTACATGGAATGATATCAGTGTATGAGCTACTATAAAGGCCTTGGCTGAACAAGGTCTTTGACATTCTAGGGACTACGCAATGTGCTGTTGAAGCACAACTTCGCTACAAGATCATGAGTGAGTTGATGCGGATGCACTGCATCGAAGTATACATGATCGTCTCTGTTCGAGCAAGGAGTCGCATCTTTGATGCAAAGTTTTATCGGATCTACCCAGTAACAAGGTTCTGTTGTATCTTTTCATTCCTGTGAATCAAGAAGAATGTCGGTTACATGGAAGGCTCTCTTGAGGAAGATTCGTCACGTAAGGGTTGTGAGCGAAATGGCATAGATAACCTTCTTTCCGATGACAATTTAAAATCGGATCGTTCTAGACGTTATGTCAACTCTTTGATGTAATGGTGTGATTGTAACCGGCACGGAGAGAGTGCCGGGTCATTCACGCTCTAGCTTTTGCATCATTTCCGCTCTCAAGTCGTCGTAGAGCATTATGAGTTTGTTCATCAACTGGTGGCATCGCCCTCCGTTTCTCATCCTGAACGCTACGAAACAGCCCATTTGGCTCATGCCGACCGACATAAATTTCATCACTCCTAATTCATACAAATTCTGCAACAACACATTCGGCAATCCCAAAATAAACCATTAGTAATGCGAATGAATTTGCACATTTAGGAGAGGAAATCTAGAGATTCGATATAAAAGTCTTCATCAGGATCTCATGACTAATTTAAGAGGGCCACGACTTATCTACCAGCACGCTTACTTTAAGCCTGGCGATGGGCGACTGACTGAAGGCAACTGGAGTGAAAGGATTTGTCATGATGGGACTGAGAAAATAGCTCAAGGTATACAGTCATTGCCTGACGTAGAAATGAGAAAAATGGACTCGGCCGAGTGCTTCTTTAGGTCCTTCCCGTTCTTGATTCATCTCGGCAAACGGTTCTTCGCAGTGTCTCAGAACAGATTTACTTGATCGGCTAGCAGCAAGCATTTCCCGCAAAAACCATGGATAAATTCGTCAAGTTGTGTGCCGAGGTATAAGAAAACAATGGGTAATAAACTTTAGTCTCGCCAAGAAGATCCAGCTTCAGGAAGAATCCCGCTAGATGTTCACGAGGGTCGTGATCCTTCTCTTGACGTCGGCGGTGAAACTCGAGCATGGAGGTGGCAGCAATAAGCCGAGAAGTTCGGCTGCAAAATTAACCGGATCATATAATTTATATGGCTGTCGATAAAATTTTACAAATGCTCGATTCTCATGCTGTTGAGGAATCGCACAAATTTCCTAGATGCGAAAGTTATCTCAATGACCACGTATTCGTACATTCCGAACGCGATTAAGTCGGGTTATAAGGCGTGCGTTGCACCATTTTCTTAGGTATTTTTGTTAGACACGAGTGATTTTACGACGATGCAAATGCTTTGCGTCTACATTTTGCATGCTGAAAGTTGAATCGATGTCAAGCAACCCTAAGGGCCGGCGAAGTCGGTGGACGTGTTGCCATTGGTGAAGTGGCCTTTTATCATGCCGTCGAAGTCGATGGCGTACGGGAAGTAGTCGACCTTAGCCTCAGTATTCAGAAAGCTGTTGCCGCCAGCATCTTCCACGGAGTCGCAGAAAACGTAGACCGCTGGAGCGACACCTCAGCGCCACGGCAGCGCGTGAAAAGGGAAAAAGGCAAAGATGATTATGAACTGACAGCCGTCGTCCGAGTCATGTCCTGAGTTAACGGCCGATTTTCGTGCGCATGCTAGTTTCACAGCAAGGAAAAGCGACCCACCAGGCAAGAAACCCTTCAACTCCGTCCTGCCGCATGCCAATCCAGACAATTTTCGCTCCCGTCTGAACCGTTGTTTCTTGTTTTGGATGGATCGTTTGCTGGAAAGGAGGCCGAAAACGGCAGGTATTCAATGGCGAATCTGCGTGCGCCGGCAAGACATCGCCCACCGAATGAGTTCTGCAGGCGAATCAGAAGGGGACCGGACAACCTCGACCGTGCGATGAGCGGGTGGGAAGTTGGAGATGAGATGATGATTGGTGGGGGCCGAGGCCCTTGGAGTCCTCGCGCTTTTTGTCCGCTTCGGCCATTGACGATGCATTTGGCTGTGAATTTGTTCATCCGCTTCGGGTTCGATGCACCTGCCACATCAGACAAGACGCAGATCTTGAAAAATGCTGTCTGCAAGTTACGTTTCTCGCCGCTTTGTCAATGTATTAGTTGGTTAAGAAAGCAAGGTATCAAGGCAACAGAGACAAAGCACGGGTTTAATAGAGTTGAGCCGAGCCGAGTCGAATAGAGCTGTCTAGTCGATATGGGGTCGAGTTCCAACTTGACTCGATTATTCAATGCTTAGAGCTTGATTCATGCTAAAATGAGTATTTCATATCTTGCATGAGCTTGACTTAATTAGGAATTGAGATTTACGATTTCACTCGATTATAACAAGTCATAAATAAATTCCAGCCCCAGCTTTAGTTGAATAAGCTCGAGTTCAACCTTAATAAAATGAAATGTCTTCCCATGCATTCATAAAAGATACATACCCATGTTATTTTAAGGATTTCCATTTATGTAATTATTAGCTATTCTTGAAATAATAATAGAAGTTGTTGACACCGAAAAAGTGATCAACTTTTGATTTTAATAGACAAGTAATAAAGTTAGTCGATAGTAGCAGAGTTTGGTGAATAACAAAAGTTATCAATAAGAAAAACAATCGACAACTTGAAGAATATTGACAACTCACTAAGAAAGCTATCAGCAACAAATATCACTAATTTGGAGATGAAGTCATTGGCATCAACAAGTTATTGCTGGCTAGTTATAGTTTCAGATTTGTAACTTCTTGTATATAAGTGTTGTTATAACTTCTTATGAGTGCAAATAAGATTACGAAGTTATTTGTTTTTAAGATATGATTAGAAAATTATCTTTTTTTATTCAAAAGCCATTTATAACCTTTCATTATAGGCTTTAAATAGCCACATAATACTCTTTATAAAACCATAATCGGTCACAAAAATCAACGTTCTTTATCTTTATATTCACTTTCCACAATTTAAATAGTTGACTACACCTTTGTATCTTTAATTTCATTGTCATATACTTTCCTATCCAAAATTAACAAAAGACTCTTCATATCCTTTGTTTCACATGTCAATCCATATATATTCGAAAAGTACTTCATAGTCCATTCAATTCCAGTGAAACATATTTTGGCATTGCCTGGTGGGACGCATTATGTTGATTTGAGGAGACTACGATGACAAGAATCGGAAATCAACAACAGTCCGACTAATGGCAACGACAATCTGATGCTAAAAACTAATGACAAGGTTGCTTGGCATTCTCAATCTTCAGCCTTTAATTGAATGGTAGGAGAAGGCCAACGCGAGGGGGCAAACCTTTCTTGATGTCTCACTAAAGAACAGATGGGAGAAGTTGCACCAAATCCTCATATGTTTGTTGCTTTGAATAGGCAATTCGACAAGGAAAAATAAAATTTGCTGATGACAAGGGGCACAATGCCTCTTGATTATCTTATTTAATTGATATTTGACAAGTTACAGACTTAGCTGATGTTAGCAAAGTTTGGTTAATAATAGAAGTCATCAATGAAAGAAACAATCCACGACTTGAAGAGTATCAACAACTCACCAGGGAAGCTATCGACAACAAATATCAATTATTTATGATGAAAGTTATTGACATTGACATGAAACTACCGAGTAGTAATAATTTTGGATTTGTAACTTCTAGTAGATACCTATTGCCATGAATTCTTATAACTACAAATAGGCTTAAAAAATTACTAGTTTTGAAGATAGGATCATAAAGTTATCTTTTTAATTCAAAAACCATTTGGAGCCGTCGATTGTAGGCTTTATATAGCAACATCATATTCTTTGTAAAACCCCAATCAATTACGAAACTCAATAGTATCCATTTTACTTTTCTGCAATTTAAATGGCTAGTCGATGTTGCTTTCGATTTTGGCATCTTCAAATTTCTTGTCCAAAATTTAACACGTGACCATTTAAATCTTTTATTGACTCGAAAGGTATTTTATCGTCGATTCAATTCTGATAAAACAAAAGTCCAATTGGATTTGCGAACATATCGAGTTGTGTACGAATGAGATTACTCGACAAGATACTAAACTCACTCAAACTTGATCCGAAACCAGCCCACTTGATCTTAAGCGACCATCGAGCTGAACTTGGGAGTAGCTCGACTTAATTTCACTCTCTCGATAAGTAGGATCCTCCTTGGCCACCATGGAGGTTGGTAATTCGTGTCTGGACAGCATATTCGTGCAATTTCAAGTCATTATAGAGTCATGTCAACGTGATTACAGACACTCTCACTAAAACCATTGAAAAACTTGTCGACTCATGATAGATTCGAGTCAAGCAATGTCGTGTCCTTTCGAATTTGGCGCTTGTGACGTGGTGCAGGAACGAAGGTGGTCTCCACTCTGCAGTCCTGGCTGCACGGCACAGCCCACGAAAGTTCCTAAACCTCTCTCTTCCTTCAATCATCATCTTATCCTCGACTGCAACAATGAATGGACATTGGCGTCATCTTGTTGAGTTCGACCTCCCATGTATTGCCATCAGTCTTTTCCAAGTCGTTTCGCTCTCGCCATTCTAATCCCAACGAGGATGCATGCACTCCTTTTCGAGGACGCCGGAGGGGAAAACGGGCCGCCGCGGTGACATAGCTGCAGGGATGGAAGGCTGAGGACGGCAGAGGACCGGTGCCATCCTGACGCCATCGGTGATAGTTGCCCCATGTAGCCGTCGGCACCAATGGTCGAGGTCATTTGTGGGATGATCGGGTCCAGAATGGATAGGATCCAGACCTAGACCTTATAACCAACTCTATTATAATCAATTTCCTCTTTTTGGATTCTGTACCTTACCTTATTTTTACCGGACTCTATTTAGACCCGACCTTATTTTTTCGGTCCGGGAATGGGGTCTATCAAGAATCTATTTTGCAACTGTTTGATATCCTATACGATTAATTTACGAAAAAATAACACCGTAATCCTTCTAACATTATAAGACAAAGCAAAAATTTTAATAATACATAAACATTAACAACAACTATGGATTTCATAATAGTGTCATTCTCATAAATATTATTGATATGATTTACTGAGCCCGTTCATGTGTATGCAATGAAACTATTATTAAAAGAACATATCTCTTGAGTTGGATTGAAAATATTTTAATTATAGTTGAAGGTGAGACCATTAAAAAAGAAAAACAATGCATGAAGACAGTTTTTTTTTAACAATTCTTTCAAGACAATTTTCCCTTAACTTGATTCAAGAAGAGTTTTATTTTTTAAATAATTTTTCAAAGATAGAGAAACTCAAAAGTACTATACAGAGACTATTTTTTTTTTTTAAAGAGTAAAAACAGGGTCCAAAACCGATCCAATTCAAGTGGGTCTTTCTTTGGACCCGGTTTCAATTGGTTTCCAAAAATTGGAACTAGTTCCCAAACCAGTTTAATTGGGAACCGGTTCCTGACTTGTTTTTCGGGTGCTTCGATTGAGGTTTCGGGTCAATCCAGTCAGGTTGCACACCCCTAGTCGTTTATGGCAGAATGAGTAAGACTATGAGAGAGGGGGAGGGAGGCTGCCTGACGAAGCCAAAATAAATTTTCACTGGGGTCAGTCAATTCAATTGCTGGACGAAGAACATTTGTTCATCTATTGGAAATAAAAAAGTGCAATTGTAATAAAGAAAATGACAAAAACCAACCCCAAAGTTGAGCAAAACTATAAAGATAAATATAAAGAGGAGTATATTATAATTGCGCTAAAGTACAAATCGCAAGTAGACGTTTAATACAACAAAAGCGTACGAGCAACAGTCATAGTATAGTCACCTTCACAATTGTCTTCTACGAATTTTGATCCCATCTCAAAATTGTCGCATGGCCACTTCATCGTCAATGATATCAAACATGTTCTTTTCTCTATGCATGTCGCTAAGCCATCATGAGTTGGTTTCTTATCTGGTTTATTCTTAACAATGTTCGTCACAGAAATCAGATAATTTGTTTAAAAAATCTTATTTTCGCAAAAGAAGAAGAAGAAGGAGCAAAGAATATAAACCCATAAGCTTTTGAGCGAATACTTAAAAATTGAGAATAAGTATACTGGAAGTCTTAAAAATTTGTCACGAAAATACAATTGAATTTTAGAATTTTGAAAAAGTACAATTTAAATCTTAAAACTCATTACAAAAATATTATTAAATTTTAAAATTTTCAAAAAGTGCTATTCACGGAAAGATTTAGTTTGACTAGTTTGACTAATTTAATAAGTATTAGAATTAGATTGTATTTTTTATTATATTTGAAAAAAAGTAAACACTGAATTGTACCCAATTGAGAAAACTAGAGTACTTGAAAGATTAGAATAATTGAATGGGATGATGATGCGATGGACGAACTGAGAAATGCGACGCGCCAAAAGTGACGTTTTCTTTTTTGACCTTGACTAAGGTGGGCTCTTATTATCTTAAAGGACACCCGATCAGAGTAAAAATCGGAGGCGTCAAGGTCCGGCCCACCAGTCTCTGGATTCCATCTCCCCAGGCAGGACGAGTAGGGACCGCCGCCGCCGCCACCTAGCCCTTCGCCCACCGGTCGCTGGCCGCCGATCGCTGGCACTATTGAGGAAAAAAAAAAATCTTTTTTGTCTGTATCAAATATATTTTTATTTATTTATTATTTTGAGAATAAGAAATTTTTGTAATTCTTAAATACCTTATTTTCTCAAAAACTGTTTGAGAGTAAAAATAGAAAATAACTATTTCTCAAAAGAAATTATTTTCGAAATAAAAATGTTACCAAACGCACCATAATCTTCTAATATCTTTATTATCTTTGTTTTAATTAAAATGCCTTGGATGGAATAAGTGCTTTTGAACTCTGAAACATAAAACACGATGTGTTCTTGCATTTTTTTGATTGAAGTACTCATTTTGCCCCATTTTTTCAGAGAGTCGAATGAACTTTTTGCAATGATAATATTCCAATGTCTTTATTATCCCCGCTTTAATCGAAGTACCTATTAAATAGTAATTATCCTTCTATTATCTCTGTTTATTTTCCGAAAAATGAAAGATTTGAAAACTATCTTTCTAAAAGTAATTATTTATATTGTTCCAAATAATTAGTCAATGAAAAAAATTATTTCATTATCAACAATATTTATTGGACGATGAGTTCTTTTCACGTCTACTTTTATAATTAATATGAGTAATTATTTTTATTAAATATTTTTAAATTATTCATTTTTTTTTAAATGAACGCACTCTTAAACTTATTGACAATTGATTTGTAAGAATTCGAGAATGGTCGACTCCAAAGTTTTGCGTTAACAACATATTTTATTATTTAGTAGCAAGTATCTTTGGGTGCTCGAATTAATTAGAATTAGAATTGACAACTTTAAAGATCCTTTGAAAATCGGGAAAGAAAAACACATATTCGAGAAAAACGCAAAGTCCATATATTTTAAGTAAAAGAATTACACCTTACTGTAATAATTAGCAAAGGAGTGGGTCCCAATTGTACCCTTTACAATTTGTTTCCTTAAAAAAAAAAAAAAAAAACAAACGAATATAGGATAACGACAGAAACACGTGGCAGGATAATACCGACAGGTCGCATATGAGCATCAGTCCGCGAGTCGCCGTCACGTGCAGTCTTTTGTTTTCGAATATTTATTTTTTAATTTTCTTTTGGGGTTTAGTCGGGCTGGTTATGATTTTAGTTTTTTTTTTTTTTTTGATCGAAGGTTATGATTTTAGTTGACTTAAAGGGAATTACGGATTTTACCATTTCTTTTTTTAATTATATTTTTTTTAATCCTCGGGAGCACCGGAAAATATCTCGACGCTGGTAAACCCTGACCGCCCCGCACGTTGCACGTGCCGGCACATCCTGCCGCCTTGCACGTACGTACTCCCTGAAATAATTTTTTATTTTTTTGATCAGAAAATATTTTTTATTTTATTTTAATGATTAAGAGATCGCAAGGCAAAATACGAATAAGCTAGAAAAGTGTGTCATTTAAAAAATCATGCATGGGAGGATTTATGAGCAAAATTAGCATTTGCTAATTTGGTGTGCATCACGCTTTAATACCACCTCTTAGTTAATAGTGTCACTTGATTAATGCATATGGTACAGTATTTCTTCAACCTTACTTGAAAAGTGAATTATTGACAACTTCATATACAAGTTGATATATATATATATATATATATATATATATTACCTCCATTGGTATCAAGTAACAATACTTGAAATTGTGCTAAATTAGTTTGATGACTTGGGAGCTTCATATTAATTTATTTGTATCGTGTATTCGTGTGATTTTATTCATTTGATCAGACGTGATTAATTTACTAATGTCATAATGCTAGTATGCTTAGAGTTGTCATATGACTATCGACATGATATACTATATGAAAAATTCATAAAAAATTAAGTGAAGATTTTACGTGTTTCTGACAAGATTGTCGTCTCTTATCACTTAGATTTGACATCAATCGGTTCAAGTGGCGAAAACCATCAACGCGACTAGATTTAGTGGCCATTGATTGCTATCGTTGAAAATTAGGCCAACTTATCTTCTATAGAGGTGAGTAATGGTAAGCAAAGAGTCTTCAATCTTCGAGAGTAATCAGGGTGGCGGCAACTGTCCTTTTTCTTTTCTTTCTATTTCTTTTTCTTTAAGTCATAGTATTAGTAGATTTGGTTTGTGGTCGGGCCACTAGCTAGACTAGCTTGAGTTTGATGGTCCCTAAGGGCAAGATGGGCACATCTGGGCAAACAATCTTTCTCTCGAGCTCGACTTGCTCACTTTGGCTCGTTTAGAATTTTCTGGATCTAATTCATTTTACATAAATAATTACAAATTTTTTAAGCATGGATGGGTCTTAATGGCACGGACCTTATAAAGAAAAGAAATCGGATTGGAAAAAGGTAAAAAGAAAAATAAAAAGGAAGAACTGCTATTATTATTAATATTGGTCAAGAGCACATTATTTTCCGCGAGCACATTTGACAATTTCCCGTGGTAATTCCGCGAAAGGGAGCTTAATTTCCCCCTGCGGAACGTAGAGCCGAGGAGGGCGCGAGGATGCCGGGCCGAGGGGGGGATAAAAGCGCGTCCCCATTGGCGGACAGATTACCTGAACAGGCGGTGACCCTGCCACGTCATGGTCCAATCCCTTATCTCCACGTCGCCCTCTTCCCTCTTCCCTCCCACACCCTAGCACAAACCCCGATGACATATTCAAACGGGTCGTGCAATCGGGGCCCAAAAAATCAAAAAAGGAAAAAAAAAACTCGGGGAATTCCAACGTCCCAGATTCTCTTACCGCCCCCAGATCCAGCGGCTCCGATTTCGGGTTCTAGAGCCTTCGAACCTTAGTAAGGGAAATATACGTATATATCTCTCTCTATTTGGTTATAGATAGGCAGAGGGGGTTGATAGCGACGCGTTAACCAGAGTGGGTTAAAATCTAACCAGAGAAAGAGTGAGGGGGGTTGAAGCCGCGTTAAGTTAATGCGTTGCCCCTGCAACCCCAACAGAGCGAGAGAGTGGAAGGGCTGAGGTAGAAGAAGTAAGGAAGGAAGACAGAGAGAGAGACACACACACAGAAGAGGAGAGCGGAAAATAGGGTTTTGTCCTGGTTTTTCGGTGGCCCGGGAGGGACAGAGAATCGCATCCCCCGACCTCGCCGGAGCTCCGGTCATCCCGTCCCGCTCATCGGCCGGGCGCCGCCGCCGCCAGTCCTCCTCCGCCGCCGCTCCTCCTCCGCGCCTGCTCTTTCCCTTCTTCTTCCCGCTTGCCGGCTGGCCCCGGGGCCCGATCCCGTTTCGAGGAGGCCCGGGAGTCTCGTCTGAGCTCCTGTGTCCCGCGGAACTCTGCCAGCTGGCTGCGATTCGGATCTCATGATCTGGTGAGTCCCCCCGCGACCTCAGTCTCGGTTGAATACGTCGTTTGCCCCCGGTCGCGCGTAGCTAGGCGCGGGACCGGGCCGGTGGAATGCCGGCGCGACGAGATCGTTCTCGAGTTAATAGCTATTAGCGTGAGTGAGATGGGTAGTAATCTGGATCCGTGTGCTTCGGCCAGCCCTGTCTCCGTGACTTTGCCCCCTTTTTTTCTAATTCGTACGTTTCATTTGCCTTGCCGTGTTTTTAATTGCCGTGTTATTTGGTGCTTGCTGCATTGACGAACTGGTGGCGGAAATGTTGCGGTTACTGCTCTTGAAGTGTGAACTGATGATGCGTAACTGATGTGATGTGTGACTGTTACTTGCTCGATGTTGGCGCGCGCACGCTTCGTGTTCTCTTGGAAATCCGTGTATTGTTCATGCATTTTCGTTGCTTGGCGGGTGAAACGCTCGGGCCGTGATTCGCATAAAAAGAGGTCGAAATGCTTCGCGTTCCGTCTGAATGACAATCGTTCGTCTCATTTTATGCAGATTCTCTTCCCTTTCTATCCGGGATTTGGCGAGATGGCGCGCTGCATGTAGACAATTAGCATCGGGCAGCCTCTGTTATCTCTCTCCGGTGGCATATCCTTTGCCTCGATTGCGGTTTCATTGGTTGCTGATGGCATCTGATTTTGGATTTACTGATTAATGATACTCGTGTTGGGTTTAGTGCATCCACTCGTCACCGGCGTTGTGGTTTACTGCAATCTTGGGAGGGAATTGCTCTTCAGCTGCCGCCCCTGTTGCTGGCTGCGAAAGCTCAAGCTCTCCCTCTCCATTTCATGTCTCGTGAGTTAGACAGCCCTGTCCAGACTCAGATGGCTGTGGCTTTGTTCAAGACCCCTATTAGCAGGGAGTACCATGGGACTAACAGAAATGAAGGCAAGTCATTCAAGAGCCCTCTTAACGGGGAGTGCCATGGGAGCAAGCCATTCAAGAGCCCTCTTAACGGGGAGTGCCATGGGAGCAAGCCATTCAAGAGCCCTCTTAGCAGGGAGTGCCATGGGACTAACAGAAATGAGAGCAAACCATTACAGAGCCCTCTTAGGACGGAGTGCCATGGAACTAACAGAAATGAGGGGAAGCAACCTACTGGGAGGAGACGGGTTTTCGTGCAGACTGAAACGGGCTGTGTGTTGGGTATGGAGCTAGATCGCAGTGACAATGCCCACACTGTGAAAAGGCGGTTGCAGATTGCTCTTAATTTCCCTATAGAGGAGAGCTCCTTGACTTTTGGGGATAAGGTGCTGACAAATGATCTTAGTGCCGTCCTAAACGATTCCCCACTTCTCCTTACACGGAATTTTCTTCATAGGAGCTCGTCGACACCTTGTCTTTCACCAACCGGGAGGGATACCCAGCAAAGAGATAAGAGTGGTCCGATAGAAATACTTGGCCGGTCAGATCAATGTGAGAGAATCAAGCAATTGGTGAAGGATGTTGTGAAGGCGATTAACACAGGGGTTGATCCAATTCCTGTTCACGGTGGTCTTGGCGGTGCATACTACTTCCGTAATAGTAGAGGTGATTGTGTTGCTATTATAAAGCCGACTGATGAAGAACCATTTGCCCCCAATAATCCTAAAGGCTTTGTTGGCAAAGCTCTAGGACAACCGGGCTTGAAAAGATCTGTGCGAGTTGGAGAAACGGGGATCAGAGAGGTTGCAGCTTATCTTCTGGACTCTAAACATTATGCTAATGTGCCTCCAACTGCTCTGGTGAAGATCACTCACCATATCTTCAATATTAATGATGGAGTGAATCCCGACAAGCCAAATAAGAAGAAGGTTAGCAAGATAGCATCTTTTCAGGAGTTCATACCTCATGATTTTGATGCCAGTGATCATGGGACCTCGAGCTTCCCTGTTTCTGTTGTGCATCGAATTGGAATATTAGACGTTAGAATTTTTAACACGGACAGGCATGCGGGTAACCTTTTAGTGAGGAAATTTGACAGCATGGGAAGGTTTGGTCAGGCGGACTTGATTCCTATCGATCACGGCCTTTGCTTGCCAGAAACTTTGGAGGACCCCTACTTTGAGTGGATTCACTGGCCTCAGGCTTCAATTCCCTTTTCTGAGGATGAATTGAAGTATATAGAAGAGCTGGACTATAAAGATGACTGGAAAATGCTGGGGAAGGAGCTTCCCATGATCCGAGAAGCTTGTCTCCGCGTGCTGACCATCTGCACCATTTTCCTGAAGAGAGCTGCTGCATATGGCCTCTGTCTTGCTGAAATTGGTGAAATGATGAGCAGGGAATTTCGCAATGGTGAGGAAGAACCGAGTGAACTAGAGGTAGTGTGCATTGAGGCGAGACGGTCTATAGCTGATAGGGATCTTTTGTCCCCCAAGTCTTACCTGGGAGACGATGAGTTTCAATTTGATATTGACTGTGAGGATATTGAGACAGGCATCATGCCGAAGATGACCATGGATGATTATATGTATAGAGAACCTTTTGATTTTGGAATAGGTAGTAATGGCCGGAATCCTCTGTCTAGACTGGAGGAGGGAAGTGACGAGGAAGAAGAGAGTGAAGATGAAGAAGAGAAGAAGAGGGATGGTGTTGCTGGGGTCGAGGCATTTGAGAAGATTCCCTCGGTCTCAAAACTTTCCATGTCCTTAAAAAACACCGTCTTGAGTAAAAAGAGTCCGAAGCAACCCAAAAATTCGGGTATGATGCAGGAAAATGGCTTCATGGCTAATACGTCATCTGGGCACAGAAGTGCAAATGAGCAGCTTCCTGCAAGTGTGAGCTTTGTGAATCTTGCGGACATGTGTGAGGTGGATTGGCCGCTTTTTCTGGAGAGGTTCCAGGAGCTGCTGCATCCAGCATTCGATAATAGGAAGTCTGCTATCTCAGGCCAGAGGCAGAGACTGAGGCTTGGGACTTCTTGCCAGTTTTGAGACTTACAAGTTAGTAATATGTCCGGAAGGTTGTCATTTCCCAGGACGTAGGCTTGCGGAAGTGGAGGGTTGTTGTAATATGTCCGGAAGGTCATCTTTTCCCAGGACGTAGGCTTGCGGAAGTGGAGGGTTGTTAGTAGGATTAGATTGCTTTGTGATCTCCGCGAGGGTGTTTAGCTTGAGCATCAGTAGGATGAGATCGTGTAAATATTGTTGCCATCGGCTAATTCCAAGCTGGGTAGAATTGGCTGTATTTTTTTTCCTTTTTCCTTTTTTTATTTTTTTTTTTTTATATAAGCTTGTTTTTTGAATTTTAACTCTCACTATCAGACTTTGTTCGATAAATAATTTGTGGAATGAAATTAAGAAAAAGATGTTGTGTAAATTTAATGGGTGTGTTTCTTGAGTATTCATCTTATTTCAAATTAGAGCTGTTGAGTATATTAATACACTACTTAAAGTGGCTAATATTGGGGTCATCTTTCCATTGTCTTAGGTTGATTGGTAGCATTGCACACTGTAATGGTGGTGTTTGGGTTGGATTTCAATTGCCGCGTTGGATTTCCATTGTTTGAATACTGTTGCAGTGCGAAACATTGGATGGTTTTTGTACGTTGTTTCCTAAAAGGAGCAAATGGGTTGATGTGATGGATTTCTTGCTCATCCTTCTTCCAGCTATGTTTCGGCAAGTTGTGCTGTTATCAAGTTCGCATGTGCTCAGGTTTTTTCCGAATTTGAAAGAGTTTTGGTACCCGAGCTCGTTCATGCAGATCAGGCATCTATTTTATAGGCTCTTTATCTTGTTATGGAGCACAGCCCTGGCTCTTCTTTTCCTTTCCTGGTTTTCTGCACGTACGACTCACCTTAGTCTCAATTTGCCATATTTTTGTTTCTAGGAGTGGTTTTCTTGAAGATGCTTCTTCCTGAAGTGACTCTAGCCTTACATAAATAAAGACAAAACAGGGGCAGGAATCTCGTTCTCTCCGCCTGCGGGATGCCGAAGCTGAAATCAGCTACTTATAGGTCCTGTTGACGTTTATCTCCTTTCCGTTGCATCTTTTGTTTGGCTCAATGTTGCGATTTTATTATGCTAGCTAGAAGCACATTCTCTTATCATGTCAAATTAGGTGACGAAGCGATTTGTTATTCTACTTGATACTACCAATGCCGAAAGGGACTCCAGTGTTTGTTTATGTGTGTAGGCAAGGCGTCATGGTTGTTCAATTCCACTGTTCAGGAGCAAAGGATTGCCCAAGAAAACGCCATCGATGCTGACACAGCAAGGAAAGAAATGTATACCGAGACAACCAACCGAGTTATCATCACATGCTGTGTACCCCTTAAAGAGTTGTTCCGGTTTTTATATACGGGATTGGATTGGCTTTTCAACTTGGTGGAGTGGTCAAACAAATCACTCTTGTTGAATTCCTGCCCTTTTTCTTCTTCCCATTTGGAAACTGCCAACAGAACATGAATTTCCCGCTTGTTTAATCTCTAACTAAAGCTTTTGATGGAGTCAGCAAAAAACATGATTAACAATCGGAACAAGCATATGTACTTTAAAAGATTGGTCTACCAGTCGAGCACGCCAACTATTTTTGAGAAAAATGATTAATGAATTCTGATTCAGTGTGCAATGTTGTCTTAGAACTTGTTTAATGCAGTTCCGAAATTTTGGTGCAATGTGCAATGCTATTTCTAAACTTTTAATTCATTTAACATAAACCTTAAACTACCGTGTGAGCATGACGCAAATGTGAGGACTATGCTGAACATTTCCCAATAGTTCAGGGAATACATCGAACTGATTTAGAGTCTATAGGCGACATTGGGATGATATTGCTCGTAAAACTAGAGGTCAAGGGTTATCTTATTTTATTGAGTGGCATCGAGAGGCTTAAAGAACGGTTATACCATTCGAGAAATCTTATGATGTGATTTGACCATACCGATGGATCCTTCGAGATCTGACACATCAACCCAATATTGATATTTCACTGTATCGGTAATAATGCTTAGTTTGCATTGATCTCGATGCACAGGCTGATCTGTTGTCGTCTAGCACCACCAAAACCTGGTCCAGTTTTAAACTCCAATCCACAGCAGCCGAGATTTTCTCCAAAGCATTAAAGAAATCGTTTGGCCTTTTTAAGGTTTGGTGAAGTTTCGCTACCTAACAGCCTATTCCTCAGCAGATGAGGACTCTACGTCAAGGCGGTCACAAATTTTCCCCAATTGGACTCTGAATCGGTGAGAAGGAATTGGTGGAGCCGACGAGGAAAGTGTGGGCTACGGACAAGAGAATGGCAGCGCGAACGTGGCAGCCTGATCTGTTTTGCTTGGAGTAGCATAAATATTTGTTTCCTTACCCTCCTTTTCCTGACCCTGTCAAGTGGGTTAGTGGTGGGTACAGCCTTAAATGTCTTGTAATGAAAGCATGGAATGATGAGGAGGAAGGAGAGCCCCATGAGCATAAAGGATCTGAGATAACAAAATGGGACCAGAACTTGTCTGGTTGTCCCCTTGCGGAGCACCTAGTATGGATTCTCAAGCAAAAGGTGATGCCCATGCCCCTAGTAATAAACACTGGAGCCACTCACTGTCACTGCAGGATCAAGAGTAGTTGTCAAGGATATCTCGCTATAATGAAGTCATATCCCTCTCGAGTTGGCTTTTTATAATCTTTGCTTTGAGGGAGGGAGATTCTTGACCCAAGTTTGGCACGGACCGGTTCTTGTTCGATTCGCAGGTTGGTGAAGGCACATGCTCTGGCGATCCCATTGATTTGAGCTTTGAAAGTAACATGGGGTTATGTGAGTTTGTAGAAAAAGAAAGCGGGCCTAACATCATTGTCTATGATTCCTATGTCTCTACCACATGGGAAGTTGAACAGTCGTTTTACTAGTTACACATCTTGGAGGACATTCTTGCTGTTGACGCCGAAAAATGTTCCAAGCTGTTGACCTCGACTCCGACCGTAAGAGACTGAGCAAGATGCGATTGATAAAGAAATTGGCTTAGTGTTGAGAACTCTTAATCGGCAAATTCAATTTGTCAAGATGAAAATTAATTTTAACTGATTGAGGATATATGGATGAAGAAACCGCCCTAGTGTTGGAGTTGATAATCCTGAATATAACAACAGTTAGAGAGACATTTATAATAGGGGTGATTCGACACAACCATCAAGTAGTAGAATTAAAGATCTCGAGAGCAACTAGAGATGATAGTCACGAAAGAATGGACGAAAAACAACCATCAAACGGTGGAGTTGGTTATTACTAAGTAACCCTTTGTAAATAGAAATTGTTGAATCGTGGGAGTAATTCACGATGTATTTGATTTCTTTGTAACTATCGTTTAGTGTCAATAATAAATATAAATACTTGAATCGTAATTTGTAGTAATGACCATCGATCAATAAAAGAATAACAAGGTGTTCAAATTTACTTCCATTACCTTTTACATGGTTGTGCACGATTGCCTCCGGTCTTAGAATATTAATATTTTTCGTTACTTAAGTTCCTTGTCCAAGAAGCAACAAAGAACCTCTCACAACTTTTGCTGATTCACTCATGGATCCACGTTTTGAAAGATATTTCGTGTTATCTTTCCTGGCGAAACACCTGTCAATGGTCATCATAAGCTGAATGGCTTTCGAACTATGCCATACCATGTGCAATCATCACAAGTCTCTTTAACAAGACCTTACATGATTAAAAGTTGCGATTGATCTGGTCCATGTTGACTAGGTTCCGGTCAAGTCTTGCCCCAAATGCCCTTCCCTCAAGCCCACGGTCGTTTTCGACAAAGCCTATGGTCCTGTCAGCTGATCATCTAGAGTTTTCTAGTTTGGGTGATTGGCACCTGGCAGTCCGTGCTTCAGCCAATCCTTTTGAAGTATGGTACGGCCCATAAGCAAATGAATGATGCTCCGGCAGATCCACAATCCACTTTGCCATTGGTCTCGTATAGGCCCATTAAATAAATGGATCGGCTCGAAATGCTTCAAGTTAATTGGTCTATTTTTGCAAAAAAGGATTTTGGCGACCCGAACCTGTCCCAACTTGGGATTAAATTCTTAACCACTTTTCTCCTCGAGTTGTTGCCCTTAAAGAATGAGTCCATTGTGGTTGAGCTCTAGTGTAAAAAGGTTGGGCTTGAGACTTTGATGCCTATGCCCTAGCTCTCCAACACCTGTGTTGGAGTTCATTGAGGCCAGGCATAGAGATTAGGCCTAGGACACGATGCCCTTGTTTGGATTCCTGATGCCTTGGCGCTCGAGCTCGGATCAATCAAGGTAGGGGTCGGAACCTAGCGCTTATGCTCGGGACCTAGCGCTCTAGTTGAGTCCACTGGGGCTAGGTCTAGGATCTCAATGCTCATGGCCTTACACTTGGGCTGGGTCCATTGAGGGGTTTGGAACTTGAAATGGGTGAACTCTCGACTCATTTAGACTCATTTATAATTGACGATTTATTTTTTGGACCTAGTTAGTCCTGTTTCCAAGGTTTTAACCAAACCATTTATGACCTGTCCATAAAAAAATTAGTTAAAAGAATGGGTTTTGGACCATTTCAGCACATCCACTACACAAGAAGTTTGGAATGAATCTTTGATTAAATCTGTTCATGGACCTGGCAATTCGTCCGGAGCATACATCGGCAAGCATACAGTGGAGATGGTCCATCATCCACTTGCCCCAGCTCAGAAATTGAAATGCATGTCTCCTTTAGTGATCTACGACTATTACTTAGTCAATTTTATTCGATATAAGTGGTGATGATGATGATGGCCTTCCCTTATAAATAAGGAAGAAAATTCATTTAGATAAATAAACAATTATGGCTAAACACTCCAATTTTGTGGGAGAAAAAGAGCCCATAGTTAACTTTGCTAGAAGTAGGAACATGGGGATATGTAGGCGATTGCAATTTCTAATGCAAATTCTCCGATAGGGTGATCGTTCGTCCTTATCTCATTCGTCACAACGAAAGGCCGATCGTATGATTGATTACATCCGTTGCTTTTGCAGTCGGCCCAACTCCTTCACAAATTCTTCCAAGCCTCTCCAAGAGCTCCCTCCGCCGGGCTCCACCGCCTCCACCGCCTTCCTCCTCAGCTCCTGCACCCTCGCCTGCTCCGGCAAGTCCTCCCTCATTGAGGCCGCGATCGCCCGGCTCAGCTCGTCTGGGTCCGGCACGGTGTCTGCCCCCTCGCACGCCCTCACCGCCACGCCCATGTCCTCCACCAGCAGCCGCGCATTCACGAACTGGTCCGCCTCCATCGGCCATGCCAGCACCATCTTCCCGGCCACCATCGCCTCCTGGACCGAGTTCCACCCGCAGTGACTCAGGAACCCGCCCACCGCCGGGTGCCGCAGTATAGGCACCTGCGGGACCCATCCCGTCACGACCCTCCCCCGGCCGGCCACCCGGGCCTCGTAGCCATCCGGGACGGCCCCGTACCCTTCCTCCGCCTGTTGGGCCGTGGCGGCCTTGACGACCCACACGAACCGGGCCCCGCTCCTCTCGAGCCCCGACGCCAGGGCCTCCATCTGCTCCCGGGCCATGAGCTTCTGGCTACCGAAGCACACGTAGAGGACCGACCCGTCGGGGCACCCGTCGAGCCAGCCGAGGACGTCGCTGCCCGGTCCTGCTCCGGTGCCGGGGTCTGCCTGGCCCAAGACGTCGTTGAGCCCGATCAGATTCAGCGGACCGACGCTGTAAACCCGGTCGTGGCCCATTTTCCGCCTCAGATGCTCCAAATACTGGCCTTCAGAGTGATCGAGCGTATTGAACACGCAACCCCAAGAGGCCATATTCCCAAACATTCCCCTTTTGACGATCTCCCAATCGGGGTCGGCCTCCCTGTAGAGGCGGAATATGGACGGCAGGTGCTCCTCCCGGAACGACGGCGCTCCGGGCAGATCGGAGAGCTCCACGGCACCGGCGCCCGCGCTCCTCACGCTCTCCCCGTTCCGGAAGCAGAAGTCGATGACCAACGCCAAGAACGCCGCGACCGAGAAGAAGGCGATCCGGGGTATGCCGAGCTCGGCGGCCAAGTCCTGGGTCCATCCGAGGAAGAAGTCGGAGAAGATGGCCACGGGAGGGTTGGGGTGGGAGGCGAACCACTGGGCGATGGGTAGGCGGAGGCCGGAGAGGGCGGAGACGACGTGGACGTTGCCGGCGTTGCCGATGTCGCGGACGTTCTCGGCGCCCGGCGGGAGCTTGGGGTGGGGAGGGAAGGGGAGGACGAGGGTCTGGATGGAGGGGTGGGCGGAGAGGAGAGGGGCGAGGAGGGGGAGGTTCTTGGGGGTGACGAGGACGGTGAGGGCGAGGCCGCGGAGGGAGAGCTGGTGGGCGAGATCGAGGTGCGCGAGCATGTGGCCTTGCGCTGGGTATGGGAATATCAGTATGTGCGGAGGTGGAGGCTCCATGGAGACGAAGAAGACGAAGACGAAGAAGATGAAGGAGAAGGAGAAGAGACTCTTTAAGTTGATTTCTCCGTCACGAATTGTCATTGTCAAAGTTGGAAAGTTGTGTACATGGGCCCGGTCAGATAGCGACAGGGAAGAAGCAGAGTGGAGAATTTCTCTCTTGCATGGTGATAACTTCCACTGAGGGTTTGGGCACTACACTTTGAGAAAATATTGGCTGCGAATCACAAATAGAAATCTCGCCTCTCCTTGTCTCTTCACGTACCTTCTTTTCCCCCTGACCAAATATTTTCTCCATTGTATCTGCAGACTCTCTCATTCCCTTCAAGTCAACGCAAATTTTTCTTTCTCTCCGACGCCCGCCGCACACCCACCGGCGACCGCTACAACGACAGCCACACACGATCGAGCCAAGGCAAAATTTTCTCTCTCTCTGATGCCCACCGTGCACCCACCGGCGATTCACTGCTCCGGTGGTTGAATTTATCCTAAAAGCCCTAATCGAAAACAATCAAAGATAGCCTCTTACACCGCGAAAACCCTGCAACCCAAGAGTCCAAAGGAAAATCACCCGTCACGCCCAGTACACGCGAAAATATCATGCGGCAATCATCAAGTAGTTTAATCAGTCAGTTAAGAGCCACTAATCCGGATCGAGTGAGCTCCTCACGACCCCTCATGTTAACAAAAGATTTAACGTAACAAGAAATTCCCAAGCCCCGCGAACAACAGAAAACAAGCAATCCACAAGCGACGACTGGAACCCGTAACGCTCAGCAAACGCACTTTGACCGACCTGCGACACATCTCCCTTAGAAGTTCCTAATGCTCTCACCGCCTGCCCTCATGCTATGGTCCCTTGTGGTGGGTCAGTCTTAGAGTATCGACAAGAATGTCGATTAGTGAGTTGCTGATGTTTTGGGATTCAAAAAGATCAACATTGACCCGGAGAGAAAACCTTTGTCCCACCCGAATCCTGCAAAAAAATTCACATGCTTCGCCCATGCAATTTATGCAAGAATCGATCGGTGGACACGACCGTTGGTGCGCCAAATCCTTAGAGTTGAAGTAATGAAGAAGCTGTGAATTTCTGTGAGAGGCTAAATATTATATTTTAATTTCAAAATCTGTTACACTGAGTTACGCGGTATAAGTTAGCCAAAATAAAGCTCAAAAGGCATCTGCGTTCTCTAAAAAGACAACTCGTATGCCTTCTCTTCTATCCAGACAAAATCTGGAGGTGGTCGTCGGGGGCGGCACGACGATTCGTCCGTCGAACGAGGGCTTGGGTCGGACTGAGCAGGATGTCTCGGAGGGGCGGCCCGAGGGTCCTCAATCGTGCGCGGCTGTCGTCGCGGTGGTCGCCGGTGGGTGCGCGGCAGGCGTCGGAGAGAGAAAAATTTGCGTTGGCTTGAAGGGAACGAGAGGAAGAGTCTGCAGATTTCCTCCTGCAATGGAGAAAATATTTGGTTAGGGGAAAGAAGGTACGTGAAGAGACAGGGAGAGGGGAGAGAGTGCAGAGGATTTGGGGGGGAGAGAAGAAGAGAACGTGCAAAGTTTGAATTTTGTTTTCCCCTGACAAGTCTGACGTTCCGGAGCCTCTTCCCATTTATCACGCTAGCACACAATTGGCAACCAATATTTTCTCATATTTTGAGAACGACCAGGCCCGCTCACGTTTTCCATGCTTTCCGACAGGGCGACTGTAATGTGAGCAGGATGTTGATTCGCCACCCTACAAAACGGGCACCAACATTTCGTATGCCTTCTCTTCTATCTAGACAAAATCTGGAGGTGGTCGTCGGGGGAGGTACGGCGATTCGTCCGTCGAACGAGGGCTTGGATCGGACTGAGCAGGATGTCTCGGAGGGGCGGCCCGAGGGTCCTCAATCGTGCGCGGCTGTCGTCGCGGTGGTCGCCGGCCCACTAAAAAAAACAAAAGGCCCACACGGAATTTTTCTTGCCCAGTCTTGAGAGTCTGCAGATTTCCTCCTGCAATGGAGAAAATATTTGGTTAGGGGAAAGAAGGTACGTGAAGAGACAGGGAGAGGGGAGAGAGTGCAGAGGAGGGGAGAGAGAAGAGAACGTGCAAAGTTTGAATTTTGTTTTCCCCTGACAAGTCTGACGTTCCGGAGCCTCTTCCCATTTATCACGCTAGCACACAATTGGCAACCAATATTTTCTCATATTTTGAGAACGACCAGGCCCGCTCACGTTTTCCATGCTTTCCGACAGGGCGAGGTGGGAGACCCCATCACGGCATTTACTATATGGACAGAACAATAATGAAGCTATGGCTAGTTAATCTACTAGCATATTATATGGTATCCACTTTATGAACCTTGTTTTAATCTCTGTTCCTAGCTAGCTATGTGCAAAGCACGATATAAATATATAAAAGAGAGAACAAAATGAAGCTATGGCTAGTTAATCTTTGAAATGGTTAGAAAGTATGAACGGGGAAAGATGGCTTTGAATCTATCAAGTGTTGGTATCTATACCTATGAAAAGATAAGTTCGAATATGTCATGTAACTATAGTTAGGGACTCTCAACGTTGATAATTGACATTTCATATATAAGAAAAAAATGTGCTTATAACTAACTGGTCACTTTTTAGCATATTAAGAAGCTTAGTTAAAGAATGATTCTTTAACATATTGAAAAACTAGTACCTCCATAAACTGGTTAGTGAGGGAAATTTTTTTTTTGTTATCGTTAGAAATCTTTGTATAGCACACAATTATGCATATATTAGGAGGTGTTGGCACCTAAAAATGACCAATAAATATATTGGTCATTTTGAGAAAGACATTGACTCGTGAGCCATCCACCGTATAAAGTAACATATCGACTATTTTTATTACGATATGCTATGGAAATTACGTCTGATATTTGTTTCCCTAATAGGATTTGGCACGTGTGAGATCGACATTGACCAATTGTGATGATGCCAACGTGGAAAGATAAGTGGAGGCAATTAAGCCGTGACCCTCGAATCATGGGATGTGAGTATCATGGCCATAGACGTGGCCAGAGCAACTAGCATTTATGGAGTTGCATTTGGCATGACGCCAAACCGGTTAAAGTTTGGAAAAGGTGCAAAGATGATTACTTCCTCGTCAGAGTCATCCTAAAATATATGAGGGACGGAGATCGCTAAAACACATAGAAATCAGGGCCTACTATCAAATTGGATCCAGTTCCCTCCCAATGTCTATGGAACTTGCTATGTATTGATGCCCACTTTTCGGGCCCCTCCATTTTGGACTAGATCAATGGAAATTTCTGTTTCGACCAAAAAAAAAAAAAATGAGGGATTGACTAGATATATCACATGATATGAAAAGATATCATATGTGGAGAAGCGTAAGCATGAATACTGAATTTGTTTCCAGAAACTAAAGCCTGTGGGCCCACGTCCTAGGCTTGGATAAACCTTTTAAAATATATTATAAACCCATTTCTTAATTAATATATAATGGATTGAATCATTATATGAGTTAGATATATTCAGTAAATGAGTTATAAATATGTTTATAATGACAAAACCAAAAAATATGTGGATGTTAAATAGGTTAACAATTTATCCAAACTTAACTCATGTTTTGTGACTTTCTCTTTACCTTTTATGAGAAAATAATAGACTCATCAAATTGTTTCAAATTTAGATAAGTCTTGGTGGGGCTACAAGATTGGCTTGACTTCATCATTATTAAAAATATCAAGACAATTTTTTATTAATCTAGTCATTGGAATATATCTTTTCTTGGTTGCATTTGGCATTGTTATTTTGTGTAACATTCTAATCTTAGTTCTTATTATTGCGATTTATCGTCAGTATAAATCATCTTTTTCAATATCTTAGATTCCATTTAATTGAAATCTCATTTCCTCCATATTATTTCTTGCTGTAATTTTGTTAATTTACCACCAAGTACTCACTTTCTCTTATTTTTCATTGTTAATTAATAGAAAAATTGACGATTCTATGCAACGTCAAAACCAATAATTTACCATCTTATATCTAAATAATATATACACATGAGGGGCTTAAAGTGGGTTAACTAAGTGGATATGAAATTTCATATGTTAGACCAAATATGAAAGTATTTTAGTAAATGGGTCAGGTTAAGTATGGATCATTAAATTTGTATTGTATATAAATGTGTAAAAACATTAATTGAGTCGATTAATGTTGGACCATTTTCGATCGAATCCACTTGTTTGATGGCTGTAAACTTAGTAAACAAGTTTAGAACATGGGGAGCGAGCCTTAAAACAAGGAAGTGAGATCTAGAGACAATGGGTGTCTCTAAAGAGCACATTCAATCGAATCGCAAGATTTAGAGCATGTTTGTTTATGGTCCGCTTGTGAATCTACGTGTCATACATTTTATAATTTGAGAGTTTTAGATGTTATAAACTAAGAAAAATTTAATCGCACCCATTGCGAGATATAAATTGAATAAAAAATAAAAATCTATCTAGATATAGAAGGAACTACCGTTACAAATTTAGGTTAAGCGGGTGCAAAAAACCAACTACTGCACATTATCTGTGGAGTGTAGTTTTGGGTGAAAGACGAAGTTAATTCATTGATGTAGCAAAGAGAAAGTGTTACACTTGATTCCAACAAGAATGTAGCAATGACACGGACATTTTTTCACCGAAATACGCAGTCTCAAATACAAACCAATAACAATATATATATATATAATAAAAGGTAAAACAGTAAGAAGAAGTAAGGATTATTTAAAGACGTCAATAAATGCTCATATGTAAATAAAAGATGTAAATAAAAGTGTAAGAAGAGTTCTTCACTCCTTTTCACTTCTCCACTTCTTCATCCATTCAACAATTGTCCTTCTTACATTTCCTTTCAAAATCAATAACTAAGTACTTGGTTCTGATCGATTTTTGGTAAGAATTTTATATTCCTATCTTACCATTCTATCATCATAAACCCCTGTTAGATCAATGGTTACAAACTTTATTCATGGTTTGTGAATCAAAAAATCTTTATATTGCACTTATATTTCTTATGTAACTTTAAATATCTGTACTTGTGACTTTCAGTTAATGCAATATTCTATTTAAACTTTCTTATCGTCTACTTAAATTATTGCACATACCCCACAATTGGCTGGTTTAATCACCTATGGTTGGTGATTACCTGCAATTTATTCATATGTACTTCTTTTTACTATTTTACCCTTATGCTTACAATTATATTTCATTTCTCTCAAGTACAATTATGCTTCATCTACTTTATTGCATCATCACCATTGGTTAATTGAACCGTTTTGCTAAGCTGTTAAATCATTATTTACCATTAATTAAGATTAAGCTTAAGCTTAATTAATTCTGTCTTAATTTTCTAATATATGTATATATAAGATAAATCAATATGTTGGTTGTAATATTAGAATTTCTAAAATCTAACAAAAATAATATATACACTTTCAAACTAACAGCTAAACCCAACAAACTCATCGTGGTTATATTAAGCTCGAATCTAAAAATCTCACTATCAAAGTTTCCTACTAATAGCACTCTCATCCTACTTATTGCTAACCAAAGAACCTCAAAAACACTTAAGATAAATGGTATAAGCAACTACATCACAGTAAGTGGTATATCTATTTTGAGTAGATCGAGTATTCTATATTAGAACTCATTTATCCTAAATCTTGTTATTATATATTGGGGATGTTAATGGGTTGGGTTGGGTTTCCATGCTACCCGACTCAACCCAATCTGATCCGAATCATAAAAGATATGTGTTCTATCTAAGCCGAACTTGACTTGAATCACATAAGAAATATGATTTTTTTTTTTTTTTTGGTTCAAGCTTATATCCATATTTTTTAAAAGCAGTAACAAATTTCTTTTCCAAGATCACCACTGGAGGCCAAGAAATTTCGTTTAATATAAAGAAAGGGCCATCTTGTTCCAAGCTTAAAACTCCATTGTCAATTGGCAAAGGAAATTCACAAAAGTAATCGAAGGAGTCTTGTTGACTAGGCCTACAGCCACATAACCAAATGAGAATAGCATATCCGGGCTCCTCTAAGATGCTACAGATCAAAATCTATCTATTAATTAGTCAAAAAATAAACATCTATGACCAGATATCAAAAGCAATATATCAAATTATTTCCAATACAATCCCTCTAGCTACATGGATGGACTCTTCTCCAAACAGCAATTTGGCCAAGAATAGGATCAAGAAGTTTATGAAATGAGATATTCTTAATAGGTCTTACGGTTCCTAGAGGCCCATTCAATCAAATAGTTTCCTCTACCAGGCCCAAGGCGAACCAATCTCAGCAACTCAGGTGGACGAAAGACATCCTTTTAATAAAAGAATAGACATCAATTTGTAATATTTGGAAAGCCGAAAACCAATGTTCTTAATCTTGAATAACTATATGTTCCGATTTCTTTAATGAAAACGATTGTACAAATACAAAGAGTAGCTTTGAAATTCGAAGACAAAAGCTAACAATGGAAGACTCAACGCTATACAGAAAACAAATAGAAGGAAAAATCAACTAATTGCTTTAAATCCACATCAGCTTGCTGAGGTGGATTTATCATTGATGTGGAAAAGTCATTTGGACGATTAGTGGTGATCTTGGAGGGAGGTTAGTGATGTTAGATTCGACATTTTTTAGGGAATTAAGTAGATTGATCGAGTATGGTATGACGTTTTTCAAATTTACGGAAAGTTTCCTGTGTGTCAATGATCTACAACCATAATAGTAATCTCTCTGGGGTGGCTTTTTTAATCTAGGCTTTGCAAAGATTTTGACCCAAATTTGGCACAAACTGGTGTGCATTTGAATGAAACTTAGTCAAGACACATGCTGATGATTTTACAGATTGAATTTGAAACTAACATCGAGCTTCATGAGTTCACGAAGAAGAAAGAGGGACTAGCAACAAGGGAAGGTGGAAAGTCTTTTACTAGACACATATCATGGGACATTCCCGTTGACCTTTACTTTGACCATACCCCTTGTAACGACAACAAATTTCTTTTCCAAGAGCTCATATAATCAAAAGCCGTGATGGATTCTCGCTCAAACCCATTTGGGCTTCAGTTGATCAACTTGCAACCAAACCTTATGGTCTTGTCAGCAGACTATGGAGAGGCTTTTTAATTTTGGGTGATTTGCATTCCACCTAACCCTTTGTGCTTTGTGTGATTCCCTTTGAAGTAGGTTTACGGCCCAGGAGCGAATGAATGCTCCCGGTCCCATGCACCAGAAGTCTGCAATGAATCCTGCCTAAAACCACGTGGGGGGAGAAAATATTAGGTGTATTTAATATGTCATGTAGGATGATATCATAAACCATTCAAGAGTTGGGACCAGGCAATTCGTCCAGAGTCATATGCCCTATCGCCAACTCTTCTGTAGTCGAAAGGCTCGAATCAGCCTACTATCGTCCCCACCCATGCTACAGCAAAGGCGTCAAGCCTGACGTCCAGATCCAGTAAGGCCGAGGGCCAACCCTTGTATTTGCACTTAATCCATGATAATAACCTTCACTTACCCGAAAAAAAGAAGAGAGAAATTCATTTAGGAAAATATGTCTGAACTGAGGTTTATGTGGAAGAAAACAGTCCACGGTTACTTTTCTAGGAGTACAAAGCACGTGGACGTAGGCGATTGCAATCTTCCAAACGCAAATTCCACGGTAGCTCTGTTCAACAATTGGGGTCTGTCCCCATCATTTCTGGTTTCGTCGCCCACGATGATAGGCCAATGGTTATGATTACTATCATTGCTTTCGCATCCGGCCCAACTCCTTGACGAGTTCGTCCAAGCCTCTCCAAGAGCTCCCGCCACCGGGCTCCACCGCCTCGAACGCCTTCCCCCTCAGCTCCTGCGCTCTCGCCCGCTCCGGCAAGTCCTCCCTCATCGACCCCGCGAATGCCCGGCCCAGCTCGTCCGGATCCGGCACCGTGTCTGCCCCCTCGCACGCCCTCACCGCCACGCCCATGTCCTCCACCAGCAGCCGCGCGTTCACGAACTGGTCCGCCTCCATGGGCCACGCCACCACCATCTTCCCCGCCACCACCGCCTCCTGGACCGAGTTCCACCCGCAGTGGCTCAGGAACCCGCCCACGGCCCGGTGGCCCAGTATCAGCACCTGCGGGGCCCAACCCCTCACGACCCTCCCCCGGCCGGCCACCCGGGCCTCGAAGCCGTCCGGGACGGCCCCGTACCCTTCCTCCACCTGCGTGGCCGTGCCGCTCTTGACGACCCACACGAACCGGGCCCCGCTCCTCTCGAGCCCGGACGCCAGGGCCTCCATTTGCTCCCGGGTCATCAGCTTCTGACTGCCGAAGCACACGTAGAGGACCGATCCGTCAGGGCACCCGTCGAGCCAGCCCAGCACGTCGCTGCCCGCTCCGGCGCCGGCGCCCAGGTGTCCCCGACTCGAGAGGTCATCGAGCCCGATCAGATTCAATGGGCCGACTCCGTAAACACGCCCGTGGCCAACTCTCTGCTTCAGGTGCTCCAAGTACTGGCCTTCCAAGTGATCGAACGTATTGAAAACGCAACCCCAAGAGGCCATATTCTCCAACATGCCCGTCCTAACAATCTGCCAATCCGGGTCGGACTCCCGGTACAAGCGGAACACGGACGGGAGGTGCTTCTCCCGGAACGACGGCGCTCCGGGCAGATCGGGGAGCTCCACGACGTCCGCGGCGCTGGCCCTCCTTACGCTCTCCATGTTCCGCCAGCAGAAGTCGACGACCGACGTCAAGAAGGCGCCGGAGGAGAAGAAGGCGATCCGGGGGACGCGGAGCTCGTTGGCCAGCTCGAGGGTCCAGCCGAGGAAGAAGTCGGAGAGGATGGCGACGGGAGGGTTGGGGTGGGAGGCGAACCACCGGGCGATGGGGAGGCGGAGGCCCGAGAGGGCGGCGATGATGGGGACGTTGCCGAGCATACCGATGTCGCGGACGTTCTCGACGCCCGGCGGGAGTTTGGGGTGGGTAGGGAAGGGGAGGACGAGGGTCTGGACGGAGGGGTGGGCTGAGAGGAGAGGGTTGAGGAGGGGGAGGTTCTTGGGAGTGACCAGCACGGTGAGGACGAGGCCGCGGAGGGAGAGCTGGTGGGCGAGGTCCAGGTGGGGAAGCATGTGGCCTTGCGCCGGGTGGGGGAATAGCAGCACGTGCGGAGGTGAAGACTCCATGGAGAAGAAGATGAAGGAGGAGGAGGAGGAGGAGGAAGAGGAGATTATTTTGAGTTCCCTGGGTAGGGGAAGGCAGTCTTGAGGCAATGTTCTCGGATGCTCCGCGCGCATTCGAGGTTGTCCTTTTTCGATTCTTTTGTCGATCGGCCTGCCCAGTCAGTCAAACTGTAAAAAGGTTTTCTCCCGACGGAGAAGGAGACTTTTCGTGAGAAAAGATTAGATAGGCTTGTGATAACTCAGCAAAATAATAATTCAATTAATGATCGACACCTGTCCCGTGGGCCCCACCTTTCATAAATTGGCTAACTCTCTCTCCACTCTCTCCCCGACGCGGCGAGCAACAGCCCTCTGCTCTCTCTCCGTCCTGACTCGCGCTTTGCCGCCGGAGAGGGTCCTCGGTGACCAGCCGTCGGCAGTGGTCTCCCCCCTCCTGGTCGACGACAGATCCCATGGTGAAATCACAGTGGTTTTTGGGATGGTGAAATCACGCGCTCCGCCTTTGCCCTCCAAGCGACACCCCCAAGATCGCCGTCGTTGGGGTCAGCAACGACGGAATGGCCATCGCCCAAACCATCCTCATCGAGGACCTCGCCGACGAGCTGGGCCTCATCGACGCCAAGCCTGACAAGCTCTGCGGCGAGATGCTCGACCTCCCTGCCGCCTTCCTCCCCCGCACTAAGATCTCAGCCTCCGTTGACTACTCCGTCGCCAACCGATATTAGACGTGGAGATCTTTAATTCAAACCTTTCTATATCTTATTTATCTTTTAATTAAATTTTTACACTTAATATTAGATAAAAAATGTCAGAAAAATTAAATTAAGCGTACGAGGAAAAGTTAAAATATTTAAATAATAAATTATATTTTTATTTAATAATTTAAATTTTTAGGATAATTAATGATATTCGTCAAATTTCACGCGTGAAGAGATAGATGAGATAAGAATAGAAGAGATGAGGCCTTTCTATTAAACGAGGGAGTGGATCTTTAGATGAGAACCAGTGAGTCAACGAATTGAAGTCGCCTCCAACGTTTTCCATGGTTTGGTAGGTCCAACTCCTTTTGTTTTTTCTTTTTTTTCCCCTTCTCGACGGTGACAAAAGGTTGGATCGACAAGGATTAGATGGGTTTTTGTTGAGTGTCGATCGTGACCCACTCGGAAACCAAAATGCCTAACTCGCATCTTGTCACATCGTTTTCCTTTAATAATTCATAAGCTCACGAACGACAAAGCGAGATATTTAAAGATTCATGAAACACGTAAGTTCCCACCAATCACTTAAGCCTAGGCTTTTTGCGGAGAGGGCATTTGCCTTGGGTAATTTGTAAGGAGTTAGTGACGTTGTTCCCCCAATTCCATGGGGGATCAACTTGACTCTAGGGACTATCTATCACATCATTTTACTATACCAATTTTATAAACTGTTCTTAATATTGAGCAGTCCATTTTCCTAGCGAGCCGTGAATATATATTATCTAATAAAGCATTGTTAAAAACAAGAGAGAACAAAATGGACATATGACTTGTAAATTTTCGGCATGGAAAGTTTTAAAGGGGAAAGATAACTTTAATTCTTTTAAGAATTATGCTTTGTTTGTTTTGCGAAAAATTTGATATTTTTGAAAAATATTTTCCAAGAAGTAATTTTCCTAAAAATGACTATAATTTTTAATGTTTTGGTTAAAATATGAAAATAAACTGGAAATTATTTTCTATCATTTAGAAATAAAAAAACTAGTTTTTCTTTTACTAAATAGATATTCACTATTTGGATGATAGTGACTTAGGCATGGGTGGTGAGGTTTCGACTTGATCTTGATGGACTTGAGCTCGGGTTGGAGCATCGGGGATCTAGGCATAGGGATTGGGGTTTTAAACCTAGCTTTGATGAACTTGAGCTCGAGCACTAGGGATTCGACCACTAGCACCGGGATATTGGGCTTGGGCATTGGGAACCTAGGGCATTGACACTAGGGTCTATGACTTGGCCTCTATGGACCCACGCTTGGCCTCCATTAACTCGGGTGCACCCTTGATGGACTCTGGCTAAAGTGTTGGGTACCCGGGTATGGGTCCTAGACCCAGGTGTTAAAGAGATTGGCAAGAGTACTAGGGTGCTAGGGTCTTGGGTTTGTTCTTGGTGAACCTTGGGCTAGGTGCATAGTGTCTTGGGCCTAAGCGGTGGGGATGGCATGAGCATTAGGCTGAGCTTGGCCTCTTTGCACTTAGGCTTGGTCTAGATGGACGCAAGAAAGGGTTGGGGTTTTCAAATCTAAGTGCATAGTCTCTGGTTTAAGTGTCAATATCTAGTTATATTGAAGCTAATAATACAACTTACAAGGGATGGATAAGTTATTTGAGAACTATGAAAATACTTGTGAAATATAATAGGTTCAATTTCAAACATTAGCAGAAACAGATTGTAGAAATCAAATGTATGTGTTGCTATTTAACATATGGTCATGATAACAAACTTGTAATGCTAATAGTGAAAAGATAGAAGATATTACAAGCACATATATGGTTTGGCTTTATTCCCAAGCCTATATCTATTCTTAACAATAACAACCATAACAAGGTTGGAATCCACTAGTAATCTTTAAGGGAAGTTATGATCAATAAGTACTGTTTTCCAATAAATCACCCTATGACTCATGTACACCTCCTCTTATAATTGATTACAAATATTAGCATGATCTAGACAATGACACTAGGAGCACAAAACAAATATCAATACAAATAGAGGAAAGAAGAAAATTCAAAGCATATGACTCGTTTTGTTTGTTTCCATCCAACCTAATTGCTTCTCTTGGACTCAACATACAACCATACATTCTTAGATGACAGTTGCCCATCAGAATCCTCAAGTAGTCATTGGTTCTACCATTGCCAGTAGCAGGACATTACTAGAAATCGTCAGAATGGCTTTGACATTGGCAATGTCTCTTTGGCAAAAACGGCTTCTCATAATAGTATAAGTGTACTTTTGTCAAGTCTTGCTCATTATTGCATTGCTTTTGATCAACTTTGACGATCTTTTTCCAAATTCTAAACTTTGTTAGTCAATGGATTCATCTTGATTAATTTTGTAATTAGATGATTAAGTGATTAGTAGCTTTTAAGACTAAATATTAGCATAATCCCTTACCCATAATTAGGACGTGCAAATTATTACTAGTTTTTGTTGATTCTATCCACAGACAAATCATGTAAACGACTTGTGATTAATTAGCCAATGGTTCTATCTGAGTATCTTAGCTTCCAAAGACTTCACCTTGGTGACAGATTGACCATGGCACCTCCAAGTCATCATGAACACTTTATCATCTTTGATTTGTTCTCCTTCTTGTCAATACCCTCATCTTTATACGTAGCTTTCGTTAAACTCATATAGGTCATTAGTATTGTCACATTTTTCACTTCATCTAATTAAGGCAACTGCTGTTTGCCAATAATTTGTAGCTCCGATAACAATCCTCTGCACCTGATAACGATGCTAATCTTTGTTTTTGTCTTTCTAAGCATAGTGGCAATTTAGACTTTACCAAGCTATTCATCTTCATGGTCTTTCCAAGTTTTATTGAACATCTTTGTTCTAGGCTTATTCACCATCACTAAGTTCATCCAACTGTTCACCTAATCTTTGCATCTCCAAGCCATTACGAACATCTCTATTCTTCTCGACTTGTTCATCCTCGACCAAGGTCCTTTGAGATGTTCACCTTAAGATCCTTCCAACTTGTAGACATCACCTCAGATATCGGCAGGCGGCTCTAGACAATGGCACCCCTCATATAAGAATCACCTAGTATTGTTATGACATCATTGGTATATTTGTTTGTGCATATATCACTTGGTACTATTCAACAGAGATACACATTAGTAGCCTTTGATTGTCTTTGTCATCGTCCAAACAACAAAAAGGATTTTCCAACAATCACCGCATTGGTGATTTTCCAAACAAGTCATATTTTGGAAAATTATTTCTGATATTTGAAAGAGGAAATCAATTTCTTGAATTTAAGTATAGATTTTCCGTAAACTAGAAAAATATTTTCTAGCAACTTATTTTTCAATATCATTTAGTTATAGTCAGTAACCTCTCAACATTAATAAGTAACCAAGTTCAATATATCATTTAGAGATAGAGTTAGTAATGCTTCGACATTGGGAGTAACTCTTCATATAGAAGAAAGTTAAATGTGCTTATAACTAACTAGTAACATTGTAACATATTAATAACTTTTGTTGAAGAGAGATCTTCAAGCATATCAAAAAATGAGCAACTACTCAAAATAATCAGTAAGGGAAGCAGTCTTTGATATAAAAAAGTAAATAATTAATTATGTGATGTAGCTTTGTCGCTAACGTTAGAACCTTTTTCATAGCACAAAAATATGTATGAATTAATAGCGTTGGCATCTAAAACTGACCAAAATATTTACTAGCCATTTTGAGAAAGACATTCGCTTATGAGGCATCGACCATAAAAGAAGATATCAATTTTATAATGATAAGATATTATGGATGTCAACTGGAATGTGCTTGGCATAGATTTTACTAATAGGGTTTGACATGTGAGCGATTGGCATTAACCAATTGTGATGAAGCTAACACGGAGAAAGAGAAGTAGAGACAGTTAAGTCATGACCCTAGGATCAAGACACTTAGGGATCATGGACATATGCGTGGCACTGGCGGTTAGCAAACATGTGGTAGAATTGGTTGGCAAATGTGGAGTTGCATTTGGAATGATTCCAAACCCGATTGAAGTTTCAAAAAAAGTGTGGAGACGGTTATTACCTATTTAAATGTCATTTTAAAATATAAGATTGATTGAGATTGTGACCAGATACATACTAGAAATAAATTGACATACCTGGAGAAGTGGTTGGCAAAAGCACCAAACCTATTACCAGAAACTAATACTAGCTTGTGGGGCCCACATTCATGACTTAGAAAGAGCTCGGGAATGAGATCATTGTGGAAATGAGATCTAGAGGCTCATTACCGTAAAAATGATGTCTTCAAGAGAAGAAGGATATACACACTCAACCAAATTGCAAGATTCAGGGCATCTCTGTTTACGTTTTTGCAACAGTAAAAAGTGAGCTTGCGAATCTACGTGCCAAACTTTCTGTGGCATTATAGGTTAATGAAGAGTCAAGTGCACCTATCACGAGATTTGGGTTAAGTAAAAAGTAAAAAGTAAAAGTTTATCTGATATAATGGAGAAACTACAGCTTCAGATATAGGTTAAGTGAGTGCAAAAAACCTTCTAGACATGAAAATCAGAACATCTAAAGCCTCTTCAAATGTAATGAACATAGACAAACTACAGCCCATTATAAGTATAGTGTAGTTTCGAGTGAAAGATGAAGTAATTGTAACAATAGAAACAATTGACTTTTCTTTTAAAGCTTTCGTTATTCTGGCCCATCAGGAACACGAACTACTCTTTTCCAATTTTTAAGTTTGTGTCAAAATGTTCTCACTTACATTGTCGCCTCCTCTCAAAGAGGTTATGGCCAATGACATTCCAAGGTGAATATTCACTATCGGTTTCATATGGCACAGGAAATGATCGCCGGAGCAGTAGTTGCATAGCCTCTGATCAAGTTGCTTTCGGGTAGTCATCGACTCATTAGACATTTGACGTTGCAACTTCTGCTGGAGCTTTTCCAAATCTGAGTCCTCATGCAGAGCATCGGGTATGTTACCGGTGCCATTTCGATTCCGATCATGGACAAGTACAATCCACTCGATAATTTGGAGAGCCATCCGAGCGATATAAAGATCATGATCACCAGGACCCACGGTATGGGATCTTTTATATCTTTGGAATATTGAGACTAGTCATGAAATAAATACAGCTAAATTGGGTTCGTTTTTATTGTAAAATTGGATTCTGATCGCTCTAGTTTTATGCAGAAAAGAGTCCACCGGAACTTTTCTAGGAGTCCAGACATGTGGGATGCACACACGATTGTAATCTTCTAAGTGCAAATTCTAGGGTACCTCATTCTACGATTGGGTCATCTTTCATCTTTCTCACTCATCAGAATGGAAGGCCAATGGTATGATTACGATCATTGCTTCGGCAATTGGCTCAACTCCTTCACAAACTCGTTCAGGCCTCTCCAGGAACTCCCACCGCCGGGCTCCACCGCCTCAAACGCCTTCCTCCTCAGCTCCTGCACCCTTGCCCGCTCCGGCAAGTCCTCTCTCATTGTTCCCGAGATCGCCCGGCCCAGCTCGTCCGGGTCTGGCACTGTGGCCGCCCCCTCGCACGCCCTCAGCGCCACACCCATGTCCTCCACCAGTAGCCGTGCATTCACGAACTGGTCTGCCCCCATTGGCCATGCCAGCACCACCTTACCTGCCGCCACTGCCTCCTGGACCGAGTTCCACCCGCAGTGGCTCAGGAACCCGCCCACAGCCCGGTGGCCCAGTATCAACACCTGTGGGGCCCACCCCGTGACGACCTTCCCCCTGCCCGCCACTCGGGCCTCGAAGCCGTCCGGGACCGCCCCGTACCCTTCCTCCGCCCGTTGAGCCGTGGCGGTCTTGACGACCCACACGAACCGGGCCCTGCTCCTCTCGAGCCCGGACGCGAGGGCCTCCATCTGCTCCCGGGCCATCAGCTTCTGGCTGCCGAAGCACACATAGAGGACCGACCTGTCGGGGCACCCGTCGAGCCAGCCCAGCACGTTGCCGCCTGCTCCCGTGCCCGTGCCCTCGCCCGGTTCTCCCCGGCTGGAGATGTCGTCAAGCCCAATCAGATTCAGTGGGCCGACCCCGTAAACCCGTCCGTGGCCCATTTTCTGCCTCAGGCGCTCCAAGTACCGTCCTTCCAAGTGATCGAACGTATTGAAAACGCAACCCCAGGAGGCCAAATTCCCCAACACGCCTCTCTTAATAATCTGCCAATCCGGGTCGGACTCCCGGTAGAGGCGGAACATTCCCGGCAGGTGCTCCTTCCGGAACGACGGCGCTCCGGGCAGATCGGAGAGCTCCACGGCGTCGGCGCTGGCTCCACTCACGCTCTCCATGTTCCGCCAGCAGAAGTCGGCGACCAACGTCAAGAAGGCGCCGGACGAGAAGAAGGCGATCCGGGGCACCCCGAGCTCGTCGGCCAAGTCGAGGGTCCAGCCGAGGAAGAAGTCGGAGAGGATGGCAACGGGAGGGTTGGGATGGGAGGCGAACCACTCGGTGAGGGGGAGGCGGAGGGAGTAGAGGGCGGAGACGACGTGGACGTTGCCGGCGTCGCCGATGTCGCGGACGTTCTCGACACCCGGCGGGAGCTTGGGGTGGGGAGGGAAGGGGAGGACGAGGGTCTGGATAGAGGGGTGAGCGGAGAGGAGAGGAGCGAGGATGGGGAGGTTCTTGGGAGTGACTAACACGGTGAGGGCGAGTCCGCGGAGGGAGAGCTGGTGGGCGAGGTCAAGGTGCGGAAGCATGTGGCCTTGCGCTGGGTAGGGGAATAGCAGTACGTGCGCAGGTGAAGACTCCATATCCATGGAGATGGAGAAGATGGAGAAGATGAAGCGGACGAAGAAGAAGACAGAAGAAGAAAAGAGATGCAATGCTTATATTTCCTCCTCCTCCAAATGTGATAAAATTATTAAAAAATTAAAAAATTAATTTGAATTAGAAATTTTAAAGATCTTATCAACCGTATTTTTATTTTGAAAATAATTTTTTTGCATTATTATCTTATCGTAGCTCGAGAAGGCCTTGGATGGAGGAGGACCGCAAAAGCCCCTCCATGTTGTTGGTCCGGGTTTCTGGCGCTTTCTTATTGAGGATGAATGGGCGAGGACGTACATATGACCACGTTTGACTTTGTGGACGATACGAGATTGGTACCTCGGACTGGGATGTCGTAAACTATTTGATGATAAAATTTCTACTACTCTCGTGGCGAGTTTCAGGCGAGTAATAGTTTGGCTGGCAAATGAATTGATGAAGTGGCCCACCACGAATATGGCGTGGCCCCATCGATTTAAAGTCCAAGCAACACTTCCAAGCAATGCTTCAGTGATGATGGACCGGCGCCTTCGGTTCAATTATTTGAAAGGATTTTTGGGGCTTCAAAGACCTCATACCGAAGCTAGGATACCTGTTAACACAATTCAAAAGGCCTTTTAAGTTAAATTGAGCATCTCTAACCGAAGCTAGGATACCTGTTCCCAATTTTTACATTTTAGCATTTTCAAAATGTTATTCAGGGACCTAACGAACTTCTTTATTTTCAAACTTACCCTCATTAATATTTTCACATTCCGTTTTTACCCTTACCAAAGAACACATCACAGCGAGTCACAGAAAAGTTGGAGGGATGTCTTAGTGGGGTCATGCGATTTTAACCTAGACTAATCCGGGGTCACGCAATCTCTATGGCCCTTGCCTATGGTCATGCTAACACTCAAAGGGCAAGATAATAGTGACTGATTGGGGTCATGTGACAAGAGTGGCTCATAACTGGGTTGCGTGACCTCGATTTCCTTTGTCTAGGTTCACACTATCAAAGGGTCAAATCTTGGAAGTGTCGCCTGGGGTCGCTCTATTTTAGTGGCTTGTAGCCTAGGTCGCACATTTTTGATGCGATCTTGCCTAGGGTGCACAACCTTCTCAAGCCTGGCTTGGGATCAAGTAGAAGTGTCAAAATGGGTCATAAACCCATATTATGACTCACTTTTAGTTAAATTGATCAAATATGGATCGAGTGAAAGTTAAATATATGTTAAATATGGATCAAATGAAAGTTGAATATGGGTCAAATATGGGTCAAGTGAAAATTAAATATTGATCAAATATGAGTTAAGTAAAATTTAAATATATGTCAAATATGGATCGAGTGAGTCATTTAACATAGAGTTTCGAATGAGTTTTGATTTCTCTATAATAATAATGGCTTTTAACAATACGGGTCGGATCGGATATGTGACGGGTGTGGGTCGGGTCGGGTATGAGTCATTAAATTTATATTATATGAATTTTGGTCAAAACGGGTTAAATGGATCAATATGGGTCGGATCATTTTCGATCCGACCCAAACCCGACCTGACCCATCCATTTGACGGATCAGGGTCGAGTGACCAGTGGTCGGCTGAGCTTTGAGCGTTTGCCTGTGGTTGCCTGAGGTCGCGTGCACTCTTCTCGAACTTCTAGATTTGCTTTCAAAGATGGACAGGCTGACTTTAAATGGCTTAGCTGGGATTGCGTCGTCGACTTATTCTTGTACCGCTCTTACTTTTCGTACCTGTCTTCGTTCGGTTCTTATATTTCCAACCAACAACCATCACTTTTGTCCTGTTCAATGCTGAGGCACGCGGATAGATCTAGTCCACACTTTCTAACTCCAGTTCGCGACAAAGTCCAGATGATACCAGCCAACTATTGGATTTGTCTATGGTGTTCGCTTCTTAAAAGTCGAATTTTTGAAGTCTGTCTGGATATAAATTATATTTCCACGTTTTAGACAACCAATCTTGCAATCTGGGTCGCCGCCAATTCTAAGACCATGTTCGTAATTTGCATCGTCTGCACGAAGTCAATGGCCGATCCAAGTCGACCCGGCAGTCAATTTCCTCTTACCAAGTCATCGGTGTCCGTTGGGATGTCACAGAAAAACCAGGAGGAGGTCCATCGGTGTCTAGATCGATTCTTGATTATGGACTTTTCTATCAATATTCATCTATATTATAATAGCTTTGAGAAGTTCTCATTTATTGTCATTGTGCAAACTAGATTAGTTGCATGATGTCGAACATGATAGCGGCATCAAACTAAATAAGTCACGGACCATGAATCTAAGACGCTAGAAAAAAGGGTTTTGTTTATCTTAGGGAATGCACGACTTCTCCTGGGGAAGTTCACTTGAAAGAAATGAAAATTAGGTAAACACCACACCGGTTCTAAGAGATGAATTTTCATTGCCCTCTAAGTCTTGAAAGACAACGATAGTATATCATTAAAAAATCGCAGATGAGGTTTACCGGAAGTGATAACAATGTTTAGCTTAAATGATTGATCAAGAATGGATTGACCCGTTCCAAGTTTAGTCAGCAGCAGTTAAACTAAAAACCAATAGGGAATTCTAAAACCATAAGCTTCTTTGCAATTGAATCTTCACTCACAGGACTGGCCATTCTATCAGAAGCAACCTTCTTCATCGTGTTTCGACCAAAAAAAAAAAGAACCTTCTTCATCGTGCAGCATTCATCTTTTGACTCATGAGTTGAAGTTGCAGACCTTCATCTCCAAGACTGGATCTAACCATAGGAAGCCATCAAACGGCGCAAGACTAATTGATGTCGGTACGTGAACTATCCCTCGTTCCATATCTGCTTTCGTCCTTTGTCCCATATTGTCGTCGAGATATGTGATACAGATAGCTCGGGAAAGATCTTCTGGTGTTTGGATTTTGCATTTCTTTGTAAAAGAAATTCGGGCAAAGTCTTTTCTTTTTCTTCTGAGAATTGTTTGAGCCACCTGAAGGAAAAAAGTTCGATTTCGTACATGGCAGTAGCTGGAGGTGAGGTTCATGTTCAATTGCTGATAATAGTGAAGTCGCCAAGAATTCTGTTTTTATGCTGGAGAAAGAAGACTTTAGCATGATGATGTTAGCAGATATAAACAGTGTTTTTCGGATCTTGGAAACAATTGCAACTATACTATTCCTCTTGCAGGTGAAAACAGATTGTTCTCTAGCGACAGATCTTGCTGAGTCCTTACTTCAATCCACTTCCGAGGTCACGGAGTCTTTACTATGCATCGAGGTTGAACGAGAGAGCTTCACCGCGATTGCATGCTACATATACCGGGCTACTTTCGCCATCATGGAGTTGCAGACGAGTCAAAATACTCCACCGAACGCGCTAGAGATTGTACAATCCATTTCGAAGAAGATCGATTTTGCCAAGGATGTGGTCTGCAGGTGCCAAAGGGACACAAATCCGATCAAAGATCATGAGCTGAGAAGCGTCATAGTTCAGTTGGAGAGCGTTATAAATCATATTGGGGAAGACTTGAGGATGATACCTGCTTCAACATATGGGGACCAAGATTTTGCGGCGCAGGCCATGAAGTCGCTGTCACTGGAGATGAAGAAAGTTCAATTTGAAGTAGGTGATGAATCGGAAGTACAACTTCCTAAAGAGGTTGTAACTATGGAAAAGCAGAGCGAACAAGTACCGTCCGAAACAGATTTATATTCTATCGACACTGCAGCTTTAGTGGATGATTTGCAGTCTTCAAACGCATCACAATTCGTCGAGTTCCTTCAAAGCACGAGCACGAGCATGAGCAGCAGCCACATGACGCAGAGAAGCACGAGTAGGGCATCGATAACATCGAGCCATGTTGCTGAGATTATCGAGCCAATGTATGGGACCTTCTTTTGTCCACTGACAAAGAAGATCATGGAAGACCCAGTAACCATAGAAAGCGGAGTGACCTATGAAAGAGAAGCAATTGACGAGTGGCTTAAGAAGCACGAAAACTCGGAACAAATGGGTTGTCCGGTGACGGGGAAAAAGCTGGTTTCTCGAGTTCTAAGCACTAATTTCGCCTTGAAGACCACAATAGAAGAGTGGAAGGAGAGGAATGAAGCGGCGAGAATCAAAGTGGCACGTGCTGCGCTTTCTTTAGCAAGCTCACCGGCAATGGTCATTGAAGCTTTAGAAGATGTCCAAAGCATCTGCCAACAGAGAAGCTGCAACAAGATTCAAGTTCGCAATATAGGAATGATCCCGTTGCTGGTCAAGCTCGTGGAGTACAAGGACAGAGATGCAAGATGTTTGGCGTTGGACATACTGAGACAATTGGCCGAGGAAGATGAAGATAACAAGGTTTAAACTTTTCTTAATCAGTCTCTGGTAAAAATAGACTAGGAGATAACAAGGATATAAGTGATGATGAAGTGATACACGACGTTTGTTAATTTAAACTTGATGAAGTATGTACTAATTTGAATAGGTAAGGAAGGAGGAGATAGCATAGGCAGGAAAGTAAGAACATCTAATGCCTTTTCAAGAGCAATGAACATAGACCAACAACCATACATTATACGTGGAGTGTAGGTTTGGGTGAAAGATGATTATCTCATAGTTTTAGCAAAGAGAACAGTTAATTGTTTTCAACTAATCTTTTTCTGGCGCATCATAAGCGCTAACTGCTCTTTCCACTTCTATAGTTTGCGTTATAATGTTCTCATTTGCATTGTCGACTCCTTTCCTAGAGGTTATGGCCTATGACATTTCTGAGCGAATAGTCATTATCAGTGTTATAAACACAGGAAATGATTGCCAGAGTAGTAGATATGGCGGCTCTGATCAAGTTACTTTCTAGCAGTCACCAGCCCATGAGACATTTGACATTGCAATTTCTGCTGAAGCTTTCTGAATCTCAGTCCCTATGCGAGAGCATTGGGTCTGTTACTGGTGCCATTTTGATCCTGATCACGAGCAAGTACAACTCGCTCGATGCTTTTGGTTCTGAGAAAGCCAGCGAAATCTTAAGGAATCTGGGGAACCATCCGAGTAATATAAAGATCATGGCCGAAAACGGTTATGTGGAACCTCTTCTGGAGCATCTAATCGAAGGTACATCACTCAGAACCACGCTATAGAAACTCTTAACAAACCACTGACCAGTGCCTAATATTCAGAGGTTTTGACAAATGGGTATAGTACGTTATGCAGAGTCCTTATGCATTGCTAAACTTCAAATTTTCTTCTCATTGTCTTCGGAGATGTAGGTAGTGAAGACATGAAACTGGAAATGGCAAGCTATCTTGAGGAAATTTTTCTCGGCTATGAGAGCCAAAAATACGTGGCGGTAAGAGCTGCTCCGTCACTTATCTCAATGGTGCAGAGCGGGCACGGATTGATTAGAAGGGCAGCTTTTAAGGCTCTAGCTAGTATCTCTTCTTACCATCCAAATAGCAAAGCGCTCGTGGAGGCAGGAATTTTGCAGATCATGGTCGAAGAAATGTTCAGTCACCAAATTACTGATGAAACGATGAACTCAAGGGTGGAAGCGGCCTCAATAATCACCAACATAATTGACTCGGGGCTCGATCTGGAGAAACTTCAGGTGAACGTGCATGGACACACGATGGCTTCGGATTACATCATCTATAACGTTATAAGCATGATGAAGAACTCTACGCCAGAAGAGCTCAACATCAACCTTGTGAAGATTCTGTTGTGCATGACCAAGTCTCCAAAATCAGCAGCAACAATTGTTTCTGTCGTCAAAGAAACTGAAGCGAGCTATGTTCTGATTGAACTCATCAATAACCCGCATGAAGAACTTGGGGTCGTTGCAATCAAGCTTCTCATAATACTATCATCATATATGGGTCATACACTTGCCGAAAGACTCTGCAAAACTAGAGGTTTGCCTGAGAACCTGATCCGGAGCCCGAATGAACTGAATCATGTGACAGAGAAGCAATCAATTTCAGCAATATTTCTTGCCAAGCTACCCCACAAGAACGTGACACTTAATCTAGCCCTTTTGAACAAGGGCTTGATCCCCGATGTTCTACAAAGAATTAATCGAATGCAAGTTAGTGGAACAAGGACAAGTAGGTACGCAATCGCATACTTAGAAGGCCTAGTGGGCATTCTAGTTAGGTTCACCACAACATTATATGAACCTCAGATATTGGCTCTTGCAAGAAACTACAACTTCACCTTTGTCTTCACAGAGCTGCTCATGAGGTCATCAAGTGACGAAGTGCAGAGATTATCAGCTATCGGATTGGAGAATCGGTCGGCAGAATCTGCTCATCTATCAAAACCCCCTGAAATCAAGAAAACCAAAACAAGGAAGCTATTTCACTTGCCAAAGTCTCTCTCCTTTAATTTCTCAAAGAGCAAGACGTTGTCAATATGTCCGGTTCACCGAGGGGTTTGTTCTTCGCAGAATACATTCTGCCTTATCGAGGCAAATGCAGTGGAGAGGCTCTTAACATGCTTGGACCATGAAAAAGTTGAGGTGGTCGAAGCTGCGTTATCTGCTGTGTGTACCTTGTTAGATGACAAAGTTGACGTGGACAAAAGTGTGGACATGTTAAGTAGTGCCAATACCATACAGCATGTGCTGAATGTGGTAAAGGATCATAGGCATGAAGGACTGAGGCAGAAGTCATTTTGGGTCATCGAGAGGTTCTTGAGCAAAGGAGGCGATACTTCAGCTTCGTACATCTCTCAAGATAGGTTGTTTCCCTCGACCTTGGTCAGTGCCTTCCATCACGGAGATGTTACTACCAAGCAGATGGCGGAGAGGATCTTGAGGCATTTGAATAAGATGCCATATTGCACTACTTCCCTTTGTTCTATGTAAACTAAGATGGCTATGTACTCAAATCGAGCTTCTAGGCCTTGAAAATTTGTAACTAGCGGGCGTGGAAGCGACCTTTTCCCTTTGAGCTACCAGTGATTTCAACCTGGAGAAATATCTGCGAAGATTTGAAAAGATGTTTAGAGAAGACTGATCAGGAAAGACGCTGTAAATTTGACAATTTCCTATTGAAACCAGTGAAGTTTGGATCGTACGTGACCACCTGAACTTGTATAATGGTTTTAATACCATTACAAGCAACCTTTGGTGACCAAACAGAACCACCTTTCTTGATAAACAAGCATTTTATAAGAACGAATTGTCTTACATCCTTAACAACTTGTTGTGAATGCCTCTTATTTTATGCAATCTTTTGTTCAGATGGACGCTGGTACATTTTTTTGGAGAAAACTCCTAATCAATTAAGAGTTTATGTGGTACATTTGTTGGAGATAATTCGGATCTCGGTAGCCTTACATTTGTTGGAGAAAACTCCTAATCAATTTTGAAGTTGACAAAACTATCCAAAACTATACCTATTCTAATATATAATTCTTGATGCATTTGAAGACAAGTACTAAGACTAAGGAATGTTTTCTTAGAACTATATTTATTTAGATGTAAGGAAATCATACAGATGGAGGAACCATTTTCATTTTGACATGCCAAGAGTGAATCTAGAATAGAACTTGGAAATATGCATATTCGAATTATATATTCCAGAACTTGGATATTTTTAGAATATATATTTCTAACTGCTAGTAATCACGGTTGGATTTCATGCCTAAAATATATTTGATTTTATCAATTTATGATTGATAATCAAATTCTTCGAGACAAGTTCTTTTCTTATCAAAAAGACTCAACTTATGGAAACCTGAATTTGGCCGCTTATACAATTAGATTCTATCCTTAAGAAGAAATCAATCTAGGTTGGCGACTCTTGACCAATTCTAAATGAAGGATTCAAACTATGCTGTTCTTTTAGTGTTTCTGTGTTTTCGCTTATCAAAGATATTTCAGCATGTTTAAACATGAACTAATTACAACCCTTTACCTTTTCTACTTTTAAGGAATATTTTAAACGGACAGGTTCATTGAATTCTTTTCCTTGACCTTCTTTCTTTCATAAACAAGCAACAACTTGTACGCTTTTCGACCTGCACAGGGTAGGTCCAAAGGGTGCTTTAATCTAACCAATGACAGTATAATTTCTGAAAATGAAGATCAGGTTCCTGTGAGCAGAACTTCATTGATAGATAAGACAAGAACCCCATCAATATTTTTTGTGGAATTTTAGCTTGAATGAGGAGAGAGAAGATGACCTAATAGGTTGGTCATTGACACAGATGTGACCGTTTGGATATTAATTACGATATATTATTTACATTAAAGTTTCCATCTGCCACGCATAGTCCGGCCTACAACACAAAACAAAAGCTTCGATTCAATCAAAGCTCATAGACAAAAGCACATAGATCATATAAATCAATAATCTGACTTTGGACAGAAATAGCAGAAAGAAAATGGCATGTTTCTCCATGGAGGATTTTGTTGGAAATGGAGCTCTAAAAAAGGTGCTACCCAAGTTGATTGAAGAAGGTTGGGATGATGTCCCTACTTTGAAGCTCATGAATGCGGAGGACATGGATGCAGTTTCCATGACACAACAGCAAAAGGTTGGTTGCGACTTTTCAGATGTTTGATCAAGAATCTATAGTCCTTTATGATTCCTAGGATCACAAGATGAGTTAACCATTCTTAATAAATTTTCTGTGCGGAGAGATCAATCGTATTCTGTCATATAGAAGACGTATGAAGTTAACCGCTCTTTTAGTGTCGTGGTAATATGTGTATCATCTCCATTTCTATGGAGTATAATCGCCACGCCTACCTGATCAATTGAAAAAGCCTCTTTTACTTATTTCATAGGATGCCCTGGAGATCAGATCCTACCTGCACGACCGTGCATTGTTGCAGTATGGGGACCGGCTCGAGGCCTCCGGAAGATCCCTGCCTGAGCTTTTGAACCTGAGCACAGGCGATCTTTCTTCGCAGTTCGGGATGAAGAGAGGCCACATAGCCCGGTTTATGGACAGGACAAACCCTTGTGCAGACCCTCTGCCTAAATCGTACGTGGTCTCGGCACAAGGAGGATCACATGCTGATGCGCCTTCCAGGACCAATAGCTCGTACCAAAGTCTTTCGTCAGCAAACTTTAGGAAGATGAGCCTGACAAGGTTATCCATGAAAAGTACTGGTACTAATGATAGGTCTCTGGAGAAGTCACTGTCTGATCTCAGGATCAAGGACGGGCACATCTTTAAAGGGATTGTTGCATCAGGGCCTGCTGAGCCTCGAGCCTGGGGCTGCGTCAGTGCTCCTCCTGTAACCAATCAGATTGCTCCGTACTCTGCCATAGAGAACATCTCGGTCCAGAAATTAACGCCAGAGCATAAGATAGCGACGGAGCGCCTGGTGAAGACTAGAACGCCTCCAATGAAGGCCTCGGAGCTCTGGCGAGACAAACCAGCCATCTTCCTCTGCATGCGACGGCCAGGGTGAGTTTCTTGTCTTTTAAAATCATAGCAAACATCCAGATCTTGGTTGGGTTAGATAGACAAGAGATCCTCAATTCGAAAAGTCAAACTTTTTCTTTCTTCCGTCAAGGTTGCTTTACATTATGGTTTTTGTTTTCCAATTAGAAATTCCATCCAGACTGCTACCAGATTTAGTTGCGATGATTACAAATTTATACAATCACATGATTGGACAGAATTAAACTTAAGAAAGGTGAAAGAATGAAGTGAAAGATACGTCAGACATTGTATAAGAAAAATTTTGTCTGGTTTCTTCCATTTGAGGGTTGCTGAGCAAGTTTTGTGATTGTCATTATCGATATCCCGGATTGTAAAACATATAAGCTCTGATACTGCTTTCTGCTTCACATTGTACGAATGGCAAAACAGGTGCATCATGTGCAGAGCCGAAGCCTACCAACTCTATTTGAAAAAGCCCATCTTTGACGCTCTCGGGGTCCAGCTATTCGCAGTTCTTCATGAACACATAGAATCAGAGGTAATTCACTGATAACTCTCACATTCTCCTCTCTCTCCCCATCCTCTTATTTTATATTCTTTCTGGTAAATAAAATTTCAATACAACAGGTTAAAGATTTCTGGCCCCGGTACTGGGGTGGCGTGGTGCTCTATGATCGAGGGATGGAGTTTTTCAAAGCGCTTGGTGGCGGGAAGCTGCTCAAGGACAAGTTCATGTCGGGGTTCCTTCTCAACCCGATAGCGATAGCTAATTACAAGCGCGCAAAAGCAATGGGGGTCAAGCAGAATTTCAAAGGAGAAGGCCAGATAAAAGGTGGACTCTTTATAGTTGGGAGTGGCAAGAGTGGGATTGCTTATCAGTTCATTGAGAGGAACTTTGGTGATTGGGCTCCTCTAGCTGAAGTTGTCGAGATCTGCAGTCAATTGCAGGTGAATATATACAAAATTTTCTCTGGTTTATAATGCAGTCAGTCTGACACTTCTTCAATGTAGGTTACTTTTCTTTTACTGATCGTGCATCTCTTTTGGCTGCAGAATCAATATCAAAATCAAGGGAAGCCTTCACATGAATATGAATGAAGTTTGTCTTTTGTAACAAGTTTTGGTCTTATGTTGCTGTGAATTCTGCAAACAAAAGAGATAGTTTTGTTGGGAGGATCAACAGAGACTAAGTTGTGAGTATTCATTGATTTCATTAGTTTATTCATCAATGAGATTTTGGGGTTGCTGGCATTTGGAGAGTTCTTGCCTTACTAATGGTGCACTCAATTCGATTGCCGTTCTAATCCTCAAACTCACCTACCAAAATAGTGATGTTTAATAAACTAATTCGTGGCTTTTAAGTCGTGTAGGACAGGATGATTATACCCTTTTTAGAGTTCATAGGCTGCTACACCAAATCTTGATGAGTAGATGGCTCTCTTCTTTGAACCTATCATTATATACTCTGCGCAAATTGGAGATGTCACAATTGACAATTACAGTGGCTACAAGAAAGGGAAAGTGTCACGAAAAAGTTATTGGGTCTTTAGTTTTTTGTTTGATCTCCTTGAAAGCTCTTCTCCATCTTCTGCTTCTTGTGTAGAGAGAGAGGCTACAACTTGCTTTCGGATCATTCACGCGAAATGGTTTGCTGGTCAAGGGAGGTCACCATTTAAAAATGAGTTGTCGTTTGAAATGGTCTGTTTGGGAAACCATGGTCATATCCATTTGATCCTATGTGACGCCACCTATATCTCTCCATCGTTAGAAAGCATTATCTCCTGTCCGTCCAAAATATAAATCAACCGAAATATTTTTCAGTGATTGAGCCTCCATTTATTTTTGGCAATTGATTATCACAAGTGGTAAAAAAAATTATTTTTAAGAAAATATTTTCAAAATCACTTATTTTTTGAGAAATACAAGAAACTTGAGAAAGAAAAGCATTGCCATATATTCTATGGCTGCCAATTGGGTTCACTAATGATTTTCAAAGCAAACCATACAAAAACACTAGAGTCAAGCATAGTAGACATTTTCGAATTGAAAAAAGAGATTTTGCGAATAATAATGGACTTAGCTAATTAAATTAAGTTCAACGAAAAGGTTTCATACAAAATTGTGGATACATTTTAACAATAGTCCCTTCGATGTTAATGAGATAAGGCTATGCACAAAGAGGGAAGATAGAACCCCCCAAGAAAAAGAAGGAAACTAAAATAAACTTCACTTTTACATAATTATTGGGCTAAAAAGAAAAGTTATGTAATTAGTGCACTTACATTAAATGCTTGTGAGTAGCAAAAGTCAATTTTAGTATAATATACAAGATGTTCAGATGAAAAACATAGATTTGATCACATTTCGACCTTTAAGAAATGATACTTTAGGGCTTATAAAATTCTGTAGTGCCCGTATAAAAGAATGGATTCTTATAATGATCTTTTACATAAAAAGACGATAACTTTAGGTATCATTCTTCTGATGCAGTATCACTGACCAACTATAATTCCTAATTCTAAAATTCAAGATCAGGAAAGCAGAGAGAAGCATGAATCTCGATGATAACTCGAGTTTACATTTTTGTCAGCGAAAAGCAATCACGATTCTCGATGAAGTTTCGATCTTGGATCTTGACGTAATCATTTGAGTTTCGAGCAGACATGGGTGTCGCGTCGCGTCATCTGTCAAAATGTTACTTTTTGGTCTCACCCTGAACGAAAAGACAATGATCGAAACATGGGAGCGCGGTTTGGCCCAACGCGCACCACACAACATTCTTTAACATTTTGTCATGGTTTCCCTTTGTTGACTTCCCGGCTGCCTTTTCTCCTCTCTTTCTGGGTCATCTGGAGCTCCTTCAATTCCCCAGATTCACCCGATCCCTCCGGCCAATCTTGGCCGAGCAAGTTCGTTTCTTGCTGATCGTCCTCCCACAGACCTTTCTCGGTTTTATAGCGGCCAGGTAATTATCGTCCCCTGCTCTGGATTCTTGATTTTTGCATGATTATGGAGTTTTGGTTGCGAAAATGCTACTCGGGGGCCGGTGGGTAGTGCCCAGATGAGCTCCAGTGTCCTTGGTTAGTGAGTTGAAAGAGCTATTTTTGGGCCGGTTCTTGCATTTTTCTTCAATGAGTGTGGTGTGCTTTTTGCCCCCGATTCTTGATCTGAATTTGACAATTATGGAGACGCCGAAGACTTGGGAATTTAGTTCACAGTTGTTTGTTAGAGGGTTGAGTTATCGCTGTTGGATTTATCCAGCACTGTCTGAGAAGCAGAGTTCGGGGACAGCATATTCTAGAATTGTCAACTGTTAGATTAAGCAGATCAATATTTAAATTCTCCGTTTTTGGATTCTAGGTAGCACTCCTCTACGGCTCCGTTTTGATTATGAAAATTGAGGGTGGTGCACGATTGTTTGCTGGCGATTAGTTTTTTGTTGAGGTGGGGGGGCGCTTTTCTTTTAAGAATTTGCCAGTGTCAAGTTTAGTGAATGCAAATATGGTTTTGAAGGATGTCCCCTGGGATGGAATGCAGAAACTTTGAGGTTCTCGCTATGCATTCATGGGATTGGAAAGATAACCTTTTTGGTGAAAAATCATAGCTTTCATACAGCCCATCGAAATGCCCTCACAGAGTCCTACCATCAGGAGGCTTAGCTTTCCTTACATCATAGAAAAGCAAATCTAGAAAGGAAGATGGGTAGAGCACATCCTCCGAACACGGGTAGCTTCCCAATTTGCACACATTTCCGCGTCTTTTTAGAAAAGTAAAGCGTCAATTGACAAAAGATTTTCAAGTTGTTTCATTTTCTCAACACATTAGCAATTTCTCAGTTCCTCTTCGCTGGTGCACTTCCTATATCTTGGACACTGTCTTAGCATCAGACTCAATAGCCACTTTCTTCCAGTTACTATCTTTGGCCAACCTCAAACCTTCAAGCACAGCTAAAGCCCCTCAGCAACCTCTGAACTGGAAGCTTTCACAGGCAAACCAGACCACCGACCAACTCAGACCTGCTCTCTTGAACGCAATGCCAATTGCTGCATCAGTATGTTGATTTTAAAAGGCTCAATCACAGTTGATCTAATAGTATCTGCTGAAGGAGGTTCCCAGGTGCTTCTCTCCTTACTACTATTCCCAGTATTCATGTTTTCTCTGTGAACTATATTAGCTCCCTTCATCAACAAGCAAAACTCCTGCCGAGGAGTATTAAACTTACTAAGCACCCTTTTAGGAGTAGGATTTACAGTTTTAAACACAAAATGACATCTCTCTTTCCATATCAACCAACATACTATACCTATCTTGGCAATCAAGTCTTTTATCATAGACTTTCTCTAAACTTTTGATTTGTAATCCCAAGCAGCCATTTATCAAAAGTTGAGATTTCCTCCCTTTCTATCGTCGGGCCTAAGCAGCCAAATTATACATATTGCACCCAGTCACAAAGTAACATCATTGCTCAAGAGTCTCTTCTAATCCTCATCTCTGACAAGCACTGGAACAACTAATTCTTCTTTTGAAAAAGTTGCTGCCGGATGCCAGGGCATTAACACAAAGCTTCCATACAAAAACTCTCATTTTAGGTGGACAATCAATGTCCAGATAGCCTTCCATACTTTTTCATCAGTCATATGAGAACCAGAACATCTTGTTCCCTGTTCTTGTATCTCTTTCAGTGAAAAGATAGTTTAGGACTAAATGTTTGATACTTTTCACTACAATCGTGGGTGCTGACTGAAGGGTAAAAGGAGGCAGTAAAATATTTAACATCATTCTCTCTCTGTAGTTGTTGCTGAGAGGTATGATGTTATCAGAATTTGGCTTCCTTTAGTAGAAATGCATTTAAAAAATCATGGATGAGGATAAGTGCTCTTTGCGTGCTCCTTATAACATGAAAAACGAGTTAAATTCTGATCACTGGCATTGAGCAGCGGTATTTATTCAGCAATAAATGGATAGCCTAGGTGATGACTGGTCTTTTGAGGTCAATTTGCCATCTGTCAGTGGTCATAATTTCTCCGCTGTTCAGTCTCATGTGACATATTGATAATGGTTTTATCAACACTAGCAGTTATAGCTGAAGAGTATGAGGTTTGCTTTTCAAGGTTGCTGCATTCTGTGCTTGATTTATTTAGGTTTCTGAACCTTGATTGCTTTGTAGATTATACTCATTAAAGAGACTATAGAAGCAAACAAATAATATATGAGTTAAGAGATCTTATTATCTCCCTTTTCTTGTGCAGGTTGCTGAGCTTTAGATTAAGCTGTCAGTATGGATGACCCGGCAGTTAGTGATATTAATTTGGATCTAGATGCAATTTCTATACCCGGCGTTGGTCAAGAGCTAGAAAATGCGATTAAAGTTTTGACAAAAGTTGACATGGACTTGGCATTTTCATCAGAGAAATTACTAAATTTACACTTTCTTCTGATGCATTTACTTGCATTAAATGATGAACTTGACCCAAGGGCAGTGGGTAATGGCTACTTCAAAGAAGATTTTCTTGAGAAAGCATTGAGATTTGATTTGTTAATTGGCATTCTAGATTCTGAGGTAAGAGAGGTGGACATTTTCTTGGCTACTTTACCAGCAGAAATCGATGATGCCCATCATGAAATATCTTCATGCAGACATTTCCAAGAAGTATATACTGTTATGGATGAAAAGTTGCATAAATGTCGAGAGTCTCTGAAGCAATCTCAGGCGCAGGCTTTAGAGGTAAAGAGGCACATAGCCAATCTTCAGAAGGACTTTGCAGCTGTCCAATCTGACAAAGGTAAGTGATCACCCATCTACTTTTTTGTTGAAAACTTTGATGATCCAATAAATTCCTCGATAAATTCTTGCTTACTTCTAAGCTATACTTTTGCAGGAGAGAAAGAGAATGTTTTGGATCTGTCTGACAAAAATCAACTCTTCAATTTAAGTTTTAGATCAAAAACGAAAGAGCTTCCCAGATATGTCTCAAGGATGCTGGAGAAATCTCTTGCCAGGGAGCTAGCTCTTGAGAAGAAATTGTTGGAATCCAGACAGAATGAAGAGGATCTGAAACGGAAACTGCATTATACAGAACAGGTGGCCCTTCACATGGAAGAAGCAGCAGAAGTTGTGTGGGGAAGGTTTCTAGAAGCAGACAATGCTTCGGAGATACTGATGGGTATATCCAAGGAGCTGGTAGGAAAGTATCAGGTCATTCAATTTAACCTTAACAGCTCAGTACAACGTGAAGCAGGGTTAATATCGAAAATTGAGGATCTAGTGGAACAGCTGAAAACTAAGGATATCATCATGCAAAAGCTTGAAAGTGTAAATGCTGATTATGTCGCAAAATGCTCTGAAGTTGTAAATTTGAGGGATAAAGTGAAGATACTTGAGGAGCAGCTCAAAGAAACCAGGTTACATCTGAAGGATGCAAATGCTTCATGGGAAGCAAGTCAACATCAAATTGATGAGATGGAACGTGTGGTCGAGACACTTAAAGAAGGTATTGAAGCAGCCGAAAGCAGGGTGGATGCTGCGGAAGGTAAGGTGACACAGTTAACTGACTCAAACTTGGAACTTACAGAGGAATTAAATTTTCTTAAGGGTAGTGTTAATAGTAAGACCGAGAAGGTTAGTGTACTCGAGAAGCAGTCGAGGGACTTAGAGTTACAATTACAGCATGCTAGGGCATCCTCAGAAGCAAGTCAAGAGCAGCAGAACATGTTGTATTCTGCTATATGGGATATGGAGACTCTAATTGAAGATTTGAAATCAAAGGTCTCAAAAGCAGAAAGCAAGACTGATGGTGTGGAAGAGCAATGTATTGAACTATCTGAAGCCAATTTCGAGCTTAAGAAAGAAGTCAGCCTGCTGAGGGCTAAGATAAGAGACTTGGAGATGTCACTGGATGATGCCATTAGTTCCAAAGTTTCCATTGCTGATGAAGTCAATCTAAGAACTAAAATCATGATGGATACAGTCATGCAACTAGCCTTTGAGAGAGAGAGGATCCAGAAGCAGGTATCAGGGTTTCTTATTTCCTTCGTTTTGCTCTTAAATTTTTCAAAGTTGCATGTTGGTAGTGGTTAAGCTGCCATCCCCTGGGATATTCTCAAATGACGTCAAAATTAATTATCAATTGTTCGTAAATTTTCTTTTGAATTTCCAGATCATTGTATATCTTCGGGTAAGTTTATCTCTGTATGAGCAGGTTCGTTTGATATATTGCTTCCATTTGCACTTCTGTGCTTGGAAAGGAATGGCCAACAAGATGCATATAATTGAGTTACTCTAGTTTGCAATTTGCCTGAGAAACTGAAATTTCCATTACAACTTAATTCACTGTTTGGCGTTATTGGCAGCTATACTTTTTGACAAAGGATGAGACAATGTTGGTTGGGAAATTAAAAAAAGTGAGTGAAGAGTCACTCAATTCCATATCCCCTGATAAGGATTTCATTGAAAGAGAGCCTCCACTATAGCGATTCAAAAGCGGGTGCTTATGATGATACCTCTCAGAGACAGGAGTACCATTGTGTAGAACTTCTGAGGCAGGTACTGTACCTGATACATACTTGAAAGTACAAGGCTCCAATCACATCTTGAGGGTGATAGATACATTTGCTAACAAGACCAAATGCTGGATGTTTGAATGATGAAATTTTTCGATTGTAATTACTAGCAAGCTTAAGTCAAACTGAAATGAACTTATCATAATTTTCTCCCTTTTACAGATTAATCATTTGAGAGATTAACAAAACTAAGAGGAATCTGTGGAAATTGCTTTCATTCTTTTCTGTTAATTTACTTCAATTTCTTTCTCTGTTCACTTGACAGTTTTATAGTATAAAATGGTGTGAGAGGGTATTGAATTTATGAAAACCTGAGCATGAGGTTTCTTTTCTTTTGTCTATTTTTATTGTAAATGTCTTGCTATCAGGGCTTTGGTAATAATTGAAGTTGGTTATGATTGTTCACCGTACTTAAGAGGATGGTTTCCTGCTTAATGCCTGAGCCCAACCTGACGATAATTTGAAGTTGTGTTTGTTGTCATGTTTCTTTTGTTTGGCTGAAAGGCAATAATTTTTTCCTAATTTTTATTGTTTATATTGCTTAGGACATTGAATCAACGAAAAATGTTGTTATTATTACCAACAATCTATGCATAAACATTTTTGTTGATCATAATGACATTTTCTGTTAACTTATTTTCATAAGCAATATAAATGACAAAAATTAGGAAAATATTTCCAAATTATTTCTGCAAAACCAACGAAGCTTAATCTAAGAGATTAATAATGCTTTCTGCCTTTTCCCTCTTTATGGCAGATGTGAGCTGTCATTCATACCATTTCGGTTACATTTACAGTGAGGTGGATGATCCATTCAGAGATGCACCTCAAGGTGGCCCACAAAGTTGGTTTTCCATCTTGGCAGGCACCTGTAAATACAATGAAGATGCAATGCATTCCAGGTCAATGTACATTAGCACGGAACTTTTTTTGGTTGAATTATGTGTGGTATTTGTTCTGCATATGGTCAAAAGAAGCTAATTTCCAGTTCCATGATGTTCAATTATTGATTTATACAAGAAGGCATGTCTTTAGTTCAGATGTGCTGCTCAGAGCGATTGATCTTTCGAAGTCCTTGTGTGCTTCTCTCTGTCATTATGTTTGCATTGTTTGTATGCACATTCGTTCTGATATGTAAATTACATGATTGTTTTGTGGTAATGTCATGTTCCTTAGGAATCCTTTTATAAATGTGATATCCTCTGCTTGATGATGTTTGATATTATAACGTGCCTTGCAATGGATATGTTGTCACACACACATCAGCTGGCTAAAGCGGATATAAACAGTTGTTCCATCGCTTTCTTCTTATTTGAAACCAAAACAGTCGAAGCTCTCTGCTTTACTCAGTCATTTTGTTTCTCTAATTCCAGTCTAAGCGGGGTTCTCTGGCTTTAGTCAGTAAATTTGTGTCATCAGGCTAAGTGTAAACAATGGCTGTCAGAGGATCAAATTCTTTTCCAGTTGAACTTAATACCTGAAGATACCTAAGAAAACTCAAGCATTCACAATATCACTAATCTTCTCTATCTTTGCTCATTTCGAATTGGTTCCCGGACTTGATGTGGTGAGAAATGGGCATCGCAAAGAAGAAACTGACTTTGGGCAGGATAGTTTTCTAGTACTTCTTAAACATCATCAATCCACACCTTTTGCCCTCTGCAAGATCAAGATATCATTTTTCTTTTTATGACTCGGGAGGAATCAAGTTCAGTTGGCAACAGGCTAGTCTTCCACGGGACGTGAGATTATCGTTCCAACTGTATCGGGTAATTACATCACTGCACAAATCTGGGTCTTAATTAAGATGACACAGAAAAGAACTAACCGATGGTCCTTAATTGCCAGGATATTAAGGTCACTGCCTCCCAAAGAGGAAAATATTAGAATCGTGAGTGCAGCATATTCGCTTGCTTAACAGACGTTAATTGTAATTGAGCTTCTTAGATTTCTGTAGATGCAAAGCAAATCCATAGGAATCTGTCCTTTCAAACCGTTTCATCTCATGAGTGGGTCTGCTTCCAATGATTTGTGCATTCAAACCTTAATCGATATAGACGAAAAATTTGAGGAGGAACAAGAATTGGGTTGTACTATATATATCCATGCAATGAGATCAATATGCAAAATAATCTCCACAAGAAAGTCTCCATCTATGTCAAATTGAACGCTATTACCAAAAAGTGTCTTAACTACGGTCGTTACCAGTATTCTAGCGACTCAAATATTCCTTTTCATAATTCATATGCATTTTAATCTCCGAAAGAACAAATTATACAATGCCCATGTGTAATTTTCAGTATGGCTTATGTTAGGAGCATGCAACGAGAACTGCTCAAATTGGACCAACTAGTTTTGGGCAGTTCCCATGGGTGGCGGTCTGGTTCCCGTTTCCCATTTTTGGAACTAGTGGTTAGTTGGTCTGGTTCTTAGTTCTAGGGTGAGAACTAAACATGTGGGAATTGGACCGATAATATATATTTATTTTTAATTTCTCAACAAACCTTAATTTTCCCAATTTCCCTCTATTTGTCTTCCTCGAGTACAAGCTATGAGATCATGGCATGTCTTAATCTATCCACACATTTTGTTACAGAAAGAAAACTTCTTTTCTTCTATTGGAAATGTTGATTGGGTGAAATTATGAGCAAATTGATTGGTTCTATTGGACCAGATTGGACTAGTCGGCCGGTTCGATTCCCAATTCCAAAATTGGCCGGTTTGATCCCCAGTCCTAGAAATTGGGAACCGTTTCTCCCGGCCAGTTCTCAATTCCATCTTGGAACTAGATTGGATTAAGTATTCCTTTTTATAATTTATATGCGTTTTAATCTCCAAAAGAACAAATAATACAATGGTCATAAGTGATTTTCTGTATGGCTTATGTGGGTTTTGAGATGATAAAACCAATGTAATATGTATTAATATTCTGGGAAAAAATTCGACAATCGATCTTAACTATTAATTATATGGGTCCTACGATGGGAGCTTGTAACTAATGGTTAGATGATATTGACTCACATAATTTGTAAGCCATAAATTAACATTTCATGAATCGCACTTCGGCCATAGTCGGGTAGATTTTATTTGCTAATTTGAATTTCTTGATAAGTGTGTAGATAAAATTCTATATGGATACAATACCAAGGAGCTGCGGTTTTCCTTCTTTAGAACAAGCATATTTATATGGTTAATCAAGGGTCAAATTGAACGAATCATGAAGATATACCAAGTAATTATAGCTGAGACTTTATTTTGGTCAGAAATCTGAGATTCACTGGTTAGGTTATTTAATATACCTCGATTACCGTATTTAATAGGTTTTTAATGACAAGGCTTTTATAAATCTAAAGTTCCTGCAAGATGCCCTTGAACGCTTTTGCCATTCAAGCATAGAGGCCAAGATGGAGAAACTTCCTTCGTCCAAGCTTGTTTTCTATGTCGTGCTCTCAGCTCTTGCACTAGGTACGTTCCTCGAATTTCTTATCTAATCTGCCTATATTTCGAACGATTCTGGCAGTCGAAGCGAGTGGCTATTTCCGGTGTCCGCGCATGATCAACTGTACTCAAGTGTGCCAAGGCTATCCTTCCCGCTGCGTGGACGGGAAGTGCATCTGTGGCAAAGACTTAAGCTGTAGCTAGTCCCATTATTCTAATGGAATAAAGTTTAAATTTCGTGTCAAATTCTTGCCAGTCAAACACCTTGATTGTGCTGAGAGTTTTTATACTTCATGTCTTACTTGAAGAGACATTTCCCATGTTAAGCTAAACAAAAAGTCACTCGAGGAATTATTTTTCGTGGTCCGTGAAAATTATCAAAAAAATCATAAATCTATTATAATTATTCTAATTCAATCATAAAACTTTTTTTTTTGGTCAATTAAGTCCTAAACCTTTTGCAGTTATGCCAATTTAATCCATCCAACCAAATTTGTGTGGTTAGCACTAGCATGGATGCGGGCTAATAATTTTTTAATAATATTTTTATTTTCCGAATTTTTTTCTTTTTTTCTTTTCTTTTTCCTTTTTCTATTTCTCTTTTTTATCCTCCTCCTTCCTTAATGGCATGGACAAGCTCGCCCTTACCAGCTCGTCACTAGTCGGCCACCTCAATCTAGCGATTGGTCCTCACCTTTGGCCAATCCCTAAAGCTAAAGGAAGAAGAAGGAAGGAGTAAAAAAAAGAAGAAAGAAAAAAAGGGAAAAAAAGAAAAGATAAAAAGTTAATAATTTTTTTTGAAAAAATAAAATATTATTAAAAAATTGTCAGCTAGCGCCAAATAACTTTCACGTTAGCGCCGTCTAGCCAAATTATGTTGGATGGACTGAATTGACACAGTTGCAAAATGTTTATGACTCAATTGGTCAAAAAATAAGTTTAGGACTATATCGGTACAATTGCAATATGCTTATGATTTTTTTTTTGTAAATTTTCCAATTTTAGAGTGATCTGCCAATAATAAAAAAGAAAATTTCAAATAAGAGCTTTAAGTGGGATTTAAGAGAGTCTGTGAATATTAAAATAAGGGTTTAAAGTTGCCATTGTTGTAACATCCTGAATTTCGACCCATTCCGAGATAGGTGAAATGGTTATTTTATTAATGCACTGTTAGTTACGTGTACTCTGAGTTGGCCCCTCACGAGTTAACTAATTGTTCGGCAAGGCAATGAAGGATCGGTACGCGTACGATTAGTGAATTTAATCAGGGATAGGCCACTCGACCATAAGGATTAAAGAGGAATAATACTACATTGTGACAGGCCAGTTAGCGAACGGAAATAAATCGAGTCGGCAAAAATACGAGGTCGGATTGCGGGTGATTCCGCACGACTTCGATATTAATTGCGGACGACGTTAAACCGATTTCCTTTTGGCCATGTACTCAGTGTGAGCAATTAACCTCTTGTGATTACATGACAACCGAGGATTGCCCTGATTTGAATGCACGATCGTGGATTGAAAAGCTATCAACCACGGGTCAAACACGCGAGAGCCCTTAAACGCCGGCCGAAAGTTAGGTCGTACTAAAGTCGCGATTGATCGATGTTAACCACGAATTTCAATCCGGTATCGGGTATCGAATTTTTAAGGATATCGAGACTAAATATTGGACATTGTCTCATTAATTCTCGAATTTATCGAAAAGCCCGAATTATTGGAAAATGATTCAACGTGCCGAGTTTTGAAGCTAAATATTTGGAATTTGTGTTTCAGGGGTAAAAAGACCAAAATACCCCTCTCTAGATATTTGTTTAGATTTTTGGGTTGTTCTCTTTCTTTTGTCTTTTTCTTCTTTTTCCTCCCCCAACTTCCTCCGCACGTTTCTTCCCTTTCTCTCTCCCCCTTTTCTTTCTCTTCTTCCTCACGTTTCTTTCCTTGGTCGACAATCCCCCTTGCCCCACCCCATCTTTGACTTGTCAACTTTCTTTTCTCTCTCCCCATCCACTTGCTGACAACCCCGCATGTCTCTCTCTCTTTCTCTCTCTCCCGCGTGCGCAGCTTCCCCTGCACGTTCAGCCCCCCTTCCCAGCAGCTTCTTCTTCTTCTCCTTCTCTTTTCGGTCGACGCTGGTGGCTGCTGCTGCTGCTGTATTTTCTTGCTGCTGCTGCCATCACCACCGCAGCACCGCCGTCCAGCCAACTCGCCGCCGGTCCGCCGGTCTCGTCGTCCGCCGGCCCCGCGAGCTAGCTGCACCGCTCCCCCTCCTCCTCCTCTGTCCGAGTCTGCTGCTGTTTTTGCTTGCTGTTTGCTGCTGTCCACTGCTGTTTCTGCCGCTGGAAGTTGCTGTCGTTGCTGCTGGTTGCTGCTGGTTGCTGCTGGCCGTTGTCCGGGACACAGCCAGCCGCTGTCCAGCATTGCCAGCCGCTGTTCGGCTGCTGTCCAGCACAAAACAGCTTCATCGGAAGCTGTTTTGTTGGAAAACGGCCGCCGGTTGTCGCCCGTTGTTGTTCCCGAGCGAGCCGCTCGTTTCCCTCGTCGCCGTGGTAGCGCTCGTGTCGTTGGATTCGCTAAACGCGTGAGTCGATTTTCTAAACCTTGCTTAGAGTGCTAAACTCCCTTAGGGTGATTAGTTTAATATTAAGCTTGATTAGTGCTTTTGAATGATGGATGATTAGTGTTTTATTATTATTTGATTAAGCATGTTTAGTGTTAATCGTGGTTAGAGTAAATTAATTGCGGTTAGATTAAATGTAGTTGGTTAATCGCGGTTAGATTAAAGTAATCTTGGTTGGGTTAATTAATCATAGTTGGATTAGACCGGTAACCATGATTAGTATTAATAAATATTATTATTATTTTTGGAATAAAATAATAATAATTTATTAAATTCGGAATTATTATTTTATTATTTTCGGAATTAATTAATTTGTTATTAATTTCGAAATTGGTGGTTATTATTTTTGGGTAATAATTAATTAATTATTTTTGGAGAATAATTAATTAATTAGCGGTGGATGACTAATTATTCTTGGATGTTGAATATTGATTGTTGGATAATATTATTCTTGGATGTTGAATATTTATTGTTGAATAATTATTAATGGGATATTTTTGGAGTAAAGTATTATTTTGGAAAGTACATTATTTATTAATTGTGCTAGTATCGATTAATTTCGATAAATTATTGTTTGTACTTTCCTCACGTGGATTATATATCGGTGGATTACTGGTTGTGCTTTCCTCACGTGAATTATATGTTGAATACATGTATATATGATGCCTTTGATGATATTGTTTAATATATATACTCGGTGGAGTAAATTCACGGATTGTGATTGTGAATTAGGGTTGAGTATATTCAGCATATTCGTGTGACTACGTGTGAAAGGCATTTGTATTCGTGTGACCACGTGTGAAATATTATCGCATTACATGTAGAGTTTGCGATGAATTAATGTGTACAAGCACGAATCATGTCTGCATTGGCTGCATTACAAGATAATGAAATGAGCATGATTAATTGGTGTGCTTGCGTGGTCACGTAAGAGCCCGTCACCCAGTGGGGGATCTGTGGTTGACGAAGTCCGTATTATCGGAATGCCCGGGCGAGGACCGGATGCGGGTCGCGGTAGAGGCCAGACCTATGCTCTTTGTGAATGCCATCTGGGCGCTAGACGTTGCCGTGCCCAATGCAGTGGGACGATGCCCGGTTATGCGGTTGACTACCAACTTGTGTGTTGGAAGGAAATTCCCCCAAAGGTGTTAATAAATGGTACATGAGACGATTTGAAAGGTGTTCTGATTGTTTATTATAATTGCTGCATCGAGGTGAGCATATGATAGACTGTATCATGCAGGTTGCGTGTGGCAAAAGCGAGGTAAGGATGCTTGTGATTGCGATTGTTAACTGTTAATAATTGCATATGAGCTTTGGTCTAATCGTGCGTCTGTTAATAGTCGATTGGGTGTTATTCTGTTGTTGAGTTGTGAGCGATAGAGACATTGCATGTCAGGGCGCACTCGAGGCGAGTAGGTCTCCTAACCGAGGCTTAGGATTTTGACTTCTTTGAGATTTATCTCACTGGTTATTGAATAACCACCGTCGGGTCCGTAGGATGAAGGATCGACGCGCGTAACGGCTCGTGGCCGTTTCGAAGGAGTAGATTGACCTCGGCTTGTTGGTTTCTTGGGCTTGATAGGAAGATGCCCATGGTAAGGGCTTGTACTTGTAAACTTCCCGGGGTTAATCAGTAAATAAATAAAGCAAGTACTTTGGAATGTGTTATTATTGGGTTTTCCTGCTATCCCCGCTTTTGTATTTGACCGGGATTGTATTTCGCTTCCGCATGCGTTTAATTAAAAGATAAAAATAACGGTCGGCGATGGATCCCTGGAGAGTCGCAACTCAAATGACCGCAAGAGAACAGGGGTTGTCGAGGACTCGAGAGTCGGGTCGTGACAATTGTTATCTCAAGTAAGGCTCTAGCTCATCGGCGAGGAGTCAAATCTTAGCTAGTAACTCATTCCGGTGGCCAAAATAGGGGTAATTTAATCCGAAATTTTTAGCCTCACTCCAATTTGAAGAAACCCCAAATTGAAACTAGGGTTCTTCGAGGTTCTCCTGAACGAGTTCGCGTAGCGCTTAGACTCGTGCACCATCAACAATCAAATATAGAATAGCAAGCTATTATAAAATTCCTGCTCGTGTACTTTTTTCCAAAACCACATCACTCAAAAGGGTAGAAACCGAAAACCCTAAATAGCTCCAGTTGCCAGCGGGATTGGGAGGAAGAGGCAGATCTTTTTGATCGGGTTTATTGGCGGGGTCTAACGCGCACTCTTCTTGATTTTACTCAGATCAAGATATTTTTGAAATGTCTGCAAACCAAACCACAACTTAATGGAGGAAGAGAGAAGGATAGAATGCAGTTAAGTTTGTGTTTGTGTTTGTGTAACTACGAATTCATCCTCCATCCAATTCTCTCTTTGAAGCAAAAAAGACAGCAACACCAAAGATCAAACGAGGGGTGCATGGGATGAGGTTTTTATCGTCTGCGGACTCCGTTTCCGTGGAAGTCTCCTCTCCACAGCTTCCATGGTGGCGTGATGGAAATGAAAACCCGAATCCGACAACGAAACGTGTCTTCTTTACATTTTCTGTTGTTTCTCACGAAGGACCATGCAGTTGGAAGGGTAAGAAATTGGAAGAAGAAGACGGAAGAGAGCTTGGATGAGGAGCATCGGAAACCACATTTGACGAGATCGCCCCTCCTCCGACTGCCGGAATATTGTTGCCAGTGAAGTTTTGGTCGGCCGAAGAGCATAGAGCCTTATTTGAGATAAATATAATCACTTCAAGTCTTTTTTTGAAATTTCTTGAAAAATAATTGTGTTCATAAATATTTTCCTATAAGGCTGAATCTCTCACACGCTTTTTTTTTCCCTCTTTACTCGTCTGCCAACCATAAAACATGAGATAAATTTGGGTGCATAACATGTTGACCTAAGCTTGTCTAAATGCGAATTCAAGCGTACGTTGTGACACGAGAATTTGGATTTCCTTGTGTTGAATTCTATGGTATGTGTGCATTTGACTTCACAACAATTCAATCTACTTTTGAAAATAATCCTCAGAATTCAAGAAAAAGTGAGCACGGGCTTTGTAAATGGTGAAATTCCAAGGAAATTTAACCTTACCTCAATTTGATCACTCAACCTAGTAAAGTGCTTTTGTGCCTTTATCATGTTTGTCCACATACATTGTCCGGTATGATTGAGGCCAACGTCCTTAACTTTTTTCTTTTACAATGATAAAGTATATGTCAATTTGGAAATAAATGAAAATGCCTGTCCTTAACTTTTCCGCTCATTGTTATACTACTGAAACTATTTTTTTTTTGTACATGCTCCGTCACACATGCATGCATAATAAAAGAACAATCTTAGTATGCTAAGACTAATATACTAAAATCTACATTAGTGATTTAGCAGGCTGTAAGTGGACATGTATATAGTGGATCATAAAAAACGATTTGCGACGTTACTTAATATTTCATTATTGCAAACTAGACGCTGTATATCAAACACATTTTCAAAGAACTCCACTGGGTATATGTAAGACTAGCTTCCTCCAAAAGAAATACATCTTTCAAACGGATTTCTTGTCGGCTCCATCGTAACTATTAATCATATGGGCCTCATGTGTGGGTCCACATGGTCAAATGAATATGATTATTTTGCATCTATTGACCCCGGGTCCGGATAAAAGTATCGGTCACTCCCTCGTTTATGTCAATCCACTAATTTCTACAAAATTGAATTACAAGGATAGGTTCTATCGGGAGCTCCTTGCAAGTCCAAGAATGAAATTCATCTTTCTTCTTTCAGGCACACAAGGGAAACAATTCGCAGCGCAGAGGCTAAGGATATACAAAGAGGAGAGAATATATTAGCCTGAGCCTAATTAAAGATAAATCTGAAATTGGCTATAAAAAAGATGAAAGACAAAACCTTGAGTTAGTTCAACATATAGGTGTATGGAGAAGGATATTAGAAGTATCATAAGTTGTGTATAACACTTACTTTAATGTCAAAACTTTTCACTGGCTCACTTAAATGTCAATTATTTGGAAAAATGATCTTTTTAATGCCAACTTTGATATGCTTGGCTGGAAATCTGACGTTCCCTTTTTATATTTATTAATTAATTTCCTAAGTCGACGTGGCTTGCCAAAGAACCGAATTAGCATAAAAAGCCCAAAACAACACTGTTTAACTAGTTTCATCTCCTTGTATCATCCGTAAGAAAAACATGGTAAAATTTCTTGCTAAATGACGTCTTTCACCTCCTCTTTCTCTTCCCTCTCTCTTCCATTTCTTCATTTGAGCTCTGCAACATCACATGAAGGAGGAGGAGGGATTGGGCTTGCAGGTGGCATCGGAGGAGGAGGATGGGTGGAGGGATTTGGGCTCGAGCTTGTGCTTCTCTTGCTCGTGAAGCTTTTGGATTTGCTTCCGCTCATCTTGGAGCGCTTGAAGATGCATTGGCTGCCGGTTTCTTTAGCGAGGGTTTGGCGCATCTTGAGTAGTTCTTGCTTGAGGATGTCCATTCTAGGCTTCATGAGCAAATTGTGACAACATGAGAAGGATTCGTGACAAATAGAGATGATTTAAAACTCTGCATACTATGTTTAGGTCGAAAAATATATTGAAATCAAGTCCGAAGCTTACATTTTAAAATGCCTAGCATGTGTTCGACTATTTGCCAGAAAGAACTAATAAAATTATTTTCATGACATTGATGTTCAAAGTTAGGATTGATTCATCGATTTCTTCCTTGATAGCTAAAAATATGTCTAAATCTATGATTCTCTATGATTTTATGGCATGACCTTTGAATCCCGGTATCGGTTGCAGATGAGTGCATCGGAGTTTCTACCCATTTTCCAGTGATGCCTGCGATTCAAGGCCGTTATCGTTAGATCCCTATTAGCTGGCGGAGAAAATGGTGACCGCCCTGATGTTTTTGGTGGCGGTAGTTTGGTGATTGAGAAGCAAATCCAGAAGCATTGGCATGATGAGTTGATTGCAACAAGAAGAAAACGAAGATCTGCGTAGAAGGAGAAAAGAAAAAAATAGAAAAAATAAAAAAAGACATGGAATTGCCACATGGATCGGATTTTCTTAATTAAATGTGAACTCGTATTAACATTTTAATAAAAAATAATTTTGGCTGAAATTTCTTGTCGTTGGCATTTGAGTAATCATTTTTTCACCATTTTAGCACTTAATGATCCGGCAAAAACTTTTGGTATTAAAGTAAGCACCGTATACAAATTTTAGTGTCTTACTAAATCTTTCCATCCTATAAGATTTTCTTCTTTTGGTGTTGGGCAAAAAGATATAAAAGCAGTGAAAGTTCTTAATTGAAAGAAATCCTTCCGATGTTAATTTTATGGAAACTCAATGATGAAGATCTAGCCTAGCATGGACATAATTTAATGGGCACGAAAATTTAGACAAAAATTAATTTACTAGTCAATGAAGCTAGATTCGCAGGTGAATGCTTCAGCCCATATATAACTCATTGTGAAACAACAGCCCCAACACAATATACAGACATTCTATTGAAGCATAAACAAGATTACGTACTAGAAGAGAGCGATGGCGAAGTTCCGTTCAAAGTGTATTGTTGTACTACTTGCGCTTCTCATACTTGCATGTGGTATCTCTCTATCCCTCTTCTCTCACACACACACAATTATGAGTTGCCTGAATTCGTGAAATATGTCTAAGTTTACTGTCAAATGTGAAAAAATGTTATTTATTGAAAGGTTTGGAGACGAGGGTTCAAGCGGCACATGTGGCTCGTGGACCTGTGACTCGTTGGATCCCTTGCAAGGTTGCTCAAGATTGTCCTGATCCAAATAACTGTCAGTGTCCCATCCCCCTTGGCAGATGTGTTTGCCCAGGGGATCCTCCTCCATTGGATTTCTTGAGAGGCAATGCCCATCATTAATGTACGCATATGCAGCACAAGCTTGAAATAAAACCCTATGATGAATAAATCAGTGTCATCCATTCAATGTCTCTCTCGCTCAAATATTCATCATTTAGTAAGCCTAATTCACATGCACCCTTGGAGTGCGTGGGTCTCACATGGTAGTTTGGAAAAAAAAAGCACGTGGTATAACTATAGACATACATAAACCACCAACTTAAATTCATTATAAAAACACGGGAGTCGTCAACCACCGGAAACAACCTTAAACCCCTTGTCTGGTTCTCGCTCTTTCCGCTACTTCGCCGCCACCTCCATTGTCGCAACTCAATTCAAAAGGGTGTATCTTCTTCAATATCTTTTGTGAAAAAAACTTGAAATACAATTAAAAGCAAGTGTCGTTGACAGTTTAATAAATTCTTGCGAGCTTTCAAGAAATATTTCAAGCGTATAAATAGTTAATTTAGACTTTTATCCATGAACATCCATTTTTTTCTTAATCTTTTTAAAGAGAAACATAATATCTTAGGGCAAAAGTATAGTTCAAGTGTCGAAACTTGGCACAATGGGACATTTAAGTGCCAAAAGTTACAAAATGTACACTTAAGTGCTATTTTTTTTGAAAATTTGATCACTTAAGTACAAACTTCGATGAAGGTCACCGGAAATCCGACGTGGCTTATTTTAATTATTTGTAACATTTACGTGGCTAATCGGAATTCTACGTTAACTCACATTCACAAAAAAACGACGTCGTTTTGGCCAAAGTTTAATTTTTAATATAAATATTAATTAAATAATATTAGAAAAAAGAAGGCAGCAATAGCATAGATGGGGGAGCCTCCCCCCCGTGGTCGTTGATGCTTGGGGGCGGGTCGGTGACCCTTTCCCAGATCGAGGCGAGGGTAGCTGCCCTTGCCCAAGCGTTGGCGACCCTCGTAGACTCGCGCCCAAGTGTCGGCGACCCTCTGTCCATTGCTTGTTGCCTCACTAACGATTGGGCGGCGAGGATGCTCCCGCCTTATTTATTTATTTATTAAATTTCGATTTTAATATTATTTAATTAATATTTATATTAAAAATCAAACTTTGGTCAAAACGATGTTATTTTAGGTTGATTTAGCCCCATCAGCGCTCAAAATGACACCATTTTAGGCTTATTTGACTATGTTAGCACCTAAAACGACATTGTTTCGACCTCAACTTGCCGAAAAAATGCCATGTCAGCATTTTAGCCGGATTTTCTCGCTGTTGGCATTTAATTGATAATTTTTACTCCGATCTTGGCACTTAAGTATACTTTTTTGAACTTTTGTCACTTAAGTATCTCATTGTGCTAAGTTTTGGCACTCTAGGGTCCGGACGTCGTATATGATTGAGTCATATCTTACGTTTGGGTGTGAATTATGCTCTTCATTGATAGGATGACACAGGGGTTGCGAGGAGTAGGGGTAGTGCCCCTAAGTCGCTAGAGAGTTTTTAAAGTTTGAGCACATATTTTATTGGTAGTATGGGCTTGGGTCCATGAATAGTTACTGATATATATCTTGGGCGAGCGTACTCTTGAAGTGCCAAAACTTGGCATGAGGGGATATTGAAGTGCCAAAAGTTCAGAAAGATATACTTAAATGCCAAGATTGGAGGAAAAATGATAAGTTAAGTGTCAACGGGGAGAAAATCTGGCCAAATTGTTGACGTAACACTTTTTCAGTGAGTTGAGGTCGAAATAACATCGTTGTGAGTGCTGAAATGGCCAAATAAGCTCAAAACGACGTCGTTTTGAGTATTGACATGGCTATATTAGTCCAAAACGATGTTGTTTTGGGTGCGGGCATGGCCAAATAAGCCCAAAATGATGTTGTTTGAGTGCCAACATGGCTAGATCCATCCAAAACGACGCTATTTTGACCTTAATTAAATTTTTATATAATTATTAATTAAATAATATTAAAAATGAAATTAATTTTTTTTTTAAAAAGGGCAGAAGATAGGCAGGAGGGGCTTCTTTGCTTGTGGCCGTCAGGGTCGTTGGCGCTTGAGCAAGGGCCGGTGACTCTTGCTGACCTACGACCACGTGTCGGCGACCCTCGCTATCCATTGCCGCCGCCCTATCGGTGGTGGGGTGGCGACAACAAGCAGGGGAGGCTCCCTTGCCTATGTTGTTGCTGCTCTTTGTTTTTTTTTTTTTTTTTTTTAATATTATTTAATTAATATTTATATTAAAAATCAAACTTTGGCCAAAATAGTATCGCTTTTGGTGAAGGTGAGTTGACATGAAATTCTGACAAGCCACGTAAATGTTAGAAATTATTAAAATAAGCGGTAGACTTCCGGCGACCTTCGCTAGAATTGGCACTTAAGGGTGTGCATAGTAATACTTCTGTTCTCGGGAATAATTTTTGCTCAAAAATGATTCCTTTTGATCTGTTCCCGTGAACAATTTTTGAGCATTTGAAGACATTTTGGTAATTGCTTAAAATTTTTATTCCCGGATAGAAATACATTTGGTAAAACTTTAGAATTTCTAGTCCAAAATATTTTTTTTAATTTTTTAATGATTTAAATATATATTTCTTCTTTTTTTTTATCTTTATCTTTTTTATTTTTCCCTGCCTCCATTGTGGCCGGTCGTTGTTGCTGGCGATGGCCGACGACCGGCTGGGCGAGGTTCGGCGAGCTCGACCTCACAGATTTAGGCAAGGCCGAGCCTCGCCAAGCCACTAGCGACGGTTGCCTTGCCCAGGTGGCATGAGGTCAGCCTCGCCATGGCCGAGTGAGGCCAACCCGCACGCCGCTTGGCGAGGTTGAGGCTCCCGATGGCCTGGCGAGGCAAGTCTCACCCATATTGGGCAAGGCCGACCCTCGTCGGGCTGGGCGAGGCTCAACCTCACCCATATTTGCGAGGCCGAGCTCATTGGTGGCTAGGTGAGCCTCTGGCGAGCTCACCGAACCTTGCCCAGCTACTTGCTGGCGGTGGCCGGTGCCGGCGATGGTGGTTGGTGGGTGGCAATAGGGTGGCGAGGGCCGAGAGAGGAAGAAGAAAAGGAAAGAGTAAGAGAAGAGAAAAAAAGAAAGGAAAAAAAACTAATTCTTGAAGTTGTTCCTGGGATTGAGAAGCAATTTTTTTTTGCTTCTTGATTCTACTCCAAATTTATTCCCTAAAACAAATTTGTTCATGGGAACAAAAAATTTACCAAACGCATTTCTGTTCCAAATCCGTTCCTAGGAACAAAAGAACATAATCGGTTATTCTCGGGAATAGAATCAATTATTCCCGGCAACATAATTAGTTGTTACCATGCATGCCCACTTAAGTAATCTAATCTTTTTTAAAAATGGCACTTGAGAATACTTTTCATAAGTTTTGGCACTTAAGTGTTTTCATGTGATAAGTTTTGGCATTTGAGCTGTTCTTTTCCCTTATATCATTTTTTTTTAGTAATTGATGGATAAAACAGAGATGCACGAGGTGATAATTAGAGAGAAATCCTCTACTAGGTGAATTGGAATAAAACCTTATGCTTCGAATTCTCCTTCTTGCTTTTACTTTATATATCTTTGTGATTGTGTGCTGAATCTTACTATCTTGTAGTATTTTGATAAACCATTGCCTAGCCTAACATTGACTACCTATAAGATGAATTTGGTTATGAACTTTGCAAAACTTGATCAATGTTCAAAATGCAAATTTAGTCATATTTTCCCTGGCAAGGAAACTTAGATTAATAAGGGAGTGATAATTTGACAAAGATTGAAATTTCCAATATGAAAAGAATTACAGAAAAAAAGGTCCTTATATTGGTTTAATACGCTAACCTTATGTATCGAAATGCACTTATTGGTGATGACTATTAAGTAACTTTTCACAAGTAATTACCTATGTACCTCCAAAGGAAGAGAGCAACAGTAGATACATTAGAAAATTAATTTAAAGAATTGGATAAGATTATTTAAAGGAATGCAATAGATGTATATTAAACTAAATTCAGGCCGTTAAATCTTTTTGAGATCCACAAAATAATATATTTAATGATATGATAGACGGCAAGAAGACATTAAATTAAACAAGCGTGTTATAGACATCCATTATTAGTTTGCCATGTTATAGACATAATATACTTAGTGATATTCCCCGTCACAACCTCGCCTCCCCCTTCGTTGGTCAACCTTTCCCTCTCGCCTCATAGCTCTTTGGTTGTACCAATGGTAAGGTAATGCGCTTTTGTACATTGGAATTGGACCGGTCTGGTTCTTGGTTCCGGGACTCGTTGGTCTAGTCCATAGTCTCAAAAAATGGGAATTGGTTCTCTCAATCTAGTTCTTGGTTCTTAGGTGGGACCAGATCATACTAGACCAGGAACCTATAACTCCTAGTTATCTAAAATTTAAGTGTCAATAGGTTAACAAAGATTCGTTCAAATTGGCTCATAGGATGAATGAGTTCAATGAGGCATTCGGCGGTGACAGTGTAATCACACTTTTCAATAGTGAAGATGAAGTTGTCTCGAGTTGGAAAAAACTGAGTAAAACTAGGCTACAGCATGCGGATATATTTCATCTTGAGGAGTGCGGAAGCAATTTAGAGAGGGACGTCCAAACATCTTGGAGATGAATATGCTATGCTTTCCAGATAATGAAATCAACAAAATGATTGGCTACTGGTCTCGAGAGAGAAGGGACAGGAAATGATTTTCGTGTTTAGTAAAGAGAAACGGAGAGGATTCGAATGATGGATCGAGAGGAAGATATTTGGTTGGTTCGAACAGGGAGTATTCACGGTCGTCGTCATCACATTTCGTCTTCTCCATTGGTCCTTCTTGGGTCTCGGGCTGTCGGTCAGTGACTGTTTCACTAGGAACAGTGCCGATTTCTTCCGTAGGAGACAGGTGGTGTTGTACTGCATTCAGTGGGAGTTCATCGTCCTTTCTTTGGATCGCGCCGATCTTTCTTCTTCCCCTTAATCTTCATCCGGTTCTTCTTGAAATTCAGTTTCCTTTTCTTGTTCTTCTTCAGTGGTTGGAACATCTTCTGGTTCCTCAGCAGGAGTCTCTGCAGTGGGAGCGACGTTGGACATCACTGGCGTAAAAGCGGATGCTGAAACCAAGGCAGTGGCACTTCCTGCTGGGATGAAGATATATTTAGTGATGCGGTTGACTGTATCTATATGTACTAATTTTGTTCTAATTTCTGCAATGAATTTAGACATACTAAATTAGACCGTTAAATCGAGGGGAATACACACAATCGATATATTTAGTGATGTGGTGGACTCTAAGAAGGCATTAAATTAAATAAGTGTGTCATATTCAACAACAAATATAAGTTTGTGATGTCATTTTATATGCTAATTTTGTAGACTGTTTCTATTGCGTGTCGTGCATTCAGAAAGAGGGGTCCTTGCATGTATCCATGCATATATAAGTTGATATAATTGTTGTAACAGGTGAGTGCCTTCGTATAACTATTTTATTGTAATTTAAAACGCAAAAATATATGAAATTGGATACATGCATTGGGGGGAAATTGATCCACAATCTGATAACTTCCCTCCAAACTAACTTGCTAGAAAGCATAAAGAGACGAAACTCACTCATTGCCCGACCAAAACTTTGGTCTTAAATAAGATTTTATTCCTTTCTTGAGCAAATCAACCAGAAAACAACTGATTTTGACGTTTATGGCAAGATTAATTACTGCATTAAGAAGTATGAAATCCTTTTCGATGTTCCTTTTATGGCAATACGATGATGGGGCTTGAGCCTATATATAACTCGTTGTGAGATACCCAACACCACATCCAAACGCTAACATCAGAGCATAAACAAGAGAAGTTACTAGCAGAATCATATCGAGTGTTGCAATTTCATCAACAGAGAGCAATGGCGAAGTTTTGTTCGAAGTCTATTACGCTGCTCATCCTCCTCGTATTTGCATTCGGTCTCTCTCTCTCTCTCTCTAAGTTACAGTGAATGTTGACTGCGAAAAGATCATTGATTGGCAGGTTGGGAGACGAGTGTGGAAGCAAGAAATGTGAGTCATCCGTGCAAAACTGTCCAAGATTGTGGAGATCCAAGATATTGCCAGTGTCCTACGCCCCTCAACCTCTGTTTGCAGTTATCCTCCCTCGGGTGTTACGAGAGCCAACAAGAGTAAACAAGTGAAGCCTAGGGTTCCATGATCTGATGTTGGCAAATGCAGCACAAGTTTAAAATAAAATCTCATGACAGCGTTCAATGAATGATTGGATTTTTCCCCACCGTCTTTTTACATGTATGCAAGCACCAAATTATATTGTCTTATATATTTATTTTCAAGCAAGGTTGGTAGCATTTGAGAAAATTGTCAATTATTACCACCCCAAAAGAAAAGAAAATGGAAATGGAAAAGTACTAGGAAATTCTTAAACTTATTGCATTATTATTAATTCAGTCTTAAACCTTTTCATTTGACTAATTTAATTTTAAACTTTTTCACATTAGTATTAGTTCAGTCCATGTCACCAATTTAGGTTGGAAATTGTATGATGACTTACTTTGAAAGATGTTTGATGGGTCTCTCCTTTGGTTCTATAAATGCAAATAGAAGCTGTGCAGAGCATGGGTGCTCAGAAATTATTTAATTGCAAGAGATCGGGCGCTAACGTGGATATTTGTACTCAATATTCATTTTTATAATATATATGCATTTTAATCTGTTAGGATTTTTTATGAGTCTTATTCCTTAAGTTTCATTCCATATGTTACTCATGACTTACTTTGAAAGACAAATGTTTGCTACTCTATGTGTCTCTCCTTTGGTTCTATAAATGCAAATAGAAGCTGTGCAGAGCATGGGTGCTCAGAAATTATTTAATTGCAAGAGCCTTTTTATCTGTCATCGCGGGAGACCTCACAAATGGAGAGGGCTCCAAGTTTGATGGTTTTCACCGGGTGACTGCTTCCGGTACATCCCTCTCTTTTCTCACGCAATCATCTTGCGTTGGCTTTTCTTCTATATCATCGTCGCGGTCGTTGTCAACATAAGTCTATCTTGAAAAAACTTCACGGGGAAAAGTATAAAAAAGTCCTAAACCTATTCATTGGTAGTAATTTAATCCTAAACTCTTTAATTGACTCAATTTATTTTTAAATCTTTTCATGTTAGTACCGATTCAATCTATCCGTTTAATTTAGGTTAGAAATTATTGACATAGACTCTGGTGGTCTTACGTTGTACGATTGGTGTTGACATGAAAATTTTTAAATATTTTTCAGATTTTTTCACTTTTCTTTTCTTTCTTTTTTCTTTTTCTTTACCCTCTTGGCCCATGAGGTTGCCAACCATAGTTTGGGCACAACAACCCTTGCTCATGGCTGACAAGGGCGTAGGGGCCCTCGCTTAGACTAGTTGAGCATTGCTAAGCCCTTGTTTGTGACAAGCAAAGGTCGACCGGTGACCTCGTTGGCCAATAGTGTACAAGAAAAGAAAAAAAAAAAAGAAAAGAAAAGAGAAAATAGAAAAAAAGGAAAATATAATTTTTTTAAAAATATTAAAAATTAGAAAATTTGTTAATGTCAACGCTGGTCATGCTATGTAAGATTGCTACCGTCCTCATAAGCAACTTCCGGCATAAATTGGCCATATGGACTGAATTGATATCAGTGCGAAAAATGTTTATGACTAAATTGGTTAATTGAAATGTTTAAGACTAAATTGGTACTAATATAATATATTTATGATTTTTTTGGTACTTCTCCCTAACTTCATGTGTTAACCTACAACAAATTGAATGAATCATAAATTAACATTTCATGAATTGCACTTTGGCCATAGTCGGGTGGATTTTATCTGCTAATTTGAATTACACGATAAGGGCGTAGATAAAATTCTATATGGTTATACCAAGGAGTTGCAGTTTTTCTTCTTTAGAACAGGCATTCTTATACGGTTACTCAAGGGGTCAAATTGAACGAATTACGAAGATATAGCAAGTAAATAAAGCCGAGACTTTGTTTTGGTCAGAAAGCTGAGATTCACTTGTTAGGTAATTTAATATACCTCGATTGCCATATTTAATAGGGTTTTAATGACAAGGCTTTTATAAATCCAAAGATCCCGCAAAATACCCTTGGAACGCTTTTGCCATTCAAGCATGGAGGTCAAGATGGAGAAACTACCTTCGTCCAAGCTTGTCTTCCGTGTCATGCTCTCAGCTCTTGCACTTGGTACGTTCATCGGAATTTCTTGTCCAATCTGTCTGTATTTTGAACGATTCCATCGTCTATTGCGTCACGCAGTTTTCCGTGAATGTTTATTCAGATATTCTATACAACGATGGTCCGATGATGCCGACGGTGGAAACGAGAGGCGATTTCTGGTGTCCACGCATGATCAACTACACTCAGGTGTGCCAAGGCTACCCTTCCCGCTGTGTGGACGGGAAGTGCATTTGTGGCGAAGACTTCCCACCCCCTAATCCACCGAGTTTTAAGCTGTAGCTAGTCCCATTATTCTAATGGAATAAAGTTTAGATTATGTGTCAAATTCTGGCCAGTCAAACACCTTGATCGTGTGGAGAATTTTTATACTGCATGTCTTACTTGAATAGACATTTCCTATGTTAAGCTAAATAAAAAGTCACTTGGGGAATTATTTTTCGTGGTTTTTATAATTTTAGAGTGATCTACCTATAATAATAATAAAAATTTCAAATAAGGCTTTAGGTGGGATCGTCTTAAGAGAGTCCGTGAACATTAAAATAATAGATTAAAGTGGCCATTTTTATCCTAAGTAAGACTCTAAGCTCACCGGCCAGCAAATCTTAGCCGACAACTCAATTCGGTGGCCAAAACAGGAGCAATTTAATGCGAAATTTTTAGCTTCACCCCAATTTGGAGAAGACCCAAATTGAAACTAGGGTTCTTCGAGGTGCTCCTCTAGGAGTTCTCGTAGCGCTTAGACTCGCGCACCATCGATCATCAAAGATAGAATAGCAAGCTATTATAAAATTCCAGTTCGTGTTCTTTTTTCCAAAACCATATCACTCAAAAGGGAAAAAAATAAAAAACCCTAAATAGCTCCGGTTGCTGGCGGGATCGGGAGGTAGAAGCAGGTCATTTTGGTAGTGTTTAATGGCGGGGGTCTGTAACACGCACTCTTCTTGAATTTATCAAATCAATATATTTTTGAAATGTCCGTGAACCGAACCACAATTTGGAGGGCGGAAGAGAGAAGGATGGAATGCAGTGAAAGGCCGAGTGCATGTTTGTGTCACTGCGAAATCACCTCCATCCAATTCTCCATCTGAAGCACGACAATACCAAAGATCAAAAGTGGGGGACATGGGACGGGCTTTTTCTCGTCTGCGGACTTCGTTTCCGTGGAAGTCTCCTTTCCACAGCTTCAACGGTGACGTGATGGAAATGAAATCCCGAATCCGACAACGAAAAGCTTCTTCTTTACATTTGCTGTTGTTTTGCACGAAGGACCATGCAATTGGAAGTGTAAGAAATTGGAAGAAGAAGACCGAAGAGAGCTGGATGAGAAGCATCGCAAACCACAGGTTGACGAGATTGCCCTTGCTCTGCCCGCCGGAATCTTGTTGCCAGCGAAGTTTTGGTCGGCCAAGAGCATAGAGCCTTATTTGAGATGAATATGGCCAATTTGAACTATTATTTGAAATTTTCTAGAGAATAAATGTCCTTCGTAAATATTTTCCTACATGGCTTTGAGTTTCTAACACGATTTTTTGCTTTTATGCTCGTCTGCCAATCGTAAATCACAAGATAAATGCCAATTTAAGCATACGTTATCGCATGAGAATTCGGGTTTCCATGTGTTGAATTCCATGATATGCGCACATTTGACTTCAAAATTGTCGAATATGCTTTTGAAAATAACCCTTGAAATTTTAAAAAAAGTGAGCACGGGCTTTGTAAATGATGAAATTCTAAGGAAATTCAAGTTACCTCAATTTGGTAAAGTGCTTTTGTGCCTTTATCTTGTTTGTTCACATAAATAGTCCGGTAGGATTGAGGCAAATGTCCCTAACTTTTTTCTTTTAGAATTATAAAGTATATGCTAATTTGGAAATAAATGAAAATGCCTGGTTACGCTCATTGTTATACTACTGAAACTATTTATTTTTCGTACATGCTCTGTCAGACATGCACGCATAATAAAAGAACAATCTTAGTATGCCAAGACTGGTACACTAAAATCTACATTAGTGATTTAGCAGGCTATAAGTGGACATTTAATAAGTGGATCATATAAAACGATTTGCGATGCTACTTAATATTTCACTTTTGCAAACCAGACGCAGTATATCAAACATTTTTTCAAAGGACTCTACTGGGTGTACGCAAGACTTGCTTCCTCCCAAAAGAAATGCACCTTGCAAACGGCACTCTCGTCGGCTCCATCGAAACTATTAATCATATGGGCCTCATCTGGGCGTCCCACATGGTCAAATGAGTATAATTATCTTGGATCTATAGACCCCGGGCCTGGATAAAAGTATCGGTCACTCCCTCGTGGATGTCATTTCACTAATTTCTACAAAATTGAATTACGATAATAGGTTCTGTCGGGAGCTCCTTGCAAGTCCAAGAATGAAATTTATCTTTCTTCTTTCAGGCATAGAAGGGAAACAATTCACAGCGGCTAAGGGTATACAAAGAGAAGAGATAATATATCAGCCTGAGCCTAATTAAAGATACATCTGAAATTGGCTATAAAAAAGATGAAAAGACAAAAGCTTGAGTTAGTTTAACATGTAGGTGCAGGGAGAAAGGCATTGGAAGTGCCATAAGTTATATATGGCAATCATTTTAGTGCCCAAACTTTTCGCTGGTTCATTAAAATGCCAAATTTTTTGAAAAACGATATGTTTGACCAGAAATCTAAAGTGACATTTTTTTTATTAATTTCCTTAGTTGATGTGGCTTGCCGGAGATCTAAATAAGCATAAATAGCCCACATGACATCATTTAACTAGTTTCGTTTGCTTGTATAACCCAAAACAACATTGTTCACAAGAAAAACATGGTGAAATTTCTTGCTGAACGATGTTCATCTTCCTCTCTCTTCCCTTTTTCCTCCATTTCTTCATTTGAGCTCTAAAACATCACATGAAGGAGGAGGAGGGCTTGGGCTTAGAGGCAGCATCGGAGGGCGACGATTGGTGGAAGGATTTGGCCTCAAGCTCCTTCTCTTGCTTGTGAAGCTTTTGAATTTGCTTCTGCTCGATCTTGAAGCACTTGAAGATGCGCTCGCCGCCGGTTTCTTCAGTGAGGTTTTGGCGCATCTCAAGTAGTTCTTGCTTGAGCATGTCCATTCTAGGCTTAGTGAGCAAATCGTGACAACATAAGATTGATTTGTGAAAACTTGAGATGATTCAAGACTTTGCATACTATATTTAGGCTGAGAAATACATTGAAATCAAGTCCAAAGTTTACGTTTTAAAATTTCTAGCATGTGTTTGATTATTTGCCTGAAAGAGCTGATAAATTATTTTCATGAAATCGACCTTCAAAGTTAGGATTGATTCATCAATTTGTTCCTTGATAGCTAAAACTATGTGATTCTCTATGATTTTATGGCATGTCCTTGGGTTGCCGGTGTCAGCCGCGAATGAGTTTTCCGATGATGCCCATGATTCAAGGTCATTACCAAGTAGATCCCTATTAGCCGGCGAAAATGGTGACTGGTGTGATGTTTTGGCGGCGTGGCCTGGTGATTGAGAAGCCAATCCAGAAGCTTCGCCGTGACGGGGTTAGCTGCAACAAGAAGAAAACGAAGAAGCAGAGAGGGCATAGAAGGAGAAAAGACAAAAAAAAAAAAAATAAAAAATATGATGTGGAATTGCCAGATGGATAAGTTTTTCTTAAAGGAAGGTGAACTCATATTAAAATTGTAATTAAAATAAGCCATGTATAAATTTGGGCAGAATTTGTTGCCGTTGTCATTTGAGATTTTTTCTCTAATTTGGTAGTTAAGTGATTTGGCAAAAAATTTTGACAATAAATTGAGCACCGTATATAAATTTTGGCACTTCTAGTATCATTCTTATGAAAGAAGCATTTCATTTGTTAGTGGGGTCAATGCCCAATTAAATCTTTCCAATCTACAAGATTTTCTTCCTTTGCTATTGGGCAAATAGATCTAAAAGAATTGGATGTTAATTCAAAGAAATCCTTCCGATGTTCATTTTATGGAAATTGAATGATGGAGATCTAGCCTAGCATCAACATATTTTTAATGGGCATGAAAATATAGACAACAATTTATTTACTTGTCAAGGAAACTGGATTGGTAGGTGAATGTTTCAGCCTATATATAACTCATTGCAAAACAACAGACCCAACACAACATATAGACATTATATCGAAGCATAAACAAGATTACACACCAGAAGAGAACGATGGCGAAGTTTGGTTCAAAGTGTATTGTTGTACTACTTGCGCTTCTCATATTTGCATGCGGTATCTCTCCCTCCCTCCCTCCCTCCCTCTCTCTCTCTCTCACACATTGTGAGTTGCATGAATTCGTGTAATATGTCTAAGTTTACTGTTAACTGTGAAAAAATGTTATTTATTGAAAGGTTTGGAGACGAGGGTTCAAGCGGCACGTGTGGCTCGTGGACCTGTGACTCGTTGGATCCCTTGCAAGGTTGTTCAAGAATGTCCTGATCCGAATAAATGTCAGTGTCCCATTCCCCTTGGTAGGTGTATTTGCCCGGGGGATCCGTCTCCATTTGATTTCTCAAGAGGCAATGCCCATCATTAATGTACGCATATGCAGCACAAGTTTGAAATAAAACCCTTTGACGAATAGATCACAGTGTCATTCAATCTATCCCTCTCCTCCCTCCCTCCCTCCCTCCTCCCTCCTATGATGAATAAATCGTAGTGTCATCCATTCAATCTCTTTCTTGCGCGCTCACATATACATCATTTAGTGAGCCTAATTCACATGCACCCTTGGAGTATGTGGGTCTCACATGGTAGTTCGGAAAAAAAAAGCACGTGGTATAACTATAGACATACATAAACCAAGTTAAATTCATTATAAAGACACAGGAGTCGTCAACCACCGGAAATAACCTTAAGCCCCTTGTGTGGCTCTCGCTCTTTCCGCTATTTCGCCGCCACCTCCATTGCCGCAACACAATTCAAAAGGTTGTATCTTTTTTAATATCTTTTGTGAAAAAAACTTGAAATACAAATAAAAGCAAGTGTCGTTGACAGTTTAATAAATTCTTGCGAGCTTTCAAGAAAATTTCAAGCGTATAAATAGTTAATTTAGACTTTTATCCACAAACATCCATTTTTTTCTTAATCTTTTTAAAGAGAAATATAGTATCTTAGGGCAAAAGTGCAGCCCAAGTGTCAAAATTTAGCACAATGGGACATTTAAGTGCTAAAAGTTACAAAATATACACTTAAGTGATACTTTTTTTGAAAATTGGATTACTTAAGTGTCAACTTCGGCAAAAGTCGCTGAAAATCTGACGTGGCTTATTTTAATAATTTTTAACATTTACATGGTTAGCAGGAATTCCATGTCAACTCATCTTCATAATAAACGACGTTGTTTTGGCCAAAGTTTGATTTTGAATTAAATATCAATTAAAAAAATTAAAAAAAAAGAAGCAGCAAAGTGTAGGTGGGGGGGGCCTCCCCTGCTTGTGGTCGTTGCCCCATCACCGGTGGGGCGGCGGCAACATATAGCGAGGGTCAACAAGGGTTGGATGGCCCTTGCCAAATGCTGGGAGAGGGTGGCAACTCTCTCCTAGATCGGGGCGAGGGTTGGCCGCCCTCGCCTTGGCACCGGCGGCTCTCGCCAACCCACGCTCAGGCATTGGCAACCCTCGTTGTCCATTGCCGCCGCCCTTCCGGCGATGAGGCGGTGGGGGATGCTGCTGCCCTTTTTTTTATTTTAAATTTTGTTTTAGCATTATTTAATTAATATTTATATTAAAAATCAAATTTTGGCCAAAACGGTGTTGTTTTAGGTTGATCTAGCCACATCATTGCTTAAAATGACGTTGTTTTGGGTTTATTTGGCCATGTCAGCACCCAAAGCAACACCGCTTCGACCTCAACTCGTAGGAAAAATGCCACATCAGCATTTTGGCCGGATTTTCTTGCTATTGGCACTTAATTGATATTTTTTCTCCGATCTTGACACTTAAGTGTACATTTCCGAACTTTTGACACTTAAGTGTCAATTGTACTAAGTTTTGGCACTCTAGGGTCCGGACATCATATTTTAGTGTGCACAATTCGTTTGACAAAAAACTATAATTGACTCATATCTTACGTTCATGTGTGAATTATGCTCTTCATTGATAGGATGACACAGGGGTTGCGGTGAGCAGGGGTAGTGCTCCTAAGTCGCTAGAAAGTTTTTAAAGTTTGAGCACATATTTTATTGGTACTATGGGCTTGGGCGGTATAAGTACAGCTTGAGTGCCAAAACTTGGCATGAAAGGATACTTAAGTGCCAAAAGTTACAAAATGACACTTAAGTGCCATTTTTCAAAACTAATGGATCACTTTAGTGACAAGTTGTCGGAACCCTACTAGAAATCTTACATGGCAATTTTTTATTAATTTTCTTGCCTATGTGGCTCATTGAAAATTGAGTCGGGAAAAATTAACCAAAACGATGTCGTTTTATGCGACGTGGATTTTTAAAATTATTAATTAAATAATTAAAAATAATTAAAAATATATTATTATTATAAAATTGATTAATTAAAAAAAAGAGGGAGGGGGGAAGGGGGATCCGGCGAGAGCTATGTAGCTCTCATCACCGCCGTTGTCATTGCTGCCCCACTATCGTCGGGAAGGGTCGACGACGGTGGGCGAGGGTTGGTTAGGGTCACCGGGCCTAAGCTAGAGGCCGGCCAGGGCTCGACAACCCCGGCCGACCCTTGCCTACCGTTGTCGGCCCTTCTCGGCGACAGCGAGGGCTACACAGCCCTCATCGGATCCCCCTTCCCCCCCTCTCCCCTCCCCTTTTTTTTTAGTAAAATCAATTTTAAAAAAAAAAGTTTGACTTGGCAATTTTTTTTTGTTAAAATTGCCACGTGGCTTTTTTATTTTGAAAAAAAAAATGTTCCGTCAACAAATGAAGTTGTCGAAAAATGGACACGTGACAGTTTGGCCGGAATTTTTCGCCGTTGGCACTTAACTGATCCCTTTTACTCCGATTTTGGCACTTAAGTGTACATTTCATAACTTTTGACATTTAAGTGTCCTCCCATGAACAGTTACTGATATATATATATATATATATATATTGGACGAGCGGACTCTTAAAGTGCTAAAATTTGGCACGAGAGAATATTGAAGTGCTAAAAGTTCAAAAATGTATGCTTAAGTGCTAAGATCGGAGAAAAATGATCCGTTAAGTGCCAACGGGGAGAAAATTCGGCCAAAATATTGACATAGCACTTTTTTAGCTAGTTGAGTTCGAAACAACATCGTTTTGGGTGCTGAAATGGCTAATAAGCCCAAAATGACATCGTTTTGAGCGTTGACATGGCTAGATCAGTCCAAAATGATGCCAGTTTGAGCACTGACATGCCAAATAAGCCTAAAATGATGTCGTTTTGAGCATTGATGTGACTAGATCAATCTAAAACAATGCTATTTTGACATTAGTTAGATTTTTATATAATTATAATTAAATAATATTAAAAATGAAAAAAAATTCAAAAAAAAAAAGGGTAGAGGACAAGCGGGAGGGGATCCTCTTCTTGTGGCCGCTAGGGTCACCAGCGCTTGGGCAAGGGCCGGTGACTCTCACCGACTTGTGCCTAGGCGTCGGCAACCCTTGCTGTCCATTGTCGCTGCCCCACCGGCGATGGGGCGGCGACAACAAGTAGGGGAGGCTCCCTTGCCTATTATACTACTCTTTTATTTATTTATTTATTTAAATTTTCGTTTTTAATATTATATAACTAATATTTATATTAAAAATCAAATTTTGGCCAAAACGGTATCGTTTTTGGGCTTAGAGGCAGCATGGAGGACAACGATTTGTGGAAGGGTTTGGCCTCGAGCTCATGCTTCTCTTGCTTGCAAAGCTTTTGAATTTGCTTATGCTCGATCCCAAAGTGCTTGAAGATGCGCTTGCCGCCGGTTTCTTTAGCGAGGTTTTGGCGCATCTCAAGTAGTTCTTGCTTGAGCATGTCCATTCTAGGCTTAGTGAGCAAATCGTGACAACATAAGATTGATTTGTGAAAACTTGAGATGATTCAAGACTTTGCATATTATGTTTAGGTTGAGAAGTATATTGAAATCAAGTCCAAAGTTTACGTTTTAAAATTTCTAGCATGTGTTTGATTATTTACCTGAAAGAGCTGATAAATTATTTTCATGAAATCGACCTTCAAAGTTAGGATTGATTCATCAATTTGTTCCTTGATAGCTAAAACTATGTGATTCTCTATGATTTTATGGCATGTCCTTGGGTTGCCGGTGTCAGCTGCGAATGAGCACATGCGCCGGAGTTTCTTCCCATTTTCCGATGATGCCCATGATTCAAGGCCATTACCAAGTAGATCCCTATTAGCCGGTGAAAATGGTCACTGGTGTGATGTTCCGGTGGCAGTGGCCTGGTGATTGAGAAGCCAATCCAGAAGCTTCGCCGTGACGGGGTTAGCGGCAACAAGAAGAAAACGAAGAAGCAGAGAGGGCATAGAAGGAGAAAAGACAAAAAAAAAAAAAAATAAAATGTGGAATTGCCATATGGATAAGTTTTTCTTAAAGGAAGGTGAACTCATATTAAAATTTTAATTAAAATAAGCCACGTATAAATTTTGGTAGGAATTTGTTGCCGTTATCATTTGTGTGATCATTTTTCCTCTAATTTGACACTTAAATGATTTGGCAAAAACTTTTGACAATAAACGGAGCGCCGTATATAAGTTTTGGCATTTCTAGTATCATTCTTCCGAAAGAAGCATTTCATTTGTTAGTGGGGTCAATGCCCTACTAAATCTTTCCAATCTACAAGATTTTCTTCCTTTGCTGTTGGGCAAATAGATCTAAAAGAATTGGATGTTAATTGAAAGAAGCATTACAGAGAAATCCTTTACTAGATTAGCCCTAATTTAAGAGTGAATCGGAATAAAAACTTGTGCTCTGAATTCTCCTCCTTGCTTTTGCTCTATATTTACTTGTGGTTGTGTGCTGAATCTTACTACCTTGTAGAATTTTAATAAACAATCTAACCTAAAATTGATTGCCTATAAGATGAATTTGGTTATGAACTTTGCAAAAACTGATCAATTTTCAAAATGCACATTTAGCCGTATTTTCCTTGGCAAGGCAACTTAGCTTACTAAGGGATTGATAACTTGACAAAGATTGAAAATTCCAATATGAAAAGAATTACAGAAAAAAAAGTTCCTTATACCGATTTTGTTCACTAACCTATGTATTCCAATGCACTTATTGGTGATGATTACTAAGTAACTTTTCACAAGTAATTGCCTAATCTTACCCGTTTTGACATTCCTTGTTATGCACATGCACCTTTGAAAGAAGAGAGCCATAGTATATACATTAGAAAATTAATTTCTAGAATTGGATAGATTATTTAAAGGAATGCGATATATATATATAGGATATATATATATTAAACTAAATTCAGGCCGTTAAATCTTGTGAGATCCACAAAATAATATACTCAGTGATATGAGAGACGTTAAGATGACATTTAATTAAACAAGCGTGCTATAGACATCCATTATTAGTTTGCCATGTCATTTTACGTGCTGCTTTTATGATACTTCAAGTAATAAAGAGGAATATGAGTGCCTTTGTATGACTATTTTTATACACTTTATTTGTATTGATATTGTTGGGAGTACACAGCAAAAGTCTGATACTTTCACTTGAGGAGATCGCCCAGAGGGAGTTCAAGTTTGAACCAGTCAATATATCAAGTTAGATCCACATTCACTAAAAAACTTAAGCCAATGAGTTATGGGTTAGGCCAAATAAGATATATTAATTGTTCAATACCACATCAATTGTTTGATGTGAGATTTTTTTAATACAATTATCACATATATCTTAACAAATTTTCCCTCACGTGTGAGCTCCAGGATTAGGTTTGCTCTCTCTTAATTCAAGTATTTTTCTGGCCCAACAATTCTTTGATGTGGGATTTTTTTAACACAATTTACACATGTGTCCTAATAACTTCCCCCTCGGTGTTAGGTTTGCTCTGTGTATCCTACTAGCCTCCCCCTTACTCAAAAGTTTAAGTTATGGGCTAGGCTAATTATGATATATTAATTATTTAACATTTTATCAATTCTCTAATGTGAGATTTCACTAAAACAATTCATACGTATATCCTAACAATTTCCTCTTCTTGTGTGAGCTCCTTTGTTAAGTTTCTATATATCCTAATAATCTCTTCCTCACATGTGAGCTCCATTACTCCATGCATCCTAACAATCTCCTGCTCTATGCCTCATGCCTTGGCTGAATTCTTCATGTAGTGTAAACCTAGTACACATGATTAATGTTCATTTACCACCGTCGGTCCAATGCAAATGCAATTAATGATGATATGATGAATGCTCTAAGAACTATATGCTTTGCAGTTTAATGTGGAGATAACATGGATTAATTCTAATTTTTAACTAAAATGTTAATTAAATAAAGTGGAGATAAAAATAATTTTTAAAAAAGTATCTAAAAAAAGTAAAAATAGAAAAAGTATCTAAAAAAACAAAAAATGGAAGAAAAGAAAGTCAATTCCCCTTGTCACTATTGCCTCTATCGCTAGAAAGGGATGGCGGGGGTCTTTGGGGTCTTAGTGACGTTCGGTGTAACAACCTGGTCCGACGAGGGTAGGGAGTGGTTGTCGAGGCTAGAGGGCATGTACAAGGAGTGAGTATTGGCAGGCTTCTCAGATGATGAAAGAGAGGAGGAATGAACCGAGCTATGCATTGAACGGTGGAGAGTGATTTTGGAATTTATGCATATATCTATATATATAAACTAGAATTAACTCACATAATTGTCTTTTGACATAATAGCAAGCTTTGCTTTGAAACTTTAAAATTAAGCAAGCCTAAACTAGAGCACTACTAAGATAGGTAACCCCTTAGGAAAGTGCCAACCTATATGCAAAAAAGGATAAAATTGTGAAGCTTGATAAGAAACAAGCCAAAGCGGACAATAACTCTATGAGTTAAGTTAGGGATGTCACAATATGGTATTAGAGTATGACCCTTTCCAGTAGGTGTGTGGTTTGGGAACAAACCAAGCAGAAGCTAGTGGACCTTTAACGACCTGACTCGACAAGGGTGGGGAATGGTCGTTGGGGTCAGAAGGCCCAGACAAGGAGCCACTTCTAGTTGGGTTCTAGGATGGCAAATGAGGTAGGAATGAATTAAACTATGCATCAAATGTGAGAAGAGCAATTCTGTAATATATATGTGAAAACTGAAATTAACTCACGAAAACGTCTTTTGACGTGACGGTAAACTTTGCTTTGGAACTCCAAAGTTAAGCGAGCCTAGGCTAAAGCACTACTAGGATGGGCGACCTCCTAGATAAATGCTTGCCTGTATGCAAAAAAAGATAAAATCATGAGGCTTGATATGTGATGAGTCAAAGCAAGCAATACCTCTATGAGTTAATTCAGGGATATCACAATATGGTATAAGAGTGGGACTCTCTCTAGTAGGTATGTGGTTTAGGGACAAACCAGGCAAAAGTTGGTGGATCTGTAAGGATTCGGTCTGACAAGGGTGAGGTGTGATTGTTGGGGTGAGAGAGCCTAGACAAGGAGCGGCTCTTGGTAGGCTTCTAGGATGACAAATGAGGCAATAATAAACTGAACTATATACCGAACAAGCGAAGAGTGATTTTGAGACAATGACAAGCTTTGCTTTGAAACTCCAAAGTTAAGCGTGTTGTAAACTAGTATTAACACCTAGAGGGGGGGTGACTAGGTGTAGAGGAATTTTATGCACAATTAAAATAAAGCCATTTGCAATCTATAAACTGAAATTAAATAAAGAGAGTAGAGAAGATTGCAAACACAGTTTATAGTGGTTTGGCTTTAGACAAGCCTACGTCCACTCTCCAGGCGATCAACCAATAGGCTGGATTTCATTATATGATCAAAGGTAATTACACACTCTTGAGTGTTAGCACTCGATGATGATAAGTCTCACATAGTCACTCTTCTTGGTAATTCACTAGGATCACTCAAGTACGCACTTTTTCAAACAACTAATGAAGAATTGAATCGGCCTTGGAATATATTTATCCTCTCTAGTCTCCCAGGTCTCATTCTATTTTTATATACTCTCAAAGCCACACTCGACCGTTAGCTTTTTTTTTGAGAGTTTTGTTTTCCCTTTCCTGGACAGACTTTATAAGGCAAGTCTTTTTGTAGATTGGATCCCCTTGAATTTTGTTCGCCCATACAATCAGAATCTGGGCTTTCATAAGTGTTCCATTTTTCTTTGGAAGTTGTCTATTGATTGATCCTGCTAATCAGTTTGATACAACATAATCAATATAAATAAAGTAAGTGAAATACTTGACCGTTGCTTCAAATAAAATCCTATGATGAATAAATCATAGCGGCATCCATTCAAACCCCCCTTCTCTCTTTCTCTCTCTCATGCAAACAAAGCACCCTAGATTATTGATTATACATTATTTAGTTAGCCTAATTCACATGCACCAAAGGAGCATGTAGGTCTCACATGGTATTTCGGAAAAAAAAGCACGTGAGTCATCAACCACCGGAAACAACTTTAATCCAACGTCTGGCTCTTGCTCTTTCCGTTGTTGCCGCCACCTCCATCACCGCAACTCAATTCAAAAAGGTGTATCTTCTTCAATATCTTCCGTGAAAATCAACTTGAGATACAATTAAAAGCAAGTGTAGTTGAGAATATGAACTATAGATTGCGCCACATGACGGGAGTGCCATGGTAAAGAGATAAATAGCGACTAAACTTTAATGAATTCTTGTGAGTTTTTGAGAAATTTTTCGAGCATATAGATAGTAAATTTAGATTTTGAATAACGAACATCCTTTTTTTTCTTATTCTTTTTAATGAGAAATATAGTATTTTATCGTGTATAAAAAAATTACAATTGAGTCATATCTTGTAGAATTTTGATGAATAGTCTAACCTAAAGTTGACTTCCTATAAGATGAATTTGGTTATGAACTTTGCATAAATCGATCAATTTTTAAAATGCGCATTTAGTCATATTTTATTGGCAAGGCAACTTACATTATTAAGGGAGTGATAACTTGACAAGGATTGAAAATTCCAATTTCAAAAGAATTAAAGAGAAAAAGGCCCTTGATTTTATACACTAAAGTTGCATTTGACAATTATGATAAAATTCAAAATAGGATAAAATTTATCTAATCATGTGTTTGTTGCTTGCTTAAGATAGGATAAAGTTGGATATAAGGGAAACATAGACCAAACAAAATAATCCTATGGGGGAAGTGGGATAAAAGTGAATAGGATTTTTAACATCCATAATAAGAAAGTTATTATTCTCGTATAACCAACTTCTTAAATTAACAAAATTAAAATTATATTTCAATATGAATAATACTTGAATTCTAATGTAATAAATTATAAATAACAAAAAAATAACAATTTTTATTTTAATTTAATCTTATTTTTATTTATATATTTAAATTTAAATCTATTTTATAATATAAATTTGATATATGAATATAAATATATATTTATTATATATTTTAGTATTTTAAGTAAATTAGTATATTTTACTATTTTAATAAAATTTTATTAGAGAATGATGGAAGGGGTAGAAAGATATAAAAAATAAATTAATATGCCACGTCATTTACAAGCTAATTTTGTAGATTGCTTCTATGATGTATCAAGTAAGAAAGAGGGATTCTACATTTATCGATCCGTATGTAAGTTGATGTAGTTGTGATATGTGAGTGCCTTCGTATGACTACTTTATCGTAATTTATGACAATTATGGAAGATGAAACTGCAACACTCGAACTGACATTTATGAAAGGTTAATTATTTTGTTATAAATTATGAGATCCTTGTTGGCGTTCATTTTATGGAGCTCAAATGATGGAGGTTGAGCATATATATAACTCATCGTGAGACACCCAACACCACATCTAGAGAGTACATCAGAGTATAAAAAAGAGAAGATACTAGCAAAGTTATATCGAGTGTTGCAATTTTATCAGCAGAGAACCATGGACAAGGTTTGTTCAAAGTCTACTGTTCTGCTTGTCCTTCTCATATTTGCATTTGGTACCTCTCTCTCTCTCTCACACACATATTTATGAGTTGTATGAATTCTTAAAATACTTCTAAGTTTACAGTTAACTACGAAAAAATGTTATTTATTGAAAGGTTTGGAGATGAGGGTTCAAGCAGCACGTGTGGCTCGTGGACCAATCATTCGTTGGTACCGTTGCAAGGTTGTTCAAGATTGTCCCGATCCAATTAGGTGCCGGTGTGACATCTACCTCAGCAGATGTGTTTGCCCGGGAGATCCTCCTCCATTGGGTTTCTCGAGAGGCAACTATAAGAATGCTATCATCCCATCATCCCACGATTAATGTACGCTTATGCAAAACAAGCTTGAAATAAAATCCTATGATGAATAGTGTCATCCACTCACTCTCTCTCTCTCTCTCTCTCATATTATCGATTATACATCATTTAGTGAGCCTAATTCACATGCACCCTTAGAGCATGCGGGTCTTACTTGGTGGTTCAGAAAAAAAGTATGTGGTATATCTATAGACATGTATATATTATTGACACCTAAATTTCACTATCTATTTAGGTTTTATTGCATAAAAATTAGGGATTAATTTTAACCTCTAGCAAAAATATTTTGCATTAAATTGCATCGGATATAGACATTAGGAACATTTACATTACTAGTATTAAAAAAAATAATGATTAAATTAATTTTATATAAAAACTAAAAAACTAAAAATTAAATGCAGTTGGGCCGGACCAGAGACAGCCAAGCCCGGCCCCCTTCTTCTTTTCCCGTTTCCTTCTCCTGACCTGGGCCAACCCAGCCCATTGCTTTTCTTGTCAGCCCAAGCCAGCCCCTCCTTTCCTCTCCACTCTCTTCACGCGTTCTGAAAGGCAACAGAGAAGTGGGGACGTACAAGGACAGAGACAAAGAGGGGGCAGAAAAGATCGGCAGCACGATCGTTAGGCCGAGGCCAGACCGGCAGGGCAGCTGGCTTGATGGCAGAGGCCATGCGCACCTGCTGGTCGCCCTTGAGAGAGAGAGAGAGAGAGAGAGAGAGGGGATCCGAGAGAGAAGAAGAGATCTTTGGGGAGGGGAGAGCTTGAGCGAGCGCGAGAGGAGCGGAGAGACGGCGAACGGAGAGAGAGCTCCGAACTACTGAAAGAGGGAGCCTCAGCCGCGCCCAGAACCATTTGACGTTCTTCCCAACGACGCCTCGAGCTGATTAGGTAGGTTCGGCTCTGTCCTTACTCCGTTTTAGGCGACCCGGGCCGGAGCTCGCGGCCATCTGGCTCGCGCAAGCTTCGGCCCTCATCTCCTTACATTTTATGTCCATGGTCCCTGTATATCGTGCGTGGAGACCTCCGGTACACGCTCAAGTCTCGGTTGAGCCAGAAACCTGAGGATTTCGTAGCGCGCCCGAACTGTTTGCCTAAATGCCTAAGTGAAATCCGCATGGCTATCCTTGAACTTTTGTCCATTCTGAGTGTCAACCGTTGCTGGACGTGTTCTGCAGCTGTTTTACAAGTTTTCTTTTCGCCCATTTCAAGTTAAAATGGCGTCGGTTTGGTTGAGGTGCTTCGGTGGAGAAGGGTGTAGGAGAGAAGGTCGCTTCCGGACGAAGGGGAAGCGCGAGGTAGAATATTGATAAAGAGAAAAAGAAAAATTGAAAAGAAAAGAATAAGGAGAAAAGGCCAAAATAGAAAAGTGGGAAGCGGGCTAGTCTTTCTTCATGGTGGGCTTCGGCTGGCTTATTGTGGGCTGAGAAATATTGGGCTGACAATAGAAATTGAAAGTGGGCCTTCGGTTTAAAAACATTTCATGGGCCATTTTGGCAAATTCCGAGCAGGCCTTAGGGCCTGCCCCTTTTTTAGTCCAACCCCGACCGATAGGGTCTGGGTCGGTTTAGTCGGACCGGGTCTCTTGATCCGGCCCGGTTTCTTTTTTCTAGCATTAAAATATTAATTAAAAATAAAGATTCAGAAAATCATAAAAATTTAAAAATTTCAGAAAATCGTAAACAAAATTTCGAAAATTAAAAAAATTCGGAAAATAAAACTATTTTTTTAAGAAAATTCAAAAAGTTTTAAAAATCCTAAAAATTTCCAAAAAATTCAAAAATTTCCAAAAACACTAGAATTCCTTGAAAAGCTTAAAAATATTTTTTGGGTGATCTATTCTTAAAAAGTGAGCTTTTTGGTCTAAAATTATGCTCGATTTTGAATAAACCCTTAAGGTCGTATTTTAGGGTTTCCACCGTCCTTAGAGATAAATGACATTGTTTGCACACTTGCGATATGATGATTATGGCTTTCCCCTAATCTAGTTAACATTGGCTTGTACTTATCTTGTAGTGCTTAATGCTTGTTTTCCCCTGCAATTTATTATGTGCTTCCTTTAGTTGGTGATTATTATTTTATAATTGTTTACTTGCATGATTACCTCAAATGTTAGTGAATAAGTCTAAAATCAATCCAAACTATCTGATAAAAATCTTTTTGAAATGAACAAGATTAGGTTCTGAAAAGGCACTTTGATTAATTAGTGTAATCAAGTTCCCAACTTTATGTTATCTAGTTGTAGTGTGGCGTACTCTCATGCCTCATTTGGTTTTTTGCTAATCTTAATAAGTTAGTAATGACTTATCATTTGAAGATTTTTAATGAATACCCTGATGTCATATGGGGTTTGGGTTTAAGAGAGCTCACGTCTAGCTAAGGGTTCTAGACCCATCTTTTAGACAATACTCCTAAACCTATGTCTTTTCCTTTCCCATTCGAATGGAAAAATTAGGTCGCAACATACACCAACAAGTTATACTCATCCTTCGTAAAGATCTTTAAAAAACATAAGGGTCATCAACCATTGGAAACAACCTTAATCCCATATATAGCTCCTTGCGCTTTCTACTACTCTACCACCACCTCCACTGCCGCAACTCAATTCAAAAGGGTGTATCCTCTTCAGTGTCGTTGAGAGTATGAACCGCAGATTGCACCACATGACAAGATTGCCATGGTCAAAAGAGAAATAGAGATCGAACTTTAATAAATTCTTGCGAGTTTTTAAGAAAATTTTCAAGCATATAAATAGTTAATTTAGACTTTTAACCATGACCATCCATTTTATTTCTTAATCTTTTTAATGAGAAAAATAGTATTTTAGCATGCACAATTTGTTTGACCAAAAACTACAATTAAGTCATATATTATGTTAGGCTGTAGTTCATGCTTTCCATTGATAGAATAATACAGTGGTCCCACTTCTTGGTGGGGGTAGCACTCCTTAGTTGTTAGAGAGTTTTTATAGTTTAAGCTCATATTTTATTGATAGTATGGACTTGAGTCACGAATAGCTACCAATATATATTGGAATAAAATCTTGTGCTTCGAACTATGACATTTTGAAATTTCCCGAACTATTATAGGGCTTTCATTATAAATGTTTTGTTAATTTGCTGTTAGTTGAGTCTCGTTCTGATCTAACCACTCGCGAGATATTAATCGAAAATGAAAGGCTACTAAGGACTTATACGCACGCATGCGTCTTAAAAGACACTCATTAGTAAGTTGTGATTGATCGACTTGACAGTGATTTTTAATTCAAATTCGGATATCGGACTTTTTGAATGTCGAGATTAATTATTGGACCTTGGTCTCATTATTTTTCAAAATTTTTGGATACTAAAAATGTCGGAAAACCGAAATTCTGACCCAATACCTTGCCATTTTTCTTTCCTCTCTCTCCCACGTGCGCCTTCCCCCTTTCTCTCTTCTTTTCTCTCTCTCCTCTTTCCCACTTTTTTTTTTTTTCCTTCCCGTTCTGCACCGTCGCACTGCCTGACTCTTTCCCCTTCACGTCCCTTCTTTCTCCCTTCCCCCTTTCTCTTTCTCCTCTGCCGCCCGTCCTTTCGCCCTTTTTCCTTCTGCTTTGACTTTTTCAAATCTCTCTCTCTCCTGTTCGATCGACCACAGCTGCCTTCCCCTTATTCTTCTTTCTCCTTCTCCTTCGGCTTTCTACTTGGCCGGAAACCGAACTGCCTCTGCTGCTGTGTCGCTGCACCGCCGCCTCACCGGCCACCACCGCAGCTCCGCCACCACCCCTGCTTGCCGCCAGGTCGCCGTCCGCCAGTCTCGTCCAGCTCCTGTCCTCCTGTCCTCCTCCTCTGTTCGCCGCGGCCGCAGCTGGGCTACCTCTGTCCCGGCCGCCGTCCATTGCTCGCCGGCCCGTTGACAGAACCAGACGACCCTCCCGACCGGTCAGCTGACGCCTTGCTCGGCCGTGACTGCCTTGGCCGCGTCTGCATTCTGCAGCTGCTGCGGTCGCCTCGTCGATCGCCGGCCGGCCGTCCTCTGTTCAGCCACCGCCGTCCCTCCGTCCGCTGGTCGCCGCTCGGCCGTCCTAACCCAGCCCGACTAGCCGCCGTGCTCGTCTCTCTTCCTACTGGTTCTGGTTCAGTTGAACCAGCAACCGGCGCTGCTGCTCCAGCCGCCGGCCGTCGCCCTGACCGCCATCCGCCGTCCCCCAGCCGACCGGAGTGCCATCCCCAGCCGAACCTCTCCCTCCGTCCTCGGTTTCCCCCTTTGGCCGAACGGCAACGGATCTTGGGCCAAAATCCAGCCGCCGTGTTGCTTGTCCCGACACCTTGGAGGTGCCCGTGCGTCCGCCTCACCATCCCGTCGCAGCCACACCTTCGCCGTCATTAAAAGGTAAGTTTCGACTTTGAACCCTCGTTTAGCGTATTAATTGCATTTATGATTAATTTAGTTAGGTTAATCAGGATTAGGTAGGTAGTTATGGTTATTTTGGCTAATCGGGATTAGTGGAGTTAATTAGAGACTAATGGTAATTTTAGTTAATTATGTGTTTATTTTATTATTTATATTTTTTATTCCGAAAATAATATAATATTGTTGTATTATTTTTTAATAATAATAAATTATATTGTTGATAATTATCGGTTTAATAATTATCAATTATGATAATACTCCGTGTTTGGATTAATTACTTTCCGATAAGTAATTGTAGTAAATAATAATTTACGAGAATTATCGATCGTCACATTATTGTGAGAGAATATTGTTTGAGGCAACAATTGACTGATTTGTTAATTGCTTATTTATGCCCTATTGATTGTAGCACGTATATTCCGAGAATTATATGGTATTTCTTTACGAAATTGGCTGATTATCAAATTATCATAATGTGGTGGTTCATGGATAATATGTGGAATATTTATTGTTTCGTCCATGGACCTCATGCATGTCCCGTGTGGATTATGATGTGTGTTTATGAGTCTACAAGTGCCCTGAGGTATGTGTGACATGGGGTGGAGGGTAGCCTTAATGCGTGTTTATGCAGGGAAAATGATAAAGCTGTGATGTATGGTATGCGGAGAGATAGTGGAGGACGGCCCTAATGCATGTTTACGTGGGGACAAGGATAGAGCCTCGACGCGTGGTATGCGTGAAGGTAGTTGTGGTTGTGCCTGATGCGTGCATAATTGGAATACGCTTGGTTGTTATGTGCATAGAATGTTATATATACGGTGTTCTAATTATGTGATTATCTATTTGCCCTTGTGTGGCTGTGTAACTAATATCATGCAAGATATGTGCAATCACAAGGTAAGGCTATTTGTGATTGGATGGTTTAATTATTGAATGTTATTATAAGAGCCATGCTTGTTAGGTACTTCTGAGGTGGATTTGTGTTCTAGCGAGGCTTAGCGCCCAAACTTACTAAGATTTTATCTTATTAGTTATTATTTAACCATTTTAGGTCCTTGAGGAGTGTGCTTGGCCGTGGATTTTTGGACCGAATAGACCTCGAATCCTAAGGATAAGGGAGGAAGTAGATTGACCTTTTTTGCCTTATGTATTTTGATGATTGTGAGAATAATGCTCAAGGATAGGGTTGTACGAGTATCCATTTCTTAAGGATTAAATAAAGTCATTTTGAATTGTCTATGTTTTTTGACTATCCCTATTAATGATGTTTGACTGGGGTTTATTAATTACTTTCGCATGCACATAAAAAGAATGGTCGGCGACGTGTCCTTAACGTCGCACTTTTTTTTACCACAAGTGAAAAATGGGATCGTTGTGTTCTCAAGGGTTGAGGGCGTGACACGAACTCCCTCCTCACTTTTACTCTATATTATCTTGTGATTGTGTGCCAAATCCTAACATCTGTAGAATTTTGATAACTAGTCTAACCTGACATTGTCTATAAGATGAATTCGAGTTTTGCAAAAATTGATCAATTTTCACAATGCATGTTTAGTCATATTTTCCATCGCAAGGCAACTTAGGCTTATTAAGAGAGGGGAAAATTTTCCAAAAAGTCCCAAATCTTTCATTTCTTGCCAATTGAATTCACCCAATCAATTTTTGTTAAAAATCGTTAACATGGATGATGGCGATGCCACATAGGATTGTTGACGCTGATGTGGAAATTTTCAATAAATGTATTGAATTTTTTTGAATTTTTTTTTGAATTTTTTGAATTTTTTTCTTCTTCTTTCTTTTGTTGAAGGCTGGCCATTGGCATGCTGGGCTAGTTGGTCTCACCCACCACAGGTGAGGCTCGGTTCGGTGAAGGTCAACTTTGCCCAAGCCAGGGTTGCCTCACTAGATTTGGTGAGGGAGCCCTTGTCGGGGCTTGCCCTTGCCTAGGCAAGACCTAAAGAAGGTCAGCCTTGCCCAAGCCAAATTGGGGAGGTTGGCCCTTTCTCGACATTGCCTTCGCCTTGACCTGCGAGAGGGCTGGCCTCATTAGAGCTAGCTTCGGCAAGGGCTTGCCCTCACTCGGCCAAGCCTTGCTTGTAGTAGGCGAGGCCATAGGCAAAAGGAAGAAGAAGAAGCAAAAAAAAAAAAAAAAAAAAAAAAAAAACTATTATTAAAATTTGTCAACTTCAGTTTTACGTGGCATTGCTAGTGTCCATATTAGTGATTTTCACTCAAAATTGGCTGAATGGACTAAATTGTCGAGAAGTAAATATATTTATGATTGAATTGGTAAACTTGAAAAATTTAAGATTGAATTATCAAAAATGCAATAAGTTTAGGACTTTTTGGACAAATTTCTCTAAGGAGTGATAACTTGACAAATATTGAAAATTCCAATATGGAAAGAATTATAGAAAAAAGGATACCAATTTTATACACTAACCTTATGTATTCTGATGCACTTAATCGATGATGACTATTACCTAATCTTACCCGTTTTGACATTCTCTCTCCCGCACTTGCACCTTCAAAAGAATAGAGCAACGATAGATACATTAGAAAATTGATTTCTAGAATTGGATAGATTACTTAAAAGAATGCGATATATGTATATTAAACTAAATTCAGGTCATTAAATCTAGTGAGATCCACAAAATAATATACTTAGTAATACGATAGACGATAAGAAGAAATTTAATTAAATAAGCGTGTTATAGACATCCATTATTAGTTTGCCATGTCATTTTATACGTTAATTTTGTAGACTACTATTATGATGTATCAAGTAAGAAAGAGGGATTCTTACATGTGTCGATGCTTTACAAGTTAGTATAGTTGTTGTGATATATGAGTGCCTTTATATGACTACTTTAATGTAATTAATGAGATTCATGGAAGATGAAACTGCAACACTTATAATCGACGTTTGGAAGATTAATTATTGTGTTATATATAATGAAATCCTTGTTGATGTTCATTTTATGGAGGTACAGCGGTGGAGCTTGAGCCTATATATAACTCTTAGTTAGACACCCAAGACTAGGTCCAGATACTACAGCAGAGCATAAACAAGAGAAGATACTAGCAGAGTCGTATCGGGTGATGCAGTTTCGTCGGCAAAGAGCAATGGAGAAGTTCTGTGCAAAGTCAATTGTTCTGCTCGTCCTCCTCATATTTGCACTCGGTTTCTCTCTCTCTCTCTCTCTCTTCTCTCTCTCTTCTCTCTCTCCCCCCGGTGAATATTAACTGTGAAAAAATTGTTGATTGGCAGGTTGGGGGACAAGTGTGGAAGCAAGAGATGTGACTCATCCGTGCAGAACTGTGAGAGATTGTGGAGATCCAAGATTTTGCCGGTGTCCTACGCCCCTACACCTCTGCATTTGCTATTATCCTCCCTTGGGTGTTGGGAGAGGCTCTCCCATTTACAGTATCACTCCGGAGAGCCAACAAGAGGATCCAATCGAACCTATAATTCCATGACCTGATATAAGCACATACGGCACGAGTTTCAAATAAAATCTCATGACATGTTGTTCGTGGTGTCTAGTGTTGGGTGATTAATTGCATTTTCCCACACTCTCTTTTTTTATGTGTGCAAGCACAAAATTATATCGTGTTATTGTTTTGCTGAGAATGGTTGTCGACCAAAGACCTTTCTCCAAAGGAACGATTAGGGTTCAGTGGCGATTTGAATAGGAAGCAATAGATATTGATGAACTACGAACTACTGAGAATTAAAAAATCCGAATAAAGGATCGATAAGTAAAGTGCTGAAATAATTGATAAGTGTGATTGGTTATGGATCTTTTATTAGATTCTCATCGGCCTCATATAGCCTTGTACAAAGTGTAACCGTTGAGAGCGGTTATCATTCGAATGACAGACTCTTAAGTACTCCCGAGATTCTAGGCCTCAACCTAATTTGCTTATAACGGCACATTCTTATCCTAGGCGGTTGCACTCTGGATCCGTCTCTAATTCTACATCCTTCGTTGATCTCGAAATCGGCCGTTCCCCTTTTACTGTATGTCGATGTCTGGTCCTTACCAATTCTCTCTTATCTACGATGGCCACTTACAATTCACAGCTGCTCTGTCGACAGCCCGCCATGGACCTCTACCGATTCATCGAATCTTGAGTTATTTTTGGGTGACAACCCACCATGAAGGCAAATCCGACTTGGAACGAACCAAATTTGTAAGAGACCGGCAATATTATTAGTACACATGTGAATACCAAATTTACTTGTATAAAAAAATAACCAAATTTGTAAGAGACGGGCAAGAGCACAAAAAGTCTTTTCATTTTCCTTAAATCGGGTAAGAGATAGAAATGTTTCGGTCAAAATAATGTTCACAAAACTCATTCCACCACATATATGCCTAATTATCCATGCGAAAAAGATTATGAAACCGAAAAAAAGAGAGGAAGATCCTACTTTTCAAAAGAGTGTGAGCACCTGCAAAGCATTGGTCTTGGAAGGAGAATGGGCATGCATGGCAATTATCCTTCAAAACTTTTCACCCTGAGAAAATCAGACAAAATGGATTCGGGCTCTGATTCTAGAGGCAAGCCTATTAATTCCAATTACAAAGGTTTTCTTACGGCAATGCCATACTTTTGTAGAGTTGGAGTCAGCTCATGCTTATTGAATATAAACACGAATGTCTAGGGGCACCAGAAATGGACAAGTGCTTGCACAATGCCACTTTGAATCTCGATGTTGAGGAGGGGAATGAGACACCCAAGCTTGTTCTGCACGTAGGCTTGGCCATCACAGTCTAAACGATCCCACCATAGCTTGAGCTCGGCTTTCGGAGCAGTAACAAATTGAGCATTGAACCTTGCCATTGTATATACATCAAGACTGACCGACCTAATTTTCATGGACCGACCAAAGACACAAATGAAAAGGATAAGTACATAAATTGTAAGAGAAAAGGGTTGAAAACCACCAAATGAAGTGATGGTAGTCACATAAACATGCACATGAAACATGCAGCTGTATTTCTAAGTCAAAAATATATGAAATAAACATTCATTTTCAACTTCAACCTACAAAATAAAGGATTAACAACCACTCCGCCTCTTTATAACTCCAAATCTACAAAATCATTTAACACTCGAGTTAGGGACTTTTCTAGAGTCCTTGCTGCCAAACATAAAAAATTTCAAAAAAAATGAAAATTGGTCTAAGTCCGCTAAGAATTTTTGAAGTCCCTAGCAAAGTTACTAAGCTACTCGAGGTGCATTGGCTGATGGATTACTAAGCATAAACGTAACTCTCACTCGGGCTGATGGATTACTAAGCATAAACGTAACTTGGGTTTCCCAGGCATATACCAATCCGTAATTTAGGTTTAATTTCTTTATACGCAAATGATTTTTAATAAATTTTTATTTAAAAAAAATTAAGTAGACAACTTGGGTTGATTTTAACCTAAATCACTAACATGTAATAAGTGATCATACGAGTGTGGTATTTGCTAGCAACAACATAATGGAGGCAGTCAATCAATATAGATGGATCCGAAATCTGATTCAAATCCAATATAGCACCTATGGGTACATAAGAAATGTATGGAATCGATTCTTTTTAATGAATAGATCCGATCGCAACTTCGAATATGGAATTCAAAGGGATCAAATAGGAAATGATGGTTGATTTTAACCTAAATCACCAACATGTAATAAGTGATCATACGAGTGTGCAATCATTAAAACACTTAAGAAAAGCAACACAACAAATAAATTGCAGGAATCATCCATTAAAACAACTACACAATTTTTTGAGTTTTGTTCTAATCCTAACACGAGAAATAACTATGTATGTAGGAATGAAGTTTTAATCAATTTTTGGTTTTTCCACTTTTTTATATGAAGGCTAAACTAGGATGCAACGCATGTAATGCAAACTTACACCTAAATGCAAATGTAGTGAATAAACTTAATGATGAAGTCTCCTAAGAATGCTATGCAATTTAATTATATTATTTTATTTAGGGGCTAAAAGTTAGTTCATAATTTTCTATGCAATTATTTTTAAATGTTTAGCTAAAATTTATTTGTCGACAGGCTAACAAAGATTCATTCAAATTGGCTTATAGGATGATAAATGAGTTCAATGAGGGATTCGGCAGTGATAGTGTAACCATGCGTTTTAAAAGTGAAAATGAAGCTGTCTCGAGTCGGAAAACGTAGATTTGAGTAAAACTTGGCTACGACATACGGATAAATTTCTACTTGAAGAGTGCATAAGATATTTAGAGAGAGAATTTTAAACATCTCGGAGATGAAAATTCCATGCCATTCCAGATAAGTAAAATGATTGGCTATTGGTCACGGGAGACAAGTGACAGGAAATGATTTTCGCGTTCAGTAAAGAGAAACATAGAGGATTCGAATGATGGATCGAGAGAAATATCTTTCACTGGTTCGAATAGGGAGCAGTCGCGGTCGTCGTTGTCATATTTCGTCTTCTCCATTTGTCCTTCTTCGGTATGGGCTGTGGCTCGGTGACGGTTTCACTAGGGCCAGTGCCAATTTCTTCTGTAAAGCCAGGTGTCGTTCTTCTTCATCCAGTGGGAGTTCATCATCCTTTCTTTGGACTGCTACGATCTTTCTTCTTCAGGGTTTTCTTCTTCCCCTTAATCTTCATCCGGTTCTTCTTGTCATTCACCGTTCCTTGTTCTTCTTCAGTGGGTGGAACACGTTCTGGTTCTTCCGTTGGAGTCTCACCAGTGGGAGCGACGTTGGACATCACTGGCATGGAAGTGGATGCTGATGCCAAGGCAGTGGCACTTCCGGCAGGGGTGAAGATATATTCTTTTTGACAGAAAGTGAAGAGAATGTAGAAAGTGAAGAGAAGACTTTTCTGTATTTCTGTATATGTGAATGTACAAGTTCGAGACTGTATTTATAGTACAAAAAAAGATCAAAAACATAACAGAAAATATTCTGCAATCAGAAAGATAACAGAAAATATTCTGCAATATTGTCTACCGATTTTATTTTGCTAAATATTCCGATATTATCTGATCACAGATGTAGAGTATCATAACAAATCCGATCTCCAACACTTTTTTTGGTAAATGATGAAGATCTGTTTAGTGATGTAGTGGACTATATCTATATGTACTAATTTTTTACTGATTTCTACAATGTATCTATACGCACTAAACTGAGTTTAGAATGTAAAATCTAGTGGGACACAAAATTGATATATTTCATGATGTGGTGGACTCTAAGAAGGCATTAAACTAAATAAGTGTGTCATATCCAATAACCAATATAAGTTTGTGATATCATTTTTATATGCTAATTTTGTAGACTATTTCTATTATGTATAAAGTATTCCGAAAAGAGGGCTCTTTCACGTATCCTTGCATATATAAGTTGATATAATTGTTGCGATAGGCGAATGCCTTCGTATGTCTTTCTTCATTGTAAATTTTGAAGTAAAAGTATCTGAATTTGGGCACATGCAATGGAGGGAAGTTGACGCTCAACAATCTCGATCTAATAATTCCCTCCTATGTAACTTGCTAGAAAACATATAAAGACGAAAGTCACTCATTGCCCTACCAAAACTTTGGTCCTAAATAAGATTTTATTCCTTTACTGTGCAAAGGAATAAACCTATTGCAATTGTGCCAATTTAGTCCTAAACCTTTTTTTATAACCGATTTAGTCCTAAACCTTGTTTTTATGATCAATTTAGTCCTAAACTTTTTGCGATTGTGCCAATTGAGTCCATCCTGCCAAATTTAGTCGGGCGGAGCTGACGTGGACGCCGACCGGCGCCGGTAACAATATTTTTGATTTTTTTATTATTTTTCGAATTTTTTTTATTGTTTTTTAATTTTTCTTTTTTTTCTTCCTCCCCCTAGCCGGCAGCAGTGGCCGACCTGGGGGCTGCCGGCGAGGGTCGCGGCCCCGGCTTCGCCCGGATCCGGGCGAGGCCGGCCTCGCCAAGGCCCGGTCGCGGGTGAAGGCGGCCTCGCTTGCGGTTGGCGAGGCCATGGTGGGCCTGGGCAACGGTCGCCATAGCCTTGCCGGCCGTGGGCGAGGCTGCCTTCGCCACGGCCAGGCCATGGTGAGGTCGCCTCGTCGCGGCCCCAAGGCCTCGTCTTGGTTTGGGCGAGGCCGCTGGTGAGGGTGGCTAGTCCGACGGGGCCGCGACCCTCGCCGGCCACCCCGAGGGCTTCGCGGCCCTCACACGGTGGTCGATAACCTCGTCGGAGCTGGCCGGCCACTGCCGCTGGTGGGGGGAGGGGGGGGAGAAAAAAAAAAAAAAAGAAAAAAAAAAACTGAATTTTTTTAAAAAAAAAAAAAATTCGGAAAAAAAAAAACTCAAAAAATAATAAAAAATTATTAAAATATTGTCGCCGGCGTCTACATCAGCTTCGGCCGGCCAAATTTGGCCGGATGGACTCAATTGGCACAATTGCAAAAGGTTTAGGACTAAATCGGTCAAAAAAAAAGGTTTAGGATTGAATTGGCATAATTATAATAGGTTTAGGATTTTTTTGACAATTCTCCCTGTGTCTTTCTTCATTATAAATTTTGAAGTAAAAGTATCTGAATTTGGGCACATGCAATGGAGGGAAATTGATGCTCAAAAATCTCGATCTAATAATTCCCTCCTATGTAACTTGCTAGAAAACATATACAGACGAAAGTCACTCATTGCCCTACCAAAACTTTGGTCCTAAATAAGATTTTATTCCTTTGCTGTGCAAATCAATCAGAAAACAATAGATTTTGACGTTTATGGCAAGATTTGTTACTATATAAATAAAGTATGAAATCCTTATTTATGTTCATTTTTTGGCAATCAATGATGGAGCTTGAGCCTATATATAACTCGTTGAGAGACACCCAACACCACATCTAAACACTAACATCAGAGCATAACCAAGAGAAGATATTAGCATACTCATATCGAGTGTTGCAGTTTTTCAGCAGGGAGCGATGGCGAAGTTTTGTTCAAAGTCTGTTGTTTTGCTCGTCCTCCTCATATTTGCATTCGGTATCTCTCTCTCTCTCTCTCTCTCTCTCTCTCTCTCTCTCTCTCTAAAAGTTACAGTGAATGTTATCCTTGAAAAGTTTATTGATTGGCAGGTTGGGAGACTAGTGTGGAAGCAAGAGATGTGACTCATCCGTGCAAAACTGTCCGAGATTGTGGAGATCCAAGATATTGCCAGTGCCCTACGCCCCTCAACCTCTGTGTTTGCCATTATCCTCCCTCGGGTGTTAAGAGAGCCAACAAGAGTAAACAAGTGAAACCTAGGATTCTATGATCCGATGTAGGCAAATGCAGCAGAAGTTTGTAATAAAATCTCATGAAAGCGTTCAATGAATAATTGGGTTTTTTCACACCGTCTCTTTATATGTGTGCAAACACCAAATTATGTCGGGTTATATGTTTATTTTCAAGCATGGTTGCTAGCATGAAACTTTTCGATTAATACCACCCCCAAAGAAAAGGAAACAGAAAAGTGACAAGAAATCCCTAAACTTATTGTGTCAATATCAATTTAGTCATAAATCATTCAATTAGACCAATTTACTCCAAAACATTTTCACATCGATGTCAATTTAATTTATCCGGTCAATTTAAGTTGGAGTGAATGCCCACCATCCTATGTGATATGATTAGAGCTGACGTAAATATTTTTTATTAATATTTTGATCATGTTTTGAATTTCCTATAAGGAAAATACCATTGTGGAGGGGTTAATTTGGAGAATCTCCTACAAAATTTTCATTACCTTGAAAATCACTTCGTTAGACGTTCGGTTTCTTCTTCTTTTTTTTGGGTGACAGATGAAATTTGTAATAATTGGGAAATCAGGTAGCATGGTCACCCGTTGATGGGTTAAATATCGCTTAATTTGCATCGACAATAATAACTCGTTGGTTAATACTAATGAAGTCGGGTATATTTGAACTATAGTCATGTGTTATATGTTGTGACCAGAATTTGACTTCTATAACAAAATACCTTTCACTAGAAGTAATTCCTCAAATTTTATTCAAGGAGATAGGCTCTGTTGTGATTCTGAATAAAAAATATCATAGGTACATGAAGAAACCAATCACTTTGCTCCATATGGTAAAAGATAAACAGACTTTGTCAAATTTAATTGATAGCAAAACCTGAGGATATAAATATGTAACATCAAAATTTAATCGACGATGAGACACCTAGGAATTACAAGGGAAAAGTATCAAAAAAGCCATAAACTTATTATTTTGGTATCACTTTAGTTTTAAACTTTTCAATTGAACCGATTAGTCCTAAATATTTCACATTGGCACCCAATGAGGTCAAGCCTTGCTAGGTCAATCTTGCCGGCCAACGAGGTTGACCCTTGCCAAATATCAGTGAGGTGACCTTTCATATCTTGGGTGAGCTCACCCCTACAAGGGCAAGCCTCGCATATTAGGGGTGTGTAATAGGAACCACACAAACAAGGATAAGACTGGACTAAACCGATTTGTTCTGGGCGGTCCTAGGGGGTATCGATCCAGTCTTCAATTCCCATTTTTGGAGCTAATGGCCAATCGGTCTGGTTTTTAGTTCCAAAGTGGGAACCGAACCAACTGAACTAGTAGGATCGGACTGATCATTTTTATTTATATTTTAAAATTTTTGAACAACTTTCTAATTTTACTAGACAAAAAAAAATAAAAATAGAATAGCCCTCTAAATTTTGTCATTACTTTACTTTTCCAATTCTCTTCCTCTTCCTCTTGCTATCCCTAATTTGTGGCAAACCAAGGCAGAAGTGTGAATTGAAATTTTGTTGATATGGGGTTCTTCTTTTTTGGCTTCTACAATAATACATGTTTGAATTAAAGGATGTATATTTTTGAAAGCCTACATAAACATATATATAAATAAATAAATAAATATATATATATATATGTATATATATTTTTTTCAATGTAATGATAATAAATGATTCGGTTTATTGGAACTAGATTGGACCGAATGGTCTAGTTGGTCCAATCCACAGTCCCAAAAATTGAAAATCGATTGTCCCGATCTGGTTCTCAGTTCTTGGACAAGACGAGATGGGACCGGGAACCGATTACCTTTTATTGCCTATGGCCAATTGTCAGCCATTAAGGAAGCCAACTGTGGAGGAATAAGGGGAAAAAAAAAAGAAAAGAAAAAGAAAAAAATATATTATAAAAACTTCTCCAAATATTTTTTAAAAATTGCAAAAATTGTCCACATTAGTGTCTATTATGTTCCATAGGAAGATTGACGTCCAAATTGAAAGATTTAGGATTGAATTTATATAAGTGCAATATGTTTAAGACTTTTTTGATAAATTCCCCCAATTAATTAAGCAAATGTGCCGCATTCATCATCCAATAGCAATTTTCCATGTTTCGATATAATGAGAAGAAGCATAAGGTACTATAATTTTATATATTCATGCGTTTAATTTGCCAGTATAAAGAGAAGAAGCATGAGGTACTATAATTCTATATATTCATGCATTTATGGTCTACTTGGACTCTTTCCAATTTTTTTTAATCTTTTAATCTTTTATTTCTCAAAATAAAAAAAGAACAAAAATCCATTTAGTAAGACCAATTGATTTTTCTAATCCTCGGAATAAAAGTTGTTCTCGGAAATAGATTTGGAGTAGAAATAAGAAGTAGAAAAAAGTAATTTCTTGTTCCTAGAAACAATTTCTAGAAATTATTTCTTGGGTCATTACTTATGATTGATTGTTGCCTGTTGACCTCTGACCACCAACTGCCGATCGCTAACCATTGGAGACCGCTGACCAGCGGCTGACTGCTGCCCTTGCCCAACGACTAGTGGCCCAATGTCCGGCAATTGGCGACTAGCGACTTGGTGACTAGCGGCCTAGCGACTGGTGGCCTGGCGACCAACGGCCTGATGTCCGATAGCCAAGTGAGCGGGGTCTAGTGACCTACAATCGATGATTAGCGACCAATGTTCGGCGTCTAGTAGCCCAGCGACAATGACAGGTGGCGACTAGTGTTCGATGACTGGCAGGAGAGGTGGTCGTCGCTCGCCAAGTGGCCATTGGTCGCCAGTCGCTAGTTGCCGATCATCACCCTCTGCTCGTTACCACCGCCATTGACAAAAAAAGAAATAATTTTTTTTGTCAATATCAAGCGCATTTCTATTTTTTTCCTATTCCGAGAATAAGAAATGTTTATAGTTACTAAACACATTATTTTACTTAGAAATTGTTCTAAGGAATAGAAATAGAAAAGAACTATTTCTCAAAAGAAATTGTTCTCAGAAGTAGAAATGTTACCAAATATATCCTTAATTTGCTAGTTAACTCATTCATCGCCTTACTAAGACTTTTGTCCTAAAAAGGATTTTATTCCCTTGAAGTTTATGGAAGATTGATTGTTGTGTTACTATCATTATGAAATCCTCTTGATGTTAACTTTATGGAAAAACAATAATGGAGATCTAGCGGAGCATTAAGTAGAAAAACATCTTGATTCATTTCCCGATATGTGAATACTCTTCAGCCTATAAATAACTCGTTGTGAGACACCCAACACCACATCCAGATAGTGCACCAAAGAATAAAAAAGAGTTTATACTAACAGAGTCTTATTGACAGTTCCAGTTTCAGCAGCATTGGAAAAGAGGGGTTTCTTTTTCTCTTCTCTCTCCTCTGGCTGATGGAGCTCAAACACCTCTTTCTCTCTTTCCTCCCTCTTTTCAATTTTTCAAGCGTTTATTTTTGCCTTCTCCTTTTACAAGAGAAACGAACACGGCCTTCTCTCTCTTTTCTCCAGCAAGTCGTTCGATCGCTGCTGCTGCTTCAATCCGCCTCTGGCACGTCGTCTCATCGCGCCGGTCTCTTAGACAGCAGAAACAAAGACGGACCACGCCGCCACCTCCGTCGGAGCCCTTGCAACGAGCTCGAGTTGAACCTCGTGCGCGCTTCGCTCCTCTCTCTCACCTGGCTTTTGGGAAATCAAACGAAGAAGAAGAAGCTTCTCCATTTTTTTCTGCTTTTTCTTGGTGACATTTCTTCTTGTTTTCACCCAACTTGTATCCCTGTTTCGGCACCGCCATTTGAAAAGCTCCTCTGCCGTTGTTAAGCTCAAAATGGTCTTGTTCTTTTATTACCACATTCTCTGTTGAAGTTCACTTCTTTTGAAACTATACAAATGCTCCGTGTTCTTTTCCCTCTTATTTCGAGTTAAAAAGCCCCTCATTTTCAAACGTCTTTCCCTTTATTCAAACACTCACATTGTGCATCCGGCGAGATCCTAACGATCCCTTGTTGCTCACTAACTTTGCACATTTTTTTTCGATAGGTTTGCTGAGCCCCTTGAGGCTGCATCGTTGAGTCAACCCCTGGTTTTTTTTGTAAATGGTGAAGAAAGACACAGCAAGTGGAGGAGAGATCAGCATGCAATTGCGACTAAATTTGAGAATCTGTATCGTGCATGCAAGTACGCGAGGTCTTCTGGAGTTTCAGAGGCAGAAGAGACGTGTTACCTTCTCGACTAATACTCGACTAGATTATGGGAAGCCGATGATGCATCATTGGATAATCAATCTCCCACTTTGGCTGCGAAAATAGGCTATGGCTCATGCTTATTTTCAATGAGTTCTTTTAGCTTAAGATTTTGAGCAGATTGAATACCTTTAGGTTAGGATGGAAATGGCAGACTTAAAGAAACAAGCCAATTCTTCTACATGTAATGTTAGTTAATACAATATGCAGGAACTACAGGATCTGGGGGGCAAAAAAATTAGTTTCAGTGCGACCAACCACAAAGAAATGTTAACTGTCCATCTCCTTTGAAAAGATCATTGAGTTTGATGTTCAGGTTGGGAGACGAGTGTGGAAACTCCTCCTTTTCCCATGAAGTAAAATGAGATGTCATTTCTTAACCAGTCATCCGTTATATGCAATCAGACAAAACCAAGAAGAAATGTCGAAGATTGTGGAGATCCAGCATACTGCCAGAGGCCGATTGAAGCAGCAGCAGCAACCGAACGGCGGTTGGGGGGGAGAGGGGTGGGGCTTGCAAGGCTGTGTTCGTTTCTCTTGTCCACGAAGGAGAAGGCAAAAATAAATGCTTGAAAAATTGAAAAGAGTGGGGAGAGAGAGAAAGAGGTGTTTGAGCGGCAACTGAAATTTAAGCATTAATTGTTGCGTCTCTTCAGTCTTTTTCAGTGCGCCCTGGTCACGTGTCAACATCTGTCTTTGCCAATATCATCCACCGGGTGTTACGGGAGCCAACAAGAGGAACCTATTAAAACCTACTAGTCCTTGATTTGATTTATGCAAATATCTACTAGTCCTTGATTTGATTTATGCAAATATATCTCAAGTTTGAAATAAGAATATTATGACCAATAATTTATGGTGTCATGCGTTCAAATTCTTCTTTTTTGCTTAGACATGCTTTCAACTAAATAGCTAAATTTTTCTTAATCTCTGGCAATCTGAAGAGCAATTTTGTTTCTGCACCAAAAGCTGACATCAACACTAGTGTTAGCCGAAGCACGATGGATTCATAGTTGGAATGTGAGTGATGTAGCTCAAGGTAGGCTACTCGAATGATAGGATTATGAGAGTAATAAAAATTTAGGTTCCGTTCGTTTCACAGAAAATAACTTTCAGGAAAACATTTTCCAGATCTTCTGACGTTCATTTTACGGAAAATGAATTAGTTAGGAAAAACATTTTCTATCAAAGAAAAAAAGCTTTCTAAAATACAAGAAAATATTTTCCACATCTTCTTTCACCTCACTTTCTTTTACCAATTTTTTTTTCTTTTTTCTAAAAAATTGATATTTTAATTGTTTTTTAATTTTTTCTTTTTCTTTTTCTTTTTCCTTTTCTCTTTTTCATCTTCTTCATTTGGCTAATTGTCGGCCACGATGGCGACCGCTAGTTGGTGATCGGCCGCAAGTGAGCTAAAGCTTCGCCATAGGCTAATGAAGCTCTAGCTCGCCGGCCTATGGCTAAGCCGAGGTTACCCGACGATGGTGAGCTTAGGCCTCACCAAATCCGATGACTTGGGCAAGGCTCGAGCCTCGCTCAGTTCGCTAGATTTGGCGTGGCCCCACCTTGCTGGGCTAGCCTCGCCAAATCTGGCTACTTGGGTGAGGCTTAAGCCTCGCCTGAGGTCGTAGAAGGTTGCTAGATCTAGCAACCTAGGCAGGGCTCGAGCTTAGCCTGAGGTCATCGGAGGTTCACCAACCTTCGACAGCCTCAAGCGAGGCTAGAGCTCACTGGCATTGGGTGAGCTCGACCTCGCCAAAACTAGGTGAGCTTGAGCCTCGGGTCGACGACCGGCCAAAGGGAGAAGAAGATGAAAAAAATTAAATTTTTTTAAATAAAAATAATTAAAAATATATTTAAATAATAAAATAATAATAACATTATTTAAAAAGAGTGTATGAAGCAAAATGAAGGAAAAGATTTTCCTTACTGAACAACAGCACTTCATTTTCAAGTTTTAGATGAATACCAGGAAATAATTATACTTTCCTAAAAAATGACTTTTTGGAAAATGTTTTCTAAAAACACTATTTTTTTCATGAAACGAATAGAGCCATAATCACAAAATCAAGTAAAAGTTTCAGTTCTGCGCGAGCATGGGAAAACTAGCATAACTTTGTCAATTTAGATCGAAATGGCCTGATTCCAAAGCCAAAAGAATGAGGACTTAATGATCTATGACTTTTGTATATTGAGTTTTTGGAGCTAAGCACTATGGAGCTGTCGAATTTGAGGAGAATTGGGCAAAATAGAACTAGACATAATGAAGAAAAGAATAGGAACTTCAATGATCGCTCTTCTAGGCCTCCAAGGAAGTTGAAATGGCATCGATTCTTCGAGATTGATGGCTGCAACTCTTCAAGGATGTAGATTTGAAAAGCTCTCACTCTTCAAGGATGGAGGGGAAACTCTTCTAGGTTTTCACGGGGTTTGAACTCTTCAAGATTCAAGAGAATAATACTATGTAAATTTTCATTAATCAAATTCAATCTATCTATTTTACAAAGACTTGATGACCTTTTATAGTAAAACAAAATAAGAGCAAAAGGCTAGACTCAAACCTAGAAATCAATAGTCATTTATGAACATAGAAACTAAAAACATTTAGAAACTAGGAGTAATTAAATTATAACATTTTCAATGCTTGTGGCTATCCCTAAGTGTCTTGATGCAAGCTTGAATAAATAGGAAATGATAGTCTTTATGACAAAGTTAAGATGAGGGATTTTTCAATGAGAGTGTGGTCGATCTTGAATGCGTGCTGACTTTTTTGGTTGAGTGAGCCGGTCTTGAATATAGGCTGCATAAGTGAATTAATGGTTTGGTTCTTACTATGCCAATAAATGGAAGAACTGCCCAGAAAAACATAAATCCGTATTGGAGAAATGTGATCATCGACAACCCCGACATTGTCCAAATCCAAGTAGGCTGTTACTCCATTCTAGAGTTAAAAGAATAGTAAAATAAAGGGAAAATGAAGTGAAATAGCAAGGTGAATATAACGTGAAGCAAACATAATCTGACTCATTGTATGGACTACGTATTGGCAATAATGAGATATAATAAACTGCAAACCAAATCTTTATAGAGTGTGGTATCTCGCAAGGGGTGCCATCAAGGAGTCCCAACTTGGCAATGGCCTCTCTAGTGAGATAGAAGATACCCTATCATTAGTCAAACCTGCCCGAGAGATGAGATTTGTATATTTGGCTTGAGTGACACAATAGCCATTTGAGCCAAAAGAAACTTCTTCCTCCTGGAAATAATGAAGCAACTCACGATCTTTCATCTCAAAATGAAGATAGAGATATTGTTCAAGATCAGTAATTCCCTAATATCATCTTATGTAATGACCATGCCATCCACATATAACCCAAAAAAGAGAAGAAGCCTTGATCGCTATGATAAAAATAAAATAAAAAAATGATGCTTCCTTGTAAGAGCTGGATTGGAATCCAAATTGCACACAATATTGAATTTGCTAAACCATATGCGTGATACGTGCTTTACTCCATACAGACATCTTTGGTGGCAATAGACCTGATCAAAAGGACAATCATAATTCGGAGAAGATTGCATATACACTTCCTCAGTAAGTAGTGAACGAACGCGCTGGGAGGGCACTTTAAATTAAAATTGTTCAATTAAACATTGTGAATTGTTTGGATTTGCGAATGAGAGGTAGCTAAAAATGGTTCATACTCATACTTATCACGCGGATCATTGAGATGCATGTATGTGGGGGTGGCCGTTTAGATTTTAACTAAGAAGATGATTAAAATAAATATATTGTATGGCTATCAATTAAGTTATAAGCCTTTTAATTTGGCCGATTTAATTTAAAGCATTTTGATAGTTTGTCAATATAATCTTTTTGGCCAACTTTGATCGGAAATCGCTCATGTAAATGTTGGTTGTTCAGTATGATATTGATGACACTAACATGGATAATTTTTGTAATTTATTCAATTTTTTTTTTTTAAATTGCCAATAGCAATGGAAATAAAAGAGAAAATAAATTATAAACCTCCGACGCGTCAAGGCAGCACGGGACTAGATCTCGGCCAAGGAGGGGTGTCCGCACGGCAAGAAGCCGAGAAACGGAGGAACCGGCGGCTGAGGAGGCACGGGGCTGGCTGGTGGGCGGTCCGGCAGCTCCGGGCGGCGGCCAGCGGTTCCAGCAATCGGGCGGGGTGGCTCCGGTGACGGAAAACAGAACTGAGAGGGAGAGGTGGCCGGCTGAGGGGGGTTCTTTGGCCGGCTAAGGAGCGGTGGATGGTGGCTGCATTCGGTGACAAGGGCGGCAGCCGGGTCCGACCAGAATAGGGCCGAAGTAGAGAGGGGCTACGGCGGCTGTTCGGCGCGGCTAGGATGGTTCGGACGGCTCGCGGCCGGCTCCCGCCGATGGTGCAGGGGCAAACGGACGATGGCTGGTGGCGGTCCGAACCGTAGCAGGTGGTGGCTGGCGGTTGAACGCAGCAGTGGCACCGGACTGAGGGAGACGGAAGAGAACAGCGGCGCTCGGCCAAGAGAACGAGGGAGGGGGAGCAGAACAGCGGCGGCCGCTGTGGTAACTCGGGGGAAGTCTTCCGGCGACGTCAAGGCGGCGGCGAGCTCAGCGACGAGGGAGGCAGCCGGCCGAATGGGCTGCTGGGCATCGGCAACCAAAAAAGCAGAGCTGAGCCGAGGAGAGAAGAAGGAGAAGCAGCGGCGGTTCGGGGTGGTGGTCGGCCGGGCGACGAACCCCCGATGGTTTGACGGTGGGCCGGAGAGAAGGCAAGGGCCAATCGGTAGTGGGTGACCGGTGCAGTCGGCCTAGTCCGACGGAAGTCGAGCGGCAACCACGGTAGCCCGAAGGAAAGCGGGCGCTGCAGCAGGAGGAGGAGGAGGAGAAGGGCGGCAGCAGCTGCACGTTTAGCAGCAGAGAGAGAGAGAGAGAGTTTGAAAAAGTCAAAAAGGTCGAGGTGAAAGGACAAGGCAAGTGGGCTGCAGAGGGGAAAAGATAAAAGAGAGGGGCGCACATGGGAGGGGAAAAATAAGAGGGAAAGAAGAATGGCGGGGTGTCGGTTTTAATTTTCGGCTCGGCGATTATATTTCAGACATTTCCGAGTATCCAAAAAATTTGGAAAAATAATGAGGCTAACGTTTAATAATTTAATCCTGACGTCCGAAAAGTCCGATAATAATTTGGAAAATTCGAGGACATCATAATTCAATCACATATTGTTTCACATTTCCCAACAAATAAGATCTTAAAAGTTTAGTTCTATTAAAATAGGTAGAGATAAAATTTCATTTTTAACGTTGAAAATGAAACATGTAAGGTATTTTCTTCTTTAATTTTTAAACCAGAAATAAATTTTTTTTTTTCGGTCAAAAATATTTTTAGGGTTCGCTCGCCTACTTTATTGCAATTGATGACATAGAGAAATCTGAAATCGGGTTCATATACTGGGATGCTTTAGAATCTCCATTTAATAATCTGCCTCAAATCTAACTAAGTCGAAAAAGAGAAAAAAGAGATCATGACTAAGTATAGTTCAAATATGTTGATGCACTTAATTCGGTAATGAAGTCATTCTGTCTTATTAAAACTTTTAGCGTAAACAAAATTTAATTCCTTTTCGAGGCTACGCAAGTTAAGCAGAAAATAATGGGCCATGACGTTTTTATGGGAGATAAATGATCGTGCTATCACCCTTCCATATATAATATCTGTAGTTGTTGCAAGAAATCCTCTCGATGTTGATTTTAAGAACAAAAATATAAATATATATTTTACTTGCCAAGAAAATCGGATTCGCATGGGAGTGCTCAAGAGTCAAGCCTATATAAATCTCGGACCCAAAACAATCATCTCAACACTACATGAAAGCATAAGCCAGAGTGCGTACCAGAAGAGTCTCTTGCCTTGCATTTTCATCAGCAGAGAGAGCCATGGACAAGTTCTGTTCCAAGCGTATTGCATTGCTCGTCCTCCTCGTATTCGCACTCGGTATCTCTCTCTCTCTCTCTCTCTCTCTCTCTCTCAGAGGATATAAGTTTCAGTGAATGTTGAGTGTGGAAAGGAACATGAATTGGCAGGTTGGGAGATGAGGGTCGAAGCACGAGATGTAGTCCATGGGTGCAAGACTGCTCAAGATTGTGGAGACACTGCGCGCTGCAAGTGTCCGGCGGAGATCAAGATATGCGTTTGCCAACCTCCGTTGGGCCTCGGGATAGCCAGCAAGAAGAACCCAATGAAAGGCACGAACGCATGATTCGGTGCACACATATACAGCACAAGCTTGAAATAAAATCTCATGATCGAATAATTCGCGGTGTAGTCATGCATTTAATAAATAGTTGAATTTTCCGCAATGTCTTGTATGTGCACCAAATTGTATTGCCTTATAGATTTATTCTGAAAAATGATATTATAAGTGTCGTAATAACGTTCACTGAAATGTCAAAATTTTTTGAGCGATACTTAAATGTGACATTGGTGAAAAAACTATACTTTCAACGACGATACCGGCAAAGAATCTTATGTCACCTAATGAATTTTTAAGTCCGATGTTATTTTTTTATTATAAAAAAGTCAAGTCCACAGCAGAATTAATGAAAATGACATGTCGATTAGGAGTCCTCAACCACGTCGTCATTTTTTTTTTTTTTTGATATGTCCTATTTTTATAGGGTATGAGAGTCGAAACTTATATTTAAAACTCACACCTGAAACTAAACGTTTCTACCTCAACTCTCTCTAAGAAGATGGGGATTCGAAAATAAACGTCTTCACCTCAACTCTCCTTGAGAAGATAGGGATTCCAAGCCCAAACTCCCATTTCCCAAATGAGAAAGGTGTCTACTAGAGCAAATCCTAATGCTTCCAAAATTTTCCCTATCATTCTTCAGCCTGTCGTTTCTTCACCATAGCCACGACTAAAACTAGGACACCGACAAGTTCCAACAGAGGGATTTGGCCACCGGCGAATGAAAGGCTTCTTGAGAAAGACAGAGCTCCACGGTCGCCACATCTGCCGAATAAATAAATCGATTCTCTCTCTTCCCAAGATTTTCTTGCATTACTTTTCTATGTTCTTCTTCAAACTCTTGTTTTTTTCCGCCATAGCCATGGCTAAAGATAGGATACCCACAAGCTCCAATAGATGGATTTGGCCACCGACGAACGAACGGCTTGCTGAGAAAGAGATAAGCTCCGGATTCATCAACATCTGTTTTTGCTTTATCCTCCACCGTATGTTATGGGAGCCGACAAGAGGAACCTAATGAAACGTGTTATTCCTTGATATGATATTCGCAAATACATCTCAAAGTTTGAAATAAAAATATCATGATCAATAATTTATGGTGTCATGCGTTCAATCGAATAGTTAAATTTTCCATAATCGACCGTTTTGTTATTGCACCATATCATAGTGGGTCAATTTCGAGCAACTCCCATGTCTTTGAAAAGCCGGCACAGCTTATATGAGTTCGACACTAGCATTAGCCAAAGCGCAATATTTGGATTCATACAGTGCCGATAAACGGAAGAAGTGCCAAGAAAAACACAACCGTGTTGGAGAAATGTGATGATCGACACCCCCGATATATCTGAATCCAATTATCCAAGTAGGCTTGCAACTCCAAGCTGGGTTAGAGAATAGTGAAGACCCTAAAATATCGTCCCCTTGACATAAGGCAGAAAATGTAGTCCAATGGTGAATTCTTTGGATTCGTGGGAGAGAGGTATGTAGAAATTCCTCACATCTAAACTTATCATGTGGATCATCGAGATGCATGTAGGCATGGCATTTTTGTGAATGATAAAAATATTTTTCATTCATTTATTTATATGAGTAATGAGTGATTACTTTTGGAAAATATGTTTTAAATCATTCATTTTTTTACTAAACAAATGAATCTTAATAAAATTCACTATGTCGATGCATTTAGTTCGGTGTTGAAGTCATTTATTGCCCTACTAAAACTTTTAGCCTAAACAAGATTTTATTCCCTTTATGCTGCGCAAATTAAGCAGAAAACTTGGTGATCACGTTTTTATGGGACATGAATAATTGTGCTATCACCATATTCCATAAATAATATCCTGCAAGAGATCCTCTCGATGTTGACTTTAAGACAAAAAAAAAAAAAAAAAAAAAAAAAAATTACTTACTCGGCAAGAAAATTGGATTCGCATGGTAATGCTCAAGCCTATATAAATCTCGTCGTGAAAGCAGAGGACCCAACACAATCATCCGAACACTACATCAAAGCATAAACCGGAGTACGTACCAGAAGAGTCTCGTGCCTTGCATTTTCATCAGCAGAGAGAACCATGGACAAGCTCTGTTCCAAGCGTATTGCGCTGCTCGTCCTCCTCGTACTCGCCCTCGGTCTCTCTCTCTCTCTCTCTCTCTCTCTCTCTCTCTCTCAAGGAGGATAAGTTCCAGTGAATGTTGACTGTGAAAAGAAACGTGAATTGGCAGCTTGGGAGATGAGGGTTGAAGCACAAGAGGCTATACCGTGCGATACTGTTCGAGATTGTCCTAGTCCAAGATATTGCTATTGTCCCGACCATCTCAAGATATGTGTTTGCGAATATCCTCCAATGGGCACAGGGAGAGCCGACAAGAAGAATCCAATGAAGGCTACAAATGCATGATTCGAAGTATGTGCACACAGCACAAACTTGAAATAAAATCTTAGGATGTAATTCACAGTGTCATGAATTCAATAAATAATTGAGTTTTCCACACCGTCGCTTCATATGTGTATGCGCACAAATTGCATGCATTGTCTTATAGATCTACTCAGGAAAAATGATACTAAAAGTATCATGACTTTCGAACCGCTTTAATACTATAACTTTTCGAGCAATTGCTTAGGCTCCATTTGGTAACTTGTCAATTTTTTTGTTCTTTTGTTCTCAGAATAGAAAAAAATACATATCCTTTTGGTAAATTCATCTAGTATTTCTCTTCATTGAAATCCAAGGAATAGATTTAGAATATAAACAAGAAGTAAAAAAAATAACTTATTGTTCCCATGAACAATCTCTAGAATAAGTGTTTCTTTCGTTTTTTTTCTTCCTCCTCTTCTAACCGGTTGCCACCACTTGTGACCACTGCCACCACAAGGCGTTGGCAGCTGCCACCGCCGCCAAAAGAAGAAAATATAAAATATATGGGTCATACCAAATGCTTTTCTATTCTAAAAATAGAAACTTTGTACAGTTAGCAAACACTTTATTTTGTTCAAAGATTGTTCAAAGGAATAGAAATAGAAAAGAACTATTTTAAAAATTGTTCTCAGGAATAGAAATATTACTAAACGCACCCTTAAATGACATAATGTTGAAAAAGGAATTATGTCTCTAGTGACATATTCTGGCAAAGAGTCATACGTGGCTTTTCTAATGAATTTTTAACTGACGTGGCTTTTTAATTTAAAAAAATCAAGTCTAGAGCAGAAAATGGATGAAACAACATGGTGATTGGGAGTCCAAAACGACGAAATTTGAAGAAATTGATTCTCTCTCTCTCCAAAATTTTCTTCGTTTCTTTTCTCTATTCTTTTGAAACCTTTCATTTCTTCACCATAGTCATGGCTAAAACTAGGACACCTCCAAGCCACAACAGAGGGATTTGGTCACCCGCGAATGAACGGCTTTCGGGAAAAGAACAAGCATCACAACCTCCACATCCACTCAATAAGGAAACCGATTCCCCCACTTCCCTGGATTTTTTTGCATTTCTTTTCTCTATTCTTCTTCAACCTCTTGTTTTCTTCGCCTGGTGGGAAAATTGTCTAAACAATTATAAACCTATTACACGTTTGCCAATCAGTCATGACATTTTGATTTTGTCAATTCAGTTCTAAACCTATTCACTTCTTGCTAATTGAGTTCACCTGATAAATTTTGATCAAAAATTACTGACATGGACAGGTCAATGCTATGTGGCATCTTTAATAATGTTTCAATAATGTTTTGAATATTTTATGAAGAAGCTTCTTCTTCTTTTTGGGGTTTGGATCTGGCGAGTAAGGGTTGCTGGCCAACCCTTGTTGGCTCTCACCTCTAACCTGTGACCTTGGCCGGCGAGATATAAAAAAAAGTAAAAAAATTCAAAATATTATTGAAATATTATTAAAAAAGCCACGTTAGCACTAATTCATCCATCTTAGCATTTTCTGGCTAAATTTGGCTAGATGAACTCAACTAGCGAAAAGTAAAAAAGTTTAGAACTAAATTGATAAAAGTGAAATAGATTTAGGACTTTTGGATAATTTTCCCTAGCCGTGGCTAAAACTAGAACACCCTCAAGCTCTGATAGATGGATTTGGCCACCGGCAAATGAACGGCTTCTTGAGAAAGAGACGAGCTTTGCAGTTGCGTCGAAAGAAGCGATGGGCATTTCGCGGGACTTTACGACCCTCGAAATGAACTCTCTTTTACGAGTAATTTACAGTATTATCATTCAACAAAATGCTCTGGCAATGCTTCTTTTATCGTGCTTACGCTTGGCGTTGGCTCATGCTTCAGGTTGCCCATCCTTTCTATCTTTGAAAGTTAGGCTAGGATGAACCCCGCACGATGCACTGGGCATCATGAGATAAAGGGAAAGATGTCATAATAATCTCTAGATAAAAAAAAAGAGAATAAAGGAATACACACTCTCCGAATAGAAAAGAGAATAAAGGAATACACTGTTTCGTAAAAAAAAAATTTGGATCCTACCATTGTAAAATGTACGGTTATAAGCCGACGTATCGGAACATTTCCAGGTCGTAGATTGAATCATAGACTAGAGATCAACATCAAGAGATGCAGATGATGTAACTGATTGGCGCCTAACTTTAGGTACCAAGAACAATCAAATTTGGAAGTGAATGGATTGGCCTGTACATGCTTCGCTGCCAAGCAACATAAGCTAACCTCAAATCTTCGTGCTAGTACATACGGGTCACAGTCACGTTCGTGGAAATGCAATTTCACCAACAGAGAAGCTTTTGCTTCTCGTCTATTGATTCGACTTTTGCTTCTGATCTTCGCATCAGGTCTCGAGGCGATCCTAGCCAGAGATATTAATTAGAGTTGTCATCAACGCGAACAAAAGTCGTTAGGTAAAAAATTTTCCTGAATGAACTTCAATCTTATATTATTTTCTTGGGAGATATTCTAAGTTAGAAGCTTTTCAAGTTTAAATAATGATTCAACACTTCGTTAGGTAAGTGTCAATATCCACTTATAAAGAAATTACAACTGATCGGGAATGAGATAAATTTAAAGAATATTTAATATGAAATCTTCGTGAACGTGAGGAACAAAATATAGTTAATAATAAAATATATAATAGAAAACCCTCTTACTTAATTATATGAGAATCTAAATTAGAAAGCTCTTAACTAAAAGAAGAGACTTCGAAATTTCAGTCAAATTATGGGGCAAGTTTTACTAAAAAACACCAATCATAGTTAACCAACCAAAAGGTGTCTCCCGAGTTGTAATTTAGTTGGACTAAATGATGGATTGCAATGAAATGTGAAACTTATCAACCAGATAGAAGTCAAATCATAGGTATAAATAGGAGTAATACCAAGATTTAAACCTAACTACATCAATCAGCTAAAACTTATAATTAGATGAAAATGGCGAATTATAACTAAAGTAAAATTCAACAATAATTTCGTAAATATGCAATTGAATAAGAAACAAAAAAGGTATGTGCAAGATAAGTATTGATACTTAGTATTTAATAAGGTCGATCACTAAAAAACTAAACTTAAATCCCAGCTTATGAGAATAATCGGAATAACAAAAAGGGATAATGCCAAGAAAAATCATAAACTTTATTCCGTGTGATGCATTTATCCTAAACTTTTTTTTGTGACACAAAAAACCCCAAACTTTGCCCCGTGTGATACATTTACTTTAAATTTTTTTTGTGCCACCCAAAACCCTAAACTATGCTATTTGTGATAATTTTACCCCGAAATATATTACTTATGATAAATTTACCCCAAAATTTTTAGGTGAAGGGCATTTTTTGTCATTTTCTATTTTTATTTTTTATTGAATGGAGGAAGTCGGCAATGCCATCCTCGCCGGCGCCGAAGTCGCCACACAGACTAGGGTGACCCTCGCCGGCATCAGGCGAGGGCAACCTAGGCCTGGGTGGCTAGATCCGGCGAAGGGCCACCCTCGTCGGATCTGGTTTGGGCGGCCCCCGCCCTTGCCTAGGTCGCCCTCGCCGAATCTGGCGAGGGTGACCTTCACTTGAGTCGGGCGAGGGCATCTTCGCTAGAGTCGGGTGGCCCTCACCGGCATCGGGCGAGGGCCACCCAGGCTAGATTGAGCAAGGGCGACCCTCGCCAGAGTCCGGTGAGGGCCGCCCGAGTTGAATCTAGCCTACGCAGCCCTCGCCCTCGCCCGACTTCGGCGCCGGTGAGGATGGCCTTGTCGGCTTCCTCCATTCAATAAAAAAAAAAAAAAAAAAGGAAAAAAATAGAAAATGATGAAAATGCCCTTTAGCCCAAAAAACTTTAGGATAAATTTGTCATAGATAATATAGTTTAAGGTAAAATTGTCACAAGTGGCATAGTTTAGGGTTTTTAGTGGCACAAAAAAAGTTTAGGATAAATGTGTCACATGGGGCAAAGTTTGGGGTAAATGTGTCACACATGACAAAGTTTTGGGTTTTTTATGTTACAAAAAAAAGTTTAGGATAAATGTGTTACACAAGGTAAAGTTTAGGATTTTTGTGACATTATTCCTTAACAAAAAACACAAGTATGTTGGGATGCTCTCAATCTAGGGCATTGTAAGATAATAAAAACATCATGAAGAAAAATAAATTGATGGTTGCTGTAATGTTGAAACCATATAATAAGAAGTCATTGGTTTATTACAATAATGAAAATTAAAGCAAGTCCTGTGCCTGGCACGGTAAGGGGGCTAGTTTTCCTTGTACGATGTGGGGAAGATGTAGATTTCGATAAAGGACGGCATCACCCTTTTGAACCAATACTATGGGCAGGCTGAGGAATAAGGTTTTGAAACGCGAAATCTATTTATACCGAGCTGGAAATTCCCGACTCTCGACCAACTACGTCAACCTGGGAATTTTATTTTATTTTTGGTTGAAAACCTGGGAGTTCGAAAGGAACTTTTTCAATCGGATATCGTGATCTGATGGGATTTGAGGACGAGGCACGAGAGAACTCAAGATGATGTTTAGTTACTTGTCCGGGGTTCGCTCGAAATTGCCTGCCTTGAGGTGGACATCGCTTTCCTTTCGGATCTCAGATGATCGATCGCTGCTCAACATCAAACATCCGGACTCAACCTTGGGATGATGATGAGTGTTTGATTTGAATTCGGAGTGTCCTAAGCTTTCCCATTTTAGAGGGGCCGAAGATCGAAAAACCGAGTGGCTACTGTTGTAAATCAGATGCTCTCACCTCTAGATTTTCTGATATATGCGCTCTTGGGAAGTGAATGGGAGAGGCTGTTATGGTATAAGGAACAAAGGACAGTCAAAAGCTTCGTTGACTCTTTTTTGTCATTGACAAAGCATAGTCAGTCAGAAACCATTTAAGCCGGCACTACTAATTCCGTCCAAAGTAAAAATTATCGCATGACATTATTGATTTCGTCATGCTTCAGGCAACTATAAATTTGGTGTCGCCAAGGCTTTCCAACCACTAGAGAGAGTTTAAGTTTGGTTATAAAATTAATATGTTATAAGTATTGTGAGAGACTGTCAAGGGACTTTTAAATAAGTTGAGGATATACAACATTAATCATAATCTGCCACATCACTTAATATATTAATTTCACATATTAGTGTCGATATCATATCTTTAGTTTATCTCTACTGACCAAACCAAGTAAAGAACATGCAACAAAGCGCAGAACATACAAAAATGAATTACCTAAACACTACTGATATGTTTACGCAGGGGAGTGCCCTCCCTCGTAAACACACTCCAAGAAATTGTCAAAATGGAAATCACGATGAACCACGATCTTCGCTTGAACATGTACATGATGAACATGCATGCATGACTTTATTTGGTTGTTTTTCTGATACGTTCTCCACGAGCGTCGACGAGACAAGGGGCTCAACCAGGGAGAATTATTATATGCCGCGTCCATGCACCGTGCATCAAGTGCCATGTTTATCCGCGTGAACTGTTGAATTCGGCGTGCGTGTTCATGCTGAACAATACATTGATCCAGCCATTGCACGCTCTTCTCTTCCTCCACCGTCGTCTGAGGAACAAGGACACAGGAGGAAGGGCAGGCCCGACGGGCCACAACACAGCCAACACCCCCACACACACACAAGCTGAGCCGAGGAGAGAAGAAGGAGAAGCAGCGGCGGTTCGGGGTGGTGGTCGGCCGGGCGACGAACCCCCGACGGTTTGACGGTGGGCCGGAGAGAAGGCAAGGGCCGATCGGTAGTGGGTGACCGGTGCAGTCGGCCTAGTCCGACGGAAGTCGAGCGGCAACCACGGTAGCCCGGAGGAAAGCGGGCGCTGCAGAAGAAGGAGGAGGAGAAGGGCGGCAGCAGCAGAGAGAGAGAGAGAGAGCTTGAAAAAGTCAAAAAGGTGGAGGTGAAAGGGACAAGGCAAGTGGGCTGCAGAGGGGAAAAGATAAAAGAGAGGAGGGGCGCACGTGGGAGGGGAAAAATAAGAGGAAAAGAAGAATGGCGGGGTGTCGGTTTTAATTTTCGGATCGGCGATTATACTTCCGACATTTTCGAGTATCCAAAAAAATTTGGAAAAATAATGAGGCTAACGTTAAATAATTTAATCCCGATGTTCGAAAAGTCAGATAAATAATTCGAAAAATTCGAGGACATCACAATTCAATTACATGTTGTTTCACATTTCCCAACAAATAAGATCTTAAAAGTTTAGTTCTATTAAAATAGGTAACCACCTACTTGAGTGGCGCTGCTGGCTCGCGCTCTCTTCTTCTCACAAAAGGTCGAGAGTTGGAATCACGGGATTTCTTTAGGACTCCCTACGTGTGTAGCCCTTAAGTGGCTAAGTTTGCTCAATTATGTTATAGCACGGCCAGTCCGCCTGCTCTTGTCTGATGTATCTTCATTTGCCTATATAAGAGCAAGGAGCCCCCATTGTAAAAACCAGAAAGTGAAATAAGAAGTATGTTGTGTACTCTACTTCCAACATGATCTTCTAAACACTCCCATCCTCTTCTAGTTCAGAACGATGGTTCTGAACAAACACTGTGATTGAGAAAAATCCTGGAGTATGCTCTGCACTTGCCCTTAGGAGATCCTGTGCATCAGAATTTCCGATATTTTAGAGTTTACTGGTATTTAAGTTCATTTGTGATTGAGAAAAATCCTGGAGTATGCTCTGCACTTGCCCTTAGGGGATCCTGCGCATCAGAATTTTCGATATTTTAGAGTTTACTGGTATCTAAGTTCATTGTTTGAGAAATACTTGTCACAAGTTTGCAACTCAAACTCTGGATTTGGATCTCAGTACATAGGGTGACTTAATTGGTTTCACGTGTGTGGTGGACTAACACGTGTGGCCCCCCGTCATAGAGTTTGACTTAATTGGTTTCACGGTTGGTGGCTAGACGTGTGGCCCCGGGGTGCGGGGTTCCCCGTGTCATCAAAAAAAAAAAAAAGTAGAGATAAAATTTCATTTTTAACATTGAAAATGAAACAGGTGAGGTATTTTCTTCTTTAATTTTTAAATCAGAAATAAATAAAAAATATTTTTTTTTCGGTCAAACAATATTTTTAGGGTTCGCTTGCCTACTTTATTGCAATTGATGACATAGAGAAATCTGAAATCGGGTTCATATACCGGGATGCTTTAGAATCTCCATTTAATAATCTGCCTCAAATCTAACTAAGTCGAAAAAGAGAAAAAAAGTATAGTTCAAATATGTTGATGCACTTAATTCGGTAATGAAGTCATTCCGACCTTACTAAAACTTTTAGCGTAAACAAAATTTAATTCCTTTTCGAGGCTGCGCAAGTTAAGTAAAAAATAATGGGCGATGATGTTTTTATGGGAGATAAATAATCGTGCTATCACCATAATCCATAGATAATATCCGTAGTTGTTGCAAGAAATCCTCTCTATGTTGATTTTAAGAACAAAAAAATAAATATATATTTTACTTGCCAAGAAAATCGGACTCGCATGGGAGTGCTGAAGCCTATATAAATCTCGGACCCAAAACAATCATCCCAACACTACATGAAAGCATAAGCCAGAGTGCGTACCAGAAGAGTCTCTTGCCTTGCATTTTCATCAGCAGACAGAGCCATGGACAAGGTCTGTTCCAAGCGTATTGCGCTGCTCGTCCTCCTCGTACTCGCCCTCGGTCTGTCTGTCTCTCTCTCTCTCTCTCTCTCTCTCTCAAGGAGGATAAGTTCCAGTGAATGTTGACTGTGAAAAGAAACGTGAATTGGCAGGTTGGGAGATGAGGGTTGAAGCACAAGAGATTATACCGTGCGATACTGTTGCAGATTGTCCTAGTCCATCTTGCTATTGTCCCGACAATATCAAGGTATGTTTTTGCTACGATACTCCAATGGGCATCGGGAGAGCCGACAAGAAGAACCCAATGAAGGCTACGAACGCATGATTCGCAGTATGTGCACACAGCACAAACTTGAAATAAAAACTTAGGATGTAATTCACAGTGTCATGAATTCAATAAATAATTGAGTTTTCCACACCGTCACTTCATATGTGTATGCGCACAAATTGCATGCATTGTCTTATAGATCTACTCAGGAAAAATGACATTAAAAGTATCATAACCTTCGAATCACTTTAATACTACAACGTTTCAAGCAATCGCTTAGGCTCCATCTGGTAACTTGCCAATTTTTCTGTTCTTTTGTTTTCATAATAGAAAAAAATACATATCCTTTTGGTAAATTCATCTAGTATTTCTTTTCATTGAAATCTAAGGAAAAGATTTAGAATATAAACAGGAAGTAAAAAAAGTTTAGGACTGAATTGATAAAAGTGAAATAGATTTAGGACTTTTGGATAATTTTCCCTAGCCGTGGCTAAAACTAGAACACCCTCAAGCTCTGATAGATGGATTTGGCCACCGACAAATGAACGGCTTCTTGAGAAAGAGACGAGCTTTGCAGTTGCGTCGAAAGAAGCAATGGGCATTTCGCGGGACTTTACGACCCTCGAAATGAACTCTCTTTTATGAGTAATTTACAGTATTATCATTCAACAAAATGCTCTGGCAATGCTTCTTTTATCGTGCTTACGCTTGGCGTTGGCTCATGCTTCAGGTTGCCCATCCGTTCTATCTTTGAAAGTTAGGCTAGGATGAACCCCGCGCAATGCACTGGGCATCATGAGATAAAGGGAAAGATGTCATAATAATCTCTAGATAAAAAAAAAAAAAAAGAGAATAAAGGAATACACACTCTCCGAATAGAAAAGAGAATAAAGGAATACACTCTTTTGTAAAAAAAAATTTGGATCCTACCATTGTAAAATGTACGGTTATAAGCCAACGTATCGGAACATTTCCAGGTCGTAGATTGAATCATAGACTGGAGATGAACATCAAGAGATGCAGATGATGTAACTGATTGGCGCCTAACTTTAGGTACCAAGAACAATCAAATTTGGAAGTGAATGGATTGGCCTGTACATGCTTCGCTGCCAAGCAACATAAGCTAACCTCAAATCTTCGTGCTAGTACATACGGGTCACAGTCACGTTCGTGGAAATGCAATTTCACCAACAGAGAAGCTTTTGCTTCTCGTCTATTGATTCGACTTTTGCTTCTGATCTTCGCATCAGGTCTCGAGGCGATCCTAGCCAGAGATATTAATTAGAGTTGTCATCAACGCGAACAAAAGTCGTTAGGTAAAAAATTTTCCTGAATGAACTTCAATCTTATATTATTTTCTTGGGAGATATTCTAAGTTAGAAGCTTTTCAAGTTTAAATAATGATTCAACACTTCGTTAGGTAAGTGTCAATATCCACTTATAAAGAAATTACAACTGATCGGGAATGAGATAAATTTAAAGAATATTTAATATGAAATCTTGTGAACGTGAGGAACAAAATATAGTTAATAATAAAACATATAATAGAAAACCCTCTTACTTAATTATATGAGAATCTAAATTAGAAAGCTCTTAACTAAAAGAAGAGACTTCGAAATTTCAGTCAAATTATGGGGTAAGTTTTACTAAAAAACACCAATCATAGTTAACCAACCAAAAGGTGTCTCCCGAGTTGTAATTTAGTTGGACTAAATGATGGATTGCAATGAAATGTGAAACTTATCAACCAGATAGAAGTCAAATCATAGGTATAAATAGGAGTACTACCAAGATTTAAACCTAACTACATCAATCAGCTAAAACTTATAATTAGATGAAAATGGCGAATTATAACTAAAGTAAAATTCAACAATAATTTCATAAATATGCATTTGAATAAGAAACAAAAAAGGTATGTGCAAGATAAGTATTGATACTTAGTATTTAATAAGGTCGATCACTAAAAAACTAAACTTAAATCCCAGCTAATGAGAATAATCGGAATAACAAAAAGGGATAATGCCACGAAAAATCATAAACTTTACCCCGTGTGATACATTTATCCTAAACTTTTTTTTGTGACACAAAAAACTCCAAACTTTGCCCCGTGCGATACATTTACTTTAAATTTTTTTTGTGCCACCCAAAACTCTAAACTATGCTATTTGTGATAATTTTATCCCGAAGTATATTACTTATGATAAATTTACCCCAAAATTTTTTAGGTTGAAGGGTTTTTTTGTCATTTTCTGTTTTTATTTTTTTATTGAATGGAGAAAGTCGGCAAGGCCATCCTCGCCGACGCCGAAGTGGCCACACAGACTAGGGTGACCCTCGCCGGCGTCAGGCGAGGGCAACCTAGGCCTGGGTGGCTAGATCCAAGGGCAAATTCCACACATCAACATGCCATTCCACAAGGCGGCAAACCCAACTGAGAGGGTGAGCGCGATCGAGTTGGCTTGCATGTGGGTCATGTAAGAGTTTTTTTTTTTTTTTTTTTTGTGTGGGATAATATTAATTAATATTGTAACTTACCATTTTGCGGGATTTGTGAAATAAAGTGAGATATAAGGTTTCTTAATTAGTGTAATATAGGCTGACTAGTGTAGGCCAAGTTGAGCTTGGCCCATAATAAGAGAGCTTATCTGAAAATTCTATATATAGTGCTCAGGTCTCTCTTCTAACCCTAATACACATTGAAATCCTCACATTAAGAGTGGCTACTGCACGCTAGGTGAGAGGCAGTCGCATTGAGCCAGGTGAGGGGTAGTCTCATTGAGCCTGTATGAGTGATACCGAGAGCAATAGAACAAAAGTGCTTGAGGTTTGGATGGTCACTATTCCACATCAAGGATGATGGATTTCAAATTAGGTGCATAAGTCTTTTTACTTGATTATACATGTTTTAATTTCTAGTTATGGAGATCTTGGGGTGCCGGTTTCACAACTAACAGGTTAGCCTCTGGTGCTGGTTGAAGAGGAGCCCCATGGTCATGGGCATGGTGCACCCCAGTGCTGCCTTCCCCAGCTCCTGGCTCCGGGAAAGGACTGCTATCGGGTGAACCGGGCTAAGCTGGGATGAGCATTGCGCTTCTGGTTCCACACGCATTCTTATCGTCCGACGTGGGTATGGCTCGATCATCCATTGGCAGTGAGAAATCAACTACGATGGAGATGGAATCATCCATCGCCGTCCGACGCATCCCGCAAACTCAGATATTGCGGGCCGCCAACCTGTTCCAAGTGTCCAGTCCACGTACGTAATTGCCGATAGGGGTGTTAATAACCGAACCGAAAACCGAAAACCAAACCGAACCAAACCGTACCGAACCGAAATTTCATATTTTTTCGGTTCGGTTCAGTTAACCGAAAAAAACCAAATTATTTGTCTCGGTTCGGTTCGGTTAACTGAAAAAAACCGAATTAGTTCGGTTAACCGAATTAAACCGATTAAAATGTAAAAAACCTAAATCACTTTCATCTCTCCTTCAGTCCTCCGATCCACATCCGCAGAAGCAGACGACTTTTTCCGAACTGGCATTGGGCGTTGCTGAACTCGATCCACCTCCGTCTCTCCCCGCTCGCTCGCGCAGGTCAGTCCTCTGTTGGTCGTCTCTCCTCCATCTTCAGCTTCTTCCGGGCAACACTTTCAAAGTCCAAGTTGCTCTGCGATTAAGTGGCGACGCTGGGAATCGGTATCAAGTCTTACTCGAAGTCATTTTTGAAGATGTCTTGGACTGCATTTGGGCCAGCGTCGGAGTATGCAAACGGTGGTCCTATGCGATGGTGGAGGACAACTTGGCCGGAGTAAGGACTGGGTCAACCACCTGCTGTTGTTGCTGTGGCGCTGGCGAACGGTTGAGCTCGAAGAGCATGTTGGACCCAAGATGAGATATCGGAGAGGTTGCAGCGGACAGCGTCGTAGGAGAGGTGGGAGATGCCGTCCTCTAGAGAGAAAGAACACACAGAGATGAAGAGGGATCATCGTGACACCTGTACCGGCGCTTCAAATGGGGAGCCCCCCTCGTCCTCCTCCACCTTCTCAATGCCCGCCTCCAGCAAGGCCAAGATGGTGATGTGGGGGAGAGGACGACCAGGATCCGAGCAGCAGCAGCAGGGAAAATTAATTTTATGATACATGAAAGCATAAAAAAGAAGAAGAAGCAAAAACTGAAAAACCGAACCGAACCGAACCAAGATTTCGGTTCGGTTCGGTTCAGTTCGGATCGGATTTTGGTTCGGTTTAGTAGATTTTCTTATCAGTTCGGTTTTCCTGAAAAATCAAACCGAACCGAACCATTTACACCCCTAATTGCCGATGCCCCGAAAGAGTAAGAGTCCACGTGGTAAAGGAAATGGCGCAGGTGGTTCGTTGAAAAGAAATGGAAATCCTTACTTTTTCGCCCTCCCCTTGCTTGAGTGCATGCGAGGAAGAGTTAAAAGATGGCGTTTGTTGATGCAAAAGAGACGCGAGTCGGGGCAGGTGGCCAAACACAATTGTTTTTTCCTCTAGTTCTTTACTAGGAGAATTGACTGTGTGACAGTGTAAAAGTAACATTATATTTTGAATCACAAAAAATCAAATAATAAAAAAATATAAATTATTTTAAAGCCTGTTCTTTTAAAAATTTGTAGCTCACTACAAGTTTTTATTCTGACAATCGCCTAAAAGCTATTATGCTAGCAAAGCCCAAGAAATATTCAATTCATAGCAACAAAGGTTCATCAAGAAAAAATTTGGGTAAAAAGACTAAGCATTTAATGAGACCTTTAATTTCGTCAATTTAGATTACCATCCATGATAAAATTTCATATCTTTTGCAAAAATTTAGGAGTGAATACAATGTTTGTTTCATGGAAAATGAAAGATTTGGAAAATAGTTTCCTAAAGATATTCGCTTGTATCGTCTATAAATGACTCTACAAAAAATATTTTTATCGTCCGTGAAATAATTTACTTATGAACTGTTATCAATAATAAAAATATTTTCTTTCTACTAATTATTTCAAGCTGTACAAAATGTTATTTTTAGAACTATACTTTTCAAACATTTCATTTTTGGCTAATAAATGGAGCTGGAATTTTAATACGTCGCCAAAGGTCCAAAACTTTAGCTACGACCCAGATAATTCGCCACTAGCTAAAAACCTTATTTCTAGCATTCTTTTGCTGCACAAATGTTAGTCACAAATTTGTTTTAGAAATTGTTCAATTGTTCAAAATCGTGCTTATCACGCGGATCATTGAGATGCATGAATGTGGGGGTGGCCATTTAGATTTGGACTGACAAGATGATTTAAATAGTTATAATGATGTTAATTAAGCTCTAAATATTTCAATTTTATCAATTTAGTCTAAAGTTTTTTTAAAATTTGTCAATATAATCATTTAAACCAATTTTAGTAGAAAATCACTAATGTGAATATTGGTTGTTTTGAATGGGATGACCGACGTTGACATGAATAATTTGTATAATTTATTTAATTTTTTTGAATTTTCATTTTATTTTATATTTTCATTGCCAGCCACAATGGCAAAAAAAAAAGGAAACTAAATATTAAAATAAATAGAAAAAATTCAGATAATTTTTTAAATTGTCTACGGTTAATAATTTCTCGCCAACATTAATCGAAAGAACTACAATGGTAAATCATCGAAATGTAGTGTTCACTTGCCTGCTTTATTGTACTTTATGGCACAGAGAATCTGAAATTGGGTTCATTTACCGGGAAGAAACGGATGCCTTAAAACCTGCATTTAATAACCTGCCTCAAATTACCCAAAAAAAAAAACTGCCTCAAATCTAACTGGGTAAAAAAGATTATGACTTAGCATAATTCAAATATGTTGATGCACTTAATTCGATAATGAAGTCAATCTTTCCCCTACTAAAATTATAACCCTAAATAAGATTTCATTTCCTCTTGATGTTGGGCGAATCTAGCAAAAAACAATTGATGACATGGGAGATAACTCTCCCTACTGTCGGTGGGGTGCGGGGTTCCCTAGGTCATAAAAAAAAAAATTGTGCTATCACCGTTTCCTGTAAATAATATCTGAAGTTGTCCCAAGAAATCCACTCGATGTTAATTTTCAGAAAAAAAAAATTATATACTCGTCAAGAAAATTGGATTCGCATGTTTTCCCAAGGAAATCGGATTTCTTGAGAAAACTGTGGATCCCTTTTGGTGGGTCCCACCAAGTGGGCTTCAATAAATAAAAAAAATAATAATAAATCAAACAAAAAAAGAAACTAGAAAAGATAATTACTACATTGAATAAACCATCAGTTTAAGCATTTTGGATTTCTATTACCAACATCTTTACGATTAAAATATTTTTCACACTCCCAGTTGCAAATTATCAATGAACGTAACTTAAAACTGTAATGAATTCTCCTCAAATCATGACGATCCAAATTAACTCAAAAATAAATAAAAAATCTGCTCATCTTGTGACTAACTAAAATTAATTTTATTTAAAACTTTAGGTATATTGGATTTTTTAATTGGATTTTTTTACCTCAATGCTTTTTTTATTTTTGTATAACCCCATTTTTTCACCATGCCAATTTCCAAAATTTTCAGAGTTATTCAGCAATTCTTTGAAATCTCATTAAATTAGGTTAAAATACATGTATGAGTTGCTAATTTGACTTTCAATGTATCCAGAGTTGGTAAAAATTGTTTTCGCGAGTACTTTCAACAGAATTGAATTTCAAAGTACTAAATCGGCTAAGCAGGAATTTTCATTTTCTTCATGTAGAAAAAATAATCATTGATATTTGAGAATTTTTCCATCAAGATTTTGTTTCCCATGCCCATGCCCATTGAATAGGAATTTATGGTCCACAAGGCACCGTTATTCCCTGCGAATAACGGTACCGTTCTCTCAGCAATGTCCGTGCTTAAGCCTATATAAATCTCGTCGCGGAAGCAAAGGATCCAACACGACATCCGAACACTACATCGAAGCACAAACCAGAGTACGTGCCAGAAGAGTCTCGTGCGTTGCATTTTTCATCAGCAGAGAGAGCGATGGACAAGCTCTTCTCCAAGCGGACTGTGCTGCTGGTTCTTCTCGTACTCGCACTCGGTATCTCTCTCTCTCTCTCTCTCTTTCAGAGGATATAAGTTTCAGTGAATGTTGAGTGTGGAAAGGAACATGAATTGGCAGGTTGGGAGATGAGGGTCGAAGCACGAAATGTAATCCATAAGTGCAAAACTGTTAAAGATTGTGGAGACCCTGCGCGCTGCAAGTGTCCGGCGGAGATTAAGATATGCGTATGCCATCATCCGGTAGGTGCCGAGATAGTGCCGGCAATAGCACCTGCCACGGATGCATGATTCGATGTACGCATGCACAACACAAGCTTGAAATAAAATCTTATGATCGGCAGTTCACAGTATCGTGTACTCAATGGATGTTCACAGTATCGTGTACTCAATGGATGTTCACAGTATCATGTACTCAATGGATAGTTGAATTTTTTGCACCCTCTCGTATGCGCACTAAATTGCATTACCTCATAAATCGATTCTTGAAAAAGGACATTACAAGTATCATAACTTTTGAATGACATTCACTTCAACATTAACATTTTTTAGCAACTGTACCTTCAGTAATATCAATCGGAAGAGAATTTTACATGACTTTTCTAATGTATTTTTGATTTTGACATGACTTATTATTATTATTATTATTATTATTATTATTATTATTATTATTATTATAAAACAATCAAGTCCAAAGCGAAAAAATTGATGAAATGACGCGGCGATCGGGAGTCCACAGCAACTACGTTAGAAGGAATTGATTCTCTCTCTCTCTCTCCAAAATTTCCTCTGTTTCTTCACCATAGCCATGGCTAAAACTTGGACACCTACAAGCTCCAACCAGAGGCATTTGGCCAACAGCGAATGAACGGCTTCCTGAGAAAGAGACGAGCATTACATCCGCCAAATGAAAAAATCGATTCTCTCTCTCTGTGAAATGACATTGTTTTGCACTATAACGGCTGACTTTACTTTGCAACAAGCTGCATCAATTGAAAAATATTAATACATAACCATATCAAATTTTTCAGTAACTCAAATAGATGATAGTACTAAAGTAATCGTTTTTTTATCGAAGTGACACATAAATAATTGCTCGAAAAATTATGACAATTGTAGTGTCATTTTCCCAATTTACTCACAAACACGGTTGCTAGCATTTGAGAAACTTTTCAATTAATGCCAAGCCCCAAAAGATAATCGAAGAAGAACATGCTTATTTACTAAAGTAGAAAGATAGAGAAAAGGAATCCCACGTTACTTGGACGAACAATATGTTAAATTCAAGGGTTATTTATACTTGAACAATATGGAAAAAAATGAAGTAATCTAACAAGGAAACTAGCTAATCAAAGAAAGAAATGAAACTTCCGGAGATTAAAGATTCATAACTATTTGGAAGAAACTGCTGGCAATGCGATATAAATACTCACGTTTAGCCTAGAAAAGTTATTAGGGTTTTATATATAAATACTTGGCGCTGGAAAGCCCTATAAATATAGATGTAGTTCATTAGGGTTTTATATGCAGAGAGAGTGAGTTTAGCCTAGAAAAGTTAAGCTTGTATTAGTGGTGTGAATTTTTATAAAAGCCTACGCAAGGCCTTTGAAAATTATTGTCTCTCTTTTGTGTCATTCTCTCCCCACTAAATCCTCGAAAGCTATTTGTTATCCTTTTTGGTTCCTACAATTGGTATCGAGCTAGCAATGGCATCCACCAATTCCGTTCAATTGCAACTTCCAAAGTTGAACGGAAAGAATTTCACCAACTGGTCCGTCCAGATGAAGGTTCTCTTCAAATCCCAAGATTTGTGGAACCTGGTGGAGAATGGCTACACCGAAGTGGTCAATGCTGAAGAATTCAATGCTTTGAAGAAGGAGGAGAAAGATTTGTTGGTGGAGGCCCAAAAGAAAGATCAGAAAGCCCTATATGCAATCTTTCAAGCCGTAGAAGAACCGATATTTGAAAAAATATCGAGTGCGGAGACCGCAAAAGCAGCGTGGGATATTTTGCAAAAATCCTACAAAGGCGATGATCGTGTCAGGCGGGTGCGGCTCCAAACACTTCGAGGAGATTTTGAGTCATTACACATGAAGGACTCTGAATCTATCTCGGCTTACTTTGATCGAGTACAAACCATCGTTAACCAACTGAGGGTTAATGGTGAAGAACTACAAGATGTACGAGTGGTAGAAAAAATCTTGAGGTCTTTGACTGAAAGATTTGACTACGTGGTTGCAGCAATCGAAGAGGGCCAAGATATATCAACCATGACGTTGGAGCGGTTGATGGGTTCGTTATGTTCGCATGAGCAAAGGATGAATCAGAAGTCCATTGGTTCGAATCCCGAGCAAGCATTGCAAAGTCGAGTCACTCACTCAAGTCGAGGAGGCCATCATGGTGTCCGAGGTCGTGGAGGTGCTCGAGGTAGAGGTGGAAATCTGAATTCCACTGGAAGGTATAAAACACATGACAAATCAAAAGTCAAGTGTTTTAAGTGCAACAAATTCGGACATTACAAATCCGAATGTCGAACAAACATGGGGCATGAGCAATCAGAACATGTACATGCAGTTGATGCAAATGAAAACGTGGTGTTAGCGTGCAAAATGGATGACTCGGGTACCATGGATGCCAAAATATGGTACCTAGATACCGGGTGTAGTAATAACATGTGTGGTCGAACGGAGCTATTCTCATAGTTAGATGAGACGGTTCGTGGTGAAGTCAACTTTGGGAACAAATCAAAAATTCCGGTGATGGGCAAAGGTAACATTGATATCAAATCAAAAAATGGTACTAATGTTACTATTGCGAATGTTTACTTTGTGCCAGGACTTTGTTGGAATTTGCTAAGTGTTGGGCAACTTTATGAAAAGGGCCATAAAGTTAATATTGAAAATGGAGTTTGCATCATCAGAGGTGTAACCAATCAGTTGATCACAACGGCGCAAATGACGAAGAACGGGATGTTCCCTCTATCTCTTCAAACAAAAACTCTATTGAGTTTTCAAGCAATAGCGAAAGATGACAAGTGGCTATGGCATCTTCGGTTCGGTCATCTAAATTTTCGTGGACTAAAATTACTTGTCTAGAAAAAGATGGTGACTGGCATGCCTTTGATAGGAAGTCCAGATAGCCTATGTGAAGGATGTCTTGTTGGAAAACAACATCGAGAATCTTTTCCAGTTGGAAAAGCTAGAAGAGCCAAGCAACCTTTGGAGCTGGTACATATTGACATCTGTGGCCCTGTTGAAGTGGAATCATTCGAACAAAAAAGGTACACACTAATTTTTGTCGATGATTTTACTAGAAAAACATGGATATATTTCTTGAGAGAAAAATCCGAAGCTCTTGGCAAATTTAAAGAATTCAAAGTCTATGTTGAGAAACATAGTGGGTTCAATTTAAAGACGTTAAGGTCGGATAGAGGTGGAGAATTTACTTCCAATGAATTTGACAAATACTGTAAAATTCATGGAGTGAAACATCAGTTGATTGCTAGCTATACTCCTCAGCAAAATGGTATAGCAGAAAGAAAAAATAGAACAATTTTTGAAATGGCAAGAAGTATGCTAAAGGCTAAAGATTTACCGAAGAAATTTGGGGCAGAAGCCGTTGCTTGTGTTGTGTTTATACTAAATAGGTGTCCAACAAGGAGTGTTCTTGGAAGAACTCCAGAAGAGGCTTGGAGCGGCAACAAGCCAGATGTTTCGTTCCTACGAGTATTTGGGTGTGTAGCATATCCCTATATACCAGACGAACGGAGGAAAAAGTTGGACGACAAAAGCTAGAAGTGCATTTTCATCGGCTACGGTGAGGTGACTAAGGGTTATAAGCTGTATAATCCAGTCACAGAAAATGTAATTATCAGCAGAGATGTTCAATTTCTTGAAGATGAAGCCTGGGACTGGAATCAAAAGGTTAACCAAAAAAGTATCTATATTGAAGATGAACCATTGGGGGGAGAGACAAAAAGGACTTCAACTGAAGATTCATCAACTTCACCTGGAAGTTCTTCTTCTTCACCAACAACAGGTTCAAAACTGTTGATTCGTCGTTCGCAACGATCGCGGCAGACGCCAGTTAGATTCAAGGATTATGTGGTCACAAGAGATGATGATAGTGACAACGATAAAATTACTGATGACACAATGGTAAATTTCTGTTTATTTGCAGAATGTGACCCCATGTCCTATGATAATGCAGTAGTAGATGAGAAGTGGATCCAAGCAATGGATGATGAAATCCACTCCATTGAAAAGAATGACACATGGGCACTAACTTCTTTACCACCTGGTAAGAAGCCCATTGGTGTCAAGTGGGTGTACAAGACAAAGTACAAACCCGACGGTCAGGTGGATCGTTACAAAGCTAGATTGGTCGTGAAAGGCTACAAGCAAAAGCCAGGTATTGATTATTTTGAAGTATTTGCACCAGTAGCTCGAATGGATACTATTCAAATGATGTTAGCACTAGCAGCTCAAAACCATTGGAGGATCCATCAAATAGATGTGAAATCAGCATTTCTTAATGGTTTCCTTGATGAAGAAGTATATGTGGAGTAACCACAAGGTTATGTGAAGAAAGGGCATGAAAATCAAGTGTACAGGTTGAAGAAAGCTTTATATGGGCTAAAACAAGCACCTCGAGCTTGGTACACGAGGATTGACACATACCTATTGGAGCATGGTTTTCAAAAGTGCCCATATGAGCATACATTGTATATCAAGTCAAATACTAATGGTGATCTCATAATTATATGCCTTTATGTTGATGACTTGATAGTTATAGGCAACTGTGAAAATATGTTTGTTGAATTCAGGGAGGCCATGACTAGTCAGTTCGAAATGACAGATTTGGGACCAATGTCCTATTTTCTTGGGCTTGAAGTGAAGCAGACAAATAATGGCATATTTGTATCACAGTAGAAATATGCTAATGATATTTTGAAGCGATTCAATATGGAATCGCTCAAATCAATTCGAACTCCTATAGCAGAACGGTTGGAGCTGAAGAAAGAATGAGATGGTGAACTGGTAAATCCCACTTATTTTAAAAGCATCGATGGCAGTTTAAGATATTTGACTTCCACAAGGCCGGATATTACTTATGGCATGGGAATTATTAGTCGGTTCATGGAGAAACCATACCAATCACATTTGCAGGCAGCTAAAAGAATTCTACGGTATGTTAGTGGAACTCGTGATCATGGAATTTTATATTCTTACACTAACAATTTCAGTTTAGTGGGGTATACAGATAGTGATTGGGCAGGTGATACTGAAACGCGGAAGAGTACTTCCGGATATGTGTTTTTTCTTGGATCAGGAGTAATTTCTTGGTCCTCAAAAAAACAGCAAATTATTGCACTTTCAACAACTGAAGCAGAATACATAGCAGTGGCTTCAGCAGCATGTCAAGCGATATGGCTTCATAGGATGCTTTCTGAGCTAATGCATGAACAGAAAGGTCCTACTAAAGTGATATGTGATAATAAGTCGGCGATTGCATTAGCCAAAAATCCTATGTTTCATGGCAGAAGCAAACACATTGACATCAAGTATCACTATATCCATGAGCTGGTTAAAGAAGGTAAAATTGAACTTGATTTCTGTAGATCCGAAGACCAGGTTGCAGATATCTTGACAAAACCATTGAAGGCGGATCTGTTCGAGAAATTGAAGATGATGCTCGGTGTTGTTGATTTTCAAAATCAATTTTAAGGGAGGCTGTTAGGAATTAAATAAAATAGATTTTGAAGGATCTCTCTTTACACACTTCTTAGCCGCAACTTTGGCAACAAGAAAAGATCAAGGAAGAAATCTAGAAGAATCAGGAGCCATCCAAGGAGAGGAAAATTTTCACTTTGATTCTTTCCACTTTTATTTCCTTTACTTTGACTTGAAGGAAAATGTACGGCTGAAGAGGCAGTAGACTTGGCACTGGAAAGCCCTATAAATATAGATGTAATTCATTAGGGTTTTACATGCAGAGAGAGTGAGTTTAGCCTAGAAAAGTTAAGCTTGTATTAGTGGTGTGAATTTTTATAAAAGCCTACGCAAGGCCTTTGAAAATTATTGTCTCTCTTTTGTGTTATTCTCCCCACTAAATCCTCGAAAGCTATTTGTTATCCTTTTTGGTTCCTACAATAGGGTTCATTGGGTCATAAAAAATAAAAGAAAAACACTTCATTAGTAATTCAGGTGGTGCGGTCACCCTGTTAATGGCTTATATTGCTTGATTTGCATTAACTTTAATAACTTGCGGTTTGATTCTGCACACAAAGCCCCCAAAAACATATGTCCAAAGCAGTAGCATTAACCTATCATCCCTAAAAAAAAAAAAAAGAACTAATTTTAACAATCTTTAATATTTTAAATGGTGTTTTTTTAAAAATTCTACCATTGATTTTTTTGTTATTATTATTCTTCAATATTACAATAATATAGTTGATTACATATTAAATATCCATATTTCATATAACAATGACAATTATGATTTTGTGACTTATATAGCGCCCCCTTTTTATTTTATTATTGATGTATAATAAGAACCAAGAGTTCCGCCATTATTTTATTCAAAATAAGAAAATTCACGTGAATAGGATATAATTAATGAATAATTTACACTAAAACACGGATTCCTGTAACACTTGAACAAACGACAAATATAAATTATTCTAATTAAAGGTGATTTTGGAAATCATCAAAATTAACTTGGGATCAACGAATCCAAAAGAAATGAGAAGTTCCCCTAAACTGAACATCATAAATCAAGGACAACTTTATCTCTTCACTTAGGGTGATTTAGTTTTTTGCTTTTCCCACAATTAAAGCTTATTATTTTCGGTTCATGAAAAATGCTTTTCCCACAATTAGGCACTAAGAACTGGATGAATATGAACATCAAGAGATGCAGATGATGTGACTGATTGGCACCTAACTTTAGGCACCAAGAACAATCAAATTGGAAGTGAATGGATTGGCCTGTAAATGCTTCGTTGGTAAGCAACATAAGCTAACCTCAAATATTTGTGCCGATATGGACGGGTCACAGTCACGTTCGCGTGAATGCAATTTCACCAGCAGAGATGCTTTTCCTCCACGTCAATTGATTCGACTTTGGCTTCTGATCTTTGCATCCAGTCTCGGGGCAGTCCCAGCCAGAGATTTGAATTCGGATTTTCATCAACGTGAACAAAAGTCATCCGATAAAAATTTCCCGAACAAACTTTAATCTTATCTTATTATTCCATGAGACAATGTAAGTTAGAAGCTTTTCGAGTTTGAATAATGATTCGATGTGTGGAGCTTTTGTTGTTAGGCAAGTGTCGATATCCACTTATAAAAAAATTACAATGAAATGCGGATAAGAAAAATTAAAAGCATATTATACATGAAATCTTTGTTAAAATGAGAAAAAAATATAAGTAGTAAAATTTATATATTAGAAAATCCTCTTACTTAATTATATGAGAATCTAAGAAATTTTTATTGGTGTTTTCATAAAAATTACCCCCTAATTGTATTTCGAAGGGTTTTATGAAAACACCAATCATAGTTAACCAACTGAAAGGTGGCCCCAAGATGTAATTTAGTTGGACTAAATGATGGATTGCTATGAAATGGGAAACTTGTCAACCACATATAAGTCAAATCATAGGTATAATTAGGAGTAATACTAAGATTTAAGCCTAAATACATTAACTAGCTCAAAATTATAATTACACGGAATTGGTGAATTATAACTAAAGTAAAATTCAACAATAATTTCGTAAATATGTAACTTAAAAACAAAAATGTATGTGAAGGATAAGTATTGATACTTAGTATTTAATAAGGATGATCATTAAAAATCTAAACTTAAATCCCAACAAATAAGAATAATTGGAATATGAAAAGGCATAATTATGTTGGTATGCTCTCAATCCAGGGCATTCTAATAATATAAAAACATCATCAAGAAAAGTAACTTGACGGTTTCTGTACTGTTGATACCATATTATAAGAAATTACTGGGTTATATTACAATAATGAAAAGAAAAGCAAATAACTCGATGGTACAGGAAGTGGGCCGGTTTTCCTTGTAAGATGTGGGGGCGGAAATAGATTTCGACAGAGGAAAGCATCACCCTTTGAACCAATGGCGGGCTGAGAATAAGGTTTTGAAACACGAAATCTATTTATCCCGAGCTGCAAATTCCCGACTCTCGACCAACCACTTCAACTAAGAGTTCAAAAGGAACTTTTTCAATTGGATGTGGTGATCTGATGGGACTTGAGGACGAGGCATGAGAGAACTCAAGATGATGTTAAGTTACTTGTCCGATGTTCGCTCGAAATTGCCTGCCTTGAGGTGGACATGGTTGTCCTTTCGGATCTCAGACGATCGATCGCTGCTCAACGTTAAACATCCGAACTCAAACTTTGGGATGATGATGAGTGTTTGATTTGAATTCGAAGTGTCCTAAGCTTTCCCATTTTAGAAGGCACAAGATCGAAAAACACGAGGGGCCACTGTTCCAAATCAGATGTTCTCAAGTCTAGATTTTCCGGTATATGCGCTGTTGGGAAGTGGACGGAAGAGGTTGTCTATGGTACATGGAACGAAGGACAATCAAAGGCTTCGTTGACTCTTTTTTCCCATTACCAATGCTTAGTCAATTAGAAACTAATTAAGCTGATATTACCGATTTCATCCAAAGTAAAAATTATTGCGTGACATTATTGATTTCGCCATACTTCAGGCGACCATAAATTTGGTGACACTGAGGCCTCGCAACCACAAAGAGAGAGAGAGAGAGTTTAAGTTTAGGCCACAAAATTGATATGTTTAGCATTACGAGAGACTGTCAAGGAACTTTTAAATAAGTGGACCATATACAATGCTAAACATAATCTGCCACGTCATTTAATATATCAATTTCATGTAGCATGTCAATATAATATTTTTAGTTCATCTCTACTTGACCAAACCAACAAAAGAACATGCGGCAAAGAACAGGACATACAAAAATGAATAACCTAAACAATACTGATCCCTGGTTAACACGCTCCAAGAAATTTTCAAAATGGAAATTATGATGAACCACGATCTTCACTTCTACACGAACATGATGAACATGCGTGCATGACTTTATTTGGTGGTCTTTCTGATCTGTTCTCCACGAGAGTCGACGAGACGAGGGGCTCAACTGGGGAGAGTCATTATATGCCGCGTCCATGATCCGTGCACCAAGTGCCATGCTCTTGATATCCGTGTGAACTGTTGAATCCGGCATGCGTGTTCATGCTGAACGATACATTGATCCAGCCATTCCACGCTTCTCTCTCCCTCAACCGCCGTCTGAGGAACAAGGCACAGGAGGAAGGGCAAGCACGACAGGCCACAACACAGCCAACACGCCCACACGAGACTCGCTGGAAGAAAAGAGCTAACCAGCCCGAAGAAGGCGACCAAGATCAACCCCACTCCCAAATGCTCCAATGTGCGCGCAAACCGAGGGCAGATTCCACGCAGCAGCATGCCGTTCCACGTGGTGGCAAACCCGACCGAGAGTGCAAGCGCGATCAAGCTGGTTTGCAGGTGGGTCAGCCCCTGGTGCTGGTTGTAGAGGAGCCCCGTGGTCATGGGCACGGCGAACCCCAGCACCGCCTTCCCCAGCTCCTCACTCTGGAAAAGGACGGCTATCGGGTGAACTGGGCTGGGCTGAGATGAGGCGGCGGTCGTTGTGCTTCTGGTTCCACGCGCATCCTTATTGTTCGACGTGGGTATGGCTTGATCATCCATTGGCAGTGAGAAATCAACTACGATGGAGATGGAATCGTCCACCACCACTGGCCGACGTGTCGGACTAACTCCACCGTGCGAAGCAGAAGCCATGGAGCGGTCTGAGAACTGATTCCTGCACGATGATGCGAGCGATGGAATATGGGAAGTGAGGTTGGGGAAGAATGAAATGAGCCATGAACAAGTCGCCCAACTCCAGTGACGGCCCATTTCTCGCATTTGACAAGAGAGATCTCACTGTTTAATCTGTCCGAGATGATGTTGTGCAGATATCCGGAGGTTCTGGTTGGGAAGAGCAGGACCCTGTCGAGGCACGATCCTTCAAGAGGCACGACATGAATGAGAGTGAGAGAGAGAGAGAGAGAAGGGGGGGGAGGGGGGAGGAGAGGATTGCTTGGAAGATGTTCGTTTGAAACTTGAGAGGAGTGAAACGAGGTTCCGGTCGGGGCTGCAATTATAGAGCGGAGCCTTGGGGAAATTTAGGCCAACAGATATTTGTCAAATGAGACCTAACAAGTTGTTTCAGCCGACCTTTCTTATTGTAAGGACAGATTTGCATCAGGAGAGGAGCATTTGGGTTGGGAATTGTTTGCTTTGCAAAGTTCACGTTCTACGACGTTTTGCTTTTGGTAAACGTGAAAAGTCCATATTTCATTCGATAAAAATAAGGAATTATAGGATATTCACTTGGTTACAATTAAACAAAGTGATAATCTAAATAACATTATTCACGTTCTGTAAAGATTTGCACCTTGGAAGTGACTTCAGAAGTTCATTATATACTATCGTAGTGGTAATATTAAAAAAAAAAAAAAAAACTCCACGTTTTCTCATACTTTATAATATGTTGCACTTGGTTACAATAAAACATCGTCATGATGGTGCAATGTTGTAATACATTTTTTGTTAAAATGCATTTGATGACATTATGTGCTCTTATATACGATCAAGCGTTATGAGTCTTTACATAATACCATAAACTAACATAAAAAATATTTTACGAAGTTTTGTACTTACTAGCATCCTAAAATTATAAGTTTGTAAAATTCTATTCCTTCTTATTTTGCGAGCTATGATGATCGAAATTAAGCAGGAGAAACTTCCTAATAATCTATGTTAGTTGGTGCTCAGATATCCAACAGAAATCCTCAAAGGGAAATTGATACAAAGATTCTCTAAACTTTGGCCCAATGTGGAATTTGGCCTATGGATTTTTAATTTGTTCAATATAATCCATGAATTTTAGTTTAATGTGTAATGTGATCCCTCAATTTTTAATTTGTCCAATGTAGTCCCTAAGCTTTTGATACATGTTTAATATAATCCTTGAATTATATGAAAATATTTAATATAATCCTTCCAAATTATTCAAGGCCAATTACTACATTGAACATTTTCATATAGTTCAAGGGCCATATTAAACATGTATCAAAATTTATGGATTACATCGAACAAATTAAAAGTTCAGAGACCACGTTGCACATTAGACTAATATTCATGGGTTATATTGAACAAATTACAAATTCAGAGACCAAATTGCACATTAGCTCAAAGTTTAGGGATTGTTTGCGCTATTACTACAATCCCCAACCTTATATAGAATAAGAGGCTCTACCTGAAAAATAAGACCTAGCCAAAAAAGAAGAAAATAAATATAAAAAAAAAAGAGAAAAAGGAATAAAAAGCTATGAAAGAAGGAAAAATGAAAGATAGAAATCTGCTCCTGAACCGGCTCAAATCTTTGCCCTAAAACTGCCCACACATCACGGTCGGATTCATCAGCGTGCTGCGATATGAGCCACATGCTCGAAATTTGCCCGACTGTCGACCATGATCCTTACTCTCAAGAAGACCAAATCATCGACGACTTAAGCTCCGGTAGGCATTAAGCGAAGGACGGGACCCCCGCCTAATCGAGGCTTCACGCCGGATCCAAACTGATGCTGATGCTGATGCAATTTCCCCCCGGGAACGTTTCGGCAGGGGTCCGAAACGAGAATTCGAACGACACGTCATCATCGAGCCATGACCGTTTGTCCTTGGATGAGCTACGGAGCTTCCGATACAGATTCGAAAAGCTCGTTCAGAGCTCGCTACCGTGCTGAAGTGGGGGAACCTCGATCGATGTTGTTTTTGACCTTGAGATCCGTCGTTTTCCATAGGTTTTAGGAACTCCTTTTCTATTTTCGACATGTTTTGTTTTGCTTATTTTGTACCGTTTACATTTGACTGTCGACTTCTCAAGATTTCGCCCGGTAACTAGGGTTTCCTATTGCTTTGAGACTATAAATTGTTCATTTTGTTTCTAAGAAAACCAACCTTTGACATTTTAATTATCAGAAATTGAGTTTATGGTTTGCTGTGAAATTTGTCTTTGAATATGGTACTTATGCCTGGGTTTGTGTCAATGCGAATTAATTGACTCATGTCAATCGATTTCATTGTATCATAAATAGTCTGAAAAATTGTACGATACCCAATAATTATATAGTATAGGTATGTGAGAAAAGGATAGAAATACAATTAGATTTGATTTTAATTACAGACTAATTGATTCAATCAATCCACAAAATTAAATATTTAGACAGTAAAATTGGAAAATATTATCTTGTATACTTTTCATATTTTATCTTCTTTTTTTATATTATAAATAGGCTTATGTACATGTTAGAGCTATATAATTACAATTCCTCTAATATTTTTCTATTGCAATCATCATTGCATCAATCCATGTCACTTGCATAGGACATCAAAGTATGTCCAATCTTAATTTTAAACTAGTCAAGCACGAAAAACTAAAGCTTTCACTACTCTCTTTTTTTTTTTATCAGTAACTTTCACTAATTGACAAAATTAAAATGTTTACAATTAAATAAAACTTTCACTACTTTTCTTTTTGGTCGGTAACTTTCACTACTTAATAAAGAATTAATTGATAAAATTGAAAGGTTTGTGATTAAATTAACCAAAGCACGTTAAGTTTAGAACTTCTTAAACAATTCTCCCAATGCATAAGAAAACAATTGGAAAATAATAACTCATTTATTGCATTTATTATGGAAAACAACACTTACTCTTGTGAAATTCAGTCAAATCAATGATCGAAATAATTAAATTGGAGAGTTTAACTTTTAAGGTATATAATAATGGACATTTTCAATCCATCCCACTTCTGCATATCACAGACCCTACAACAAAGCCAACGACCTAGACGAACTCCCCTCCCAACTTATGTGTAGTATTTGAGCTATATATTCAACCCACAATAAAAATTTTTTATTACATAGCATCTGACGTGGCAGAATTTTAAGTGGTGATATAGACATATGAATCTCACCAACATAATTTAAACGCCCACCAATCAGGTTAAGCCACGTTTGTTCGCAGGGTCAGGGGGCTTCATACAGAGGAAGAAGGGCAAGCACGAGAAGACGCAGCACAGCCAGGATGCCCACACGAGGCTCGGCGGCAGGAAGGACGCCACCAGCCCGAAGAAGGCCACGAAAATGGCCACCATCCCGATATTCTCCGACGTGCTCCCGACCCTCGGCCACACTTCACGCAGCATCATGCCGGACCACGTGGCAGTGAATCCGGCGCAGAGCCCAAGTGTGATCAGGCTCGCATGTAGGTGGCTCAGGTGGCGGTATTGGTCGGAGAGGAGGCCGGTGATTATGGTCACGGACAATCCGAGCACGGCCTTCCCCAGCTCTTGGCTCTGGAACAGCACGACTATCGGGTGAGCCGGGTCAGGCGTGAAGCCCTGGATGCAGGTCCTGCAGCATCTGTGCCAGGCAGCGGCGGCCAGTTGCCCAGGAGGGCTCACTGGGTTGGCACACTCGGCATCGCTGGCCGGTGGGACTTCAATCACAAAGGGGAGCTCGTCCGCCACAGGCAAGCACGACAGGCTTGCAGGCGACGCATCACAGGAAGTGAAGAAGCTCCGGAAGTACGAGACGAGCTGCGATCGAGTTGCTGAAGCCCATTGAACGGCGGCGTTTCGTCCGGGGAAGTGCAGCTTTACAGGTGCAGTCATCGCCTATAAAATAACTTACGCGTAAGGTCAGCTAATTACGTAATTAGTAGGTCAGGATCGAGGGCAGATGTCCGGAGGCTTTGGCAGGGAAGAGCAAGACCCTCGCGCGGCCGAATCTTGGAAGCTCGACGACATGAGAGACAAGTGAGAGAGAGAGAGAGAGACAGACAGACAGACAGACAGACAGACAGACACAGAGAGATCGAGATCGCGAGAGCGAGAGAGAGAGAGAGAGAACAGGGTTTGAAAGATAGTAATAAGCCTGAGATGAAACTGAGAGGAGGAGTTGCTGCATTTTAAAGAGAGACGTAATTGCTCATTTGGGGATAATATCTTCCGACGACGAAGGAATGGTCAATTGCTGGAGATTCGAGGAAACCTCCACGTCGACCATGCGTAATTGCTCTGAAACTTTCGTGTAACGCTGTCAACGTCATTTTGGTTGGCGTAATGAGTTCTTGGAAATTTCTCTCTGATGCATAGTGTCGTCTCCAAACTTAAACTTTCTATTTGCATTAGAAAATTCAAACCTCACCGCTTTTGAAAATTGGTGGTGAAGGCATGAATTTGGAGCTTTGAAAATAAAGAATGCCAAGTGATAAGAGTTATGAAACTCTAGTGTAATTTTTTTTCTTATTTTTTAATATATATAGAATCGTATCTTCAACTAGTAGCTTAATCTTATATAATAATTCAGTATCTTTACATAATTTTCATATCAAATGATTGTGCTATATTAAATAATAAGAGTCTGAAATTATTTAATAAAAAGACAATGATATAGGCAATTTTCAAATACGATGTTTGGCCAATGTAGCTCATCTCGACATCATCGATGGATCATATTTTCCTCCACTATCAATTGGTGGGACTTCTTTGAATCAAGTTCCTGATTAGTGGGCTCCACATATTCACATAACCTACATTTATCTTTAGCTAAATAAATATATGATATGATATTCGTAATCCGTAACTCACCGATTATCAGACAATTAATCCCTCTGTCCGATGGGGAATACGACCCTTCATTTATTAATTTGTCCTCCGAATTTCGGGAGAATGAATCAGTCGTGCGTCTACTACACGAATTGGACGCATGAGGCCCTCGGCTTACATCAGCTTTCGAGATGTGACCGTCCGAAACTTGCACAGTACTCTTCCTCCATGTGGAAAGTGCTGGTCCATTTTGGACACAAAGTCACGACGTAGACTTACCAAGCTCTTTCGCATGATGTAACGGAGAATCAACGTCAAACTTTCCAGAGTACAGTTGGCGTCTTGACCAATTAATCAACAGCAATCAAATGGGAAAATTATCCAAAAATACCTTAAAACTTATTTCATTTTTTATCAATTCATTCTTAAATCTTTCAATTTGTTAATTGAGTTTGTTCAACTAATTTTGCATAAAATTTGTTGACATAGATGACAGTTGCACGACTGGTACTAAAATAGACAATTTCTAGTCATACTTTAATATTTTTTTGAATTATTTATTTATTTTTATTTTTCTTCTTTTTTCTTTTTGTATTTTTCCTCTCTTTTTTCAACAGATGTTGGTGAGGGCAACTAATCCCGTTAGTCACGGTTGAATAAAAGGGCAATCAAGCCCATTAGTCACGGTTGAATAAAGGGAGAAGGAAAAGAGAAAAATATAAAAGATAAAAAATAAAGTTGAACAATATTAAAATATTATTCAAAGTTATGTATATCAGCATCGGCTATGCTACGTAGAATTCTTGACATTCACATCAGTGAATTCTAGTCAAAATTGGCCGGATGGACCCAATTAACAAAAGATAAAATGTTTAGGACTCAATTGACAAAATTTAAAAATTTAAAAGTGAATTGGCAAAAGTGCAATAAATCTAACACTTTTTAGACAATTTTTCCTACAATCAATTTTATATAAGATATACTATAGTTAATCACCCATTAATCTTGATAGGGGACGCGTAAATTAAGAGACTAATATAAGCGTGCTACGAGCGCCCAAGCTAGTAACGTTCTGCTTTGGTCCATCTTAAGTCACGTAATCTTTTGGTTCACTTTTTCAAATTATGGTTGAAGGCTTATAGTTGGAGTTTTGAAAATAGAGTTATGAAATTCAAGTGTACTTTTGATTCCTTCATTTAATAGCTTAACCTTATATAATAACTTAGTGATTTCGTGAAATTTTACATACCAAATAATTGTGCTATCACGAAACAATAAAAGCAAAAAACTAATTTAGCAAAAAGTCAACAAGATAGGCACTTTTCCAAAGACATTACACATTTTGGCCAATAAATATAGTACACTACGACATTTATGATGGCTAATATTTTCTTCTATTATTGATCGGTGGAATTTCCTGAAATCAAGTCTCTAATTGGTGGGTTTTATTTATACACATAACCTGCATTTACTTTTATGTAAATTTAAATTTGAACAATATTCATATTAGTAACTTGACAATTATCCGGTATATCCGTAGGAAAAAACAACCCTTCTTCAATAAACATATCCTCCAAATTTGGGACGAATGAATTAGTCAATAATCTACCTAACGAATTGGATGCATTAGACTACCATTCTTACATGGGAATGGGGAAGTGAAAAATTCAATTCCCCACCTTCTTAGAGAAGCTGAGGACAATGACGGTTAGTTTTAAGTGTAGGTTTCGACTCAAATTCTTTGTAAAGAAATATAATAGTAGTCCAATAGTAAGTTGAAAGTTAAAATAGAAAAAATAAATAAATAAATCGAATGCACAAGGCCTTGAGCTTCCATGAGCTTTGGAGATGTGACCTGCGGAAAACTTGCACATTATTGTTCCTTTACATGAACATGAAAAGTAAAATTCCCAATTTCCATTCAGTGCTAAGCCTTATGGAAATAAAGTCATGCCGTCCGTATATTTTAAAAGCCCTTTTGGCATGATGGCTGGCTCCGAAGAAATCTCTGATAAATGTCAAACTTTTGGAGCCCACTTACATTATTGTCTTGACAATTCAATTAGCAACAGTTCGATATCATGAGATATGCAATAATTGATCGCGGATCAGTCTTTGATACAAGGCATGCCTTGGAGCACGCGAGACAGTAACGTTCGTACTTTACTCTATCTTGGGTCAACCTTAACCTTAACTAGGATACTCCATGAATCCTTGGATAGTTAAGGCTTCCTCACCATAGAGTAGGAGCCTTAAAGCTTCACCGAGGGCCGCCCTGCCTATTCAATATTATTATTATCGGTAGACTAACAAGATTATATTCTTTATTTTAATATGTCGGTGTTCACACACTTCAATTCCTTTTTCTTCCCCAAGAAGAGGGAATACCCTCTAAGTGTTTTATATCCAAGAGATGACCTCAGAAACAGTTTAAAGTCATACTTAAAATCATATATTATTGTAATTACGTACTCAGTTTGGGAAATTGTTGTGTATTATTTTTCTAGTGGACATCATTATGCAACGACCGTACTATTCAAGAACCATTTGGGATGAATCGTTGGATGGAGGACTTCTTGACTTGACTGCATCAAATTCTTTTCTTAGTATTGAATCCTTGTGAATGGCGTTTGCTTCTTTTTGGCTTAGATTAGACTAAAAATGGAAAATTTGTTGTGCGTATCCCTATCAAGAACCCGAAGATGTCTGAATAGCTTATTTGAAAAAACCCCAAGGTAGACAACGGTCAGAAGAGGCTAGATGTTGATCAATTTACGTGGGTATAAGCAAATTATAGACAAAGCCATCGATCCGTCTCGCGAGGACGTTCTTCCGGCTAGCACCCGACCGCTGGCGATGATAGATGGCTGAGCGGCATTAGTTGCACCTCAGAAATTTGTTGGAGAAGCACCCTGACGTAGCAATGATTTAGACCGCCATGCCAACATTTTGGTCGAACTCTTTTAACGGGAGGATTAACTTGAACGAAAAAAATGCATAGTTCAAGCACACGATTGCACCAAACAAAATATTTGGGACGTCCCCATTGTTGGGACGTCAAAGTTGAGTTTTGAAGAATATGAAACACCTAACCACCTAGGCCAAAAGGAAACTCCTACGCTCCTTAGAAAAAAGTCGTTGGCTTATCTATGTATAGCAGGACTTCATCCATCCCCCGATGCCCACGCAACCACCACCGTCACATCCGATGGCGACGGCCGCCAGCGACTTTGGATTAGCAGGCTCTCCCGGCCAGACCCAGTAATCCACCACCATTCCTGCTCCATTTCTCTTCACAGAGATGAGCAGACATTTCATCACTAGAGTAGGGGTCGAAGAAGTCATCCTCGTCCTCTCCTTCGCGGCGGCTTTCTTGCTTCTCCAACTTCCCTTCGAGGAAGTCGATGGAAACCCGGTCCCGAGAGTCGTATTCTCAAAGAGACCCGCGTGCTTCCACGCCTACCTCTTGGCTCTCAACTTTGCGTTCACGGGGGCCGTGATGACCATGTCGTTGCGCGAGAAGTGGCCCAAAGCCACCGTCCATTGCCGGAGGCTCGCTTGCTTGGCTGCCGCAGGGGCAGTAGGAGCTTTGGCTTGGTCGGCAGCAGCAGCGATCATAGGACCTGTGGACTTTCCTGCGAGTCAGGTGGCGGAAGCTTTTCTGAGCTTTGAGTTCACCGGGAAAATAGAGGAGAATGAAAGTTGAGAGCTTATGATGTTTGTTGTATTTGCACCGCTAGCCAGTTTTTTCCTGATCAGTGACATACTATAAGTTACTTGCCTAGGCATATACATCTATGTACGCGCACTAATTACCCAGATTGTGACGATACATGCGATCTTCTCCTTTTATAATATCAGCTTCTTCTTCTTTTTTCCTGTTTTTGGTCAATTCTGAGAGGCTCTTGCAGGGCTCATGACTTCGGCCCCTCGGATCAACCAGTTACCCACATTAAAAGAATAACATCATGTGTTTCTGTCAAGATCTGATTGCTCCGGAAGAGATGTTCATGGAAACATATTTTAGTTCAAAAATGGGGAGTACAAGATAAAATAGATCTCATTTGGGGCAAAATAATTATAGCTGTAACTTACACAAGGCAAGGAACCAAAAGAAAGGGAGAGGGTCTAATTGTTGACCTTTGTTGTTTTAGTCTATGAACTCTTTATTTACTCTTGTCAAGAACATTCTCAATGCCTGAGCAACGTCAAGAGCGTTCTCCAAATGAGCGGCATGCCCGCTCCCAGGAACTTCGAAAATCTCGCAGCTCGATTCTGGTGAGCCATCCCTGACTTCTCGTTTGCGGCCAACTTCATCAAACATTTTTCGAGCAATTGCCGCATCGTTTCCCCCCCCCGGGGCAACAAGCAAAAGGGGAGTCTCGCAGTGCTTCAAGTCTTCCCAAAGTGACCTAAACACAGAGGGAGAGAGAGAGAGAGCAGAAAATCAGGGGCCAAAACATCAACTAAGATTGTTCTATTAGGTATGACCATGAAAAGATTGGGATAAAATCACGGTTGCCTCCCAATGCTCAAATCAGATAGAGTTTTTGCAAGACCTTGTACATCAGTGTGCTGTAAGCAGCTCGAAACTTTGTTCCGAAAATGCGGATGGCTCCTTAACCTGTCAAGTAGAACACATACCTAAGTGAACGTTGGTTCAAGCGCAGTAATACTTATACCTGAACAAGCATGAATCCTGAGTTGATTACAAACAAATGGGATCCAGAATACCTCTTCCACAGCTCTCCTTCATGCCAAGAATCAAGAAGGACCAGTAAGCCATATGTAAGGAGAATTTGTGCTCTGTTATCATCTTTAGCACGGCGAACATTTCTTGCACTGGCATTCTTCTACCCAGGGCTCCCAGATCTAATAGCAGCTCCTTTAATCTTCATAACATTCTTCATAGTTAGCTATGTTAATCAGATGCATCATGCATTCATCAAATAGCAAATTAGCATTTTGACCATGCAGAACCTACCTTGTTGGTAAAATTCAAGGTCATATTCAGCGATATCCTTACTCCCATTGAATATCCAATAAGAACAATCTTCTTAGAAGTTATCTGTTGTAGTAAGTTGCACAACACATCTGCAATAATCTCAATAGTCTTGGTTTCTCGGCTGCTTCTTCAGTCGCACGTGATTGGCCAACTGAATTCCGGTGGCCAGGAAGGTCGATAGAAATGCATCTAGCTCTGAAATGGCCTTCATTATTGGTATCCACTCTTCTCAAGTTCCTAGAAAACCGTGAAGGAATATAACTGCATTGTCCTGCTGCAGCGTTTGGCACATTAACATTGCATTAATAAATAATGAGTGCCTAAAATGCAGCTACATATATCATTATGTTAGAGTGCCTATAGCTAGAGATCGATTTTTTTTCACCATCACACTTAGCCATTTCGCTAAGATTTGATATCAAATGACAGACAGAAACAACAGTAGAAATAACATAACTTTATTTTCACTTGCACATGTAAGCTAGCACCAGATTACAGTTCAAATAGTTTCATCTTTCATGTCGTACTGCAAGTTTCATAATTTTAAGGTACTACCAGTCTTTCTCAAATTATACCAGAGGATGATCTTCAAACATTAAGAAAACCACATGCACCTGAGTGCCACAAATATCCACATGCATTTGTGGTGAAAACATCGATGAGATACTTCTTGATACCAAGTATCTCACCTACGACATGCTTTTTTGAACACTATTGACGATACCAAGCACACAAGGAACATAAACGGGACAAAATAGTGTGATAATTACTGACAAGACAACAATCAGAAGAAAGACTACATGTGCTCATGCAGTGAAACGGTTATCATCATGAGGATATCCAGTTATCAAAAAGAAACATTTCAGGGATTTTCACCTAGTTTCTTGCCCAACTTTGATCACATTGATTGAATACTGATTGCCCTTCAAGTTCACCATCAAGTTGTATCTACGGACTTCCTCATCAGTAGATTTTCTGACTATAACCTTGTGATTGACCTGAAAATTCTGAAGCAGTCTACTGGCATCAGCTATATTTGCTTCCACGCACTCACTATTTGGATGAAGAGAAATCTTCAGAGGATCAGTTAGCACATCATCTTTGAGCCATTGATAAATCCCAAGACCACGTGCTATAGGTGGATCAACTTTGTAATTCCTTGTATTGAATAACTTTGCTTCATGTAGATCAATATAATGGACAAACAAAATGTATGCTGATATCCCACACCACTTTTGAAGGCAGAGCTCATGACAGCCATCTTCTCCAGATGCTGAGCCCACCAAGCGACCATGGCTGAGGTTTCAAATCCACCAAGCACACTTGTTTTAAGAACCTACGAGACATGTGCATAAAATAAACACGAAATCTTGCAAAAGGGCTTTCATAATATTTAATCTATTCTGAGCTTCCCCACCATAGTCAAGTACTAAAAGAATACTTGAGCAAATAAAAGGGCTTCCAGCCTAACAAACACTTATGACAGCAACTATTCCTGGGTGAACATAAGCCGCAAGCATTTTGAGAGGGTCGTGTCAACAGTTATCAGTAGTCTCATCCAGAGCAACATATAGTCCACTCTCTTCGCAGAACTCTACAATGTCATGTTCATCCTGGACAGGTGCCTACATGGATGAGAAAGACCAGATGGGGGGAAAAAAAAAACCACCTTCAGTAACTTGTCAGTGAAGATGTTAATCCAAAATTGATTGAGACAAAACTTGCAAAAGAGGTCAGTGCACACATAAAAAAAGCGTCTCTGCAGTTTTATCTCAGATTTTGTCCCAAATTTCTACCATTCAACTCTGCTCGAAAGCACTTGCTTCTGCCCATCCAAAAGAAGCCACTGTGGCCCCCATTAAAGTGACGATTTCACTGGCATCATTACCTCAATACTGCAAATTACAGCGTTTAACAGGAGAAAAATCATATTGCTTCTTCATAAGTCCACTTCCTATTGGCATCTGCACGGAGTTGAATCTTGCAGCCGACCTTTCTCACTTAATAGCATCTTGACTTTGATCTGCCTGTCGTGCTACCTGTGTGCGAAAAAAAAAATTGTGAACACCAACATGATTAATGGTGTGCTACTAGAGCAAAGTTCTAAAAGAAAATCAGAAGAATGCAGTTATCAAAAAGCTAATAGGTGACAATCCGATGCTTTAAAATAGGATGACGACGTAATAGAGCTAGGACTGTATGAGTGCCTTATATGTATATCACCAGGAAAAGCAACAATTGACTATTCAGTGGCACGATCTATCTTCATTGACAATAATGGCTTGACTCAAGCTATTAATAGATAGCTAAACCCTTTTTATCTTTATTCATGTTATTGACAGCCTCTTTCTCTATTGGAAGGGAGCTAGAGTTGGTCAAGATCAAGATCAACTCCAGATTAATCATTTGCAACTTGGCAAACCAGATAAATAAAAGTCACGATCGAAATAAAGGGAATTTGTGGGGGTTGAAGTGCTTCTCCTATCCTTGATTTGAGTCCAATTCCAACCTGCGAATTTTACAAACCAGGAACTCAGATGAAAGTTAAACAGAGCCTGGTGCAGGAACCTTCATAAGGATACGTAAAGCATCATTTGCTGCTTGGGGAGCAAAACTTCTCAAAGAACTGAAGAAGTGCAAGCTACACAGTAAAGGGAAAATAGGAGGTCTATGTAATGAAGGATATAAATCTCACGGCAAGAATCTAATAACCTGTGAGTAGCTGCATTTGCTTCAATGTAGCTTTGGACTTCAATGACACAATCCATTCTTTCATAGTCAGATTTGTTTAGAGCATCTTGAAATTCTTTCTTCGTGTGCACCAGGACATGATTCACTCTGCATAAGTTTTCTTTAGTTGAAAGAAGCAACGATAAAACTCATGACGACTGCCACAAACAAGGAAAGGAAGTAGTTCGCAGTAATGTCCCGCATGGAATTTGGAATGGCTTCCCAAGTAGGGGTATTTCATATATAACCTTGGCTCTGGCTCATTTTTGCTGAAAAATGTCAGTAAATTATCTTATTTGCTATGCAAAGTATGAAAACTCCCACATACACGTTCTCTATGCATGATGCAAAATCATTTTTGAGTTCATCTGAGTAAGAGAGACTGTTTTCTCTTTTCTATTTGCTCGAGACAGAATGCACTTAATACTCTGTTGGATATCCAAAGTCATCATCACAGGCATTGTTGCATGCATCTAAGCACGATGATCCATTCCGGGTTTTTTTATACTATTAACCGAATCACCTGTCTTTTCAAAAGCAGTAAGTCGTCATTGGCAGTGTTCTCGAATTCTCTCCCTCGAAGAGCAACAAAGAAGGCAACAGAGTAGTTTGTGACTGTTTTATAGCAGAGAGTTGCTTTCAGCAGATTCTGATTTAAACTAGTTAATTTCACCAAAAAGCCTTATTTTCCATTTCGCAATTTAGTAAAATACGTAAATTCTTCAGCGGCGCTGGGCGAGGCCCATTCATCATCTTCAATCGCTTAGCCAGACTCCTCCGATGCCATGTTGGAAACTCAGCGGCGTTGGGCGAGGGCCGCTGACGCCGGCGCGAGGGCCGGCGACCCTCGCCCAGGCCGGGGTGAGGGCCGGACGGCCCTCGCCGTCCGTCCGTCACCGCCGCCCCATCGCCGGTGGGGCGGCGGCGACAGCTGCTCCCTCACTTTTTTTTTTTTTTTTTTTTAATTTTTCTTTTTAAGTATTATTTAATTAATATTTATTAAAAAATAAATATTAACCAAAACGGCATCGTTTTGGGTGCGGTGGCCACATCAGCACCCAAACAACGCCATTTTGGGTTTACTTCGCCACATCAGCAACAAAAACAACGTCGTTTCGACCTTAGATCGCCGGAAAAAGGTCACGTCAGCGTTTTGGTCGGATTTTCTTGTTGTTAGCACTTAAGTGATTCATTTTGCTCCAATTTTGGCACTTAAGTGTACCGTTTGTAAGTTTTGGCACTTAAGTGTCTCCCGTGCCAAGTTATGGCACTCCCACTGTACTTATGCCAAGGTTAAGAGGAGCTTCGGACGAAAATAACTAAGTGCAGCATTTTGATGATACAAAAGCAACTGCTGTAAACAATACGTTCCTCTGTTTCTGCCGTATTGTATGTACCATTACGACTTATTTAAACAAGCAGTTAGCAAACTTGATGCTAAATTCGAGTTATTTTGAGCAAATATGATTTTAGTAAAAGTTCCAATCCAACCTTATCTTTTTCAAGCTGTTCTTGTGATGTTGCTAAAACCTACCAATAAAAAGAAAAAAAAAAAAAACCAAAAACCAAAAACCCCAAATTATACTTACTATGACACATTTACCTCAATTTTTTTTTAATACCAAATACCCCCAAACTATGTTCATTGTGAAATATTTATCCTTCATTATAACTCCATCCAAAATCATCGTTAAAAAGTTAACGTGAATCCAACATGGCACCTTTAGAAAAAAGTGGCTCTGATATGGCATCGCATGAGTGTCACATCGAAAAAAAAAAAAAAAAAAAAATTGCGCTACCCATCGACTTCTCGAGTACCTCGTGAAGTATAATGTTCATCACATTCATCATCTTCAATCGCTTAGCCAGACTCCTCCGATGCTCTTGCTCTTCTGCCCACTACTACCTAGACTCTTGGCAGCGGTCGTCGAGGCTTACCCGGCACTCCCCGAGCTTCGAAGATCAATGCATCGAAGCTTATCCTTGGCTGCTTGCAACTACCCGCGAGCTTCGAAGGTCAAGGTCAAACCCCTCGAGCCAAGCTTCGAGCTAGAGCAATCATGGCAGCCGCAAGCGTCGAAGCTTGGCCATGGCTATCACACCCCAAATCATATAGGGATGAAGAAGTAACATGGCCTATACCCAAATATCCAACTCTCAAAAATTCTCGCAATAACAATTTCCCTCTAATAGCTATTAATGAGGGATCTGAAAAATGTGATAAGAAAAAAAAGAAATGAGCTATCATGGTGAGTAATACATTTCTTTTAAGCAAATCGAGCAATCATTATGCACATTTAAATTACAAACATAACTCACTTTTGCCAAAATCAGAATTTAAAAAACTTTCAAGATCAAGATGCGATATTTATTATTTTAACATAATATGTTCATAGCAAAATACTCATTTAACCCAAATTCATAATATAACATACTTATAATAAGAATAGGTTATACTTCATTGTAGTTATATTTATAGCATAAATATTCATTTCACGATAATATTAAAACAAATATTAATAGTTCAACCTATTGACCAATCTCATCCAAATCACATGTCAATGATTTATTCCAATAACCAAACTTATGTTCAAATATCCAGCCATGGTCATGCATAACGCTCGTGACAAAACAATCAAGAATCCTTCCTTGGTTAGGTCTCGCCTGTTATGAGTCGATAGCTTGGCCCACAAAGATATCCTAGATAAATATGTGCATACCCACACATCCTTCAATGGGTTCATAGAGACATTAAACATAATCCATCAACCTCAATCTTTAGTAATCCATAACCAAAATTGGAAACCATCTCACAACTCAAGTTTAATAAACAAAGCACAACTTTTCATCTTTCGATTTATATCAAAGCGCCTTTTAAAAACCACATCCATAATCATAAACTTTGTCATTCTTTTATAAAAGGTTTCATAAGCCATTTACGAGCAATCAATTCAAACTGAAATGTAAAGAAGGTTCCCATTTCAAATAGACAAAACAACAAGAAGTGATCAATCATGTTTTATGCAATAAAATATGCTATTTCTTAACTCATAATATATTTAATCAATATCTTTTTTCGAAACATGAGTTTCCAAACAAAACAAAACAAAACAGTATCACTCACTTAGGAAAAACCGAAAATCAACCTATGGTAGTTACTCGAACCGACATACTCACATTCTTATCATTAATTGAAAAATGATATTAAAAATCGAGTAATACGCTAAAGAACAACTTGACTAAACAACATTCAATTGTCAACTATCGACTCCTAAGAGCTACAAAGAAGCTCATTTATGACGTACATTTGTCTTTTGCCGTTATACGTAACTTGCACACTAAACTTTAAAATTTCATTCCAAACAAACCATACTTCAAAATCAAGTTTCATCAAACCCCACCACGCACAATGCCCTAGACTACTATTTCCATAAAAGTTGCAGCTCTAAAATCTCCTTAATCAAATCTCGTCGTTCAAAATTTACATAATTCCAAATTTGTGCCCTAACTTCCAAAATTACTCCAATTAGACGAATAATCAAATACTTACCAGGCGTTACGATTTGTAGTTAATTCAACTGGTCGAGGTGTTCGAATCGGCTATGCATGGCAATTTTTGCCCTTTTCTTCTTTTCCTCTTCCCCTCCTTGTTTTCTGCGTCAGCTTCTTCTTTTCCTTACTTGCTTCAGATGTACGAGCTCAAATAAGAAGAGAGAAAATGAGGGTTGGGCTTGGGCTTGGCTTTTAAGAGACATGGGCTGGCTGGACTATATATTACAATGGCGGCTTCCGACCACCTGCGAGCATGGGAGCTCGACCTTCAAGCTTCTTCAAAGCTTGGCCCTTAGTGGCCTGCGACGACCCGTAAGGTTCAAAGGTCGTGGTCAGACCCTCAAGCCAAGCTTCGAGTTAGAGCCGTCATGGCGGCCGTGAGCTTCAAAGCTTGGCCATGGTGGCTTGCGACCGTCTGTGAACTTCGAAGGTTGAGGTCAGACAAGCCAAGCTTGGGAGAGGAGCTGGAGAGGCCATGGCCTTTGGAATTTATATTTTAAGAAAAATGAAAATTTGTGTCCTTTCGTATTTTTCATTATTCAACTTCCTTTCTTTTTCTAAAATACAGTATTTATTCTTCAATTATTTCTTTTGAGAGTTCTTAGAAAAATACCCGAATTATTACTTAGTATTCTCATTTTGAGACTTTGTTAAATCTTAGAAGATTTTTGTCAATAACTATCGGCAATCTTGTGAGCAAACAATTCCTTAAAAACAATGTATCCACGCCTCAATTTCATTCTTCCCAACCATTTTTTCTAACAAAATATACCATGAGCATGTCAAAGCCAACGACCCAAAAAAAAAGCCAACGACCTACACGCATTCCCTTCCCAACTTTTTGTGTCGTATTTGAGCAATACATTCAGTCAGACCGCTATAAAATCTTACATAATGACTGAAGTGGCACATTTCTAATTGGCAATTTACACACATGAACCTCACCAACATAATTTATACCCCCACCAATCAGGTTAAGCCTCGGTTGTTCGCCTGGTCAGGCACTTCATACAGATGAAGAAGGGCGAGCACGCCAAGGCGCAGCACAGCCAGGCAGCCCACGCGAGGCTCGGCGGAAGGTAGGACGCCACCAGCCCGTAGAAGGCCACGAAAATGGACACCGCCCCGATATTCCCCGACATGCATGCGACTCTCGGCCACGATTCACCCACCATCATGCCTGCCCATGTGGCAGTGAATCCGACACAGAGCACTAGGACGAGCAGGCTCGAATGTAGGTGGCTCAGGTGGCGGTATTGGTTGGAGAGGAGGCCTGTGATTGTGGGCACGGATAACCCGAGCACGACCTTCCCCAGCTCCTCGCTCTGGAACAGGACGACTATCGGGTGAGGTGGGTTGGGCGCGAAGCCCCGGGCACAATTGTACCTGCGCTGGGTGGGGGTGGCCGGTTGCCCAGGAGGGCTCACCGGGTGGCCGGACTCAATGTCACCGGGCAGTGGGATGTCGATTTCAACGGGGAACTCGTCCACCACCAGCGAGCGCAAGGGGCTTGCCGGAGACGCACCACGGGAAGTGAAGAAGCTCAGCAGGTATGAGACAAGCCGCAAGCCCCTGCGCTGGGTGGTTGTGGCCGGTTGCCCAGGAGGGCTCACCGGGTGGCCGGACTCGATGTCACCAGGCAGTGGGATGTCGATTTCAACGGGGAACTCATCCACCACCGGCGAGCGCAAGAGGCTTGCCGGCGACGCATCACGGGAAGTGAAGAAGCTCTGCAAGTCTGAGACGAGCGGCGAGCAAGTTGCCAAAGCCCGTTGAACGGCGGTGTTTAGTGTTGCGAAGCCCAGCTTTATTGGTGGAAACATTGCCAGTAAAATAACTTACACGAAAGGTCAGACAATTACGTAAATAGTTTATCCGGTTCGGGCGCAGATGTCTGGAGGTTTTGGCAGGGAAGAGCAAGACCCTCGCACGGCCGAATCCTTGAAGCTCACCGTCATGAGAGAGAAAGAGAGAGAGAGAACAGGGTTTGGAAGAGTGAGGTTAGTTTGAGATGAGACTGAGAACCCATGTTGCTGCATTTAAAAAGAGAAGCAACTGGTCATTCAGTATATATTGGAATCCTCCGACGAGGAAGAAATGGTCGAATTGTAAGAGATTTAGGGAAACCTTGACGTCGAGGACCATGCGTACTTGCTGTAAAAGTTTTCGTAACGTCAGCGACATTTTAAATGGTGTAATTAGGTCTGAATTTTAACCTAATGCATAATGCAATCTCCAGGCTTTTTATTTGTGGAATTAAGTTTCCAAACTATTTTAAAATGTTCAATATAATCTTTGCATTAATAATTAATCTCCATGAAATTTTTTTAATATGGATGCTAATTTAACAAAACCAATGTCCAGTGAAGAACATTTTACAGATCAATTTCATACATACTTGAAATCGCAAAAGAATTGCAGGGGTTCCTTTTTCTATGGTACTAATCATTTTTACTTTGCTCAATCAATTTAGATTGACGTTCTCATTCACATTCACTTAACTTTCATACTTACTTAAAACTTTTAAGTATACTTATCCCACAAATTGGCACAAAGATAAGAAGAATAAGAAAAGGGACACAAAAATATCTGCCAGTATCAGTTATGGATAACTCAATTTCATCCCATCATTCTCCATTACTTGATCAGAATTGAAAGTTTAAGGATATCGCATTGTACAAAGTTAGTGATGCTTCTTCTTCTTTTTTGACGTAGTGATACTTTGTTAATGTGGAAGCTTTTCTTTGAAGCAAAGATAACATTGCACATTTAAAATTAGTCCATGAATCAATTGAACCAATTGAAAGTTTGGTCACGAACATTAGACAAAATTTTAGGAACCAAACAACACCAATTAAAAAGTTCAGTGATGAAATTACAAATTGCAAGTTCAAGAACTAGTAATGCTGTTGGCCCTTCTGATTAATTAAAGGAGTTATCGCCAATGTTTAGTTTAACAGATCATGTCGATCCATCACAAAAAAAAAAAAAAAAAAAAAAACAGTGGAATTTATATTGGGTTGGGTTGCACCGAAAAACGCAAGTTTCTGCACAGTTTTCTTCTTGTATGAGCTATCAATTCCTCCGTAAATTGAGCCCATTCAATAGATTTTTTTTTTCCATTGATTGACGTATCTTTGATACGTTGAAATTGGAGTGTGCCAATTTGTTGACAAGGTAGAATACAGCTTCCAATGCTACTCTTCCATTCACCTATTCCCATTTCGTACTCCGTCGTTCGAACATTTTCTCTTTTGCTTGTTATGTAATGTTTCATTATTTTCCTGTAAATGTATAATAATATAAACTTGACAATAATTATAATACACCACAGGAAAATACAACTTGATCTTGATATGAATAAGCATATTTGCATTCATATTAATTAGTAATATTATCGCACTTAATTTAATTTGTATCCTATGTACAAGCTTAGTTATTTCTCAACAAGAAATTAACAGAGTTGTTTTCTGCTAAATATATTGGGAAAAAAAAATCGTTATCTACCAATTCCTCTCTTAAATCCAAATTACAAATCATATGCTTCTATTTGCATTAGAAATTTAAACCTCATCGATTGCATATTAGGATTGAAAGCTTAAAATTGAAGTTTTGAAAAAAGAGAATGCAAAGCGATGGAATTATGAAAACTCAAGTGTATTTTTGATACTTTTCATTACATATAGAATGGTATCTTCATATAATAGCTTGAACTCATGACAATTCAACAATTCCATAGAATTTTACATACCTAACAATTGTGCTATCATGTAAAAATAGAAGCGTGAAATTAGTTTAGTAAAAAGACAAACAATATAGGGAATGTTCAAAGGCATTACGGCATTTTGGCCAATATATATATAGCTCATTGCGACATCAATGACGGTTCATTCTTTCCTCCGTTATTGATTGATGGAACTTCCTCAAATCAAGTTCTTGGTTGGTGGGTTTCGAATATACACATAATTTACAATTATCGTTTGCTAAATTAATATATGATATGATGTTCATAATCCTTAACTCACCGTTATCAGTTGACTAATCCCCCCATCCAGCAATATTGGTGGGAAACATACGACCCTTCATTAATTAATTTATCCTCCAAAGTTGAGGAGAATGAATCAGTCGTATGTCTACCGCATGAATTGGACGCATGAGGCCTTTGGCATCCACTTTTGAGATGTGACCAATCTAAACTTGCGCGTTACTCTTCCTCTATATAGAATTGAAGCCAGTTATTTTGGAGACGCGTGATGCCTGATGGATTCTTACCAAATTCTTTCGCATGATGAAAAAAAAAATCGATGTAGAACGTTTTAGACTATAGTTAGTGTCTTCACCAATTAATTATTAATAGCAGTCAACATTCTATGAAGTACACAGTAGTTAATCCCTCCCTAAACTTGATAAGGGACACGTAAATTAAGAGATTGATATAAGCACGCCTCAAAGCACCCAAGACGGCAACGCTCTATTTTGGTCCATCTTAGGTCACGTAGTATTTTACTCGGTCGACAAATTGTTGAAAACTATGTTTTTCTTCTTGCTTTCTTTCTTCTTATCCGCAGAGCTTTACTCGATTTTTGAGGAATCATTCGGTAAAATACTTCTGGACTTGACCGTACCACGAAAGCCTGGTGAACAGTTTTCATTTGTTGAGGCTTGGATTAGATTTAATACAGAGAATATACCATCAAGAAACCGAATATGTCCGGATAGCTAATTCGAGAAAACACTGAAGTGGATCAGTTTATGTGGGTATAGACAAAGGATGGATCAAGCTGCCCTGAACCGTTTTTGATTTGCACAATGACTTTCCAAACTTTTATTTTATGCACTAGGAAGAATTACCAAAAAAATCTTAAATTTATTATAATTAAGTCAATTCAGTCTCAATTTTTTTTGTGCCAATTGAGTCTTAAACTATTTATATTTGTGTTAATTAAGTCAATTCAACCAATTTTGATAGAAAATCGCTAATATGGTGTTAACCATTTTACGTGGCATAGTCAACATTGATATTGACAATTTTTTTATAATATATTAATATTTTTCTGATGTTTATAATTTTTTATTTTTCTTTTCTTTTTTTATTTTTCCCTTCATTCTTTGTTTCCTGCTGTGGCCGGCATGGGTCACAGCCCTCGCCCTCCCAAATTTAGCAACACAGTGACTTTGATTAATGAACAATGAGAAATAGAAACTCACATCCTAATCGAGGATTCACAAGGGAACTGCCAAATATAAAAGAGGGACACAAACATCTTATTGTGCAAATTTGCAGGACCAACCTAAGTGAGGAGAACACAATGGCTGTTGCATTCTCTTAACCCCTCAAGCATGTCTCAATTTATTTCAACATGCATTGGATCTTGACACTTCCCATCATGATCTTGATTATAATACATGGGCGACAAATGCTATCATCATATGTGCAAGCGACACAAAATTAAAAAAAAAAAAAAGGGAACCAAGGATATCAACAGTGGCTTTATTTGCATTAGGAATCCAAAATTATTCACTTTAGCAATTGGGGTTGAAGGCAGAAAGTTTGTAGTTTCAAAATAGAGAATGCAGAGTGATAAAGTTACAAAAACATGTATATATTTTTTTTTTATGTTTTTCATTATATATTGAATCGCTTTTTCATCTAATAGCTTAAACAATTATGCCAATTCAGTGATTTTGAAAAATTTTACATACCAAATAATCATGTTATTATGTAACAATAGAAGAGTGAAATTAATTAAGTAAACAAACAACAAGATAGGCACTTTTCAAATGCATTACGACATTTTGGCCAATTGATGTAGTTCATTACAATACCAATGGATCATATGTTCCTCCATTATTGATTGATAAAACTTCATCCAATCAAGTTTCTGATTGGTGGATTCCAAATATACACATAACCCACGTTTATTTGTAGGCAAATTAAAATATGAAGGATGCCCATATCCATAACTCACCAACTAACAATTGACTAATCCCGCCACCGCGAGATATCGGTAGGAAACCTTACCCTTTATTAGTAAATTTATCCCTCCGCATGTAGGGAGAATGACATAGTCGAAAATCTACCACGCGAATCGGACGCATGAATTCCGACCAAAAATAACAATAAAAATTGGACGCATGAAGCCTTCAGCTTCCATCAACTATGGAGATCTGACTTTCGGAAACTTGCACATTACTCTTCCTTCACATGAAAATGGGATTCCCAGATCCATTGAATGATAGTAGTATTGGAAACAGGTCATTCCTTACGTACATTTTACCAAACCCTTTTGCATGATGCATAGATACAATCTGCAATTACAGTATAATAGCGGAAAAGATCATCAATGTCAAACTTATAGTGTATGGTTATTGTCTTGATAAATTAATTTACAACAGTTCGACATTATAAGATATGCAATAATCGATCACTGATTAGTCTTGATAGAAGCACGCCTCAGAGCACGCTAGACAGCAACATCCTACTTACTCCATATTAGGTCACGTAATTGTGTGCGCATGGTCCAGAAATTGTTGTATATTATTTTTCTAGCGGTCGACACCATGCAACGAGAGCATCATTGGAGAAGCAAAGTCAGTAGTAAAATTATTAGAATTTTCACAAGCTCTTCTTATCCCGCCAGAGCGTACTCGATTTTTGATGAATCATTCAATGGAGGACTTCTGGACTTGACTGCATCACGAAACATCCTTCTTGTCGTTTAAACCTTGCGAATAGGATTAGCTTCTTCTTTTCTTTTTCTTTTTGGCTTAAATTGGGAGAATACAGAGAATTTCTTTGCGTATCCCTGTCAACAACCCCAATATGTCTGAATAGCTAATTTGAAAAGACATTCTAAGCAGACAACGGTTAAAAGAGGCTTCCATTTTATAACAGTAAAGGATGCAAAAGTCCATGAGGACGAGGTAAAAGGGAGGGAAATATAAGACAGGAAAATAAAAGTTACTCGGATGTTCGTCAGTTTGCGTGGGGTATAAACCAATGATGGATATAGCCATCGATCCGTCTCGTCATGTCATTCTGCCAGTGAGCAGCCAACCGCCGGCGACAATTGATGGATCTTGACTAGTGGCTGAGCGGCACTGCTGCCGCCACCGGTCCGCCCTTCCCCTCCATCCTCTCTCTCTGTCCCTCTCTCTGGGTTGCAATTTTGGATTTTTTAATCTTTAGTTCAACCTAGAGAAAATTGTTGAAGCACTCTGGCATTGCGATGACATAGACGGCCATGTCAACTTGTGCTCTAACTCTCGAACGGAAGGATTAGCTCAAACAAATAAATACATAGTTCAAGGACACGATTACACTAAAAAAGAAAAGGACGAAATTGCACAATTAAAAAAGTTCAAATATATCCGGTGGCTTTATCCCAATAAACTAATATGATTATATACAATGGAGAAAACTTTTAGTATGTCCAATTTCATGAAAATGTGAGCGAATTTTTTTTGTACCTGAGTCCACATAAACAGGAATATATGCCTCCCACGTATAATTCTCACATGATCGACGGCTATAATTGCCTTTGATCCATGATTCTGGGTTCATACAAGTGTTTCTCCCAAATCGAGTGGTGAAATAAAAATTATAAGAAAAAAAGTGCAAAAGGAATCGTAATAGGGGCGAGTTTTTTTTGTTTTTATTTTTTTGGTTAGTTTAATAGGGATGAGTTTAGAAGAACTTGACTTTGAACGATCCTCACGATTTAAAGATCCATCGTAATCATCCCACGGGGAGAGAGAGAGAGAGAGAGATGGAACTTAAAGACTTCACTGGTTAAATTTGAATCTTGAACTCGAGAAATCACGTGTGAACAATAATCGTGTTTAAATATTAATGACGTAGTGTTTCAAAAACAATTTCATGATAAAAAAATATTTTTTGAAAAATAGAAAATAGTTTCTCAATTTCAGGTTACAAATTTCATTTTTGTAACTTTAAGTATATATATTTTCTTTGACGGTCAATGGGTTTTTGTTAACTAATCATTTTTTTGCAAATCAAACGCGTGAAAATTTAGAAAACTAATTCACAGATAATTGTTCCACTCAAAAAATCAAATCTTAAGGGTGTGTTTGTTTTTACTAAAAAAAAATTATAATAAGAAAAATATTTTCCAAGGAAAATGATTAGGTTCTGTTTGTTTCGCGAAATAATCACTTGTATGACTTTCAAAAATAAATGAACAAATATATTTTTATCATCAATGAAAATTGACATAAATTGTTGTGACGATACATTGTCCATTAATTAATTATTTCAAGCAATATAAATAATATATTTTAGGAAGATTTTTTTCAAATCATCCATTCTTCACGAAACAAGAACGGAGCCATTTTCATTCATTTGTCAGAAAGGAAAGTCATTTTCTCCCAATCTAAATTTGTTGTTTTTGATTTGTGGGAAACATTTTCCATATATTAAGTAGTTTTCCATCATTCAAATACCGAAAATTTAGAAAATAAATTTTCGGAAATAGTTTTCTTTCAAACAAATAGACCCTGCAATTGATTTGTAAATTCAATATTTAAGAGATGTGAATAATTATACCAGGTATTGACCGTAAATACGACTCCATTCATAAATAAATAAATAAAATCCTTGACTACACTTAAGAGATAGTACTGTTCTCTTGAGAAAATTATGAATTTTTACAAAAGATGAAAAACGAGGGATCTGGTTGAACTTACAAGATCTTATTTAAGATGCCCTAGGTGAAATTTTTTAGTACGTCCCTATCTTTAAGACGTAATTCTCCATTTATTAGATGGAAACAAATTGCCAAAAAAGAAATGTCAAAGTTGGGTATTGGAGAATATGAAACGCCTAAACCCTCTTGGCCAGAAGGGAGCTCCGACGCTCCTCAGAAAAAGTCGTTTGCTTATATATAGGACTGCATCCACCCCCCCAGTGCCCACGCGACCACGGTCACATCCTCCGACAACCGCCTGGGGATGAGCCGGCTCGCCCGACCCGACCCAATAATCCACCACCATCCCTGCACCATTTCTCTTCACAGAGATGAAGAGCCATTTCATCACTAGGGCTGGGGTTGAAGAACTCATCCTCATCCTCTCCTTCATGGCGGCCTTCTTGCTTCTCCAACTTCCCTTCGAGGAAGTCAATGGAAACCCGGTTCCGAAAGTCGTATTCTCGAAGAGACCCACGTGCTTCCACACCTACCTCCTGGCTCTCAACTTCGCCTTCACCGGGGCCGCGATGACCATGTCGTTGCGCGACAAGTGCCCCAAAGCGGCCGCCCATTGCCGGAGGCTTGCTTGCTTGGCTGCGGCGGCAGCAGTAGGAGCTTTGGCTTGGTCTGTGGCGGCAGCAAGCTTAGGACCTGTGCACTTTCCTGTGAGTCAGGTGGCGGAAGCTTCTGGGGGCTTTGAGTTCACCGGGAAAATAGAGGAGAATGAAAGGTGAAAGATGATGATCGGTGACATATCATAAATAGTTACTTGCCTAGGCATATAAATCTATGTACACGCACTAATTACCCAGATTGGGACCATTCATGCGATCTTCTCCTTTTGTAATATCAGCTGTTTTTTTTTTTTTTTTTTTTTTTTTTTCTGTTTTTGGTCAATTCTGAGAGGCTCTTGCAAGGCTCGTGACTTCGGCCCCAGGGATCAACCAGTTACCGACATTAAAAGCATAAAATCATGTGTTTCTGTCAAGATCGGATTGCTTCGGAAGAGATTTTCATGGAAACATGTTTTAGTTCATTTTCTTGCCAAATGAATAGACACAAAAATGGGGAGGAGAAGATAAATTAAGTCTTATTTGATGGAAGAGAGCAACCTTTTTAAAGCAAAAGCAGAGCCCCCGGGCAAAACAATTATAGCTATAATTTACAGGAGGCAAGGAACCAAGAAAAAAGGGATAGATCCAACTGTTGATCTTGCTGTTTTAGTCTATGAACTCTTTATTTACTCTTGTCAAGAACTTTCTCAATGCCCGAGCAACGGCAAGAGGGTTCTCCAAATGAGTGGCATGCCCGCTCCAGGAACTTCAAAGATCTCGCAGCCAGAATCTGTCGAGCCTGAGCCACCCCTGACTTCTCCATTGTGGCCAATTTCATCAAACACTTTTCGAGCAGTTGTCTTGAACTTCGCATCGCTTTCCCCCACAACAAGCAAAAGAGTCCCGCAGTGCTTCAAGTCTTCCTAAAGTGACCTAAACACAGAGAGAGAGAGAGAGAGAGAGAGAGAGAGAGAGAGAGAGAGAGCAGAAAATCCGGGGCCAAAACGTCAACTTTGCAAATGCCCAGCTTATTAAATAGTCAATTCAGTTTATAAACAAAAACAGCCACGAACTAAGATTGTTCTATTAGGTTTGACCATGAAAAGATTGGAATAAACTCACGGTTGCCTCCCAATGCTCAAATCAGATAGAGCTTTTGCAAGACCATGTACATCAGTGTGCTGTAAGGGGCTCGAAACTATCTTCCGAAAATGCGGATGGCTCCTTAAGCTGTCAAGCAGAACACATAACTAAGTGAACATTGATTCAAATGCAGCGATAGTTTTAGCTGAACAAGAATGAATCCTGAGTTGATTACAAACAAACGGGATCCAGAATACCTCTTCCACAGCTCTCCTTCATACCAAGAATCAAGAAAGACCGGTAAGCCATAAGTAAGGAGAACTTGTGCTCTGTTATCATCTTTAGCACGGCAAAGTTTTCTTGCACTGGCATTCTTCAACCCGGGGCTTCCAGATATAATAACAGCTCCTGTAATCTTCATAACAAACATTTTCCTTAGTTAGCTATGTCAATCAGATGCATCATGCATTCATCAAAAAATAAATCAGCAATTTTGACCATGCGGAACCTACCTTGTCAGTATATTTCAAGGTCATATACAATGATATCCTTGCTCCCATCGAATATCCAATAAGAATAATCTTTTTAGAAGTCATCTGTTGTAGTAAGTTGCATAACACATCTGCAATAATCTCAATAGACAGTCTTGGTTTCTCAGCTGCTTCTTCAGTCGCATGTGATTGGTCAACTGAATTCCCGTGGCCAGGAAGGTCGATAGAAATGCATCTAGCTGATCCTGAAATGGCCTTCATTATTGGTATCCATTATTCGCAAATTCCTAGAAAACCGTGAAGGAACACAAGCACATTGTCCTGCTGCAGCATTTGGCACATTAACATTGGATTAATAAATAATGAGGCTGCCCCTAAGACGGCAGCTACACATCTCATTATCTTAGAGTGCTAATAGCTGGAGATCAATTATTTTCCCATCACACTTAGCCATTTTGCTGAGATTTGGTATCAAATGACAGACAGAAACAAAAGTGGAAATAAGACAAATTTATTTTCACTTACACATGAGATGTAAAGCTAGGACCAGATTACAGTTCAAATAGTTTCATCTTATAGGTCGTACCGCAAGTTTGATAATTTTAAGATGCTGCCAGTCTTCCAAAAGGGCTTGCATAATACTTATCCAGCACTTGAGGATCAGCATTATTTGCAATAGGGTGGAGACCGAAAATTGCAGAGACTGTGATTGTTTATGGTAATAATTGTCATTGGTTTTCTCAATGTCCTTCAAACCCAATGAGTTTCATGAAAGATCAGCCAATAGCAGGTTTGGTGATTAGAGGACCAGCTATATAAGGGAAGAAAACACTTTACACATTGCAGGATGTGAGGGAAATACAGACAGAACTAACAAGTTTACAGACTAACCCAGTTGCAAGAAGATGACCAAACAATTCATAACTAAGAGGAAGCTGTTACCTCTGGCTCAAAATTGCCAAGCCAATTGTATTACAAATGGAAGAAACATCACTGATTCGACAAACTACCTGAAAAATTCACAGATGCAAAAACATCAACCAAACAAATCAGCGAGATGAAAACCAGTAACATAATAAGCACCAAGAGCAAAGCCAACGGCTGTGCTAAAACCATCAATGCTGCTAGCTCCTCTATTTGCAGCTATCCGTATCAGCTGATACTGTAGTCTTGAATTGAGCAAAATCGAAGTGACTTTGTCAGTAAAATTTGTCTGACTCTGTCCATACATGTCCATGTCCCGAATTACCATGCAATTTCCAACAAATAGAACTTTCAACAGGTGAGTGTTTTTGAAATCACACAAGCAACTTGAGGTTTGGTTGAAGAGTGTTCAGCATCTATTTGAAAAGATAACAACTCTCGTGCAGCCTGTGGAATAGGGGGAATAGGCGGGCAAGGAGACGAATGTTAATGAAAAGGCGAAAGAGTGCTTTGTTAAACCCGCATCAAGCAGTAAATAAGACTAGGAATTTCCAGATGATCAAAACAAGTAGAGCACCATCGACATAAATCCTTTTACCATATTATATAGAGCTTCTAGTCGGTACCACCCATGAGTGCGCGCCGGATTACACCCCCGCCCGATGGGCCGGTTGACTTCAAGGGGAGAGCTCGGTCAAGAAGATATAAACCTTGAGAAATCTGATGTCTTGGTGGAGTGGGCTTTCTTACCTTCTTGAGCACAACAGAATCAAGATTACCCTCAAATTCCTCCCATCTGATGATTGGTCAAAAGGAAACGCCCAAACAGAACTGAACCGGCCAGGTTTGGGTGATTCCTAGATCATCAATCCGGTTCCGATTTTATAAAATTAAAATAAGTAAATTTCGGTTTACTTCTTGATTCCAGCATTGGAACCACCCATCCGGACTGAACCAATTACTATTTTTTTTTTTTTAAATTTCTTCTTCAACCCAAACGTCTCTCCTCACTTTGTCCTGTTTTCGCGCTGAGCAACAATTGTCTCTCTCGCTCTCGCTGCAAGTGCAAGCACGTCCTTCCGAAGCTCCGATCATTGTTAAAACCCCTCGCGGGAAACGGCCAGGAGTCCTCTCGATTGGACAATTCCGCAAAGCGGGAGCAGTCGAAGATTCGGCCCGCCAAGGAGTTCCTCGACCTCGTCAAGTCCATGGGCGAGGCCCGATCCGAGTCCACGGAGGGCCGCATCATCCTCAGCGAGATCGAAACCTTAAAGCGCCGGATCGTCCACGAATTCGCTTGCAACTCCATGAGTGGGCCTTGAATTCTTTAATGGCATGTCTATCAAAGATCTTTAGCATGGTTTTATATTAACTATTGCGGAAGCAAGCGATCGATTACACTCTAGATTTACGTGGCTCAGTCAGGTCACCTACATCCACAAGAAGAATAACAAATAATTCCACTATGAATTAAGCAATATCATATATATTACAATCATTCGAATCACTCAAATACTTTTGATATTTTTCAGCTCTCAATTACACTTAATAACATAATGTTTAATTCCATAATATTTACGAAATAACCTCTCAATCTGATAAAAAAAATAATAAATCTTGCCTTAAGATTTAATTGGCTTTCACATTAAATTTTTTGGTCCCACGGGGAAAAACCCTCGGCAAGCACAAGATGAAAACGGCGAACCAACCTTCGTTCACGGCCAAGTTCAAGAATAACATTCGTGTGTGTATATATATATATATATATAAATCTCCAAAGCGGACGTTCAGTAGCCCAATTTAACAAGAAAGAAAAAAACAGGTAACAGATTCAGTCAACCCAGATACAAGTTGGACTTTCCTCTATTTTCTATTATCCTCGGCCGACATCAATAACACACAGGATAATTTCCATGAGTCTCAAAACAGACTTCATTTATTTATTTCTAAAATTCAGATTTGCGTTTCGGTGTCAAACTCCAAACATATTCTAATAGCAAAATTCAAAGGGATCGTTATTGGTCGATACATAAATAATTTTGCTCCAGCAATGGATATTACATAAAATAAGGAACAGACATAGGAATGCCCCGAGAAAAAGAAAGTTTCGCCCATGGTTGGAGAATACAGAAGGGAGCAAAAAATGACACATATTTTCATATCGTCAAGCCCAGGTCTCGCTCGTAATAATATTGTCTGCTTAGAGTCAGAGCCTACATGATTTTGTTCTTTTGGGCTTTATCCAGTAAAGGCATCGTTATAAGTGTCATTAATTTTGATACCATTATGTCAAGTCTAGGTCCCGATCGTAATGATATTATCTGCTTTAAGCTAGAGCCTGCGCAGTTTATATGTCTGGAAGAGATCTCATACAATTTAAGATAAATGTCCTCCCATATATGATACTTCACCTCACTACACCTAGAGACAATGTGAGATTCGGTTCATTTCTGCCTCTATGCCATCTTAGAGTTGAGCCACATCTTGTCTAAACCCTCTCTGGCCCTGTCAATCACTCTCGCTCTCATAAGACCGGGTTGTTACATATATCAACATGGATGCACGATTAAGTCCTCTACACAGAACAGCAGGTACAATGCATCCCGGAGCAAATGATTTGCGTTGAGCAAAATTAAAGGCCAAGCTTACCACAGGAGATGTCATCCGGGTATTTAAAGAATTGACAATTCGCAATCAAGGAGAGTAATTTACATTGGCTCAGATCGAAAGAAGAAACGGTAGTTAGATGAGGACCAGAAGCTGGCTAAACCACCCAAGAGACCCAAATCGAGATCCCAGTCAAAACAACTGAACTAGAAGGCCGTCTCAATTTTTCCCGATCGCCAAGAAGATTCCTTTTGGGTCCTTATTCTCAGGGACCAATGGTAGTCGTAGAACGTAAGGTCAAAAGAAGGAAAAGCCGTAAATCGTTGCGATTGAGGTGTCCCCACAAATTCGACGATATACTTCTTTCGAGAAGGATGCTTCTCGTCTCTGGTCTTTAAGAGACGAGGGAATGCGAAGCTTGATAAAACAAGGTCCTGAAAATCACCTAATCAGGGTAGAACTCATGGTCATTGAGCAGTGAAAAAAAAAAATTTAGTTGTCGCTATCGGTCGGTTTCCCGAGCTGATCAAGAAGACGAGTACGTGGGAGTTCGATTCTTGAACGACATTGTGATTCCGACTGGAATGGTTGGCTCAGAAAAGAACGGATGTATCATCGAGAGGTTGAAGACAAGGGATGGGCATGGAAAATAAAATGCAACCTGGACCTTGTATGCAATCAAATCAAAAGGGTGATGGTTATTCGTATGTTATGGCCACCATTTTCACATGAAAAATGGGAGATGGGAAATCAAATCCCGACATTTTCCAAGAGGTTAGAGTGAGGACGATTTAATTTCAAGTGTCGGTTTCGATTCACATATCTTATAAAAAAAGTAAGATAAAAGTCTGAAAGTAAAAATTAAAATAATAATAAAGTAAAACCAAAAAAAAAAAACTCACGGGCAATCAAGATGATATGCTAGTCTTATCGATCTTGCAACATGTCCAGTTAAGATAGAATGAAGATAAAGCAACTGCGGGAATGAAATGGGAAGCATAACCGGCATTTTGCCTGAGCATTTAAAAGGCAACGTTTGATATTTTTTAAGATTAATAACATGAAAATTTTCAAATTGATATATTTGTAATATATTTACCTCAAATTAATTTTTTTAGTCATGAAAAATCCCGAATCAATACACATTTGATAAATCTACACCAAACTAATTTTTTAACTATCAAATACCCCAACCTAGTATATTTTTAACAAATTTATCCTACGTTAGTTTTCGTAAATTTATTAATACCACGAAAAATCACAAATCAATACACCCATAAACTGTTGCATGTCACCAAATTCAGTAATTTGACGGTAAAATTCAATTAAAACTAATAGATGATGAATTTGTTACATATGTACCAATTTTGAATTTTTGTTGATCAAAAAATTTGTTTAGTATAAATTTGTCACATGTGTGTTAATTTTGGATTTTTCATTATGTTAACCATATTCTTTAATTTTGGATTTTTCATTATGTTAACCATATTCTTTAATATAATTTTAATTATTTTAGAAAGGGGCATATGTTGCACTAAAAAATAACTCAAGTCATTGTAAATTGATGTGGTGTTGGTATTGAGTTATCGACAAAGCAATTAACGAGTATGGTCACAAATCGATAGACTACCGATGCGAGATTGGGGCTACATTACCAACAACATTATTGACGAGTGATCATTGACCAAGATAGTTATCGATGCACGATGACAAATGGTCATTTACAACATATCGATCGATGATGGAATTAGGAGATATTTACGAAATCGTAACCACTTATGAATAGAGGCATGCAGTTGACGATACTAATAGGGAATGGTTAAAATTTGTAATAAATGAAAACTCGCGTGATTTCTCAATTTCATTTTCATTTATCCATTTGTCAATTTCACCTTCACTTCTTTTGATTTACCCTTACTTTACATTAGTGATCCTTGTTACCCAAATAGTTTCTTGTCCAAATTGCCACATAACCCGATTCATTTATTTAAAAAAATAAATAAAGATCCAACTTTTGGTGAAAGATAATTAGATACTATTTTGGCAAAACAAGTACATATTTAATTTTTGTTAAGTTTATGTGCAAATGATGTCTCAATTAGAAATCTTCATCCAATTAAGGATGCGGATGAATTGTTAAAAGTAAAGCTCCATATATTTCGCAAAAATTGAATGATCTAGAGAAAAAAAAACATAAAAATGATTAATTGTATCACTGTAAATATTTAGTTAGTGAAAAAGGTTTTCATCATCAATAATAATTTACATATAAATATTTTCGTGGACAATAAAATTTATTTTCATTTATGTATTTCTATAAGCAATACAAACAATAATTTTAGAAAAATGTTTTGTAATTGATCCATTTTCTTATTAATAAACTGAGTCCAAATGTGTTCTTAGTGGGAGTACTGAATGTGGTTTTTCATTTGATTATTCATATGATGGATTGGCCAAGACTCTGTTGTTCTTGAGTGACCATGGCGGAAACCAAGCTGTTCCGTAAGCTCCTCTTTTTCAAGTCTCGGAAGGACGAGTTAAACTCTAACGGGGGGTCAGCGGATCTATCATCTCTGTCATGTTCAAGTGCAGGATTTTACCAATCTGTCCCTAATCTTCAGTCCAAGTGAGAAGAACGACGGTGCTGCGGACTAGATCAAGCGTGAAGGAAACCTAAATTGCCGCGGACTGGGTCATAAGGCCGGGTACATTGTACCCACCACGAGTTCTTCGGAGCATTTTGTCTTAGCCATGGTAAATCTCTCTGTCATCCAAATGATGGAAATGGAATTCAAGATCTATTATTATTTCATGTACTGCTTAGTTCTTCAAATTGCCTTTGTCAATAATCGTGCATCACAAATTCAGCTTGATTTGTAGGCCAATTCGCTAACATTAGCATTTCTGCGTACCTGCACAAGGAACTAATCAACAATTGAGAATGGAGGTGGGTTCTGTAGTCATCGATAAACCCTAACACAAGAGACCGAGCATTGGAATGTCACGTTTGATTTTGTGAAAGATCATTTTATTATCGTGGTATTACCACATCTCACTGATATCATGGAAACCTCTAGAAAAAAAAAAAAAATCCTCCCGGCGTGAAATTGAATATTCAATCAAATTCATCTTATCCCAGCATCATAAAATGTATCGTTATAAGCCACCACAAATGAACATTTGAATCAATGTATTGGCACCGAGCTTTAGGCACCAAGAACAATCAAATGTAAGTGACTAGGTTGGCCTGTCAATACTTCACGACTAAGCAACGGACGCAACACTCAACAGTCACAATCGTGTGAATGCAACTTCACCGACAGAGAAGCTTCGCATGAGGTCATCAGGCGATCCTTCGAGAGATTTTTAATAGGATTTTTATTGACGTGAACAGGAGTTTTCAGATAAAATTTCCTGAACGAAGCTTAAATCCTAACGTATTATCTTATGAAATATAGTGAGTTAGAAGCTTTTCAAGTTTTGATGATGTCTCAAAGAAATTACAACTCAACGTGAATTGAATAAATTTAAAGAGAATTTATACATGGAATATAAGTTAAAAGTTAGGAAACGAAATATATATAATCAATTATTTGATATATTACATACATATATGAAAACCCTCTTACTTAAATATTTGAAAATCTAAATTAGAAAACTCTAACTAAAAGAAGAGGCTTTGAAATGTCAGTAAAATTTTAGGAAAGTTTTATTAAGACACCAGCTATAATCAACCAACTAAAAAGTGGCACCGAAGTGCTGATTTAGTTGGACTAAAATAGATTGCTATGAAATATGAAACCTATCAACCAGCAATAAGTAAAATCATAAGTATAATTAAAATTATAATATATTAAAACCTAGATAACTTAAGTTGCTTAAAAGTACAAGTAGACAAAAATTGAGAATTGTTACTGAAGTAAAATTTAACATTAATGCTGTAAACATCCAAATGAATAAGAAATAAAAAGATACAAAATAAATATTAATACTTAGTATTCAATACAGTTGATCATTAAAAGAAACGAAGTTAGACTCTTACTAATAAAATATTCAGAAAAAAAAGGCATAACTAAAGTTCATTTATTTGGTGGAAAATAAATGATTTAGAAAATATTTTCCTAAAAACAATCATTTATCCCATTTATAAAAATAAATGAATACAAAATATTTTCATCGTCCACATAAATATTTGACATAAATTGATGTTGATAATAAAGATAATTTTCATTGATTAATTATTTCAAATAACGTGAGCAATTATTTTTAGGATATTATTTTATAAATCATTTATTTTTTACAAAACAGATAGAGCCTAAGTTGGAATGCTCTTAATGTAGGGCATTCTAATATCACAAAAATATCATTCAAGAAAAAAAAATTGATGTTTTATTTTGTCAATACCATATTTACAGGAAATTATGGGTTATATTACGCTAATGAAAAGAGACACAATAGTCATATGGGCGGCATGGAAAGTGGTGGACTAGTTTTCTTGTAAGATGTAGGGAGGGAATAGATTTAATTAGAGGAAAGCATGACCCTTGAATCAATAGTAGTGAATGTAAATTTTGATAAAACAAGAGAGAGTAGAGGCATTTTTCTTGTTCTAAGATAATGTGTGACATGTACAATAGTTCCTTTATTATCTAATTTCATAATAATACCTTACAAGGGACATAACACACAAAAGATGTGTGTTAATCAAGTGGTCAGGTTATGACGCACACTTCTTACTAATAATGCTATATGTACCATAATTTTTCTACAATATTAATATGCTAAATATTTTGAGAAACTGTAAGTGGGCTTTTAGACAGGTAGATCATATACAACACCATATATTAATTTCACAAATCAACATTAATATTACATATTTAGTATTCCTCTACTCGATCAAACTAAGAAAAGGATATACAAAAACGAGTTACTTAGACAGCACTGATTTGTTGACGGCAGGGTGGAACTCTCCCCTGGGATACACATCGCAAGAAGCTGTCAAAAATGTAAAATACGATATAAACCACACGTACATGGACATGCATGTATGACTTTGACCATCACTCTTAATCTGCTCTCTACAAGCGCCGATGAGAGGAGGGGCTCAACTGGCAGTGAGAATCATCGCCGCTATACATCCGATAAACGATCCCTGGTTCGGCCATCCCCCGCTGTTCTCTTCCTCAACCGCCGTCGGAGGAACAAGGCACAAGAAAAGGGGCAAGCACGAGAAGCCACAACACAGCCAACACGCCCACACGAGGCTGGGAGGGAGAAAAGAGCTCACCAGCCCAAAGAAGGCCACCAAGATCGACCCCACTCCGAAATGCTCCGATGCGTTTGCAACCCGAGGGCAGATTCCACCCAGCAGCATGCCGTTCCAAGTGGCAGCGAATCCGATGGAGAGTGCGACCATGACCACGCTGGATTGCAGGTGGCTTAGCCCCTGGTGCTGGTTGAAGAGGAGCCCCATGGCCATGGGAACGGCAAACCCCAGCACCGCCTTCCCCAGCTCCTGACTCCGGAACAGGACCGCTATCGTGTGAACAAGGGAGAGCCGGGATGAGTCGGACGTTCTGGCCTGAGAATTTCCGGCGGTGGTTTCTTTTCTGGTTGCAATACCTAGATCGAGGCGTTCCCCGCTGTTCTCCTCCTCAACCGCCGTCGGAGGGAAAAGGCATGAGAGCAAGGGCAAGCACGAGAAGCCCCAGCACAGCCCACATGCCCACACGAGGCTGGGTGGAAGAAAAGAGCTCAGCAGCCCGAAGAAGGCGACCAAGATGGACCCAGCTCCGAAATGCTCCGATGCGCTCGCAACCCGAGGGCAGATTCCGCGCAGCAATATGCCGTTCCACGTGGCAGCGAATCCGAAGGAGAGCGCGAGCGCGATCGAACTGGTTTGCAGGTGGGTCAACCCCTGGTGCTGGTTGAAGAGGAGACCGGTGGTCATGGGAACGGTGAACCCCAGCGCCGCCTTCCCCAGATCCTTACTTTGGAACAGGACCGCTGTCGGGTGAAGTGGGAAGGGCCGGGACGAGTCGGACGTTCTGGCCTGAGAATTTCCGGCGGTCGTTTCACTCCCGATTGCAATGCCTTGATCAAGGCCTTCCTCGCTACTCTCTTCCTCAACGGCCTCTGGAGGGAAAAGGCACAAGAGGAAGGGCAAACACGAGAAGCAACAACACAACCAACAAGCCCACACCAGGCTCGGCAGAAGAAAAGAGCTCAGCAGCCCGAAGAAGGCGACCAAGATGCACCCCACTCCGAAATGCTCCGATGCGCTCGCAAGCAGAGGGAAGACCCTCCGTAGGAGCATGCCATTCCACGTGGCAGCAAACCCAACGGAGAGCGCGAGCGCAAGCACGACCGCACCGGGTTGCAGGTGGGTCAATGCCTGGTGCTGGTTGAAGAGGAGCCCCGTGCTCATGGGAGCGGCAAACCCCAGTGCCGTCTTCCCCAGCTCCTGACTCTGGAACAGGACCCCTATTGTGTGAAGTGGGGAGGGCCGGGACGAGTCGGACGTTCTGGACCGAGAATTTCCGGCGGTCGTTTCGCTTCTGGTTGCAATACCTTGATCGAGGCGTTCCCCGCTGCTCTCTTCCTCAACAGCCTTCAGAGGGAAAAAGTACAAGAGGAAGGGCAAGCACGAGAAGCCACAACACAGCCAAGACGCCCACACGAGGCTGGGTGGAAGAAAAGAGCTCACCAGCCCGAAGAAGGCAACCAAGATGGACCCAACTCCGAAATGCTCCGATGTGCTCGCAATCCAAGGGAAGACCTTGCGTAGGAGCATGCCGTTCCACGTGGCGGCAAATCCGACGGAGAGCGCAATTGTGACCGTTCTGGCTTGCAGGTGGCTTAGCCCCTGGTGCTGGTTGAAGATGAGCCCCGTGGCCATGGGAACGGCAAACCCCAGCGCCGCCTTCCCCAGGTCCTGACTCTGGAACAAGACTGCTATCGGGTGAACCGGAGAGGGCTGGGACAAGTCGAACGTCCTGGCCTGAGAATTTCCGGCGGTCGTTTCACTGCCGGTTGCAATATCTTGATCAAAGCGTTCCTCGCCGCTCTCTTCCTCGACCGCCTCCAAAGGGAAAAGGCACAAGAGGAAGGGCAAGCACGAGAAGCAACAGGACAGCCAACACGCCCACACAAGGCTGGGCGGAAGAAAAGAGCTCAGCAGCCCGAAGAAGGCGACCAAGATGCACCCCACTCCGAAATGCTCCGATGTGCTCGCAATCCAAGGGAAGACCTTGCGTAGGAGCATGCCGTTCCACGTGGCGGCAAACCCAAGGAAGAGCGCGACCGCGACCGCACTGGGTTGAAGGTGGGTCCATGCATGGTGCTGGTTGAAGAGGAGCCCCGTGATCATAGGAACGGCGAAACCCAGTGCCGCCTTCCCCAGCTCCTGACTCTGGAACAGGACCGCTATTGGGTGAAGTGGGGAGGGCCGGGACGAATCGGACGTTCTGGCCTGAGAATTTCCGGCGGTTGAGCTTCTGGTTCCACACCCATTCTTTTTGTCCAACGTGGTTATGGCTGGATCATCGATTGTCAGCGAGACTTCATCTACGACGGAGATGGAATCGACCACCGGCTGGCATGTTGGGGTAGGACCACCGTGTGAAGCAGAAGCCGCCGGCTGGCATGTTAGGGTAGCGCCACCATGTGAAGCAAAAGCCGTGGTGCGGTCTGGGATCTGATCCTTGCATGATGATGGAAGCGATGGAATATGGGAAGTGAGGTACTGGAAGAATGAGATGAGCCGTGAAAAAGTCGCCAAAGTCCAGTGACCGGCCATTTCTCGTTCGGAGTAGCGCGTATGCCCGATCAGGGCCGTGAAATAAGTTCGCAAGAAAGATCTAATTGCACAAATATTAGAGGTTGTAATTGGGAAGAGCAGGACTCTCTCAAGGCACGATCTTTCAAGAGGCACGACAAGAATGAGAGAGATCAGATGGCGAGCAAGAAGTGTTTGGAGACTGGAGTAGTTGAGGTTCTTTTGGTGGGAAAATTAATAGAACCTTCCTCTCCCGTTTGAATCTCCACACGATGATTTTTAACCTCGAACCGCATCGTGGCAAGTGTTTACTCGCCCTCTCATTATTCTTTTATAAAATGCAGCCCAATAGCTTTCCGACGACCGATTCAAGCGTCGAGCCTAAATGTCTCGATCAGACATAGATGCCCCCACGGGACCTTCTAAATCTCGAGACATCCTCTGTCCCGCCAAATCATTTTTTTTTTTGTTGCTGCTTTCCCACTTCTACAATTAGAGCCCGAGTCTATCCTTGGTTAATCGCAACTCCCCCAGCTGATCTCTGTCTTAGTAGCGCTCCTTCTTCTTGACGCTCGGAGAAAATATTATTCACGCTAAGCAGGATTTACATTAATCCATCGATTAATAAACTGGGTATCCAGCCAAAGTAATACTGGAAAATAGCCCATCCTTTTTTCAAATTGGAATCGAATATATAGGAATCAATCATTGGGAGTAGTCAACCGGTCGGTATATACTACGTACCGTACATGTACGTACACGCAGGGTGATCAAGTATTTGGGCATGATCGTTCACTTTGACAATCTGCTTTATTAGTTTCCCACTCTTATCATTACATCCCCGTACACGCGCATGTGTCCCAGGCGGTCGTCTAGGATCAAAATCGTACAACTTAGATTTTTTTGAATTGCTTGAGATCGTTAGAATGCCTAGGTCAAGCTCTTTTTGGATCGATCAATCAGTCAAAGCTCACTCGAATCATAAAGAAAAAAATTTAGAGAAAAAACTCTGGGAGAGAATGAAACTTTGATTATCAAATGATTATGTAGATAAAATAAAGGGGAGGCACCATTTTTATACTAGTAGCCCTCAGATCATAATCATTAATCGTTATTTGATCTAACGGACGAGATCATATTTTCCCACCTACCAACTACTGGCATTTAAGCCAAGAGAGATCTAAACTTCAGCACAATTATCATCTCGTCCGTCCTTGAGAACATTCATAAGCTCTTGAAGAATCCCAAGGTGAATTGGGCATTGTTCCTCGTTCATGTACAATCCCTTGGTCATAGAAACCTCAGATCCGTGACACGTGCATAAAAATTAGATTAGGAGATCTTCTCAATGGTTGACTCGAATTACCCTCGAGGGCACAATTGATAAAGAGAATACTTCATTTTAGCTTTTCTACGTCATACTCTTTAAAAAGAATTGAGGTACATGTGTGAGGGGTTATGCCAAAGCAGTCCCTTACAAAATTATAAGTCAAATCAAATATGTTAATGAGCTTAAACTTATACTCTTTCTTGATAATTTATCTAAATGATAGCATCGAGCTTCTATTATACCTCCCAATAAAACAGCAGCTCCTACATGGATGGTCTCGAAAGAGGTCATATAATTGAATTTTGAGAGATTTCTACGTTTTGTTTACCTATCCATGTTAGTATCAGTTCCTACACTACAATAGGCCGTCCAAACCTAATAAAAGTAATGATTAGAATCTTCTAAAATTAGAAGAGAGGGATATTTGGGGATAAGAAAATATTTGGTGGCCCAAAAGTGCCACAAAGGCTAATTGGCTATTGATGTTGGCTAATAGTATCACCTAGAAAAGTGTGAATAGTTATTTGAAGAAACTTGACAAAATAATGCAAAAATAAATGCGCCAAGTTTGATGTAAGAATGACCGAGTAAAACATGGTGTTGATATAAGCACAAATTAGTTATATCAAGCAATATAGCACAATGCTTCTATCAAGCAATAAATAAAGCAAAGAGATAGAAAATGATACACACAAAACTTATAGTGGTTCAGCTTGGTGCCAGCATATGTTCACTCTCCCACACTAATAGCCAACTAGTTGGATTCTATTAGAAATCTTCTTGAAGTATATAGAATGTGCCACTTATACTCAAGCAATTCTCCTTGATGATGGTGTTGCCTATACCCAAACCAATAGGTCTCACCGTCTCACACCTAAGCACAAAAAATAACACTATCAACATCTTTGAAAGATTACAATTTGAATACTGTTAGAAGACAATGTAAGTATTATAAAGTTGTCTCTCTAAATTTGGATTGTTGAACTGTTGATCCATCTCTATTTTCAGTGTTTTGATTTCCTTTTATACTCCTCAGCATCCAATTTACTCATTGGACAATTGTAAGAAGATCAAAGTAGCTATAGAAGTTGATCAATCAGACTTTCCATAAATTTGGTCGCCTATACAATCAAATCTTCCATTTCTAGAAATCAAGTGTCTATAGCTATGGAAAGTATCTTACTTTTGGGATGATTGTCAATCAATCAAGATATCTCACGTGATTGAAATTTTGTGTAGATGATCTTTAGATTGATAACCAATAAAAATCATCTAAAATAGGAGCCCATAATAGATCACAAGCTATCAAAGGGATGAGATAAACATCTCAACATAGTAATCTGGAAGATCGTGACAAAGTTGCCTTTGCAACTAGTGTAGGTGCTTTGCTTATTTCAACAGTCTGTGGTTATATCAAGCTTTCCAATTATTTGATACTATTAGACTTTCGCCAAGATTCTACTTATATCAGGCTTTCGCAAGCTTCTACTTGTACCAAGCTTCCGCAAACTTCTGCCAATATCATCATACTTTAGTTAATCCAACAACTTCCCATCGGGCACTTTGAGTACGATGGTGATGTAGATTCAATAGACTATTCGCCTTGGTAGCCCCAAATCTTCATGAACTTCCCATTCTTCTAGATTGTTCACTTAAATATTATGTATAATATTTTCACTCATCATATGAAGTTCTTTTTTACACGATATTACCTGAGACACAAACCACTTGATGCATACATTAAGTTCTCAATGAATCATCGATAGTTTTATCAACTTCAAAATATATTGAGAGGATTTCTCAACACAAATGAATATTAATTTTCTCATTTATTTATCACAATGTAAAATATCTACCTAAAATAATCTAATATCGCCATCTTTTCACCCCAAAAATCACATTTTAGCTTGAACACACGTCTTAAATTCTCACCCGCTTATTGCCCACATGCTCTTATTTGAAGCCATTAAACCGAGCTTAAGATGACCTAATGCATGACACATTATTTTTAACCCTAGTAACTTTATATATATGACCATGGATGAGCATCTACGTTGCTTGCAAGCTGCTCGTTTAATTTTGGATCTAGATAAATCCATATCTAGCCTTGCTCACGTTAGTCTCCAAATGACAACCAAATATGGTCAGACAATGATGACAACGGCCATGGCTGAGTTTAGCATCGCTTGCGAGCCTGATTCATCATGGCCAATGACCCTACTGTCCACAGCCACAAGCCATTTTCGTCATGGCCTCCAAAAGCAAAAAGAAAGTCAGAAAAAAAAAAAAAAAGAGAGAGAAGAGAATAATAAAGGAGAGAGAATAAAATAAAAGTTGGGCCCACTTAAACACATAGCAATAATGAGTCGAGTGGTATATTGCCTCCATAGCAAAGCGGTATTACTTAATATTTTCTCCGTCATGACTTTGTTAGAGCTCTAACTCATCTCTCTCAACCAATGGCCAAATATAAGATTTTTTCAAAGGGATTGGGATGGGGACGTTTAAAATGTGGGTTTTAACTCCTATGCCTTACAAAAAAATAGAAAAAAGTCTAAGATTAGGTTGAAAAAGAACAACCCAAGTGCCAAAATTTGACATGATAAGAATACTTAAGTGTCATTTTTCTAAAAATTATATACTTAAATGCCAACTTCGGTGAAGGCCGTCGAAATCCAACATGGCTTATATTAATAATTTATAACATCTACGTGACTTGTCGAAATTCCATATCAACTCACATTTACCAAAAATGACATCATTTTAGCCAAAGTTTGATTTTTAATATAAATATAAATTAAATAATTTGCAAAAAAAAATAAAAACAACAAAACAAAGCATAGGCAAGGGAGCCTCCCCTGCCGTGGCCGCCACCCCATAGCCGATGGGGCGACAACGATGGATAGTGAGGGTCGCCGATGCTTGGGCGCGGATCGGCGAGGGTCGTCAGCAACCTTTGTGGTCAGCACCGCTACCCCACCAGCGATGGGGTGATGGCCACAAGCAAGGGAGCCCCTTCCCTCTACCTTTCTTATAAAAAAAAATTAATTTTAATTTTATTTTATTTTATTTTTATTTAATTAATAATTATACAAAAATCTAATTAAGGTCAAGACAGCGTCGTTTTGGACTGATAGCCACATCAGCGCTCAAAACGACGTTGTTTTGGGCTTATTTGACCATATCAACACCCAAAATGACACCGTTTCAACTTCAACTCGCCGGAAAAGTATTGCATCGGCATCTTGGCCGAAGTTTCTCGCAGTTGGCACTTAACTGATGCTTTTTACTCCAAGCTTAGCACTTAAGTATATATTTCCTAAGTTTTAGCATTTAAGTGTCCTCTCGTGCCAAATTTTGACACTCCAGGGGTCCATACACCATACATCTTTCATTATTTATTAGTTATCCCTCTCCAATAAACCCATAGCAAAGGTTAGAAAGATTTTTTTTAGGCATTTGGGGGAGCGTGAGCCCACGAACCGGACAATGGTCCGCACCCTGTACAAGGTCCTTCAGTTCTGCGATTGCGATGCCTTGCGCCACATCCTCGCTCATCGGCACCTCCTCCGCCATGTCGGATGACACCTTCTGCTTCATCCCTGACTTGGTCATTTCCTTTAGTCCCACCGTGCTTGCTGAGAGAGCTTCGACCCGACCAGCCATCTTGTGGGTCAACACCTGGACGATCTTTGACAAATAGGATGGTCACCCAGGTAAGGGAGTACTTCAACACCTCGTCCACCGCCACCTGTCACCTTATTCAGCGACTCCCCATTGTTGGATTTGCCATGGTTGAGATCGCCTCGCTGCTTTGCCAGTAGTTGCGGGTATGGGTATTAAATAAGTTCATAACTTAAATTCAATCCACCTCTATGATTCTTTTTTTACTCTCTCTCGCCCTCACTAAATTTTGGATATGAGTTTTCCTAAATAAGACCAAATATAAAAATGTTTTAGTAATATAAGTCAAAATGAGCATGGTCAGGTCAAATACGGATCATTACATTTGTATTGCATGAAAATGGGTTAATTTAGATTAGACTTATTTCGACTCAACCTATCCATTTAACAGATCTATTTTTTTCCATCACAAATTCTAAAACATTTTGACTGTCTTACAAATTCTAAGAAATAAACTTATGACCATTTTGACATGTCTAAATGCTGATGAGCAATGTATCTAGGCAAATTGGAAAGTCTATGCCTAGTCCAGCTCTTGATGGACCGTAATCTCATTGGTGGCGACATTAATGGCCTCGGAGATGTGGTCCTCGTCAATAGGAACCACTGTCAAAATAATTAAATGTTTAATCGTGTCTTTATATAATAATTTAAACTTTTAGAATAATTGATAATGATTTCACAAAATCCCATGCCTCATTTTCTTTTTGCTCATTTTCTGAATCCAACATTATTTGGATATTGTTTTGATGAATTCTAGTTTATAATACAAAATCAAGTCACACCGAAGAATATCACTTAAACTAGTCTACGATCAAATGAGTAAATGCCAATATAAAATCTTTTTGAACTCTTCCTTCGCGTTCTTTAAACAAATTATGAAAAAAAAATTAATTGAAAGGGGATTTAAGGACATTTGGTTTTTAGTCACGAAAATAAATGGGACCCGATTTAATTGTTCTGTAGTTCAAGAGAAACTTGCCAATCAAGGCTGAGTTTCCCGTAATCCATTTCTAAACTAAAGGTGGAGAAGGACCGTCGTGTAGCTGGCAATGACAGTGCCATTAGGGTTGCAGTTTCCAAATCTTATCCTAGTGTTAACTCCCCAAAACCTGAGGGTGGAAGAGAAGACCTTCGAGAGGATGACGAAAGCATTGGCGACTTCTTTTCTAGACCGATACCACGCATGAGCTAGTCGTCGGGACACAACCAGACCGGAACGGTCTTAATCAATTGCCTAACCATTCGAAAGTCTTCATCGGTCTTTGTCAGTTTGGATCGTGTGTTGTGGCCAGGCTGGCTGGTAGTCGGTTCGGGTTTGCAATTCCACGATCGTTCCCATCAAATCACGATGGACTCGGGGAAGACCCCACGAGCTGGACGCCCAAGAGCGAGCGCGCTCGCGCAAGCGAGCAACGTCATCGGCGGGCCTTTTTTTCTAATCCTGGCGGTCCGCTTGTGTGGAAAGAAGAATTCCAGAAAACTATGTAAAAACATAAAAGTTTGGAAAAAAAAAAAACACTGAAAACTCCATCTTCTCCGATCAGGCATATGTAGGCCACATCCTCTGGACAGTCTCGATGCGAAATTCTTGCGTTCGTCGTTCAATGTTACGGTTGAGAGGTGAGTTTCCCCGTCCATACTCTACCTATTAAAAAAATTAAGGATTATCATTAAAAAAACTCTAAATTTTTTTTTTGGTAAAGGTAAGTATTATATTGCATCCAACCAGAATTTACAAGACAAGTGCAATCCGGCACCAAAGCATACACTCAGCGGGACTAGAGTGAGTCGGTGCCCGGTTCACTGAAAGAAAATAGCAAAAGCTACAGATATATATCCTCTGAGAGGAGAAGAAACCAAAAAAAAAAAAAAAAAAAATGGGTACATAACCAGCCTTCTCACATATCAGAGAGAAAGATACAAGGGTCTATCCCCCAGCTGCGTTGTATTCTCTTGTTTTTCGGGGAGTCCACTACAGATTTAAAAGACAAAGCTTTGTCCTTAACCGCCTTGATCAGCTATTGTTTCATGGAAGGCAAACTAAAGTTTACAACTCTAAAAATTAGGTCATTCCTTGACTTCCAAATGACGTAGATGAGAGCCCCAAAAGAAAACCTAACAATGTCAAAGTAAAAGCCTTTATCTGTAGATTTGAAGATCCAGTCGAGGGTTTCCTCCCAAGGTAGGGTCCTCCAAGTAAGATTACACTTTGCAGCCCAGAACAAGGAAAGGGATAGGGAAGCATGACAATCAAAAAATAGGTGATCTATGGAATCAGGCGTGAGGTTGCAAAAAGCACACAGCACCAAAGGCAATCTACCAAAAGACATAAGAAAAGCTTGGGTGGGGAGCCGATTCCTAGATATAAGCCACAAGAGGAATTGGTGTCTGGGAACAATAGCTTTGTTCCATACTTTTGACGCCTAGGGGACCCTAGCAGCTTTCTTACGAACAATGAGACCGGGCATCGAAGCTAGAGAAAATTCGCCCGAAGGATGATGGGGCCACATAAGAACATCCTCACCTTGATTAAGGGGGGGACGCGTGATTTGCCGAGGAGGAGTTCTGCGTGAACGCTCCGCCCATCCAAGGCGAAAAGGTCGGCCACCTTTGCATGTCTAGTGAGACCCGATTGATAGATGTAAGTGTTGTCAAAGAACCGGTTGAGGGGGCCCATGTCTAGCCACGGGTCAAACCACAAGGAGGTAGTCTTGCCATTTCCTATCTTCCACCTGAAACAGTCTATGAACTCATCCCTGAGCGAGATAATTTTCCTCCAAGCCCATGAACAAAGGGTCGGAGTTGAGGTGTTCCAGAAATTTTTACTCTTGAGGTGGGTAGAGTGTATCCATTTGCACCATAAGGATTCTTTATCGGTGAAAAGTATCCAAATGTGTTTTAGCATTGCCGCTTTATTATTGTCCCGGATTCTCCGAATTCCTAGTCCCCCTTCTTGTTTAGGGAGGCATACATCGTCCCACGAGACTTTAGTACCACCCGGGCCAAGGCCCGATCCTTTCCAGAGGAACTGACGACAGATTTGCTCTATCCTATCTACAATAGAAGATGGTAGCCAAAAGATAGACGCCCAAGTAAACTTGAATAGCATGCGGGGCCGAGACCTTATGAGTTGAAGCCGACCGCAAAAGACGAAACCGATGTGTCCAAGATTGTACTCGGTAGTCGAAGACTTACTAGGGCATGGCAATCCGCTTTGCTCAACCTGGAGGTGATGATTGGGACTCCCAAGTATTTAACCGGGAGGGACCCTATGCGAAAATTCAGCAAAAGCAAAATCTGAGCCTTTGTGTCTTCTGAGACTCCCGAGATGTAAACTTCACTTTTGCTTTCATTTGGAGTTAAACCACTCCAACGAGAGAAGATGTTAAGCCCTTCTTTCATACACGAGATCGAAGCTATGTTTGCTTTTGCGAAGATAAATACATCATCTGCAAAGAATAGATGCGAGAGGGAGGATTTCTTACATCTCCAAAAATACCTATATTCTTGTCGACGCGATTGTGATTCCAGGAGGCCTGTGAAAACTTCCATTGCCAAGGTGAATAAATAGGGTGAAACTAGGTCGCCTTGCCTTAGCCCCCTACCACTCGAGAAAAAGCCATGAAGTTCTCCATTCATAGATATAGAAAATTTAGGGGTACGTACACATACCATAAGAAGCCGGATGAAGTGGCTTGGAAATCCAAAAGCTTTGAGGGTTGTCTCTAGGAAGTCCCAATCCAGGGTGTCAACCCTCAAATTAGTACATGTATACTCAAAAATTCCAAATTAATACACCTATGACAAATTTACTATCTATTAGTTTCCCTAAAATTTTACCATCAAATTGCTTGGTTAAGTGGCATGTGACAGTTTAGGGAGTATCAATTATAAGTTTTGCCCTCTGTTTGTCAAAAGTGTGGCGCTTTGTAATTTTTCATGATATTAATCCAATTTAACGGAAACTAACAGAGAGTAAATTTATCATAAATAAATCAATTTATGATCTTTGGTGGTCAAAAAATTAATTTTTGGTAAATTTATTATAAGTATACAATTTTAGGGGTTTTGATGATTACAAAATTAATTTTAGGTAAATTTATCATAATTTGGGATTTTTATTTTTTGTTGTTGTTAACCCAAAAATTAACATCGAACAAGAAGAAGAAGGAAAAGAAGAAAGTAAAAGGAATGGGAAAAATAATTCTTTTGGATGAAAATACATTGATTATGACTCAAAAGTGATATGTGAGACACATGTGCTCACCAGCTCAACCAACCGGAAGGCTCAGATTAGTAAGACTATGTTGGCCATTGTGAATCTTTATTTGATAGCATGTCCATTTTGAGTTTTTTTTATTTATTTAGAAAATTATACTATTTCAAGCTCTTATTTGAACCGTTCCCAAAAATAGTAACATGGCACGATTAGCAATCTGATATGTAATAAGCAATAAAAGATAAAAAGGACCCTGAAGATAATCGAATCTTCACGCCAGGTCCAAACTAATTCGGATGCAATTCCTGAAGACTTCGGCTTCTCCAATTTCCCTTCAAGTGGAGTTGGATTCTCGAAAAGACCCTCGTGCTTCCACACTTACATCCTGGCCCATAATTCTTGCGTTCACCGGCAATGACGACATCATCATGCGAGAAGTGTCCTAGAGCCGCCACACATTGCCAGAGGTTTGCTTGTTTGACTGCCACGGTGGGGGTGAAACTTTGAAACTTTGTCTTTGTCTGTAGCGGCCACGGCGAGCTTAGGACCTGTGAACTTTCCTGTGAGTCAGGTGGTGGAAGTTTATGGACCATTGAGTCCACCGGGAATATAGCGGAGAACGAAATGTCAGCTGATAATGTTCGTAGTATTTGCATCTCGAGCCAGTTTTTTTGGTGATCGGTGATGCGTAAAATAGGGTTTATTTTCGCAAGAAAAAAAGGTTATGAGTGCAAAAAGAAAATTAAATTCACATATGAGTTACTGACAATAAATGCCATCTTCTCCTTTTGTAAGATCACTTATTTTCTTCTGTTTTTGGTCAATACTGAGCTACTCTTGCAAGGCTCATGGATTCAGCCCAACGGATCAACCGAATTACCAATGTTAAAAGCATAGGATCATGTGTTTCCGTCAAGATTTGATTCCTTCGCAAGAGATGTCCACGGAAACACGTTCTAGTTCATTCTTTGCCAAAATAATAAATAAAAATGAGGAGAAGATAAATTAGATCTTATCTGATGGAAGAGAGCAATCTTTCCAAAGCAAAAGCAGAGCCTCCGGACAAAACAATTATTGCAGTAACACATGGTTGACCTTGCTGTTTTAGTCTACGAACTCTTTATTTACTCTTGTCAAGAACTTTCTCAATGCCCGAGCAACGGCAAGAGGGTTCTCCAAATGAGCGGCATGCCCGCTCCCAGGAACTTCGGAGATCTCGCAGCTCGAATCTGGCAAGCCATCCCTGACTTCTCTATTGTGGCCAATTTCATCAAACATTTTTTGAGCAATCGCCTTGAACTTCGCATCGCTTTCCCCCACAACAAGCAAAAGAGGAGTCTCGCAGTGCTTCAAGTCTTCCCAAAGTGACCTAAACACACACACAGAGAGCGAGCAGAAAATCAGGGACCAAAACATCAACGTTGCAAATGCCCAGCTTATTAATCAGTCAATTCGGTCTATAAAGACAAACAGCCATGAACTAAGATTGTTCTATTAGGTTTGACCATGAAAAGATTGGAATAAACTCACGGTTGCCTCCCAATGCTCAAATCAGATAGAGCTTTTGCAAGACCATGTACATCAGTGTGCTGTAAGCGGCTCGAAACTATCTTCTGAAAATGCGGATGGCTCCTTAAGCTGTCAAGTAGAACACATACCTAAGTGAACATTGATTCAAATGCAGCAATAGTATTAGCTGAACAAGAATGAATCCTGAGTTGATTACAAACAAATGGGATCCAGAATACCTCTCCCACAGCTCTCCTTCATACCAAGAATCGAGAAAGACCGGTAAGCCATATGTAAGGAGAACTTGTGCTCTGTTATCATCTTTAGCACGGCGAAGTTTTCTTGCGCTGGCTTTTTCAACCCAGGGCTTCCAGATACAATAACAGCTCCTGTAATCTTCATAACAAACATTTTCCTTAGTTAGCTATGTTAATCAGATCCATCATGCATTCATCAAATAATAAGTCAGCAATTTTGACCATGCGTAACCTACCTTGTCACTAAATTTCAAGGTCATATACAATGATATCCTTGCTCCCATCGAATATCCAATAAGAATAATCTTCTTGGAAGTCATCTGTTGTAGCAAGTTGCATAACACATCTGCAATATTCTCAATAGAGAGTCTTGGCTTCTCAGCTGCTTCTTCAGTCGTACGTGATTGGTCAACTGAATTCCCGTGGCCAGGAAGGTTGATAGAAATGCATCTAGCTGATCCTGAAATGGCCTTCATTATTGGTATCCATTCTTCGCAAGTTCCTAGAAAACCGTGAAGGAACACAAGTACATTGTCCTGCTGCAGCATTTGGCACATTAACAATGGATTAATAAATAATGAGGCTGGCTAGAACGTGGCTACGTATCTCATTACCTTAGAGTGCCAATAGCTAGCGATCAATTTTTTCCCCATCACACTTGAGCCATTTCGCTAAGATTTGGTATCAAATGACAGACAGAAACGAAAGTAGAAATAAGAACTTCATTTCCCCTACACGAGACGTAAGCTAGCACCATATTTACAGTGCTAAGAGTTTCATCTTTCATGTCGTACTGCAAGTTAGATAATTTTAAGATACTACCAATCTTTCTCAAATTATTACAGAGGATAATCTTTAAACATTGAGAAAACCATATGCACCTGAGCGCCACCTATATGCACCCACATTTGTGGGGAAAAAACGATAAGATACTTCTCGATACCAAGTATCTCACCTATGAGATGCTTTTTTGAACACGATTGACGATACCAAGCATGCAAGGAACATATATGGGACAAAATAGTGTGATAATTACAGAAAAGACAACAATCAGAACAAAGACTACATGTGCTCGTGCAGTGAAACAGTTATCATCATGAGGATATCCAGTTGTCAATAAGAAATATTTTGGGAATTTCCACTCACAGTTTCTTGCCCAACTTCGATCGTACTGATTGAATACTGATTGCCCTTTAAGTTCACCATCAAATTGTATCTACGGACTTCCTCATCAGTAGATTTTCTAACTATAACCTCGTGATTGACCTGAAAATTCTGAAGCAGTCTACTAGCATCAGCTATATTTGCTTCTACGCAGTCACTATTTGGATGATGAGAAATCTCCAGAGGATCAACTGTCACATCATCTTTGAGCCATTGATAAGTCCCAAGACCATGTGCTATGGGTGAATCAACTTTGTGGTTCCTCGTTTTAGATAACTTTGCTTGATGTAGATCAATATAATGGGAGAACAAAATGAATGCTGATAAACCCACACCACTTTCGAAGGTAGAGCTCACGACAGCCATCTTCTCCAATTGCTGAGCCCACCGAGCGACCATAGCTGAGGTTTCAAATCCACCAAGTACACTTGGTTTAAGGACCTGCGAAACATGTGCATAACATAAACATGAAATCTTCCAAAAGGACTTGCATAATATTTAATTTTTCTGAGCTTCCCCACCAAAGTTGAGTAATAAACAAATACTTGAGCATATAAAAGGGCTTCCAGCCTAACAAACACTTACAACAGCAACTACTCCTGGGTGAACATAATCCGCAAGCATTTTGAGAGGGTCATGTCGACAGTTATAAATAGTCTCATCCAGAGCAACGGATAATCCACTCTCTTCGCAGAACTTTACAATATCATGTTCATCCTGGACTGGTTCCTACATGGATGAGAAAGAGCAGACGGGGGCAACAAAACCACTTCAGTAACTTGTCAGTGAAGATGTTGATTTAAAATTGATTGAGAAAAAAACTTGCAAAAGAAGTCGGTGCACACTCATAAAAAAGGGCCTCTGCAGTATCTCAAATGTTGTCCAACATTTCTACCATTCAACTCTACTTGAAAGTACTTTCTACCCATCCAAAAGAAGCCATTGCGCCACCATTAAAGTGACAATTTCACTGGCATCAGTACCTCAATATACTGCAAATCACAGTTTTTAACAGAAGAGGAAAATCGGATTGCTTCTTCATAAGTCCACTTCCTATTGGCATCTGCACGGAGTTGAATCTTGTAGCCGACCTTCTTTCTCACTTCCTGTATAATAATAGCATCTTGAATTGGATCTGCCTGGCGTGCTACCTGTGTGAAAAAAAATTGTAAACACCAACATAATTAATGCCGTGACACGAGAGCAAAGTTCTAAAAGAAAATCAGAACATTATAGTCGTCAAAAAGCTAATAGGTGACAGTCTGATGCTTTAAAATAGGATGACAACATAACAGAGCAAGGACTGTATGGGTGCCTCATATATATATCGCCAAGAAATGCAACAATTGTCTATTGAGGGGGTATGATCTATGCTCATTGACAATAATGGCTTGACTCAAGCTATTAATAGATAGCTAAATCCTTTCTTGTCTTTATTCATGGTTATCAGGGGCCTCTTTCTCTATCAGAAGGGAGCTAGAGTTGATCAAGATCAACTCCTGATTAATCATTTGCAAAATGATGAACCGGGTAAATAAAAGTCACGATCAGAATAAAGAGAATTCACGGGAGTTGAAGTGCTTCCCCTGTCCTTGGTTCAAGTCCAGTTCATGAAGAGGACCCCTGTATGGCTATGAAAAAAAGAACTTTCTTCTTGAAGATATATAAATTGAAATGGACATGGATTGTAAAGACGGAGTAGGGAATCCCGTTTTACACCTTTTTTTTCCCTTCAGGAAAATTAAGGCTATGAAAGAGAGACTAGAAAGACTGATCGAGATCAATCTATTCGTAGCACTACCTCCGTAGCCATAAATCCCATCTAGTGGCACTAAGCCTGTGTAAAAGTGCGTCAGCTAATGAGTTAAGTGAAGGAGTGGGGTACTATCCAAGACATAAGTATGACCATAAAAGAAGATTCCATTGTCTTAGTTAGATCTGTAAGACCCCCTAGTCGACAACTTTTATTTATTATGAGCCCAAACGACGTATTCAATAATTTCTTGCCAATAACCATGGTTGGAATGGTGCTAGTTGATGAGAGTTACTTGGGAAACAAGAAAAGGAAATTCGAATTCATTTGGACTATTTTCTCAATTCCAATAAAATGCAATGAAAGACAGATCAATGAAATTTCACAACATGCAAAACAAATAATGCTATTGATGAATTCAACTTACTTTCAACTTTATTGCCGAAAATCCCTCTTGAACAAGCATACTAGCAACTTGAGCCACCTCTTCAGGAGTCCCATGTGGATCAAGTAAAGCACATATCTTGACACCCTGTGACTTATCAAATAATACATCTCTATTGGTATGGCAACTAAGTATGCTTGACAAATTAGAATCTTGTTTTCCAGCAATGGCATTGAGGATAGCCATTTCCAGACCGCATCTGACACTTGGGAAGATTGAACACGGCTGCACAAAAGTGACGAGATTAATGATGTCAAAATGTTCCAAATTAGGGAATTTTACTTGTATGGGCCTGTTTGTTTTCTTTCCAATTTTTCTGTTCTTTTGTTCTTTTGTTTGTAGGAATAGAAAAAGAACATAAATCTGTTTGGTAACGTTCTCTAGTGTTTCTATTCCCCGGAATAGAAAGTTGTTCTAAGGAATAGATTTGGTATAGAAATGAAAAGTAAAAAAAGTAGCTTCTTGCTCCTGGGAACAATTTCTAGAAAATTATTTCTTGGGTTGCCACTACTCGTGACCGCCGTCGGCCGCCGGGCGCAGTCTCCGCCACCCCGCCACCACCACCGCTGCTGACATCCGGCGGCGAGCAACCGGTGACCAACGGTGGGTGATTGGCAACCGGCTTCCGGCGGCCGATAGCTGGACACCAGTCACCGCTGCCATCAGGAAAAAAAAAAAAAAAAGAATTTTTGAGTCAATACCAAACGCATTTCTACTCTCTTTTTATTCCGAGAATAGAAAATTTGTTCAATTATCAAACATGTTGTTTTATTCAGAAATTATTCCAGAGAATATAAATAAAAAAGAACTATTTCTCAAAAAAAATTATTTCCAATAATAAAAATGTTACCAAAGGCACCCTATATATTCAAACTAATTCACCTCTCCCTTCTTATGCATCACCAGCCTAGGCCCTAGACATACCAATACTGAATGGAACCACTACACCTACCATAATTCCCAATTCACTCCTTATCCAAGAAGAATATGACCCCTTAAGTGTAGGAAGCATATAATTAATCTTAGCTCCTTTCATCGCATGGACGAGAAACTGAAGCTGCTCTTCTACATCTTGCAGGTTTTCTTCATGAATTTCAAGAGGTGCAATCTGCCAAGACAACAAACCAATTTACTTTTTGACATCAATAGTCAAAATTCTACCCTAAACAGTCAAGTCCAAGAATCAACGTCAGAGTATGCTTTGTAAGGGTGCACATGTACTCGTTTCACAAGATGCTGATTTTTTTGTGTTTTCATCAGGATAATTGAAGATGATCAGAGGAATTACCCTTTTGGTATTGATTTTGTACAAAAATTCCGAGAAAATACAGATAATATCTATAAGAATGCCTCACTCAGCATCCAACCACCTTCCCACAACATTTTGCAGATGAGTTGACATACTTAAGCTTCCTAGAAGGTAAATCAAGGTAATATAATCCCAGTTGGGTGGATATCAAGAGAATCTGCATTATTAACCTGCTATTTCTATGGAGAAGAATGAATTTGGATGCATTGATAGGTCGGCAAAACTCACCTCACCAAGCCCAACAGTACCATCTTCAAGATACAAATGCAACAGAAAGCCCTCTCTGTATGAAGTTGCACAATCGCAATCCATATTAGCTGAAGTGGGAGGTGCCACCAGCGGAATTCTGCCACCAAGAAGTTTTAAACAGTGACAGCATATAGAGCCTTCTTAGTCAGCAGAATTAATCTCATAGTAGGTACTCAAAGTGAAGCCTGACCTGTACATGGAGAATTCCACCCTGAGAATTTCACAAACCAGGAACTGAGGTGAAAGTGAAATAGAGCCTGGTGAAGAAACCTTCAGAAGGATTCGTAAAGCATCACTTGCTGCTTGTGAAGCAAAACTTCTTAAAGAACTGAAAAAGTACAAGCTACATCAGTAAAGGGAAATAAGAGGTCTATGTAATGAAAGATATAAATCTCACAGCAAAGAATCTAATAACCTGTGAGTAATTGCATTTGCTTCAATGTAGCTTTGGACTTCAATGACACAATCCATTCTTTCATAGTCCGATTTTTTTAGAGCATCTTGAAATTCTTTCTTCGTGTGCACCAGGACATGCTTTACGCTGCATAAGTTTTCTTTAGTTGAAAGAAGCAACAATAAAACTCATTATAACTGCTACAAACAAGGAAAGAAAGTAGTTTGCAATAATGTCCAGCGTGGAACTTGGAATGGCTTCCCAAGTAGGGGCATTTCATATACAACCTTGGCTCTGGCTCGAATTTGCTGAAAAATGTCTGTTAATTATATTATTTGTTATGCAAAGTATAAAAAGTCCCACATACACGTTCTCTTTCCATGATGCGAAATCATTTTTGAGTTCATCTGAGTAAGAAGGATTGTTTTCTCTCGTCCATTTGCCCAAGACAGAATGCACTTAATACTCGATTGGATATCCAAAGTCTCGTCACAGATGTTGTTGCATGCTTCTAAGCATGATGATCTTTTCAGGTTTTTCTATACTAGTAACCAAATCACCTATCTTTTTAAAAGCAATAAGTAGGCATTGGCAGTGTTCTCAAATTTTATCCCTCAAAGCGCATCTAAGAGGCAACAGAGTAGTTTGTGACTGTTTTATAGCAGAGAAGCAGAATGTGATTTAAAGTTGGTTAATGTCACCCAAAACCCCTATTTTCTATTCCTCAATTTGGTAAATTACGTAAATTCTTCAGTAAGTAAAATCAACATTTGCATTTCCACCAGGAAAAAAAAACAATAGTTGCATTGATTTTCTTAAGGTTAAGAGGAGATTCAGACAAAAATAAATAAGTGCAGCATTTTGATGATTCAAAGGCAACTGCTGCAAACAGTATGTTCCTCTGTTTCTGCCATATTGTATGTACCATTATGACTCATTCAAACAACCAATTAGCAAACTTGCTGCTAACTTCGAGTTATTCAGAGCAAACATGGTCCTAGTAAAAGTTCCAATCCAACCTCACCTTTTTCAGGCCACATGTGTCGTTGTTTTAGTCTCTCTTTCTTCATACCCTTTTGTCTTTTCAGGGTAAATTCCTCATGTCCACTTGATTATAAAATAAACAGAGAAAACATCTTTATCTTTTGGACCATACTGGCATTGACATTCTACTTGGCAGTACAACTTTGCAAACTTTATTTTTCATTAGCAAATTTTTTTCAGTCAACCTGGAAGGATTTTGTAGGAAAATCACAATCCATAATCAAAACAGCCATTTCAGAGATAACATTATCAATAAATCTCAGAAATGATGAATGTAAAAAGAACCACAGAAGAGCCAAAGTTATAAATCATAATCAATTCGTACTAGAAAATATATTTGATGCACTCGACTTGGAAGGTTGAGCAATTACCCATGAGCAAGGCACAGCTCCCTAATTGAGACGTTATGGGAAGTGTAGAAATACTTATCCAGCACTTGAGGATCAGCACTATTTGCAATAGGAAGGAGACTGAAAATTGCACCACCATGATTGTTTATGGCAATAATTGTCATTTGTTTTCTCAGTGTCCTTCAAACACAATGAGTTTCATAAAAGATCAGAATATAGCAGGTTTGGTGATTAGGGGACCAGTTATAGAAGGGAGGAAAGCACTAACACATTGCAGGATATGAGGGAAATACAGACAGAACTAACAAGTTTACAGACTAACCAAATTGCAAAAAGATGATCAAACATTTCATAACTAAGAGAAAGCTGTTACCTTTGGCTCAAAATTGCCAAGCCATTTGTGTCATGAAGGAAAGAAACATCACCAATTAGACAAACTACCTAAAAAAATTCACAGATGCAAAACATCAACCAAACAGATCAAGTAGATGAAAACTAGTAACAAAATCATAAGCACCAACTAAATGGATCAAATCCATCACATAATATTGGCCCCCTTGACATTGTGAAAAAATGAAAACCCAAACATGGCAAGCCTGTAATCATACAACACAGAGGGGGAGAGAGAGAGACAGAGACAGACAGACAGACAGACAGACAGACAGACAGACAGAGACAGAATACTAGCTAGCTGCTCAAAGTACAACGTAATAAATACATGTGACTAAACATAGATGAACAAGTGAAGCTAACCTCGAACTAGATATTCAGGAGAAACCTCTAATGACAAATTTTGAGCAGTTGGCTTGCAAAACCTAATCTAGGAAGCATGGTTTCATATAATAACTGTATGAAAAGCATGATTGACTGCTAAAACTGTCAGTGTAGTCCAATGGCCTGCATTGGGGGACAGATGCATCTTCTCTGTGTATATAATTGAGTGCTGGAGCATGAGTCCCATACCTCACTCCCTCTTGACGAATACTCCAGTCACTTAATCTAAAGAACTTTTGCTTTTGAGCAGCTAACTATTCAGCCAATGGTGAAAATTGCTCTCACGGTTCCAGGAAAAAGAGGTTCCACAAATGGCTTTTAGAAAACTAGGCAAAAGGATTTCATAGTTTTTCTTTTATTATAAGAGACAACCACTTTAAAGTATTCCAAACAAGAGTGAAGTATATAATAAAAGCAAAGTGGTTTAATGACAATGGCCAAAAAAGTTCCTCGTTACTTACTCGTTTGTTGCTGCCAAGAGCAAAGCCAACAGCTGTGCTAAGTAAACCATCAATGCCACTAGCTCCTCTATTTCCAGCTATCTGTATCAGCTGATACTGTAGTCTTGAATTGAGCAACATTGGAGTGACCTTATCAGTAAAATTTGTCTGACTCTGTCCATACATATCCATATCCCGAATTACCATGCTGTTTCCAACAAATACAGCTTTTGTAGGTGAGAGTGTTTTTGAAATCACACAAGCAACTTGGGGTTCAGTTAAAGAGTGTTCAACATCGATTTGAAAAGATAACTCCCGTGCAACCTGTGGAACAGAGGGAGAAGGCAGGCAAGGAGACAAATATTAATTAAAAGGCAAAAGAGCACTTCGTTAAATGTGGAAAGTGTACTGGGCTGTAGAAAACTATTTGGTGTAGAAAGTAGAATTAACTATTCCAAAGATTATTGAGAAAATAAGGTGTTATAAGTAGAATAAGTTGTACAATCAGTTTAACTAGACATTAAACAGTTTGAGATTTTATTTTTCCAGCTGCTAGGTTGATGAAAGATAGCATTTGTCCAGTAATAGATAACTTTTATGTTAAAGAATTTTTTTTTAATTAGATCAACATTAAGTAGTAAATAAAACTCAGAATTTCCGGATGCGACATAAATCCTTTACCATATTATTCAGAGCTTGTAGATATTCACTCCATGTGCTGCTTTTGTATAAAATGTGACCTCTAAGAAGGACATCAACAAATCCAACAATGGAACTCTGGATCCTGTGCGTCATCATGTGTGATGGGTCATGGCGACATGGATGCTCATCAACCATGATATACAAACGTGGGGGGGAATTCTCTAGCATTTGAGCAACTCTTTTGCTTGTAATTTTACTTCCAATCTGTAAACAAATAGAAGTAAGGCAAAGATAAACATGGATCAGCATTTAAAGAATGCTTCATAATCAACAAGTAACAATAAGATGAGAATATGTTCCCAAGTTCTTCCCCAAGCTTGGTCAGTTCTCTCACTTTCCAAGTAGCTTACCAAGGAAATGACTCTCTGCCTCCATTTGTTTTCTTTTCTAGCAAACTGTAAGAAGACTTTATAAAAAAAACTTACATCTTTACCATTATTCCAACCGAAAGTATCCCCAGAAGCAAGATAATATTTCAGAAAGGAGTATAAATTAGCCATATGTGAGTGCAGCGAGAGTATTGCATGGTACCATTTGATGTATCTAGCACTTTGTAAGTGTTGTACCAAGCACTATTTATCTGGCAATTGTCTACCAAAGAATAGTGAGAACATATACATCTAGCTGTAACAACAAACCATGCCTACCTGAATTACTGCATCAACCTGCATCCAATTTTTGAAGGAATTTGAGACCAGAGCATGATCAAGATGATCTAGAAACAAAATGTTCTCCACAGATGAAATCCTTCTTAACCTTAAACCAGATAATATGTCAGCTACAACAGGCCAACGAAGTTGCTTAGCCAAGAGAAGAACTGCCCATATATCATCCTCTGAGTGGATTGCACCAAGTAATAGAAGCCCTCTGTCAGAAGCTTGAATTAACTTCAAAATCTCTTCCATTTGATGCGTAACATCAGTGTGTGAGTGGTAATGTTGCACTTGGACATACTTAGTAAATGGTTCAACATTGGCCATCCAAAAATCTAACCCATTCAGACAGCTAAGCATCCACTTCTCTGGTCTTCCATCTAGAGGTTCCCGAAAAGGACAGTTAAGATGAACAGGGCCACGTGGCACGCAGGTTGCCCAATGCACAGCAGAATCAAGTGTTGTAAGTATCATTCGTGCAGGAATACGATCACTTGGCACAGGGAGACTGAAGAAGTACCTCACAAAAGAACCAAAATGGTTTACCTAGTATAGAAATTAAGGTGTGATTCACAAGGATGCACATTATAATCCGATGTTTACAAGTACATCAAGTACTGCCAAATTAAGTGGGTATTCCACTGAGTGATTAAATTATACCTGATTGACCGATTGGTTTGCTCCAACATCCTGCAGCTCTGGAGGACGGTCTGCAGTGAGTAATAGAAGAGGCATAAAATCTTGGCTGGCCTCAACAACCTGTGTCAAGATGGACATCATAACATAATCAACAACTGAGAACAGTAATTACAACTGAACAGCATCAATAATCAAACTGTCTGAGCAGATGGTGTTCAAAGGTAGCAACTATGTAAATCCAGAACACTGGAGAAAACCAAGGTTGACTACAAATAACAATACAACCCAGTTCATTCAGGGGGAAAAAAGAAAACCTTTCTTTCTTTTTTAAGTGCTAACAATTGAAATTGCGCTGTGAACGTTATTTTCCTGGAAGTTCAGATGAATTGTTCTTGCACTTAATCTAACATAGTCAAAATGACCAAAATTTATAGGCATTTCAAATTTACAAATTTTTAGCTATGTAATAGAACTCACAGCAGGAAGAAGATTTGATACTGCAGTGCCTGATGTCGTTATTACAATAGCTGGTCTCTGAGATCCTCTTGCATAACCAATAGCGTGAAATGCCAGTGAACGCTCATCAAAGCAAGCAATACACGTAACCAGAGGATGACTCGCTGCAGCAATAGCAAGTGGAGATGATCTCGATCCTGGAGCTATACAAAAGTACTGTAATGAAGAACAATCAGGCAAGCTTTTAATATAAAAGCTAATCAGGTAATATATATGTCTCACCGTCAAGCCAAGTCGGAAGCATTCTTCAATGATAAGTGAAGCCCACACTGCATTAATGTTGGCAAGATCCCGCACTGAGTAACTTCTTTCAGTTGCTTGTGAAAGCTGGCAACAGAAAGAGACGTAAATTGAAAATGTTCACAACCAAGGTTTGCAATATTTTTTCTTTCAACTGTGCTGATGGAGTAGCCAACCAAATCCCACAATTACCAGACTTCAAGCATCATATGCTAAATCAAAGTTGAATTACACTTATAGTACCTTTAACAAACCAAATTCACTACTGGGCTTGTATTCCATTAAAGCACGAGGTACCATAAGACTCAAAGCATGTGCGTTGAATCAGCTTCAATCAGTTAAGGATGCATTTTCGCATCAAAGGAAAAGACCTTATTAAAAACAAAGATTCGTATTATCTCCACTCTTAAGAAGCATTGTGACCATGAACACCTAGGGCAGTTCTATTTTCCTTCTTCTCAACTTAAGTATGCTGCTGTCTGCTGTCTGCTGTCCACCTGTGCTTAAATTAGAGAACTACAAGTCTCGCTACAAAATTAGAAATTTTCCTCATCATAAATTGCGAGAAGAAAGGCCGCATACCATATTACTTGATACAGTAATCTTTGGAGAAAGCCTGACAGTAAACTGAGAGGAAGATGAAGCCTCCTCCTGCAATAACGTTGACATAAAGAAGAATTGAGTTCATATAAAGTTGAACTCATTTACGAACATAAAACAGTCAATAATGATGAGGCAATTGTCAGAATGAATAATTACCACAAAGAAGGAAATACCAGATCCATTGGGTCAGCTAAGACATTGATTGCATCTGGTGATGTCACATATCTGTGGACCTACACAGGACAAACAAAGTGATAATTGGGCTGAATTTGTAAAAGGAGGTCAGGAGAACACATCTCATTATTAAGGTTATGCATGGCTCATATATGCATATCTTCAGAAGATGTGATATAATTCAGGTACATTACTTGCACCCTAGATGAAGGTGAGCTCTGTTGTATTTCAATTAAATTCACATTCCAATCACACAACATATTCTTGCATTGTGTGTAATTAAAATCCTAATAATGAATAAGCTGCTTGTCATCTAGTTTGACTTAGTCTAGAAAAATATATACATAACTGGGAAGAAGAGTGGCCTTGTACCATCAACATTAAAGTATTATCCACCGCATTGAGCTTTCCAAGAGTAGATCGTATAGAAGCAACAGGGAATTTCTCCCCAGTATTCTGAATACATGAGATCACCTGATGGAAGGAAAAGTAAAACAATGTGTGAAGAGAGACAGAACAATAAAGAGAATAAACATGACATAAGACGTGCAAGTTCCAGAGTACTACTTGATATAATGAGTATCACCATAGGATGGTACGTGGAGGAAAGTCAATTATCAAAGATCTCTTAAGTATTCATTGAGATCCTTTTCTTCCGCATGCAATAGATTACAGAAGCAAGTGGTACCTTGTTAATAAAATTAAAAAACAATTTTGTCTGAAATAAATTTTAATGAAAAGTTGTGCAACACATGGAGCATACATCCAACAAAAAATGTGAATTTTCATAGACAACAGTATAAAAGAGCCGGTATGCTCTGCTGTTCTGCTGCACCAGCCCTTGTATTAAATAATATTCTTGATGACAACCACCAAAAACAAGTCAGAATTGCAACCTAAATGTTTTATTTCATGACTCCCCACATATAAGTATAATTCTAGACCAAGACACTGCTCAGATGCCACAATGCCAAGACCTGATATGGTTAGGTAATATGGTCCTCAGTGGAACTGGCAAAACAATCACAGATTACCTGCTGTGAAGATGACTCAAAAGAAACGAGAGCCTCCTCGAATGGACAGGAGGAAGGCCCACTCCAGGCCAGCGTTGCTGACAAAATAGAAACATCCTCACATTCATCCAGCTCGATCTGTCAGGATAGTCTGTTATAATTAATGAAGGAATTTATGCTTCTCTCACGCATAGTTTGCAATGCTTTTGGTTTTCTCGAGGACAAGAACATACTATAGTGGCAAAAGAAAGACAAATAGGGATATTTACGCAATGGAACTTTGAAGACGTGTACAGGAAGCTCTTTTACCTGAGGAATGAAAAAGTAAAATGAGCCTGCCTCATGGTCCATAGAAGACAACTCTGCGTTGAAATTAACATCCAGAAAACCATAAGCCTTTATCAGTGCCGAATCATTCGATAAATATCTGCAGATGAAATATGCAATCATTATTTACATTAAGAGCAAAGACAATGATCATAATAAAGTAACAAACCAGCTGCTAAAAGATTGAATTCACCAGTAAAGGAAATTAGTACATAGAAAATGGCCTTACAAATGAAAGGAAAATAGACCACTGAAATCCATGAACAAGAGTTCGTCTCAATCCACTGGGCATGAAAGCTCTAGCTATTTAAGAGGCATGATCTAAAGGTTGAACTTACTTCAAAGATTCAGTTTCTTTCCACTTATTTGGCACAAAGATTTTCATTTTCCATGAAAAGTGAATCATAATAATTGATAAGCCGTAAATATGATAGAAAGGAAAGCATACTCACCACAGAGAAAAAGGCTAGCCAGCTTTTACTACTAATGGAAATTACAGTTAAAAGGAATTACATGAACTATGCAACTTCTCGATCAGCTTCAAAAGGCACAACATGGGAAACTACGTAGCAATTGATAATGGCAGCAACCTCTCCTCAGTTGCTTTAACCTAAAAGAAATATCTAAGAATGGTCTAACTTCCACCTTTTTTATGACAAAGAACTGACATGGGTAAATCTCCTTAGACCGACCTTGGCAGGTAATCTACAGGCCCCAGGTAGAACTGACACTAACTTTTGACTGTCTTTCTTTGGATGGTGCAAAAATAGCTATTGAATCGTGGATACAATTTGATTGCCATTAGTAAAATCCCTGTACTACATAGACAATAAGACATTGACCTCCATGATGCTCTTTAAAACAAAAATATCCAATGCAAAAATTTTGTAAGCCATAAGTGGGAAAAGTTATCTGGTACTAGTAGAACGAGCTTATTCCAGTTAATTAGCATTGTCAGAAGTAAGGGTCCAATTTGCCAACAGAAAATGCGATTAAACTCACATTCAAAAGCAAAAAGTCACAGATGGAAAAGGAATCGAACTAACCTTTTGATCTGAGTGGATTCTCCTGTCACTCCCAAAGAAGAGTACCTGAAATAAGCAGCTGCCCCGATTCCAAAAGTTCCCCTGGTCTCATTCAAGTACAATGATTTATAGGTAGGCTCTTCCTCTTTCGACATAAAAAACAGAGGAAAGACCTTGGATGAATCAGGTTGAACGCAAAACCAATATAGAGCTTTCGCACTAGGGGGTACCATAACCTGCAAATTCATATTACCCGTCATAGTTTTCTTCTCTTTATAAAATGTACTTAGAACCCTCCAATTTTCTAGCAACAGTTTTTCTCTCCCTTTAGCATAAGGGTACTTTTCCAATCAATGTCACGAGTTCTTATATGCCTCCACTCCTAAAAAAACATCGATCGCAACCCCAAGTCCAGGCATTTAATATGGCCATACCGAGAATCTGAGAAATCCGCTAGCAGAAGGAGGAGGGTCCAACTTCAGCTTCTCAACAGCTTCTTTAATATTCTGGAGGCCGCGTTCAAGGGTCAATGCAGGGGGCAGAGTTCGCGTAATGCAATTCTCCACCACCAACTCACTGTCCTCGATAGCGGATAATGCATTGACATCAATAATAGGACCGTCAAATCTCACCGCCTTGGCAACCTGAAGAAACGGCAAATTAGTAGAGAAAAACCCGATCCATAAGAATTACAACAACAACCGAGCCAAGTGCCGAATGAATTTATAACAGGCAATGGCCCCCCATAATCCCACGATCACATAATGCGCCAGCCCCATAGAGCAGTGAATCGACGCCCTAGTTCCACAAGACTTCTCATTCTAACATCTAACGGTCATAAACTGTAAAGGCACTAAGTATGAAATTTTATGGGATCACAAGTTCTAAAAACTTAAAGCACGATTTATTATTTAAATATATTATTGATTTGTGATATTATATAAAATTTTGTGAAATTATTATTAATTATTTTAAAATATTAAGTTATTTTATGAAATTATTATCAATTATTTTAAAATTTTAATTATTAAATAAACGTGTAATTTATTATTTAAATATTTTAATAATGACTTTCTCATGAATGAAAGGCCATGAAAATGAAAAGATTCTGTCGAAAGCAGTCCGACCACATTGACACTCGAATTACAAACCGTATGAAACAAGAAAGAAGACCAACCTCTGCTTTCTGCATCCGACGTACGTGGAGAGCGGGGCGACGAGAGTCGAATGAAGTCGTGCAGAGGAGCGGCGAGGAGTTGGAGAGCGAGAGCGACGGAGAGGGGACCGAGAGGAAGGTGGGCGCTTGCGACAGCGTCAGATGAGGACTCATCAAAGAGCGACGAGAGAGGAATGCCTCTGAAGAGTCGGCGGAAGGCTTCGGAGGTTGAAGATGAAGTGGCGCTGAAACAGAACTCGAACTGTGCACGGGGGCGAGAGAGAGAGAGAGGAAAGTGATGTGATTTCGAACGGATAAGGAGACGGGATTGACGGTGCTTTCGGTAACGGAGGCGACCTGATGGCGGGGTAGGCGGGACTTTGGATTGGATCGGGTTCTTAAAAAGGCAAATGCTGGAGCCCCCCAAAACCAAATTCATCAATGAATCCATATTTGGGCTTGTATAAATTGAACTTTACCATTACCTTCCACCTAATTGAATTTTGTAAGGCGTGCACTTTGACTTCCCCTTCTTCTTCTTTTTTGAAATTTGGAATTTTTACTTGAAAATGATTTTGTTTTCGCTATAGCTCAACAAAACAGGAAACTAAAGTCGGTCAGGCCATGCTTGGGCCCAAATAATTTGTTTTGATCGGGAAAATTACTCATAAAATCCTAAATATATTACAATTTGTCATAAAACTTTTAATTTTACTAACTGAATTCTAAACATTTTATTTTTTGTCAATTGAGTCCATTCGATTATTTTTTCGAAATTTAATAATGTGAACATTAGCTATGTTACATAGGACGACTAGCTTTGACATAAACAATTTTAAATATTATTTTGATTTTTTCATTTTTTTCCTTTTTTTTCGCTTTTCCTCTTTTCTTTTTGTCCTTTCCTCTTCTTATTGTTTTTGTTCTTTATTTTTCCCTCCGTCAATCCTCATCAATGGTCGATGGAGGTCATTGGCCTCAACTGAGAGCCACACTTGCCAACCTTAGGCAAGGGATGCTCGACTTGAATTGGCGAGAGCTGCCCAACGAGGGCAAGGTTTGCCCTCCCTAGACCTTGGCTACCCTCGCCTAGGCGAGCGAGGGCAATTCTTGCTCAATCTAAGGAGGGCAACATTCACCCCTGCCCCTACTTGTCTTGGCGAGGCTTAGGTGGGTGATCCTCACCCAAGTGTCCCTTGCTTGAGGCTGGCAACCTCCACTGGCTGTCAACATGGCTTAGCATTGCCCGGCAATGGAAAAAAGAAAGGAAAAGAAGAGAAAATGATAAAAAAGAGAGAAAAAAGAGAAAATAAAAATTCAAAAAATATAAAAATATTATTAAAAATTATTTACATTAATGCCGCCTATACCACATAGCGAGCTAACATTAATATTAACGATTTCTAATCAAAATTGGTCAAATAGACTCAATTAGCAAAAAAATAAAAAAAATTATAGGATTTAATTGATAAAATTAAAATATTTAAGACTAAATTAGCAAAAATGTAATGAGTTTATGATTTTTTGAATAATTTTCTATTTTAATTGGTGGCCATCATGGGAAAAAATTTTGCCAAAACTGGACTAACACAAAGTCAATCGGGCTAGCTCGGCACAACTTACCAACACTAGATAGTGTTGGGCCCGGCCCGTTTAGCATCTCTAGTCCAAGCTTAAACGAAAGTTGTGGTGGAGGGGTCTGCTCGAATTTGGCTCGAAAGAGATGAAACTAGTGTCCATGCTTGCGCTGTTGACCTGTCTTTTAAAAGGGTTCTCGGAACCTACTTAGACTTATAAAAAGCGATTGTTATTTCAACTTATATGATTTGATTTTTCTAGTTCATGTAAAAGTTACGTGTATAATATAGTGCAAACATGTTTGTGATCTCTTCACGAGTATGACATGAGTAATTCATAAAAATCCTAAAAATATATTAACACTCTTTGTGCCGGTTAAAACTCGTTAAATAGATGAAAAATTGCCTTTTTCAGTTGTGTTTTTTTCTCTCTTCAAGGACTAGAGGGTTTTGTGGTGGATTTCTGTTCAAAATTTTCTTGTTACCGCAAGTAGAGTCAAAGAAATCTGAGCTTTAGGCACAGGCGATGGCTCTCAGCTCCATTGGGGAGGATCGATTGCTTCTCTGGACGAAGTATGGATGAAGATCAGGTGAAAGATATATACATATGAAGCAGGAAAACAAAGTCATTCATCAACTTGAAAGTGCTTCTCTGGTTCTATATTGCAGATTCTCGAAAACAAGAACGACAAGAAAGGATCCGAGCTTGGAAGAAAAGAGAAAAGGGACGGAGAGAAAAATCAGCTCTTGATGTCTTGAGTGTAGATGTAGTCCAAGTGATCATCTGCTAAAGCTCTTCTCATCGAGCACTTTTCACTTCCTGCCACACTGCACGGTTCGTCATTAACGCTCCTATCCCATTCCTCCTGCAAGAAAAGTAACAGAAAAATTCGAAAAAAGTCAGAGAGACGATCGCGAGTCTAGTGTTTTTTTTTTTTTTTTTTTTGGCAAGAAAAGTCCTGGTATTCACTAACAGCTGCTGGTTTGAGCTGAAACCGAGATGCAGGCGTACTCGAGACAGACTCTTGCCCATCATGACTCGCGAAAACAGGTGCGGCTTCTGCTAATTTTGCTGATAATGATAGCAGGATCAGGAGGGCATTAATAATGGTGAGGACACTCCAGCCTTTCTCCATTGCTGCTCGAACTGAGAGAACGGACACAGCTTAGAGAGCTTGGAGTTATATATTTAAAAAAACTTGGTGGGGATGATTCTCGCTCGATAGTTTATTCATCGGACTGCATGAAGGAGCATTGAATTTCATGCAGTTGCAACGCCCCCAAAGTCAAGAGCATCGGGCAGGCCCAACCCTCAGGTCAAACTAACATTTTTCTTCATCGTTGGGAACGCCAAATCTTCAGGCGACATCAATTGAGAGTGCCGTTCTCCAATGTTTCCTCTCCTCCATGCAAGCAAGCTGTTGGGACTGTGCAGCAGCTACATAAAAGCACGGGCCGGTTCACGTGATGTCCGGAGTGCATCTACCCCCCTCGTATCTCCTCGTTGCACAGCATGAGATATAGAGCAACGTGCTCTATGTGGACGTTTCCGTTCAGACAGAGTAAGAGGTTTTCGAGTTCTTTCTTGATCAGGCAGCAACCGGCTCGGATTGGATAAGAGCGTTTCCTCGGACTATGTTTCTCTGAGTAGTCTACGTGCCCGCTAAGTCTCCTTCCTTCATATTTTACTAAGTCTATTTTTAATGAACGGATGGCCTTTGACTAGTTAAGGGCAGTTTTAAGTAGAGGTGCACAAAACGGATTGCCCAAATCGGGAATCGCCTAGACCGAACCCCATTGGCTAGTGCGGTCTAGTTCTTGAGAGTGTCACTTTTGTTTTCATTTCAAGAGAGAACCCGACCAGACCAACAAAATATACCTTTTTTAAATTATTTTTTCAAAAAAAGTAATAAAATATGAATTAAATATTATCGCGTCCAATGGTACCACAAGTTATGGCACAATAACTCTTAACTTATTGTCGCTTCTATTAATATTTTAAAATTTATCACTCTCATTGTGCGTGGCCACTTTTGAGTGTCCATTGAACCAAACTAAACCGGATCGGATTAGAACCAAAGGTTCGATCTAGTTTCCGATCCTAAGACCAAACAATCCAGTCCCCGATTCACAAAATTGGAAATTAGTTTAGGCACCGATTACTCTTAATTTAAAGTGAGGTAATTACTCATTTGACTATTGGTAGAGCAATTTTGTTTCTTTTTCTCGTGGACAAGATGAGGAGGAGAAGGGAAGGAATTGAACTCATGAGTCAAGTACAAGAAATTATTTCAAGAACTTGATATATCAACTGAAATGAATTTAGATCATCGGATTTGGCAAGACCCATTATTTTCAACGAGTCAAATTTAATTTAACATTTATGCTACATTCATGTAAAAGGAATTTCCTTTTACCTCTTCACCTGCACTTATTAGTTTTCTTACACACTCCACCTTCAAAATGAAATAAAATAATATTATTTTAATTTTCCGAAAGTTATCGATAAAATTATATACGATCTCACTTTTCGAACATTTTGGATTAATTAAAACTCGAAAGACCCGAATTATGGGGCCTGCTTGAAATCAGCAAAAGAAAGATGGGCCTGCTCCAGATCGTTGGAATACCGCCAAAAGCAGTTGGATATTTTCGCCTTCAAAAATCTCTCTCCCTCTCTCTGCCAAACTATCTTATCCTGGTGACAGACTATGGTCGGATGAGCACTTCATCGCGAGCTGTTCCTTTGATCTTTAGCACCGACCTGAACTGATTCGAGACCATGGTGTGTTCCCCGGCGCCAATCTCTGCACTCTCCTTCAGTACCAGGTCTCCTCCCAAATCACAACCTTCGTACGCAAGCCCAGCATTGGCTCCCAAAGCCGTCGCCAAGGAGCTCTACTTCAACCGCGATGGTTCGGCCACCAAGAAACTCCTGGTCCGGCTCAACTCTCGAAATTCATTCAGCACGCCCTGAAATCAAGAAACCCATTTCCTTTTTCCACCTGTTTTTCCTTGTCTGACCCACAATATGTGATGGGCTTTAAAGTTTCTCTCCGTTCTTCCTCTCTTTCGGTGCAGGCTGGTGTGAACATGGTGGCGGCGCTGGTGGGCGTGACGCTGGGACCGAAAGGACGGAATGTGGTCTTGCAGAACAAGTATGGGCCTCCCAAGATTGTCAATGATGGCGAGACTGTCCTCAAGGAGGTATTGCCTTGTTCTAACCGTTGCTTGTCTTCCTCGTGTGTGCTTTGAATCCCCGTTTGTTTTGGCAATTGTCGACTCGGGGGATGATGTTGTCCTAATTCAATTATGCGTTTGGATTGGTTGGATCCCGTGCGCTTATTGGTGCCTTCGAATAAATCAAGGGAAAAAAAATTCTTGCTTCTTCTAAGGGAGAATGGATGTAAAAGAAAAGTCACTGGTGTGGCGGCACTTAAAGGGATTTCTTAGCAGTTAGTTGACAAATGTTATAAATTAATTGATCAGAGTTGCATTTTTCATGGCTCAACTTTGATAAATTTAGCTTCATTAGTGGTAGGGTTCCTTGGGTGATGGATCACGTAATTTGTAGAATCTTTCAATTGGGTTTAGATGTTTAAAGTATTATCCCTTATGTGATATGACAATGTAGATAGAGTTGGAGGATCCTCTGGAGAATGTCGGGGTGAAATTGGTGAGGCAGGCTGGCGCAAGAACAAATGATCTTGCTGGCGATGGGTCCACTACTTCTGTGGTTCTTGCTCATGGCCTGATCTCAGAGGGTGTAAAGGTATGTTTCATCCGTTCTTCTGGATAGCCTATTGACTCCCTTTTGCTTGGAGAGGAACCTTTCTTTCCTCAATGGCCAATTATCTCTGGATGGCCCTCGCCCTTCGCCTTTCATTTTGAATCTTTTAGTTGACTTTTTTACTCAATCAAACGTCACTAATGGGGACTTAAGCAAATTCTCATTGCATTTTGCCAACTTGTTCGTTTTAACTTTAAACTTGCAAAGGTTGTTGCAGCTGGCATGAATCCTGTTCAAGTTGCTCGTGGGATTGAAAAGACTGCAAAGGCCCTTGTTACTGAGCTGAAGAAGATGTCCAGAGAGGTAAAGATTTTTTTCTTCTTCTTCTCCAAGTAACCTCTCATAGTTAGCAAAAGTAATATGGTAAATGATGACATATAGAGAAGGCTTTGAGCAGAGAGTGATGATAACTCTTGTGTTTGCATAATCTTGGTGCTTGCTTCTCATAAAGTACAGAAATCTCCTCGATACAGGTCGAGGATGATGAACTCATAGATGTTGCTACAGTTAGTGCGGGGAATGATCATGCAGTGGGAAGCATGATATCCGATGCTTTTCGGCAAGTGGGTCGGAAAGGCGTTGTCACAATAGAGAAAGGGAATTGTGCCGAAAGCAGCCTACAAATCGTTGAAGGCATGCAATTTGACCGTGGATATCTGTCTTCTTACTTTGTGAACGACAGAAAGAAGATGACGGTGGAATTTCATGATTGCAAGGTAGCAATATATAATTTTGCCTCTATGTGTTATTTGGTTGAATGATAAGGGAGTATGGAATTTCTTTACAGATACTTTTGGTCGACAAAAAAATCACAAACCCAAAGGACATGTTTAAAATTATGGATACTGCTGTGAAAGAGAAGTATCCAATCCTCGTAGTCGCAGAAGGCATTGAACAGGAAGCTCTGGCTCCTCTAATAAGGAACAAACTCAGAGGCGTTCTGAAGGTGGCAGCTATTAAGGCTCCTGCATTTGGCGAACGCAAGAGCCATTGCTTAGATGATATTGCCATATTAACAGGAGGTACCATGCCCCGGATGGTATTTAAATCTTCAGTCTAATCACCTGTTGCACTTCAGAGTTTAGACTAATTCTTTCATTTTTTACTATTCCCTTTATTTGCCTTGCAGGCACTGTTGTTAGAGAAGATATGGGGTTGACTCTGGATAAAGCTACCAAGGAAGTACTGGGTACAGCTTCTAAGGTTGTGGTAACCAAAAATTCGACATTGATAGTTACAGATGGAAGCACAAGAAAAGCTGTCGAGGAGAGAGTTTCTCAAATCAGAGGCCTTGTCAAGGTGCTTCTCCATCCCAACAAGAATATTGTGCTGAAGACAGAGAAAATAATTGAAAAAATCCAGGGTTAAAAATCATTATATGTGAAATAAAACTCATTATTCAGCTCAGACTAGAAAATATCGAACTTTGAGGTGGATTTTGGGTGAAATATCGGTAGATGATGACAGCCCAAATTCATGCATCTTTTAGTGACTTATCACTTTTGACATGGTCCTAATTCCTAATAATAGCTACTCTACGATGCCTAATGTGTTATCTTTTTTTTCTTTGGCAGAACACTGATGAAAATTTTCAAAAGAAGATACTGAATGAAAGAATAGCAAGGTTATCAGGAGGAATTGCTATTCTTCAAGTAATTTGAGTATATCTCTTTGTCGGCTTCTTGGTTTAATATTAATTCTGAGACCACTGACTTCTATTGAAACTGACGAATTATACTGGTTTAAATAAAGGTGGGAGCTCAAACGCAAGTTGAGTTGAAGGATAAACAGCTGAGAATTGAAGATGCCTTGAATGCAACAAAGGTACATATATCCCTTGATCTCTTACTGACTTCAGTTTTCTAGTACCAATGTCATAGCCAGTAAATTAGCATATTGCAGGCAGCAATTGAGGAAGGTGTCATAGTTGGTGGCGGTTGTAGTCTTCTGAGACTGTCTACAAAGATTGATTGCATCAAAGAATGTCTAGATAATGAAGAGCAGAAGGTATGTCTAGATAATGAAGAGCAGAAGGTAACTTTTTTCTGAGATATCTAATTCAATACCTAGATTTGTATAAAAGGATAACCTGATACTTTAAGAGGATTTTCAGTCAATAAATGTCCTATAAAGATCATATTGATGCTCTACTCGTGTTCTTTTGTTCCTTATTGTTCAAAAAGGATAATAAAGAGAATAAGTCGCTCAAAATGAAATGAACGAATATGACTATCCAATTAAAATAAGATTCCTGCTTCTTTCCAGATTTTTTTTTTCTTATTCAAACAAAAAATCTTAATTTTTTTTCCTAAAATCTTCAATGCAGATTGGAGCAGAGATTTTCAAGAAAGCTCTAAGCTACCCTGCAAGGCAGATAGCCAAAAATGCTGGTGTCAATGGAAGTGTGGTAGTAGAGAAGGTACTTTCTTAGAGATTCATCATTTTGTTACGAGTGTTTTAATAACAAATCATGACTTCTAGTGCTTTCTCAACTGATTTTGCTCGATGTTGAGGTCAAAAGCAAAACACAGTTCTCCACATGCTCTGCATTTTGCAGGTCCTATCAAGTAACGCCATGAACTATGGATATAATGCTGCAAGGGACTGCTATGAGGATTTACTGGCAGCTGGAATAATGGATCCAACGAAGGTACTTAATCTTATAGATGTAACTTGTGTGCAAAGCATAATCTCACTGGTTCTAAGCAAGGCAGATCAGCATGTGATATGTAGGAGGTTATTTCGTTGTAGCTTGAGGCGTTAAATATTGAGTTCAATTGGTTGACTACCAGATAAGTTAATTCTTCAACTTGCCGATATATCAGGACATTCTTGAGATTGATTTAATACTATAAGAATATTTAAATAATAAAATATACTTTCATCTAATAGCTTGAACTTTTAAAATAGTTGGCAATAATCTTACAAAATCTCATTTGCTATCAAAGTAGGAGGTCATGAGTTCAAATCTTTTCAAGCCCCTATTTGCCTCCTCCATCTGATATTTCCATGCTTAGGCCAAAGTCTAGTCTACACGTGAGGGAGTGTTAGAATATCTAAATAATAAATCATACATTCATCTAATAGCTTAAACTTTTAAAACAGTTAACAGTAGTCTTACAAAATCTCACATATATAATTGATATTGAACTCAGACGAAGTGTTTGTAGACAATCCTAAAGCAAGGGGTTGGAAAAAGTTTTCCTGCTTTAAATGAACATATTCTCCCGCAGCTAATATAGCTCATGCGTGTGCCCTTTGGCATCGTGACCTAGATCAAATGTAAATATGTAATAATCGTCTAGCTTATTTTGCTTATGATTCAAAGCGTAAATGATATGCAGGTGGTAAGATGCTCTTTGGAGCACGCAGCATCTGTGGCAAAAACTTTTCTAACCTCCGATGCAGTAGTAGTCGACATTAAGGAAGTAGAGCAGCCCATGCGGATGCCGATGCCGATAAGAAAGCCTCTTAGAAAACCAGGTAATGGTACTTTTTCTCTAAATTCACCTAATCGTTCACACAAATATCATCAATTTCTGCTATGATTCACTGGATTATAGTTTATCTTTCTGCAGGTATTTCCAGAGCAGGCATGCCCCTCATTGTATAGAGAGATAAACTGTTTCAGACTCGGGTTACTTGTAAATGCTTTAAGTACCACACCTTCACAAGGAGATGCCCTTTTCCCTTGTGGTACTTTAATGGCAGTTACATAATGGTCGCATTTTTGCTCTTGGTTTTGCTCGAGTTAGATGCTTATATGGGAAGCTTGTCAACAAAGCTTTGTATCTACAGCAGAGCATATATCGAAGGAGAGATGGTCAGTACACAGCTTTTTGCCTCGGAAGAGAGTGATCGAATGCGAAAGAAGAAAGACATCATTCGTTGTGACCTGATGCACATGCATGGGAAATGTCAACTTCAAACTTTACTTTTCCAGGGTCAGAATTCATCTAACGGCAACATCTTGACTCTTTTCGATGGGAGCTCGCACTCATGTTACAATTTACACGGATAACCACTTGCTTTCAAGCACGTTCCATGTGCTGCTAAAGTTTGGAAACAAGAAACTGGATAGATAATAGGCTTGAAGTACTCAGATTCATCCACAATCTCCGTTCTTTTCTCTCACTGCGTATCAGTCTCCAATCCCTTCATCTGTGGGCATTGGAGCAACGCAGTGATTGTTCTTATGGACATAGTAATCTATTGGAGGGTTCATGCGACCCTAATGCATCACAACCATCTGTTTTGGTGGGTCTTATGAAGGACCTTATACGGTCTACCGGTTATAGCACACCTGGCCCACATGAACCCATTGCATTCAATAATTACTCTTATTAGTTGATGCGTGATATGAGTTGATGTACGACTGCAGCTAGTCAGAAGTGAATAAATACGCATAGAAGCCAGGTACTACGCATTCATTATTTGATTGGATCATGGTGAGAGTTATTTTCTAGAGCCAAACAGGTGCTTGATCTTTCACCTTCTCCCTCTTCTTATATTTTCTTTTTCCCAAATGAGCAACTTAATGCACAATAACTACATGGGGACAAGCTCGACCGACTGGTGACTTCATATGCTTACCGTTAAATGGTGCAGATTTCATTTGGATCTCTCGTGATCGAACGGCTGAGGTGAATTCATCCACAATCGACCTGATCCACGTGTAATCCTTACACGTGTTATGTGTCGACAATCCCACGACAAGTGTACTCTTACCTGTGAGAGTCCTCTGCTTTAGAGTTTGCGCTTTCTCTATCTTCTGCTCGTCTTCTGGATATTCTTTCTCGAGCTTATGTATATGGACATAGCAATAACGCCACAAGACACCGCACTAGAAAGAGCTCGATAACCGAGTCACCGAAAAGAAGTATATTCGAAAAAGAAACAAGTTTCCGTTTTACTTGGAGTGCATTCGTGTAGTTGAAAGAGACTATACGGAAAAAACTTCGAGCAGACCGGAAAAGAGAGATGCTGGGCTTGAGATTGATACTGGGGCTGAGCGTTAGAGGCGTTTTGGATATGATCGTTGCTGGGGTTTCTCTGGCGATCGGGTTCGGGTTCTGGGTTTTCGTCACCTCCGTTCTCTGCTCTGTTGCTTTCTTTCGATGCGCCAAGCAAGCTTCTTGATCAAAGGTACGTGATGATCTGACTCTCTTTTCTCTTTTCTCTTCCTCTTATTCTTTCTTTTTCAGTTTGGCTTGCGTTTCGACGCAGCTTACGTTTCTTCCTCTCCTGGGTCTCTGTCTTTGATTGCGATGTGAACTTGGAAATGATCTTCTGATCATGTATCTCACTAATTAGAGTTATTACTATCGTTTCTCTTTTTCTTGACACTCGATTTGTGCACTCATTTTATATTCTTTAGAAGTAAAAGCACCTCTTAGCTTATTAGATTCATGGAGAGATGATTATAAGTTTGACAATGGAGACCCCGATTCACTAGAGTGGCGCTTCTGGACCGTAGCAAGAGGGCACACGATCGGGACCCAGACCTTGCGAATCTTCCTGTGGATCCGGAGTTTGCACGGGAGGTGGTTGAACGGCGATATGCTTGGAGAAGAGCTGTCATAAGCCACAGGATCAGCGTCCTGGGTATGTCATCGACTCGTACGGGCGGAGCGGGCTGCCGGCTACTTCGATCCAAGCCCAGAGGCATTACTTCGGAGCTCATACATATGAGATGATCCATATGCCGGGTGGTCTAAGATCGCAGAGAGGTCCAACATTGAGATCAATGCTTTGGTCTGTGCATTTTCTGCAGAAGGTATATCAGACTGAGCAATGAAGTTTATTCAAAGAGAGTAGTGTGCACATGATCTCCATTAATTGCCGAAGTTAGCTAGATTAATGTACAGTGTACACGTTGGAAAAGCCTAGAGGTGTATAGCTTTCCTCTAACCATCATCGCTTGGTGCAGAGTAGTTCATCGACGTCGACTTGGATCGAACTATTAATTTTCAGTCGGGACTACTACATTGAATGTGGTGGCCCTACTGTAAACCTAGGCATTTTCAATGCTCTAGTTTGTTATCTCTCACTAGACAACTTCTTGAATGCGCATTACTCAATGTAATTTAGATTTCGCAGATCACAGGAATCCAAATCGAGCGATTTGTATATGAACAATAACAGCATTCGCCCTCTGCTCAAAGGGGCGAGATAGGACCATATTCTGCTTTTGAATAGGAAGAAGCGAGTGGAGGAGAATCAAGCAGCCGTGTCTTCCTTTTTCTGTCCCGTTTTCTTCACGCTCCGTAAGTTCTCTCCGCGATAGTTGCAGGAACTGAGAGGAGAGAGACACAGGAAGTACATTCAACCAAAACATAAGTTTCAATGTACTAAAAAGTGCCCACCTTGAGTAACTAACTTACATAAAGATGCTTATACAAAGTCATTTCAAGAAAAAAACAATTATATTCAAGAAAAAACAATTATAATGTAATACATCGAGACGAGCTTATTACCCTGCATTAAGAATCTGTCATATAATATCGAGAAAATGCTAAGCACATTACAATTAAATTATGGACGAACTATTATTAAATATTAAATATGATCTGCTTATCTAGTATTCGTTATTATACCGTCCTACAATTTACTATTTTTTTATAACATTGCCCAATAAAATCATCAAGTTTCTGCATGAAAAATCTGATAGTGACTAGGTAACTTTTTTATTTTCTAGGAGCTAAAAGTTAAGAGCTAAGTCCTAAATTTTCCAGAGACGAAAAGAACCTTATGCAACTCATGTTCGATCATCTTTCAAAAGCCATGCTTGCGAATTTTCACAAAAATGCCTAAAGTTCACGGCTTTTCCTGAATCTAGAACATCGACGGCATCGATTTAGGACAAAAAGAAAAACAACCTTTGTTTCCTCCAAAAGGAGAGGAGAGAGAGAGAGAGAGGCGGAGTTCATCGGGGCAGAATTGCAGCGTTTGCACGGCTTTGACTAATCAAACATTCCCTGCTTTTCTTCTTCGTCGTCGTCGTCTTTCTTGCCCTCTTGGACAGACAAATTATATATATAAATATATATTATTTATTTATTTATATAGTTTCTGGGTCGATGTTGATCTCGTACTCATCCACTCGTTCTTGAACCCTTCGAGGATCGGATCCCGTCGTCCCAAGAGGCCATCCCATTGCCTCCGTCGTCGACGACTCCCCAGTGATGCAGCGCCGCCCGCTGTGATCGTCTTGGTTCGCCCCTGAATCGGAAGCTCGGCATCGGGTTGAATTATTCTTTCAAGAAAAGTCATGGGTCCGATCCATGAAGCTCTGTCCGCGGAATGGGAGCGGGAATCCTATCCGGCGTACGCGGATTTCGCCCTCCTCCCTCTCTTCGCTCTGTTCTTCCCGTCGGTCCGGTTCTTCCTCGACCGATTCGTGTTCGAGGTACATCGCATGTCATTGCACCGCACCGCGATTTGATTTCTTGATCGATCCTCCTGCTTCCGAAAGCAGCCTTTTTCTTTTGTGCTTAAGGTTGTGGTTGAGGTTTGGAGTGAATGGAATCTTGGCTTCCTTTTTCAGAGCTGATTAGTAGTCGGACTTTGCTGTTTCGGAAGTAACTGTGTCCGAGTCAGTTGATTTTCCTGTTTAGCTGGAAAGGTGCAGAGAGAGATGTGGTCTTATGGTGTTCGACCAATGGGACAAGAGAAAGAAGTGCCGTGTCGATTACTATGAGCTGTGCAGTTGCGCGGATTGGTAATGGTGTAGTGTTGCAGAAGCTAGATTGCAAAGTTTGGGGCTGTGTAGTCGATGCTCGTCTCCAATTTACAGTTCCTCGGGAAAATGTTTCCTTGGTGCTACGCGAAATTTCTGAGCATTTATGGCACTGAAAGTGGGGAGCCTGTCTTGAAAAAATCCGACAACTTCTGCAAAAGACGGAAAATAAAATGTGATCATGATCTATATGGTCTCGTGGATGGGGAAATGATCATTTGAAGGTCTTTATGACTCTCAAATCCTGTGTGGCATTCATTTAAATCAACTTATGCATGGGTCCAGCCAATCTTCAATGCTTCAGAAGAACTTTAAAATTGCTTTGGTGTGGTGCAATTCCTTTTGTAGACCCCATTCAGAATTCCAGAAACGTACTTTTTTATTTCTGGATTATGTTTTAGCAGCTGGTTGTGTGAGTATGTTTGCGCTCTATCAACTTACAAGAACTTTCTTCTTTAATCTCTTCTGTCATCCCTTTTACCCATGAGATGAATATACTGCAAGGACGTACTACTGTTAAATCTGGGCAGCTTCACGTCATCTTCTTTTTCTTTTTCATAATACAAGAAACTTGAATTATGTGTTATCTGAAAGATATATAGTTTGCTCCCTTTCTACATGGATGCTGCATCCACCATTTGCTATCAATATACATTTCTTCATGGTTTCTCCTTGAATTCCTCATAATGTCTGCATCCAACTTTGCAGAAAGCAGGCAGAAGGTTAATCTTTGGAAATGACTATCAGAGAATGGATCTTGACACAGATGACGGAAAGAAGAGGATAAGGAAATTCAAAGAATCAGCATGGAAATGTATTTACTATCTTTCAGCTGAAGTGTTGGCTCTCTCTGTCACTTATAATGAGCCTTGGTTCTCTAATACTCTACATTTTTGGGTAGGACCAGGAAACCAGGCCTGGCCTGACCAAAAAATTAAGTGAGATTCTGAACATCATGTGTGGCTGTTTAATTTCTTTACGGCAACTTCCTGACTGGGTTTTGCTCCTCAGGTTCAAACTGAAGGGATTGTATATGTATGCAGCTGGATTTTATACATATTCCATATTTGCTTTGATCTTTTGGGAAACAAGGCGATCTGACTTTGGGGTGTCGATGAGTCATCATGTAGCAACTCTCATTCTCATTGTGTTGTCTTACATTTTAAGGTGACTTTCTACTTATTTTGTGGCTTCCTCTTCTTCTCTTAATAATGAGTCTATTATATGTTACCACTATAGAGTGCAAAGTAGTATAGTACCTTTAATATATATAATGAGCAAGTTTTTTGTCCAAAAGAATGGACCAAGATCGCCTCTGCAGTAGACTTGGACAAACAAGCCAACGGAAGATGAAAATTGAAACTTAATATACTGAGAGAGATCTTTCAACAAAATTCAGGATGGAAATTTAGGAAAAACACACTATATATGCTTCTGATTAGTTTAGAGGTGCCTTTTTGTCTGGGAGTGGTGTGCTTAGGGTTCTTATGAGAATTGCTGTCCAAGATGTCTAATTAATAGTTCCATATCTATCTTTGGCAGAACTGAACCTGTAAAACCAATTGTAGGGTCTATATTTCCTTTTAAGCAACTTCAGTATATTTCCTGGAAAGCTTTTTCCTTTTTTTGATGTATTTGGCCTTAGTTGCATGTATGTGGATTGAATGATTAAGTTCTACAAGATCTGGCTGCTCACCTTCATTCACTTTTCCAATAAGCAAATTCAAGAATCCATTCTAAAAAAGTTATGGGGAAAGCTAATGACATTGTAGCCACTTTACTACCCTTCAAGGCATTATAGACGGTAAATTTCCGATTCTTAGTAGGTTTCAGAGGGTCAAATCCTTAAGAGTCGTGTAGGGAATGCTTGAAACTTCAGTCTGAATTTAGATCAAAGACTGAGACAAGCAACAGTGCCTTATCAGCTGTTCCACCTGTGTACGTGTGCTCATTTTGTCTTCGTTAATTTAGACACATAAGAAAATGATAGGGTTGCAACAGTGCATATTCAGTTGCTCAGATTTGTTTTTGTGTGCTTTCCCTTCATTGTCAATCTAGATGCGTAAGACAATTTTAGAGGCCTAGTATGAGCAATGGAGAATTTGATCTGAAGATAAGTGTAAATGGTCTAGTGAAACGCTAATTGTTCTGTTCTCCTTCAATCTTTACTGGCAGGTTTGCTCGAGTTGGTTCAGTTGTTTTGGCTCTTCATGACGCTAGTGATGTCTTTTTGGAGGTAGGGAAGATGTCCAAATACGGCGGTGCTGAGACGTTAGCAAGCTTCTCTTTTATACTCTTTGTCCTGTCTTGGATACTATTACGCCTCATTTACTACCCTTTCTGGATCCTTTGGAGTACCAGGTGAGTCTCAGTTCCTAGATGGCTTGTAACATGGATTTGGCAGATTCTTTCTGAAATTTTGGTTTAAAAACGTGGTTTCAGAATCAACAGAAAACCAATTCTGGGTTCTCTCTTGGTGAAAACTGTGTTTGGCAAATTGTTTGCTGCACCGGATTTGGGACATGACTGAAAGTCCATGTCTGGGATTACTAATCTTCGCTCCACATGGTACATAATCAAATGCGAGCTTCACCAAATGACTGCTCTTGAAAACTAAATGTTCATCTGCAAATCTAGGACAAATTTTCTTCACATTGTGGATATGCCTACGTTAGTCCAAATAGACAAAAAGTAGAGAGAGAGGGAATCATCCTCCACGAGACTTCTTGCTAGTATGTGAGCAATGAGTCTCTGATTTTCACCCTTGTTTTATAATTGTTATCTTCTCAATTTCTTAATAGTCATTCATGGCGTTCCTTTTTTTTTTTCAACAAATTTTGGGGACAAGTAGTTGCTGTCCATTCTTTGACTTTGAATATCCTTATTTTTCATGCAGCTATGAGGTTATTCTTACGTTGGACAAGGAAAAGCACCGAGTAGATGGACCACTCTTCTACTATATTTTCAACTCTCTGCTGTACTGTTTGCTTGTCCTTCATATATATTGGTGGGTCTTGATATATAGAATGCTTGTTAAGCAAATTCAAGCAAGAGGGAAAGTCAGCGATGATGTTCGATCTGGTGAGTATATCATTAGTATCCAGATATCATTCTTCAGTTCTTGCAATCATTGGTTTTTGTGGAGATGAGAGTTCTGTTAAAGTGTACCGTCCTATGGATTCTTGATGGTAGTCAAGGAGACTAAAACATTTTCCACTTCTTTCTCACTCAGTTCATTCTATTGGCTTGCATGGCACTTCTGTGAAATTGGCCTTATCAACACTTTACTCGGTGGATGGACCTTTTTTTCCTTTGAAACATGAAAAGAAAACTGCAATAGAAATGAAAAGAAGGCAATTAGATAACGTGCTTTGTCCACTTGGTTGTTTATGCTTATGATGTACACTGGACTTTTCTAATTAGTCATTAACCATGAATAATTTTTGTTATTTGCAGATTCTGAAAGTGAAGATGATCATGAAGATTGAGCAGCGAGAGAAAATTTATGGAGATATTGCCACAACGAGGTAAACAAAGATTCAGAAAATTTACTTGGACATTTAGGCTGCTCAAAAGTTTTTGTTTCTTGTTTTGCATTAAGCCTCCAGAACAGGAACGACCTTTTAAGTGAAGGCTGCATGAATAATTTGTTCTCGACAAAATACGTGAATGGAAAACTTCCTTATCATTTACTTGTTCTACCATAGTCAAACAGCACAAAAAAATTGCCCGAGGATGTTACCTTCTGCATGCCTACATTAAACATGAGTGAATAGTTTAAACCCAGCCTGTTACTTTTTGGCATTCGGCCTGATGGTTTGCTTTTTATCGTGCAGGCCATAATGTGCTAAAATGTACATTGCCGAGAGGTTGCTGTACTACTATTCTTTTGAGGCTAATTACAGTTTGTCGGGATTTGTCTCTCATTCAGTCAAGTGCTGAAGCAATTAGAAAGATGTGATGACTAGGTGGATATGTCGGCATTTTGATTGGATCACCATCTCATATGGAATTGTTCAAGGAACTTGCTGGGAAGCCCATTCTCAAAATGGGAAATTCTTGAATTATAACGTATGTATAACATTATTTGACAGGCGCAATGGTGTCAGGGACCAGATTTTGGTTTAGAGAAGAGGTAGTTCTATTGGAAAGACAAGATATTCGTGTTTCGGTTGCTTGTGTACAATAAGAAAGCCAGTTTGTTTCGTGCAATTTTTCTGTTTACTATTGTCGGATTTTCTCCTCCGAAGTGCAATACGTGCGGCATTGGACTTCATAGTGAATTTCATCACGCATTTATATGATTTATACCCCTAACTCGAAGGAGTAAGATCGATACTTAATTGATTAATGACGTCAATTTTTTTCTGCTGAATTTCCAATGCACAGCATCAAAAATCTGAGCTGCTTAAATTAGTTATCTTAATCCACACTCGTTGCTAATGAATAGAGGTGATTATTGGGTGAGTCTGCCAAGCTGGACTTGAAAGTCGGGCTTAATTTATCGCTGAAGCATATACCCCATTACATAAAAATTTTATGGTAATTTTCCAGGTTCGGCCGAAGATGGGCAGGCTAGTTCATGTAAGAGCATAGCCCAAACCCGTCCATTAACTTCTCGGGCCTAGGCGGGCTTAGGCGGCCACCCACCATTGATCGACTTTGCTAATAAACTAGTTGCTTGAGAGACTTCACCCGTTTTGGGAACCAAAACATGAGAAACTCTGTTCTAGACAAGAGGCTGTAGCAGCTGCACTAATAGCAGCTGTTCTGCGTTTGGTTTGGTGACTTGCCCAAATCTAAAACCTTAAAAACTTTTGAGCCACATGCGCACGTCTCTCTCTCTCTCTCTCTCTCTCTCTCAGAAAAAAGAATTCTTGCTAATTTTAGTCTCGGCATTACCCACCAAACAGAGCAACATTAGTTGCATCCCCTCTTGACTTTGAGAAAACTTAATGCAATTTCCTTCTGCAGCCATGCAAAAACTAGAGTTGACCTCCTCTACGTTTGTTCATATATATCTTCGCACAGTTTTGGGAAATGCATGTCAGCCAAACAACCGAGAATGGCAGCTTCAATTCATCCGAGAGTCCTCGCAATGCAGTTCTTGGGCGCAATCGCCTTCATTTCTGGTTTCATATGCTCTGGTGCGAGTGACCCTCCACTGACACTCGATTACTATGCATCTTCATGCCCAACCGTGTTCGACGTCATCCACAAAGAAATGGAATGCGCAGTGCTCTCAGATCCGCGCAATGCTGCGTTAGTAGTCCGACTACACTTTCATGACTGCTTCGTTCAGGTGCATTGCGTATATCATCATAATTCTATGCAATTTTCCATTCTCTCCTAGTTAAATGAGACACGTACTTGGGAATGAAACTGGGGCAGTAGTGACATCCATCATGAAGCATAGATCAAATTGCAAAGGAAGATTTTATTTTTTTTAATCTTTTGGTCCCAATTTTTACTAGGGATGCGATGGTTCGGTTCTGTTAGACGATACAGTCACGCTGCAAGGAGAGAAGACAGCGTCCCCAAATATAAACTCCCTAGATGGTTTTTCTATCATCGATAGGATCAAGAACAAGGTGGAATCTGACTGCCCTGGAATTGTCTCGTGCGCTGATATATTGACAGTCGCTGCTAGAGATGCTGTCATTCTGGTATGGATTGTTCCCTATCTCTGAGAACTCCTCAGTATAACCTCTGTGGCTGTTACTTGTTAACCGAGGAGACGGATCAGACAAGCATTGTAACTAATATCGATTCTCTTTCGTACTTGTTAGGTGGGTGGACCATATTGGGATGTTCCGGTGGGGAGGAAGGACTCGAGAAGTGCAAGCTACGAGCTTGCAAATACCAACATACCGACTGCGAACGAAGGCCTCACTTCCATCATTTCCAAGTTCATTTACTTCGGACTCTCTGTCACCGACACTGTCGTGCTTTCTGGTAATTATTAAGTTCCTATTCCTCTTAAGGGATTGATCAGATTACTCACCCAACGTAAGCTTATTGCCACAGAAAAAAGCGCAGTGATTAAGGCGTGTATACAGTAAATTATGTCAGATTTTCCTTAACTATATGCATATGCGTATCGCTAGGGGCTCACACGATTGGCATGGCACGCTGCGAGAACTACCGCGCGAGAATATACGGGGACTATGAATCAACATCGGGCGGTAGTCCATCCTCTGAAGCACGCCTCAGCAAATTGAAGTCCACATGCCCAGCTGCGGGAGGGGGAGAGGACAACATCGCGCCGATGGACTATGAAACGCCCAATGTATTCGACAACTCCTACTACAATTTGCTCCTGAATGGAGGGGGATTGCTCAACTCTGACCAGGAGCTGTATTCAAGTGTATTGGCCATTCAGACCAAGAAGATTGTGGAACAGTATGCGCATGACACGGCTGCTTTCTTTCAGCAGTTCTCCGAGTCCATGGTCAAGATGGGGAACATCACGAATTCGGATAGCTTTGTCAATGGAGAAGTGAGGAAGAACTGCAGATTTATCAATACATGATCACTGAGTTCCGTCAAATGAAGACACGTTTGATTTCTTAATCTTTGTTGGTGATTTATCCAGAGTCGGACATACGCAAACTTGAGCTAATTATGTTTGGCAAATTCATTTGGAAGTTAAAAGAATTCTTGCAATAGAAACGTACATTTCCCTTCCCACAGCCATTTGTAATGGCGTACCCAAATATCATGTGCAATTATTATGAAGTAAAAGTTGACAAGTCGATCTATTTTGATACTTAGAAAAGCTTTAAATGTCACCTGGTGTTGAGCTGCAAAAAGGAAAAAACTTGCACGACTATGTTGAACGATACAGAGCCAGAAAGTCGAACGGTTGTTTGGCCAACCAGGAACCAGGAACGACTAGTCCATATAAGGTTCTTTTATCTAGAATTGCCAACTACATCTAAGAAAATAGAGAATTTCTGTAGATGGACATCTTTCAGACATTTTGGACATTGACTTCAAGTCACGTCTTTACATAGGTCTCTAAATATTTGCATCATTGTTGAAAAAACTTCAGGAAATACCTATGATAACGTCCATTAAATAGAGTACCTAAGAAATACAAAAGAGAAAAAACCAAGAAGAAGAAGGTGTACCTATGCTCTTGGTAGTTGAATTTCTACGCCATATGAGTTTTTGTGAATCTTTTTCTGTGATAAGCAAAAAGTTATTCATGAATATGGGCTATACAAGTCATCTTCATAATGGTGGGAAAATATAACAGAAATCGAGATTATCAGGGGGAGTTAATCCAGTCTGACGTAGCAGAGGTTGTACTCTTTTATAGCTCATGCACACATTTAGGAAGAAACATTTAAGGACTGGAAATTGTAGTGCACTAATGCATGCCACTGGAAGTTGTTTCAATTTGCATGCAGATGATCTCTCAAACTCTAGAATATGTCATTCCAAATCCAACTTTTGGACCTCCATAACTCCGACGCCTCTGTCTTTTGCATTTAATGCATTATACTTTCATTTATTACGAGCCCTCCACGCACACCGGGTCTCTCTCTCTCTCTCTCTCTCTCTCTCTCTCTCTCTCTCTCACAACAGTTCCATGACACTCCGTTGATCTTTGCGGCCATGTAAAGTGCCAAACGAAATTTGAATGCTCGGGAAACTTAGAAAAGATGGCCAAATTACAGAGAAGACGAAGCTCCCTCGCCCGAGGCGAGACCTTTCCCACTTGAGGATCCTGTCCGAGATGCTGACGTACGGACCTCACCCTTCGCAGTTGATGGCGATGCTCTCAGACCCAGTGATCTTCTAGAGGATCAGCTGGGAGTTAGCTCATGGTTCCCGAGTTAGCTCATGGTAACAAACACGAAGAAAGAGGAGGAGGAGGAGGAGGAGGAGGACTGTGTTAAAGAAGTGGGTTCATGGTAAGGTCTCTTGGGGATTCAGATGTTCTTCTCTGATCATCCAGGACTGTGTTAAAGAAGTGGATTCATGGTGTGGTCTCTTGGGGATTCAGATGTTCCTCTCTGATCATGCTCTTTCCAACTGCTTGGCATTTAATACGAGCGCACCGCGCCATCTTAAATTATCACAGTTGATGGTGTTGAAGTTGGCGCTCTTTTGTGTGTATTCTTCAGATTCGAAGTGGGTTCATGGTGTGGTCTCTTGGGGATTCAGATGTTCTTCTCTGATCATGCAGGACTGTGTTAAAGAAGTGGGTTCATGGTGTGGTCTCTTGGGGATTCAAATGTTCTTCTCTGATCATGCTCTTTCCAACTGCTTGGCCTTTAATACGAGCGCACCGCGCCATCTTAAATGATCACAGTTGATGGTGTTGAAGATGGCGCTCTTTTGTGTGTATACTTCAGATTCAAGAAAGATTGACTATTCCTCTTTCTAGGCTTCGTTTTTCCTTCGTTTAGCTTTCGCATTAAGTGCAACAGATAAAGTCTTTCGAAAGAAGCATGTAACTTGAGTATTAAGGAGTTAATGGCTAAGGGCGCTGAGAGTGTTGCAGCTCAGACGTGATTCTTATCTCCCCGAGAAGCATGTAACTTGTGAGTAACGAGGCGTTAGCAGATTCTGGTCTAGAGAAGAGGTGAATCGCAGGAACATCCAAAGTGCATCGCCGCTTGTGTACCATAGGAAAGCCTATCTATTTCGTGCAATTTTTCTGTTTACAATAAGAAGAGGTGAGTTCTGACCCAAAAAAAAACATAAGAGGTGAGCATTGGATTTTTAGTAGATTTCATCTTGCACTTATGATGATTTATACCCCCGACTTGAAGGAACAAGATCTGTATTCACTCGATCAATGATGTAACAAAGCATTTGTGCCGAATTTCCAACGCACAGCATGACTACTGGCCTCAGATATGGATCTGTAGTCAAATTCTGTCGGTATGGTCTGGTGGGTCCTTCGATGGTTGATCTACATTGGCTGAATGAGCTGTTCTTTGCTGCATCAGGTAGCTCATGACTTCGTCAAAGTTCGAGGAGAGCCAATTCAAACATTCACATTCTTTTTCTTCTGGTACACTTCAAGAATTAGTGACCAGGAACATTGCAATTCTATTTGATGACTCAAAACTTTTGAGGATGCATACGTATACTAACCACATGTATATTCCTTTCAAGACGTACATAAACAAGATTTCTATTTTGTTTAAAGTAAGACTGGTCATTCAATGAATTCCATGTTCAGATGTTGCTTAAACTAATTAGTTGTCTCAATTCACACTTGTTGCTAATCAATAAAGGGGATCATCGGGCTCAGGTTTAGTTAGGTCAAGCCTGATGGTCAGGCTTAATATTTCGCTTGAGCCTACCCATTACGCAAAATACATGTTGCAATTTCCAAGCCTACAAATATAGTGGGTTGGACTTTCTCATGTTAGGGCATTTTCTAAGCCTAGATGGCCATCCACCACTTGATCACGCATTTTGGGGAAAATCATCCAAAAGGTCAAATTACAACTTGATCACGCATTTTGGGGAAAATTATCCAAAATGTCAAATTGCAACTGCACCATAGTTTGGACAATTTTCCCCACATTTTGTGACCAAGAACCCGAGAAAACTCTGTTCAAAACAAGAAGCTAAAACTAGTACCCAAATAGCAGCTATCATTACGATGGGTTTGGTGACTTCCCAAATCTTAAACTTTATTCTTTTGAGCTACATGCGCACGTCTCTCTCTCTCTCTCTCTCTCTCTCTCTCTCTCTCTCTCTCTCTCAGAAGTCAGAACGAATATAAGTAATTTTAGTCTCGGCATTACCCACCAAACACTGTTTGGCAAACAGAACAACATTAGTTGCATCCCCTCTTGACTTTAAGAAAACTTCATGCAAAATCCTAACAATCAGCCATGCAAGAACTGAAGTTGTACTTCTCTATGTTTGCACTTCTCTCCGTTTGTTCCTCTATATATTTCTACAAAGTTTCAGGGAATGCATTGTGAGGCGAAGAACCGACAATGGCAGCTTCATTTCGTCCAAGAATCCTCGCAATGCAGTTCTTGGCCGCCATCGCTTTCATTTCTGGTATTATACGTTCCAGTGCAAGCGACCCTTCACTGACGCTTGATTACTATGCATCCTCTTGCCCAACCGTGCTCGAAATCATCCGAGAAGAAATGGGACGTGAGGTGCTCTCAGATCAACGCAATGCTGCTCTAGTACTCCGACTTCACTTTCATGACTGCTTCGTTCAGGTGCATTGCGTATATCATAATTCTATGCAATTTTCCATTCTGTTGTAGTTAAATTGAACATCACTTCAGAATGAAAGTACGTGTCAGTAGCAACAACCATCATGAAGCATAGATCGATCTGCAAAGGGAGAATTTTTTCTAAATGTTTTGGTTGCGATGTTTTATTAGGGATGCGACGGTTCAGTTCTGTTGGACGATACGGTCACGCTACGAGGAGAGAAGACGGCTTCCCCAAATATAAACTCTCTAAAAGGTTTTGAAATCATCGATAGGATCAAGAGCAAGGTTGAATCCGCCTGCCCCGGAATTGTCTCTTGTGCTGATATATTGACCATTGCTGCTAGAGATGCTGTCCTTCTGGTATAGATTGTCCCCCCCCCCCTTCCTTTCTCTCTCTCTCTGTGAATTCCTCACTTACATGTCAAATAATGTTCTGAATCATAACCTCTGTAGCTGTTACTTGCTAACCAAGGAGAAATATCAGAAGATCAATGTGACTCATATCGATTCGATTCTCATTCGTACTTGTTAGGTGGGAGGACCATATTGGGATGTTCCAGTGGGGAGGAAGGACTCGAGAAGCGCGAGCTATGATCTTGCAAACACCAACATACCTACTCCGAATCAAGGTCTCATTTCCATCATTTACAAGTTCTTTTACCTCGGCCTCTCTGTCACCGACACCGTCGCGCTTTCAGGTAATTATCAAGTTCCTATTTCTCTTAAGTGATCTATCGAACTACTCACCCAAGGCGAGTTTGTTGCCACAGAAGAAAGCGCACTGATTAAGATGTGTATATAGTACATTGCATAAGATTCTCCTTAACTAGATGTACGTGCAAATCGCTAGGGGCTCACACGATCGGTGTAGCACGATGTGAGAACTTCCGCACGAGAATATATGGGGACTACGAATTGACGTCGGGCGGTAGCCCATTATCTGAAGTGCACCTCAGCCAATTGAAGTCCACATGCCCGGCTGCGGGAGGGGGAGATAACAACATCGCGCCGTTGGACTACAAAACGCCCTACACATTTGACAACTCCTACTACCATTTGCTCCTGAATGGAGAGGGATTGCTCAATTCTGACCAGGAACTGTATTCGAGTTTATTGGCCCTTCAGACCAGGAAGCTCGTGGAACAGTATGCGCTTGACCCGGCGGCCTTCTTTCAGCAGTTCTCCATTTCCATGATAAAGATGGGGAACCTCACGAATCCGGATAGCTTTGTCGATGGAGAAGTAAGGAAGAGTTGCAGATTCATCAATGCATGATCAATAAGATATGAAGACTCGTTCGATTTCTTAATTTCTGTCAGTTTATCATGTGAACTTGAGCTAATCATGATTAGCAAATTCATTTGGATGTTAGAACTATTCTTGTAATGGAGACGTGGATGTGTCTTCACCCACCCATTGGTAATGGCGAACCTGTGACCAAATATTGCGTGCAATTATTATGAAATTAAGACCGACAGGTCGACCAAGTATGATACATAGAACAGTTTTAAACGTCACCTGGCGGTCAGCTACAGAAAGGAGAAAAATTGTACGACTTTATAGATTGATACAGAGCCAGAATATTGAACTCTCCCCATTACTTACCCTTGCGACTGAAATCACGAGAGAGAGAGAGAGAGAGAGAGAGAGAGACCACCACAACATGCACTCGCTCACCACCATAAACACCCAAGAAAAGCCATAATACGCCTTGAACTTACCCACATAGGGCATTGTCACGGACCCAATAAGCGTGCCTCCGAACTCTTCGACCTCCCTCACCAACTCGAATTCTGTCCCGAATCCCCCATCCAACACCTCCACGACTCTCCCCCTTCTTCGCTAATTTTCATCGCAACTGGGTCTTTGGTGAACCAACGGATCTCATTAACATCAAAATGACCCTGACCCTGCACTGATGAGCCCTGATCAGGACCCTTTGTTTTGGAAAGGACCAGTCCTCTTCCACTGTTGAGGGCAACCAAGAACTTGCCCTTGTCGTTCCTCTTGATGTTGTCCAGGTACCTCGCGAGCTGAGGGTAGAAAACCTATGCGGGCGTCGCGTGATGTCCTGTCTTGGAGGGTCGGAGAGGAATCTTGAGGAGCTGGAGGTTGCTCGTTTCGGCCACCACAAGGAAAGAACTGTCCTTGCTTAGGGCTGTTGGAAATTGGTGATCCATTTTCAACAAAATCTGGAAACTACTTGCTTAATCATGAAGAGAACAAGAAGTGTTCAAATTGAAGAGGACAACTTCAACTCAAATGCAAAGGCTACTTAACCATGAAGAAAGAAGAATCAAGAAAAATGGAGAACTAGAACCAAGCAACATACACCTTGCAAACTAGAAGCATCCTCAATGGCGGTGGTTAGTTGAACCTTGAAGACTTACGTGGGAATACAAGCAAGCAGTAGCAAAATAAACAGTGTAAAGAAGTCAAGACTTGAAGGCTCCACGTGAAGAAAGAAGTTTCTATGTCAGGAAAAATGGTCTGATTAAGAGTCAAGAAATCTTGTAAACTAAGTCAAAAGTTGCTGCATGTAAATCGGTTAAAGAGGCTACAAATACAGCCTTCTTATGCTAGAGATGTGAGGTTTAGACCTCCACCTGCGTGTGGGGTGTCTCATCCACCAACACCTCCATCAAACTATTTTGTTTAACTAATGAAACTACCCTTTATCCCATAACCTATATCCTTGAACTATCCTACCTTATCCCTTGTCCATTCTCTACCAAATACATACTATGCACATACACTTGCATACATCAAAACACAAACTATCAACCATATCAAAACCATACTTCTGCACACATTCAATTTTCCAACAAGGGCTAGTCCGTTGGGGAAGGACAGTCTGCTGAGCAGGACCGTCACTCTCTTGGTGTGGGGGTCGTACTTGAGCACTCTCCCTGTTTTGTCTCCCTTCTCGATGGACAACATGTAGTTCCTGATTACGATCGTGGGCAACCCAGATGAGCTATCCATATGTGAAGGTTTGCTTAATATGACAAGGAGTTCAAACATCATAGCTCCCCAAGATAGAGCTTTAATCATCACATGAAAAAACTCATTCGTAGAAAGACATGAACGGGGCGTAATTTGGGTTCTCAACATTGACATACGCTCGTTTTTCTACAGCCTACGAGCGCAAGCCATGCTATATGTAGAAGCCATCCACATGGGTTTCGAGTTAGTTCATTACCAGAGCATTTCCCTAGTTCGAGACGCACTCATCTAGCCGAGGTTTCTCGTCGCAAAAAGGACCGTACACATGCATGTTCATATACGCATATACACGATAAGCTGTATAAATGATAGAACTAGCTAGACTTCAATAAGGAGCATAAAGATTTCCCACAAAGGCAATTATGCACCAACCCGAGCACAAATTGCAACTCCAAATGGTAAAGAGAGGTTGACAGATGAGGTAGCAATTTAGAATTTGCAGGGCCAATCCCTCTCTTTGTCCTTCATATATCACTTACACATATCCTCCATCGTGGCTAATCTTTTGAAGTTGTTGTAACGGTCAAAATGATATATCAATGTACGTCTAGACACTCGATATAAGTTTCAATTCCCCCATATCATCGTCACTAGTCATATAATGTCATGCACGAACTATCCATTTAGGTTTGTCTTTAATGCGATCCGCAAGATTAATTAAATAAATATTTCTGAGATTTCGAATTTAAATTCAGATATTAGGAGCGGACACAAAAGTGCCTATTCATGTCAGAACGTCGGAGTTCCCAGGAAGCAGACGGTGAAGAAAATGACGGGTGAGAAATAAATTTCTGTACTTGATTTTAGAAAGAAAGAGAGAGAGAAGGCAGAGAAATTTAATGTGATAAATCTACCTTCTCTGGTAGACAATCGTGCTGTCCGTGAAATAAACAGCTCCCGTCCTAGCGTCGATGTCGAGCGCATTGGTGAGGTTGAAAGGGACTCCGCCGGTGGACATCGCGAGCTGCTCGGTGATGCCGCCTTGGGGCCCTACCTTCAGAAGGCCGTAGTAGGCGTCCACCCCGTAGAGGTCACACGTGGGGCCGTCAAATTTGAGCCCCAGCGGCATACCGCACATCTGTCCCTTATCGGGGTCCTTGGAGCCGTCGCACGATCTCCTGTCCCTGACGATGAACGAGAGGAACTTGTTTCAGTCCCACGATCAAGATGGTCGCCATCATGCGAATGTTGCTTCCTTCAATTTTCCTTTGTCCTTCGGCCTTTCAATGTGGGGAGAAAATGCTAACGACCTAAAACTTACATCAATTTAATTTTTTTCCTTAAATTTTTCAGAATGAAAGTTTGGATCTTCACGTTTAGCAGTTATTTCTGGTAAAAAAGGTTTAACAGCTGGCGGCCCGCATCTAATAATAGATACGGAAAGTAAAACCATCCGCAAGATTGGCAATCCGCACTCAAGGGAGATATAATTGATACAAATTCTGAAGGGAAGAATTGCAGGATGTAGTGAGGAAAGACTTTAAGAGAGAGAGAAAGAGAACTTCTGAAATTGGGTAAAGAAAGGCCTGCTGCTTGAAAGGGGAGAGCAAATGCCTACTTACAGAGCAAGTGCGCGTGAACAGTAATTTGTCCGTCATGTTCTGTTACAATGTCGTTGTCCGTGATGTTACGGTAAAAAATCCCTCATGTTCTGCTACAGTATCATTGTATGTGATGCTACAATTTCCAACAAATAATATATATAGATTAAACATGGATCTCGGGCACATAACCCACAAAGAAACATAGATTGAGCAAGTCATATAAGCAAAATAAATTTGTTTCAAATAAAAGATCATTTCTCTCCTCACACCCTGAAACTATGAGGTTCTTCATCTAGAATTGTTAAATATATCTCAGAAAATTAGAGAATATTTGTACATCAACCCCTTCTGGACATCCTGAGCAATGACACTAACTATTCGCAATGTCGCTGAAAAACTTCAGGACGTATTCATCAAGAAGAAGAAGAAGCAGCAGCAGCAGCAGCAGCTACCTACCCGCTTGGCGGCTGAATTTCTAATTCTAAGCCATATGAGACTTTCTCAAGTTTATATGAGGGATAACTAAAGAGTTTTAAACCATGAATTTGGACTATTTTAACAATAGTCCTCCTTATAGCTGTGGGAAAATAGAACAGAAAACAAGATTATTACATGGAGTTAATCCGCTCCGATGGTGGAGAGGTTGATTATTCTTTTCCTTTTGCTTTTTTTTTTCCCAAGAAATAGTTCGACGACGTATACCATCGACTTTTAAGCTCACGTAATACACGAACCCAAATTTGGGATGCGTGACTTGTGGAGAAGATGAAGCTTGTGAAGGGAAAAAGAAGTGTCTAATGTACCACGCCTGCATGCAAGAACGCCGTGCATGAAGCTAAATTAGGGCTTTACCGGGAGATGGAAAGACGTGCCTGTGAGCGGTAGGCACGGAGAACTCCCTCCACCCCAGGCGAGGCCCTTCCCACTTGAGGATTTTCTCGTCCGAGACGCTGACGTACGGGCCTCGCCCTTCGCAGTCGAAAGCGATGCTCTCGGGCCCGGTGACGCTCGAGGGGGCCAGTTGGAAGTACCTGCTCCCTAGCTGGTACGTGAACAACATCTCAAACGCCGATGGACTATAAAACGCCCAACGTTTTCGAAAACTACTACCATTTGCTCCTGAATGGAGAGGGATTGCTCAACTCCGACCAGGAACTAAATTCGTGTGTATTGGCCATTCAGACCAAGAAGATTGTGGAACAGTATGCGCATGACACCGCGGCTTTCTTTCAGCAGTTCTCCGAGTCCATGGTCAAGATGGGGAACATCACAAATTCCGATAGCTTTGTCAATGGAGAAGTGAGGAAGAACTACTGATTTATCAATGCATGATCACTGAGTTTTTTGAAATGAAGATTCGTTTGACTTCTTTATCTTTGTCGGTTATTTATCCTGAGTCGGACATATGCAAACTTGAGCTAATTATGATTGGCAACTTCGTTTGGAAGTTAAAAGAATTCTTGCAATAGAGACGTACATTCCTCTTCACACAGCCATTTGTAATGGCGCACCCAAATATCATTTGCAATTATTATGAAGTAAACGTTGACAAGTCGATCTAGTTATATCCTTAGAAAAGCTTTAAATTTCACCTGGCGTTGAGCGGCAAAAAGGAGAGAACTTGTGCAACTATATTGAACGATACAGAGCTAGAAAGTCGAAAACTTGTTTGGCCAACCAGGAATGGCTAATCCATGTAAGGTTCTTTTATCTGATATTGCTAACAATTTCTCAGAAAATAGAGATTTTCTGTAGACGAACATCTTTCAGACATCTTGGACATTGACGTCAAGTTGCATCTTTTCAGAGGTCTCTAACTATTTGCATTGTCGCTGAAAAAACTTCAGGCAATACCCATGATAACGTGCCTTAAATAGATACCGGAAAAATATGAAAGAGAAAAAACCAAGAAGAAGAAGAAGAAGAAAGAGGGGTCTCTTCCTGCTCGGTAGCTGAATTTCTTCGCCATATGAATTTCTGTAAATCTTGATCTGTAATAAGCAGAACGTTATTCATGAATATGGGCTTTTTTATACGAGTCCTCTACATGATTATGGGAAAATATAACAGAAATCGAAATTATCTAGTGGAGTTAATCCAGTCCAACGCAGCAGAGGTCGTATGCAAAAATTTATCAATAAATGTGATAAAATATTTTTCGCCACCAACGATGGAACATTAAAAGGTCCACATATATTAGTGTGTATTACTTCAAGAAGTTGTGTGCTTCTTGTGGCTGCTTTCTTAATCGTGTGTTTTATGTATTTTCTTTTAATACAATTCACACAAATCCCAAAATTAGTAAAATCCAAATTATAAAGGATTTCATTCTTTACTAATCTCTGCATTATTTCATTAGTTATATAACACAAACGTTTGTGTCATAAGTAAGTTGAACTTTCATCCACCAAATAATGTTTCGATTCAACAGTATGATGTCAGGTCAATAGAGTCTCAACAAATAAATTATCGAGCTTTAAATGGTATAAACCATCACAAAACACATCGGAACCAATAAAATGATTATGTTTAAATAAATTGAAACATCCATTTCCAAACTTAAAAGAATATTTATCTATATCAAGTTTCAATAATGAAACTAAATTTCAAGAAATAGAAGGAACATAAAATGTTTGAAAAAGATTTTAATGATGTTCAATGTCTAACATTGAACGGCATGTCACAATGTCTTCAGTTGGAGTTTCGATTCTATTCCCCATAAAAATAAACTTTTTATTTGGATTTATGATTTGGGTTGTAAAGAATCCCTGCATCATATTCGAAACATGAGTGGTACAACCAAAATTAATCCACCAAGTATTATAAGGAACTTCTTCCAAGCATGATTTGAAACATACAAAAGTACTGGGCTCATCTTTCTTTTCAAACCATACTTTATGTTTTAGGCAATCTTTTTGATAATATATAGGTTTATTGCAAAAATGACACTTATCATTCTTTTGTTCCTTTTTATGGATTTGGGTAGATGTCTCATTAATCTTAGGTTCCGTTCGTTTTATGGAAAATAACTTCCGGGAAAATATTTTCCGGATTTTCAACGTTCGTTTCACAGAAAATAAATTCATTAGAGAAAACATTTAAAAAAATCTTCTAAAGTGAGAGGAAATGTTTTCCACTTTTGAAAAGTGGAAAACATTTTCCACATTCACTCTCTTTTATCTTACACTCTCCATTAGTCCTCACTTCTTTCTTTTATATTTTTATTTTTTATTTATTTTTTTCATAAAATCGAATTTTTTGTTATTTTTTAATAAAATCGATTTTTTTATTTTTCTTTATTTTTCTGTCTTTCTTTTTGCTGTTTTTCTTTTTTGACCGGTTGTCGGCCACGGCAACACTCGGTGACCGACGACAGGCAAGCCGAGCTCGCCAGATCGGCGACACCTGAGCGTCACAAGACGGAAACTTATTTCCAAATTTACCAATTTTCAAAATAAAAAACTATAATCCTCTCTTCCCTTGCTTCATGAACCCAGTGCCCTCATGCTTGCCTCTCTTTGCTCCCTTCAAAACAATCGAATTTCTCCTTTTTAAAGTAGAACAAAGTCAATCGCTTGCCCTAATTGGTCGATCTCCCTCACTCAGCTTTTGCAAGGCATTGTGCTTCTTCTTCCTCCTGGTAGTTCAACTACTTTCCGAATTAAAGATGCATAACTTGCGATGCCAATTTGCGAGGCTTGAGCCTCATTGCCTTGAGCTCACATTGTCGATGAGCTGATCATGTTCGCTAGAGGTAGGCGAGCCTCGAGCCTTGCTAGCAAGACAAGCTTGAGGCATGGCCTGTGACCGGCCAAGGAATGAGAGAACACAAAATAAAGAAAATAATAATAATTTAATAATCTATTTTAAAAACTAATAAATAACGATTTTAAAAAATTATTGAAAAAGAGTTTATAAAGGAAAATATTTTCCTAAGCGAACATCGGAAAATATTTTCCACTTCAAAATCAAGTTTTACCCGAACACTAGAAAATAACTTCTTGAAAAATATTTTCCAAAAAAGTAACATTTTTCATAAAACGAACGAAGCCTTAAATGATCCTTTATTGCCATTTCCATTCTTCCTTCCTGATTTTTTTTAGCTCCTAGTTGTCTCGTGATATTGGCAAAGTGGAATCCCTACTTCTTAAGCCTTACTTCATTTTGAATAAGCATACTTTGCAGTTCAATCACATTCCACTTATCCTTCATAGTATTATAATTTATTTGAAATAGACCATACTCAGGAGGCAAGGAATATATGATAAACTGCACAAGGAAACTTTCATCCACCTTCATTCCCATGAAGCTTAATTTTACTGCTATATTTGTCATTTCAGTGACATGCTCATGCACGGTACGAGAACCATCAAAGTTTATGGTGGTTAACATACCCATTTATGTCGCAACAACTGACTTATCAACAAAATCAGACTAAAAACTACTTTTCACAAACTTCATAAATTCCTTAACATTATCAGTTTCAGAAATGATTGAGTTAATATTGTTTACTACTATCATCTACATGAACATTAAGCTTAGTCTGTTTAATTTTTCCCAAGCCTTATGAAAAGACTTTTTTTTCAATGTTGCTGGAAGCAGTAAGACCAGTAGGCTTATCATTCATGAGTGCTAAATCAAGATCAAGAACACTACGTGAAACTTGACTTGTTCACTCCATTCAGAAAAGTTAAGCCCGTTGACCTTCATAATATACAAAACTTGCGAATGAAGAGAAACAAAAACAGATGTTGCAAAATTCATAGAATGTTCGCACATTAATGCTTTGAGCCGTAACTTAAACACAAAACCTAGATTTAGATAACAATCACACAACATTAAATGTACATCGAAGGTCTTATTTGGGTAATATAACCATGTACAATCATACAACATAATTGATGCTTAAATTTAATTTCATATAATTGGTAATTATATATATATTGTTGTTAGATACGCTTGCTATCTTTGGATATGCTAAACATATCTAACCAAATATACTAATTAACCACTATTATGTACATTATTCTATAATAACCAATCAACCTTTGGGCGATCCTTAAATATTTCATAATCAAAAAACTTCAAATTATTCATGACAAACAAAATATATAACATCATGTCATCTCATTAGTAGCATCACATAAACATAAGTAATTGAATTTTATTTAATTTGGCGTCTATGAGAAACTTTCTAAATCAGCCACTTTGGTGACTAACGAATTATACATAATATAGATATCAAATTAAATAATCATAACAATAATTATTTCAATTGAATGAAATACAATTAATAGTACAATTAAGAAAGTTGTAGTGATGTATATGTAAATTTATACAATAATAGGCCCATACTAAATATATACATATATCCGATTTATTCAACATCAATTTCCTTATCAATCAAATTGCAACGGAAAAAATAAATCAATTAATGATTTTTTTTATAGTAGTAAGGATGAGAGAAGGGCCGACGGGCAAGTGCAAGTCACACCCAGTGCACTACGTGTGGGTTACACACTCACGGGCATGTACCGCTCACACGCCTGATAGGCAACGCGCGATGCGCGTGGTGCGTGAGGTCCACACACTTGCACCCAGTGCACGTCTAACGCACGCGGCGCGTGGAATCCACATGCCTGACGTGCAGCGCACGCGGGACGCGCGTGGGCGTGTGATTTCCATACGCCTTGTTCCCCTTTACGCCTGTTTGCCGAATCACTGTTCTTTCACCGTTTTTCACGAGCTTTCTTTTATCTGGGTTTCCACGGAAATCTCTCCTCCGAAAACGGGAAAAAAAAAAAAAAAAAAAAAAAACGGTTGATGACTCCTACTTTTGAGGATGCATACGTATACTAATTGCCTGTATATTCCTCTGAAGACATACGTAAATAAGATTCCTAGTCTGTTTAGAATAAGGTCGGCTGTTCAATGAATTCCACACTAAAGTGTTGCTTAATCCAATTAGTTGCCTCAATCCACACTTGTTGCTAATGAATAAAGGGGATCATTGGCCGGGCTCGGGTTTGGTTGGGTCAAGCTTAATATGTCACTCGAGCCTGCCAATCACATAAAATACATGTAGCAATTCCCATGCCCGACAAATATAAGCGGGTTGGCATTTCTCATAGAATAGCGTTTTTCAAGCTTGGGTAGCTGCCTGCTGATTGATCAATTATCCCAAAAGTCTTAAAACTTGATTCAATTGTGATTGACCACATTTTGGACAATTTTCTCCACGTTATGTGATAAAAACTCAGGAAAACTCAGTTTAAAGCAATAAGCTAAAACAAGTACCCTAATAGTAGCTACCATTGTTATTGGTTTGGTGAGTTCCCAAATCTTAAACTTTATTCTCGAGCTAAAACGAGTACCCTAATAGCACCTATCATCGAGATTGGTTTGGTGACTTCCCAAATCTTAAACTTTATTCTCTTGAGCCATATGCGCACGTCTCTCTCTCTCTCTCTCTCTCACAGAAGTCAGAACGATTACAAGTAATTTTAGTCTCGGTATTACCCACCAAACAGAACAACATTAGTTGCATCCCCTCCTGACTATAAGAAAACTTCATGCAAAATCCTAACAATCAGCCATGCAAGAACTGAAGTTGTACTTCTCTACGTTTGTACTTCTCTCCGTTTGTTCCCTTGTATGTTTCCACAAAGTTTCAAGGAATGCATATCAGGCGAAGAACCGACAATGGCAGCTCAATTTCGTCCCAGAATCCTCGCAATGCAGTTCTTGGCTGCCATCGCCTTCATTTCTGGCATTACCCGTTCTGGTGCAAGCGACCCTCCGCTAACGCTTGATTACTATGCATCCTCATGCCCATCCGTGCTCAAAATTATCCGAGAAGAAATGGAACGCGAGGTGCTCTTGGATCCGCGCAATGCCGCTTTAGTACTCCGACTACACTTTCATGACTGCTTTGTCCAGGTGCATTGTGTATATCGTAATTCTATGTAATTTTCCGTTCTCTCATATTATTGAACACGTACTTCAGAATGTAAGTATGTGTAAGTAGTGACAACCATCCTGAAGCATAGGGTTAATCTGCAAAGGGAGAATGTTTTCTAAATGTTCTGGTTGTGATTTATATTAGGGATGCGATGGTTCGGTTCTGTTAGATGATATTTTTACACTACGAGGAGAGAAGACAGCTTCCCCAAACATAAACTCTCTAAAAGGTTTCGAAATCATCGATAGGATCAAGAGCAGGGTTGAATTCGGCTGCCCCGGAATTGTCTCGTGTGCTGATATATTGACCATTGCCGCTAGAGATGCTGTCCTTCTGGTATAGATTGTTCTCTCTCTCTCTCTCTCTCTCTCTCTCTCTCTCTGAATTCCTCAATTACATGTCAATTAAGGTTCTGAATTACAACCTCTGCAGCTGTTACTTGCTAATCAAGGAGAAATATCAGAAAATCAATGTGATTGATATTGATTCTCTTTCGTACTTTCTAGGTCGGCGGACCATATTGGGATGTTCCGCTGGGGAGGAAGGACTCGAGAAGTGCGAGCTACGAGCTTGCAAACACCATACCTACTCCGAATGAAGGCCTCATTCCCATCATTTACAAGTTCCTTTCCCTCGGCCTCTCTGTCACCGACACCGTCGCACTTTCCGGTAATTATTAAATTCCTATTCCTCTTAACTGATCTATCGAATTACCCTCCCAAGGCGAGCTTATTGCCACAGAAGAAAGCGCATTGATAAAGACGTGTATATAATGCATTGCACGAGACTCTCCTAAAACTAAATGTACGTGCGAATCGCCAGGGGCTCACACGATCGGCATGGCACGCTGTGAATACTTCCGCGCGAGAATATATGGGGACTATGAATTGACGTCGGGCGGTAGTCCATCATCTGAAGTGCGCCTCAGCCAATTGAAGTCCACATGCCCGGCCGCGGGAGGGGGAGATAACAACATCGCGCCGTTCGACTACGAAACGCCCTACACATTCGACAACTCCTACTACCATTTGCTCCTGAATGGAGAGGGATTGCTCGATTCTGACCAGGAACTGTATTCGAGTTTATTGGCCCTCCAGACCAGGAAGCTCGTGGAACAGTATGCGCTTGACCCAGCGGCCTTCTTTCAGCAGTTCTCCGTTTCCATGGTAAAGATGGGAAACCTCACGAATCCGGATAGCTTTGTCGATGGAGAAGTGAGGAAGTGTTGCAGATTCGTCAATGCATGATCAATACGATATGAAGGCTCGTTCGATTTCTTAATTTCTGTTGTTTATTTATTATGTGCGAACTTGAGCCATTCATGATTAGCAAATTCAATGGGTTAATTCCCAAAAAAAAGAAAAACACTAACTTTATGCCAAGTACTAAATCTGGCCTAAACCTTTTTTTGTCTTACAAAAAAGTATCAACTTTAAGTCAAGTGTCAAATTTAGCCAAAACTTTTTTTCTCGAAAAAAAGGACAAACTTGTACTTAAATCCCAAATCTAGCCCCTTTAATTTAGATCCATTGATTGTCTTCAGCAATAAATCCATATACACTTGCTAGCTAGATTTAAAGTACTATTCATTATCTACTTGTTTGAGCCACAACTTGGAGAATAACAACGGAGTTGTTTATCATCTCCTACAATTCACTAGCTAGTCAAAAAAATCTCTAGATTGAATTTCTCTAGCCAAACTTCATCATTATATTGTAATATTAAGTTGTAGACCACTATCCATGAAGAGACACCATGGACGAGATATGCCAATCTTATAACTAGAACATTTTTTTTTCCTTAAAATAATGTTGATTTCAAATAGAGAGTTAATGGTAGGGGACAAATTTAGGATAAACATGAAAGTTTGTGATTTTTTTTATAAGGCAAAAAAAGTTAAGAGTCAAAATTGTCACTTGACTTAAAGTTGGTGATTTTTTACTAGACAAAAAAAAGTTTGACCTAAATTTGGCGCTCTCACCTAAAGTTGATGTTTTTAAGAGATAAAAAAAGTTTAGACCAGATTTGACACTCGACATAAAATTGATGATTTTTTACAAGACAAAAAAATTTGATTAGATCCCACACTCTGATTTAAAATTAGTATGTTTTTTTGGAATTAACCCCAAATTCATTTGGACATTAGAACTATCCTTGTAATGGAGACGTGGGTTTGTCTTCACACAGCCATTGGTGATGGCGAACCTGTGACTAAATATTGGGTGCAATTACTGTGAAATTAAGATGGACAGGTCGATCGAGGACGATGGATGGAACAGTTTTAAATGTCACCCGGCGTTGAGATGCAGAAAGGAGAAAAATTGTACGACTACAGTGATTGATACAGAGCCATAATATTGAACTCTCACCCTTCCGTACCCTCGTTACGCTAGGAAGCCATCCAGAGAGACTGAAATCACAAGTATAACTGAGAGAGAGAAAGAGAGAAAGAGAGACCGCAACAAGCACTCGCTTACAAACTGAACAAAAGGCATAAACGCCCAAGAAAAGCCTTAATACGCCTTGAACTTACCCACATAGGGCATTGTCACGGACCCAATCCACAGCGTGCCTCCAAACTCTTCGACCTCGCTTACCGACTCGAACGCCGTCCCGAATCCCCCATCCAACACCTCCACGACTCTCCCTTCTTCGCTAATTTTCATCGCAACTGGGTCTTTGGTGAACCAAGGGATCTCATCACCATCAACATGACCCTGACCCTGCACTAATGCACCCTGATCAGGACCCTCCGTCTTGGGAAGAACCAGTCCTCTTCCACTGTTGAGGGCAACCCAGAACTCGCCCTTGTCGTTCCTCTTGATGTTGTCTGGGTACCTCGCGAGCTGAGGGTAGAAAACCTGTGCGGGCGTCGCGTGATGTCCTGTCTTGGAGGGGCTGAGAGGAATCTTGAGGAGCTGGATGTTGCCAGTTTCGGCCACCACAAGGAAAGAGCTGTCCTTGCTTAGGGCTAATCCGTTGGGGAAGGACAGTCCGCTGAGCAGGACCGTCACTCTCTTGTTGTGGGGGTCGTACTTGAGCACTCTCCCTGTTTTGTCTCCCTTCTCAATGGACAACATGTAGTTCCTGATTACGATCGTGTGCAACCCAGATGAGCTATCCATATGTGAAGGTTTGCTCAATAGGACATGGAGTTCAAACATCATAGCTCCCCAATGTAGAGCTTTAATCATCGCATGAAAAAACTCATTCATAGAAAGACATGAGCGGGGCGTAATTGGGCACTTCTCGACATTGATATATGCTCATTTTTCTATGGCCGACGAGCACAAGCCATGCTACATGTAGAAGCCATCCACATGGGTTTTGAGTCGGTTCGTTATCAAAGCATTTCCCTAGTACAAGACGCACTCATCTTGCTGAGGTTTCTCGTCGCAAAAAGGACCGTATACGTGCATGTTCATATATGCATATACACGATAAGCTGTATAAGTGATAGAACTAGCTAGGCTTCAATAAGGAGCATAAAGATTTCCCACCGAGGCAATTATGCACCAGCCCGGGCACAAGTTGCAGCTCCAAATGGTAAAGAGAGGTTGACAGATGAGGTTGCAATTTAGAATTGGCAGGGCCAATCCCTCTCTCTGTCCTTCATATATCACTTACACATATCCTCCCTCGTGACCAATCTTGTGAAGTTGTTGTAATGGTCAAAATGATAGATCGATGTACTTTGTCTGGACACTGATATAAGTCTCAATTCCCCCATATCATTGTCACTGGTCGTATAATGTTGTGCATGACTTATCTATAGATTTGTCTTTAATGCGATTCACAGGATTAATTAAATAAATATTTTGGAGGTTTTGAATTTAAATTCAGAAATTAGGAGCGGACACAAAAGGTCCTAATCATGTCAGAACGTCAAAGTTCCCAGGAAGAAGCAGAAGGTGAAGAAAATGATGGGTGAGAAATAAATTTCTGTACTTGATGTTAGAAAGAAACAGAGAGAGCAGGCAGAGAAATTTAATATGATAAATGTACCTTCTCTGGTAGACGGTCGTACTGTCCGTGAAATAAACAGCTCCCGTCCTGGCATCGATGTCGAGCGCGTTGGTGAGGTTGAAAGGGACTCCGCCGGAGGACGTCGCAAGCTGCTCGGCGACGCCACCTCGGGGCCCGACCTTCAGAAGGCCGAAGTAGGCGTCCGCCATGTAGAGGTCGCACGTCGCGCCGCTGAATTTGAGCCCCAGCGGCCGCCCGCATATCTGCTCCTTATCAGGGTCCGTGGAGCCGTCGCACGATCTCCTGTCCCTGACGATGAACGAGAGGAACTTGTTTCAGTCCCATGATCAAGATGGTCTCCATCATGCCTTTCGAGATCGTCCATGATCTATACAAATGTCGCTTCCTTCAGTTTCCCTTTGTCCTTCGGGCTTCCAATGTGGGGAGAAAATGCTAACGATATGAAACTTATATCAATTTTTTTTCCTGGAATTTTTCAGGATGAAAGTTTGGATCTTCGTATTTAGAGTTATTTCTGGTAAAAAAGGTTTAACAGCAGGCAGCGCGCATCTAATAATTATTTTACCGATCTATGCTTCAATAATTTAGCGGCCAAAACTCATTTAGAGTTCTTTGATTAGGAACTGGCCAGTTAGGAGTAGCTACCTACTCTAATTAATTTTAACTTACTATTGTGTGTGTGTGTGTGTGTGTGTGATATTTAATATAGAAAGTAAAACCTTCCGCAAGGGCTGTAATCCACACTCGAGGGCGATATAACTGATGCTAAATAAAGATCAAAGGTGATTAAGAAAAATTACACATGATTTGTCCATTTTTTTCTACAGTATCGTTTGTCTGTGTTGCTATAATTTCTAATGGGTAGATATATTACAATAGATTATCTCATGGATCTCTAATGCATTACCCACAAAGAAACATGGATCGAGCAAGTCACATAAGCAAAAAAAAAAAAAACTCTCCTTACACCCTAAAACTATGAGGTTCTTCATCTATAAATGCCAACTATATCTCAGAAAATTAGAGAATATTTGTAGGTCAACCGCTTCCGGACATCTCGAGCAATGACCTTGACTCAAACCGGATGGAGTGCCCTAACTATTCGCGTTGTCGCTGAAAAACTTCAGGACGTATCCATCATAACGTGCCTCGAATAGGGTATCTTAAAAAATATAATAGTAGAAAGAAAACAAGAAGAAGAAGAGGAGGAGAGGAAGAGGAAGAAGGGTAGGACCTACCCGCTTGGCGGCTGAATTTCTAGTTCTAAGCCAATGAGACTTCGTCAAATTGATATGAGTGATAAGTAAAGAGTTTTAATCCATGAATTTGGACTATTTTAACAATAGTCCTCCATATAATTGTGGAAAAATAAAACAGAAATCGTGATTATTACATGGAGTTAATCCAGTCTGATGTCGGAATGATTGATTATTCTTTTCCTTTTGCTTGTTCTTTTTCCTAAGAAACAGTTCAACGACGTATATCATCGACTTTAGGCTCACGCAAAACGCGAATCAGAATTTGAGATGCATGTATTGTGGAGAAGATGAAGCTCGTGAAGGGAAAGGGAGTGTCTAAAGTACTTGCATGCGAGAACGTTGTGCATGAAGCTAAATTTAGGGTTTCCTCGGGAGATGGAAAGACGTGCCTGTGCGCGGTAGGGACGGAGAACTCCCTCCACCCGAGGCGAGGCCCTTCCCACTTGAGGATCCTCCCGTCCGAGACGCCGACGTACGGGCCTCGGCCTTCGCAGTCGAAGGCGATGCTCTCGGGCCCAGTGACCTGCGTGAGGGCCAGCTGGTAATACCTCCTCCCGAGCTGGCTCGTGAACAACGTCTCGAACGGCGAAACCAGACTCGGAGAGGCGACGAACACGGCGAGGAACAAGAAGGAGAAAGAGAGAGGGCCGCGTTTCAGAAGAGGTTTCATGGTGTGCGTGTGGTCTCTTCTCCTTCGAGAGGGCACTCTGCACTATGCTGCTGTTGCAGAGGAAGGTGTCGTGTTGTGGAACGTGAAGCGATGTCTAAACATATAAGAAAAAGTGATGGGGATTTAGATGCTCTTGTCGGATCTCGATCCCTCCCTGCAACTGCTTGGCCTTTAATACGGGCGAACAGCGCCATCTTAAATGATCGTAGTTGGTGGCGTTGAAGCTAGCCCCCTCTACTTGTGCGTAATTTTCGGGTTCGGAAAAATCAGATATGCCCCTTTTCTAGGCTTTGTTATTAATTCGTTCAGGTCTCGCATTAAAAAAGAGTCTGAAACCATCTAGTCCTATTAAAAAAGCTTACTTGAATGCTGAGTATTATAACGCTGATTCACAAATCTTTTTCTTTTCATCACCTTTTCTTTCTCTTTTGATATTTTTAAGGATATGTAATAGAATCAAGAACTGCTCGAAATTGGACTTGACCAACTCAAAACTAGCGGTTTTCATAATGACTGACCCGGTTCATGATTTCAATTTACTGGAATCGATGAGTACCGATCTGATTCCTGATTATAGGTGTAGAGCCGCTCGCTCACTCGGACCAAACTGATACATACATACATACATACATATGTATTTAATATTTTTAAGTTTTAATTTTTCAAATTAAAACCTTAGTTTCCTCTTGGTCTCTCTCCATCTCTTGCCTCACTCATCTTGTAGCCTTGCCTACCTCTTGTCTCTCTCCATCTCTTGCCTCACTCTTGTTCTTAGTGGCCTCTAGCCTCATCGGTTGCTCTCGCTCTTGCTCTAAATTGCCTCTAGCCTCATTGATCCCTCTCTCACTCTTGCTCTTAGTCACCTTCGGCTTCCAACCTCATCGCTTGCCCTCAAGTCTCATGCTTCTTTTGAAATTGGGACATTTTGACCAATTCCTTGGAACCAACTAATGATTCCCAGTTCCAAAATGGGAATTACCCATCCTGAAATTGGTCACATCTTGATATTGATATTGTGGAGCAACCACATATGATTTAGGAAATGGCTTTTGTTTGGCCTGTTCTTTAAGCATAAATTGTATGACTTACTTTCCTTTTCAAACGAAAGTAAATACTTTAAAATTTACGAATTAGGAAAATTTTTCGTGAGATTAAATGAGCTTAATGAACTGTCCATATGTGCCTGTTTGAATGATTCGACTTGATGTCTAGCAGAACTTTAGAAAGTTGAAATAAAAGTAAATAATTAGTATTTCAAACAAAAGTCACTCATAGGAGAATACGTAGAAAAAGAAACAGAAATCATGTTAGCAGTGCATGTGAAACGTACTGGACCGGAGGTCTTGAACGCGTCACCTCCATACGATAATAATCTCTTGGATCGAAGCTAAAGCACGGCGCAAAAGATGTCGTCCGTCCTTTCCATTTGGCACCATTCAAACACTTAGAAAAGAAAGAATGTACCAATAGATCCATATGGATCGAATGACGCATTCGTAAATGTGATTGAGGGAAGAATCTATGCTTTTGATTAAGGGATACATGCATGCATGTATACAGATATTAAAGTTTGTTGCAATTGTAGGTAAGTAAACCGAAAAATTATCTAAAAAGTCATAAATCTATCATATGGCAACCAATTGAATCGCAAATCTTTTAATTTTGTCAATTTTATCTTAAACATTTTTTTAATAAATTACCAATATAGTCCTTCTGGCTAATTTTTATTGCAAGCAACTAACATGGTAATCCAATTAGTCCCAACCATCCCACCTGATGTGACTAGCTTATATGAATAATTTTTAAATTTTCTTTTCTTTTTTTCTTCTTTTTACATAAGGCTGGTCATTGACCGAGGGCTGGGGACCCCATTGGCCCTTGATTGAAGTCCTCACTAGTTGTAGGTGAGGATCGTCACCCTTGTGGCCGGTGAGCGTGTTCCTACCCTCACCCACCCTTACGATGGCCAACAAGGGCTCAAAGGGCAACACCCTTGCCCGTAGCTAGTGAGGGCTTTGTAGTTCTACTGTCCCTATGTAAAAAGAGAAAAATATAAAAGAAAATCGAAATAAACCAATAAAAAATCAAAAAATAAAATTTTAAAAAATTCCAAATTAGCATTGTCCGAGCCTCACCACGCCACGCCACATAAGACGGTTGACACTAATTGGAATGCTAGTGAGTAGTTTCCAATAAAAATTAACCGCATGACTATATTGGTAATTTATTAAAAGTTTTAAAACAAAATTGGTAATTTCTTAAGAAGTTTAACACTAAATTGATATAGTTGAAAGATTTAAAACTGAATTGGCAAATCATCAAAAATTTTAGGACTAAATTGACATAATTGATTATTTATTTATTATTTTATTTTTTCATGAGTAAACATTAGGTGCTCTCAAGAACCCCCGATGATCGTAGCATTTGACAGCGAAAATGTGTTGGAAACTTTTCTAGCGACCATTCTCATGTCCCCAACTGAATTCCTCGGGTCATTTGATCCTGAAAGACAGATGGAAATGACGAGATTACCTCATCGTGGGGGAAAAGGACGGAGAGACCAGACAAGGGATGTTGTCTAGGTCGCCATTATTTTAAAGACGATAAGTTTCAGATATGTTTTTTAACACTCTTCATTCAATGCACGTTATAAAAAGGCTAACAATTTGACAGCACAGACTAAGGAAAAGAGCCAATGAATCGAAATGGGAAAGGCGGGTTGCTGTACTAATTTGCCTCCATCGGCGGATTCATTACAGTTGTGATCCTGAATTATTAAAAGATAAAGACATGAATGGAACATGGAAGAGGGACGCTAGCCCGAACGAACCGTTTCCGTGTATTATTTCTCTTCATTTTTCGAGTCCATCAGGCGATCAACTTGCAGCCCAACTTGGTGCTGAACTCATCGTTGCCCTAATAATTTTCCACCTTCAATGAAAAAGTTGTCTAATTCCAATGTCAAACCCTGTTCGATTGCCTATATCTGCGTGATTCATTGGGGTTGAATAATGTAAGTCAGATATGGATAGTTTGAATATTTACTTATCTTAATAGCTATCTTATAAAACTTATAAATATCTCAGGGACTCTTAATGCCAAGTACTCATATTCAAATATTACACATTTGCAGTTCCTTCATTCTTTTTTATTCAAGCATTTGTAAATTTCATCTAAATGTCATAGGTACGTATTCAACAATTCCAACATCAGTTTTACTAAAAATTTTATAAACGTGCAACTCATCTAGATCTTTTCTTACAGCTTATCATGTCATTGACGGAAACCAATTATGCATCGCTTATGTGCAAGTTTTACAAATTTCTGAAACCAGTTATTTAATTTCTCATCTCTAATTTTTACACAAATTTTGGTAATAAACCTATGATCGTATGCATGTAAATGTAGATCCTATTTTGAAATATCTATAGGCCGAACTTTTAAGTTGATGGAACTAGATTTTTGCATTTACATCACAAAAGAAAGTTTATATTCCATGATTGTGCATGTTTTGCATCTAAAATTATTAGCAGTGCGATTTTTCAAGTCGATGAGAACAAAGTATTGCATCTAAGTTATAGGCTGCATTCTTAAGTCAATAATAAAAAAATTTGATGGGACAGATTCCCATATATAAATATAAAACGCAAAATTAAATACTTTAAAAGTTAGATCCCGTGATAAGAGCTAAATTCCATTATTGCGCAGTATCTGCATCTAAGCATATTGCATCAATATTCGAAATCGACTCTGGAAATTTAATTTCCTAATGTGTATCTTGCTGATAAGTATCAAATCTATGTCCAAGAAACAATAGAATTATGGATATTCCGGTAATATATGTTAAAAACAATTGTTTATGTATATAAAGATTCTATTTTGAAATATCTATATAATTGTTTGGAAATATTCTCTCTCTTTTTTGAAAGAATTTTCTTTCAATCTACGTTGATACTAACATTTAGGGTGATACCGCAAATATGGTTTAATCAACACAATGCACGAGCATCTTATTAATCTATATGATAGTTGGTGTGTGGTTGTGAACTTGTGATATGTCAAAGAAAATATAATTAACCCACCAAATAAAACTATTTCCACCCTAATCACCTCCTTGCAAGAAGATATACGACCCATGATAAATATTCATATGTGCATGGATTTAAGATTTGTTGCGATGTGCCTTCATTAATACCTCATTAAATCTCAATGTATCTATTGTCTATGCACTATGTCCTAAAATTCCACAACAATTTGTATTCACATGGATTGATAATTTGAATGAACGAGGCATTGAATGGATACTCGAATGAGATAGAAGACATCACATGCGGATAGGCATCATTCTAGTAGGCTAAATTCGAAAATGTGCGCTCGCTATTAATATTTGTTGAGTTTTTGAAAGGTTTTCAAGATACGTAATGATACACAAAAGCTCTATCAAGCTACCCTATGATGTGAGAAGTAATCCTTCAAGCTTCTAGGACTTGCTACTACCCATATCATCAAATTGGATGCGACTCTTTCCTATGTCTTTTCTTTCTAGTTCTTTTTTTTGTTTTTAATTATCAACACTTGGAAAGCTCATCCAATCTCGTCGATGATTAATTAGCCTTTACGACTTCTCCATAATACTAATAACTCTCTTGAATATCAAGTGGCAATCGATGTGCAATGATCCATCAAAGAGCAACTTGCTCTAGAGAGAACTTGCCCGCTTGTTCATCACAGAGTGGCAGCATTCGTTGTGACCGTTTTTGTCTCTATAATAATTTTGTGTTTGGAATAATTAATAAAACAATAGGACAGAAAACAACATTGGCAGGAAGTCAAACCCAAAAGAGAGATGATGAATATAAAAAGTATTTAAAATCTACTTCAACGCCCCTCTTGTGTGCAAGCCGGGTTATGAGTGACATGACTCTACTAACATGATAAGAAAGTCTTATTCAAAAACTTAAATTGATAAGTGAAGGGAAATTACATGAATATAAAAAGTATTAAAAAATGTTGTCAAGTAATGTAAGACTATACTTAAAAAAAGATGAAATGACATGTAGTCACCCAATATTCGACATTTCCTTTTTCCTTCTCCCCTGAAATAGGCTGGAATCGTAGAAGTGGGGCCATTGAGAATAATTAATTCAACAAAATATAGGCCAAATCCCCAAAATAAAACTTCAACTTTGCGAACGATCCTAACTTCTCAAACAGCTAAAAAGAGCTTTTGGACTTTTATTGGAGTGACAAAAGACCCGCCACAAGTTTGCTTGAATTAAAGTTCATAAATGTAAAGTATAAAATAGCTTCACAGATTGAAAGGTGAAGTGAATGAGTCCAAATCAAAAGGTTGGAACCCTGAGCATGTAAATTAAGAGGAATCGGAAATAATGGTGTTTTAAGGCTTTGTTAGCATAATAATTTTTGGATTATTATGATAATAATAATTTGTTGTAAGTCACAAATTTAAAGAAATGAACCTCACAATAATTTATAGTTATTTATTATTTGATTTTTTTATGATAAAAAACAAACTGTTATTTTTTATTAAATTAAAATTATTATCCGATCATTTCTCGTGTTTTAAAGAAGCGATGTTACCTAATTTTTGTTGAAGCATCCACATCATCTTCTTTGGTCTTGTCGAAGTGTCTCTTTACGCATGTCAGCCCCATTAAACAAGTTACTTGCCACAAGAGCTTGCGTAGATGACAAATGTTAGGGTGGGTACTTTTGTCCTTCAAGTAAAAGTTCAAAAGTTCTTTTGAATTATCGAAAGACAAGGTTTTCCCTTCTTTTCTTTTCTTTTTTTAACCTATGTGTGAAAGTTCATGATATTTTTAAGAGCTACCCTAGAGTCAATATCGCATTGTGTTGTCACTATTATGTTATTCGTTAGTTGAATATCATCTTACTCAATAGTGGTCTTACTCAATAGGTATTTAAAGATAATATTTTTCAATTCATTGATGATGTTATGTTGGTCAGGATACTCATGAGTTATTCAATAAAATTTTCCAAGAGGAAAAGGAGAATCCCCTGATTTAAGTAAAGAATCAATGCACACATAAACAAGCTATGGCCAGCTCTCATTGTCTCCCACTTTTGCTTCTAATCCTTTATTGTTTTGTCTCGACGTCTTCCCCTCCATTTTATTTTCGTTAATTCGTGAGACGATGAGGAGTTATTCCCTTGGATTGGAATCTATCCTCTATTCTAAGCATTAAAAGTTTGGCTTAGGACATAATTTTTGCGGTGAGATTATGAATTGGTAATCGGGTCACATTTAGAACATCAACGTTTTTGCTGAAAATTGTGGGACATTTGGTTGGGCATGAGCTTTAAAAAGCATTCAAAATTTTAAATTAAGTCAAATTTGACTGGCAAATTGGGATAAATTTTACTGATTGTTCAGTATAGGAGCGAAAGTTGAGCTTCAAGTGTATTAATTATGATAAATGAAAACATAGCAGTTAAGTTTTGCGACCTGATTACTGATCCTACTAAGGTTCATCGGTCCTCAAATTGTAGTCTTTCATTGCACCAAGACTAATGAAAATCATCATGTTAGAGATAAGTAAGATAATTCTCTATGATATTTTCTTCTATTAAAAATAATAATGATTTTGTTGGTTTATTGTATCTCTCAAGATTGTGTGTATATCTTTATTTGAATACGCATTTTTTGTTTGATATATGTTAACTTTGATAATAATCTTCACTATGATACATTGAAATATATAGAATATTTCTCAACCTTCTCTTCCGCATTATTATTTTTTCCATGATATTAAAACAGGAGGATCTTTCAAACAATTAGCAATGATGATATCAAAATCTCACTCATCGAAATAGCCTATGACCTATGATTCATGTGAATGGGCCTCCTTTGTAAAGCTTTATAAGAGCCATCCATCTATCGAAATTCTTACGACGTCACTCGGGCCAAAGTTTCTTGATCGTGGAAGTGAGGAGGAAAATTCAATTTCAACCACCAATCTTTTATAGATAAAAATAATAGTGGCCTCACTAGAAGACACATCTCTTAACTATTTTTATCTTCGGTCGTTTCTGCATTTGGACTTGTTAAGCAGTCCGATCCATTGATTCCCTGACCATTTTGTCGAAGATTCCCCTTTTCCTCATGTTGGAAGATAGACATTCAGCCCTAATTTTGATTAGAAATTGTTAATATGGACGCCAATAATGCCACTAACTTGAACAGTTTCTTTTAAACTTGATTTATTTATTTCTTTTATTATTTCTTTTCATTTTCTTTTCCTACCAAGTCTGCCAAGGGTCATCAACCGACCCTTGCCGACCACAAGCGAGAGTTGGCCAACGACCCTCACCAAATTTGCAAAAAAAATTAAAATATTTTTTTTAAATCATAAATTTTAAAATAAATTATAAAAATTGTCGGCGTCGAGATTTCCGGTTAAAATTGGCTGAATTGACTCAATTGATAAAATATGAAAAATTTTAAGACTTAATTATTACATTTAAAAAATTTGAAATAGAATTGATACAAATAGGATTTTTTTGATAATTTTGTTTAGAAATATGTATTCAAAACAAACGAACAAACAAAATTCCGAGCAGGAAGGACAAAAGTTCCCAGAAAATGCTGCAAATCGATGCGCGTGCAAGGCGTGGGCCCACATCAATGGCCATTCCTATGATGACCGACATTGATTCAAAGCACCATGTCAACTTGCCATCGACAGCTTTGATATGGTCAAAGAATAAGATAGCCAAGGCAATTTAATTAGTCGTTCATGCACCGGACCTAATGCAAACTTCCACTCGAGTGCATTGATTCCGAGGCCATACACAGCTCAATCAATTATCTTCTTTGACCATTCACTCCCATCAAAGCCCCTTGCTTCAATGATCCTGTCGGCCAATGACGTCAATAGTAGTCCTATATTTCGAAAAACGCTTTGCGGTGTGCCAAATACATGCAAACCCAATTCATTTCAATTCTTAGATCGTACAGATCCCGTGTTGGGCTCGCCCACTTTAAGGGCTCGGACGTTGCTTCCCAGTTCCTCTCTCGACAATCCCATGTCATGAAGCATGAGATTGAAGTATCCCAAGCCAGTGATTAACTTCCATGTTGTAATACTACCTATGTAGTAACTTTCGATATAGAGCTATGACTTTTTGAATGGAGAAACAAAGGATCGCACAACTTTGTTTGTCATTGTCAGAGTATCTCAAGCGATATCTCATGAGTCATGATTCCCAAATGCAAAGAGAATCAAGTCCCGGAGGGGGAAAGGTTTAGGAGTTAATCTGCGAGATTTCGGTTGTTGAGTTTTAGGATTGGAAATAAGACTCTTGCTTGATATTGGCCTCCTTGGTTCTTCAGAAGACGTTTGAATAAGAAATGATTTGCTGTTTAAAATTTTGTTGGTGGGAGTAAAAGAGACTTCTCGGAAAGTTTAAGGCCGATTGAACGTTCAAAACGCTTTGCTTAATCAATTTTCTATAGTGCTAAAAGCTACGAGGCTGGAAGCCAGCTTTTCATTGCTAGTACTATATTGTAATCTACCTTAGTTTATTAGTTATTTGAATCTTACATATGTGTGGTACATATAGTTTAGGAGCTCAATAGGAGAAAACAAGTTATGCATAGGTTAAAAGAGAATTCTCCAAGAAGTCCTACACTTATTATATAGCTGTCAATTTAGTCATAAATATTTTAATTGTGCCAATTTAGTTTTAAACAATTTAACGATTTGCCAATTTACTTCTAAACTTTTTGATGATTTGTTAATTCAGTCATCCTGACTAATTTTAATTAAAAGGCACTGATGTGGCAATTAGTTAGCTCCAATCATCTTACATGATACTGAAATTGATATTGATAATTTTTGCAATTTTTTTCTCCTTTTTTTCTTTTCTTTGTCTTTGTCTTTTTCCTTTTTCCCTTTTTTCCTCCACCAGCCATCACCGAGGCACTCGCCAAGGGTGATGGAGGGAAAAAGAGAAAAAGAAAAAAGTAAAGTAAAGAACAAAAAAGGCAAAAAGGAAAAAAGGGGAAAAAGACCAAAAGAAGAAAACACAGAAAAAATCAAAAACACAATTCAAAAAACTATTCATGTTAGTGGATTACCAATAAAAATCAACTAGAATAGCTTAATTGGGAAATCATTCAGATGTTGAAAACTAAATTGACAATCTATCAAAATATTTACGATTAAATTGACACAATTCAAATAATTTATAACTAAATTGATACAATCAAAAGATTTCAGACTGAATAGACCATTCCACAATAAATTTATGACTTTTTTAGATAATTTTCCCGGCATAGGTCGGTCAAGCCGTGGCCATTCCGTTTGCCACTCCATCCACTTGATTGGTGGGTTAGGGGGTTTCTAGAAGGGTCACAAGTCAACGAGGGGTGAGGGAGTCAACAAAACTTCAGCCTCCACGAACGAGGGAAGAGAGAAGAATTCAACGATCTCGTGGACGTTGACACGGCAGGACTCTACTCGTGCAGTTCCATAGCATGGCGCAGAGAAGAGAAGAGAGAAGAGAAGTGGGAGTGTCGTCGAAGTCAAAAGTCGAAGTCGTAGGAAACGCGCGTGGGAGTCGGCCCGAAGGAATATGATTTGAAGATGCCGCGGATCATTCCCGACCTCGCTTTCCTACTCGTATTGCGTTCGTGCTGGCTTTTGTGGAAAGTCTCGCGTAGATTCCGCAGGCCAACGTCGGCATCTTGATTCCCCCACGACAAGGCAAAAGTTCGGAGTCACCACACGGAGTCTAAATCGGACTTTGGAATGGGGTCTTGGGTGTCGGGGGGTTCAATTCGGGGATTCGAAGATCACCGCATGCAAATCTCAGAAATTGCGTGCAAACCATTATGAATTAAGGACATTACCATCGGACTCTCCGGATGATGGGCCATTGCTTTTAAAAGAAAGATTTGTGGAAAACAAAGGGAATAATTTAGCTACGTTGAGTTGACTAGACAAGTATATTTAATAGGGCCATATGTGATATGATTGAAAATTCTAATGGAGAGAATATATGCGGCTCGATATAAGATATTCTGCAAAGAATATATGTCTTTTCGCTCCTTTTTTAAAAGGGGTTTATTCATTGGCTTAATTTTTTGTTAAAGTAAATAAAGAAAGCAAAGGACTCGTGGGACTAAAGTACGTGGAATCATGGATAAGTGCCTGTCGAATCAAGCTTAACTATATGGGGAGATTCTCTTAAGGCCGCAGATGCCTTCCAAGAAATCCTTAAGAACATTCACCAACATTTTTTTTAAAAAGAGCACATAATTGAGAGGGAAAATTAAGCTTTAAGCGGATAATTATTATTTTTTAGGTGACGAATTCAATTGTGAAAATTGCTCATTGCAATTGCAATCGCTTGATTCAATCATGCCCGCAATTCTACATACAAAGAAGTTCTTGCCACAAAAAAACTTGCATTAGGAGAGAAGTTCTTGCCTTCATGATCACTCACAAGAAGTTTCTCTATTGTAAGTTTTTGGAGAAATCAGTTTCCATTGATCTAATGGTAGATTGAAGTTTTTTAAATAGATTATTTTAAATAATAAACTTGAAAAAAAAATGTAGAATGAGAAAGATTGAACAATAATCTTGAATTGGTGAAAGGTTTTATGTGAAGAAAAACGGGAATTTTAAATAAAGGAATTTATAACTATTTTTTAAAATACCCACTTAAATCATACCATGTAATTAGATTTATAATCGTAATATCTTTTTCCTAAATAAAATATACAACCCGTGATCGTCTCGACCGTGCTAGTGAAAGCTTTAGAGAAGTTAGAATAGGAGAGTCTTGTATCTTTTCCTTTTCTTTTCAAGATATCTTTGATTACTGATTTTACACATCATGCCCATGGGAAGTTATGTAAAAGTTATATCTCTCACATTTTTCAACACTAAATTTTGTGTATTTTCCGTTCTAAGGTCACCTTTTTGGAAATAATTCTCATATAATGATTCATATATTTTGGGTTAAGTATAGATTCGTTCCGTCAAGTTTCAACATTCATGCGATTTGATCCTCTAACTTTTATTTTGTCAAATTAAGTTATTCAACTTTCTGAATTTATGTGAGGCACTCTAATAAATTTATAAAAAAAGAAAGAAAGATAAATACGTGGTTTATTATTTAATTATTCTAATACTCCCCTTCACACTCAATCTGATCTTTTACCTAGTACTAAGTGTGGAAATTTATTTAGGGAGATAAATGGGGTTGGAAATATTCGAACTTAGTACTTTCAACTCTAATACTATGATAGTAGGATCACAATTGATATAAGATAAATACATGGTTTATTATTATTCTAATAGTTAAGTGAATTGCAAGTGTACATTATTTACAAGTAATAAAGTGAGGAGTTAGTATTGTTCCCATCAGGATTGTCTCTAATTATCCAATTACTTATCAAAGACGGTCAATCCAAAGATCTAGCTAACTAAGTCGAAAATGCAAATAAAAAGTGAACTAAACCAATTAAAGGACTAAAACATAAAAGAGCCGAACCTTAAAAGAATTCAAAAATTATTTAAAATTGCAAAGTAAACCTAATCTAAAGCAAACCAAAAATTAATAAAGCAAATTATCAAGATTTTAACCAAGATCACAAAGCATTAGAATGTCCAATTTCACTTAACCACTCACAATCAATTCTCTTAACTTGTCATGCAACAAATTAATTCCCAATTTTGTTGGTTAAATTTTTTTAAGTTAGATTAAAAGTTGACATTAGTTAAATAATCCATACCCACACTAATCTTAGGTAAGTTTAAACTACCTAAAAACATTAAGTTATTGTGGAAATTCCCAAATTCAATCTAAGTGGTCACAACCTAGATCTGCTATTGCAACCACACAAACAACCTAGCGTAGCTAGAGATTTAATTTATGATTCAATATCACTAGTACACATGCATGCAATCTCCACCCGATATTATGCATACATCAAAAATTATTTAAAATGTTGATCAAACTTCCAAAAGCATTAAAATCATGACAGAGAACACCACAATTAAAATAATTATATTACATGAGCAAGCCTTGAAAATCAATCAATTATGGTTAAGATCCATTATAACTCTTAACAAAATAAATTTAAAACATAGTTAAAGCTAAACTAACAACAAAAGTTAAAGAAAACATAATGCTAAATTAAAACAAATTCATAAATTCGAGTCATAAAGAGTTTTAGGTTTGTCTCTTCCTTTTCTCTTTGACATGTGCCAACTCTACTGATAAAATGGAAGAATAAGGGCTCACTAAGAAAATCTAAAATCTCCCTCAAAGATGGTGTCTCAAAGACTCGTTCGGCTCATGAAATCTAGCCTCAAAAAATCTGCCTTTGGTTAGCCCCCTATTAAGTCTTGAAAATGACTACTCCTTCTCTCATTGATTTTCTTAGAATCTAGCTTCAATTATTGTTAAATTCTTCAAATTTTTATCTTAGCTGGCTTTTTTTTCAAGATAAAATATTTTGAAAAATACCGAGATATTTTGGAAGATATTGGGGCATAGCGATTGATTTGCAAATCCAACAGACACGTGGGAAAATTATACGTATGGTCCTAGCATGTTCAGTAAATGATGTACATGCTCCCTTATGAGTCTAGAAGTTATATTTCCTACAAAATTCAATAAAATTACACGAGTAACAATTAAAATCACCAAAAAATTATCAAAATTTAGCAAATACCAAGCTTAAATTTGTAAAAATACTATATCTAAAATAGAGTTATCACAACCAAACAGTTGAATTAATTAACAAGATGATATTACTTATGCAATAAAAAATGATACATGATAATGACTCGATGCTAAGTGAGTGGGAAAAAAAAAGGTAAGAAAAAGAAATTGTACAACATGAGTTATGTACCATAAACAAAACATCACACCGTGAAAATTAAAAAGAAAAAGTCGGAAGAATTGATTGGAGGGGATAAAAATTAAGAGAACCCAAGTTTGCCCGTATCTTAAAAAGTCCGAGGATTCGAGTACAAGAAAAATTAAAAGTTACTTTGTAAAAACAATTTAATATAATTAATTTCGTTAAATCAAAATTATTCTTGGAAAAAAAAAAGTGCAGCTGGCGTTTGTCCCCAATTTTATGCTTCTCCTTTTAGCTTTTTAGGGCGGGAGATAGATATAAAGTAACTTTGCCCCTCTCTCGCCCTCCCTTCCTCCCTCTCTGTCTCGTCGTCGTCGGTGCTGTTGTTTCTGCTACAAAAGGAAAGAGTTTTCGACCCTTCGTCGACCTTCAGGAAGAGAAGGTAAAATCTCTCCTTTCCTCCCCATCGTCTCCGCCGAGTCTTCTGTCGCCGTCCGTCTCCTCACCGTTTCTCCCAGATCTGCGCGCTTCTCTCTCTCTTACTATCACCCCCGTCCGGCCAGATCCATGCCGGCCTAATTCGGCGCGGGTCTCGATTCGCCTGCCCATTTGCCATCGTGGGTTCGCGCCAAGTTCGCGCATTTCAGCTTCCAGTACTGATCTGCTGGGCTAATTGCCCAGCTTCGGTTGTAAAGGCCAGGGGGGCGTGTTTGTGAATGGATGGTTGTTTTCGGGTCTCTCGACCCGTGAGTTGAAACGCGAAAAAGGAGCTTGCTTTGCTGATTTCTGGTCGGTTGTGTGCTTTTCCTCTTGAGGCAGGTGTCGCAAAGGAGGCTTCTCAAGTGCGTACTCTGGTAAGGGACGGGGATGGGTTATATTGGGGCGCATGGAGTGGCCGCTTTGCATAGGTACAAGTACAGCGGCGTGGATCATTCTTACCTTGCGAAATACGTACTGCAGCCTTTCTGGAGTCGTTGCGTCAACTTCTTTCCGCTATGGATGCCGTGAGTACTTCTTGCCACCGTAATTGTTAATAAGCATCGTTGCCCATGGAAAAGAGATGTTTGCCATGATCTAAAACAAGACTGAGGAGTATGTAAAAGCATAATCACTGTTCTCGATTTTTTTCGAGTGTTAGTTGCACAGAAAGAACATGACTTGATAATTGAACGTTTCCACTTTCCAATCTTGGATTTGGGCATACTTTTCTTCCTTTCTCAGCACTCTGTATATCAGTATAATGATTCAGAGAAGGGTAAATAGCTTTTGTGTGCATTGGAATACGTTTTGCTTGCTCTTGTGTGTACAATCTGCTATTACATAATGATATTTTTCCTATTGCTGGTAATTGCTGACCCTCTGAACCTGTTGCTTTGCATGGTTTTCTGCGTCATCTCCAGGCCAAACATGGTAAGATATTCTATGTTGCGCTTGAGTATTTTGATTGGAGTTTCTTGTGAGTAATTCTGATTGTTTGATGAAATTGACTTCTTCGTTGCTTTTCTCAGATTACACTGACCGGATTTTTGTTCCTTGTGACCTCTGCGTTGCTTGGCTATGTGAGTGACTTCTCTTTAAAGATGACCAGTTCGGGACATAACTCATTCAATGAAACATTAGTGTGGTTCCTTTGTTGCCAGTGGCTACAATGAATTTGCAATATCAATTATTGATAGCTGTGTCTCCAGAGGTTGACTAGGTTTACTCTGAATCTGCTAATATCTCGATAAATAGACTTTTGTGCTTGTATCTAAAGTCAGAACAGGTCTGCAGCCAGTTATGCCCGTAAGGATTTAGACCAGGATTCTCACTTCTTTGAAGATACGAACCGATAAAATTACGAAAGATTATTTTGTATTTATGATACCTTGATGGGTAATCAAGAGATTCCGTGAAATTGTCATTGATGGTTTTCTTTTATTGTTTCTCATTTAAGATGTTTGAAGATATACCTTTTCTGTTTTTTGGTTTACTGCGGAGGCCTAGCATTGCTTATAGTGGCTAGTGTGGTGAATTTTGTACCTTACAAGGCAGTCTTCAATTTACTGTTGTCTTGCATACATCTCCGCTTCCTTACTGAATTGGTGCTAGATATTTGTTTCTGAAAGAAATCCATGTGAAAGTGACCTAAACGTGGTGGGAGACACTCGAAGTTTTTATACCTGAAAAAGGACAAATGATGCTAGAAGCAGGTTTCTGAGATTAATTCCATGCTTACTTTTGTCATGAGGGCTATGAGATTCTTTGAAGGCTTTGCTTATTTGGGTTAAGCATCTGAAGATCATTCTTTCTGCTGCATTTTACTTTTTGCTGCTTCTTTCCTCCAGATATATTCTCCTCAATTGGATTCACCTCCACCTAGATGGGTTCATTTTGCACATGGATTGCTTTTATTTCTCTACCAGGTATGCTCATGAGTATGAAAATCACTTTGTGCGCAAGTATGTGTTGATGCACAATCTATTCTTGCATCTTGAAATGTATTTAAATTGTCTCTTATGAAAAGACTTTTACTTTTCTATGAAATTCTTTCTTTCTTGCGTGAATGCTATGCCCCAATCCATACTCTCATCATTCGCTTTTCATTTGAGAGTATTAAGTACCTGGGACAAATGTGATATCATGTTTACAACCTGGGCATTATGTCATGCAGGATCCTTTTAGATTTTATAAGTACTTTTTCCCCTCTTTGCTTTTCTCTATTGTGAAGAGATACGAATAAATACATGCAGATCTTAACTCTCTCCTTTTCTCCCTTTAAGTTTTTAAAATCAGACCAACTTTGACATTAACTGATATGGGGGAATTAGACGTGTAATGCACGCATCTGAAATGAATGCACATGAGCTGCACCAGAAGAAGTTACCAGGGACGATTTGAATAAAGTCTACTGCTGAAGTTACATATTTTTTATTGCCAATTTTCTGAGTGTTGCCAAACACTGTCAGATCTCTTTTGTTCAATCTTTTGGAGCAGTCTTCCTCTTTAATCATGTTATTTTTCACCTCCTATAGGTTGTGAGAACTCTCTTGGATCTTAAACATTTTTCCTCGTCTAAATGATTGTTTGTATATCTGGTTTCTTCCTTTTCTTATAGTGATTTTTCCATGGAAATCACTTATTTAACTTCTGATGTCACCAGACATTTGATGCTGTTGATGGGAAGCAAGCTCGACGGACAAATTCTTCTAGCCCACTTGGGGAGCTCTTTGATCATGGTGATTCCCTTTTCATGTACTAGACAAATATATGCTACTTAACACTTGTTGTGGAAGTATGATGCACTGATTCCTGTTATTGCCAACTTCTTGCAGGATGCGATGCACTTGCATGTGCGGTATGTTTTCACATTTTCTTTGGGACACTGGTTACCCTTGGCAAGATAAATTCACCCAAGTTCTGTTTGCTATTGTTCAGTTTGAAGCCTTGGCTTTTGGGAGCACTGCCATGTGTGGAAGATACACTTTTTGGTTCTGGGTGATTTCGGCTGTACCATTTTATTGTGCTACATGGGAACAGTACGTAATTCCCATTTTGATTATTAGAGTTAGGAGTTGGTTATTTAAGTTGTGGTTGTGGACTGTATGATCAAAATATTACATCATAGTGTGTAATGCAGTTGTCTCCATTTATTTCATGTTCTTTTATTTTTTCTAAGAATTGTGACCACTTGGTTGGGACCTTAGGTTGACAAACTTTTCTGGGTTAATTGCAATGGCTTCTTTATTCCCCTGGATATGTTGTTCTTTTTATTTATAAGTTCATTTTTTTCTTGCTTGTGTAGATATTAGTGGTCAGGTTGGTTCTCTTAGTATGTGGACATGCATGAATTTTTGTTGTCTTTGGTTTTAGTACCGTCGACAATTGGAAGAAGTTACTGAAAGAGGACCCTCGTTGTCTTTTGGATGCAGCTATTTTACCAATACTCTTATTCTTCCAGCATTTAATGGACCAACAGAGGGTCTCATGATGATTTACATGAGCCATTTTTTCACGGCTATTGTTGGTATGATCTTTTAGTCGCTGATACTTCCTTAAGCTCAAGTGGTCCTTGTAACTTTGATTTGAACGCTAGGTTTTGTTTCTATCTTCCTACTTTCATGTTAATAGATTATGCATATTTCTTTCTCATTCAGGTGCTGAGTGGTGGGCCCAACAATTTGGGAAATCTATTCCGCTTATTGGTTGGGTGCCCTTCCTAAGCGGTAAGACTGCAGTGTTCATCTTGTTTCTTTTATCTCATCTACATGAACAGTGTGTATTAATATTTGCAAAACTAATCAGTATATTAGTCCTTTAGGGCAGTCCTTTGATTTCTGAATTTTTATTCTTTGCATGATTCTTTTATTTGTTTGGGTGCATAGTAGAAAGTTATTGTAGCACCTGCTACTTTATGGTTGTTGCTATCAAACTAGCTGTAAGGGTTCCAAGAGAAGCCTTCTATTGCTTGATATGCATGACATATAGTAGAAAAGGCTTGATTTGTCTGTTTCATCCATTCAGTACATTAAGGATGATTATTTATGTGAGCCTATGATGGTTTATGCTTTAAATTGGAGGTATTTGTTTTATTTACTACGCATTGGGAATAAATTACCAGACACAAAATGATTAAATGGTTTCTTTGCTGTATGACTTTCTAGATGCAGCCTTATATATTGTTTTAGGTCTCATCCATGTTTCCGAGTTACTTTTTTCTTAATAAAATTTGTTTTCTGTGCAATTCTTTTTGTCTGGCTGATGCTTTTCTTCTAATTTTTGATATTTCACATCATCTATTGCTTCTCTATATTTACGTAGCATTTTTTCCCTTTTGGCTTCAGAAGTTCCTGCCTTTAAAGCTGTGCTGTTTTTGATGATAGCTTTTGCTGTCATACCCACAGTTACATTCAAGTAAGCAAAATTTTATTGTTTTTACTTTTCCTTTGCAGCATTTATTTGTATTACAGTTTATTTTTTTGGTCTTATCATCATTGTTCCTTCTTGGAGGTGTCATACTAGTAGTTCATTGCTGAGCTCATCAGTACTGAGTAGGCCACATCTTGAAAATTTAAGCAGAAGACACTACCTATGAAACCATGGCATCTAGTCTCATCAGTGTTTTAGACAGTAGTTAAAATAAGGATAGCTCGTACCTTGACCTACATCATCATTGGAGAATGAGGTGAACTCTATTCTCTTTCTGTACCTCATATGTTCAACTTCATCTTTGTTATGGTCTTTGTAGCATCTCAAATGTTTATAAGGTAGTTCAGGCAAGGAAAGGAAACATGTTGCTGGCACTGGCAATGGTACTGACATGACCTGCTGCTCTTTTGTTCTCTTAGTCTGTGACTTGTTTTGCAACTGTACAATTACTTGACTGATCTATTTTATTTTGCCCTCAGCTTTACCCATTTGCCGTTCTCCTGACAGGAGTGCTTGCATGGTATGGCTTAACTGTCATGCATTTTATATACTCTTTTGTGGTGTAATGGTCCTTCTCATGGCTACTTCTTGAACTACACAGGGATTATTTGTCGCCATCAGATATAATGGGCAGATATCCTCATTTGGTTGTTGTGGGGACTGGACTTGCATTTGGGTTCCTTGTGGTAGGTAACATGTTTTGGGATTGTGTACTCCTCAAGTCTTTCTGTTTTTTAAGAATTTGCAGGAAAATACTATGTGAAGAAGATTGAGATGATTAATTGTTCTTAGCAGTATCAGCATGATTACCTCTTCCCTAGAAAACCACATGAAAATTTAACTTGCCGAAGTTAGGGTAAGAGAGTAATTCAATTTTATCTACCTTGAGTGGTGGAGCTCCATGTGACAAGGAAAACTGCATTTTTTCTGTTATGTTGAACAAAAAGCTGGTACATATAGGTAGCAGTAATTAGTTTGAAAAAGTTTGGCATGTTTTTTCTAAAGCAATTGCAATTCTTGTTTACTGTTCGTTTCCATCGGGGAATCTTTTCATGAAAAGACCTCCAGAATTACTGGATACCATTTTTCTCGTCATGGCTTGCCAGCTGATTTTACTTTGTCATAGAGTAGTAGCTCTACATCTCTTTACATTCTTACCGTCACCATATGCTATGATGTGTGTCCCAAGTGCTTCAAGGTTGGCAAGGATGAGGAAATGTGGGAATAAATACTTGCTTGATACATAGGACAATTCCACCCGTAGACATCAATGCAGTTTATGTATCTGTGAAGAATTGGATATTCACAAATGATTATTCTCTAGAAGAATGGTGGTCCTGATAAGAATTATCACATCTAGCATTCAGCCTTTTGTCAACGTTTCCTCTTTCTTTTTTCTTTCCCGAATGGCCACTACTCCTTTTTGCTGTAGAGTACTGCTTTCTGGCCTCTAGCCCTTGAAATTTAGTGTTTTCATCCAGAGTTCCTAGGATTACTAATCTCACTTCCCCCTTTTAGAATTTATGGGCAGCATGATTTTGATGATTATTTTTCATGAGTTAAACATCATCTTGAATATATTGTGTTTTGAGCTTTTTAGAATTTGAATTCTTAGCTATGTTTTTTTTCCTATACATAGGTTGAAAGACAGCATCCCTTGTGGGATGTTGTATATTAACATGTAATTTAGAGCGCATTGTTATTGCTCTTGCAGTGTCAAACTTATGTGCTGGTGTGTGTCTACTCATTGGTTCCTCCTTCTGTTTCTACATTATTTCTTGACATAAGATCTTTTGACAGGGAAGGATGATTTTGGCCCATCTGTGCGATGAACCCAAGGGTTTAAAAACTAATATGTGCATGGTAAGAAGCATTTCATTGCTAAGATAACCATAATTTGGACATTTTATTCTTTTCTCCTTGCCAGAATTTATAATATAGGTTTGTTAAGAGGAAAATATGCTCCCTTATTTGATGGTTTAGGTTCATATTGAAACTAGGTAGCATTTCACTTGGCAACTTCAGTTAGTAAAGACTTTGATCCTTTTTCTGGGAGAGAACTTGTTGTGGACCCAGAACATCCCAGAATTATTTCAAATGAGTGGTTCTGGACAGAACTCCCCAACTTGATTGCCAAAGCTGTTAACGTTATATCTTTTTATACAGTCCATAGTTTGCTCAAAACCCCCCTCCGCCACCCCCCAAAAAAACCCACGGAAAAAAAAAAAAAAAGGGATCATTTTTTTTTTCTTTTTGGTGATAAGTAGGAAGCAGATCTCATGTTGGCTGGTGTTGGGCTTATTAATGATGTGTCTCTGGGAAGTGAGTGGAGCGTCACTGCTCCAGCATGTCTTTCTTAGACTCTATTGTTATTCATCACAATGGATAACTATTTGACAAGTGAAAAACACAATCTCTTTGGCTGGTGATGGGCTTTAATGATGTGCCCCCTGGACATTGTTCATATACTTCACAGCAAGGGAAAAACTGATTTATTTCTAGTGTTTGGCTAACTTCGGAAATTGGAAAAACTAGAAGTTCAGCAAAATTAAACAGGAATTACTTGTTTACTGAGTCATATCTACACAAACTCACTAATATTTGTAATTTGTGATGGTGAGGGAAGCAAACTTTGTCTACTCTGATGATGAGGTATATGAGACAGATGATTTAGTATCGATAAGGGGAATGGTTGGTGTATTCCTTGGAATTTATCATACTCATTGGTTGCTTGAGAATTTGATTTGTGAGAGTTATCAAGTCAATTTTTATGGAAAACAGAATTACTAATCTGTCTTTACATTGGTGTAGTCTCTGCTGTACCTTCCTTTTGCCATTGCCAATGTCCTGACTGCTAAACTGAATGACGGGTATGTCTCATGGTGTTGTTCACTTAAATAATGTTTTTGTTTTGAATATCTTGGTGAGGAGATACCACTGCTTACATTCACTCTCATATCACAGAGTTCCTTTAGTGGATGAGTTGTGGGTTCTTCTGGGTTACTGTATTTTCACAGGTACATGACTTGCATTCTTAAACATGCTCAATTTAATTGATGCAATGATTCTATTTCTGATGGTGACTAACATGATAAAGTCTTAGTGTCATGACAAGAATCTTGTGGCTGCAATATACCTTTTTTTTTTTTTTTGGCATTAGGATAATTTGTTTGTTGCTGTAAGAAACTTCCTTTTTTATTGCCTATATAAAAGTTTCATGTTTCATATGCTAACTTTTTGACACTCTTGTTGAATACAGCGGGGCTCTACCTACATTTTGCTACATCCGTTATACATGAAATTACAACAGCCTTGGGAATCTGCTGCTTCAGGTATGGATGCAAATATTCAAGAAAGTATGCAATGTGCTCCTTATGTTGGTTATGTTTTTCCCAGCCGACCTTGTCTCGAAATTAGATTCGTTGCGTGGAATTACTGGTAGTGGGGACACACAAGTCCGTGAAAACTCTGATGTTTATGTCATATAAGATTTACAGAGAACTCAATCTGTGGTCTGGTAAATCACAATATTCACATGTTTTTGTTTATTGTCAACATTCTTGGACTTCCACATTCCTGTGCCTTGATTGGTCGCGAGTCACAAGATTATAGTGATTTTGATCATTTCTGTTGATTTTTCTCCTGCCTGCCAGCATCATTGCTCTCTGTTAATTTTGGTTGGTTTCAGTGTATTACTCTAATTTGCATTAACATTTTTGGTAATCTGAAGTTGCATAATAGGATGTTGACCTCTTCCAGTTTGTAGCGACTATACATTTTCTGCCTTCAGACTGTCTGTCACATCTTGTTCGCATCACTGTGCCCATGTTCATACAGTGTACCCATTATTTGTGACTGACTCATCGTTATTTCTCAACTACAGGATAACTAGGAAGGAAGCTTAGACTCTTTGACTTGGTTGGCTTTCAGGTATATCTCCATTCATTGCGTTGTTTCTGTTTTTCTGTTTTTCTGTCATTTATGGTGATGAAATGAAATTTTTTTGTTTCAGTTATGCTTTACAGAGTTGCGTTTATCAATAATGTCTTTTTTCCTATTACTGTCATCTGCCTTTGTTGAAATTATGCAGCGGATCAGGAAGTTGATGAAGAAAAGTGGAGGAAGTGGCTCGACAACACTTAGGACTATACTTTTCAATGATAGTATCAGGGGTTTTAGGCATGTAAAATATCCTAATACAGTGTACTGTATTGGCTTTTTATTGAGAGGGCTGTTCGAGCTGAGAGAGAGAAAGGCTTTTCAGCTTTTTTATTAGAGGGCTGAGCGATATCTATAAGCAATTATTGACTGTTGAGTATCCTTCTACTGCTAATTCCCCATTTTTTGTGCAACTATTCTGTACTTTTCAAAATACATATTCAAAGCATTTAATTTTATTGTGTTTTATCTTCTTCCCAGGATGGTGAATTGTTAAATAGAAAACATATTGCCGTGGGTGTCATTTGATCACAATGCCTAACATGTTTGGGCCTTTGATTGTGCTTGCGCATGTCTATACTTTTGACCACGCAGAGGGAGACACAACGATGTTGGATTACCTCATGCTTAAGATGCACTTGAAAAATGAGCCTACTCACTCCATGTGAAGAGATCATAAGATTTTTACAGCAATCCTAGCTGCCTTTTACAATTTGATATATGGTTTTTGGTTCTAGGCCACTTTATGCAAGGCGTGAGAGACTGTTGTCTCTGTTCTTCAACTGTATATGGTCAATGAGAGATGGAGATGAGCTCTTACCAGGGCGCGCTAGACAAGACGATCTCCTCGTCCTTCCGCTAAACAATACTGTCCTGTGGGTATTAAACTACTTGGATTTGTGGAGATTAAAGGTGGCGATGCCAACTCTTCGTTTTTGTTCTTTTGGGATTTGACAACCAGTAATTATAACCCCATAAAAGAGGTTTTTCTCATAGTGCACAAAGAAGACTCGACAAATGTAGTTGAATAGGTGATGACTACAATCTCAAGTGCCAACTTGTATGAATGTCTTTGTGTAGCAGCCATACCCACGTAAAAGTGTAACGATTGGAGAATCCAGCCAATAATAAACGAGAGTTTCAAAATTCTAATGCAAAAGCTGACTATGACATATGACACCTATGAGTATTTTTCTTTCTTATACATGATATCAACAGCTTGTCAACAGTCTTGAACAATCTTGATCTTAATTGCGGTCTTATCTAGCGTTGCAGGAAAGAGTTTACAGACAATGTGAATGCATCCAAACTGTTGCACCTGCATCACTTGAAGGGTCAGCAACTTTGAGTCCAGTCAACTGGCCAATTTATTTTCTTCATCTCTCCAAATCAACGCACCAAGATACTTGCACCGGGGCAACATGGATGCTGCATGTAATCAGTATTCAAGAACACCAACCTGGCGGAGGCAATTGATAGCAGATGAGGAGAGGATGCAGCTTTGCAGAGGTGATTGTGAGAGCGTCAGGCTCTGTAGATGGGCACTTGGCAGTTGGCAGTTGGCATCTGTTCCCCTTGATATCATACAATGGTTATTGTATTTGACCCCAAAAAAAAAAAATACAGATGTGACATCTCTACAATGCCTTCTCCAGCCATCTTGGAAGTTTCAGCGAAGTTCTCATTCCAAGCCTTGTAAGGAACACTGAGTACAGTAGATGTAGCAGGAAAACTAGAAATATGGAGTTCAGCAGAAGCTGTTGAACAAAATAGCAAGCGCATGAGATATTTTCAATGCATGAAAACAATGAATGGCCAGGAAAGATGATCCGATGACGGGAGGATTTGAAAGAGATAGAAGAGACTATACCACAACTCCAAATATCGCATATATTAGATTCATTGATGGAACTGTGTTGATGCCTGAAGCAGTGAACAAGAATGAAATGGAAGCATGAAGGTTTATGGTGATCTACAGGAATAGAGAATCTTGTCAGTTAACAGGTGCATGTAAAATTGTCGAGATAATTTACTATGTAGGGCATGAGGAATTACAAGATCAAGTATATTTTCTCTTATCAAGAATGAGGATATCAAAACATAACCCATGGCGCACAGCGCTCGAACCTGCATGTCGAGTCATCTCGAGTCAGAATAAAACCTGAAAACGGCTATATAACACCACAGCTTTGGAAAGATGCTAAGAATTCGGGGAATAACTAGCACTTATACAAGTGTGCAGATGAAGATTGAAGCACCCCAACTGGCTCCCATCCTGTTTAAATGCCAAATGTGAAGCTCAAGTTAGTTGCATATCAATCACATTTGGTTCACCAGGATAACACGCAACTGTGAAGCAAGTCAACAAAGCATGCATTAAATATAAAAAAAAAAGAGTTTCAAGCCTGTCAACTAAAAGACTTCAATTCCATGTCCTCGCAAAACAAAAGATCTTGATTCAGATTCCAATTGACCGCAACATCTTGAGAACTAAAAGCACTAGTCAGTGTTTTTATTAAAACAAAATAAGTTTTTGTCATAAGGCAAGACAGTAACAGCGTTAAGCCATATTCCACAGTTCTGTACCAATTGCATCTTCATGTTGAATTCTTTTGTTTTCAGAAAATGAAACACAGCATTAAAACATACTGCAGACAGTTCTGTACCAATTGCATCTTTGTGTTGGTTTCTTTTCCTTCCAGAAAATGAAATGAGTCTCTGTGCACAACAAATATCTAATAGCAGTAATAACTACCTATTTGGGCATATCCATGGATCCAAATTTTAGTGGATGTGGAAACTAGGGGGGTAAGGACTGTTTCAAATAATGTAATGGCAGAAGGAGAAGGATAGTCATAGTGGTACATGTGAAAGCACAGTGGCGTAAATAGGATGAAGGTGTTTACACATGATCAACAACTTGTCTAGAGAGAAGCAAAACCTCCTAGCAATTATGTTCTTACCTCCATAAAGAACCAATTGTGAAACCAAGTAACCCATGCATAAGCTGCAACAGAGAATTTTGCTTGAGCAAAGTATGCTACAAATATTTTGCTTCAGACTGTAAAGTCTGAACTGAAATGTAAGAGAAGTATATAAAGCATTGAAAACCACTTTCTTTAGTGAGAAATATGTCTGAGCAGATAAACAAGACTCGTCTCTCGGTGATGACCACAACAATATTCACACAATGACAAATATGGTACCTTCAAGAAAACTTACCTCAACAAGCCTAGGAACCAATTATCAGCGAGAGATGTGAATAAGTACATGACAAAATCCATAAATTCTACAAGCATTGAGTTTATTATCGAGCAATACCATGAGGGATGGTACTCTACTTCAGGCCAAAAGGAAATTACATTGTGGCTCAACCATTAATAGAGTAACCAAACACACATTAAATACTGAAAAATATCTTCACACTATCCAGAATTAGAGCAAAGATATATGCCCGTCAAGCAGAGTTCTGAAGCATCCTCAAAGGGTACTGACCAGATAAGTTAATGATTTCAGTGGACCAGAGAGGACAAGTAACAGCACAGCTGTCGCAACCTGTGGAGAAAAACAATGTGTTTGCGAATAACATCAGTCACAACTCAACTCAAAAAGATGAAATTTTTTAACAGCTAATAGGGTTCGAACCATAGTCTTCCTCCCAGCTGCGATGCCCCATCTCATTGAGGAGATTACTATTGGCAATCCGAAAAAGCAACCAAAGTAATTCTGTCCAAAGCGATATACTGCTCAGTAGACCATAAAGCAAACTGATAATCGCTAGACGACATCAAGAAATTTGCACCGAATCAGCCACGAACAACACCCGAGAAACCCGGTCAAAAAACCCACCAAGACCAATGCTTCACGATCAACCACAATGCAGAGCTAAGCTCATTTAACGACGACCCACAATCATATTCATCCAAACTAACCTCAATCGAGAGCGAATTGCTGAGGAAGTATACTAGGCCGGAGAGCGCCGCGAACATGGAGCATTCCACCAGTCTCAGCGTGTTCTGATACACGACCCCGTCAACCGACAGGTCCTCCTCCATCTCCGCGGCCACGCCGCCGAAGCACTCACCCTTGTCATCGCCGTACGCCAGCGCGGCGCGTTTCGAGACGCCGCCGCGAGCTCTGAAGCCGCTGCTGTTGCAGGTTGCGGAGAGCAACGAGGAGACGGAGATGGGGCTCGAGCGCGACCTGGGTGGCCGAGGAAACGGAGGCGAGGGAAGAGGGAGAGGACGAGGGGCGGCGCGGTGCATGAGAAGGGCGGTGCGGTCATGGTGAAGTCTCAGGAGATTCATGGCGAAAGACCAGAGCTGGCACTGAACCAACTCGCGATGACAGAGAGAGAGAGAGAGAGAGAGAGAGGAGAATGGCTGGGCCGAGTTCCAAAAACTGGTTGAAATCAAAGGCCCATGGTCTTGAAGACGACACATAATGGGCTTGAAGATAATGAGTCGCCAGGCAAAGCCCAAAACCACACCATCACCGAAGTGAGGGAAAATAGCAGTGGAACTCGATGAACTTTTCACACTTTAGAGTCGACCATGTTCTCACATTCTTAACAAGAGCATATTTCCAAAGTAGATTCGCAAGAAAAATGTCTGGCTCTATCCAAACGTGCATAGTTTTGTAGTTTTGAATTAGTATATATAGTTTTTAATCAATTTTTAATGGAATGGAACTGAAATGTTGATATTGAAAGAATCTTTAGCTTTCGAAATAAGAAAACATATTTTGCTCAAATACTATTTGAAATAGCACGGCACTTTACTTTGGACATGCAATTGAAACATAAATTTCTGAGCTCAAGCCAAAGCCTGCTCAGAATGTGTTGTTATACCAAGACAAATTAGGTAAATCAAAGTGTTAAGTGGACATGATGCCCCATAAGTAAATATTTAGATGAACTTCCACATCCAATGCCTCAAGTGATGAAATTGCTTTAGATTTGTCTTTCGGCCTATGTCGAGTCAAAGATGAAATGCCAAGAGAAAAATTTTCTTTGCGAGTGAAACTAATGCCCGTACCGAGTGGCCATTGCTAACTATTTTTTTGGGAGTGAACATGGTCACGCCAAACCGAATTGAGTCTAGCCATGTTTGCTAGGATTTCAAGTGCAAAATTTTTTCTCCATCTACTGGTTTGCATTTCGGGATCTTAAATGGGTAAGCCACTGTTGCCTCGAAAAACGCACACGATGAACGGAATGAGACAATGTTACGCTCCTCGACATCCGCACGCGATCGTGAAACATTCCTAAAACCCGAAAGCCGAAAGGCAAAAGGGGATTCTCTCTCGATATGGGTGGGACGAACAAAATGAAAAAAAATGGGGGGAGGGATATGTTTAAAAACCCTCAAATGTCGAGGCATGGCTTTTTAAGCTTTTAATTCAGCGACGCTAATGATGCCGACCCGCACGAAACGCCCGCGGACCGTCGTGGCACGGCGGTGCTGGCCCCCGGCACTAGGAGGGGAGCGCCACGGAAAAAGTGGCCGTCGCGTATTCATGTCGTCGTCCTTCCCCCTCAAAACGTGTCGGCCAAGCTGTCCGTAATCATGATCTCCTCCATACCCTCCATTTCTTTCCCATTAATTTATCGCTTTTTCAATCGAATTTTATTTTTTTTTCATTTTTTTTTCCGGGGAGTGGTAAAACGTAGGGAGAGAGACATTAATGGCAGTAGCAACAAAATAATTAGTGGAGATTAGACGGGGGCCGAGGGGACATCATGATGATGGATGATGGGGAGCAAAAATAAAAAATTTAAAAAAAAAGCACTTTTCCAATAATTTCCTGACAGACACGCATTAATTTCCTTAAACGGACGTTTGTTTAATTCCCCACGTGGGGCCCGTGGAAATGATGATGGTTGGGTGGGCGGGGGCTTATGATTTTCGGGGCATGCGAGCCGGCCCAATCATGGCCGTCCGGTCATTTTGGCCGGCAGACGTGCTCTGGGAACTCCCGGATGGATTGCTGTTGTTGTTGTATTCCCTACGCTTCCGGTTTGTCTCGTTCTTTCCGTCTTTTTCCGGCTGAGGAGTCCTTGACGTGAACGGATCCTCCGGCCGAGCCATGATCTTGTGTATGTATTGTCGGACGTACATGATTGGTCTTCCGTCTTCGTCTTCGGCTTCGCCTTCCTTTTTGATTGTTTCGTGCACGGCATGGTACGGGGACATCGAGTCATAGTGATCTATCCTGAAAAGGTCGTCGAGTTAATAGGATAAGGGATTGGAATTTGGATCCTCCTATTTAGAGAGAAAATCTTGGAATTATCTGTTTAGTGTGGACTGATTTCCGTTTTGCCTAAGGAAGGTCGATTCCTAGTTTATGAGACTGGCCCACTTGATCTTATGATCCATAATTTTTTTTCTTTTGTTTCTTCTATTCCCTAAAGTGGGGGTTTCCCAACATTAATTAGGGTTTGCTTTAGAATAAAGAATATTGAAAATATATACATTATTGACTAGTTTATTAGTCTGATTTCTTATATGGAATTGAGAATTGGATCAATACCTTTCAAATCCTAGAATTGTCTCGATTGATCATATCCAATCTGGTTTTGAGGCTAGACCTAGATCCATACCCCGAAGAAAATTGATGCGCATGATTTAGTCCACTGGGAAAATGACTTGTTGGCACATTCAATTCGATGCACGTGTTTTATTCCTATTTGTCTTTTGACTTCTCACTTCTCATTTTGTCTTCTTTTGGCCTCATTCTTCTTGCCACTACTGGCCCACCTTTGTGCCCTGGCACCTCCGATGATCTACTCTTCTCCGACCCTCTGTTGAAGTAGCGATCATCATTGTCGATGTCAAAATTAATGGGATTTGTATTACCGATCCACTCAAAGTAGTCTCTTATTTGAAAGACTAGAAAAAAGAAAAAGGGAAAAATTTTAGGGACGGGAAAAGACGTCGAGTTATTTGGGTCCAACAAATAACTCGATGGGAAAAAATTTCAGCAATCCGCCACCGCCACCACACATTGGCAAACATCTCGGCTATCATCGCTTGTCTTGTCTAGGTTGTGACTGATGTGTCCATACATCTAATTCAAATCGAGTGTATCATGAGGGGTTTTATTGGAGTTTAGGCCTGTAGTTCAGATGGCCTATCGAGCAAGCAAGCAATCGATCAATGCCGTTGAATCCGTACATCCTCGGGTTTTTATATCAAATGATGAGCTCCGATTGCTCGTGATGGGCCGTGGAGTGCGTTGACCAACGTCTTTCCTAATCAACGCTCAATGCGAATGCCCACTCCCGCCTGCTGTGCGGCGTGATCCGACGAGGGCATGCCTTGAAAGTTGGAAGGCCTATCATGCTGCTCATCACTGCCTCTCTTTTGCTTCATCATGGTCCCTCCCGGAGCATTTCCTATAGCTCCGATCTTTGTTCTCATTCGAGAGATGGTCCCCTCCTCCATCTTAGTCTTATTAGTTGCTATGCATCATCCTCGTGATTACGTTTCAAATTTGGCAATTTGATTTACTGACTTCTCTCGAAAACATGGATGGAGACAACTAAATATTTGCATTCTGGCTGTGATGACCTGATTTGACAAGTGTTGGGAGTGGTCACGAGGGTCAAAGAGCTCGGATAATGAGCAACTCCTGACAAGTTTTTGAATGGGAAAAGGGGATAGGAGTGAGTCGAATTAAATAGGGTTATGTGAAAACTAAAATTAACTTTATAGAAATACTCTTAATAAGTTTTGTTTTGAAATTCCAAAGTGAAGTGAGTTCGAGTTAAAACATTAATATGATATGTGACTTTTTGAAAAGTGTATAATTGTACACCAAATAATAAAATTGCAAAGCTTGGTATGAGACGGATCAAAATGAACAATATTTCAAATGAGTTAATTTAGATATGTCACGTGATTTTAATAGATAGCGGTGAATTGAGCATGGATTATAGGTTGTTGATCTCCATCATGGCTAGCGAGTTTGAGGTGTATTGCAATCTTATGGCAAAAGTAAAGGGCAGTAGCATCTTAGTGTAATTGCAGAGGGGTCTATTCTCGAAATCAAATCTTGGTAAGTCAATGAAATTTGTCAATTTGGAGAGAAAGCAGATGCAGAAGGGGAAAATTCAAGAGCGACCCACACAAGCAGCACAAGCGCAACACAACCGTCGGTCCGGGGGATACACGTGGTGAAGATCCATCGGGCAGAATGGACGTTCCATCATCATCATCGCCTGTCGAGCGGCAAAAAGCCGATCAGACAAAACACGAGAGGGAGGGGGGAACAAGCGGGATGCGTGCTCTTTCTCTCTCTCTCTCGTGCTCCTTCGACGGGTTAATTTCAATGCCAACAACCCAACAACGACTGTCGAAAGCAGGACGCAGACAAGCCCCCCTCTCTCTCTCTCTCTCTCTCTCTCTCTCTCTCTCTCTGTGCAGAAAGAAAAAGATTCATGTCTTCTTTCACAAGAAAGTCAATAGAAACGCGCAGCAGGAATTGACAGATGCTGAGGCCGCACGTTCCTTCAAATCATAAAACAAAACAAAACAAAACAAAAACCCTTCTCTTTTTGACAATGGAAATGGGCGGGACGCATCGTGCAGAACGACGACGAATCGTGAGCCGAGGAAAGCCCTCCTAGAGTCCTAATGCCCTGAACACAATAATACTACCAGCAGAGCAGGAACAGCGACAATGCGACACTGCCCCCTTTTTTCTAATCATCTTTCGGCTTTCTTCGTCGTCGCTGGGGGTGGCACTGTTCCAGTACTTCGCGGTTGAAAAAAGAAGACGTAAAGTTGACGCCTTTGTATCCTGTCTGTCAGTCCCACCCCCGATATGTGCGTCATTGTACCTCGCACTCCACCTCTTCTGTCATCAAGAAAAAGCTCTCCTCGCTCTATACCCTTTTGTTCCCAATTTCAAAATTTTCTTCTCTCTCTCTCTCTCCCTGTCTCTTCTTGATTTGCAGCGTCTTCGCTCCGACTTTTTTCTTCGTGTTGATTTAGCTGGAGTTCTTGAAATCGTGGGTCGAGAGCTGAGCGTTTTTCCCATTCTCTGCTTCGGAGAGCGAGCGAAGCTATGAAAGACAGGGGCAAAGCCGTGGAAGCGTACAGGGGCGGCGACGGCGGCGGCGACGGGTTCTTCGCCGACAACTACTACTCGTCGTCATCGGAGAACCCGTGCCGGAAGCACCCGGGCGCGTCCTCCGTCGGGGTCTGCGCTCACTGCCTGAAGGACCGCCTCGCAAGGCTTGTCTGCTCCGAGTGCGGCGAGCAGCGCCTTTCTTCATCCTGCTCCTGCTCCTCCGACATCTCCTCCAACCGCAACTCCTGCACCGTCGAGGTCGGCAGCGTCGGCCGCATCTCCTTCTTGCTCGAGAGCGACAAGAGCGAGCTCTTGCTCTCGCGCCAGATCAGCACCTCCTCGAAGCCCAGAGTTGGTGGTGCAGAGTACAGTAACAACAAAGCAGAGGAAGCTATGGTGTTCAAGAGGAGCAGCAGCAGTTGCGTGGAGATGAAGAGGGTTCACGGGATTTGGAGGATCGGGAAGCTCTTCAGGAAGAAGAAGGATCGCAAGAAGAGCGTTGTCGATAATGGGTTCGATGCGAAGAGCGAGATGTGGGTCGTGGATCACCAGTCGGGCGTGTCCAGATCGAGATCCCTCAGCAGCTTCAGGGGAGGCAAGAACAACGGTTATGGTTACGGCTCGGAGGACGGGGGCGATCACTGGACGTTTTCAGGGGCCAGGAGCTCCATTTCAGGGGCTAGGACCTCTAGCGTCAATGGCGGTCTCCTCCTCGATCCCGAGAGGAAGAGTTGCTTCAGCGAAGCGGAGTTCAGGCGAAGCGGGTTCAGCGAATCGGAGACGATCAGGAGGAGCTGCTTCAGCGAGGCGGAGCCGAGGAGGAGCGGGTTCAGCGAGGCCGAGCCTAGGAAGAGCGGCTTCGACGGCGGCGAGAGGAAGGAGCCCCTCGACCATCATCACGTCACTCCTAGCTTAGACCCCATTGGCAATAAACCCCCCACCAGGAGGATTTTCTCTCTCAAGGAAGGCGACTTCACTGGCGGGGACGACACGGGGTTCATCGACTTGAAGTTCTTCTCGACGGAGGCGAGGCAGGATCCGAAGATGGGCGCCCTCGGGAATTCGAGATCAGCGTTCGGGAGCATAAGAGGAGGGGGCGGCGATGGCGGCGTCACCGCGCTGGGTGGCGATTTCAGGAGCGGGTCGTGTCGGGTCACGGTGAGCGAGAAGGAGGTGAAGGTGAAGCAGGGGAGGAGGAGCTTCATGGGGTGGAGGTGGGGTTTCGGGCATCACCAGCACCACCCGAATTGGATGATGGCCGCCAAGAAGAGGGACGGGGCCGTGCTGTGTAAAGAATGAAGGACAGAGACTGGCGTTCACGACGACAATGCCGAGCCGATCGGATCGGATCGGATTGGATCGATCTCTCTCGAATACTGCGGTCCTTTTCGGGTTATTAGAGTCGATTACTTCCACTTCTATTTTCCAATATTTCGCCAGTCCTGCTCTTGTATCTGATAAGTTCGTTTCGGTTCAAGTGAGGGTGTGGAATCATCATCGAAAGACAGAAATAATAAGTAAAAGAACAAAGTGGGGGAAACAATGACGGTCTCGGGCTCTGTTTCTCTCTCTCTCTCTCTCCCCCTTCATTCAAATGCATGGGAATTTGCTTCTTGATTGGTGCTGCAAAGCTCGAACAGACGGCCAATGGAGGACATAACAATCTGCTTCATTTGCTTTCTTTTCGTGTGTTCTCGTTCCTGTGCCAAAATTACCGTCTTTAGAGGATCCCTGCTTCGGCACGGTCGATCTCTATGGTCGTCCCGATCAGGTTCTCTCGAAGTCTAAACGGAGCAATAGCGGGGACGAACAGGACGGGAAATGAATGATTTGCCGGAAGTTGACAGATGGATTCGGGCATTGCATCTTCTCTGCCCTCTGCATTGCTCGCTTTAGCATCCCTAGGAGCGCCGATGGGCCCTTTTCGGCGGTGGAGGAGGTGAGGATGCATAATGTACCCCTGCACCACCGCCGCGAGAAGTGCTCCGTGCACTGCATGGCGAGTTTCTCTACCATAATCCTTACTCAAATGAACACGGTTCGACATTACATTATAGATCTCTATGAGGAATGCAAATCCTCCTGGCCTCTGCAAAGACTGAATTGAGACTCGTTGAAGTGTGTAAATTGTCGTCTTCTTTTTACAAGTGTAAATTGTTATAAAGAGGGCAAGGGTACTTCGTTTCTAAAAGTGAGCGACGATATGATTGGGCTTCAGACCTCTAGGCCCAGGTTAAGGCCCAACTAGTATTTTAGGCCCTTTGTATGCCCATAGACTTTTCTCAATTCCAATAAATGCAACTGGATCAACTATGAATTCATGATCAGAACATATATGAACAGAATTTATAGTAGGGTCTCGAAAAATAAGTAATTTTTATTGGGCCTTTATTCATTTTTAAGGCTCACTTGGATTTGTATTAGTTGGATCTTTCAGTTATCTTAGTAAGAATTTAATATCTTCAGTTCTGTCTCAACAAATTAATTTTTTTTTCCACAAGGGATTGTGATGTCTTTTTACGGTATCGCAAGTCTCTTTATTAGTTCCTATTTGTGGCACACAATTTTGTGAAATGTAGGTAGTGACCGATCGATTTGATAGAAAAGTAGGAATAGTGTGTATTTTTTGTTGGGAATTTCCTAGAAAAAATCATCGCATCTTTTTGCGATTTCATATGAAAGATATTCAGTCCATCCGAATAGAAGTTCAAGAGGGTATTTATACAAGTGGTGTCCTTTCTACATTTTGTGGATGTTCCATATGTATACTTTGGCTCAAATGAACACTTGGAAAAAAATTTATTAAGCTATGCTATGCTAAAAATAGAATAGAGAATTCTTGGATTTTTTTTCCTTGCCAATGAGAAAGAATTTCTTCTTTAATTTAAGTTCATTTAAAAACACCTTAGTCACGCATAAAAAAATAGGCGAATTTGGCGGTGATTCTCCTTGAAATGCGTTGAGGCATAATAATTGACTAAACATCTAGGGTTAAAGCATTGTCTCGGTGTGGTGCACAAGAGCGGTATCAAATTGAGGCAAAATACTAATATGACCTCCAAATAATAGGGCTCAAGGTTGGTTAGTGAGACGATGGGGGATAAGCTTTATTCTTGAGAAGGAAACAGCCAAAATCACTAGCAAAGGCCCCTAAATAACTGCTTAGTGATGAAGGAGGTACGGGTGTAGAGATAGCTAGGAGGTTTGCTTGAAATCTGCCACCTTTAAAAGGGTGCGCAATAGCTAACTGATCCAGCACTCTTGCATTGAAGATGAATGGGCCCAAGAGATTTGCCAAAGTCACGAGATGTAAAATTACATCAGTAGAGGAGCATTTTGCCTTAGTGGGAAGGACCCATGAGAGCAAAGGTGGATACGGAAGTGAGAATGACGACTTGAGTAATGCAAACCTTGGTGAGAATCCAATGCCTTGAAAACCTACGGATTCCTTGAAGAAGGAAGATATAAGAGGGAACCTATGGAGGATGTAGTCAAAAATCCATAATGGACTTTAACCATAACAACCGAATTTATTATCTTGATGTATAATGATATTGGATTCCCTAGTAGAAAAGATCTCAAAATCATCTCAGACCTCTCTTTTTTCTTTTTTGGATTATTATACGATGATTTTTTAACTTACCATATATAGAAATGGAAAGATATAGACTAAAAATGACATTTCTTATGTCAGTGACACCAAGGAGATATTAAATGAATGGAATTACAATGGGAATGCAATTGCAGTGTGGATGAAATATGTTATTTGTCCCTCTCTGCTTCCTACATGGACTGACTTAAGCATCGGAGGGCCATCCACACGTGCATCATACCACAGTGGTCGGAAATTGACTTAAAACCCTGTCTCCTGTGCTAGCACATAACAAAAACCGACTGGCCTGGCAAATGTGTGGACATTTATTTTCCTTAGCTTTCTTTCCAGGTGTATAGAATGCGCTAGGTTTTACTAAAATGTCATAGGAGACACGACGGGGTCCGACCCTACATATCATGTGGTCCAAGACGGACCGGTTTTCCGGTCCTCGGTTTTCGCCCGTTCATTTCGGGTAGGGAGGGATCCAGCGCATCTCCTTGCTGCTTTTGAAGGGTAGGATTCAAAGGATCGGTCGCCTGATTTTTTCTGCGTTGCTTGGTATCGCGAACTTCCATCCATCTTCGTGGCCCAAAGAAATTGACTACGAGTATGAAGACACCCTACGCCTTTAACGAAAGATACAAGACGGGAATGTTTATAACGTTTTCCACAGAGACGTTTCGCGCGCGTCTTCTTTCCTGGCCGCAGCAGTATAACGTTCATTATTATTCAGCGACAGCCTTGCCGCGTGGGTCAGGTGCGCTTTCAAGATCACCGCTCGCACTCCAATCTAATTGCGACGGTGCAACAACAATGCATTTCCTCATAAACTTAAAGCTTTCATCGATATGGTTTGTCGAATATGACGTCCGAATGCATGGCACGAGTGCTAAACCTGATGAGCCCTCCCGTGTTTTTCGATGTGCCTATGACTCCTGCTGCTTATTTGGTTAATTTTCATGGTTGTCTGTCTAATGTGGTTACGCTTCTTCCGATCTTTTACACTTAGGCAACTCATCTTTTGGTCGTGCTAACACTAGTACCTCTGTTGGCAAGGACGGGGACTGCAATACTCGATCGAGGTGATCATCGGGCTTGGATCAAGCCAATGTGTTGCCTAAGTCCGGTCATATCATAAAATTTGCGAAGGACCCAAGATGGGCAAGCTGAACCTTCTCACGTGAGAACTTTGCCCAGGTTTGCCCATTTATCTTTAGGGACGGGGCAGCTCAAGCTGACCAACCGCCTCGGGATTATCTCTGCTCCATGGCCTTGCCCCGTCTCGTGCCCATCCGCACACATGCAATACAGTCTTGGTGACGAGTTCATTAATCTCAATCCTTAGTCTCCCAAATGGGCTGAGTAATCATAGTTCAACTCGAGCATTTTGCAACTGATGAACAATTATTATTTTCAGAGATAATATTTCCCTCGATTATAATTCTGTATATCTCTCAAGATTGTGCATTACCTTTCTTGACTGATCTTATTTGATTGTGATTGATATTATAATATTCAATTGCTTTAAATAGTTATCATGTAATGACTATAAATAGGCTCGTGTACTTTCGTTATTAACATATCAAATGTACAGGTAGCATCTGAGTGTACATCCGAAGTCACATGGCATTGCCAGTTTCACGATGGTCCTCACAAAGCCAATCACAAAGGAAGGGTCGCTCTCGTTTCTTGCCAAGTCCATAGCTTCAGCTGTTGGAGACTCTTTCGCTACTTATTTCGGAAAACACATACCACCGCTAGGCTCATCACTCTCAGACGAAAATGATCTTGGAATTTAACTGAGAACATCACCTTGCATAGGTTGCATCGCTCTCGTTTCTTCGCCAAGTCTGCAAGCTTCTAGAGCTACTCGAGACTTTTCGACCGCTCGTTTTGTAAAATATACATCGCCTCTGGAGCAAGATCTTGAAATCTTTTTGACGACGACATCTTGCGTAGGCTGCATTGCCCACGTTTCGAAGAATAGATCCCGACAACATTTAGCCTTTTGTCGCCTAGTGAACGCCAAATTGGCCACTCGGGCGTTATTTGGATTTTTTTTTTACTTACATACTTTTGAATTTGGAGATATGAGAAATATTTAAGATATTTTTCATATGTATTGTAATTGTGCATATTTAAGATATTTTCTAGAGATATTGAAATTTTTTCTTATTTCTTATAACAAATATGGGAGATTCTTCATATATCCAAATGTACGTATCTTGCTCGTACTTGATTAAGTCACTTCACCTCCTTTCTAGTTTGCTCACTCATGAATATGTTGCTTGATCTAGCACGTAAGTAAAACATCGTGCTATGCTCTTGTTGATACGACACATGGTTGCTATGGTCAGTAGAGGATGTGGTCCTGTCATGCGGCGGATCGTGTTCTTTGATCAAACCTAATTAATGTTGTAAAAATCAGTTAAGTCTAGACATTCACCTATGAAACTCGTGAACAGGCTCATATACTCTTCGTTGTTAACGTATCGAAATATATAGAAATTTCTCATCCCGAATTATCCTTCATCTATGGGGACAACGGGCTCTACCTGATGTCCCTTTTGAGTTTATTATTTATAAAACCTGTGATCGTTTGGTTAGGCACGATTCGACAGTGATCCTTATTATAAACATGACCCACGAGCTCCGAGAGTCGGCTACTCGTCCCCAACATTGCATCCTCGAAAGCTGCATGACCTGTTTAGTGCTATTTATTGATCACCACCCATCACTTGCGCCTACCCAACGAGCAGTGCTAGTTGAAGTTTTCACAAGAAGGGACTCCGGGATAAGCTGCTGCTGTATTAAACAGCGGGGAAAATTATCTCCAGGTTTCACTGTACGTACGTATAGCGCACACACCGTTCTCTATCTCGTTCGTACTTTGGCTAATGCTGTGGCCGAACGGTCCAGCCATTTATATCTGACAGGTGCGTACTACACAGCGGCAGCTCCATCACGTTAGACTGCTGCGGTCGAAGGGGCTGCTCGGGACGGGGGGTGGTTGAGCTGCATCAGTGAAATTCACCTCTCAATTAAAAGCGCGCATGTGATCGTTTCCGAGTTCCGCGCAGCCTGATCGATGCCGTACTTCCTTATTTTGGCTTCGAAGATGTCGGATTCATTTGAGGGCCCCCCCTCAGTCACGGGTTTCACCTAAACCCGATGGGGTTAGCTCGGGCGCGAGAGAAGGATAATATAATAGGGTGGACATTCCCACGGAAACCATCTCGGGAAAGAGGTCGTTCGTGCAAGAGAAGAGAACGGGGAATCACCGGTGGAGATGGACACGACAGTGAAATAAGCTACGACCCTGCGTGAGAATTATTTTGTAGAGTGAGCATATCGGATCGACTGAATAGGGAATTGTCCGGATCGGTCGGTTCTAAGCGGTTCCCAATTCTGAGGTGGGGAATGGGACAAAATAGGGCTAACGGTCCGGAACAACTGTATATATAATTTTAATTTCTTAAAAATAGCAAAATACCCTAAAATTGTAACACGTCCAGTATTTTTTTTTAAGGAATGATTTACCTGGTCCAATATGTACCATTTTTCGGGAGAAAGATTAATATTTAGAATGCCAACATTGATAAATGAAACGGTCAAGTGATCGATTCTATTGGTGGTTTGATCTTGTTCTCGATAACAAGATTGTCAGGTCCAATCATCGGTCTTAGAAATGAAAGGACGGTCTAGCTTTCGACATCTCTAGATAACATTGAATCAAATCAGAAATCGATCATTTTTGTTATTTTTGTGACGAGTTAAATTTAGGCACGCATGAGTGAAATCCTTGAAAGGAGTGCACGAATGACAACAATGCTGTCTCAAAGGCCTAGGGAAAAACCGCCCCTACTGTCTAGACGTTTTAGGCACGTACATATGTGCGGCTGGACGTTCATTTCGGTTAAAGAAAACAGGCATGGCTAAGGGAGGCGATATGGCAATCTCGTCGCATTCCAAAGTCATCGGGGGAAGAAAAGTCTAGATGACATTTTGTCCCGACGCGGAAGAATCGATGCCATTCGGAAACAACGTCACCGCTCTCTCTCCTTGCGGTATGAAAATTTAGGACGTTTGGACCGCGACGAGTTCGAAATGACAAACCCTTTTGCGATTGAATTGATCTAACACGCTGACAATGGCCTTAGTTGACGGGAAGTTTTTCCAATGTTAGGGCCTGTCTTTGAAACACGGCATCCTTATTCACCCAAAATTATCACGGCGTGAAAACCAGGACGAATAATTTGGAAAGATGGATGAAAAAAAGAAGACGGAAACACCGTGCTTCGATAGACCTTTGTGGAAATGTTTTTGGGAGTCCTGTCCTCAGTGGATTCGAGAAAGTGGGCGACGATATTGCTTCTCAAGTACGGCCGGAATGAGGACGTTCCGGTTCGGTTGTGTTTCGAAACCCAAGCAAAGATCGAGGCGAACCGATGCTACTTGCGGACGATCAAAGATCAAATCAAATCAAGTAATTGTTCGGGAACGAGCTGGTGGGTTCGGTCAAGCTCGAGACTCGATCCGATAAAACCAAATCGAATATTCACCTCTGTTGAAATATCCCACGTTCCTTGATAAGTGAAGCTCATGCGTTTTTTATATGCATGAATATCCCTTCATCTATTGGCTCAGACTTTTAGGTTAGACATTTTAACAATCTTAGTATCTAATTAGTTACTTAACCGACTGGAAAGAGCCATGAATACTTAACAGTAGTCATATAGATGTAATCATCACATATTGCTCCCATGTTTCGCACCAATTTCCTATAGAAAGAGAAGGTATGCGTATGCTTAGACTGATATATCGTCTCACTCTCTCTCAAAAAATATCCGAGACCGAACCGTTTAATTAAAGCCCGTCCTTCCTTTTTCATGCTTCGGACGGGCGAGGCTTGAGTAGGTAAATAAAGGCGGTAGGCGGGATGCTGCGTCCCCTCGCAACCAGTTCGTCCGAAGCAAGATTTTCCAACAGCCGAGGCGGCCGCAAGCATACGTCGCTTTCGCATGCTTTCGAGGGAAACGCACATGTACGGCGTGTTTAAAAGCCTGCATGAATCGATGGAGAGGTTCGGATCATTTAAAGCTTTACAGGGAAATACGCATGTACGACATGGTCGTCGTCTTCGAGAGGTTCAGCTGAGAGAAGAAAGACGCATCGAGAAAGATGAGTAGCCCTTGCTTTTTAAAACCAACAAAAGCCATAGATGATGAATAGAGACAGCATTGGAAGCTCTAGCTCAGTCTACTGCTACTAATAACATCATTTCATCAACCATACACGTCGTTCGCAATCGTACACAGATGGGACTGTACGCGTGGAGTCGGCCCCCGGCATTTGATATTCGAGGTGGGGAGGAACAGCCCCGACCGTCCGGGTGACTTCGTATCGCCTCCGCAGGCAGTCACCGTAGCCACCAAGTTTCGCGGTCGCCGCCGGAGCCGAGGTCGTAGAACGCCAGGGTGATGACCTCCACCGCGGCCTCGGCGACGACGGTCACGCTCGCCCTGCGAGCCACGAACCTGCGGCACAGAGGGCACGTCGCGTTCTTGTAGCCGAGCCACCGGTCCAGGCAGGCCCTGTGGAAGACGTGGTCGCAGCACTTCAGCTCCCTCACCTCTTCCCCGGCCCTGACCTCGCACAGGCACACGGCGCACTCCGCAGGCGGCCCACCGCCGTACCGGGACGTGCCGAGCCCGTGGATCATTCCGAAGGCTCCTGGCTCGCCGTGGCCGGGCGAGTGTCCGAGGACGGAGGACCTCAGGGAGTAGTCGAGGGCCCATTTGAGCGCCCCGACGGGGGCGGACAGGCGGTCTGCCACGGCGCCGGAGAGAGGGAGGAGCTTGGGGACAGTGCGAGCGAGGGAGGAGGAGATCGCCCAGAGCGCGGCCGAGAGTGCGACGATAGAGAGGGCGAAGATGAGTGGAGAAGACATGATTTGTACCGAAGAGGAAGCTTCAGCTGGGAAGTGTGTCACTTATGTGGTTGAAGAGGCAATGTGGGTGCCTTTTATAGGCGAAGGTCACCGGTCAATATTGCGAAAATAGAGTTGTTAGAATATTTAAATAATAATAATAAATGACATTTTCATCTAACAATTTAAATTTTTGAAAATTTTATAGAATATTTCGTGGTTTTAGAATTAGAGGTCCCAAGTTTAAATCTTTCCAGGCTTTATTAATCGATCATGAGTTCAAATTTTTTCATGCTCTATTTGCATTTATGATTAAATTTTTCATGTTTTGTACTAGGCAAAAGATCAGAGTAAATTTTCATGTTTAATACTAGACAAAAGATCAAACTCTCTAACAGTTTGAGTTTTTAAAATAGTCGGTAATAATTCTACAATAATCTTTCAAGAGTAATATTAAACGTGTACGACTCCTATGCTAAAACAAATATATTAAGTGACGTGACAAGAACCTGTCGAGAGTGACCTTCGACGTGTATAACTCCCATGCTAAAACAAACGTATTAAGTAACGTTACATATTGTAAATAGATTTTTAATGGCATATCTATATTCAACATTCAGCAAAGGAATGAAAATCATGTACTATTTTAATGCACAAATTTTGATATATCTAGGGTTTATTCAAATAAATATTTTCATTGAATTGTACAATGAAGTAAGAGTGGGCATGGTTTTGGGGTAAAACCTGAAATTGAAGAATTAGACTGATGGGAAACTATTCGATTTCCAATTTCAAAAATTGAAAAACTTGTTTTGATAGCTAGGTTCGAGGTTATAGGTAGGTGTAATTAGGAATAAGTTTTTGTGTTTTTTTTGGTACATATGCCTTCGTGCAATTTTGCGGTATTTCATGGCATCTGATGATGAATATAAAATCTAAAACCATGATTTTAAACTTTTATTTTATGACCGAAAATTTTACGTTTTAATGTTTAATATTTTTTATGTGTTTAAATGTAAGTTATGGTGAATAAATTATAACAATAAGTGTTGATCATTAAATGTGATTGTTCATTACAATCGTTTAATTAATAATACATGTTGAACTTGAGTAAATCTGGAATCTGTGACAAGGTAGGTTTTAAGGTATATATGATAGATTACAGGTTTTAAAAAATGAGGAACTTGTTCCAACGAATAAGTTCTAAGTAGAAATCATACATAATTTGGAACCGCTCGTCTCTATAGTGAAGAACTTGTCTCTTGGTCCATGGTAGATCAAGCGGCCAGAGATTTTCGATTTAACATGTGGTTTTGCTTTGCTCATGGATCAATTCGAGGTTGGCCCAATTTACGTAAGAACGTAACTAAATCAGAAGAACTAAAGTAAGCGAATTTCCTCATATGTTTGGCACAATGACTAAGACGTTTGGGCTTAGACTTTTGAGTTCGATTCATCCACCGTTGCTCAGATTCCTTAAGATTTTTGAGGCTTCTCTTGAAGAGTCGCGGTCGCTCGACTTTGAATCACCCAGTATGATGCGGCAGGAGAGGACCACGACACTCGATTATGATCAAGCAATAACCGATAGGTGTCGGACACTCATGTGATATCACGGACACCTCATGTGAAAAACACAATAGTCCCGACAGAGAGCATCAATCGACCTCAGCCGCCGACCTTCCTCAATCTTTGCCCGTTTCACGTTTTTCACCCCACGACAGTACCGGGATTGGCATGGAGGAAGAGCCCACCGTCGGGTTCCTTCTAGACCTGGTCCCATTCCCGTCGCCACCCGAGTGCATAATTGTGCCGATTCCTGGACGAGACCCTGCCATCTCGTTCAAGTCATGGCCGACAGTGAACCGGAGGTCGCTTTCGTTTTTTGTCCCACCTCAGGATTCTGGGGAGGACCACGGCCGAGTCGTTCTTCGCGAGCAGCCGCTTGAAAAACGTTCCAGTTGCCGGGATTGTTCCTGAGGGCTTCCCAGTTCATTATATCGGGGGTCAAGCGTCCCAGTATTTGATAGCTACCACATGATCTAGGACAAGATTTCAAACCTAGGATCGAAAGATATGCTCTTCATCTAGAAGGCCGGATTATAATGTTCTACGAATTGTGTCGATCTGATTAGCTTAATGTGCTAGAAGAAGTTCATATACAAAACATGGATTCAAAGCAACTGGATTACATAAAAAGAAAAAGGGGCACGCGAGTGGTCCGACGCAATAAACAATGTTTTTATCTGTTGAGGAATTGATTGAAGATATTATTTGCTTCTCTATTCTCAATCATCAAACACATTAGGTAATGAGACACAACGAGAAAGAAACATTTCGTTCATATCCCTGTCCGACTTTATACCGATTATCCCTTCCCATAACTATCTTGGTTATATCCACTCAGAGGAGAGGAAGGGGGTTCCAACCTATTGCCTAGGCAGAGTAGAATTGCTGAGGAAAAAGTTGGATCAAGAAAAGGAGATACTGTGAGCCCTCTGCCCACGCATCTAAGCAACGCGCATGATTCAGTAGTTCCACCAACTAGACCCTTAGAGTGATTCAGGAACTTGAGGCGTTCCTAGAGATCATTAATTAGAAATGACAAGTTCATGTATCCTTTCTAAACCTCTCCCTAAACTCGGATGGTTGCCCACCTATGAGGGTTGCTTGTAGTAGTCCTCAAATGGGATAGCTAGTTAGATTGTGTTTCTTATTTTTACTTATTAGTGTCCACATGTGTCACACCTCTTGTTGGAAGGTGAATATTTTTTTTCCCCACCCTTGTCTGACTTTATACTGGTAGTTTGAATAAATGCTAAAGCAATTGTGTTGTCTTAATCTTGTACGAGGATACATCGTGGACCGGAACATTGTTGCCCACCATGTGCTACACAACAGGATGTCACTAATGCGTTTAAGGTCATTGGAGCGTCGCTCCTTCCCTTTGGCCAATTGCTCTTGGGAATAAGGAGTAGATTCATCGAGGATTCGGCCTTATTGCTATCTCGTCAGATTGGATTTGAGCAAATTCTTAAACTATTTCGTCTGAATTTTGTGACATAAAATTCTAGGGTGTTCCTAGGTTAGAAGGGAAGAAAAATATCCTCTTACTAACGAGAGGTGTAGATACCGGCACGTTAAAATAAGAAGTCCGGTTTAGCTGAGTACCCTCATTGGAGGGACTATCGTAAGCGGCTTTCATAGGTAGAGGTGTCAAAAATCGAACAAACTAGAATTTTCAATAAAAATTGAACAATTTCTCTTTTTTATCATTTCTTCTTCACTTAAGTTCCAATAAGCATAGCAAAAATAGAAAAACCGAAAAACTATCCTGAACTGAACCGAACCAAATTGAACCGTTTTCACCCTTACTCATAGGTGGAAATATACTTCAAAAAAGGATATGCCTTTAATTGCTCTTCACTGTATGCCCTTCTAAGGATGGATGTCCCACCTATTTCTTCTCCTTTGAATTTTTTAATAACCTGCTTGGGCCGTCCTATCTGACATTGTACCGGTAGTAAGTGCTAAAGCAATGAAGTTAGATGGTTAGCGCAGTCCATCTCGTAGGGGGGCACATCATGGACCGGAACATGTGATGCCCACCGTGCCCTACCCACCATGATGTTACATGCGCGTTTAAAGTCATTGGAGCGTCGCTCCTCTCCTTCGGCCAATCGCGTTCTTGGGAACAAGGAGCAGATTCGTCTAAAATTCGGCCTCATTACTATCTGGTCAGATGAGGTTAGGCAAGCCCGTTCCTATCCTCAAGTCCGTAACAGCAACAGATACGTACAAGGCGTCGAGTGGTCCAGCTCCAGTCAACGAACGGTACATGTAGCTGTCTGAGCTATGATTCACGAGGTACCTGTTCCTTTCTCCTTGTGATGACTTTCTTTACGGCCACAAGAAGACCAGGCAGCTCTTTACTTTCAGGTTCCGTATCTTAGATTGAGGGTCCTAGTTTCCTTTTTATTATTTGAATTTAATATTCCCCTAGAGAGTCACAATCCCAAAACACTATCAACGTGGTCGGTCTAATGATAAAGTGATCACGTATCTTCGCGAGATTACTGTTAGTATTTTGATGAGGCTCCGGTGATGGACTCACAAATCTCGGGCTTTCGAATCGTGGGTAGTTGAATTTCAGACCGAATGTCGGAGCGGTTAAGGAATTTTTATGATAATTCGTAGAGGGTTCCGGTAGGTTTTGTTTGGTTCGTGGAGAATGCGAGTTATGGGAAGGGAATCTGGCTGAGGACTCACACGGTTCCACTTTCGCAAGCACTTGTACTTAGAATGGAGGAAAAAGTTGGATAACCCTCGAATCTTTCCAACTTCGGCTAGGCTTTTCGAGAATATGCCGAACGCCAGTACCTGGAAAATGAAGAACCCTGAAGAAACAGATGAAAATAGAAAGCGCACTTTCTCTCTCTTCCTCATTCTCTCTCTCTCTCTCTCTCTCTCTCAGAGTTGGCGTCAGCCCACGGCACTTTGTCGCCGTCGCAGCAGCTAACTGCATCGCCATCACTGCAACCACCGCATCACCGTTGCCGCCGCTCTCGAGCTATAGCCTCGTTGTCCCCTCAACCCCGTCGACGCTGGGACAAGCCGCGGCCTCATCCCCACCGCCGACGCGCCACAAAAATGCTGCCTTGGTTCGCTTCGCCGCCTCGTCTCCTCCGTCGGCGGAGGAGATGAGCATGTCCTTGCTCTCCTCTATCGCAAAGGAGAGCCGCAAATCTCGTTTCCATTCGAATCCATAGATTAAATGAGCAATGCTAAATATAAGTGCTTCTTCCGAGTCTAAATCGTTCTAAGATAAATCTGATGAACAAATGATTGGGAAAAACAAATTCGAACTTGTTCTTTGGTTGTAATTTGACCATAAATTGAACAAACTTCCACAAAACAAGCTCTTTCAAAGATGGAGGAGATGTGAATGCGCAAAAGAAAAGCGTGCCAGCTCCTAAGTGCGAAGGATTTCGTAATAAATGCTACTTCGATCTGAATGGCAAGAAATGGTAAAGTACTCTGGGAAATAAATTCCATGACTGGAAACTGCAGAGGAAGCATGTGCGAAGAACCCATCGATATACGAAAAGTAAATCGCAAACCCTAGAAACAAAATCACCGAGAAGTAAACTTCATCAGGATTAAAATGACTGGAAAGTGACAGACAGATCGACGCTCGAACGAGCACATTAGAACAAACACAACGCCGGCATCCACAACGGACTCTACGAACAATAATTTCGAACCCTAAAACCGAAAGCGAAATTGAAAGGCATGGCTTCTGAAGGAAAATACTTCAGAAGAGTCATCACAGTTCGACAGCATCTTTTTCCTCTATTTTTTTTTCCCCTTTTTTACTCATAGGATTTCCTACTTTAAAGTCTGTTTGATTTGGCTTTGGGCAAATGTCTTTAGGAAAATACAAATATCTTTAGACTAAAAAGATTTTTTGAAATGCAAATAGCGTTTGGTAAATTGTAATTTTATATTGCATTGTGAAACAATTTTGGCTTAAATGCCGTTTGGTAAATATTACATTTTGTAAAGGATTTTTGCTAAATTTTTTATTTAAAAAAATTGTAAAGATTTTTCTTTTAATTTACTCATTAGCGGCCAAATTTGGTCACTGGACAGCCTTGCCTAATGTTGTGTGACCTTAGGTGGTGGTTGCTTGGGTTGTGCGACCCAAGTGACCGTATGCTAGGTTGCTAACCCAGGCACCCCCAGGCAACCCGGGCGAAGACAGAACCATTGCCTCTGTCACTTGGGTTGGTGACCTAGGCACGCGACCTAGGCGACCATTGCCTGAGGTTGCCGGATCTTAGGTGGCGGTTGCTAGGATCGAGTGACCTCTTAGGCAGCAGTCGTTAGCGTCGATGACCCCTTGGCTGGTGGTCATCCACCTCGTTGGCTCATTGGAGAAGATAAACAGTGGTCGTGTGAATAGTATCAATTTGCATTTTGAAGATGTAACTTTTCAAAGTAGCTCCGGATCTCTCTTAAGCTAAATGTTGCTTTGGAGATGCAATTGCATTTAGCCAAAATCCTCCAAAAAATCAAACCAAATGGGTTTGAATTTTGCCAAGGTTCTTTAGGCTCTCAAAGCCCATTCGCAAATCCTAACCAAATGCGCTTGAGGTCCTCCACGTTTCCACCATCTTTTTCACTTCCATGATTTCAGCAGCTCTCAGAGTAATCGTACGTCTTGCAGTGATTTTGGACTAGGCAACAACACTCCATTTTCGTCAAAGTTTAGTGCTTTGTTTCTTTTGAATTAGGGACACCAGAAGAGACTGACTGCGTTAAATCTACCCAAATCATGGATCTCACTCTCTACCTTCTCAATCTCTCAACCTGCACCGCTCCGATCAAGGTCATTTGACTAGATTCCTCCTGTCTGTTTGTTCGACCTTTCGAGGCCTGAGAGAGGATGTAATGCAGCTGGAGATGCTTGGTGATTACATTTGTCAAAATGAGTGCATAACACATTTTAATAGGTGTACCTATAATGGGTTTAAAATTAAAAAAAACTGAAATACATGAGTTGTTAATGGGTCAAAATTTAAACCTACTTAAAACCCAACCACTCCTAAGTCTTCAGAGATGACTTATCTTTTCTCTGCTTTCAAATCAAAACGAAGAAACTTTTCTCATTGCACGACAGCGCGTCGTCTCGCTCTCACCACTCGTACAACAGCTCCTCTCGTTCGCACGGTGACTCTGTCGCACGTGGTCGTCACCATCATTGGATGGTAGCTTGATTGGCCGTCAAACCCTAGGTGAGTCTCGTTCTCCCATATGTGTGTGTGATTTTTTAAAAATAAAAATAATTTAAAATAAAATTTATTAATAATTCAAATTTTTTAAAAAATAAACAATATTAAAGAAATATAATCATTAAAAAATATTATAAGAATAAGTTTTCCTAAGTTTAGTTAGATAGATAAATGTTTTAACAATATAGGTCGGATCAGGTATGGGTCAAAAATTTTATACTATGTTTAAATGATGTCATAAATGAGTTAATAGATCAATTTGGATTGGACCATTTATGACCCGACCCGACCCGACCCAATCCACCCGTTTAACAGGTCTATTGGCAATCAAACATTTTACAATTGCGACTCTATTGATGACTTCCATATCAAGAATTTTAACTCAGGTCGTTAGAATAGTTGTTTTATATTATCTGTCTGGCTGTATTGCTCATATCGTTAGAATCGATTCTCATTGATGGCATTTCACGATGCTCGAGCTTGTCATTGGCAATTTCAATGTGAAGGGCTCAATTTTGTCTCTCAGACAAAGTTCCAGCATTCACACATTTCACTTCCGTTTAGCTAGAACAAGTCGTAAAAAAGCGCGTGCGTGTGGGCCCCTTGCTTGCCATTATTAGAAGAAGGTAAAAAAAAAAAAAACAAAATAGCCTTGCTGGAGGTAGAGAAGGCGTGGGATGGAACCCACAAGTTGGATAGTTTCTTCTTCTTCCATCTTCTAAGGGAGTGGATGAAGTAATTCCAACCGTGAATTTAGAGCCGCCCACGATGAAAATCTCCAGAACTTCCGGACAAGATCGGAAGGAATCTAACAGGCAATGACGAATGAGGATCGGCTCAGTACGTGGTGACATCTTCGAGTCTCAATTATTGACATGACGGGTTTCGTTTGAGCCATACAATATCATTCAATAATCATACCCTTGTAATAAATAATGAATCGGATGTGTGTTTCGGAACTGTACTATGATTAGCCATTCTAAAATGAAAGGCATAGCCATCTGAATAGTCCAAAGCTCGACGGTGCTATCGTTTGGTCCTCAGACAACCTCGGCATCGTGACAAAAGTCTTGGGCGGCCCCCGTTTGGGATCTTGTCCTAGCATTTTCTTAGGAAATACGAAGGGCATTCGCGCATGGATGGAGGGGGATTCTTAGAGTAATGACAAGAATCGAAAAAGGCCCACAAGCCGCGGAAGAACGGTTTGGGCAGTTTCTTTCGAACGGGGCCAGGCCCAAATAATCGTCGTGGGAGGACGGCTTGGGCCCGTTTTTCTTTCTGTTTTAATTGGAACGGAAGCAATTAAATCTTAGGAGAAGGGATTTCTTTTAAAACAATTCATGTTGTTATTGACTATGAATTGATGTTTTGCACTTTAAAGTTTCACTTTGGGAACTACATTTGTTTCGTGAAAAATGAGTAATTTTGAATTTTTTTTTCCTAAAAATGATCACTTATAAAAATAAATTAATGAAAAATATTTCCACTGTCCACGAAAAGCCTATCCCTTGACCCTTTTTCGGGATCTACTACTATTTATATAAAGCACCAAAGGTAAGCAATTCCCAGTCGAAGGGGAAAAACTATTCTTGTTAGCAGTTGAACAAGACCACTAAAGCTAGTCACTAATATAATCTCTGACTATTGCTCCTTGGTTTTACACCATTCAAAACAAAATATCTACTCGTGGACGGAGGGGAGGAAATAGGTTCATCTTGCCCTTGGCTTGTGAAGGGAAGAAAGGCTACAGGGTATCTGACCCCGATGACATAGGGACGGTTAGGCTTGTTGGCTGGCTTATGATGGTTTCTTGTCCCAATTCAACATATTCCTTTTTTTGTTGGTAGCAAGCTTGTGTGTGAGCTTGGTCCGGTTTCGATTCCGTGGAGAAGATAAGAGATTTTGTAGCACTCATTCACTTATTGTTAATAATAAATATATTTTTCATTGACTAATTATGTTTTTTTCTTTTTTTGGGTAAAGTAAATGAATTGTAATAAATGATAGTCATTATAGGTGATAATTTACTTCAATAATTCAATTGAGAGTATAGGTGGAACTTGGGTAAACTCCGGAACCTATGACAAGAGGGTAGGTTTTAGATGATAATTTACTTCAATAATTCATTGACTAATTATGTTAAGTGGTGCAAGGAATCATTTTTTTTTATCATCAATCTTCTATGAAACAAACAGATCCTTAATTTGATTCTTTTTGCTCTAGCGTTTAGTTTTTTGATTCTCAAAACAGTTGAATTTTTCATAACTCATGAAATTAGTCATGTGAATTCTCCCATAATTTTTTTTTTTTGGAAATATTCTAAAAATTCGAGCATTATTATAAAAAGCATGAAAATAGGAAAGTTTGCTTTTAATCAAGCAAGCAAACTCATCGAGCACAAGGAAATTTAGGTATGTATATCTTTCAAGAGTTCCCTCATGAGTTACGCTCGATATTCTCAATTTGTACATAGAATTAGCATGTCAAGTTCCATGGCAAATCGTAAGAGAATGCTAAAGTTAGCAGTCACTCGATCGGAACTCGTTACATCACTTAATATATCGATTAACTAATAATTATATTTTTCGAAATAAAAAACCTAATAATTATGTTGACTTGACAAGGGCTAACCGCTAAGTCATGGTGTAGCTTTCTTCCCTTGCTCGTATCGTAGGTGATAAAATAATTGCTTTAAGTTGATCCCCATTTTGGAATGGGCGAGTATGACCCACTTCAAAATTTGACGCTTGAATCAAAATTCATCCCATGAAAGAAATTCTAAACAAAATTTAAAAAATTATTTTGAGTAAGAACTGACATAAAATCTCATTTTCTCGTAATCAATCAAGAAAGATTGATATTATTCTAAGCCATCGTTACACTTTATCATTGCATTGATCTCAAGTATGTAAGATTATTAATTCCATCATCCTATGTGCATAAGAAATTATGAGACGAATTACGCGAGAGAATTAAATTCTTAAAAAAAAAAATAGAAGAAGAAGAAGAAGAGAGTAACAGGCCTTTTTTTCCCTCACCGGATCCTCCACGACCATTTCTTCGTCTAAGCGAATGAATTGGGATGAGAGGATACCGTGGAATTTTGTTGCTAATATCTTCAATTCCACGTGGAGCCCACTCATTGGCCGGGTGGCTGGCGAAAAGTTCCTGCATGCAATACCTGTACCTGCTCCTTCGCGGTTCCGTTCCGAGTCCGACTTCCGATCGCGTCGCCTACGTTTGCTCTCCCTGCATTTTCTGTCGACGCCTGACAGCGACCCTCCTCCCAATCTCTCTCTCTCCCTCTCTGAAAATGGCGGCGCACGGCGGCGGCGGCGGCGGCGGGGGCGATGAACCCTCGGGAGGCGCTCCGGGCTCGGAATCGCTTCGCATTTCACTGGTACTAAACCCATGTCGCGAGCTCCGTTTGTCAGTGCGATCGCCGTTGCGACTTGAGTTGGGTGCCCGTCTGAGATCTCCTTCTCCTTCCTTCTTTCTTTTCTGGGTTCAACGGGAAACAGAGGATAGAAAAAGAACATCTTTTTCCGGCTCGTTTCGCCTGACGATGTACCGAGACGAAATGGGTTCGCCCGTGATTGTCGTTCGGACTGGTTCCATTCCTGTTACATAGTTCTGGAGACAGATTACGCTGGCATTGCTGATGCTCGATTTCTGTCGAAGTACATAGGGCGAATCGCAGGTGGCGCCTGTGTTTTCTTGCGCCCGGCTGGCATTTACTTCTTGATCTTCTTTTATAAAAGAAGTTCCTTCTGTTATTTCACCGGAATAGAGGACTGCCTGTTGTGTTTTTGGGTTTTCTTCTCTGTCAGCGTTCGATCAAGAAACAGAGTATAGAACGCACTGGAATGAAAAGGGTTATTGATTGATGGGGTTTGCTTTTCCAGGGTCCGACGCATAAGCAGCTAAGGATTCAAGAGGAGGAGGCTACTGGAGAGAACGCGGGCTTTGCAGAGCTGCCCCCTGAGATTATCTCCAACATACTGTCAAGACTGCCGGTGAAGACACTTCTGCGATTCAGGTCCGTTTCAAAGTGCTGGCGCTCCATCATCGACCACAGGTCGTTCGCTGATTTAGTCTTGGCTGAGTCACTCGGCCGTTCCGACGTCACCTCGCTCATATCCATCATCGGCAACATCGAGCCGAGCCGCTTGGGCCGCAGGTTCTTCAGCTTCGACCATCGAACTGGATTCGCGACTCCCTTATGCCAACTGGACCAGACCATCAACTCGACCGGGCAGGACTCGCAAAGTGTCAACGGCTTAATTTGGTTCGACATCGGGGATCTCACGTACCTATGCAACATCAGCACCAGAGAGGTCAGGGTCCTTCCGCCTACGGGTCCCGATTTCCCCGCCCATTTGCACCGTGGCATACACAGCTTCAGCGCCTTGGGTTTCGATCCCGTCACGAGACGGTACAAAGTCATGAAGACATGGGTCTCGAATGCCCTCAACCATTCGGGTGAAGTCATCACCGCGCACAAGATTCTGACATTGGGAACCAGTTTGTGGAGGAAAATTGATAGCGGCCTTATTGATTTTCCCTGGGGAGGCAGCGTCTGCATTAATGGGGCCATTCATTTCTTAACGCTTGACCTGATGAGCAACAAAATAATAGTGGTGTTCGATGTCGGGACTGAGAAATTTAGGACTTTGACATTACCCGATGGTGCCCTGAATCAGGTGCATAAGATGAAGTTGATAGCATTTGGAGGCTGTTTGACGGTGCTAGACTACGAACATCTGGAGGATGAGAACACCATGACGATGTATATTCTGGAGGATTATAAAAATCAAGTTTGGACAGAACGTCGAATCGTGCTGCCCCCTAATTGGAAAGAGGATCCAAGGCATTCTGAGCGGTTTCTTATCAGTAGCGTCTGTGCCGGAGAAATCTTGCTCACTCCAAAGGTTACGACTGGTGAAGTGTACTTGCTGTCTTATGATGTAGAGAAGGGAACTCTGAAGAAGGTTCAAATCCATGGTCTGCCTCCATCTCTATTGATGAGTCCTGTGATCATTGCCTGTGCACCCATCGGATACGTGCATAGCATTTTGGCTTTGAGTGAGGATTGCTCATGAAGCTCAAAGATCCTTCCTTTATATAGCAGCAGTGTGGGCAAATAGCATTATTGCACGTATTTGATCTTCTGATGTGCTTTCAGGGTTGTGGTCTTCTAAAGGATGCCTTAATATATGTTGCATGTTCACTTTGACACTTAGAGCTGGTTTACATATCTTAAGATTCCGCTGTTTACAATCAGTTCTTTTGTGCTTTCATCAGGCATTACTTTCCATGTTTATGGGCACCACCAATTGCTCATATTGTGCTTGATCGGCTTTGCATGTTAGGATTTCTACAATTTTCATTTCTTGGTAGGCTCCTCAAATATCTTCACTCAGTTTATGTTGGGATCAACTAAAGTGATTGATGGAGACCTCCAGGGGTAGGCGCTGAAATAGCTCTTCCAGAGGAAAGAAAGAGAAATTGTTTCCTTTGAATGGGTTAGTGTAGGCCTTATCTCATCTACTTTGAACGCATCCAATTGTCAAAGCTCGGTCTCGGCCAATTTACAAGTTCTTTCCTATTTAGTCTCGAATTGAAAAGAGATTATCAATCTGGGCAATGTGACCAGATTATTAAGTATTGAACTTCCTTAAGATTTCTTTTATTTCTTGCTCTCTGGAAAGATCACTGCAATTATCTGCTGATTGTTGTCACCATTACCTGTTCAGCCATTACAATCATGAAGGGTGTTTCCATCTGCTGGTGTGCATTATCTAGAATTAGTGAGAAAAGTAAAGAGCCTCCATCAAATATTACAATGTGTGCGGGCTGAGAGGTATCACTCCTTGACACTAAGCTGATATAGACATTTTGTCTACATCATCTTAGATGTCTATTACATTCCTAGACAACTAAATTTTTTTCCTTTATACTCTTCTTCTTGGGGTGTGTTTGTCATCAGTTATCACATCGGACGATTGTCTGAAAGCCAAAGCTCTCCCCCTTGCTAATCTTGTGTAACTTGTAATAAGTTGCTCACATCTGAAGTTGTTTTGATTTCGCACTGAGAAGAATAATGGAAGAGTAACAACTCATTCAAGCGGCAAGAAGCTTGTCCAATGCTCGGTCGCTTGCTGATATTGTAGATTGGTGTTACAGGTCGCAAAGACCACCAACACAAGCAGGTGCATCTGATTGATAGATGATTAGCTGAGGTTGAATTAATGACTTTCGCTGCAACTATGCGGCTGCTTTGTGCGATCTTCTCAAGTTGATGTCACTTGCTAGCATGTGCAGTGCTCGCATATCTATTTCATTGCAGTGTAGATTCTGTGATTGATGCCAGTGAAATACCCGTTCTATATCCCCATCTGCAGAATTCAACCTTCTTGTGGAGCCCGAAACATTTTTAAGGAACACGATTGACTATTGAGCTGTGGTGATGGATAATTGATTTGGGTGTGCAGGTGGAGCGTAACATCCTATGCACTCTAGATTGCCTCAAGAGGAAGGTTCTAATACAAAGTTGAGAATAATAATACGGAATAGAGAAATAAGAAATTTGAGTATATAATTTGATGTATATATATATGCAATCTTGAGAGATATAGAGAATCAACATAATTATAAAAATATTTGGAGTAAATGTGTCACATTAATACAAGTTTGAAGTTTAGGATAAATATGTTACACTAGTACAAATTTGGGGCTTTTGATTTTATAAAAAAAAATTGGATAAATTTGTCATACGAATACAATATTTGAAGATTTTCGATTTCACGAAAAAAATTTGAAGTAGAAATTTAGGGTACAACTTTTTGGGATATGTTTAGCAGAAGTTCTAAAACTTGTGAGAATAGTGCAACTAAGTCCTAAAACTTGCAAAAAGTGCAATTGAATCCTAAAACTTGTCATATTGGTTCATTTAAGTCCTTTCGTTAACACCGTCAATTTACACTAACAGAAATGCTGACGTGTCATTTTTATTTTATTTTTTATTTTCCACATGGCATTTTAAAGTAATTTTTATTTTTCACATTGCTTTTTTTTATTCAATTCTTTTTAAATTAGATTAAAAAACAAAAACAAAAACAAAATTTTTTTATTAAAAAAAAATTATTCAAGTCTTCGGCCGCCACTGCCCACTCTGGAAGGGCCAGGGCTGGCCCTCGTGGGGGGCTGGCGAGGGGGAGTCCTCGCCGGCACCAAGTTCGGGCCGACGTGCCTAGATCTAGGCGCCCTCGTGCTCGTCACGAGGGTTGCCGGCCCTCACCTAGGCCGAGGCAAGGGCCAGCCACCCTTGCGGTTGTTGGTGCTAGCTCTTTCGGCGATGGGCGGCGGCAGCAGAAGCCCTTGCCCTTCTCCTTTTTTTTTTTTTTTTTTTTTTCAGTTATTGTTTTCTAATAAAATTTTAGGTTTTCTTTTTTAGTTTAGATTGAATAAAATAACAATTAAAAATGCTGACGTGGCAATAAAAAATAAAATAAAAATGCCACATCAGCAATTCCGTTAGTGTAAATTAACGGTGTTAACGGAATGACTCAAATGAACCAATATGACAAGTTTTAGGACTCGGTTAAATTTTTTGTAAGTTTTATAATTCAATTGCGCACTATCTTCACTGGTTTTGGTACTTCTTCTGATCATATTCCTAACTTTTTTTTTTTTTTTTTTTTAGCTTTTATCCTCGTTTGAAAGCTCTCCTTTTTCTGACAAAAGAAAAGAAAAAGCTCTCATTTTAAAAGCGAGGCTCCCTCCGGTCGCTGGTTCGGCGATTCGCGGGCGGCGAAGATGGCGGATCAGGTCGAGAAGAAGCTGAGAACACAGGAGGACGACGAGGTGAACGGGACGGACGGCGAGGCGGTCTGGCCGGAATTGCCCGTCCACATCATCCCGGACATACTCGTCAAACTGCCCGTCAAGACGCTGCTGCGATTCAAGTGCGTCTCCAAGCCCTGGCGTTCCATGATCTCCGACCCTTCCTTCGCCGATTCGTTCCTGGCTCACTCCCTCGCTCATCCGGCCGCCGCCTCCCTCGTTTCCATCTCCGACCTGTCCCGGCCGGAGCCGTCGCCTTACGAATTCTTCAGGTTGGACCACCGGACGGGGCTCTCCACTCCCGTACCTCTGCCGAACATGCCTTCGGAGGTAACCGGGGACATCTCAGAAGGCGTCCATGGCTTTGTTTGCCTTGATGACGGAGATCTCACTCGCGTGTGTAACCCCAGCACCAGGGAAGTCGCAGTCCTCCCTCCCGCCGGCCCCGATTTCCCCGCCGATCTCTGTGGCGAGATCGACAGCTTCGCCGCGTTAGGTTACGATCCGGCCTCGAAAAGGTACAAGGTCCTCAAGACGTGGATTCTGCTGGATCATGCAGTCGCTGCTCATAAGGTTCTGACGCTAGGTACTAATTCATGGAGGACAGTGGATGATTGCCCTATCAAGTTTCCCTGGGATGATTGTATCAGTGCAGAAGGGGCTATACATATTCTGACACATGACCTGATGGAGGAGAACATGGTCGTGACATTTGATGTCGCGAGCGAGAAGTTCAGGATGTTATTGCCTCCTGAAGGTGCCCGCCTGGGTGAGATCGAGCTGAAGCTATTTAGAGAGCATCTGGCCTTGTTAGAGTGTCATGGAAGCCTTTGGGACGACGGCATGATCACGATGTATGTTCTGGATGATTATGGGAGTCAGGTTTGGAAGGAGCTGAGAATGGTGCTGCCACATAGTTGGAAAGAGGACATAGGGCCTGGTAGAATGTTAAGCATTAGCATTCCGCGCAATGACGATGGTGACATTTTGCTCATCCCCACGATTATAGAGGAGCAGTCTGAGGCGTATTTGGTCTCTTACAATGTTGAAAGCAAGAGGATGAAGAAGGTTCAAATCCATGGTCCCCCTTTTCACCGTTTTTATAAGGATAGGGCTTTTATCTTGACCTGCAGACCTTTTGATTTCGTGGACAATATCTTGTCATTGGATCATGTTTAGCTCCCGAAGCAGATGTAGTTGAAACTTCACTTTATTATATCATCCTAGTGGTATGCTATAGGTAAAGAAAAGTTGCATGCATTACTAATCATATGTCGTTATTGTCGACCTTCATATGTCCTTATAGTCGTCGGGAGGTCAATGCGCATAAGGTCACCTTGTATTCTTACTGTACTGGAACATGTTATCCAACTTGCAGCATCCGAAGTGCACTATATGCTTTTGTAGATCAACTTCCGATCATCCCAGGGTAGTAACTTGCGTTGCTGACTGTTATATCTTGAACTTTTCATTTCTTCAGCAGTCATGAACAATGTCCCTGCTCAGTATTTTTTCGAGTCTTTATGTATATGTGCAATCCATTCGCTCCCCCGCTAGCATCGAAACGTATCTGCTTAATTTCAGTACTTCACTTGCTTGTGCCCTCTCGTTAGCTTTTGCATGGACTTTGATTTTCTGCCAAAGGGATTCTCAGAGTTTGATAACATTAGTGTCTGATGAAAGATGGCGACCGAGAGATTGACTCCCCCGTGTTGTTGTGTCGCTGTGAGTTCTTTTAAGCGTCATTTGAGTGAATCCATTCATTGTGATGAACATTCTTCTAGCCCGTTGACAAGTTCTTTCCTCTGTTTTTGAATGGAATAGACCCTGTTCGCAGGGTTCTTTCTTCTCTTTTTGAATGAAAGAGCGATTGCTGTTTCGTTTAAGCCTTGTAAGAAAAGGAAAAGAATTTTTTGTTTACTTAACACTGGCGAGTTAATGACGGGACTTGAAGTAAATTTGGATCTTGTTTCAGACCGAAAAAAAATAAAATTGATCTTGTTTTGTATGTTGGTACAACTTCTCATATACTTCCCCTACCATCATATGGTGAGAATTCTGTTTAGTATAGTTGTACGATGATTCCTCGTGTTCTTCCTACCTAGAATCATGTTCTGTCCCGTATTTACACTAGTCAGGTGTCATTAAAATGTATTGCCTTTTGATGTACTTGAGGCCAATTGCTGTATATTTTTGCTTAATTAATATGACATTTTGCCTAGGCGTATGGCATTCAATCGTATTTAAGACCGACACCATTGTGCATTTCTTTTTAATATGATGGGATATCTTACCAAAAACGTAGAAATTCTATTAATATATATAACGAATGCGATATTGCATTAGCAAGCAAAATAGTAATTGAACAACATTGAATAATAATCCTTGTAGGTTTACAACCAGCTGAATATTTATTTCATAAGGGATTGTTCGATCCAATTGTACTATATGTAATCCTTTAAAGGGTGTGTCATGAGTGAATTATTTAAGCTTCATGCTTATATATGTGTGTTTCTCTATCTATACACAATGTTTGCCCAGGCATATGGTGTTTAGTTAGTACTTAAAGTCAAAATCTCCATACACTAATTTTTGATATGATATGATATTTTATAAAGACACTCCACTTTGTATTATATAAAAAGTCCTAAACTTATTATAGTTTTGTTAATTCAGTTATAAATTTTGATTTTTTGTCAATTTAGTTTTAAACATTTTCACTTTTTATCAGTTGAGTCTATCTGGTCAATTTTGGTCGGAACATGTTGACGCGGCATTTTTTAAATAATATTTTTCTTTTTTATGATTTTTTTTCTCTTTTTTTTGTTTTGTTTTGTTTTGGATTTGGTCGGCAATGGCTATTGGCCAACCCTCGTGGGCTAGAGGCTAAGGTCGGTGACTCTTGCTAGCTAGAGGCGAGGGTCAGTCGACCCTTGTTAGTTAGAGACGAGGGCCACTTGACCCTTGCTGACTCTAGGTGAGGGTAGTGACCTTGCTTAGGGTTGTCACTTAGGTCAGTGAGGGCTGCCAAGCCCTCGCTTGGCTAGATCTAGCAAGGTCATTGCGGTCCTCACCATTTTTGGGCAAGGGCTCACGTGCCCTCGCTTTTGCTAATGAGGGCATCGTGACCCTCGCTTGCCTAGAGCCGGTGAGGGTCAGTCGACCTTTGCCTCTGGCTAGCAAGGGTCGTCGGCACTCGGTTCCAGCCAACAAGAGTTGGTTAACAATGGTTGCTGGCCAGATCCAAGACAACAAGAAAAAGCAAAAAAAGTAAATAAAAAAAGAGAGAAAAAAACCATAAAAAAATTCAAATTATTATTAAATATTACTTAAAAAATGTCACGTTAATGCTGGTCTGTTTACGTCAATATTTTCCTATCATAATTGTTCGGATCGACTTAATTGGCAAGAAAAAAAAATGTTTAGGACTGAATTTGCAAGATTTAAAGGTTTAAGACAAAATTGGCAAAAAAACAAAAGATTTAGGACTTTTTGGACAATTTTCTCCGTTATAACCTTGTAAGTTAGAAATTTTTTTAGTCTGAAGTTACGGCGGTTCATCACATTCCAAGCCAAATTACATATGTCTTGAAGAAGCCTTTAATAGCATGCCCTGTTTGTTTGGCATTTCACCGGGTAAGCGCTGATGTGAACTGCTCGTTTCCACGTCCATGTCTGATGCAATGGATTGATCTTTTGCTCATGAATGTGTTAAGGCCTTCTGAAAGATTCCCTTGTCTTTGATTCGAGAGACTCGTTTGATTCTGGCTTATGCTCAGTCCGCATCGCTAGCTTCTCAATTTTCGATGGTTTAATATAGTTGAGAATAATAATATGAAAGAGAGAAATAAGGTATTTGTATATATATTAATAAAGAATACATCAACGCTTTATTAAAAAAATTCTGAGATAATATTTCAATCAAGATATATACAGTTAAAAGGAGAGATACGTGTAATCTTGAGAGATATGGATAATCAATACAGGGTTAAAATATCTCATGATGGAAATTTTCCTAGGGAAATCCTAATTATCTCTTACATCTAGCTTGCGATGCAAAACGTGGCTTGTCAAGTTTGACGTCAATATGTATAAGTCTCTCATGATAAATATGTCAAATGGACACAATGTTGAGGATTTTGATGTCTAAAAAAAAGTTTGGTTAAATATGTCACATGGATATATGATTGAGGATTTTAGTGTCATAAAATGGATAAGTAAGTGTGTCACATTGTACAAGTTTGAGGCTAACGTATCAAATAAGGATAAATTTGGGGTATATATAGTGGACACAATTAGGGTTTTTGGTTGCTCTTTTCTAGTTTGAGAGTTCTCCTTTTAAGTGAGGCTCCCTCCGGTCGCTGGTTCCGTGATTCCTGTGCGGCCAAGATGGCGGATCAGGGCGAGAAGAAGCTGAGAATTCAGGAGGACGAAGAGGCGAACGGGAGGGACGGCGAGGCGGTCTCGCCGGAATTGCCCATCCACGTCATTTCGGACATACACGTCAGGCTGCCCGTCAAGACGCTGCTGCGATTCAAGTGCGTCTCCAAGCCCTGGCGTTCCATGATCTCCGACCCTTCCTTCGTCGATGCGTTCCTGGCTCGCTCCCTCGCTCGCCCAGCCGCCGCCTCCATCGTTTCCATCTCCGACCTGTCCGGGCCGGACCCGTTGCCTTACGAATTCTACAGGTTGGACCACCAGACGGGGCTCTCCACTCCCGTACCTCTGCCGAACATGCCTTCGGAGGTAACCGGGGACATTTCAGAAGGCGTCCATGGCTTCGTTTGTCTCGATGACGGAGATCTCACTCGCGTGTGTAACCCCAGCACCAGGGAAGTCGCAGTCCTCCCTCCCACCGGCCCCGATTTCCCCGCTGATCTCTGTGGCGAGATTGACAGCTTCGCCGCGTTAGGTTACGATCCGGCCTCGAAACGGTACAAGGTCCTCAAGACGTGGATTCTGCTGGATCATGCAGTCCCTGCTCACAAGGTTCTGACGCTAGGTACTAATTCATGGAGGACAGTGGATGATTGCCCTATCGAGTTTCCCTGGGATGATTGCGTCAGTGCCGAAGGGGCTATACATATTCTAACACATGACCTGAGGGAGGAGAACATGGTCATGACATTCGATGTCGCGAGCGAGAAGTTCAGGATGTTATTGCCTCCTGAAGGTGCCCGCCTGGGTGAGATCGAGCTGAAGCTATTTAGGGAGCATCTGGCCTTGTTAGAGTGTCGTCGAGGCCTTTGGAACGATGGCACGATAACAATGTACGTTCTGGATGATTACGGGAGTCAGGCTTGGAAGGAGGTCAGAATGGTGCTGCCACATAGTTGGAAAGACGGGATAGGGCCTAGTAGAATGGTAAAAATTAGCATTCCGCGCAATGGCGATGGCAACATTTTGCTCATCTCCACGATTATAGAGGAGCAGTCCGAGGCATATTTGCTCTCTTACAATGTCGAAAGCAAGAGGATGACGAAGGTTCAAATCCATGGTCCCCCTTTTCACCGTTTTACTGAGGATGGGGCTTTTCTCTTGACCTGCAGACCTTTTGATTTCGTGGACAATATCTTGTCATTTGATCATGTTTAGCTCCCGAAGCAGATGTAGTCGGAACTTCACTTTATTATATCATCCTAGTGGTATGCTCTAGGTAAAGACAAGTCGCGTGCATTACTGATCATATGTCGTTATTGTCGACCTTCATATGTCCTTATAGTCGTCGGAAGGTTGATGCGCATAAGGTCACCTTATATTCTTACTGTACTGGAACATGTTATCCAACTTGCAGCATCCGAAGTGCACTATATGCTTTTGTAGATCTGACTTCCAATCATCCCTGCTGAGTAATATGCGTTGCTGACTGGTATGTCAAGAACTTTCCATTTCTTCAGCAGTCAGGAACAATGTCATTACTCGGTATTTTTTCGAGTCTTTATTTACATTTGCAATCCTTTCATTCTCCCGCTAGCATCGAAACACATCTGCTTAGTGTTTAGTACTTCACTTGCTTGTGCTCTCTTGTTAGCTTTCGCATGGACTTTGATTTCCTGCCAAAGGGGTTGTTGGAGTTGGATTAGTGTCTGATGAAAGATTGCAGACCGAGAGATTGACTCCCTCGTGTTGTTTTGTTGCGTCTTAGGAGTTCTCGTAAGTATTATTTCAGTGAATCCATTCATTGTGATGAACATTTCTCCTAGCCCGTTGACAAGTACTGTCTACTGTTTTTTATAATGGAAGAGACCCTGTTCGCAGGTTCTTTCCTCTCTTTTTGAATGGAAGAGGGCGGCTGCTGTTTCATTTATGCTTCGCAATCAAATAAAAGCTGTCTAAGGTCGTAAATCCACGGATCATAATAATAAAAATAAAAGAAATTTTTGTATACTTAACCCTGGGGAGTTGACAATAGGAATAAATATATCAAAGTGAGTTTGTATCTTGTTTAATATGTTGGCATAAGTTTTCTTCGTACTTAGCGACATCCTACCATCGTAAAGTGAGGATTCTATTTAGTACAGTTGTACAACGATTCCTTGTATTCTTCCTAACCTAAAATCATGTTATGTCACGTATTTACACCAATTAGGTGTTATTAGAATATCGTTCTTAAGGCCAATTGCCGTAAATTATTTCTTAATTAAGATGACGTTTTGCCTGGGTGCATGGCATTCAATCGTATTTAAGACCGACACCATCGTGCATTATTTTTTTAATATGATTGGATATCGTACCAAAAACATAGACATTCTATATATATATGCTTACGTTGCATTTGCAAGTGGTGGATAGAGCTAGCTAGCGAAATGAACGACACGGCTTATAAAATTGATATGGCTGACTTAAGAAAATAGTTACTGTGCAACGCTGACTTGTACGACTGGCATTAAAAGAAGGCCACCTTTTGTCATAAAGGCTCAACCGGGCAACATGCCGGCGTTGAAACATGACCATCATGGAATAGATTTGGCTACGTGCTTAATAATACAGAAGAGAGAAATAAGGAATTTGTGTATATATTTCGACATAAATATTAAAAAATAATACATCATAACTATTTAAAAAAAATATCTCAATTAAGATATGTATAATTTAAAAAAGACATACTTGTAATTTTTCGAGAGATATGGTGATCGAAATATTTTGAAATCTCTCATTATCTCTAGTGTGAGTGTTCTGCCCCTCTTTAAAAGCTAGGTGAGGCTCTATCCTGTCGTTGGTTCGGTGATTCACCTGCTTGCTCAGCAAAGTTGATTTTAGGATCATCGGCGAAAATGGCGGATGAAGTGAATGGGAGAGATGGCAAGGCAGTCTCGTCGGACTTGCCCGCCGACATCATCCACGACATACTTGTCAGGCTGCCCGTGAAGACGCTGCTGCGATTCAAGTGCGTCTCCAAGCCCTCGCGATCCATTATCTCCGACCCTTCCTTTGCCGGCTCGTTCCCTCGCTCGCCCAGCCATCGCTGGCCTCGTTTCCATCTACGACGGGTGGCGGCCGGAACTGCCTTTTGCCAGTTCTTCAGGTTGGACCACCAGATGGGGCTTTCCACTCCCATACCTCTGCCGGGCTTGCCTCCTGTTATTGCTGAAGTAACAATTTACAGCAGTAAAACTTCTTTGTTGCACAGAGAGAGAAGGAGAAAACAGAGCATATTATCTTCATCAGACTTAAAAAAACTGTCTTGTACAAAACTAAATAAGAGCAACTTTGGAATTGCACACAAACGTGCAACACATAACTGCACACAAACTTGTTCCACTTCCTGAAAAATAGCTAACAAACTAACTGCCTAACAAATAACTTGACTGAGTCAAAGAAGAAACTAAAATGACAGCACATAAACTAAAATGACAGCAAATCAACAGCAGCATTGAGACAGCTCCAACAAACTCCTCCTTGGATCGATTCTTCTGCCTGCAAACTCCTATTTTCTCTCTTAACAGCTCAAATCTTCCAGCTTGTAGTGGCTTTGTGAACATGTCTCGCAAGCTGATCTTCAGATCTACAATAGACCAACTTAACTTCACCACTTTGTTGTACTTCACGTAGAAAGAAGAATTTTACTTTAAAATGCTTGGTTTTGCCATGGAAAACTGGATTCTGTGATATTGCTAATGCAGCCAGATTGTCCACATGAACTTCAATGCAATCACCAGAATTTAACCACAGATCCTTCATTATCTTCTTCAGCCACAAAGTCTGGTTTGCAGCGCAAAGAGCTGCTATAAATTTAGCCTCTGCAGTGGACTGAGCTACAATCTCCTGTTTTTTGGAACACCAAGAGAAACAGGCAGAACCAAGAGTGAAGCAGTACCCAGATGTACTCTTCATGTCATCCATTGAGCCAGCCTAGTCACTATCAGAAAAACCCTGCAACTTAAACTTCTGACCTTTCCTAAACTTCACACCAAAGAACAATGTTCCTTTGAGGTATCTCAAGACCCTTTTTGCAGCAACCAAATGTAACTGACTAGGACTACTCATAAACCTCGGATAGAACACTTACATCAAATAGAATGTCCGGGTCCGGTTGCTGTAAGATACATGAGACATCCAATCAAGCTTCTATACATAGAAGCATCTACTGCATCCGTTCCATCATTCTTTTGCAGCTTCTCCTTAGCAGCCATAGGAGTGCTTACACTTCTACAATCTTCCGTCTGAAACTTCTTCAGAATTTCCTTCATGTATTTTTTTTGATAGATAAAGATCTCATGTGAAGCTTGTTTGACTTCCAGACCCAAGAAATAAGTCATTTTTCCTAAGTCTGACATCTCAAAACCGCAAAAGACTTTGCTTCACCCTCTCTATCGGTTCCACATCATTTCGTCACCAATAAATCATCTACATAGAGTGACAGAATTACAACACCGTGGTTCACCCTCTTAACATAAAGAGTGAACTCACTCACGCTTCTTACAAAACCAAAATCCCGCAAATATCGATCTATCTTCCCATACCAAGCTCTTGGAGCTCGCTTCGAGTCCATATAGAGCTTTCCTCGTCCGTATACATTCTCTTCTTGCCCTTTGATACTGAAGCCTTCAGGTTGTTCAACAAAAATCTCCTCTTCGAGCTCTCCATTCAGAAATGCAGACTTGACATCTAACTGAAATATAGGCCACCCCTTCTCTCCGCTTGACTAATAGTAGCCTGATTGTATCAAGTCTTGCAACAGGAGCAAATGTTTCAGAATAGTCTACTCCCCATATTTGAGCATAGCCTTTTACAACCAGCCTAGCTTTGTGTTTATTGACAGAACCATCAGGATTAAGTTTTGTTCTGAACACCCACTTAACCCCAATCACATTCTTATTAGACGATCTGTCAACAAGCTCCCATGTGTGGTTTTTCTGAATCATTGCAAACTCCTCCTGCATTGTTGTAATCCACCTCTGATCCTCCTTAGCTTCCACAAAGTTAAATGGTTCAAGCACCGCCACATTGCTTCTTTCATAGATTTCAGCAAGTGACCTTGTGCCTCTTACTGGCAGATTATCCATACTATCTTCCAATCCATCCATAACTTCATCAACCTCTACAATTGTTGCGGGTTGTTGTTTTGCAGATTGCTGTTGTCCTGCAATCTTTTCTTCCTTCCAATTCCACTCATCTTCCTCTAGAAAAACAACATCTCTGCTCACAATCACCTTTTTAGTCATAGGCTGAAAAATCTTGTAAGCTTTTGATTGAAGACTATACCCAATGAAGACACCAAGTTCGGCCTTTTTATCCAGCTTATCCCTCTTAACCTGAGGAACATGAGTGTAACACAAACACCAAAAAACCTTCAAATTCTTCATAGAAGGTTTAACACCATACCAGACTTCGAAAGGTGTTGATTTCTCTAAGGCCTTTGTGGGCAATCTGTTCAATAGGAACACTGCAGTATTAGCTGCCTCTGCCCAGAACTTCTTGGGTAACATCTTCTCCTGCATCATACATCTGGCCATCTCCATAATGCTTTTGTTTTTTTTCTCACTGACCCCATTCTGTTGAGGTGAATAGGGAGCAGTGAATTGCTACACAATGCCTGCTTGCTCACAAATTAACTTAAACTTGTGAGCAGTATACTCAGAACCATTGTCAGACCTAAGCATTTTAATTTTCTTCCCACTCTGATTCTCGACTAAGGCTTTAAACTTTACAAACACATCAGCAATTTCAGATTTGGCTTGCAGAAAATAAATCCAACTCATCCTAGTCATGTCATCTGTGAAAGTAATGAAATACCTGCTACCATTGAGAGATGACTCAGACATAGGTCCACATAAGTCTGTGTGAACTAATTGTAGCTTCTCACATGCTCTCCAGCCTCCTCCTTTGAAAGGAAATCTGGCTTGCTTGCCAAGAAGACAAGTTTTGCACTGTAGAAATTTCTCCTCCAAACTTGGCAAATCATCTACCAAGCTATTCTTCTGCATAAACAACATGTTCTTCCTATGAACATGCCCAAGCCTTTTATGCCAAAGTTCTGCGTTTTCTTCTTTGCATTTTAAAGCCATTTGTTGCATCTCTTGTGGCTTGAACATGAAGCTCTTGTCTCTCATTGGCATTCTCAGCACTTCTTTGCTGTCTGCATTATCAATAAGGCATTCATTCCCTTCAAACTTCACCTTATAGCCCTTCTCAACTAATTGACCAACACTTAACAGATTCTGGTCGACTTTTGGCACAAAGAGAACATCACTGATCAGCTTCACCTCCTAATTTCCTTCAATAGCCACTGTACCCTTCCCTTGCACTTCAATATACTGTCCATTGCCGATTCTGACTCTGGACCTAACTAACCTGTCTAGACTCCTAAACAGCTTCAAATTGCCAGTCATATGATTGGTACAGCCACTATCCACCAGCCATGCATCATTCTCAACAGAGGAGCCAGAAAAGGAAGCTACAAACAATTGTTCTTCCTCAGTTTCGTTCACTGCTATTTGTGCTTCTCCTGCTTGCTGGTAATTGTTCTCTTTGCAGATCGCTTCCATGTGACCAACCTTGTGACATCTTCTGCACTTAGCATCAAGCTTTCTCCAAAGCATCTAAAGGATCGATGATTAGTTCCACCACGGTGTTGACAAGGCTTCTTGTTCTTCTTCCATCGCGGACCCACTAGAACTCCCTTCTTTTGCTGCAAACTTGGAGTCACCTGCATTTCCTTTGAACTGGTTCCATTTCTTCCTTTTGCCTCCATCATTGGACTTCACTTTAGCTTGTAGTGCACCCTCTACAGGCTCTTCTCTTCTCATCAGTCTTCTATGCTCTTGTGCTTGCAAGGCATTTAACAATTCTGTAAGCTTTATTTCAGCCAAGTCTCTTGTATTTTCCAGAGAAGCTATAGTGGCTTCAAATTTCTCTGGAAGAGACACAAGGATCTTCTGAACCAGCCTTTCATCCTTTAAGTCAGTCCCTAAGATTCTGATTTTTTCGGCTATTTCAATCAGCCTATCAGAATATTCCTTCACTGACTCGAATCCTTCATTTCTGTCTCTCAAACTCCCTCAAGAGATTCAGCACCTTCATGCTCCTTATCTTCTCATCTCCCTCGTATTCATCCTTCAAGAAATCCCATATTGCCTTTGCGAGAATCACATCTCATGATCCTTGTAAAGATAGGGGTGAGATAAAGCAAAGCATACGAGGCAAGACTTTGCCTTGGCCTTCCTTGTGATTCTCTCTTTATGGTGCTTTATCTGATTCAAGGTCGGATTATTTGGAAGTGGAGCAACCTCATAATCATTCTCCACAGCCTCCCATAAATCATGACCCTCCAAGAATGCTGTCATCTTAACAACCCAAGCTTGATAATTTTCTCCAGTAAAAACTGGAGCAGCCATTGCGGAGAATCCACTTGATCCCGCCTCCATTAGCTTTTTCTTCGCAGATTGGAAGCAATTTTGACTCACTTACCCTCACTTCACGGTCCCTTAAGATCCCACAGAGGCTCTGATACCACTGTTATTGCTGAAGTAACAATTTACAGCAGCAAAACTTCTTTGTTGCACAGAGAGAGAAGGAGAAAACAGAGCATATTATCGTCATCAGACTTAAAAAAACTGTCTTGTACAAAACTAAATAAGAACAACTTTGGAACTGCACACAAACGTGCAACACATAACTGCACACAAACTTGTTCCACTTCCTAGAAAATAGCTAACAAACTAATTGCCTAACAAATAACTTGACTGAGTCAAAGAAGAAACTAAAATGACAGCACATAAACTAAAATGACAGCAAATCAACAGCAGCATTGAGACACAGCTCCAACACCTCCTGATTTGCTCGCAAAGATCTTAGAAAGCATCCATAGCTTCTTTATCCTCGCTGACAGAGATCTCACTCTCGTGTGTAACCCCAGCACCAGGGAAGTCACAGCCCTCCCTCCCACCAGCCCTGATTTCCCCGCCGATCTTTAGGGCAACATCGAAAGCTTCGCTGCGCTAGGTTATGATCCGGCCTCGAAACAGTACAAGGTCCTCAAGACGTGGATTCTACACGTCCAACATGGTGATGAAGTTGCCGCTCATAAGGTTCTGACGCTAGGCACTAATTCACGGAGGACAGTGGATGACTGCCCTATCAAGTTTCCCTGGGATGATTGCATCAGTGCAGAAGGGGCTATACATATTCTGACACATGACCTGATGGTGGAGAACATTGTCGTGACATTTGATGTCGCGAGCGAGAAGTTGAGGATGTTATTGCCTCCTGGAGGTGCCCGCGAGGGTAAGGTTGAGCTGAAGCTATTTAGAGAGCATCTGGCCTTGTTAGAGTGTCGTCGTAGCCTTTGGGACGACATGGCAACGATGTATGTTTTGTATGATTACGGGAGGCAGGCTTGGAAGGAGGTCAGAATGGTGCTGCCCCCATAGTTGGCAAGAGGGCATAGGGCTTCCTAAGTTATTAAGCATTAGCATTCCGCGCAATGGCAATGGCGACATTTTGCTCGTCACCGAGCATATAAGCAAGCAGTCTGAGGTGTCTTTGCTCTCTTACAATGTAGAAAGCAAAAGGATGGAGAAGGTTCAAATCCATGGTCCCCCTTTTCACCGTATTCACCAGTATAACGTCTTCCTCGTGAACTGCGTACCTTTTGATTTGTTGGACAACATTTTGTCATTGAATCATCTTTTACTCACGAAACAAATCTAGTCGAAACTTTGCTTAATTTTATCCGTAGTATACTATAGGTAGGTTAAGTTGCATTACTGATCATCTGTCATTATCGTCCTCAGAAGTTCGATGCACATAAGATCGGCTCGTATTCTTACTGTACTGGAACATGTTAGCCAACTTGCGGCATCCAAAGTGCATCGTATGCTTTTGTAGATCGACTTCTGATCATCCCTGCAGAGTAATCTGCTTTGTGACTGTCATATAGTGAATTTTTCATTTCTTCAGACAATGTCCCTGGTCAGTACTGTTTTTTCGAGTTCTTATGAACAAGTGCAATCCTTTCGCCCTCCCGCTAGCATCGAAACATATCTGCTAGCTTTAGCACTTCACTTGCTTGTGCTCTCTCGTTAGGTTTCGCCTGGACTTTGATTTTCTGCTTAAGGGGCTTCAAAGTTGGCATTTTGGGAGTTCTTGGAAGCGTCGTTTCAGTGAATCCATTCAGTGTCTTTCCTCTGTTTTTGAATGAAAGAGCGATTGTTCTGTGTGTAGCAGACACACGGATCACTAAAAAAAAAAAAAAACGGAATTTTCCATTTACTTAACCAGCAGAGTTAACGACGGGACTAAATATATCGAAGTGAGTTTGGATTTTGTTTAGTACATTGGTACAAATTTTCATCGTACTTACCATTATAAAGTGAGAATTCCATTTAGTACAATTGTCCGACGATTCCTCATATTATCTTACTAGAATGTACGGCCTTTCGCCGTAGTTAAGGCCAATTGCTGCATATTTTTCTTGATTAACATGATGTTTTGTCTAGGCGTACGGCATTCAATGGAATTTAAGGCCATAATCCTTGCACATGATCTTTTTAAAGTGATGAGATATCTCACCCAAAATGTTAACATTCTATCGCACTTGAGGCTAATCATAGTTTGCCTCCTCATATCACATGACGTGTTACTAAGTTGTACAACATTTTATTATACTCAAAGGCAAAATCCTCGTATAGTATTTTTTTTCTTTAATGTTATATGACGTCTCACCAAAATATTATAACTCATGGCCAATGGTGTATGATTTTTTTTTATTTTTTACTTTTTATAAGAAATTTTACCAAGGTGCACAACATTCAATCATACCTCAAGTCAAAATTCTCAGACATCAACTTTTGGGCTAGCACCATTGAAAACCTCAAATTTCAAGTTATAACCTAATTTGCTCCCCAAACTTAGTTTTGTTTCGTTAAAAATATCAATTTGAGCTTCGTACCCAAATCTGTCCTCCATTATTTTTCTGTCCAATTACACCGTCAGCATCTGATGGGCCATTCACGTTCATCTATGTGTCTTTCTTTTGCATGTCATTCATGTGCCATGCCGTGATGGACAAATTGTGTGTTGACATCCAAAATAACTTTTGTTGTCATGAATTAATCACAAGGGGTGTTGATACTCAAAATTACCCTTGTCGTCACGTGGTGGTCACAGGAATAACAATAATAACAATCCAGCACATCTTTGTCATGGAGACAAAGGGACCAAGGTTTTCAAGAACCTTTGGGCTAAGTGTTGATGGGCTTATGAGTTGAGATAAGTAATTCAATGGCAAGGTACTTGATTACCACATGTCTAGGCCTTGATATAGAAATGTGGATACAGAATGCAAGTGAAATTTGTATCAAGATTTAAGTGGGAACAGTTGTTGTAGTACTAAAAGAGTGGTTGTTGCTTGCTAATCAAGTTGTGTGAGCATTGTCGACAAGTCAGGAGACAACAGGATATGAATAAGGCGGTTAAGAAAGGAGTAAAGAATGTGGGAGAAACTAGGAGTGATTTTTAAGGAAGGATTAACTGATCAACAGTTACTAGATTGCCCTATAAATACCACAAACCATTCAACGAAGAGCCCCCAAACAACACAACAAATGCCTTTATGTTATCTTTATCTTTTTGTACTTTAGCTATAGTTTTTAGATTCCATCGCTGATTAAATTCTGGCATTCTACCTTTAGTTCAATATCGTCTATTAGATTTCGATAAACCCAGTTTTGTCGATTAGATTCTAGCATTATATTTTCTATCCAAGAGTGTTGCTGTCAATTAAGATTCAGATCTATGTCTAAACAAGTTGTGTCATTGATTAAATTCTGACATAATTTGAGCCTCGAAGTGTAAGTCACAACAGGCATGTACAATTTGTATCGTTAATTAATTAGATTCCGACATAATTTGTTCCCAAAAGTTTTTGGTCATCAAGTTATTTTCAATATTGGCCGTCAAGGTTCTAATATATAAATTGGGAATAGCATTTGCATTCAACATCCTTTATTCGGATTTGGCGGTCTCTTGTATTGGTAACCTTTCTGCGAAAGATTTTCATTGTGGGAACCAAAACCAACGAGACACCGTGTATACCGACACTATTCATCGTCTTCTTCGCACGGAATCGCTGGGCCACAATTCATCGGCGCTCGCCCAGCCGCACCGAGACTTTCGACGCCCGCGCCACGACCTCTGACGATCCTTCCGTGACTGCGAGCAGTCATCGGAATCATCTCCGGTTGTCTTGGCTGAGGCCCCTCTTTCCTGTTCCAGTTTTTCAAGCTTCGAGAAGGCATTTTTATCAGCCATTACCTTCACTCAGTCATCCCCGAAGCTTTGTAGATCCATTTCGTGCCCGGACGACGACGAAACGAGCCCGAGCTCTCCTCTCTCTCTCTACCTCTCGCTCCGTCCCCAGAGGCGACCTCCATTAATGGAGGTTATCTCTCCTCTTAAGCTGAACCAAACAGAACCAAGATTCAGTTTAGCACATGCCCTTTGAGCTCTAACTCACAGATTCACCGTCAAAGTCGAATCATTTCGGCCTCAAAACCTCTGGTGATTTGGACCATTTGCAGTCCTCAAAGCTCTCGGAACCTCAACTTCATTTTGGTAAGTCTCACTAAAAAAGCAGGTGAGAAAATGCATTAAGACCCATCATCACCGTTCCAACCCACGACGAGGCCTCAATTTCCAGAGAAAGAACAGCTGAAATGCCCTCGCTGCGGTTCCACCAGCACCAAGCTCTGCTACTACAACAACTACTAGAGCCTCTTTTAGCTGCGCCACTTTTGCGAGAGCTGCCGTGGCTACGGGACTGCCGGCGGTGGCATCCCGAAGGCCACTGGAGGGGGCTAAGTTGATGTCGTGGCTGGGTTAATGACGGTCTGTCATGGCGGAACCGGAAGAAAAAGACGGAAGGGAAACAAACAAGAAAAAGAAGAAAAAAACGAAAATGATATTATTTCGATTTGGAAGAATAAATTGACGTGGAATTGACGTGAGATTCTAATGGTATAATTCAGAGAGAAAGATATATTCGGGAACGAAAAGTTGGTGATTTTTTAAGAGATAAAAAATGATTGGAGAGTAGAACTTGTTCATAACTTAAAGTATGGATTTTTTAATGGACTTAAAAAAATTGGCATACGAAGGACGTACAAAACTCTGTCAAGCTCAAGGTCGAAAGTATCGTACGATGATTTTCGATTTCATCCGAATTTTTTATCACGTAAGTTATTTCGCACGCTGGTTATGGATGTAATGAAATCGAAAGAAACATCGGAGGATCATCCTCTATCGGAGAGTATAAATCTTCTATCGGGCTCCTCCTCTCCGACCTGCAATGGCATGCCCTGTTTTGATTGTTCGGCATTTCCCAGGTAAGAGCTGATGGGGAAACCTCCTGTTTTCCACATCATCTCTGCATCATCTTCAAAGGGTCGATCTTTTGCTCGTGAAAGTTTCTTGGTGGGTTAAGGCGTTTTGGAAGATTCCCATGTCTTGATTCGAGAAAGTCAGACTGGTTACAGACTCGTGCTCGGTCCGCAACCCTGTCTTGATAATCTTCAACCGTTTCATGTGAATGATTTTGCCTCTGATCAAGAGCAGGGTGTTTTTCCGTCTGTTTGAAAAGGTTGTACTTTTGGTGTGGCCCTGTCCTGACGCTGGTTCGATGATTCCCGTACTTGCTCAGCAGAATTGATAATAGGGTCTTCACCGAAGATGGCGGATCAGAGAGAGAAGAAGCTGAGAACTCAGAACGACGACGAGGTGACTGGGGGAGATGGCGAGGCAATTTCGGTGGAATTGCCGGTCGACATGGTTACGGACATACTTGTCAGGATGCCCGTGAAGACGCTGCTGCAATTCAAGTGTGTCTCCAAGCCCTGGTGTTCCATTATCGCTGAACCCTTCTTTGCTGATTCGGTCCTGGCTAGTTTCCTCGCTCGCCCCTCCGTCAGCACCGTCGTTTCCATCTGCAACCCATTCGGGCCTGGCGGGTCGCTCTGCCGATTCTTCAGGTTGGACCACCAGACAGGGCTCTCCACTCCCATACCTCTACCGGACATGCCTTCTGGGCCACATGTGAAGGTCTTAGGAAGCATCAATGGCTTCATTTGCCTCAATGACGAAGATCTTACTCACCTGTGTAACCCCAGCACAAGAGAAATTGCCGCCCTTCCTCTCACTGGCCCCGATTTCCCCGCCCATCTCCTGGGCAAGATTGAAAGCTTTGCTGCATTAGGTTATGATCCAGCCTCGAAACGGTACAAGGTCCTCAAAACGTGGATTCTGTACCTCCAATATGGTGGTGTAGTTGCTGCTCATAAGGTTCTGACACTTGGTACTAATTCATGGAGGATAGTGGATGATTGCCCCATTAAGTCTCCCTGGGATGATTGTATCTGTGCAGAAGGAGCTATTCATATTCTGACATACGACAGGATGGACAGGAATGTTGTTGTTGTGACTTTCAACATCGTGAGCGAGAAGTTTAGCATGTTATTGCCTCCTGGAGGTGCTGTAGGCAGTGCAAGAAAGTTTAAGTTGAAGCTATTTAGAGAGCATCTAGCCTTGTTAGAGTACCTACACCTTTGGGACAATGACATGATTACGATGTATGTACTGGATGATTATGGGAGTCATGCTTGGAAGGAGCTAAGAATTGTTCTGCCTAATAGTTGGAAAGAGGGTATACTCGGTACTTCATTCTTCATTAGCATTACTCGCAATGGAGACATTTTGCTCTTCCACACAGTTCTGCACAGGCAGGCCGCGTCATATTTGGTCTCTTACAATGTTGAAAGCAAGAGGATGAAGAAGGTTCAAATCCATGGTCCCCCTTGTCACCGGTTTAAGGGTCTAGCAGTCTTGAAGTGTGCACCGTTTGATTTCGTGGGCAACATTTTGTCATTGAATCATCTTAACTCATGAAACAGATCTAGTGGAAACTTCACTTTGTTATATCCTATTGGTATACTATAGAGGTAGGTAAGTTGCATACTATCATTCTCAGAAGTTTGATGAGCGGAGATTGCCTCGTATTATTGCTGTACAGACCATGTTATCCAACTTGCAGCATCTAAAGTGCACTATATGCTTTTGTCGATCGACTTCCTATTATTCTGAGGGAGCACTTTACTCTGTGACTGTCATTTTGTGAATTTCCCATTTCTTCAGCAGCCACAAACAATGTCCATGTTGAGTCTATTTTTGTTCTTTTGCGTTGACATCTGCAATCTGCGTGCAACCTGTGTGCAATCCCATCGCTCTCCTGCTGGTAAGTGACAATTGAAACGTCTTTGCTAATTTTAGTGCTTCACTCGCTTGTGCTCTCTCGTTAGCTTTTACATGGACCTTGATTTTCTGTTGAAGGGCTCTTCCAAGTTAGATTAGTGTCCGTTGAATAACATTAAGCAGACAATGAAACATTGCAGGTGAGATTTTGACTCCATTCTGTTGATGTTCATCTTAGAAGTTCTTGTTTTTTTTTTTTTTTATGACTGAGGTGTCCGGGCCAGCTTGCGCGCACCTCGACTATTCCTCGGGGGGGACTAGTACAGTAACCCACCGCCATGGCCCCTCCACTTAAATCACAGGCGCTTCCCCGGGGAATCGAACCCAAGACCTCATCGAAGTCCAAGTTCGCCCTAACCAGCTGGGCTACCTATGGGTGGGATCTTAGAAGTTCTTGTTCCGAGCCAAAAAAACAAAAAATCTTATGAGTTTTTGTAAGCGTCATTTCAGCGAATCCATTCATTGTGATAAACATTCTTCTAGCCCATTGACAAGGTCTTTCCTTGGTTTGTGAATGGAAGAGACCCTGTTCACAAGTTCTTTCCTCTTTTGGATAAAAAAGAGAGATTGCTGTCCATTTTATGCCTTGCCATCAGATAGAAGTTGTCTCAGGTCCTGGATACGCACGTCTCTGTATGTATGTGTTCTTGGAGGAGCAAGTATTCAGTCAAAATGCAGAGGAGTTCACAAACAAGTCATGGTGTTGGAGCTCCTTAAAGATATTGGCTTTGTAACGAGAGCGATCTCAATGAGCAAGATTGATTCTCTCTCAGTTCGTACACATGCATTACATCTAAACGGCTCTTACCACTTCTTTTGTTGAAATGTCGTCATCTGCAGATCAAAATCTCATCAGGATAATCAAGCTCTTTATTCAATTTTCAGTTCCTAAAAATCATCATGCACCTGAATTAGTGACGAAGCATTAATACCCCAATATTCACTGTGTGACGATTAACATACGGAAGAATTTGGTTGTATTACCATCTTAAAGTAAAACTTCTATCAGGGAAAACTTCAACGTGGTTCCCCTTGACTCGTCCCATTGCCGTCAGCTTGCTGCAAATTGGGTATCGCCTAGTTGTGGATGGATTAAAATCAACACAGATGGTAGCGCGTTTCAAGGAGTCTGCAATGCCCGCTGCATTTTGCGTAATGCTGGGGGTCAACGGTTATCTGGGTTTGTTGTTCCTCTTGGCTGGTGCTCTAGTGTCATTGCCGAGCCCGTCGCCATTCAAGGACTTTCCGTGGCGTTGAGCTTGGGTTTCAGTCGAGTCATCCGTGAGTGCGATGCCCACCATCATGTCTAATCGACTCTGCTCTTCCATCGAGCCTCGCCATCCTCTTCCGACGCTTATCCGAGATTTGCCAGATCCTTATTCATCGAGACCGGACCTGCAAGCTGCAACATAGTTACGGCAAGGCAAAATTTTTGTACACCGATTCGTTAGCGTCGTGGGCTGCTTTCCGTGCTTATTGTTATGTCGGATCCTCATTCATCGTCACCCAAGCATCGCTTTCAGCAGCAACCAAGATTGCCACCCATTTTCCTCCCGATCCTTTTGATTCGACTTTCCAAATGCGTCCTCTTTTTAACTTATTCACCCAATAAATGATAGTCCGCTCGCGAAAGCCGACGTGTCGAACATAGATCTCTTGGTGCCGTCCTCTAACTATTACCGACCCACATCATGGATGGAGACATAAGGCAACTTGTTTCAGCCTTACAGCCTGGCTTGCATAGCCTCCGAAATTAATTGTTTCGCCATGATTTTTGGTCACTCGGACGAGAGACTCTTGAATAGTCAACGGAAGCCGATACGCGGCCAGCAAAACCTTTTTGAGTTTTTACTAATGATAGACGGACAAAAGATCGCACGCAGTCCCAATTCTCTTCCAGAACTCAAAGACCAATCAAACCCGGCAAGTTCTCATTTTGTCCACATCCACCGCAACGCGCAGTCTGGCTTTGAACCATTCTCCAATGCGCCTCCACCACAGAAACAAAGGAACATTCAGCCCTTCGTCTTAAACGAAACAAGAGAAAACAAGCCGGACATCGTCTTCAATGGCTTCTGCTTCTGCTGCTGCCCTCCAATCCGAGCAGCTGAAGCAGCTCCGGGACATCTTCGCGCGCTTCGACATGGACTCCGACGGCAGCCTCACCCAGCTCGAGCTCGCCGCCCTCCTCCGCTCCCTCGGCCTCAAGCCGACCGGCGACCAGATCCACGCCATCCTCGCCGACATGGACGCCAATGGCAACGGGACGGTCGAGTTCGACGAGCTGGTCGGCGCCCTGCTGCCCGACATGACCGAGCAGGTCTTCCTCAACCAGGAGCAGCTGGTGGAGGTGTTCCGGCTGTTCGACCGCGACGGCAACGGGTACATCACGCCGGCCGAGCTGGCCGGGGCGATGGCCAAGATGGGTCATCCCCTGACGTACCGCGAGCTGTCGGAGATGATAAGGGAGGCCGACACCAACGGCGACGGCGTCATCAGCTTCCAGGAGTTCGCCACCATCATGGCCCGATCTGCTGTGGATTTTCTTGGCCTGAGTTAGCTTAGGAGGAGGGTGGTTCATCACGATCCAGTTTCCATGGGCGATCATGAACCGAGATCCACCCAATGAAGATTGTGAATGATTTGACTTGGTCCCGGTTGACTTTTAGGATTTAGCTTGAACGTGTCTCTGGCCTGCAAGGCCTGCTGTCCAGGATGGAGAAGGAGAGTTCTGTACAAAGCAAATTGATGGTCAACCCTTTCTCCAAGTTCCCCGCATGTAAATTATTCCAATCGATCTATCTGCTAAACAGGTGATCCGTCCCATTCGGCAATTCATGATTTCTGATTTCTAAGTACTTCTCCGGGTCTCAGCTATTTTGATCGTAAACACATCATGAGCATGCGCTGAGAAAGACATAACTTGAAGTAAGAAGAGACGCAAACCAGTCCGCGACTCTGTGTGAATTCCTCGACCGTGCGCTGTCAGCCTCGCCTTATTCACAGTATGAATCAAATCGCCGCACGGAGCTGAACTGGTTTTTGTCCGGTTGATGCAATAAAATGTTGGTGCTGTTACCTTAAGCCTGTGTGCTATTCTATGGTGGATTTCTTCAGTTTCTTGCATGGTGTGGGAAAAAACAAGGATGCCACATTGTAGCAGAAAACCAAAAGAGCCATGATGTGAAATACAGAGAAGGGAAATAGTCAAATACTGAGATTGCTGATCCTCCATTGTTACCCCCTACGAACTAGACATTAACCCTTGCGACCCGCGAGCTGTGAGTATATAAAATGTATAAATAAAACTCCGTTTGTTTCATAAATAAATAAATGATTTGAAAAATATTTTCTTAAAAACGATTACTTATATTACTTAAAAAAATTAGTCAATCGAAAATATTTTCATTATCAACAATAATATACCTAGACATTTTTGTGTGGATGATGAATCTGTTCACGCGATACAGGTGATCATTTTCATAAGCGATAAAGACGGTCATTTTCAAAAAAATGTTTTCTAAAGCATTTATTTTTTGCTAAATAAACGGAATGAATCTAGGTGTAATAATTATCTATGATAAACATGTTCAAAACATTCAATATAGTCTAGCCAATCTTGGAAAGTCTATCAAAATCCTTTATAGTAAAAAGGTCAAAAGTTCACATTAGACCTATTAAAATGGGTAAGTCAAATCAGGCTTGGATTGGGTCATAAATGGTCTAATCCAAATTGACTCATTAATCCTTTTATGACTCATTTATGTATAGTACAAATTTATTAACCCATATCCATATTGCTAATAGCCTAACACTACCATATTTGACCAAATATTGGAAAATTTATTCTTATGATTTTTTTTTAAAGATTATATTGCTAAAATATTTACAAATTTAGGAAAGTTTGTTTCTTATGTTTATAAAACACTCTCATTTAATGGAAATTTAGAGAACAATTTATATAATTCCTTTTTAAAAATTGAGGCTCGTTTTTTTTGGAAAAATCTTTTTTGAAAGTCATTTTATAGGAAAATAACAAAATTTTTAGGTGTTTGCATAAAATTTGAAAATACTTTAAAAAATTGAAAAATCTTATTCGATTTTCCTTCATGTATTCCTTTTAATCTTTTTATTTTTTAAATCGAATTTTTAATTATTTTTATTTTATATTTTAAAAAATCTAATTTTAATTAATTTAAAAAAAAATCTAATTTTTTCTTTTTTTTTCTTTTTTTCTTGTCTTCTGTTGGTCATTGGCCATGACGATGGTTGGCAATCGGCCTCAAGCAAGTTGGTGCTTGCCTGATTCCAACGAGATCGAGCTTGCTAGATTGGTAAAGGTCGAGCCTCACCAACCTTAAGCGAGGCCTTGACCTCGCTAGCCTGTCAGTGGCCTTGACCTTGCCAGATTCGGCGAGCCCTCGCCCTCACTTGGCTGGTTGCCGGCCGTCATGGCCAATGACTAGCTGAAGAAGAAGGAAAAATAAAAAGGAAAAAAGAAAAAAGAAATTATAATTTTGATTTTTATAATAAATATTTTTATAAGGTTATAAAGAGAAAGTGAGAAGGTGAGCTATTTAAATGGGTTAAGAAATGGGTCATAAGTCCAATCCATATATAATCCATTTATTCTAAACTTTCAATCTTTAAATCCATTTAACTAGTCTCTTTAAGATTTAAGTGACCCATTTATATGGGTCATAAATGGGTTTAAAATCCATTTTTGCATCTCTAGTTCACATTTACAAAACATTCCAAGGATTAGAAACTCTATGTATTTAGTCCAATGTATTTAGTAGATATGTGGAATAAATTGAGACGAGGGACAATGGATTTGTGTTCTTAATGCAAACAAAATCCTCTACCACTTCTTCAGAGACCTTCTTCAATGTACCTTAGAATGGCCCAACAAAAAATTGAAGATAATATTAGTTTAAATTTGGAAGTTAAATTAAAGAATTCAGTTGGATGATATCTATCTTTTCATTAAACAAAAGAATCGAATAGATAAAATTCATTCATTTGAAATCGATCCCAAAACATAGAAATTCACACTTACTTTTTCATTCAAATCAGCTATGAGCTGAAGCAATTAAATTTGCTACATGTGGCAATTAAATATGGCTTAAACATCAGTATTCAAATGTGGCTAACACAATACAAACGCACCTCCTGTCCATTTCTTGCACCAAGAAGAAGACCTTTCTAATAATATGAACTCTTATGCGTCATCGATAGAGACAATTCTTAGGTGTTTGTAATAGTATATGACCATTTGTTAAGTATACTCTGTGGAATAATTCAATTTTCACAGTACTGATTGCGCAGTACATGAAGGCATTAATTACATTGAAAATTATAAATTGTTTTTTTAAATTGATTGATTAACACATCTGCCTAGGCACTTTTCGACAAGATCAATTCATGATAACCAAAGGCGCTGCACAACCTCAATTGACGATATATTTGCCTCCGATAATCCATTACAAAGAGAAGAAGATTGTGTACAGCATGTCTCCTATAATTTGAGAATCTACAGTATCTACAGCAAAGCTAACATATGGTACAGCTTTTTGTCCTCTACTTTTTTTCCTCCGCGCTGAATCAAGCAAATCTGAAGCTTGACAGCAGGTAATTCTTCAAAACATATTTACTCTGTATACCACATCCAGAGCGATTCAGCTCGGCACGAGCCAGTGCATTTCCATGCTCATAAAATCTATACTCTTGAGGATTCTACAAAATTAGACAGCTCTGCAGGAACAAGTATTCCTGGATTGCAAGATTTACAGGACGAATTAACCCATAAGCCATCTCTTGGTCATAATCACATTCGTCCCAACCTATCATCAAATCAGTCTTGCTTGGTGCTCGATCCACTGGATCCTTTGATTGTACATGGGGAAAAACTCCATCTGAATCACTAAGTAAGTGAAATATGGGATAACGCTGCAGATTGTCACGAAAAGCGTCACAACCCAAAAGGCTGGTGATGGTGCAAGGGCTTCAATAAGGAGCTTGTAGGCTGTAGTAGACAGAGTGGGAGGCATGGCTCCATATACCAAACAGAAGAGGTACCAATATATGATCGAGCCCCAGATGACTATATGCTGTATTACGGTGAAGTACCTTGTGGTAAGTGCCATCTGCAGATTCACCGCCCATACAACACAGGTGTACATTGTTGCACCAAAGATATCCCTCCCAGCAACGTGTCCATTGCTGTTGAATGCTTGGTGCTCCAGTGCGATTGTGCACAAGAAGAAAATTATAGCTCCGCTAGAGAACCCATTAAACATCCAGCCGATTATCCGGCCCCAGCGGAAGAGGCGATTTTGAACCCCTTCTTGGTATAGCCGGGGAAACTGCCACAAGAAAGTTGAAAATGAATTGAACTAAACAAAAATACTCCCAAAAAAACAACAAAAAATCAAATTACTGTTTCCAACTGTTATCAATTAGCATTGAAAGGCAAAGCAAACAGGCCTTAATGATTAATGACCATGCTAGGATGCTAAGAAATCTCAAAGGACATTTTTGTTGACACGAGGTTTAAAGACGATTGAAAGCATCTAACCATATTAAAAAAAGATAAAAAATTCAAAGACATTTAGGGAGGTAAAAAGGCTGAACTTTAAAAATTCCCTGGATGCTTAAATTATGCCCATGCGCTGGAAAGAAAATCTCAATCGCATATATTCTGTGGAGGATCATAACACATGATATTTGCAATATGAATAGCTTGGCCATAAAATGTTTTCAACAGTAATGAAAGTTAAATATTAAGAAGGCAGGCATACCTCTAGACACAACCCTGCTGATATATCCTGATCAAAAACTCCCAGAGCAACCACAGGAAGTGATGAGAAGAAGACATTATAAAGTGACAAAAACCAGTCATTGTATGCAGGTTGTGCTGAAAAGGCCGCATGTGCCTCATATAAGAAGAGGGAGAAACCAAACGTGATGTTCTTGAAGAAAAAGTAGCATATCTGGCAGAGAAAACCGAGCAACATTACCAAATGAAGCTTTACTTGATAAAAACAACATTTGTCTTCATCCTATGGATGGTATACGCGTCTCTCATTCAAGAGACCAGATTACTTATTTATTAATTTATCTTGTTTTGCCAAAGAGATAATAACACGCTGACAAATGATCATGTCCTTGTCATCAAATCAATTCATAAAAGGACTAACCATCATTGAAATCCTTCTGTAACACCAATGCCCATGAACGAGTAGCAGGCGTTCGAGGTATCGAAACTGTGCAATTGCAATATCACTGGCCATGACTGCCTGGAGTTTAAAAAACAACCAAAGAGAAACATAAAAGGCATCAGAAACCAACACAATTGTTGCAGGCGGATTACATAATTCTGGAGGTCTTATAATGGCATGTTAGACACCTGCATTCCTTCAGCACCACTAATTCCAACTCCAATATCTGCTTCTTGAAGCATTCCCACATCATTGGCACCGTCACCAATAGCCAATGTTACTTTCCCAGTTCCGGACTTAACCAGTCTTGTGACCTATGTTTTATCAGTTGAGGCAATAAAATCAAATGATTTTTGCAAAGTTTATTACTCTAAAACATTATGCAAGTTATTTCATAGGATCATCTGTTTTGCTATGATTAGTACAAAATAACATTTATGCAAGTGAGGTACCCCATTGGGAAATTTGAAATGAATATTATAACTCACCAATGCCTTCTGTTTTGGTGATGAGCGACAGCAAATAACAGATGCACAGCCGAGTGCCAGCTTTAGAAATGTGTCCTTTATGCCATCTTCCAGAATATAAACAAGTGATTTTCCATCAATGATTAAAGCAAGTTCTTCGGAAGCCCCACCCAATGAAGTCATCCCTTTCTTGATCTGCTCGTTAACACTCTTCTTTGAGGCCTAAACGAAAACCATCACTTCATTTAGTATCCATGTAGAATCATCTTAACTATGGATTTACCCACTGCCAATAGGTCACGCAACTGCCTTCTCTCGATCGAGCAACAGAAGAAAGTCATCAGCCAGAGGCAAGGAGCAGCACGTCACATTCTGTAAACCGCCGCATACTTCATAGGGTATATTTAACAATGAGCCCATGAATCTAATTGGATTATGAAATTATATTACGAATTAGAAATTGATTTTACAGGAGGAATGCCAGCCACAGTTTTGACTTTTGAGTCAGCATGCGTAACTAGCACTTCAGGAGGATGCTAAATGTTTCTGCGTTTGCATTGTTGATGCATCTTTTCAACTCATTTAGAACTGAATATGCCTTTAACCATCATTCCTACAAAGTTAAGCTCAACATGTATTTCCCGGGTCCAACAAAATTCCATCTTTTAGCTGTCTTCAAAATCTCACTATGAAACCATGTCCGATGAAGATATCTTCTAACATCAATACCAACACCAAGTTTAATTAGACAAGGCTTTTTTACTAGGTTATGCAAAATCCCTGAGCAAATAACGCGGCCTGATATTTGTATAGTTCAGTGGACTTCCAACTATACTCCCTAACACTTCATGAACAGAAGAGAGCATCTAGAGTTTGGTGGATGAAACAGTTTAAAAGATAACCACAAATCATTTAGTGGTCAAAGAGATACCTCCGCTATGGCAGCCTTATCATGCGACTTTTCTAGAGCCTGAATATCTGGCGTTTCTAAACTGATTATTATCTGCTTCATTTCTCGTCTGAGCAGACTGCAAGCAAACCTGCAAATTTATTTTTCCAAGTGAGGAAACCAGACATGCAAATATAGATAAGCTCATCATCAAACTATGACGTCTTAGTGTACCCAATGTTGATGGCAGTCTCCATCTTGTCTCCAGTCAAAACCCAGATCTTAATTCCAGCTTGGGCAAGCTTGAAAATGCAATCCGGCACCTGACAAGGAAAGAGGAAAACTTATTCTCAAGCACCAAAGCATGTTCCAAGGCTGACTGACATTCCTCTAACAGCATTATGCATATAGGACGCCTACCCCATTCTGCAGTTTGTCCTCAACAGCAGTGGCACCAAGAAGAGTCAATTTGTTTTCAATCATCTCTGCCGCTTCAGCAATCAAAGCATCACGATCAGCACTAACTGAGTTCTTTGCCTCATTGAATTTCTTGTTGAACTTGCAGTATTCTTCCTCATTGAGTTCACGATAAGCAAGTACCAATGTCCTCAAGCCTGCATCAGCATATTCATGCACATGGTCCCTTGTATTCTTTTCCAAATCATTGTTGTCGTTGGAAAGCCTTTCAAACATGACACTGCATTGAATATGCAACAATGATGGTTCAGAACACAAGGAAGAAGAATACTAGGACCTTCAAGTAGTCATGGTCCTAAACACAAAACCTTCAAGTAGTCATGGTCCTAAACACAAACCTGTCAGAGCCTTTACAGAGCAGTAGTATTTTTCCTTCCTCATCTCTTACAACAACAGACATCCGCTTTCTTGAGGTGTTGAATTCTAAGACATTTAGAAGCTGATATACCCTGCAAAGAGGAAGTTTTACAAATAAAGAGAATATTAAAGATTAAGGATGAAAATAATCAACCCGAATGTCAGAATTCAGATATGCACCTAAAGAAAAACAAACAGAATAAGCATTTCGAGAATTTGAGGTTAATAGCAAAAAAAGATCTTCCCAATTAAAAAGGAGAAATATAAGAAATATAAGTGGAAAGATCTTTAATGCAGCGAATTCTGATTCTAGTGCAGAGAGCTAAAAATATCAAGACAAATTGCACATTGCCATCCAGCAAGGGATATCACAAAAGATCATTTTTATATTTCCATCTACCTTTTAACTTTTGTTTTAGATACTGGATCCAGCTCATGTAGTGAGATAATCTTCTGTGTCCTCTCGTAGAACTCAAATCCAAGTTCTCTTGCCGCAACAACAAAAGCAGCTTCATCTGGTGATTCAGCTTCATATGAGACTTTTCCTGTCCTACTTTCCACTTCAGGTATGACCGTGTGACAAAGTGCCAGCAAACGAAAGAAATTCTGTATGACATCTGCATGAGGCTCTTTTACCCAATTTCCACTCAGAATCCTCTCATCATAAAAGTTGAAGCCTTTAATACGTTGTGGCTCTGTGCCAGGTGAACAATAGATGTGGTCACGGCCATTCAGCTTGTCATTAGCTAAAGGTAAGCCATTCCTCCTACCCATAGCCCTCTCTACCTCCGTGACATTGCGGCCATAAGCTGTCCCAGCAATCGAACACTTGATGAATTCCATTTCATTGCAGGTCAGAGTTCCTGTCTTGTCTGAAAGTATTGTATCAACTTGGCCAAGTTCCTCATTCAAGTTTGAGGTGCGAGCACGAGCTGGTTTGTCAGCTTCTTCATAGTACATTTGAATGTCTAGATTAATGAAAGTGCTTTGAAGAATTTTGACAATTTCTATAGACACATATAAGGAGATTGGGATGAAATAGTTAAATAACATCAAACCCGTCAAGAAGTGATAGATGGCAGCTGCAGGAGCTCTTTTAGGGTCAAAAAAAATGGTGGAGCGGTCCGGCCTAAGATACCACCTTTTCATCCTCCCATTTTCTAGGTCATTTTTAGTCCAAATACCAAAGCAAATAGATCCAACAAGGGACATAGAAAATACCATTGAAAAGAGGAGATAGATGATCCTATCCATCTTCTTCTCAATTTTACTCCTCTTTGAAGGGGGATCAGTCGCATTTTGCATGACTTTGGTGTCGTGACCAGTGAATAAGACAGCCCCATATATATAATCTGTGTTCCGCAGTTTCGAGCCTCGGAGGAGAAGTTGCCGTGGAGAAAGGGAATACTGATTTGCTTCAAACTCCATGCTTCCAACAAAAGAATACAGATGTGCATTTGGGTCTTCACATTTGACAGATGCCTCGAAGTCCCGGAAGCTCAAGTCTGTACAATAGCCAGAGGTTGCCTCCAAACCTTGTTTCAGTTTCAAATTTGTCTCTCCATCAAGGTTCATGGTCTCAACATAACAAATAGCATCTTCATAACTAGATGAAAGCAAAAGAAGGTCCGCAGGAAAGAATTCATCCTTTTCTACCTTCACTATATCTCCCACTCTCAGGTTCTTCCATTCAGTGTAACCAAATACTCCATTATGCTTATGCACTTTCACCTTTCTACTGTTTACCTCAATATCCTGAAAAATAAATCACAGGCCAAATTGCACATTTAAGAAGGCTAGGTTTGACAACTTAAATGAATAAAGAGTAATAATAATCATCATCAGCACATACAATCTTCCCCTAGGTCATTCTCAATTCACTAAATAAGCATCTCCATCTTTGTTAGTCTGAGATTCACACTTTCCGATTCCTCTCTCCTTGTTATTTATGGATATACATTTACTGAAGACTGAAATTGAAATGAAGAATTAACAATTGTATGTGAGAATAATTATGATATAGGACTCAATATTATGAGCACGCATGCAAATATACATACCGCATGAAATCAGGGAACACGCTGACTTTCAAATCTGTCTAATTCATTATGAAAACATCCTGAAAATCACACATGATATTATTTTTGGGAATCTTCTTTAGATGAAAATGCTTGCAGATTGATGTCTCTCATGAAGTTTCAACAGCCTGATAGAATGGAAAAACATCAATTGTTTCACATCTTAATCCGACGATTGCCAAATGCTTAACTAGATGCATCGCTCAAATTTAAGGTGCCGCCAAACATGTATCTTCCCAGCGGTTTCAAAATCTACAGCATTCAGTAGTAAAATGTTCAGCTCCTGTCGTTTGGAGATTAACTTTTAATATTATCATAAAGGTCCTGAGACACCATGTATACAACACAATACGGAGTTTCATATTCAGGAACAGATAATGAAGGTGGGTGGAACATAATTAAACATAAACAAGTCAAATCGAGAGAGCATAATGAGCACCTGCATCATCCGCCGCCAGTCTTCAATGCCTTCCTTGATCATGCTTAACCCTACAACAATGACAAGAGGGATAATGGCACTAACAGCTGTATAAGGCGCCAGGGGAGTGAAGGCCAGGATACCAACAATGAGGAAGAAAAAATTGGCCACTCTTCTGAACTGCTCAAACAATGACTTAGGGAAGAAAGTTGCAAGTGTGTACTTTGTAGTCCTAACATAATTGGTCCCGTAATTTCTAATGCTAGCCTCGAAAGACTCCGGTTCGTTGCAGTAAACCACCCTCGAAAACCCTGGCCTTCCAATCCGGGGATCTTCTTGCAAAGAAGCTTTCCCACATCGGAAGGAGTAGATTTTACTCAGAAGAAGCTTCCTTCTTCTTCCACCGGCCATCAGTCAATCGTCTCTCGGATCAGCACTACCAAGTACCGTACAGAAACCACAAACAACAACCCCAAGCAGACAGACCCAATTGCTAAAACAGAACAATGCTCTTTCCTAGCCGATTATCCCACACAAGCACAGCTCAGAAGGCATCAGATTAGATCCCACAACAGAGAATGAAGGAAAACGCCCGAATTCAACGCGCTGATCGCACCTCGGATCATGAAGAGACGCCCATAAAAGGGAAGGGGCGCAAAAGAAGAGCCGAGCGAATGTCGCGAGCGACAATGCAAAGCGAGGGGGAGAGAAGAAGGAACTCAAAAAAGCGAGATTTCTCCAAGAAAAGCCTCAAGAAAAGAATAATCTTGGAGAGGAGAAGAAAAAAAGGAGCGAAGCTGAATAAAATAATCGGGGCCCAGCGTTTCGCGACAAGCGACGACGTTCGTTCGTACGGCCAACGACATTAATGAGCTACGGAGAAGCTGGGAATGTAATCTCCGCCCCCGGAAAGAACCGTCGATTCAGCACCCAAGATATAAAAACATTAAAAAACCAAACTTTTTGCTACAGAAAACCTGAGTCGAACCAAAACCCACACACGACCCAGCGAGCGACGACCAAGAACGTGGTGCGAATGATGCTCTCTCTCTATCTCTTCAAACATGGCGCAAGCGCGAGGCTTTTAATGGGTTCTCTCTTCTCTCTCTTTCTCCGTCTCTCGCAGCCATCTTTCTCGAGTCTTGACTTCGCATCGCGACGTTTCATTTCCGTTTCTTGTTCTTCTCCTGTCTCTCTCTCTCTCCCTCTCTATCTCTCGTCACGCGTATTCGGGTTTAACTATTCCTCGTATGATCTCATAATACTGAGAAACCTCTGACCCAAAAAATAAAAAAAAAATACCAAGAAACGGAGAAAAGAATACGAATTGGAAAGAGAATGCTCTGTCGGATTCAGCAAAGAAATACAAAAGCGACGATCTTTCTATCTCACGCCGTAGATTTAGATTTTTGCGTTCGCCTTTCTAGAATCGAGCGGAAAATTCGTTTTCCTCGAGATGGCGAGAGCATTCCAATTCCGCGGGAATCGGGTACGCCCGTCGGATCTAGAAAGATGAAAGAAAGTGGGGTCGTTCTTCTTGAAATTGAAGATAAGAGGTAGAGACATGGGGGGTAAAATGGGAACTGAATAAAAAAAACAAGAGCAGAAGAAGTTTTTCAATGACGGGGCCTCACGATCTTCTGGTGGGTTGGTGAAGCTTTCAATGTTACTGACGCGAGTCAGGTTGCAATTTGCTTATTTTCGAAAAATTATGAATCTTAAATTAACAAGAATTTGAAAAAAGATAAAATACGCGCGTGTGTATGTGTGCGTCTATATATATATATACTTTGCCATTGGTTAATTGCCAAAAAACCAAATATGGTTGTGACTGGTGAGCAACTGCCAAATTGCCCTATTGCTGGTTTTGTTACTAAAGTAATTTATTTTAAGATTGTAGAATTTGGATAGAACTAGTGATAATAATCAATAATAATGGCTTGTTGACTAGATAGAATAAATAATGGAATTTAATTGAGCTAACAGGGTCTGCTACTAGAATTTAAGAAAAACCAAGGAGAAATTCTTTATTCATCGCTAAATTTATAATGAGATATCAATTCGATCATAAAATTTTCATCACCGGTTGGCCGGAAGGATTATAGTGGAATTTTGTATAAAATTTATAATTAAATTGACAAAATTTAAAACCAAATCGACACACCTATAATATGTTTAGGATTGATTGAATGATTTTCTAAAATAAAATAAAATAGAGGAATAGTCTCCTCAAAAGATGACATAAGGTACAACTATTTCAATACATGAATTTTCCAACATGGCTAACACCAATTGCCAATTTTTTTTTCCAATCTGCACTTCCCACTTACCAAACCAAACCGAATTAGTTATGAAATGGTCGGCGAGAAAAAATCATAAACGGTTGGCTCTTGCGTCATCTTCTAAGGGAATTGTTCCTCGTACTTTATCTTATTTCACACGAGAGGCATTCACATTCTTATTCCCTAAAGTGCCTAAGCCTCTAAGCTTCGAACCATTAGTGCAAACTAGTTTCATTAATGATTCCCTCTCCCTCTCTCTCTCGAAGAGACTCGGATGCATGAATGCATAGCGAATCATCGACAACACGCTGCGTGATCAAGGAACTTCGGCAACCTAACAATGGCAAAAACTTGTTAAGGACGTTTGGTGGAAGGCCGGCAAAAATGGTCGACCTTATTAAATATTAGGTTTATGTTCTATTATTCTAATGTGAATTATGTGATGTTTATTATGTGAGAGGTTGACATACTATCTACAGAGGCCCGAACCAAGCTTGAAAACGCGGTATGAATCACTAAACATTACAAACTCACATACACGACTTCAATCTGATTCGTCCTCTTGCTTTATTGGAAATTCAAGACGAAGCCACTCGTCCACCTTGTTTTTATGGACTTTACTCAATGCCAGAGTACTACACGTTCCTTTTTGGGCCTGTTTGGATTTGTTGATTTGTTAGAGAATCTAGCAAGATTAGTCAAGACGATTCACATACTTTCCTTTATTTTGTAAGTCACCAAATCTTCTATCGTATCGATAAGAGTTCTTTTTCGTGACGACTAGGTTAGTTCCATTCTTTTGAGTTATGGCCGGTTGATTATTAATTAAATGAAACTACCTATGTGTGTAGATATAGGCTTCACTAGTTAAATTCTCTCTCTCTCTCTTGCTCGTATTACCCCGAAACCCTCAAAGCAAACCCTAGTTACTTTGCCTTTGTCCCAAATGCTTTGGATCTCTACTTTCCCCTAAAGAATTCAACCATGGAAAGGGTGATTCAGTTAATAATTTAGGGTCCAAATTCGATGCCAAACCATTGTTTGAAATTTCTTTTTCAGACCAAAACATTCTTCTCTCGTTTGACTAGGAAGCATGTGAGGAAGAGGGGATTCGGGGGAGTCTATAAGTCACTACGTTGTAGGCATTAGACGGCTTTGTCAACTTCTTAGTTGTCCGGCTAAAGCTGATCACTAATTCGGAAAACTATTCATCATCATGCTTTTTTAGACATATGGCCACATGAACACAATGAAGAAGAGAGGGAAGAAACCCAAAAGACATTAAGAAAAATCGAACTAACAGCTGTGAATAAAATAATATTGACGCGCTTTGATCGCCTTATTCAATTTGGTGGCTGTGCCGGCTCATCAACTCGACGTCTTCAGGATGCACATGGTGCAAAACTGATGCACACCCTCTTTTGTTCGTGCTCTCCTATGCACGTCGCTGCGAAAAGAATACGTATAATATGACTAACGATGGTCGTCTCAATAATTCATTGAGTCGAGCACGATCGTGCAAAGCTTTTGGACTTAGCGAAGAAAGGAAAGCCGAGTCAATGGAAACGACTCTGGAGCAGCATCAGTGGCAACTGAGGATTGGTCGTGGATGACAATTGACAGATCGAGAATCTTTCCTGGAGCGCACGGATGATGGAGCGGGCCCATCATCTCGTCCTGTTGGCGAATCGCCATTCACTTTCGACGTCAAAAAAGGGTCAAGCCATGTCAATAAGCCAAAAGCTACACAAAGTCCAAGGAGCATAGCATGGTGGCCAACATTGATTGTCAATCTTTTCTTTCGTACTGTCAATTATTGCGATGATTCGTGCGCAAGCAAGATTCACGCGGTGTGTCGTGGTGTCGCGCCATCCACATGGGGGCGATGTGGATCCTGACTCGCGCGTGTCTAGCTTTTGTGCCGGGCGAATCGTCGAGCGGCACGAATGTTCGAAACGACTCGCGGGGAGGTTCAGGAGAAGGTGTCGAGTCTTGCGAGGTGGAGTTCCAGGCTCCCCTTGGCTCTCCCGCGATCCGTGGATGGATAAACTCGTCGTGCATCTTCGACTGAAAATCGAATGGAGCATTAACTCAATATGATTGGATACGATTGAGAGACGAGTATGTGGACATAACAATGGCCAACGATGGTGCCGGCCATGAAATGTCACAGCTTAGCAGTATTAGACCCACGCCAAGCACAGCCTCTTTGCTCCAGCTCTTGCTCGAAATGTTTTCGGTCACGGATTGAAGTCCACGTGGCCTGATCAAAAAATTTTAAATGGGGCCCTTTAGTAATTGTTGGATGGTCGACCGGTGGTCCGTCTCATTTTCACCTTCATCCCTCTCTCGCAAATTCCACTCTTTAAAAATTTTAAAAATCCTAACTTTTTAGCAAATTCATACATTCTACTTACGAGAAGTTTGTTTATATATGATGGAGTAAGGAACTATAACAGATACTTTCAGGTCATATGGTTTCCGCCTGGCAACCTTTCGACTTCATCAAAGATCCGAGTCCATCCATCATGTGCAAGATGCGTTGCAACCACAATTTAGGCCCGTTCCGCCATCGACGGGCGCAAGGAAGGACAAGGCCATGGTACAAAGAGAACGGAAGAATGGAATCGGGGCGTCCCTTCCCATAGGTGACTTTTGAGTCTCATTGAACTAGGATTTGTGCACGCGATTTTGCATACTATTGTTTCACGAGTCACTGTACTCTGTCGTTTTAAGAGGTGGTCATGTCCGCATTCTATACGGAACTCATGAGAGCGATTGGAGACTTGGTCGTCACGGTGCAATGTTGTTTCAAGTTTGTGGAGGATAAAAGCGCAAAACAGAAAAAAGAAGGAAAAAAGAAGAAGAGAAAAATCGAAAACCAATCCGAATCGGATTTCGGTTTGGGTCATATTCAGTTCGGATAAAAATATAGTTCGATTCAAATGTGCACCTTTAAGCTAGGTTTACAAAAAAAAAAAAAAAATCCGAATTGAACCATTGGCACCCTAGTGAAAGGTATAGGATATGGAGTTGCTTTGCACGTGAAACGGAAGAAAACACGACAAGCTCCCAGTCGATGTGAAAGCTTAGTGGAATTCCACTTATCTTATGTTGGAGAAGGTTAGCTATCAAACAAATAAATCATTGTTCATCAAGCAACTAAGCATTGTCGTATGTGCTTTTGATTTTGATGGAATTAGCCAATAAAATGGGGTAATTTTCTTATGGCCACCAACGATATATTGCCGTGTCATTAAGTCTAATCTAAAAGTTTAAATTAATAAGTAGATGAATATTTTAATACCCTTTTTCACATGCAAACCAGATTAGAAGTAACATGTGAAATTTGACTAATGGAATTAGACATGCATGCAAAAGGAGCAAAATCTAATAATGATATTATATAAGAAACTTCAACCAAAAAGCTTAAACCGATAAGTTGAAGAGATTTTCAATGTGCTGAAATATTATAAAATTATTTGTCCTGAACAAGCTTGAAGCTCTATTTGTGCAATATTATGAAAATTCAGGCCTAGGGTAATCTGATTGATGGATGACATATCTCGGCAATGGCAATGTTTTGGCTTGATAATCTCTACGGCATGTATGGTGCTCGATATGAACTGAGGAATCCAACCTTGTGGATAGAGATGCAATGATCATCAAGCGGACTAACCATGAGAGTTTGGAACTTCACACCAATTAAGAAAATAATTTTTACTACCAATTAAGAAAATAATTTTTACTAGCATTTCGGTGTTGGTTATTGATAAGGTGTATAAATATCTCAGCAACAATGACCCTAAGTACATTGAAAAAGTTAAGGGAGACCACATCATTGTTTTTGATAACGGAAGGCCGAAACTTCAATTTTTCTACTCTTTTCATGATTGCTCATGACATATTTACTTCATAGACCTCAATTGTACCGTTGGTGTCTACTTTCAATACTGATGGACGGATCATGGGATCGATAGGCAAATGTCAAATAATATGAATCTAGAAATGACTGTCATCTACCCCTCTTGACTCTAGGAGGAAATGATGTGACAGGAACATGTTTGACAGTGTACAGCAGTGAATGGCGACATTATACATTATGGTCATGTTGTGGGGTTGCTCACACTGACATCCACTTATACATTTATCTTTTTTTGAAAGTGTGAATCTATTCATAGCTTATACGAAGTTGTTTTTCTTTGATGCGCTCGTATTTCATCCAACTATATTTGTGTCTTGCAATATATATTAATTAAAAAAAAGGAACTTTTTCCTAAAAAAAAGTTAATAAAAAGGTGAATACCACTAGCTATAAATAAGGCGCAAAATGAGGCTTTTTGAAACAAAGGAACACATGGGTTTTATGTATCGTGTATTCATGTATTGTCCTTGATATTTGAAGCCATTAGTGCGTGTTGATTTGTTTGATTCTCCTCGCGGAAATTGTATAAAAAAAATCCGAAATTATATGAATTTGTGATATTGTTTATTTTCCTAAATTTGTTGACAACTTTTTAAATCAAAGAAAGTGGAAAGTGGGCCAGGCCCGGAGTAGCCTTTCCAATCACTCCAACTTTACCTAAACCATATCCACACGGGGGACACTGCTTCAACATATGCAATCATGCTCCAAAATACCATGCCGTGATTCGCCAACCCAATCCCCGTGTGGAAAGTGTTACCATTTTGAAAAAGAAGATAGAAAATTATAACGCTCGACATGCATTGATTAATTTGGATGGACAACCCAATCCCGTGTGAAATTTGTTGCCATTTTGAAAAAGAACATGGAAAATTATAACGCTCGACATGCAGTGATTACTTGGATGGATGAAGATCCATTTTCCAAAAGCACCTAAAAAAAATACCCTCGTTGTCTTATTTATGATGGCTTGTCTCACGTGCTAAAATGCTTCGATGAATTAGGAAAAGGGTTTTCTTTTCCCTTTGATCCGGCCATGGAGACGGTTTAGATTGCTTCAGCAAAATAAGATATGAATAAGCTTGCCAACCTGGCAAACATTCTGGGCAAAATTTGCTACTTTTAGTCCTCCGGACTCCTTTGTTTTTTGCGTGATATGCGGGCCTCCTTCAATTGGTGCTAAACAATCGTGACCGAAAATTTGATTCGAGGATCGGGATCAAGATAACGTCATAAACACGAAATAGACTTCAGGCATAATTCATATGCATCGATGCAGATTAGTAGAGTTGAAAGTTTGATGATCTTATTTTACATGAGGAAAGAAAGATAGGCCCGAATCATGGATCCAATTGGGTTTACTGGGGCTGTTTTCATAGTCGTGGAGCCCAATTTTATATCACCAATTTCATAGAATGGAGATTAGCCCAAATCCGGGGGAGTCCAAGCCTAATCTGGTTGAAACTCAACCGAGTTCGCCCGACTCGGCGACTCGACTCAGCCACACTGACCATTCTGTCTCCGGCTGGTCATATCCTTTTCAAGATATTCTCTGTGCAATCCGATCTACAACGCAGGCCCACAGATCACTCGCTCATGGTGTTTTCAGCTCCAACGTAGCAGAGAGAAGCTCCAGAATTTGCCTGCCAAGGTGCGCCCTTTCGCTTCCCCTTGTCGCCGCACGCCGCGCGAATTCATGTATAGCTCGAAGTTTCTGTGTTATAGGAGCAAAGGTCCTCTTTCTTTCTCTTGCAATGACAATTCCTACTTGTTGACCGACCGATTCGACAAGTACCCATTTGCCCAGTCGTCGTCGTCGTGTTGCTGTAGTTGTTCTTGTTGCTGTGCGCGTCCTGCTTGCTGTGGGCATAGTAACTATAGGGTGTCTATAAGCCCTTCGTTGTTGTATGGGTTGAGGCAGTCCTCTTTGCTTCAGTGGTCAGCTTCTAGGAGGCTGTACATTGGCGGGGGAGACCGGTACTATTGCCGTCTCCCAGTCCACGGCATTGACCGGGAGGTCTCGGATTTGTATGAGGAAGGTTCTTGTGCGTTTAGGGAGAGAAGTGGAGAGAGGAGAAATGGGGGGAGGAGGAGGAGAATCAAGTGTCTGGTTTCGGAGGAAAATAATCAAATTCGCCGGTTGAGCTGTATTGAGGATGCAGAGGCTGTGCTTAGTCTGTTGAGTGAAGAAGTAGATGAGGAGTGTTTTGATTCGAGAGGGAAACGAGGGAGCGGTTCGTTCAAGAGATGTGAAGTGGAGAGGAAAAAGATTCATGGCAGTGAACATTCACGAGGTAGAAAGAAAAAGGGGTCAGTTTCTAAGGGGAATAATTCAAAATGCAAACTTGAGAGTATTGAGATTAAGTTGAGGGATGATGTTTGCACGCAGGACGAAGGAAGAGGAGAATATAGGAGAGAGGAGAATCGCAGGGCAAAGAAAGAGGCCTCTAGTTGTTCATCTTATTATTCATTTTCATCTTCTGGTGGTTTTGAGAGTGATGTAGAAGATACTAGAGATGATAGATTTGTGGGGGAAACATCAAATGGCCACTGTAAAGACTCAAGAAGGAGAGAAGAAAGTAAAACCGACAATGAGATATTGGAAGAGGACAGAATATACAGAGAAGAAAGGGAGGAAAATGAGACCTTGGAGAAGAAAAAAACAATGGCAAGGAGTAATTTAGAATTGGATTGGAGAAAAAAGTCAGAAAAGAAACTCAATGAACTGTCAGTTGACGAAGCACCATATCAGAAGGAATCCTCAGAAGGATGCAGTACGACGTCGAGAACCCATGATTATGATGATAGAAAATCTTCCACTTCCCGCACCCAATTCATAGGTGCGGAAAAGAAATCGACTTTTTCTATGAACTTGGATTCTAGAGCATCTATTAGTCACAGACAAAACGAAAATGAAAATGAAAATGTTAACATCTCTAAATTGGAAAGGAAAAGCAAAAGAAATAAAGAAGTTTGTGGAGCCTGTGGCAGTGAGGTTAAAGTGTCATCCCAATCTGAAAAGCAGATCAGTAGCAGGGAGGGGAAACTAATGGTGTCTTCTGGTTCTATATTGAAGAATAGAAATAAACATGGGAAGCCAGCTGGCCATGTGGCTGAAAGAGATGAATTTGCTGGAAATACCCAGGGATTTTCTCAAAAGCTAGAAATCCAGGAGATGGATACTGAGGAGACTTCCAGCTTGCATAGAAAGTCTAGGAGGAATGATTGGGAGGTAAATGTGAATTTAGGCTCTAGCTCAGCTCAGAAGAGAGAAGAGCAAAGCCACCAAGATGATCAGATCACCACAAAAGGTAAATCTGGAAAATCCCAACAGGTTACTGAGCCATCAGAAAGCAACCAGACAGCTGAGGGGATGTCCGTTGTACAGTCTAATAGGATAAATTTGCAACAGAAAACAAACGTGGTTTCATATTCATATCCAAGTGAAAGGGTGGCGCACTCAAGTGGTGAATCCCAGGATGACGTGAATAAGTCAAAGTTTTGTGCTAGTGAGACAGAAACAGCTTGTAGCTCCCAGCAAATCTCTGAAAAAAGAATGGCTAGTCAAGATACGAATTTAACTTCAGTTGTGATCCTGTCTGGGGAAGCCCAGGACAGACAAAAGGAAAAAAGCAGAGGAAAAGTCATGCAGTCTGAGTCAGGCTCAGGCAGCATGCCTCCAAGACTCACTAAACAATCTAGTTCTCATCAAAAAGTTGTAGAACGGCCTTCTAGCAACCAGAATATTAATTTGGTTTACCAACAGAATGTGCAAGTGATAAACCAGGAAGTCAACACGGTAAATTCACAATCTTTATTGACACCTCCACCTTCTCAGTCGGTGGCCAGGGGCTCTTCTTATGCTGATAAGACAGGTGGCATGCCAACTGAAGAGAATTTCTTGGAAAGTGGTTCTAATACCTCAAGTACACACAGAGAAACTCAGACTTCTGCTTTGCATGCCCAACTTGATAGTGGAGGCAGAAGAGATGGGAACCATGGGGAATCATTGTATAGCAGAACTCATGAAGATTCTCTTGAATCGGCTCTTTGTATGGAGGAATCATCTGGAAAGTTTGTCAGGGAGTACATTGAGAAGGCCAGGCATGAAATAAGTAGTGAGGCTGAAGTAGATACATCTGATGCTAAGTCAGGATACAGCAGCAAAAATGACATCCAAGCTAGTTCCACTCAATATGGTTCAGAAGACGTTCAGCTAAAGAATCGTGACTCAAGGCATCCTTCTGGGAGTTCTGGATCAAAAGGCCCTTCTGATGAAATATGGCATGACATCGATCCATCTGTTCATGAAGTTTTGAAATTGGAGGAACCTGACAGCAGCACAACAAGTGGTCCTGTTGCTGTCAGGAGATCTGGCAGGTCCTTGTGGAACATCATGGCAGATATTGTTCGCCTGCGCTGGGGCTCACGAGCTGAATCATCCACTTTAGCTGCACGTTCAGGTGGAAAGAGTACAATGAATGAGTCTGTTAGCAGTGACACATGGTTTTCTGGCCATGAGCATGATGAAAACAATGGTGAGAATGTCAAGCGGGAAAGAAGCACGCCACAGAAAGTAACCTCTTGTGACCAGCTACAGCCCTTGCATTCTTTAACTAGAAACCGTACGCATTCGCCAAGAGGTGAAAAAAGAACACCATCTGAAGCTGAGATTCCATCTCCTGTTAAATCAGGAAGCAGTTCGGCAAAGACGATCTCCTCAGGTTCAGCACAACAGGAAGAAGACTTTGATTGGCATGAAAAAGTGCAGGACACCAATAGCCCTCCTCTTGCCTTGGAATTGGTGGAATCCCCATTACCTCAGCCTCCAAGAGTAACAACTCCTCCAAGAGAAGCATCTTCAGATACTGGTGAGGCCCTTTTAGCTGGTGGTGGCCTTCGTGAAGAGTTGGACCAAAATGCTGAAAAGTTAATTGAAGTTGGAGGAGCAGAGGCTATGAGTTCACCATTGAAACAGAGGAAGTTCCAACGGGCCAAGCAAGTAACAAGAGATAGATTTGATGAATGGGAAGAGGCATACAGACTTGAAAGTGAGCAGCGGAAGATTGATGAAATGTTCATGAGGGAAGCACTCGTGGAAGCAAAGAAAGCTGCTGAAAAGTGGGAAGTGCCAGTTGGAGCAGTACTGGTGCAACATGGGAAGATTATTGCTCGTGGATTCAATTTGTGAGTCTTAGAACTTTAATGGCTTATGCTTTCTGTTATTGATTGATGTTCCTTCAGAATCACTTGACAATGAAATATAATATGTAGGGTGGAAGAGTTGAGGGACTCTACAGCCCATGCTGAAATGATATGTATAAAGGAGGCATCGAATGTTCTTCGGTCATGGAGACTTGCGGTAGAGTTCTGCTCCAAAGCTTATATTAGTTATTGATGTTTAAGTTTTGGACGTTACATACTAGTTGTTTCTAGCGGTAACATATGTGATTCGAGTCTCAGGGCCAGCAGTTTTTGTGATAAGTTTTAGAAGCCAAAACCTGGAATTTTCTGGTAGAATTTCTGTTGATAGCATGAATAAAGGCAGGGAAAATGATACCTAAGCATTTAAGATAAAAATTTGATATTCATTCCGAATTTGCATATTTTGAGCCTCTTTGTCGTTAAATAACTGAGTGCTGGCGAGACCACATCAAACTAAGTTTTTTCTTGTTGGCAGAAGAACTATGTATTTGTGAACCTAATATCTATTATCTCCCCAGGAGACCACATTATATGTGACATTGGAACCTTGTCCCATGTGTGCTGGAGCAATTCTTCAAGCTCGAGTCGACACTCTTGTTTGGGGTGCTCCCAACAAGCTTCTTGGAGCTGATGGCAGCTGGGTTAGGTGTGTCGAATTCATTCTGCTACTTTTTGATGTTTTTTCCAACATAGATTATTGTTCTATCTTTGTTTCCGTAATATTTTCAGGTTCCCAGTTGGTTTTCTGTTGCTTGTATGGTGGTTGCGAAATACTTTTCAGGGCTCCACCGAGATTGCTATATTGGCTTAGATAAAGCCAGATAACAATTTGGCTTCTATTGCTATAGGGCTTATTGCAAGAATTGTTAAGTAGTAGCTGTCTAGCATCCATAATTTAAAGAACATTATTGGTTTGTATGAGCATCACCAACAAATGATGCTACGTACTGCTTTCCTGAGAATATATATCTGGAGGAAACTTTACTGAGGCAGTTAACCCAGCATATCCTGAAGACCCATCTTAAGGTGGCAACTTCAAGTTTTTCTTTGTCAATATTTCTCCTATGCTCCATGTTGGACAGGAGAGAAAGGGGAGGTGACTTAAATTAGGGTCGAAAATATGAAGAAGCTTGAAATTTTTGTGAGAAAGAGGGGGGAAATTTGAATGTTTGCTCCCTAATATTCTTTCCTCGCTAAATTAATAAATTCTCAAACAATGCATTATGAATTGATGTAGACATTACTACTTGACCTCTATTTAGAACTGAGTACAAAGAATTCATCTCCGTTTGCTTTATCACAGGCTTTTCCCGATTGGTGAAGGGGCGACTGCATCTAAAGGTACAGACAAGCCGGCTCCTCCTGTACACCCGTTTCACCCAAAAATGACCATCAGGCGAGGGGTGTTAGAATCAGAATGCGCAGACGCGATGCAGCAGTTCTTCCAGCTGAGAAGGAGGAAGAAAGACAAGAAATCAGAGCCAACTACCCCGCCTTCATGTCTTCCCATCTCGCCCCACCCATCAAAGCTGCTCAACAAGATGCATGACATGTTCCACCTCATGTTTTGTTTGTGAAAGAAAAGTGTTGATTGCAAAAATAGTCACCAATCCAGAAGCACGTGAGAAAATCCTGTATCATACTGTAGGGGAATGAGCACATAAACCATGGTGAAAAGCCTGTGTCAATGTACTTTTGAAATCACCTGTCTCAAATGTATGTTGAGTTTTTGTATGGTCCTTCAGCCGAGTTTCTTGTAACCAAGAGGGATAAAAATGCGAAGAATTCTTTATTGTTCTTTGTACAAACATATTTGCAGCTATCATGCAAGATCATGTGTCATTCACCTTGATTATCGACTTTTTTAAAGCTGTCTTATTCGTTGTGATTACCATCGATATGAGTGGCGGAGCATTTAGCACAGGAATGAGCTTGTACACTGTTGAGAACGTAAAGATGAAAGCATGGAAATCCCAAAGGGAAGCCAATAAACGCAAAGAGGTAACTGATATTTCATTTTCTAGCTGAATATGATGAAGACTGCATACCAATGATTAGATCCGAGGATAGATCCAAATTGGGGGTAGAAAGGGTTGGTGTTGCAATTTAGTAAATCTTACCAGTTGCTCTTTAACGTTGCTGATTTTCTTTTGCCACAAGATGGCAGATTCGAGAAAACCGCTTGAGTGAGATTTGAGGAACAGCAAGAGGAAAAAGTGGGGCTCGTCCGTTTGGTGAGGGGGCAATTCAGCCTTTCTAATATGGAATTTTTTATTTTCGAATTGAAAGCAGAAGATGAGCGGTTGGCGATTCTCTTTGCTTGGCAGCTTTCAGAAAAGCTCAAAACACTTCAATGGAAATCGAATTTTGAGGAGCCAAAGGGTATTGTTACAGCAATTCAATCCAGAAGATGTATGAACTTTTGGGAGGACATTGCTGTGCTCTGTAAGCTCCCAACTTAGAATTCACGAACCGACCGACCCCAATGTTCTTGTCATGAGAGAGAGAGAGAGAGAGAGAGAGAGAGAGAAAGAGAGATCTCAATGCACTAATCGACACGTAAGGCTTAATCAGGAGAACATTACTTTGTTAAGTTTTACTTGAAGCTAAATTTGAATATGATGCCTTTGTTACGAAGGAGGCTTTGAGACTTCTAGTACCAAGTTACCAACCAAGCCTCTCGAACAAACAAATTTTGAAGCAGAAAATCAGAAGGGACTCCACTTTATCTCAAAAAAATTATTATTAAGCCTATTGTACGAGTGTCAATTTAGAGACTTTCTGTTAGTAATGTAGTTCTAAGCTTTTGTATATAATTCTAATATAGTCATCAACAATTTTCATAAAAAATAGATTGAAAGGATTATATTGAAATTCATGCAAAATATTGATTCATAATTATATTGGAAAATTTAAAAAATTGAAAATTAAATTGATATTTGTATTATAAAAGTTTATGATTGATTTGGCAATTATCTCCGCTTGTAGCTGACTATAAAGCCCTAGCGATTTAGTAATTATTTGGTGAATGCACGAAAGAGAGTCCTCTTCTCGCCGTGACAAGAAAAATTAAATGAGAACCCTCCTCAGAATCACCGTCTCATGAGTACTACACCTAAGCCTCATTCATTCTCCTGTTTCTCCAATCTTGGAGGTAGGAGTTCATGAGGCCCCTGCTCCAGAAGCTAACAGGTTGGCTGACAAGATGGCGCAACTGTTCTCCTAAACAACCTCATTTTAAATTCCTTCACTGCATTACAAGAACCTTAGAAACGATGCACCATCGACCGAGGGCGACGTCTCTCCCTCCACCAAACACCCTGATCTTCTTAGGACCCCCTCTTTCAGGATGCATATATAGAACCACTAGGTCCCTCCTTCAGGAATCCCATCACCATAAAATGGCCTTCGCATATTGGTATCAGATTTCGGCTATTATCCTCGCTTGTCAACTGGTAATCTCATATGCGCAAGGACCTGCTGCCTCACCTTCCAATCTTCCGCTAGCACCGCCAGCTTCCACAACACCGCCACCAACAAGTTCAGCACCGTCTGCCCCTGTGACAACGACTCCACCGACTTCCAGTCCGACAGCATCCCCAACCCCGAAAGTTGCACCAGTGTCCAACCCACCAGTTTCGGCCCCTCAGCTTCCACCCCCTCAACCGCCGCAGAGCCCTCCCACCTCTACTCCTGTGCAACCACCAGCATTGCCTCCACCGCCTGTTGCTTTGCCACCCCCGCTGCCACCGCCCGTTTCACCACCACAAGTATCCCCGTCACCAGCCCAAGCACCACCTGCTCCAGCTCCTGTAAAAGCGCCACCAGCACCAGCACCAGCACCAGCACCCCCCGTACCACCCCCATCACCACCACCAGCACCTCCACCAGTAGTGCCATCTCCTGCACCAGCACCCACCAAACACAAGCACAGGCACAAGCACAGGCACAGAAGGCATCACGCACATGCACCAGCACCCACTGTGCCCAGCCCCCCAGCTCCACCTACGGTTTCAGGCACAGAGGATACTACATCCCCAGCACCTTCACCAAACTTAGATCTGGTAATATAGCAAACAATTGATGCATGATCAAGTTTCAATCATGATACCCATCAGCAGCATATTTTATAACAAATTATTTCTTGCTTGTATATAGAATGGAGGATTTGCCTTCCATCGACAAGGAATGCTGGGGATGTGGACAAGGATTGGATTTTCCGTGGCCATTCTGCTGGCAGTCAGAGGCTGTGGCTTCTAGAGCAATTTACTACCCCAGGACATGTTTACACTTGAAGTTGGCTTTATAAGAAAATTGGAGCCAATAGAACAAATAAAGGAAAATATGACCGAGAATTTTAAGGCATTTTTGTATTCTTTCCACACAATGAAATACTATTGGACAATTCCAATTCTTTTTTCATTCAAAATAAGACCTTTACAAAGTCAGTCAATTCAACAAGAAGAGGTCCTCGCCATTTTGAACTTTAACAGGTTTGATCTTTATTGCTCCATCTCAATTTCTTCTCGCAAGTCATAGTCCACTACAAGGCCAAGATTGTCAACTAACTTGTGATGCCGAAGACAACCAGCACACTGATGAGAAGCATAAACAAAACATCAACCAAAAAGAAAAGACGGATTTTAGAAAGATGCAAAGTTAAGTCAAAGAAACACCGGTAAGAAGTAAAAACATGAGTTGCTGCTGTGGCTTCTTAACGTTATGATCATAACTTTATAAATGAAAAAAAAAAGGAAGACTGCAATTAAAAGGGACAGCCCTGCATCAAATTTCACAACTCACCTTCATATCGATGCAAAGCAATGTTATATGGATAAGTGAAATTTCCTTCCTAGTTGTCTTATTTCTTTTTTAAACACCTGAGGACACTTCATGTTAAAAAAAGACAAACGAAGATGTAATGGAATGCCAAAAGTTGACCAACTACCAAATGCCACTCTTTGGAGTTTAAAGCCTCCTAAAATACAATCCGACAATCAATAGACTGATTATTTTTGTTGTTGCTACTGCTGCTGCTGCTGTTGTTATTATTATTTTAAATCACTCATAATCTATTTTTAATTATCTTTTCTGCATATGTGGGTCAGGCAACTAGGACTTCTCTTTGGTACTATTCGTTTTGGTTAAAAAAGAAAAAAACAGTGAGCATAATGAGGTTATTCGAACCAAAGTAGTAAGTCCCCCAAACATTGCATATCTTCTTTTCAGTACCCAAAAAATCTTTTTAGATTCATAACTTACAAGATAAATTTTGCCAATGCCAAGAAAAAACTAACGAATAGGTTGCTCAAAGAAGAATTTACTACTGTGATAGCTTATCCTCAGAGCATTCAATTCCTTGTGAAATGTGAAAACTTTTATTCTAATCATCACAAAACAACAAGATAGATCACATATAAAATGAAATAGTGTACATAGGAGTTACCTGTACAAATATAAGACCTCGTTCATAGGCTAACTTATTCACTAGCCTTTCTGTTCTTTCACCGCATTCATTACAAGTGAATTGTACAAGCAATCTTCTCCTTGGGTGTTCCAAATTAAGATGTAGACACTGCCGAGAGGACGTTAATTAATTGCAAGAGGTCAATAGTGAGAAATGCTCAAGGCATGAAATAGCAAAGAAACATGCTTCAATTCTTCTCCATCAAAGACCAAGTATGCAAAGGGTATGAGCACTTTATCCATAGCATAAATGCTCAAGAGTAAATCTATCTTCAATTATTAAAGGAAAAATGACAAAAAGCAAAAGAACACTTTACAGCCATGCCTTTTTTTCTTGCAGGAAAAAGAAAAATGGAAATTCTATATGGAAAGAGTTATAAAATTCAGAACTCATTGAATAAGAGGACAATAAATGATTGGCAAATCTGAGTTTTTCTTTGGAAAGAACTTTTGGAGATGATTCAATCGTACTTTGCCCCCTCTTTCACACATATGCCTAAGGGAGATCCTACAATCTAATCTTGCAAGAGATTCACATTTATAAATGAATCTCATGGTTTATGTTGCACTCATATGAAATTCAAGAAAACAAGGTAAAGGCTGTTCAGACTAATAGAACGTTATGATGTGGCAAAGGTAGATGGCACAAGTTGAAACAGAAGCTCAGAGCATCTGCATTCTGCGGGGAAGTGACAACATAGCGAGTTTATCACTTTCACTAGCATGTTAAACAACAAAATGAAATGTGATGTAGACTTCCTCCCTCTCCTGACAGCATCATTCTCTTGCATCATCTTGTGCTTTGCCAGCTATAAACCCCAACTTACGTTTCCAGAAGATAATAACTAACCAGTTGTTCAACTACAATAGAGAAGCAAAAAAAAATGTTTCCATATGAAAGGCATCCTAGGGACTGACTACGGGTCTTTAGTTTCAGACCGTTTCTTCTACTTTAAAAGCAAATACCAAACATTAATGCCATCACATGGACACACTAATCAGAAAAAAAAATACTACATCTTTGGTCCTAATGGATTGGGTTCATAAAGTGACTTCTCTATAAGATTCAGGCCCTTCCAATGCAAATAAACTCACTCAGAGTAACATAACAGTTCATCAAAATAATCATCGCATTCTGATTATATGTCATCGTACTTAATATCTGAACCTACCCAAAATTGGGATTTCACGACAACCTGACATAGCAGTAGCAATTCAGCAACTTGATACAAGTGTTCCAATTCAGACAAACACTTAATAAAGACCACATGGATATCCTCCTACAAAAGGGATTTGGGACAAGGCATTGGATCCACAACAGCACAGTCAAAGGAAAACGCAACCCAGAACCCGGAATCATCACATACCGCTGTCGAATCACTCGGGGGCGATTCCGGGTCTGTCTCGGATTGACCCTCAAGCGAGCAGAACACTAAAGGCAAACCCAATCCTCGCTTTCTCGATCCGACCGTCGGGAGCGAAGCGCGCAACCTGCGGCATGAACGCAAAATCCAACTTTCAGGGCTACTAAATTGAGCAGGACCCTTGGACGACGACGAAACGAAGATAAGAAAAGAGAGAGTAAGCGATTGAAGAAGGGTTCAGCCGTGGCCGGCGACCTGAAGGAGGAGGAGGCGAGGGCAGGGTTGTCTCTCGGAGGCAGAAGAGGACAGTACGAGGAGGAGGACGGAGGTCGATGAAGAAGGGCTCGTCGGGAAGAGGAGAGAGGGTGGATGGTCGGCCGGTAAACGGTAGTGACCGTTGCCGCCATTGAGCGGTGTTGCGCTGCCACTGCTCTTCTGCCTTCTGCAGCGCCAGCGGGAAGGGGCACGCCCAATTCTACTTCTTTTCTCCCCAGTGATTATTTTATTTTTTATTCTATTTTTTTGTAAAAACGCATAAAAAAGAGAATAAAAGATAAAAAATTGAATCCTAAATTTGATTTCGTCTGCGGATTTTGAGTCTTCCTAGGAATGATTTTAAGCCCATATGGTCATTTTATTTGATTTATTATAACTCGAAAAAGTCCAATATATCCATCTACATGATAAAATAGATATAACGACAGATTATCGTGACCGACCTCTCTCAAGATTATTATATAAGTTTCATATTTACAACGGAATGTTTTGTGTGGATCATAATCACGTTTTTTTTTTTTTTTTTTTTTGGCAAGTCTATCACTATTGCCTCACCAGAAACATTTTAAGTAGATGAATTAAAAAAAATATACATATATTTATATAAAAAGGCCTTCTTCATTTAACTTACTTATTATTCTTAGCATGGCTAAAATTGTTTCTAAAGATTTTTGAAAAATCAATCTCGAATCTGTCGTCCATAGAATTTAAAAAGGGTAAATTTTGCTCATTTGATCGGGAAAACCTTTAATTTCAATGTATTATAGTATTTTGTAAGGAATATAGATAAAAATGCAAAGAGTTACAATAAGTTATTATTGAGACCTGTTCTTAGGATTTGAGTAATTATAGAATACCGTTGTTGAATTTCATCTGCTATAAAAGGACAATTTTTATCTTTTTTTGTATTTTTTGGCACCTGTAGTTTCATTATAGATTTGAATACTCCTGGGCCAATGGAGTTATTTACATACGCAAATGCGAAATCATGAGATGATGCTAGAGGATATGGAGCTGTAGGAGGCGTTGAGGCAAAGCTTGATAGCCATCTTTCATGACCAATATGAGTAAGTGATTCAGCTGAACAGCTTCCACATATGGAACTCGTCAAAGCTGGCCCATACATTCCCCCAAAGAAAAAAAAAATAGCTGGCCTATACAGAGCTTGGCTTGTGGCAGGGCTTCTCTTTCCGAGCCGTCCCACATAAGTCACGCCGTCACCTGGTACTAGACCCTCCATAGAGACTGGAAACATACCTGCTCCTAGTTTAACACATCTAGAAACTTTTTCCCTTTGGTTCGGTGCGACTGGTGGGAGACCTGGAGGTGATCTGCTGTTGATGATCATGGATCATGGAAATGGTTTTGTTACACAAATGAAAGGAAGAAAACAGGAAAAGGTTCATTTCTTCTCCGTTTGGGAAGAGGGAAAGTTGGAGGGAAGGGAAATGATCGATTCTTCACCTTTTTTTTCCCTGGTCTCTTCCTGATGGAGATCGATGAGGACGAACAGGTCGAGGTGATTGGGAACATAGTTGTGCTGGGAGACGCTTTGGCGCTCATTTCGAGCATCATGATTGGGGTTGTCCTCGGTATGGTCGAACCTGGCAATTGCTGATCCATCCTCACCATAGGTGGTCTCGCAGCAGAATTGGGATGACTTCTTTTCAATAAGTGGTTGTCGCTGTTTCGAGCAGTTTTGCTGATCGATTAATTTATGCCAATAAGTACTGTTTTTTTCCCATTTCTCTTGATCAGTTGACTACATTTTCCAAATAAGCTCTGTGCTTGTGTCAATTGTTTCTCCTTGGTTCTACTTGAAATATCAGATATGTGAATGGAAAAAGTTGACAGCGACCAAAGGACATTGCAATCTTCCGCTGCCGACATGGTGTTGAACAAATAAACATAAAGAGGCGACAAGGAGGATGCATTAACAAGGCATCAGTGCATTGATGGCTTTCTATCTCATCCACTTCATTCTTGGAAAAAGGAAACAACAAAAATGTTACAAGTTTGAAGCATGTTCCTAAAGTGCACCGAATGCACAAAAATTGATTCGGCCAAGTTGTTCCATCAACTGATGCTGAGGCGAGACAAGCCGATACCCATTTCCTGAAAGAAGTTGAAATGTCAAATTTCGAATTGTATTCCGCTTGCTAGTTAGGCCAATTGGTTGATCACCCTTCTTCATCCACTTCATGGAAGGGAAGGGGTACTGGCTTAACTGCTCTGAACTTTCCTGCATTGTTTAGATGCTCATTCTCCAACCTGAGCCAATCAAAAGTAGGCCTAATTAATTGACATAGTGGATACAGATCATAATTCATAAACCTTGGATGCCCAAATATCTCCACCATCCATACAAAACTTGAAAAGCTGAGATTTTGTTACCTGAAGAAATTCCACAGGCCTCTTCTGAGTACTTCCAGGGCTGCTAAAAATAGCCCCGTCACTCTATAATCGACATTTTCGAATCTATAATGGAGGACCGTTTGTAACCAAGCGAGCCTGAGAACAAGGTTCAAACCCTGCACGATTACTCAGAGATTGTTAAACTGCAAGGATAAATATGGTTAGTTGGAATAATTTGCGAAATGCTTGTTCTTACTAAACATCTAGTTCTCTATCCTGTCTCCTGCAATGCGAAGCACCTTAGGCATCTAATTCTGCTTATCATCAAGTTGGGTTCTCTTATCTTTTCATCCTTGATTCGTTGGAACCATTATCATACTATGTCTTAGAAGAATATATTCAAATTCATCTTCTGAGATGTGAGAATCGATATTGTACTAATGTCCTGCATTAGATTTTTTTCCCATCTTTTTATTTCTTCCATCTCTGGTTCTGTATGCAATAAGCGATAAAAAGAGAGGCCATAGTATATACCATTGACAAGTAGTAAACGAACTTTTGGCGAAGCATCAATTCGTTCCTCAGCCATTGGTTCTTTGAGTTCATCTGTAGCAAGCCCCAATCTCTTGCAAAGTCCCAGTACAATTGGTAAATTGTGGCGCCACTCGAGATGACCACAACTAGGAAGAGCCCCACGAAGCTCTGTTCTTTCTCATAGGCTACTTTGGCTCCAGCTGCTAACATCGCCGACACGTACTTCCCCAGATTCACGAGATGGCTTGTTTGTCCTTCGTCAAACCATCGCCTAGCGCACTGCAAATTTGATAGAATAATATTCAACTGGGCCATTCCATCATATTCGTCTGCCAATTTCCTTAAGTAGTCAACAATTGCCTAAGAAAAAGTGGAGGGTTTTAAATCGACCTGCATTGCCCTCAAGTAGTAGGGAAGAAAGGACACTGCATAGGCGAGGTCTCGGTAGTGCTTGTTCCGCATGCAATATCCGTAGTCTCGAGTCTTATAGCTTCCGGTTATGTAATAGCAGGTTAAGTGCTCTAAGTTTCTGAGCATCGGAATCTGCCAAAAGTATCAATCATGTGCCGGTGAAGTCAATGTTTTGATTTCTCTATGCGCCAATTCATGAGTAAAATTTCTATTGAGCAAAGCTCTACCTGACTGCAGAGTTGATCAGCCATGAAGAAGTCCAGCATAACCACCTGTGAAAAATTCAAAATCGAATTAGTCAGTCCGTTTGTTTATCCAGTGGATAGTCTTTGTTCAGTCAGAATTACTGGGTGTCGCTAGGCAGTCATGTTAAACTGGGATTTATGTTCATCATCTGAAGTCAGAGCCTATCGACCCACTTTCTTGTAGTATGCATATTGTTTCACCAAATAGGGATACAAGAATATCGTACCTTGTAAAGGGGTGAGAAAATGATGTTCCTTATAACTTGAAGGAGACGATACCGACTAGATCGGTAGAAGATATTAATTGGACATACAAGTAACAGAACGAAACTCTGCACGTTCAGAAACTTTTATCAGCAACAATTGTGATTAGTATAAGAGACTATGCATTGGTAATAAGATGAATCTTACACAATCATGTTCGTGGATATTTATGCTTTTCCATCCTATCGGAGGAATTTGTTGATACTTAATTTGCTAAGAGAGGAGAGAAAAAGTACCAGTAGCAGAAGCCCGGGAATTAACTGGACTCGTTCGTATGACAACTCTTTTGTGAGAAGAGACAGATGGGCAAACATGACACCTACCACAACAGCCATCGATGCGGCACAAATTAGGAACACATCTCTGTACTTGAGCTCCTTGGTAGGGGTCAGTTCAAAGATGAAGCTATAATTTATACGTGCCTTTCGCCATGCGAAAATGTTGCATCCGTAGAGAAAGAAGTGCAGGAAGAACAGGCTGAACATGCTGCACATATAGCGATCACTTCTTTTAGCTTCTTTTTGTCCGTTGTAATGAAGAGAAATGCTAAAAAATGACGGTACTTGCCTAAGAGCAGGGTACACGGTTTCCATGTAAACTTCATCTCTCTGTTTTCTGTATATGCCGCTGACATGAGCCATGATGACATATCCAGTGAAGAGCGCAATGAAGCAACCGGTGAAGAGCCCTGATGCATAACAGTGAGGGAAACCATTTTAAGGTTTTATGCATAACGTAATCATTTAGTTTTGCTGTTCCATCTTTTCTGTTTCTTGATTACTTTGAGTCACGGTATGCTATATTTCCATCATTAGATAATTTTGCAGTCTATCACTCTTCCCTCCTCCATATTCTATTCAATCGCAAGACAGTATGCTTGCTTTTTCCAACGTCATTATTTTCTCACGGCAGAGCTGCAAAGGAAACTGCTTAATTTTAGTATTCCTTTTTTTTTTTTTTTTTTTTTTCTTCAGTTGCAGTTAGCTGATAACTGGAAAACTGTCCTAACTCAGTAGATTTTAACATATTTGCTACAGAAGTTAGGCCTAAAACTCCTTAACTAAGACCACCCACACATATTTTCTAGATCGAGACTAGCTTAATTTGTCACGAACTTAAATAACAAGTCTGTAAAATGATTTGTTAAGCCTTTCCACTTTTCAATCCTTTACGGCCATATCCAGTGCAAAGATAGTTATGTATCGTACCATGGGACCAGGAACTATAGTTCAACCAAAAACAATAAGTGCAGTGTGCAGCAGCAGTCATTTTACGAGCACTAATGTCCTGATGGGTCCAGCCACTCTCTCTTCCAGTCTCTTGCTCTAAGATATTGTCCCAAGTTAAGAGACCACACAAGGTGACGAAAGATATGTTGTTTGAATATATTATCATGAAGATTTAAATTTTCTGTATCTGAGCCGTATAACTGACCGACTAAAAAGGTAGTGCCATGTGACTCTGTACGCTGGAGTGGCTTCAGGTACTTCAGGGCTTTTCTTCTGTCAGCTTCAGCAAACTGCTCGACAAATAGCTCTTCAACTTCATCTCCCAAATGCATCACCTGTCATTTCTGACACTTGGTAAGAAAATTCCTCCACCTTACAAAGTTGTAAATGCACATCTATATAAGAGTTGGGGAAAGAACATATGATTTAAGGGTCATTCTTTGTGCTGACGAGAAAATTAGTATAACGACCACTAGGTTTGGTCAGGTAAATATTAGGACGAAAGGATAAGTAGATACAAATCATCTAATGGGCCATTGTGCACATGATTTCATGGCATTCTGTTGCAGAAAGTAAGTAAATTTGGAATGTTCTTTTACCTTGTCAGAGCTATTGAAGTAGGAGCTCTCTACCACCTTCAGATAAATTGGAAGAACTTGCTTTCCTGTAATCTGAAACATTTATTGATTGAAGTTACAAGACCCGATTTCTCTGTTAAATGTGTAATAGTTATAGTATATATGCCTATGGGTACAAAGAAAAAAGAGAAAAACGAATAACTATTTCACTTACTTTGTCAAACTTCTTCAAAATTTTTACAAATGCAAGCATGTTCAAGTTCCTGAAGAGAAATTGAATGACCTTATTAAGCACAAAGCTCACACAAGTACGTTAATGCATAAAAAAATGAGCAAACATACATGCCAAGGTACCTGTAAGTATTCAGATAACCCAACCCTTTGTAGAGTTCAATGAGAGCTTTTTTAATCATCTTCTCTGCATGCTGCAGCTTTGTCCTGTTTATTTGCGTCTTGGTATTGCCTTCAGAGTTGCACTTCTTTGAGATCGGGCTGATCAGATCCTCTCGAACCAGGTCACTGATTGCTGAGAAGGCCCGAGATGGCGTCGTCAGAGGAATGTTGACCTTCAAGTTCTTCCCTTGACAGCTGAAAGACTGACTCGAGAGCGACCTCAGTTTATTACTGTACTCTCTCTTTAGTGTTCTGGACTTCTCCCCCTCGTCCCATTTTGCAGACTCGCTCAATGGCAGCTCGTCACTTTTCCCAAGTTCATCCAATTCCAAGGATTTTTTCTCTTGCATTTGTTCTTGATCTTGTCCTTTAGCTATGGACTCCTCTGCCACGAGGAATGGGAAATATTAACAAGCAAGTTGTGATTCAACGTGAGCTTAATGAAAATTTTATGTTTTATGTGTTTGATAATGCGACCATAAAATTTGGCATTTGTAATGTAGCGTAGAACTAATTTTATCCTCATTTACCACAAGATATGGCACAGGAAATGGAAGCATCCTCCTCCCCGACATCATGGACCGACGAAGGATCTTTTCCACTTTGTTCACTGACAAATGCTTTTTGCTCGACTAGGATCTCTATCTGCCTCTTCAGGGACTCTCCTCTGTCCAAGAACTCTCTCTCCTTGGTCCTGAAGAACGTGTTCACTTTGTTGAGCTGGTGATCCAGGCATGCAAAGAACTCCTTGGCTGCTTCAAGGTCTGAGAATTGCTCCACCAACTCAGTCTCATACAAATCACCCTGTCTGTCTGAAGACGCAAGTTTCTTGTGCACCTGGTGTGAAATTAAAAAAGACAAGCACCAAGAAGCCATTACATCTTTACTGAAATAATTATCAGAGTGAAAAAATCCTTTTGATTCTTGAGGAATTGAGGAAAATACTTGAATGGCACCATCGGTCCTAGATTGATGATGCCCAAAAGGACTGAGCTTCTTCAGAGATGAGAGGAAAGTGTCAGCCTCAGTGACAGGAGTACGAGGATGATGTTCATGTTCTCTGCTGGGCAATGAGTTTGGTTGGGTGTTTATGAGAAAATGGATTCTTTTCAGGTCCTTCTTGAGCTGCCCGTAATCAACAAAGGCCTCCTTCCACTCAGGGACAAGCTGACCTTCGTACTGCTTAGAAAAATTCACCATCTTGTTTTCTTTCAACACTTCAAAAAATTTGAGATAGTGATAATGATGATGATGATATGTGCAGGACTCAGTGGCTGGTTATAGCCTGTGATGAGTGTATCAGGGAAAGGCCATGATCGTGCTATATATGGCCTCCAAAAAGAGGGAGTGACTGATTGATACGGTGGTACAGAGAGATGCTCCAACCCCAAGCACCATTCGTATAATATCCTCCTTTTTTTGCACGTAGTATTCGATCCCCTGTGCTTCCTCCACTTGAGAACACACGCACGCACAGTGTTACCGGTCGAGGTTTGCTGGAAAATGACCAAATCGCCGCCTCATGTGGCCGTGGTGTCTCTCTCTATCCCCTCTATCGCTCTCTCTCTCTCTCTCTCTCTAGGCCGAGCTAAAAAACGCTCATGTCTGTTGCGGAAATGGTGGGGATTTAAAGTTTCGTTTGGAATGAGTGGGGCCAAGAAGCATGCAGAAAATAATAATGTGTCTGTGGGGGAGAAAATAAGGTGCCCCTTGAATGTCGATTAGCTTTATACTTAGTGTATGAAGAAATGAAAAACTAGTCTTTTTCATAAGGAGTCTGCAAAAATTTAGTTGGTTTTTCTTTTTATTTTGGAGCTGAAGCATTAGTGATGGTACCTGGAGATTGCAAAGACTTGCGGAAGAGAACGATCATTGGCTTAGCTAATGAAACACCACTGTCAACTCCAATTGGACCAGCCCGATCTCCACTACTATTGATGATAAAGAAAGCAAAAAGAATACCCCCTTCCCCTTTTCAGTGGCAATTCAAGGCGAGTAATGCTGGCTACACGAAAACCGATTTAACGAGATTGAGACAGCCATCTATACTGCGCAAAGAGTTGATGATTATACTCTTTAAGTTATATTACTTAATCATATACACATCTGCAGTTATCTGTCAAACCCTTACTCCCATGGAGAGAGATGAATGAAGTTGTGAATGAAATATGGCAAGATGGTTTCTGGTTTGGGAAGAAATAAAACAGGCTGGTTCCCGGCGTTCTCTGTTCCCATATTTCAGAACTACACAATCACCAACTTGCTGTCCACATGAAACCAGCTATTCCCATCTAGTACCTCTCTCTCTCTCTCTCTCTCTCTCTCTCTCTCTCTGTCAGATCATTAAATAATTGTGGAGAATCGACAACGCTCCTATGGTGGCTGACTCAAAAGATTTGCAATTGTTCCCTGTCTTGCCGTGCTTTTTCTCCCCCTTCCCCCTCACCCCTTTCCCTCCACGACCGCGCACCAGAGAAAGTTAGGCGCTTCTAAAGCAAGATGTGCCCATTTTACTCCATCAAATGACCAATTGGTAGGTGTTTTGAGCTTCCCATATTAGCTTTAAGAAACCGAATAATTTAGGCTTGCCAAATGTTGATTCATCGTCCATGATGATGAAAATGTCGTGTGTTGTAGAAGCACCTACAAGGTTTTTCCAAAGAAATGTCGACCCAAACATGTAAGGAAGATAATGCAAAAAGTCCTAATGGACTAGGATATTTTTTTTCGTGTCTGTGCTCTGAATTTTGACCTCATAAATTTTAGGAATAGCTCCGAACACTCGGTCCGTGTACTCTTTTTTGTACGCAACCTGCTTCCATCATCGTTAATTTGGATGGTGAGTCGATTTTTCAAATTAAGATTACCCAATCAATGGTAATGAAGTTAGGTAACATAAACAAAAAGAGTGCGAGGACTGTGTACCATCTAGAAGCTCTAAAAATTCAGTCCGGTTTATTCCCACAAAAGCAGCCGAAGTAGCTTTAATAATGGTCAAGGCATCGACAATTCATAATCGTCCCATAAGTAAGTGAAGAGTGATATCTAACGCAAAATTTGTGAATAACAATATGCACGGCTCCTCCTTAAACGGGTCAACATATTCTTGGCTGCGAAGTAGCATGTGTGACGTCTGGTGAATCAAGAACATAAGGCCAATCTTCATTTTAAAGATTATTTCTAAAACAAGTATGGGGAATCGCATCCTCATACTAGATCATATCAATTGCCCAATTTAACATAAGCATCCAGTCCCTCAAGTAGACATACAAAACACTTGGTACAACAATTGATTTCAACTTCCCAAGGCCTTATTAGAAATATAGCATCGGACACTTTTTGATGCCACTTTTACAAGCTAGTTGTATAATCCTTTCTGTATCACTTACTCTTCACCTTGATGCCACAAACTCTACTCTTCAATTCAGAAGGGTATGGGAGAATTTGGTCCCTAACATTCTCCTTCACCTAATTTCACAATGCCTTTGTTTGTTGCTTTGCGTTCCATGGCCATCAATGCCACTCCCTTGGTACTTCCATGAATGGCTGCACTTGCCCAATGGAACAAGCCATTACACTCAATAGGTAGCTTCCCTTGATAAAAATTGTTACGAATCTCTAGTCACTTGTACTTTCCCTGACAAGTGTGGCATCCAGAGCCAACTACACTCGCTTGGCAATACCTTCTTTCACCTTCTAGGCTTCTCCTAGTCTCAACAAACCAATGAAGGTTTCTCTCATTGTCGAAAATGAGGTAGCAAACCTCCTCTTTAGATTTGCCCATCCCCCCCCCCACAACCCCTCAATCGCCATCCTAGAAGTTTAACGAGAGTCACATTTTGTCTGAATCCTCTTAGCCCTAGGGATCACTACTGTCCTCATAGGACCGAATAGATAACAAGCTTTCTTTGAATCATTCACCCATTAGAGGGATCTTGCTATGATACCATTTGTCATGGGTTGACAAGTTCTTAGGACTCTTAGCACAAATGCCCTGATGACACCCCTACAAATCAATTGTATCATTCCTTTTGCATCACTCACTCTTCACCCTGATATTATAAAACTCCACTATTTAGTGCACAGGGGTATAGGAGAATTCGGTCCGTGACACGCACATATTTGTTTTTGGCATGAAAGCTTATAGTCAATAGACCAATCCAGTGATGAATTGTTACCACAATTAGTTTTAAATCGCCAACTTGTTCGGACGACGAGTCAGAGCTATTTCTCTTTGTTTTGGCCAAATACCTGGGCCATGCATGTGTTTTCTCGGCATGCTGAATGAGATACTTCGTGCACTTACACAATTATCAAATTTAACACCAAATCCTTAAAGGTGTTGATACGCACGACAACATGGTAAGCAAGCACGACTCATGAAATGAATACGCTAAATGTCTCCTAGCTTATGTGCCCTTTAGAAACCTAGCAAAGGCCGCCAATACTTGGCCAAAGTGTTTAGACTAGGTCAGAACTATAGAACGTAGACAAGGAATACAAATGAACGTGTTAAGCCAACTTCAATTTCTTTTAGGGCGAGCATTGTCTCCTAATAGAAGCTCCCAAACCCACTTTTTCAGGATATCTTAGTTTATATATTCCAATTGGGAAAAAATATCTCAACCACTCATACAACTTTAGGTAAAGATAAATTGAAAAGCTTTGGTCCCACAAATGAAACAACAAAATTTGAATTTAATCATGCAAGGTCTTTAGGGTCAATCAGACCAATCATAGGCCATGAAAATGATGGTCTGATTCAGATAGCATTTTTTTTGGGTGCGCCCTTGTAGCTAAGCAATCCACCCCCTTTGTGTACCATTTTCTCTAGATCTTTTAATTACATTATCATCTCATCATATTATAAATTGTGTGGCCAAAAGCGTCTTGATTTGACCCCACATATCCAAGTGACCCTGGTGTATGTTGACTTGAGGGCAGTGTATGGGTCAGTGTAACTTTTTCAGTCGGTCGAAATACTTCGGCTCTCTCCTAAGACCCAACGAGACCCTTGGGAGTGTCAAAAGCCCATCAGATAGATTATGTTTGGGAGGACCTGCAGAAGCAGAAAACCTATCAAGAGAAAGTTGGAGTTTGAACTTGTCACCTAGTTGAACTCACTGTCACCGAAATACTTAAAATCTGTGGATTATAGACTGATTAAAATACATTAATGGCTGCACTTTACATGATATCCTTGATGGATACATACACCTCAAAAAATCTTTCCCTTGAGGGCGAGCCTCCTGTTTAGGCCCCTTTCTTTTAATGTAGACATCCTTTTGCACCAACATTACCTCAACTCGAATCTTCATTTTAGCCTGGCCAAGTTTGCTAGGCTAGCAGACATTAGAAAGGAACATTTTCCCACAGATTATAACTCAATCGCCTTGGCCTAGACCGGTGCAGCTAGGAGCCAAGGGACCCCATCCACCACTTTGATTAAGGAGCCATGTTCGGGATATCTTACTTGAGATAATCACCAAATGCCAATTTAGACATTTTTGGGCCCAACCTAATCAAACCATTGGCTTTTATACCACGTGTTGGGCCAATCTAGGAAAAGTTCGATACTTATATGGGGAGATCTATAAGAGGGAGGGAGCTCAAATTCGGGCATTATCAATATATCTAATTGTATCTATTTTCACTCAAAAGTATAAATCATTTTCAATATCTTGGTGTTTTCTTCCACTTTGATATTTGGGAATATCTCTAACTCAAATCTCGCAGAAGCCCAAGCAATTATTGAAGATAGATAAAATTCACAGAAAAATCAATCAACAACAACCCTACGCTTTGATGAAACACTTAGGAGGCTTGAGTTATGAGTCAATTACGATATGTTAACTACTCTACTTTACATCATATCTTCAATGTGGAACTTTTTTGGCCTAACATATTCCTACATGTACCTCAACATGTTAATGTCATGGTATTGGGTACATAAGCTTGCTTGCCACATATATGAGTTGAGTAACATCGGAGGATGTGTGGGCCATTGCTTGTCGTCATAATCCCGCAACACTAGTCAATCAAATCAACTCACTTCAAGTTTCTTGACCCACACTATGTGAAAAGCTATTTTTTGATAGGAAACATTTCTATTCTCCATCAATTATATATAGTTTATTCTTAAGTAGATTTGATCATGAGTCTGAGAATCTTTTAAATCTAATCATATTGTGAAAAAAAACTGAGTTTTTTTTTTAAAATATTAGGGATAAGCCTGGGCATAGACTTTCAAATCAATTTACCCCACCCAATCATCAATCCATTCTACTATTTCTAAATGCTTTTATGTTGAACTATGAGATCTGGCCAATAAATATTCATGGGAAAAAGAGCTAGTTGGGGCAATTAAAAGCCTCTTCTATTGTCCCTTTTCCCCTAAGACTATACTTGACTTCTTCCCCCATGCACATGCGATGCAGTTTATGCGCGCTGTCATGCTTAATCAAAATTGGCCCTACTGCCCGAGATCTCGTTGCCAAAATGAAAATTAAAGATAGTGCGCAAAGATTTTTAAGTTCAGAATGATATAATAAGAACATGAACGAAGTGGATTTTCAGTCTAGCTAGCATGAGGACATTGAGAAAAACATATGGGTAAAATCGCTTTTCAGTTTTTATTGTTAGGGTTTGACTTTCTCAAGTTCGATGATTTTAACAATTGAGAGTTGTCTCAATGGCTACCCTTCCCACATGAGAATGAGGATGTGGGGAGATCGATTCCCCACATTTTTAGGGAGGATTGAGAGTGAGGACATTTAGTTTCATGTGGAGAATTTGACTCCCTTGCTCTATAAAGAAGCAAAGCTAAACTTTGAGAGTGTGTTGAAGATTATAGTATGATAGATAAAAGAAGAAGAAGAAGAAGAAGTCTGATGATTTCTGTCAGGAAAACCAACATTTCCTTAAATCTCAAAAGGGCCCATATACAAAGGGCTAATAGTCTTTTTTATACCTCAATATGAATTTCTTTTGATTTTGGTGGTAATTTGATTCATTTTTTCACGTTAAAAAAATAATTAGTTGAATTATGACACTCTATTTTCTTCTTCTTCTTCTTTTTTGGCATTATTGTGTTCTTTATCTCCTGTTTGATATGCTTACGTTCGGATGTTACGTTTTTCTGTGTAAAACCTGATTTTTCTCGCCTGAGGAGTTGCTAAGAAATATTCTAGATAGGACCTGTCTTTCATTACTTTAGTATTGCTATTACTATTATTCTTATTCTTCCTATTATTGTAAGGAAAGCAACGCAATCCGGTTCAAGGTTCCAAAGATTTCGTGACCGATGATGATACCTGGCATACGATTCTTTATTATTGTGTTGCAAAAATGCTTCAAAACCAATTCGTGGATGCACCTCTTTCCAAAAAGAGAATATCCTAATCAATGGGTGAAAAGATTCTCATCTTTTCTCCCTTAAAGTGAGACTGACCAAAACTTTGGGTGCATTTGTTTGACTGAATACCTCGCGGTAAATTCCATGTAAATCATTTTTCGGAAAAATTATTAATTTTCAATTATTTTGTAATTTAAAGAAAGTGAGTTCCTTTTTGCTAGAAGGGGAAGTTGTCTTTTTCCAATTTAAAATTTGTTATTTTCAGTCCATAAAAAAACGTTTTCCATAGATCAATTAGTTGCCTATTATCCAAATATCAGAAAGTTGATAAATAATATCTCGAAAAGAATTTTCCTTCAAATAAACAGACCATTCGTCTCTCTCTACTATCATCCTACATGTTGGCATATACTTTGTCCTACTAAATCTGGTAGAACATCCTTGTCCATCAGTTATATTTTTGTGGAGCATATTTGTCACGATAGTATTAGTCCTTAGCCACTTAGGGTTTCTAGGAAAAAATATGCTTGGCCTTTGCATCTTTCGTGCACACCATGATCCCTTAACTTGGAAATGCCTCCTGGAAGTGATTCGGATTCTTTCTTCTTATTTTTTTAATGATCGATATGATAATCTTCCGGAGAGTTCTGCGGGAGAATTTTGAGATTGGATTGAAAGTCATTGCCAATTTAACTGAGCTGAACTTATACCATATGTCGGGGTATTTTATAAAGTTAGGTCGGATCGTTGGCAATGATCTTGATATGCCTGGTTTCTGAAGACATATGCAAGGAATCGAAATCTTCTTGTACGGAAGTCGAATAATCTAGACATAAAGAACAGGGTGCTGCAACAGTGCTCAAGTACTTAAGTAACTAATTAATTGCGGATATTTTGTTGCCGCTAAATAAGGAAAGACTAGTAGTTGCAGGATTTTGTTTTTCTATTGCTACGTGCGATCAATGATTTATAAATCGAACAATTATTTCGTTATTAAGGGTGCTAATGAAGAACATGACCCGCTTCGCAATACGCGGAGTTTAAAATTATTTGCTAATGATATAGACATGATATCAACGCCCAATATTAATCTTGGATAAATTCACTTTAAGTGTTCCAAAACTCTAGTAAAAAATATAATTAAATCTTAAAATTCTTAGGCAAGTCATGAAATTATCTTAAATTTTTTTAATTAAGTAAATATAAACCTTTTCCATTAATTGTATTTGATGGAAATCCTACATGCATAGCTAGGATACGCATGCCACACATGAATAATTTCCTTTGTAGACTAACTAGATGATTTGGTCCAACCTCTTTAGAAAGTTTTAAGAATTGATTGTATCGAAATATCTTAGGACCGAATTGCACTTTCACCCACAACTTTTGAGACTTAATTCAAGTGCACTTAGCCTCAATCGCCGCACACAACTAGACTGTTTGTTCAACCTTATCTTATGGAATTGACAAAGATATATAGCATAATTACTAGTTAGCATATACACATGTTTGCCCTTAATTTCCATGAGCAAACCATCTCTCTTTCTCGCTGACTATTGTTGAAAAGGTACCAAGGTTGTCCGCCTCATTTTCAACATCAATGACAATAACACGGTTTTAAGCAGACCTGGTAGTTATGTAGGAATGCCTCTTTCGAAAATATCCTGGCAACAGCACTGCGCCCAAGTATGGTTTAATGCAGACATCGATTCCTCGAAAAATAGGAACCCGATAATTCCTACAATTTTCATATTTGGAGAGAAATCGAAATGTAGATTCTGATTCCACACAGAATAGAATTCTTCAGGGGCGGAATTGAATTACCTATCAATAGTTAGTATAAACAGATTTCGATTCCACGTTACTATCACCATGAAACTATCAACAACCCAACTCCATGGAACGTGGATTACCTAACGTGGAATCAAGAAGCATTCGTCCCTGGGAAAGCATAATTTTTGCCATCTGAACCATCGAAAAGGAATCTCATTCTAGCTAGAGGAATAATATTACATAGGACGGGAATCGCTTGAGGATTCCTCCATCATCGAATGAAACGTGGTCTAACAGAGAAATATCTTCATGCAAGTTTTTGAAAATAGAAGCAAGTGATGCTGAAGAAACTATGAATGGTTCTCGTGAACTGATTCGGGAGTGGCTTTGCAGCAATTGACAATACGTTTCATCTGTCACTTTTGGAGGATTAGGAACAATACATGAATTTTGGGCCTATCCGGAGCTACCAATTGGCAAGAAAATATCATATTGCTGCCTGCAATTATTTGGCTAGAGAAGGTCCTATACGGATGATGACACCGTCACCTTTCTCCTACTTTGTCGCGGCACATACACATATGAAGACACAAAATCAAATTGCTAGATTATATTAAGACTGATTGACGAAATCCATATATTAACTGATATGATAGATTGTAAGTGTATTTTAAAATAAGTGAACAATATTTGATACACAATAAATGTTGGCTAAATTACTTAAATACGATAGTTTTTTGCCAATTTTAGTATATATATATTACAAGAAAAACAAGAGATTTGCAATCTCGGTGGCACTATGCATCCTTTTTGAACTTATATTTTGTACCCTCTAGTTATGAATCATATACTTTATGCTCCCAAATTTTCCACAATTTCTCATTCTTCAAGGTGTAAAGTGTACGGTTTTCTGAGACCTAGTTGTAAAGTGTATTAGGTCACGATGCAAAATGAGGGTAAGAGAAAATTGAGGTGATTTACCGGATTTTCTGAATCCCATATGGAGTGACGGCGAAGTTGTCGAGCGATACATGGGTAGGTGCTCTCCACCTTCACGGTCATCACCTTAAGTACTTCTCTCAAGGGACTTAGCCGTCGGAAATCGACGAAAGTCAGTACAATTTCAACGTGATTCGGGCAAAATGAAGTTGCGGGAGTTCAGATTCTCTCCACCTAGATCGGGCCAGCAGAAGTCTCTCTTCGCGTACGAATGGAAGTCATGATGGGACAGACGAATGCAAAGTGTCCGCTTGGCTTGAGCCACGGTTTCACACGTGGAAATTCCTCGTTGGACGCGATCCTGCCATCCTACAAGTTGCAAGCAAAATTAAATACATAAAAGAGTCAAATTCTCAATCTGTTAGTGTCAATTCTCTCACAAAAGTCTCTTCTATGTCTCTGACCCGGAAGAAAAACAGCCTTAGGACAGGTTCCGTAGTAGTTCACACACGCTTGGAGATGAAGTCGAGTCAATTATGTACCAATGAATAATGCAATAATCATAGTCAACGATCGTGGCTGCTACAAGAACGGAATTCTTTATTTATTCGGATGGAAAATGATAAAGAAATATTCATGGTAACCATTCGAGCCGATGAAGTTATGTATTGCTTATGTATCCGCAGCTTTTCTTGGTTCACCATGCACTATAAAGAGACTTCGAATTGGCTAATGATTCATCGTCGAAATCAATAATCGAGCAGACTGAGGAAAGAGTTGAGAAAACCACAAGAGAAATGGAGAGCAAGAAATTCTTTTGTCTTCTGTCCCTCGTTCTCTCTTCTCGTGATTGAGGATCGGTGTTGTCCCGAATTCTGGCCGAGGAAAGGTCCTCCTGGTACCATGTTCTGTTTTTGCTCCGTCTCCAGCTATTTACCTTTATTAGATTGTTGTTACTATTCCCCTATATAACTTCGTGTATACATAAAGGAAAATCATAGCCCACCTACCCTATGTTTACACAAGAGAAGGTTGGTTGATATATAGGAAGTATTTTCTATGGTCATGCGATCTAGAGTTTGGATATAGTCGAGAATAGGAGTGATCGGCTTTTCGATGAGTAGGTTCCTTTGTCTTTAAAACTTGGAACCGACCTTGTTTTTCTTGTCCGATTTCAGGGTCTATCCAGAAATTGGTTTCTTATTTTTTTGCTTCATTTTTTCTTAAAATCAAAATGAATAACAGTAACAACAAAATAATATGAGCAATAGAATGTTTCTAAACAAAAATATCAATAGAAAATAAACATAAATATAAATCAATAAGAAAGTTAAGTTTATTTAAGAAATATAAATCATTGTCTTCCAACTTCAAAAAAACAAGTTCTAACTGTTGGTTCCTGAGTAAGTTCAGCACTTAGAATTCGAAACTTACCTGCACAATAGCATTTCCAAATTTTTGGAATCAAGAACCGGACCCATTTCCATGGTCGGTTCAGGCTGATTCCTTGGTAGAACATGATTTCCTTTGTGTCTGACACATTTTTTGTTTCTTGAATTTTGATAGGGATTTTCCTTGTAGTATGAAACTCAAAGAAATTATAGGCAAACTAGGTCCATGGGTATGAAAAGTGCTAATAACATAATCATAAAAGAAAACCTGGGTCGAATCAAGTCAACGTAATCGGTGAAAACTAAAAAAGTACTCTCCACACGGTCAAATGTCTCATTGATGTAATCATTTCGATCGAATCAACTGATTTATAAACCATGCTAACTCGCTAATTCGTGTCTGCTCGACTGTTCTGTTGCGTGCAGACAAAAATGGCAATGGGATCGGTGTGGCCGGGGGCGAGCCAAAGAGGGACAAGAGCAGGATAGGTAGCGGTTCAGACTCGGGGACGGTCCAGGTGTATCCACCGGCGACAGAGACTACAATATCGCAGGCTGGCCCACCCAACACATCTACAAGACCCGTCATGATCGCCCCTAGCAATGCTAAAGTCGATGTCTCCACCGCCGTTTCTCCCACCGGTGCCGCCCTCGAAGACCAGCGGCCCTAGCACCTCTACCAGAACCAGCCTCCGTAGGGCCACCTTGAAAACCAGAGTCAGAATTGCTAACCATCCTTGATAAGTTGTTAAAGAAGAAAAAACCTTAACATCGTCGTTCAGTTTGTTTCTTCTGGGCATGTTCTCATTCTTGTTCGATCGAAGTCATAATGTATTCTTCTGTAGAGTCCCGGTTTTAAGAGTGGTAAGCATGTCCAATCCGCGTGTAAGGTTAAGTTTTGAAGTGAATGTCCTTTCGCCCGAGAAGTTGCAATTTCCTTTATATGTTATAATAAGCTGTGCATCAACATTTGTCATAAACGAAGAGGTACTGGAGAAGTTATTGCACGATTTATAAATCATATGGATCAAGATTTTCGAACATTAATCATGTGGTCTTACCATGGGTTCCTTCGCATGATCATTGATTTAGATAGATTTGGTTGTTGCAAAACTTTAACTACTTTAGCAGATCTTGTAATACACCACGAACAATAATATTCGAGAAAATTCCAAAGAAAAGTAACAAGAAAATGTTGAGAGATCGCACCAAGATTCATCTAATTCGGTGTAAATTGATACTTATGTCTATGGGGAGAGCAAATATGGAGAATTTACACACTTAATTATTCGACCGGTCAATTGTTATCTAACGCCAGAGAATACCCAAGCAATCTCACAAAGTTTCTTCTCACAATCTCTCGCACTTATCCCATCTAAAAAGATCACAAAAAGAAAACGTTAAAATCCTCATGGATGCTCTGACTTGTAGATTATGAAAGTAAATTTGAAATAAACTTCAAAAACACAATCAGAATTTTGAAAGTCTATTTCAGATTACTTGGATATACAATCCAATTAATATTTTCGTAACATCCCAAGATCCACTCATAACACCTCAAGTTTCACTAGTGTTCCTAAGATTATATATATATGTAAACACACACTGTTGTTATGTGGTTTTGGGCCTCTCTCGTTCGAAAAGTTAATTTCTTTCACTCAAAAAGTTAGCTCAAAATGATGAGATTTTCCTTATATCAACCACCAGCCCCTTTCACAACCAACGTGTGACAACCTCAGCAATCTCCCCCTTATACAATGGGCTTGGTTCAGATTTGCAACAACTCGTAACTCTTTTGTGTGACTGTTGGGTCCAGATGTATTGGCAACCAAAGCTCTAATACCCGTCTTGAGTGATCTTTGGCCTCTCACCCCAAAAGCTAGCTCAAGGGGTGAGAGTTTCCCTCAAGCCCTTTTCACAACCGATATGAGGTAACCTCAACATATACCACCTCCGATCTTGAGTACTATTTGAGAACTCCTCACATGTGGGTTTCGAAGTGACTTATTCTAGGTGCTTGGTGTAATTCCAAGATACAGTAGCATCTACTGATGATAGAACGTCGATGTTCCAATAGCCGCGAGTTTGTAACATCCGAATACCACAAGGAGTGACGTAGAAATAGTCGGGTTATCCACGGGTAAGTGCCATCCGCCGGCGATCGCCTTGGAGGGGCTTAGCTGACTTGGATCGACACGAGTTCGAAGATAAATTAGTACGTGAAAATTCGGTACGGGGGATTTCCAGCTCGGGCCAGACGGGGAGATTTCTCTCGAGGCACAATGGACTGCGATGGATGTTTCCGCTTGGCTTCACGCGTAGGATTTCTCGTTTGGACGACGCGATCCCACTCCTATAAAAGTTGCAGGTAAAGTTCTGTCCTTTGTAGTAGGAATCGATCTTGCTTTCGGAAGTGCGCCACGTTCTCGCTCTTTTAATGTTAATTCCCTCGCAAGAGTCTCTTTCCAAGTCTCTGGTCCGGAAGGAAACAGCGCTGCTTTAACAAAGGCATGGTTCCGACGTTTCCCCCACACTTGGAGTTGAAGTCGTGTGGGATCATTAGAAAGCACGAGGAAGAAGGAGAGAGGCCGGCCGCGATAAGGAAACGAACTGTGCGTGTTGTCCGCGGCTTTCCTCGGTCCGCCATGCATTGTTAACTAGACTTTGCATGGGTGAATAGTTCTTCGTCGAACTCATAAGTTGTGTGACTGTCGAAAGAGAAAACAACACATAAAGAATGGAGAGCAAAAAAATCTCGTCTTCTCACTTCTCGTGATTGAGTATTCAATGGCATCCCGAGTTTCATCGCGAAATAGGCATAACAGACAGTACCCTAAATCTATATCTCTACTTGTTTTCCTTCATCATATTGTTATTAGTAATGATTGTACGACATTTTTAATTTAATGTGAGAATAACAGTATGTTATGGATTATAAAAAATCGAAAAACAAATAATTATAAATCGTCTAGGGATTTACTTTTTCAAGAATTTGTAGCTCATAAATAAACTGTTGTTCTTATAATAGCCTAAAAGACTGTCATGGTAGCAAAACTCAAAAAAAGAAATGACAACTCATTATGAATGCATAGAAGAAAAGGTTGGTTGATATAATGGAAGTTATTTCTATGGTTTTTGATCGAGAGGCTGGATGAAGTCGAGGATATGATTTCCTTATATGACCAACAATTTTTTTTTTTTATAAGATTTCGATAGGCAATTTCCTTGTCGTATGAAACGCGAAGAAATTATAGAAAAATAAATTCATTGGTACAAAAAGCTCTAATGCATAACTATAAAAAGAAAGACCCTTAGTTGAATCTATTCGAAGTACTTGATGAAAATTAAATATGCACTCCAGACACAGTCAATTATTTAACTAATGCTACTCGATTCGATAGAATTAACTGATCATAAGCGATGCTAACTCGTTCATTCATGTTCGCTCCACCATTCTGTTGCATGCGGGCATTCGCCCCCCTGGGCTGGGCATGAACGGGAGCATCCCGATTAGGGGCCCTATTTGGACAAGCTATCGTTCGGACTTTGGAAAGGTGCCGGCTCCTCCACCGGCAACAAAGACCACGACGTCGCAAGCCGGCCAACCTAACACATTTGCAAGTACCGCCGTCTCCGCCCCTAGCAATGCTAAAGTTGATGTCCCCACTGCAGTTTCTCCAACTGGTGCCTCCTCGAAAAGCAGCATCACTAACGCCTCTCCCGGCACCAGCGTCACAGATCCTTGACATCCTTGATGGTTTGAAAGGAAAAAAAAAGCTTGATGATCGTTGTTTAGTTTCTTTCTTCTGGGGTCGTTCTCGTTCTCGTTCGATTGAAGTGATGATGTATTCCTTTGTAGCGTCGTGTTCTTTAGGATAACGAGCATGTCCGATTCACATGTAAGGTCGTGCTGGAGAAATGAATTTCTTTTAGTATGAGAAGTCGCGATTTTCTTTCTTACGTCATCCAATGCCGTGTATCAAGATTTGTTGTAAGCGCAGAGGTACCAGAGAAGTTATCACATGATTTATAAATCATATGGATCAAGATTATCTGAACATTAATAACCTGGATTCTATCGCGGGGCTCGCATGATCATCGGTCTAAGTGCTATTCACAAGGAGCCAATGAAACATTGCTGGGTGATCGTGTTTAAGTGCCCATATAGCTGACGTAAATACTCTCACAAAAGTGTCTTTTTATGTCTTTGGCCTCGGAAGGAAACAGCCTTCGCTTCATGCTCGAGCTCACGCGGCCATGAGCTCCAGAACTCATGTCCATGCCTGCGTGAGCCTTGAGCTCTCACGGTTGCTGGCATGAGCTCGAAGCTTGAGCAGCCAGTGAGGCCAGGGAAGCGTTACGGTGTCGTGAATCGAGCTCAAGCTCAAGTGGCCATGGCCAGGGGCTTGAGATCTGGCGGTCGAGTGGCCAGCCACAATCGTCGTCTTTGCCATCACACCATCAGAGATTCGCAAAAAACAGAGACTTCAAAATGGAAACTTTCCCACTCTTGTAGTTCTTTTGCCTTCATGGACTTCGAGTAACGTTCATGAGTTGAAGGATTTCGTTAGTGAAGCGACCAATGGCAGAAGCAATGAGAACCAGCATGATGACGGTAACACTAGCATCGCTTTTTCCATCCCGAATTGTTTCAGCCACCAGTGAACTTGAAGCTCAAGCGTCCATAGCCACGAGCTCCAGATCTCGCGTCCATGGCTGCGAGCCTTGAGAGGTTGAGCTCGACTCATGACACCACTACCCTTGCCTGGCCTCGCCCACAACCAGAGAGGGCATCCCAGCCCTAGCCTGCACCAATGAGGTCCCAGCGACCCTCGCCTGGCCTCGCTTGCTGCTTCAGCTTTGAGCTCATGCCAACGGTCGTGAGACAGACAAGATCTGGAGCTCACGGCCATGGACACTTGGGCTTCTAGCTCATGGTCGCGTGAGCTCAAGCAAGACTCATGACGCCGCGACTGTCGCTTGGCCTTGCCCGCAGCTGACGAGGTCCCAGCGATCCTCGCCCGCAGAGAGAAAAAAAAACACAGAAAAAAAAAAAGCAGAAAAAAGAAATGTAAAATAAAAAAATCCGAAAAATAATAAAATATCATTTAAAATTGTTCACTCTAACGTAGTTTGTGCTATCTCTATTTGTTTTCCTTCATTAGATTGTTGTTAGTCCACAAAGGAAAATCACAAGTCATTATGTATGCATGGAAGAAGAGGCTGGTGGATATAGTGGGAAGTATTTCTACGGTTTTACGATCGAGAGGCTCGATGTAGTCAAGAATATGATTTTCTCACGCGACCAACTATTCTTTTTTTCTTTTTTTTCTACTTTTTCAGATTTTGATATGCACTCTCCTCGTGGTATGAAACTCAGCCAAATTATAGAAAGATTAACTCTTTGGTACGAAAAGCTTTAATGCATAATCATTGTTAGAATAATATAAAATTGATTGTTGAAGATTTGAGTACATTGGTTACTAAGCTGTAGATTTAGTTGTTAGTCTTCTTCAAAGTGCCTTGATTTATGGTGGGTGTTAGAAGAAGAAAAAAACGAATCCATGAAGCATGATTCATGGTAGGCGCCCCATCAAGATCGAAGCCCAAAAAGCTATAAGCATTTAACGAGGAGAGCTACTAAGCAAGAAGACAAAGAATTCAAACTAAGTCCTTGAAGAAATTCTTCATGGATTGCTACACTTGTCTTCATGCATTTATGGTTTGTGTGCCTTTTCTTTTAGCTTTGTGGACTTTTGTTGTTTCATTTTAACATTGTCAGAAGGAGTGAAGACTTCATGGTCTTTGGCTCATTTAATGTTTGTGTTTTCTTGTTGTTGACATTATGTCCTTAGGATAATAAGTGTGTGATATGTTTGTCTTCATCTCTATTGTAATTTAGGTATTCTGATATTATATAGGACGCGAGGGGGTGTGTTGTAAATGAGAATCCACCAGAAAAGCATTCTAAGAATAATTTCTCCCTCCAACTTGTGCACTCATTCCTTTTGGTTCCAGCAATCATAAAAAGAAAGACCACTATTTGAATCTATTCGAAGTACTTAGATGAAAAAAATTGAGTTTGCACTCTAGACACGGTCAATTGTTTAACTAAAGCAGATCGATTCGATGGAATTAACTGACTCGTTCTTTCATGTTCGCTCCTCCATTCTGTTGCTTACAGGCATTCGCCCCCCTAAGATCGACGTGAACAGGAGCGCCCCAGATAGGGATAAGATTTGGGCAAGCTATCGTTCAGACTTAGGAAAGGTGCCGGTGCCTCCACCGGCAACAAAGACCACAATGTCGCGAGCTGGCCAACCTAACACATCTGCAAGCTGCTGTCGTCTCCGCCCTCTAGCAATGCCGAAGTCAATGTCCCCACTGCAGTTTCTCCTACCAGTGCCACCTCGAAAAGCAGCGTCACTAACACCACTACCGGAACCCGCGTCACAATTCCTTGACATCCTTGATGGTTTTAAAGGAAAAAAAAAGCTTGATGATTGTTGTTTAGTTTCTTTCTTCTGTGGTTGTTCTCATTCTTGTTCGATTGAAGTGATGATGTATTCATTTGTAGCGTTGTGTTTTTCAGCACAACGAGCATGTCCGGTTCACGTGTAAGGTCATGCTTTAGAAGTGAATGTCTATTAGTAGGAGAAGTAGTACTTTTATTGCATACGTTATCCAAAGCCCTGCATTAAGATTTTTTTATAAACAAGTGAAGAGGTATCGGAGAAGTCATCACATGATTGGAGAAAGATCGAACTTGAGTCATGGTCCCACCCGTTGAAGCTGCTAGTAAAGCTCTCTTCCTTATATCCCACGCTCGGGGATGACAGTCAGTCAATTCTTGTGTGATGTAGCGGTGTGATTGTGGTTTGAAAAAGAGACGTGGTTGGTCATTAAAAAGCAGAAGGAAGAAAAGAGAGTTGAGGAGCGACTAAAGGACGAACCGTCCGTGTCGCTTACGTACGTTTGCAGGGCTTTCCTTGCATTATTAAACAGGCTTCGCATCGGTGGATAACTCCTCGTCGGGATCATAAGTTGAGCGACTAAGAAAAGAACCAAGGAAACCACAAGAGAAATGGAGAGAAAGAAACTCTTTTGTCTTCTGACCCTCGTTTTCTCTCTTCTCATGCCCAAGGCTTCGACTGCATCCCGGATTCTGGCCCCTCCTGGTACGCACTCTCTCTCTCTCTCTACACACACATACATATTGTTACTATTTGCCTGTCATGGGTGCATTACTACTGTTTCTTTGGTGGATATATTGGAAGTATTTTCTATGGTTCCTTGATGGAGACACTAGTATAGTCGATGATATGATTTTCAAATGTGTGTAACGCCTTTTATTTTTTCGGATTTTGATAGGTATTTTCCTTATCGTATGAAACATAAAAAAAAAAAAAAAAAACTCTTGGTTGTATCTATTCAAATGTAATTGGCGAAAATTAATGAGTATTCTAGACACGGTCAATTATAACACTAGGACAATTCCATTCCATCGAATTTCCTGGTTATAAGCCATGTTAGCTCTTTGATTCATGTCTACTCGAGCATTCATTTGCATTCAGCCACGGGCGGAGATGTGTGGGGCAGCCCCCCGGTAAGGGACGGTACATGGGAACCTTTTCCATTTCCTCGACGGGAAAGGATATGGGCCATGAATTCGCTAGCTACATCAACGAGGAAAGTAGTCATAAAAGCTCCACTATGAGTCTAAAGAATTTACATCCTCAATTAGTCGATCGATCAAGTGTTTCCCAACATTAGAATATACCCGAGCATTTTCACAAACTGTTTCTTTCTCACAATTTCGCTGTTAGCCCATCTAGAATTAGCAAAGAAAGAAAACCTTAAACTATTCTTAAATGCTCTAATTTGTAACTTAATAGAATAGGTCTTAAATATACTTGAAAGCACGAGTTTACGGGGTTCTGTTAGTCTCCATGGTCCGCTTAAAAGAAGCAGATACGAGTGCCAAATCTGGGCTCTTAGCCGACCACTTGCCCAATGCTTAGAATGCATTGTTAAATTCTATATGCATTTTGCTCACGGTATTGCTGTTATGGAGTTTTATAAGGAAATCATATCATACTCTACCCGATTTGAATCGGATTACTTTGCTACACTTTATCTTTACTCACCCTTTATTCTTACTCTTGATGCGTTTGTTGTGATTTCTCTTATGTTGCTTTTCTGTGTTGTGATTTTGTTTGCTTAGTTGGAGGATACGTTATATTCTAGGATCTTAATGAACACAAAAACATTGCATGGGACGCTTATTAGACTAGGACTTTAGAACTCATAATTGGGATAAAAGATTGATGGTTAGTTGACAAATAATCAAGTTTAGGTACCAAAATACATTAGTTGAATAAGTAGTGTGATTAAATCTCCGTTTGTAGATCTCTAGTTGTGTAGTAAGTGAGATATAATCCTTGGAAAAAGTGTCAAAAAATTCCTAAACATTTTTGCATTGATGTCAATTTAGTTCTAAACTTTTTATTGGTGTAAATTTAGTACTAAACCTTTTGACTTTGTACAAATTTAGTTCTAAATTTTTTGACTTATGTTAATTTAATTCTAAAACTTTTAATCTAGCACCAATTTCATCTTTTTGGCTAATTTTTACTGGATTTTGCCAACGTGAATGCCAGTCAACTGACACAATACATGGACAACTTTTAATAATATTTTAATAATTATTTATTCATTTATTTTTCCCATTTTCTTTTCTTTTTCTTTTTCTTTTTATAAAAAAGAAAATTCAATTCCACTAAGACAATTCAATTCCATCGAATTTACTGGTTTTAAGCCATGCCAGCTCTGATTCATGTCTGCTCGAGCGTATTGTTGCATGCAGCCAATATTGGCATAGGTGTGAATGGGAGCATCCCGGGAAGGGCCAATATGTTAGGCCCGATCCCTGCATCGGAGATGGGGGGCATGAAGTCGCAAGCGGGCCAACCTGACACATCTCCAAGCCCAGTCGACACCCACCTCGGCAATGCTAAAGTCAATGTCTCCAACCCCGTTTCTCCTACCGGTGCCACCCTCGAAAGGAAGCGTCACTAGCACCACTACCAGAATCAGTCTCGGTCGGGCTGCCTCCAAGATTAGCGTCAGAATAAAGATAATGTATTCCTTTGTAAGGTTGTACTTATGAAATGAATGTCTTTTATAGGGTTGTTCTCATTCTTGTTCGATTGAAGTGATAATGTATTCCTTTGTAAGGTTGTGCTTCTGAAATGAATGTCTTTTATAGTTTGAGTAGTCGCAATTTCTTTTACACGTTATCAAGAGCTGCGGATCAAGGTTTGTGATAAACAAAGAGGCATAGGAGAAGTTATCTCATGATTTATAAATTGTAGGTATCAAGATCCTCATAAAACTAAGCATGTGAATTTTATTATGGGGCACGCATGATCAATGATGGTTACAAAACTTATGCTTTAAGCATATTGCGCAATAAACCACAAACAACGATATCAGAGACAATTCCAAAGAAGTGTGACAACAAAATGTAGAAAGGTCACACCAAGATTCATGTATCAAAATAGAAATCTAATCTAGTAGAAACTTTGCTCTTCCTCATTAATGAAGTCGATTAATTAAAGTTTCTAAAATCCACTAAAGTATTATAGAGTTGTTCCTTCTATATAAACTTGGCTCCAATTGATTAATGAGGTCAATTAACCATAATTTCTAAAATCCATTATATTATTATTCATTGAGTTTTATACAATAAATGAGGTGATATTTGTTGGGGCTAATCATACAATTTAGAGATGGGTGAATAGGTTATTTTAGAACAATAAAAAACTTTTGTAGAAGATAACAAGGTAAACTTTAACAATAGTGGAAACATATCAAATATATTATGTGTGCATGCTACTAATGAACAGGTAACGATTATAGTGAGAAGATAAAAGATAACATGGAGGCTTGTGGTGATTTTGCTTATAACCAAGCCTACATCCACTTTCCATTATTAATAGCCACAACAAGGCTAGAATCTACAAGTAATCTTCAAGGAAGTTACAATCAACATGTACGACTCCTATTAAATGATAGATCACACTATTAGGACACATGTATGGCTATTACCTTTGTACACTTACTCTTATCCCAATTATAAAGCAACAATAACGAAACACATAGAATAATCAGCAATAAACAACAACCATAACATGAACAAAGCAAAGGAGAACACTCAAAGCAATGGTCTAGTTTTGCTCCTTTCCCAGCCCTAGCACTTCTCTTGGTTGAACATATAGTTATCCAACCTAGATGACTGTTTCCAACTCAGCCAGTACATACATTAGTAGCCTTTGATTCTTTTGTCATCTTTAAAACAATGTAAGGAATTTTTCCAATAATATCATATGTATATACATATGAAAAAAGAGGGGTTCTCTGTATTTATGATATGGGACTTGATTTCTTCCTTCATTATTCTTATGGGGAAAAATTTTAAATGATTCATAAACTTTAGCTCAATACGCAATGTCATCCCTAAACTTTTAATATTTTCTATGTAATTTTGAACTATTGGTAAATATTTAAAGTAGTCTTTATGTTTGCTCAAATGACACTCCAAAAGTTATTTGATGACATAAATTATTATATGTTGAGTTGGATATTTAAAAATAATAGTCAATATGTCCATCTTTCTATCTATCTACTTTAGGAAAGGAAAACAAAAATTAGGGCATTAACATATCCATCGTAACTCGATGACATGGATTTTTATATCTTAATTTGAGATAAATATCTTAGATAATCCACGTGTATTTTTTTATTTATTTTTTGCTTGTTCACACTTGAGCTTAACAGATTAGAAGTCACATTGGTATATTTTGTCAACTTGAATTAACGAAATGACAGCATTAAGCATTTTCATATATATTAGGAATTATGTTGAATATTTATCAATAGTTTAGGAACAACATTGAAAAAAATTAGAAGTCTAGGAATGACATTAAACATTGGACCAAAATTTAATAACTATTTGTGCCATTTTTCCCTTATTTATGTTTTTCTATTCTGATGATGGTCATTGGAGATTGTAAGCATTCGTTCCATTGTCCAAATAAATTTTCTTTGGATAATCATTTAGTTACTATGCTATAGAAAATATTTATATCTATTTGAAATTTGATATTCATCCATTTTATTTACCCTTCTGCCCGTCCCAATACAGTACCCATTAATTAAGGTTGACATGCTGGTCAACATTCTTTTTACCCCAGTCTTATCAATTGATAATTTCCTGGTTCTCAAATTCAAACTATGGCTATTGTTGCCATGCCCTTTGCTTTAATTCCTCTAAATAAATTCCTCTACATTACTAATTAAAATGTAAATCATTTGGTCTTCCCATGACTTCTTTACGAGTAACTGGCTTTCATCCACAGTACAAGAATTTTGGGCCTATGCTGAAATTCCGTTTAGCTAGAAACAATAGTATGGGCCGCAATTTGTTCGACTAGAGGAGGCCCAATATTAATGATCACGATGCGACCTTTCTCCTTCACTTTGGCGCACACACCATTTGAAGACGAGAATCAAGTTGCTAGATATATTAGGATTGGCTTATTGAATTGATGTATTAACCGATGCGACATATTGCAAGCATATATTAAACGATAGCAATGAAAATATTCACCACCCGATAAATGTTGGCTGCATAAAATGTTATTAACAATTTCATAGCCTATTTTATGATACCTCACATTTAAGACAAATTACAAGAGAGAAAGAGATTTATAAAAGTCATCATTAACTTTCTCATTCATGACACTTCGCATCCTATTGTTTTAGAACTTATATTTTGCACCCTCTAGTTTCACGTAATATACTTTTATGCTACCAATTTCCCATGATCTCTTATTCTTAAAGGTGTTGAGTGCAGGCTTCTCGATACCAAGGGGTGAGGTGTATATTTTACTAGGTCGTGATGCCAAATGAAGGAAAGAGAAAACTGACGCGTTTCACGGTACTTTCCTGAAAGAAAAACCTCCTTTTTCTCTTTTTAGGTTGAAGAATAGATTGATTAATTAATAAGTCAACTCTTGCTCCGTCCCAAATCTTGTCAAATTAGATTAGGCAATTCAATTCATATTAAAATATGTAACATCTGAAATTCCATCGAAAGTGGGAGATAGATTATCGAATGATATACAAGTGTAGTCAACCTTTAAGCAGTCACAATCTTGCGTACTCCTTTTGAACTCCAGACGCGTTGGGTTTGGGCCAGTTGTTACAAGTGGTGGGACCAATCAAAATCGCAAGACTTATCCTACGTGCTTGTTGTAATTCCAGGATATAGCGGTAGACACTGATGAGAACGTCAATGTTTCGATATGTGGATTTGTAACACTCCAAGTTCGTAACACCTAAATCTCACATAAAATGACATAGAAATTGTCAAGTGATACATATATAAGTGCTGTTCACCTTCACGGTCACCTCCTTGAGTGCTTATTTGCGGGAGTTTGCCGATGGGGATGGACGAGGGACCTTCACAACTTTGGATAGAAATGAGGGGGCCATACGAAGTTACGAAAGTTCCAACTCTCTTCCCCTGAGTTTTGGGCCGAAAGAAAAATCTCTTCACGTACCAAGGGAAGAGGATAGATCGAATGGAATTCCGTTTGAATTTCGTCGTGGTTTCACACGTAGAATTTCTCGTTGGACGCGGTCCTACTATCGCAATCGATTCTTCTTACGTAAGTGTGTCCCATCCTCGCGCTTTTGATATTAGTTCTCTGACGAAAGTCTCAGGCTCCGAAGAAAACAGCCGGGCTTTGATAACGACAGTGTTCCATACATCACGCACCAGCAGCCGTCGAAGTCAATTCAACCATGTGTCATGTAATAGTCTCGTTATAGTGAGGAAAACGGGGTTGGTCTTTAGCGATAGAGAGAGAGAGAGAGAGGTGGCTACAGGGAACGAACTGTCGTGTGTGTCGCTTGCATATCCGGGGCTTTTCTTGGTTCGCATGCATTATCAAAGAGACTTTGCGTTGCTGAATAATTCTTCGTCAAAATCATAATCAAGCGACTGAGAAAAAAGAAGAGAGAACCACAGAAAAAAAAAATGGAGAGCAAGAAAACCAGCGTCACGATTCCTATCCATCCTTGATGGCTGTTAGAGACAGAAAAAAACCTTCATGACTGTCGTTTAGTTTCTTTCTTCTGGGATTGTTTTTCACTCTGGTTTGATTGGATGATGATGTATTCTTTTGTAGACTCGTGTTTATACGTCATCAAGATTTGTTATAAAGGAAGGGGTATTTGAGAAATTATCACATGATTTTTAACAATTTGGATCAAGATGATCTTAACGTTAATCATGGGAGTCATGCTATAGGGCTCATGATCAATGGTCCAAATATACCTCGTGGTTACAGAATTTTACACTTTTAGCAGATTGTTCAGTAACCACCAACGAAAGTATTTGAGACAGTTCCAAAGAAAAGTAACAGGAAAATATAGAGATCACATCAGAATCACGTGATCTTATGCAAATCAGTACCTATATCCATGAGAAAAGTAGCCAAAAAGGCTCCACTATGCTTCTAGAGAACCACATGCTGTATTATTCAATGGTTCAAGTGTTTCCCAACCCTAAAGTATATGCAAGCAATCTCGCAAAATGTTCTCTTGTAATCTTTCATAGTTATTCCATCTAGAAACCTCAAAATCCTATTGAATGCTCTCGTAATCATCCCACTACCGGGGACGCCACGCAAAATTCATCTTCGACCATTCTTGACTACTCATTTTGACCCAATCTCCAGTTTCGCAAGCACTTTAGACACGATTATTCAAAAATGGTGATGCATCGTGCCACACAACAAGATTTGATTTTTTCTTTTTTTATGGAATTTTAGAACTGGATATTTTAGTTCTTTACCTCTCTGATCATGTTTGAATCTTAGATAAGATTGTTTGATGTTTAATTATTATTAAAATAATTTTATAGAAATATTTTTGTATTTTCCTAGTGTTTGAGCTTTTCTATGGAGGGTTTTGTAGTTAAAAGTATTTCTGATTACACTTATAACAATAGCTTACCAAGGGGGAACTGTTTTCTACTTCCTTTTGGCACACATATGTGAGGCGAGGAATGCATCCAATATATTATTAAATGAAGAGACAGATTACAAGTACGTTTTTAACGAAGTGAACCATTTTCCATACTTGATGAGAGTTTGCCACTCACTTATAATAACAAATTTATAACCAGTTTCAATGTACCTAACATTTATTATAAATGTGACAAATTACAAAAAAAGAGGAGATTTATAAAAGTTATCACCGACTTTATGCTAAATAATACTCTGCAGCATATAGTTTTAAGAACTTATATTTTTGCACCCACAAGTTTCAAATCATATATACTCTACACTCCCATTTTCCTTCGTTTCTCAATCTTCAAGGTGTACAGAAGGTTCTTTGATGCCGTAGTGTATATTTTACTAGCTCATCATGCAATATTGTAGGGTAAGAGAAACTTGTGTGGCTCATGTTATTTTCCAAATAGAAAATTTGGATCATTTTGGTTTAGGAAAATAGTTTATATAATGAATGAGCTAACTCTCGCTCTGCCCAAATCTTATCAAATTAGATCGACTAAGATTTTGCTTTTGAGAGCCTATAACTTACGTGGATTAAATAGGATTGTCACCAAACTTTGAATGAAGAAAGATGAAGATGATAAAAGTTAGACGTGAAAGAAATTTATTCGAGACTTTTAATCATCTCTTCACGTTGGTTTCGGCCAAAAGAACTCTCTTCGCCGACAATGGGTGGTCAAAATGGTCAATGGAGACGAAATGGGCCAGGCCGATGATCACGCAAGTCGAGGATAGAAAAATACCACGTTTTACATGCACCTAGTGTATGCCCGTGTAGATCGGTCAATTTGATTTGGTTCTCGATTCCATACATATTGAACCGGTGATTTTCGGTTCAGTTCCTAGTTCCAAGGGGAATTGGATCGAACCGAACCAACTCTATTTTTTAATTTCTTTAAAATAGCAATAAATCCTCAAATATACTATTTTATATTTTAAACACACACATATATATATATATATATATATAAACTTAAATATAAGTGGAGTTTGATTTTTTAGCACATGAGAACATATGTAATTGATTTTATTTTGATTGCCTAAGAATCAAACCGAATCAATCAGTCTGGGGCCCAGCCACTCTTTAGTGGGGAAAAAAAAAGTGGCTGGTTCCATTGGATTGGACTGGAATCACTAGTTTCGTTCGATTCCGAACTAACTCTATTTTTTTTAAATGCATCCATTTTGAAACTAGACTAAATCGAAAATTGATCATCCCTAATTGTTATGTAAGTGTCATAAGAGATTCATAATATACAATGATTGAGACAAAGTGGGCTCTTTTGCTCCGGATGGATACAAAAATATTTCCTAAAGAAAAACAACCAAGCAAATAAAAGAGAGATGTAATGGAAGCTTCCGCTTGAATTAAGTCCCAAGTTTCCCGCCAAGAATTCTTCGTTGTACGTGTTGAATTCTGTCCGTTAGCTTTAAGTTGAAATTTTCCCACAAAGACTTCTCGAGTCAAATTCTCAGTCTTTTAATACTAATATAAGTCCCCACAAGTCTCATGCTCGGAAGACAGCCTTGCTTTCACAACGAAAAGTTGTCCTTGGAATTGAAGAAAAAGTCAATTACGTGTCTGTTTCGTGTCAAAATACCTTCCAAAACTAATCAATGAGCGAATTGACAGAGAGTGCGAATGGGTCTTTTATTGATTCTTGGATAAGAAATGTAAACAACGTGAAATTTAAAAGTATTAAGACTGGAAACAATTGTTATCAGCCATGTAAAAGGTATTAGGATGTAAAGATGAATTGGAAGATAAAGTCAATTAACTTTCACAACAAAAAGTCATCATCAGAATTGAAGAAAAAGTCAATTACGTTTCTATTTCACCACTAAACATTATTGAAATACCTTCCAAAATTAATCGATGAGCAAATTAATAGAGAGTGCGAATGGGTCTTTATTGATTCTTGGATAGGAAACGTAAACAACGCGAAATTTAAAGGTACTAAGACCGGAAACAATTGTTACCAGCTATATAATAGGTACTAGGATGTAAAGATAAACATGAAGATAAAGTCAATTAACATTCACGATGAAAAGTTATCTTCAGAATTCAAGAAAAAGTCAATTACGTGTTTGTTTCGCCAGAAAATATTGTCGAAATACCTTCCGAAATTAATGGATGAGCAAATCGACAGAGAGTGCAAATGGGTCTTTTATTGATTCTTAAATAGTAAACATAAATAACATGAAAATTAAAGGTACAAAGATTGGAAAAATCATTATCAACCATCTAAAAGGTACTAGGATGTAAAGATAAATCGGAAGTAAAGTCAATTAACTTCCACAACGAAAAAGTTATCCTCTGAATTGAAGAAAAAGTCAATTATGTGTTTGTTTTGGCAAAAAAATATTGTCAAAATACTTTTTGAAATTAATTGATGAACAATTCAACAAAGTGTGCGAATGAGTCTTTTATTGATTCTTGGATAGGAAACATAAACAACGCAAAATTTAGAGGTACTGAAACTGGAAATAGTTGTTATTATCCCTGTAAAAGGTACTAGGATGTAAAAGTAAACTAAAAGAAAAAAGTGCACAATTTGTGTCATTTGATTAATTGATGGGACCTTTCCACAAGGGATGGTTATACATATAGTTTTTGAATTTTGACCCAATATAAATGTCATTGTGAAACTTTTAATTTATTTAATGTGGTCACTGAACTTATGGTAAATGTTCAATATAGTCCTCAGATTATATGAAAATATCCAATTTTATCATTTAGTTGATACCAATTAATGGAATTTGTTGATTTGGCTTCTAATCTATTAAGTTTAAATAGTGAGCAAAAGATAATTTTATACATAGATTATCCACATAAGATAATCAACTCAAATTATGATATGATATTTGACGTCATTAAATAGCATGGACGATTATTTTTCCAAGAACAAATTAAATGACAAAAATTATTTGTATTTCATTTTGAGTTGAACATCTTAAGAGAATAATTCTTGTGTATCGTAATTTATGTCTATCGTTCAAAGTACCAAATAATCAGCAAATTCCATTAACTTAAATTAATGTAAGGGTAATATTGGATATTTCTATATAATTTAGGGACTAAATTATACAATTATCAAAGTTCAAAAATCACATCTTCCATCATTCAAAAGTACATAATTGGAAGTTAAATCAGCAAATTCCATTAACTTGAATTAAAGGAATAGTGATATTGGATATTTTCATATAGTCCAAGAACTAGATTAAACATTTGCAAAAGTTCAGAGACCACATTACACAAATTAAAAATTCATATACCACATTACACATTAGGCTATAATTCATGGACCATATTGAACAAATTAAAAATTTAAGGACGACTTTGCATATTAGATTAACCATCCATGTCAGTTTCCCTTCAAAAAACTACAATTTAAGTACTTATACCCATATTGATGATGAACAAACGTTTACAAAGAAATCAAACACATTCTGTATGGCTCTTACAATCTAGCAAGCCCTCCTACAAACTGCTACAAGAATTAACGGACTCCAATACTCAACAAAGAAATCAAACACATTCTGCATGGCTCTCACAATCCAGCAATCCTATCTACAAACCGCTACAAGAAATAAACAACTCCAATAACACTCAACGATTGCATCTTCTCTACTTCTTCACAGTTGCCATTATCAGCTGCTCCCGTACTCTTCGGTTCCACCACCCGATAGTTGCTTCGGATTCACTTCTTCACGATTGCCATTATCAATTGCTCCCAAACTCTTTGGCTCCATTACTTGGACAGTTATTGCTTTTCCATTTCGTTACGGTTCCTTCAATTGCGGCTTTTTTGTCAGTTAAATTAATCTTCATTTGTTGACATTTTTCTTCAAGACTTGGTCATATTTAGCCATATCCTCCGTCGATTAAAAGTAATTTTTTTATCAACTGAGTAGGGTTCATCAACTAGAAGCTCTCAACACTTAGCAAATTTTACCTCTGTCGCGTCTCACTCGGTTTCTCACTCGGTTTTCATGACCGGGTCGTCTTTCGAGGGCTCGGACATCTGGTCGGTTATTGAAAAAAAAAGGGAAAAAAGAAAACCGAAAAGAGTGGTCGGTACTCGGTAGCGACGAGATGTTGGGGTCGCTCTCATATCCGTGGCATTTCTTGGTTCCCTATTTAAAGACTGGTTTGCATGGTGAATTCGTCGAAGTCATAATCGAGCGACTCGAGGAAATGGAGAGCAAGAAAACCATTCATCTTCTCGCACTCATTCTCTCCCTTCTCATGATTGAAAAATCACTGGCATCCCAAATTCCGGCCGACAATTATCCTGCTCCTGGTACTCTCTCTCTCTCTCTCTCTCTCTCTCTCTCTCTCTCGTTATTTTCCATTTTAGATAACTACGTTTATTACGATATGACTTTTTCTTAGGCGTAATAGTTTTATTCTCCGGATTTTGGTAGGCACTTTCCTTTGTTGAAATGATTCAAAGCAGTTGGGGAAATTCATATGAGTACTCTAGATAGGATGAATTGTTTTCCGGATGCGATGCGATCGAACTGGTTCTTAATTTAAACCAATCTAACTTGTTAATTTATGTGTGCGTGATTGATCCTTCTCGCCCATGCAGACTATGACAAAAGTCATATCCAAGAGCACGGTAGCAAGCCGCGAAGCGATGAATCTTGGGGCGGCAACGGCACAGACCAGGGGATGCTCCAGGTGCCGCCACCCGCGACAGAGACCAAGATCGTAGTCACGACCGCCGTTTCTCCCACAAGCGCCACTTCGAGGACCAGCGTCACTAAGAGCAGCAACACTTCAAGCACCACCGTCTCTGGCAGAGGCACCGTTTCAAGATCCAGCTCCACGAGATCCAGCTCCACTAGAGTCAGCCAAAACAGCAGCGTCACTCGTCCTCCATATCCTTGATGATTGCCGAGTGAAAAGCGAATAATTCTCAATGATTGCCGTTTCCTTCTCTTTCTTTGTAGCGTTGTTCTCACGCTTGTTTCGATTGAAGTGTTGCCCTCTATCGTAGAGATGCGTCTTGTTAGCATCACTATCCAGTTCACTTGTAAGGTTGTTCTTAATCTTGAAGTGAATGTCTTTCTGTTTGAGAAAGTTGCAGATTTTCTTTATATTGGTAGAGGGGAACTTCAGTTTTAAGGCTATAAAAGCCACGAAGGTTGAGAAGGTGTAATTCTACTCCCCTTAAGCTAATGGTAACTCCATCTTTGCGGAGACGTTACAGCCACGAGAAGTTCTGCATGTTATGCAACACCTTTTCGCAGAAGTGAGACAAATCTCACGTCGAAGTGACTGACGCGGGAAATATATTTACCCGGAACTATGCCTGAAAATATGTGTTAACTCTAAGATAAGACTTTCATGAATGGATTTGATGCGCTTTAAATATCCGTATATATACCATCTATCCTTCATTTTCTTTCGAAAATTTCAAATAGCATTCTCGCTCTCGTATCAAATATCACCATAAAATTTCAAAGGTAACAATTTGCATTTTCGCAAACTAAGAAGACCAATTTCAACCCCGATTTGAGGCGGTAATTATTGCTTGCCTTAACTCTGGCGTCAATGGCATTTGGCAACCGTAGAGATCGGTGCCATGGATTTTTTTTGTTTTCCATGCGCGACCAATTTAGGAAGGAAAATGACAATTTAGTAAATGGATCTTTCCCCGGGAGATTAGTGTTTTTTTATAAAAAAAAAAAATTGTGTGGCTTTTTTGTGGGGCCAATTTCAGAAGGAAAAAGGCAATTTAACAAATGGGTCATGTTAATAATGGCTTACAGGATACTTGTTAATCATATTTAATAAGGAAAAGTTCTAATGTTCGACGTGATACCAGAGAAGGATTATTGGAAATAACAAACTTTCTTTATTGATGTACTCAAAGAGTATCTTGGAAGGCAGTCCTTAACAAAATCCTTAATAACTAAGTATGGATGCAAAGATGCACCTTTGAATCTAATCATAGAGTTTAGGATGCAAAAATGTAGATTTTAAAAACTCATTCACGGCATTTGGTGTGACAGTAAAGAGTAGGAAGGTATTTGTAAATTTCACTTGAGCTTTTCAATAACCATTCGAAGACAAGCTTTAAAATTCTTCTTTTTTCTTTCTCTACGTGCAATCTCGAAAATATTGATGATTTTTCATGCTCACATAAAATGAAATTTATTGCAAAATTTTAGAGAAAATAGAAGACATGTTTCCATGAACCTTGCTGGTACTTATCCTTCTTAATTCAAAGTGTGGTAGTCATTTAAAAATCTCATCATTACTGCAAGGTGCTTCTTATAACAAGTAAACCCATATCATTTCATGTCACATAATTTTCTTCCACCAATTTTATCTCTATAGTTATTTGGCTTATACATTGTCTAATTACTTCTTGAAATACAAATGGTCCTCTCGAAATCTACATCTCCATCAATGTTAGTACATGATAGGTATAAAAATCCTCGCATAAAGAGAAAGTTACTTGAATTTGTATGAAAGTAAGGACTGAATCGATCAATTAACAAAACATAAAAGACAGTCAGTACAACTGTATGATCTTATAAAAATACACGGATTGATGAAAAGGAAATTTAACAACACACATCATCTAGGCATGTAAACATTATTCCTAATAAAAACGGGCACTCGTTTGGATATCCACGTCACTTATATAGTTTTATTCATCGATTGTAGCCTCTCAATTGCCACAACCACCTTTCCCAAAATGAAACTCTTTATCTTGAATGTTGTATAGTACGTTCTGGTTCCGCAGCTGCGCGTTGCCGATAATGACCAGGTCTTGCCTTTTCGACTTCGGTGAGTTCGGTGCGAAGGCCAAGCAAACTTGCGCATCGTCGTTCTCTCGCCAAACTACGGCGGACGGGTCCAACGTAACGTCGGTATTCTCGAATTGTAGGATCATCTTCGGCAACTTCACATTCTCCTGACCCCGAAGATCATAGCACGTGTCCAACAGTGGCAGCAGAGGCTTTGCAACGCGGTAGGTCGACATGTACTCGACGAATTCTGCGCGAACAGCCTTATAAATCGAGGGCGGCAACCGAGTGATGGTAGTCCCCGAGTCTATGACGGTCCTAAGAGTTGGAGACTCTGAAGAGAGGCTAACTGTCTGATTCCCAACGGCAATACCAAGGAGGTTGACAAAATAATAAGATGGGTTATCTTGGTCAATTATGAGAGGTGTGATTTTGTTTGTTTGGCAAGTACTAAGGGCTTTAAGCCCAAAAAGTAAGTACCCGCTTGAGCTCTCGCTGCCAGGGATGCAGTAGCAGAAGATATTGGAAAATTCTGATTCTATGCGGGAGATTAAGGTATTGTCTCCTTGTCCTAGGCCTAATACACCGGCCGTGGCTCCGAAATCGTCGCTGTAGCTTTGGCTGCAACCAAAGATAAAGCTCTGGAACTGGTATTCCGGAGTGAGGGTGAGCAGATCTTGGACATAGTAGCCATCGGAATGCGATCCATCTGCATAGTCGATCGAGTAGGTGCACTCCGATGAATTGCATGGCGGGTTTGAGAATGTGGTAGACTCGGATGGCTCAAACAATGGGCCTTGCTGACCAGAGCAACTAGGACAAGGTTTACATTTGGCCCATGTAATGTCGCTGCCCGTGTCAAAGATTAGGGGCAGGTCGACTTTCGGGGTACCGAGGCCGACTGTGACCACAAACTCACCCGTTCCGGGAGAGCCGCCTTGGATAGGCAGCTGGGCGTGCTCCCCATAATCCCCATTGGGCAGCGCACGAGATGGTCCTTGGATGTTCATGGAATTGACACGCGATTGGTCTCGGAGAAAAACGAGCCTGGAATCACGGGATTGACGGTTCGCAGCAAGCGGCGAGCAGGGCCCCTGCCTGTGTGCCAATGTCAATCCATGTCCCTTTGCTTGACCTGCAATCAATATGAATCATAACATAAGTAATCCTTATTGCAGTCGGATATCGAGACCATGTCGGCCATTATTATTCAAATAATATGCATTTAGCGATGCCGAAACATGATGCAGAGCATTAAACATAGAGAACGAGACCTTTGCAAGTAGTTGCTGCCGTCAGCGGCTTCATGTCGACAACATGCTTATCATGCTCTTCATGATTTACCATCATTCTTCCCCATGCACATCTCTTCTCAACTTCGTGGCTAGAGAAAAGGAGGACGAGAAGAGGAAGAAGAAGATGGAGAAAAGTGTAACTGGCCATGGATGGACTTTGATCTGCTCAAGAACTCAGAGGGAGCTCGAGTATTTATAACTCGACGATGACGATTGTTGGATGTTCCCACCGCGTAGGTATGAAACGGAAGGACGGAAAAGAGCGGTCGAAATAAGCCGAAAGCCAAAGGGGGGTCCGTTGTTGACTTGGAACCTTCCCAGTTGGCATACCATGTGAGTGTCGACTGTTCCTAGTCTTTCATCTAGCCAACTGTCACCATGTCGTCGAGCGCACGTTAGACTTGGACGGTTAACTCACTGCCGCAGTAATTGCTGCTCCTCATTTTACATGTACTAATCTTATGTATTGACAGAGTATTTAAACATTAAACCATATCATTATCTACCTTAAATATTTAAAATCATTGATAGTAATAGAATCATGATCAGATTAAGCGTGAGGAGAAAAATAATAGAATATTTAGCCATACTTTACCTAACAATTTAAGCTTTTAGAATAATTGGTTGTAATTTCACAAAATCTAATATGTATTCATTAGGTCTTTTGTTATCTGCCTGGACAAATTTTATGACATGTTGGTAGATAGAAAGTAGCGTGGCTTGAATGATAAAAACAATTTCAATATATGGCCCCTTTGAATTTGCATGGGATTAGACGATATATTCTATAAAAATAATACTTTTATATTCTTTACTATATTTTAGTTACTTTTTTTTTTACTAATGCTTTAAATCTTGCACTATTACATGGAATTACCAACTTTTATTGTGCAATTCACCAAGTTTTCTCCAATTATAAATCAACCATTTTTGAGTTGCCGACTGATATTTGAGTTTATCAACATTATTTGGTATTTTTAATTCACCATATTGAGTTATCACTTTTATTTGCCTTATGAACAAACCCTTTTCTACCATTCAATTACCAACTAATTTTACATCATCAACTCTTATTTGAGTTAGTCCAATTTATTTGTCTATCTTTAATTATCAATTTCTTTTTATTTCTGTAAAAAAAAAATACTACTACCATATACAAAATTTTGTTTAACTTTCTTACAATACTTTACATTTACCGACTATTATATGAAACTATGGACCTTCATTTGGGGACTTACCAACTACCCCAATTAAATAACCCAACAAAAAAGTTGAAAAATAAAAAGAGCAAATAAATGTTGATGAGTAAGTCAAATAAGAGTTGATAACCTGAACTTTGATAACTTAATCTTAGAAAGTTAGTAATTTCATATTAGAGTTGTTAAATATAAGGTGTACTAATAATGGCAAACATAAGTTAGTATTGAAAGAAAAATAAATTTGGTAAGTAACTCAAATGAGAATTGGTAATACAAAACTAGTTGAAAACTTAAATAGGGAAAAGTTAGTAAATAATTTGAATTAAATTTATTAATTTTTATAAAATAATTTATAGCTTTGAGGCTGCATTAGAAAATGCTAATAAAAGTCTATAAATAAGAAGAAAAATTGCAAATTAAAAAAATCAAATGAATGTCAATGGATAACGTTAATGAGACTTGGTAACTCTATTCTAGACATTCACTTAAGACGAAAAAACTTGGTAAGTCATGCTGACTAACCAGTAGTCCCTAAAAAGAGTTAATAAATATAAGGGATTGCTAACAAAGGCAAATAAAAATTGGTAACTAGATAAAAAGAGGGCAAATGAGAGTTAATGACCCAAAATCAGTTGGTAATTTAATATGATAAAAGTTGATAAAACACTCTAATTTAGGTTGATAATTTTATATAAGTATTTGTAAACACAAAGAGTTGGTAAGTTACGTAAATAAAAGTTGGCCAGTTAAGTTAGAAAAATTGCTTATATGCATACTAATAAAAAATACTATAAATTTTTGGCAAGTTACCAACAAAAAAAGTCACAAATCGTTTTTCTACAAAAGCTTCTTTTACACTAACCAATACTTACTGCAATTTACCGGAGCAAATGAAATTCATATTTTTTTATACTACAGTTTAGTAAATAAAACTAGATCGTTATAAAACATCAAAGAAAAATGAGTATGGTAAAAGATAGACACGAAAGAAATTCTTGTAGAATTTCAATTTTCTCCACATCTCTGTGGGCCCCAAAAAAAAATCTCACTTTGCGAACCATGGAAGATTGAAATGGTCAAGGGAACCAAAATGGAAAGGGCCCGTAACCGTGTAAGTTAGGGCAGAAAACAGAAAAAGAAATCAACTTTTACACGCACTTTGCGAACCATGGAAGGTTGAAACGGTCAGCCGAAGCTGAAAGGACCAATGACCGTGCAAGTTAAGGCAAAAAACCGGAAAAAGATATCAATTTTATGCAGCCATCACAAAGAATCTATTATATTTAATTTTCGAGATGAAGTGGGCTGTCCTGGTTCGGCCGCATTTAAGAACTTTTTAATTAAAAAAGAGAAGAAGACAGAAACAACCAAGCAAAACTTGGAAGCTTCCGCTTGACCTAGAGTCCCAAGTTTCACGCGGACAAATTCTCGTTGTACGCCATCCCAACTACCGAATTCTAGAAGTTGCAAGTCGACTTCTGTCCTTTAGTTCTGCCTGCTTTGATTGATCCGACTTGAGTCTTGTCGAGTCAAGTCCTCAGTCTTTCAATACTAATTCCTATCAAAGAAGCTTCTTTCGAGCCTCTTGCTCGGAAGATAGCCTTTGCTTTTATATGGTCCCGCTTACCCTCGGAGTTGACGAAAAGTCAAAAGCGGTTCTTGTATGGGTGTCGAAATGGAGAAGGCTTTGCTTTAGAAATCCGCGGCTTTTCTTGGTTGACTGTTTAAAGAAGGCTTTGCATGGGTGTGAATTCGTCGGAGTCAAGACATCATTGAGCTTCGTATTGCATTTAAGGGTGGAGCACTTTATCAATTTTTGCTACACAGGCATGAACCTTGCTGTAATCCTTATTAATTCGAAGTTTGTTGATCTTTTAAAGTTCTCATTAATACTGCAAGGTGGCTCTTTTAATATTGATTCCATGTCATTTCATCTCACATCATTTCTTCCGCCGATTTTATCTCTATAGTTATTTGGCTATACATTACCTATATACTTTTTGAAATACAAATGGTCCTGGAGGTCTACATCTGCGTCAATGTTCGTACGTGATAGGCATAAAAATCGTCGCATGAAGAGAATGTTACTTGAATATACGTGAAAGTAAGGATCGAATTGACCAATTGACAAAGCATAAGGACAGTCTCTACAGCTTCATGATCTTACAAAAATACACAGATTGATGTAAAGGAAATTTAACAACACACATAATGCAAGTATGTGGCACGCGTGGCAAAACAATACTATTAATAAAAACAGGCACTTCTCTGGACATCCACGTCACTTATGTATTTTTCTTCATCAATTGTAGCCTCTCAATTGGCACAGGCCCCTCTCCCAAAATGAAACACTTCATCTTGAATGTTGAAAAGTATGTTCAGGTTCCGCTGCTGCACGTTGCCGATAATCACCCGGTCTGGCCTTTCCGGGTTCGGCTTGAAGGCCAAGCAAACTTGGGCGTCGTCGTTATCCCGCCAGACTACGGCGGACGGGTCCAATGTAACATCGGTTTTGTCAAATTGTAGGGTCATTGTCGGCAAATTCACATTCTCCTGACCTCGAAGATCATAGCACGTGTCCAGTGTCGGCAGAGGCTCTGCTTTGGGATACTTCGACATGTACTTGTCGAATTCTTCGCGAACAGCGTTATAAATCGAGGGCGGCAACCGAGTGAAGGTAGTCCCCGAGTCTATGATGGTCTTAGGAGGTGGAGACTCTGAAGAGAGGCTAAATTTCTGATTCCCAAGAGCAATACCAACTAGGTTGACAAAATAAAAAGATGGTTCATCTTGGTCGATTATGAGAGGTGTGATGTTTTCTGTTTGGCAATTACTGAGGGCGTCAAGACCAAAAAGTAAGTACCCGTTCGAGCTCTCGCTGCCAGGGATGCAGTAGCAGAAGATACTGGAAAATTTTGGTTCTACGCGGGAGATTAAGGTGTTGTCTCCTTGTCCTAGGCCTAATACACCGGACGTGGCACCGAAATCGTCGCTGTAACTTTCGCTGCAACCGAAGATGAAGTCCTGGAACTGGTACTCCGGAGTGAGGGTGAGCAGATCTTGGACGTAGTAGCCATCGGAATGCGATTTGTCTGCATAGTTGATCGAGTATTTGCATTCCGATGAATTGCATGGTGGGTTTGAAGATGTAGTAGACTCGGATGGCTCAAACAATGGGCCTTGCTGACCAGAGCAACTAGGACAAGGTTTACATTTGGCCCATGTAATGTCGCTGCCCGTGTCGAAGATCAGGGGCAGGTCGACTTTCGGGGTCCCAAGGCCGACTGTGACCACAAACTCACTCGTTCCGGGAGAAAGGACGCGGATTGGCAGCCGGGCGTTCTCGCCGTAATTTCCAGCAGTCAGCGCGCGAGATTGTCCTTGGATGTTTATGGAATTGACCCGCGATTGGTCTCGGCGAAAAATGAGCTTGGAATTGCGGGATTGACGGTTTGCAGCAAGCGGCGAGCAGGGTCCCTGTCTGTGTGCCAATGTCAATCCCAGTCCCTTTGCTTGACCTGCAATCAGTACAAATCATAATGTAAGTAATGCTTATAGCGGTCGAATCTCGAGACCATGTCAACCATTATTATTCAATAATATGCATTTAGCTATGCAGAAACATGGCCCGGGGTATTAGAAATAGAGAACGAGACCTTTGCAAGTAGTTGAAGCCGTCAGCGGCTTCATTTCGACAACATAGTTATCATGCTCTTCATGATTCATCACCCTTCCCCATGCACATCTCTTCTCAACTTCGTGGCCAGAGAAAAGGAGGACGAGAAGAAGAAGCAGAAGATGGAGAAAACTGTAACTGGCCATTGATGGACTGTGATTTGCTCTAGGACTCGGAGGGAACTCGAGTATTTATAAATCGAAGATGACGATTGTTGGATGATCCAACCGCGTAGGTATGAAATGGAAGGACAGATAAGAAAGGTTGAAATGAGCCAAGAGCAAAAGGTTTGATCCGTTGACTAGGAACCTTCACCGTTCACATACCTTTTGAGTGTCGACTGTTCCTAGTCTTTCGAATAGCCAACTGTCACCATGTCGTAAAGCCAACGTTAGACTCAGTGGGTTGACTCACTGCTGCAATAAAAGCTGCTCCTCATTTTGCATGTACTAATCTTATGTATTGACGGAGTATTTAAATAATAAACTGTATATTTATCTAATAACTTAATTTTTTAGAATAATTTACAGTTATCCCAAATGTAGTTTTTAAGATTAAACTAAGCGTAAGAGGAAAATGATAAAATATTTAACTACATATTCATTTAATAGCTTAATATTTTAAAAGAATTAATAGCGATCCCACAAAATCTTACAGTTGATCAGGTCTTTTTTCAATAAAGATTATGACATGCTGGTAGATAGAAAGGAGCGTGGCTTGAATGACAAAAACAATTTCGATTTATGGCCCCGTTGAATGTGCATAGGATTGGATAATATACTCCGTAGGAATGAAACTTATATAGTCTTTAGTAAATTTTATTTACTTTTTCTACTAATGCTTTAAATTTACCACCATCATGTGAAATTACCAACTTTTTTTTCTTGTGCAACTCACCAAATTTTCTCCAATTAATTTACTAGCTACTTTTGAGTAGAGATGATCGGCTCCCGATCCGGTCCGATTTCAAGGTGGAACCGAGAATCGGACCGAGTGGACTAGCTCCCATTTTTTAAGACCAAGGACTAGACTGGACGGTTCTAGAACCGAACCGAACCGACTAGTCCGATCCAGTCCAATGGAACCAACCATTTGGCAAAAAAAATTTAAAAAATACTAGAATTATTATTATTTTAGGGTTTATTGCATTTTTTAAAGAAATTTAAAAATATATTTTTAAATAAAAAATAGTCAATTCAATCTGGTCCGATTCCCCCCCCAAAAAAACCAGGGTCCAGATCGGAAATCATCGGTTCCATTTGTATGGAATTGAGAACTAGATCGACACCCCTAGGAACTAGACCAAACCGGCCGATCCGGTCCTATTCAAGCGGTTTCCGATTCGGGCTGTCCAATGTGCTCACCCCTATTTTTGAATTTGAGTTCATCAACATTTATTTGGTATTATCAATTCACCATATTGAGTTACCGTTCTCATTTGCCTTATTTATAAACCCTTTTCTATCATTCAATTATCAACTAGTTTCACGTTATTAACGCTTATTTGAGTTTTCGATAAAAAAAAAAAACTCTTATTTGAGTTAGTCCAATTTATTTGTCTTTTTTTTTAAAATTATCATTTTTTTTGGCAAAAAGAGACTTTTCTTATTATCTGTCACTAAGCTGATTAGAGAACCCGCTATGAAAATCAAGAGAGAAGAAGAAAGAGAGAAGAAATAGAGAGAAGAAGAGAAGAGAAGAAAAAGATCGTAAAGCCAAAAAGGGGCTCTAGGTTTCTTGGTGGTAATCTGAACATTGAGATTATCGATGGAAGACTTAGTGTCACTCGTGGAAGACTTAATGTCACTCATGGTGATAATTTCAATACAAATATATATCTACCACAGATCAAGAGGGCTGAAACTTCAGTGCAATGTATAAGACAGCAATACCAACATATAATCAGGTGCACTTGGCTTCATCAATTAAACAAAGAGATGCTGAAATCTCATAAATATAGGCTGCTATATAAAAGAAAATATCTAACCAGAAATCTCGATTCAATTAATCATATCTTCGATGGAAATCCAGCAATACCAATCAGCCACAATCGATGAAGTACTCTGATTCTTGAATCCGTAAATCAGTAAGTGTTGTAACCCATAGTCACAAATAGAACTTAAAGAATCTGATTTCTACTGATCATATATGTATGAGATTTGGTGAGAAAATAGATAAAAATCGCAGCTTTAGGTGGCTGCACACCAGAGAAGGAAATGATTATTAGGGGACTCTTAAATCAGCAATCAGATCAAGGAATTAAGTAATCAGAGCGCTCTGATACCATGTCACTAAGCTGATTAGAGAACCCGCTATGAAAATCAAGAGAGAAGAAATAGAGAGAAGAAGAGAAGAGAAGAAAAAGATCGTAAAGCCAAAAAGAGGCTCTAGATTTCTGTGTGTCAGAAGCCTTACACCCATTGTGATATATATATTAAACATAAATTGTATATGACCATAATGCCCTTATTATGTAAAAGGAAATAAAGCTAAGAAAATAAAATAAAAACTAATCTATAAAAGGAATGTAACATTATCTACGAACTTTTATTTAACTTTTTTACAAAACTTTACATTTACCAGCTATTATATGAAATAACTGACCTTTATTTGGTCACTTACCAACTTTATCCCAATTAAACAACCCAATAGATTAGATGGTAAATAAAAAGAGCAAATAAACTTTGGTAGCGAGCTCAAATACAAGTTGGTAATCCAGAACTAAGTAATAACTTATTTGTAGAAAAGTTGATAAATCACGTAAATTAAAGTTAGTAATTTCATATCAGAGTTGATAAATTTAAAAGTTGGTAAAAATACTCTAGTTTAGGAAGTTAGTAATTTCATATCATAGTTGATAAATTTAAAAGTTGGCAAAAATACTCTAATTTAGGTGATAATTCATATAAGTATTAGTAAACACAAAGTGTCGGTAAATTATATATATAAAAGTTGGTAGGTTAAGTTAAAAATTTGCCTATTTGCAAACTAATAAAAAAAATTTGTAAATTTTTGACGAGTTACCAACGGAAAAAAAGTCGCGAAACATTTTTTTTTACTAACAGTTCTTTTACACTAAACAGTACTTATTGAAATTTATCTATATGCAGAGGAAATTCATATGTTTTGACACAGAATAATAGAATTCTTCTTTCTGTAAACTACAGTTTTTTTGGGTCAAAACTATAGTTACGTGGATAAAACATTTTTTATAAAACATTAAAGAAAAAAATGAATATGGTAAAAATTAGACGCGAGAGAAACTCTACAAGAGTTTCAATTATCTTCACATTCCTTTGGGCAAAAGATAAGCTCACTTCACGGACCAAGGAAGGTTGAATCCATTTTGTTTCTATCATCATATTATGTAGATATCACAAGGATTCACAATATTTAATTCTTGAAAAGAAGTGGGTTCTCATGGTTCAAACGCAGATAAGAACTTTTAACTAAAAAAGAAAGAAGAAGAAGAATAAACCAAACAAAACGTGAGAAAGATGTAATGGAAGTTTCTTCTTGACCTAGGGTCCCAAGTTTCACGTGGAGAAGTTCATGTAGCACGCCATCCCAACAGTTCTTTTACACTGACCAATAGTTATTAAAATTTACCAGAGCAAAGGAAATTTTTACTTTTTTTATAGATCGTTATAAAACATTAAAAAAAAATGAATATGGTAAAAGATAGACACGAAATAAATTCTATGAGAGTTTCATTTATGTTCACATCCCTTTGGGCAAAAAAAAAAAAAAAACAAGAAGATCTCACTTCACAAACCATGGAAGGTTGAACTGGTCAAGGGAACCAAAGTGCACAAAGGGCCGATGACCGTGCAGGTTAAGGCAAAAAAACCAAAAAATATATCAAGTTTTACACGCCCTTGATAAATCCATTTCATTTCAATCGTCGTTAAAAAAGAAAAGAAGACAAAGAAACAACCAAGCAAAACATAGGAGAGATGTAATGGAAGATTCCACTTGACCTAGAGTCCCCAAGTTTCACGCGGACAAGTTCTCGTTGCGCGCCATCCCAACTCCCGAGTTCTATAACATTAATTTATTCGAGACGAGTCTTGTCGAGTCAAGTCCTCAGTCTTTTAATACTAATTCCCATAAACGAGAAGTCCTTTCCAGCCTCTTGCTCGGAAGATGGCCTTTGCTTTAACTGGTCCCAGTTACCCTCGGAGTTGACGTAATCAACGACGTGTCATTCAATAGCGAAACAAATAAAAAAAATGGTCGGTCGTTGAAAAAAAAAAAAAACAAGAAAAAATCCCAAGTAAGAAGAAGAAGAAATCAATCAGAAAGAGAGGTCGGTAGCTAACGACACGTAGGGTGTCGCTTTTACATGTCCGCGGCTTTTCTATGTTGGCTATTTAAAGAAAGCCTTGCATGGGTGGGAATTCGTCGAAGTCTTAAGACATCATTGAGCGAGCGACTCAAAGGAATGGAGAGCCACAAAAGCCTTCATCTTCTTGCGCTTGTTTTCTCTCTTGTTATGATTGAAAAATCGATGGCGTCCCGAATTCTGTTGATGGATTATCCTCCTCCTCCTCCAGGTACTCTCTCTCTCCCCCCTCTGTCGAATCGATTTGAAGTATTTGGGGGAATGTGACGCGGTCGAGTCTGTACTTAGTGTTAGCCGTGCTGACTTGTCCGATCCGCTGCTCATGCAGACAATGACCACAGCAAGATCGCCACGGCACCGGCCCCAATGAAACAGGATGGCCAATGGCACGGCGGCGGTTCAGGCCAGGGGACGGTCATGGTGCCTCCACCCGCAACGCAGACCAAGATGAAGCAAGCCAGCACACCAAACACGTCCGCGACATCCGTCGTGTCCGCCCCAAAAGATGCTCAAGTTGATGTCTCGGCTGCCACCTCTCCTACGAGCGCCACCTCGAGCGCAAGCGTCACCCGCAACAGCAACTCGTCAAGCACCAGGGTCACCAACGGAGGCACCTTCTCAACATCTAGCTCCCAGCGCTCCAGTGCAAAAAGCAGCTCCAGCGTTACTAAATCTCCGTGATGATTGCCAAGTAAAAAGCGAAAGTTCTTGATGATCGACGCTTTCTTTTCTTTCTTCTGGGTTTGTTGCTACTCTTGTTTGATTGAAGCTATGCATTCTTTCGTACAGTTGTACCAAAATGTCTAATTCACGTGTGAGGTTGTTATTGATTCTGAAGCGAATTTCTTTTTTTGTTTGAGAAAGTCGCAAATCTTCATTATATATGCAAATTTCACCTTCAATTTTCCTGCTCCCGTATCAAATACCAATCATGAAATTTCAAAGGCTGCGATTTGTATTTTTGCTAACGAAAACTCTATTTCGACCTCAGATTTGGCTACCATTACCGGCCTCAGCTCTGAGGTCTGCGACAATTGGCACAAAGGGGAGAACAAGATGCATTTACTATATTGTCATTTACCTTTCTAGAAGATTAGTCTAGTTCGGCTTTTCTTTTGGGGTGGGTTTTGGTTAATAATTGCTTTTGGAACACTCGTTAATTTATACGCGATGAGGAAAATTTCATCTCTAATGCACTCATCACACGCTAAACGAGGAAAGCATTGTATGGGAAAGGATGAATATTTATTTTATGAGGTATTTAACGAGTGTTTTTGTAGAGCACTCATTAGCAAAATCCTTAATAAATAAGCATGAATGAGAAGATGTAGCTCAAAATCTAATAGTAGAATGCAAAATATACGTTTTTAAAACTCAAGATTGATAGTTGATACAAGAGTAAAAAGTGGGATGGTAATTATAATTGAGTAAAATGTGGGATCTTGCTTATATTGTTTCCTTTAGCTTTTCAATACCTATATGAATATAAAAGCCTTAAAGTTCTTCTTCTTTTTTCCCTTTCTCTACCTATACTCTCGAAATACTAGAGATGTCTATGCTCGCGTAAAATTAAATCAATTGAAAACTTAAGGGATTTTCGATTTTCTCAATTTATTATGCAAATTAAGATAAGCTTCTAGAGCATCAAATTGCAGCTCAAGAGCGGAGTACGTTATCAACCATACTGCACATCAACCTTAGACTGGTAGCCGACAACAATGGCAACCGAGCAGTTATTTGGCTTATAAATTATCTAATTATAATTTATAATACATATGGTCTACGCTAGGAGACCTTGCGTCTGTGTCGGTGTTAGTGCGAAATACACGTAAATCCTCGTGCAGAAAGAAAGGTACTGGAATTTGTGCCACGGAAAGAACCGAATCGATCGACGGGCCATTGCAGCTATCTTAATCTTAAAAAATACACGGATCACGTGAATCAAGTCTTGCGCGTTGGAAAACAACGTACGAAAGGCGAGTTGGGCCATGCTTCTCCCGAGGGAGACGGGCTGTCCGAAAGTGATGGAGGCGGTGGACGTTTGACAAGGACTCTATGTTTAACAATTACAGAAAGATGACAGGAGAGTTTCTGTCTAATTTGCTACTTTTTCTTGTGTCGCGACTTATATAAATAGAAGTCGGTAGGTTAAGTTAAAAATTTGCCTATTTGCAAACTAATAAAAAATTGTTAATAAATTTTTAGCGAGTTACCAACGAAAATAAGTCACAAATCTTTCTTTTTTTACCAACAGTTCCTTTGCACTTATTAACACTTAAATTTTGACTATCCTACTTGTTCATCACGTAAACATATTAAATATTTCATAACATTGCATTTAGGTAACAATAATATTTAAGATCAAATTTATTTGATTTAAAATTGTTCTAAATTTAAAAAAAAAAATAGAAAATGTCAGCAATAAAAAGTGGAGGGAGATTTGAAAAAGAAAAGATTTTAAATTTTGAATGATAGAGCTAATTTTTTAGTTGAGTCGAATTTTGAAAAAAATAATTAAATGATGGAGCCATTTTTTAGTTGGGCAGTTTCCTCTCTATACGGAAGATTATCATTTGTTGAGTAAATATGTGCTATAATCATGAGAAATCTTCACTGAACAACAAACTATTTTTCTCTATAAATAGGGGGTGGCAAAGAAAAAAAAACAGGTGAAAAAAATAAGAGAGAGATGGAAAGAATTTGCCATCATCATAGAGAGTGAGAGTTCGTAAGCCATTGTAGAGAGAGTGAAAAACAATAGAGAATTTTTTTTTTCCTCTGTGATTTCTTGTCAGTGGCCATCACACTCCACAATTGCCATTGCATCTGTGTTGCTTAGGGGTGTCGAATGGGTGGGTCGGGTCGAAAATAGTCCAACCCACATCGACTCATTTAACTTATTTTGACTCATTTTCATGCAATGTAAATTAATGACCCATACTCAACTCATACCCGACTCATATTACCAGCACATATTAATATTTAACTCTATTTAAGAAAATCTACTCCCACTTATTTAGTCAACTTTAAACTTTTCACATATAAATTATTTGAATAAAAATTTCACATCAAATTTATAAAGTAAATTAAATAATAAAAAATTAGTAAATAAAAAAATGTGGATACCTCTAAATTGAAATAGTTTGAGGAAAATAATTTTTTAAAAAAATCAATTTTTTAATTAATTTAAAAAAATTGAATTTATTATTTATTTTATTTTTTCTTTCTTTTTCCTTTTCTTTTCCATTTCTTCTTGTCGCGACCTATTTTTTCCGTCCCGGATAGGGAAAAGGGATATCCTAATAAATAAATAGGTTTAGGGGTATTGTCCAAAGGGTGGGTCTAAAACCCTCATTAGACATGGGCTCTCCCAAGCCCATACCCCATGCGACGTTGGGTGTTCATGAAAATCTTCAACTGAGGAGTTGCCACTAACCTATTGGGGTTGGCTAGAAACCAAGCGAGGCATGGGAGTAGGCCTCACTTTCTACGTAATCAGAGATTCTAAGGTCGGGAACTTGATTACACTAATTAACCAATTAGTGCCATTTCGGTACCTAATCTTGTTCATTTCAAAAAGGACTTTTGTCAGCCAGTTTGGATTGATTTTAGAATTAACCACTAACATATGAGGTGATCATGCGGGTGCGCAATCATCAAAATAGCAATCAGCAATTAAAGAAAGTATTAAATAAATTGCAGACGAAAATAAATCTTAATTAAACTAAGGGGGAAACCATAATCATCACATCCTAAGCGTGCTATCAAGGACAATTGTATCAAAGGATAATTAACTTAAGGTAAAGCCGTAGGGCTTGTTCACTTTTAAGCACAATTTTAGACTGATGATTTTCCGACATCTTTTAAAGAGAAAATTGTCCAAGAATTATTTTAGAGCTTCTTAGGGAACTCTAAAACAAACTTAGTATTTTTGGGATTTTTGAAAACTTTTTCTTTTTTGGAATTTTTAATATTTTAATATTTTCGATTTTTAAAAAAATAATATTTTTTTCGAAAATTTTCATAAATTTTCAAGATTCTGAATTTCCCATGCATTTTCTGAATTTTCTGAAAATTTTTTATGATTTTTTTAATTTTTTTAATGTTTTTATATTTTCTGATTTTTTTAAAAAAAATTGTTTTTTTTATGAAAAATAATTCGGACCGGGTCAAGAGACCCGGCCCTGCTAAACTGATCCGGACGCTAATGGTCCGAATTGGGCTAAAAAAATATACTGAAGCCCATCTTGATTTAATCCTAATCGGCCCACGAAGTTTTTTTTAGAAAACAGCCCACTCGAATTTTAGTTTCAGCCCAACCCAATTCAGCCCATGCCAAGCGCAGGCCCGCTCAACACTCTCTCAACCCAGCCCCTATCTTTTATTTTTGGCCCTTTTTGTTTATTTATTTATTTTCTTTTAATCCTTTTTTTTAATTTTCTGGTCTTGTTCTTTACTTCTCTGCATGCAGGTTGTCCCCCCCTTGCACGCCCGACGCTTCCCCATCTTCTCTTCTGCAACTTCTTTCCTCTTTCTTTTCTTTATTTTTATTTTTACTGAACCATACTTCTTCCTGCAATTGGTGAGCCGTCCCCACGCGTTAGTCACTCACTCCGACCGGCGTTCGACTAAATGCGGCCACCTATTCCGGCGACCGATAGTCCGTTCACCAGAACAAAGAAAACCCTCGCTCACCCGACGACGCGCGATTATTATGCGAAGACCACGCCAAAACACAATGACCACGCAAACAAAAAACACGATTCAGCAGCTACGTATGCAAGCACTGATCGATTCTAAGCTAGAACGCGGACTGACTTTTCGGATCTCTCTGAGGCATTTTGTCGAACAGTTGGGGTGCGTTGCCCGCCGCCCGCCGCCGTCCTTTGCCTGCCGCTGGTCGCCGTGCACTGGGCGTCGGTCGGCGGTCGCCATGTGTCGGGTGCCGCCGATCGCCGGCCACGGACGGCGACCGGAAGGCGACGGAGGATGGGCAGTGGACGATGGCGAATGGCGGCGGCGGCGGCAGCCAACAACCGGCGGTGGGCAGGGGTGGTGGTGGTGGTGGTGAGTGACGGACGGAAAAAAATTTGAAATGTAAAAAAATTTTGTTTCTGATTTCTGTTCCAAACCTATTTCTGGAATAGAAATTTGTTCCCGAAATAGAAATGAAATTTTTTTTACCAAACGGATTTCTATTCCAGAAATAGGTCTGGAATAGAAATCTATTCCAGAAACCAGAAACAGAAATAGAATAGTTACCATGCATAGCCTTAACGATGAAATGGCACAAATGGTGACAACGATGGTGAGGCAGTGCGGCGGTTTCGAACGATGGATTGTCCGAAAGAAATAAGGTGAGGGAGGCTTCGGTTTGGGGAGGGGGAAATGAAGGATGAAGTGGAGGAGAAAGGGAACATGGGCGTGAAGGGGAAAGTGGCGTGCGGAATTGGGAAGGGGAAGAAAGAGAGAGAAGTCAACGTGGGGAGAAAGAAACGAGGGAGGAGAGAAAAGAAAAGAAAAGAACAACTTATCATACAAGCTTTAAAAAAAAGGGCATTTTGATTCTTCTATCTTTGAAACACAAATTTCCAATATATTCGGCTCCAATTTTCAGCCCATTAATTTATTTTTGGCAATTTTTGGGCTTACCGATAAATTTGAAAATCAATGAGATGTTGTCCAATATTTTAATTTCGACGTCCTTGAAAGTTGAAATTTTTGGTTAAAATTGATTAATCGCGATTTTAGTACAACCTAACTTTCGGACGGCAATTAAGGGTTTATGTGCGTTTGACCTGTGGTTGATAGATTTTCAATTCATGATCGTGCCTATTTAAATCAGGGCAATCATCAATTGTCATGTGATTATGAGGGATTAATTGCTCATCCTGAATATAAAGCCAAAAAGAAATCGGCTTAACATCGTTTGCAATTAATATCGAAGTCGTGCAGAATCACCTACAATTCAATCTCGTACTTTTGCCAAATCGATTTATTTCTATTAGCTAATCGGCCTGCAATAACATAGTAATCATATTTGATCCTTATGGTTGAGTGGCATATCCTTGATTGAATTCACTAGCCTATTGATCATTAGTTGCCTTTCCGAATAGTTAATTAACTCATAAAGGGCTAACTTAGAGTAAATATAACTAATAGTGCATTGATAAAATAACCATTTTATATATCCCAAAATGGATCGAAATTCAGAACGTCACATTTTTTTTTCTGGAAACTATAAATTTTTTTTTTTTGGTTGAAACTATAGTTTTGTGGATAAAACATTTTGTTATGAAACATTAAAGAAAAATGGATATAGTAAAAGTTAGACGCAAAAGAAATTCTACAAGAATTTCAATTATCTTCACATTCCTTTGGGCAAAAAATAAACTCACTTTGCGAAACGAGGAAGGTTGAATCCATTTCATTTCCATCATCAAAATACGTAGATAACACAAGGGTCCATAATATTTAATTTTTGAGAAGAAGTGGGTTCTCATGGTTCGGATGCATATAAGAACTTTTCATTTAAAAAGAAAGAAGAAGAAGAAGAATCAACCAAGCAAAATGTAGGAGAGATGTGATGGAAGTTTCTTCTTGACCTAGAGTCCCAAGTTTCACGTGAAGAAGTTCGCTTAGCACACTATCCCCACAGTTCTCTTACACTAATCAATACTTACTGAAATTTACCAGAGCAAAGGAAATTCGTATTTTTTTTTTTACACTGCAGTTTACGATATAAAACATTAAAGAAAAATGAATATGGCAAAAGATAAACACGAAAGAAATCTTATGAGAGTTTCATTTATCTTCACATCCCTTGGGGTAAAAGAAAGAAAAAAAAGGATCTCACTTCGCGAACCACGGAAGGTTGAACTTGTCAGGGGAACCAAAATGCACAAGGGTCGATGACCGTACAAGTTAAGGCAAAAAAAACCAAAAAAGATATCAAGCTTTACACGCACTTAGTATACGTTCATGTAAATCCATTCAATTTCAATCGTCAGATTATGCAGACATCACAAGGGATCCATTATACTTATTTCTTGAGTTGGGCTGTCACGATTGGGACGCATATAAGAATTTTTGATTAAGAAAGAAAAGACAACAAAGAAACACCAAGCAAAACGGAGGGGAGATGTAATGGAAGTTTCCGCTCGACCTAGAGTCCCCAAGTTTCACGCGGACTCTCGTTGCGCGCCATCCCCAACCCCCGATTTCTATAAGTTGCAAGTCGACTTGTGTCCTTTAGTCCTGCCAGCTCTAATTTATCCAACATGAGTCTTGTCGAGTCAAATCCTCAGCCTTTTAATAATAATTCTCATCAAGAAGTTCCTTGCTCGGCAGATGGCCTTTGCTTTAATTGGTCCCGGTTACCCTCGGAGTTGACGAAATCAACGGCGTGTCATTCAATAGCGAAACTATAATAAATAAAAAAGTGGCCGGTCGTCGAAAAAAGAAAAGAAAAAAAAGCCAAGTAAGAAGAAGAAAAAATCGATCAGAAAAAGATGTCGGTAGCTAACGAGACGTAGGGCGTCGCTTTTCCATATCGGCGGCTTTTCTCGTCTGATTATTTAACGGAGGCTTTGCATGGGTGAGAATTCGTCGAAGTCTAAGACATCATTGGGCGAGCGACTCGAAGGAATGGAGAGCCACAAAACCCTTCATCTTCTTGCGCTCGTTTTCTCTCTTGTCATGATTGAAAAATCGATGGCATCCCGAATTCTCTTAATGGATTATCCTCCTCCTCCTCCAGGTACTCTCTCTCTCTCTCTCTCTCTCTCCTTTGTCGAATCGATTTGAAGTAGTAGGGGGAATGTGATGCGGTCGAGTCTGTACATAGTGTTAGCCGTGTTGACTTGCTCGATCCGTTGCACATGTAGACAATGACCACAGCAAGATTGACCCGAAAAAGAGCACGCCGCGCCGGGACGGCATATGGAATGGCAACGGTTCGGACCAGGGGACGGTCATGGTGCCTCCGCCTGCGATGCAGACCAAGATGAAGCAAGCCGGCACACCAGAAATGTCCGCGAAAGCCGTTGTGGTCGCCCCAAAAGATGCTCAAGTCGATGTCTCGGCTGCCGCCTCTCCTACGAGCGCCACCTCAAGCGCGAGCGTCACCCGCAACAGCAACTCGTCAAGCACCACGGTCACCAATGGAGGCACCGTCACAACATACAAATCCGAGGGCTTCAGTGCAAAAAGCAGCTCCAGCGTTACTAAATATCCTTGATGATTGCCGAGTAAAAAGCGAAAGTTCTTTATGATCGACGCTCTCTATTCTTTCTTCTACGTTTATATTCACTCTTGTTTGATTAAAGTGATTCATTTATTCGCACAATTGTACCAAAATGTCCAGTTCACGTGTGAGGCTGTTCTTGATTCTGAAGCAAATCTGTCTTTTTGTTTGAGAAAATCGCAAATTTTCATTATATATACAGATCTGACCTTCAATTTTCTCACTCTGATATCAAATACCAATCACGAAATATCAAGAGTGACGATTTGCATTTTTGCAAACGAAAAACTCTATTCCGACCTCGGACTTGAGCTGGGCAACCATCGCCAGCCTCAGCTCTGAGATCCGCGACAATTGACACAAAGGGCAGAACACGATGCATGTACTAAATAGTCGTTTACCTTCCTAGAAGATTAGTCTAGTTTGGCTTTTCTTTTGGGGTGGAGGCGATTTGTATAAATGGGTTCTCATTAATAATTGCTTTCGGAACACTCATTAATTTATACTCGATCAGGAAAAAAGTTCTTCTCTGATGCACACATCACATGCTATACAAGGAAAGCATTGTATTGGAAAGGATAAATTTTTGTTTTATTAGGTATTTAACTGAGTGCAGGGACACTTATCAGCAAAATCCTCAATAAATAAGCATGGATGGAAAGGTACAGCTTGAAATCTAATAGTAGAGTTTAAGATGCAATATATAGGTTTTTAAATCTCAAGATTGATAGTTGAACGAGAGTTAAAAGTGGGATGGTATTTATAAGTGAGTAAAATGTGGGATGTTGCCGATATTGTTTCCTTTAGCTTTTCAATACCTATTTGAATACAAAAGCCTTAAAATTAATTTTCTTTCTTTCCTTTCTCTACCTATACTCTCAAAAATATTAGAGTGTCTGTGCTCGTGTAAAGGAAAATCAATTGAAAACTTTCATTATGCAAATTAAGAAAAACTTTCTACAGCTTCATATTGCAGCTCAAGAGCGGAGTACGTCATCAATTATACTACACATTTGAAGATAAACTTTCTAGAGCTTCATATTGCAGCTCAAGAGCGGAGTACGTCATCAATTATACTACACATTTGGGGGGGGGGGGAGACAAGTCAACCTTAGAATGGTAGCCAACAACGATGGCAATCGAGCAGTTACTTGGCTTATGAATTATCCAATTACAATTTATAACGTACGGTCCACACCAGGAGACCTACGTCTGTATCAGTGTTAGTGCGAAATACATATAAATCCTTGTGCAGAGACAAAGGTACTGGAATTTGTGCAACGGAAAGAACCGAATCGACCGGTGGGCAAAGCATAAGAACGGGTCATTGCAGCTATCTTAATCTTATAAAATACACGGATCACGTGAATCAAGTGTTGCGCGTTGGAAAACGATGTAAGAAAGTCGAGTTGGGCCATACTTATCTCGAGGGAGACAGGCTGTCCAAAAGTGAATGGAGGCAGTGGACTTTTGACAAGGACCCCCAGGTTTAACAATTATAGAAAGATGACAGGAGAGTTTCCGTCTAATTTGCTCCTTTTTCTTGTGTGGTCCAACTTGCGAGTTTTATATATTTGTTTATTTTTTTCAAAGAATGAAAAGGAGCGATCAATGTACAGATTAAGCAATCTAAGGTTCAAGGTCAATAATCACATGATATGATCATTTGGGTGTGTTAACTTATCCTGTAATGACCCGATCAAATGAGGGTGAAGAGTGATCGTCAAGGCCAAAAAAGACCTAAACAAGGAACAACTCTTGCCATACTTCTAGGATGATGAAAGGGACAAGAATAAAATGAACCATGTACCAGATAGAGAGGAGAGTAATTTTATAATATATATGTAAAAATTAGAATTAATTTATGGAGGCGCCTTGAAACTCCAACGTTAAGCGAGTTCAAGTTAAAACACTATTGGGATGGGTAGTCTCTTAGAAAAATGCTTGCATATATATCAAAGGATAAAACTATAAGGTTCGATATGGGAAGATCAAAGCGGATAATATCTGGATGAGTTAAAGCTAAGTACATCACACGTCCACCCAAACGATCATAAAAGTCAGCAAGTTCGAAATTTCTGGCACTGGATATTGCCGTGTGAGGCTTTTCTTGTCCACTGCTGGGGACCCAACCCCAAAGACACCACCGGCTACCAAGGTCAAGGAAGGACCATAAATGGCAAACAAGGTCGTTTCTCTTGCGATCATATTCTGCATTCTCCTTGGCTCGCACTGTTTTCACTCAAGGTCATCAGCCGCTTGAATTCTCACTGGTGATTCTCCAACCGGCACTTTATCTCTCGCAATTACTTCATATTGTGTTCTCTACTATCAATCTAGTTAGAGGACGGATCATACTCACATCATGTATGATGGATTAAAGTGTCAGGAATGACTAACCTCTTTCAATTCAAGACAAACAAATTACGCAAGAATGTACGTTGATTCACCAGAGCACAATGGACGAATCTTTGACTTCACAATGGTCTAAATATAATCATAAGAAAAGTATTTACATTCTACAGTGTAATGCTGATTGTCTTCTCAAAATAGATAATAGAACCCTTTGTGTATTTCCTTTTATGGAGAGAGAGGAAACATTCCTTACTTCAAAACGTTTTGTTTTTGTCAATTTCATTAGAGGCCGTTGTTTCCAAAAGTTGTCTTTTATACTTCTCTTAAAAGATGACCGTTCTTACCCCTTAAAAAGTACTTCTCTAAAATACACACTCTATCATAGACAATAGGTGCCTCGAGTACATCTCATCATAGATGTACTATCAAAATATAACATCTCCTACTCAAACATGATGGGCTTGATAGTACTCAATCAAGAATATAATATATTCAATATCCATCTACTTTAGAAATAATTCTTACTGGCAAGAAAGCTCAACAATCAATAAGTACATCTACACATGAGAGCTTTAATGATGCACTCGTTAAAGATAACATAATGGTTACAGCCCCATAAAGAAAAAAACATTTGATGTCTCACGGTACCCCAGACATATTTTGCTACATTAGTTTAAGCATATCTATTCTTTAAAGGCTATGCTTATATCCAAAATCACAAAAGGCAATTTAATTAGTCGACTAATATATACGCACGATAAATACAAAACAACAATAGCCTTCATTCATACTCATTTATTTCTCCATTTCAGAATAACGACTTTCCTAGACACGTTCAATAGAACCATATCTATTCATAACCACCGATAATATACTAAAGTAACAATATTGATGTGTCACTTTGAGAACATAGTCAAAAGTAATATATGACACAAAATAAGATAAATTATAAATTACCTCAAGGATTCACACAATGAGTAAATAAGGATAATTGTACTCATATCTCCTATCAGTCGAATAAAAGTACATGTAGTAAGAATTACATGCTATAATGGATTTTTCTTTCTATAATAATGTATGTTATTTATTAAATATATCTATTATACGGATCTTAGTCTATACATAATCATGTGCTTCTCACGTGCTCATGTTTAGCTCGAGTGGTATATTAGCTCGCTTTTTACAACACCTAATTAAGTACTTGCATCCGGCTTCCTTCAAGCATACATGATTGTGGGACTATTATGTTTGGTCTTATCACCTATGAATTATAGACCTCATTTTGATTTCAATCAAAGCAATGCAAAATTATTTTATGAATTAAACTACTTTTCTAGCATCTATTGTATATACCGTCTCATCTCAACTTGCTAACTATAGCACTTGAGGTAATTACTCTTGTAAGTGAGCTAATCGTCGTTTGCTAACATACATTTCAATAATATATGTGTATTTGAGCTAGTCTCATGATGGATTCACACTTGCTAATGAAACATCAATTCATTAAAAAATGAACAAGTACATATATATGTTCACATATACATAAACCAGTAATCCTCAACGATATTATATATTACATTTCACATAACCCTAGAGATATTGTATGAGTCAAGAACACATCTCTATAAACAGCCTTTGTGAATGGATTAACAATCATCATGTTAGTTGAAACATATTATAAGGCTATCTCTTTTTGCGTTATTATATCTCTAATAAAGTTATTTTTTATGTCAACGTATTTCACCCTACCATGATATTTGAGATCTTTCATATAGATAATGGTTGCTTGACTATCACAATAAACTATCACTGATCTTGGAATATCTGCAATAATGGTTTAATTTTTCAAGAAACGTTTTAGCTATACTACTTCTTGCATTGCAGCAGAATATGCAACAAATTATGCCTCCATCATAGACAAAGAAACAGCCAAGCAAAATGCAGGAGAGATGCAATGGAAGTTTCCGCTTGACCCAAGTCTCACGCGGACAAGTTCTCGTTGCGCGCCGTCCCAACTCCCGAATTCTAGAAGATGCAAGTCGACTTCTGTCCTTTAGTCCTGCCAGCTCTAATTCATACGACATGAGTCTAGTCGAGTCAAATCCTCAGCCTTTTAATACCACTTCTCATCAAAGAAGTTCCTTTCGGGCCCCTTGCTCGGAAGATGGCCTTTGCTATGTGGTCCCGGTTACCCTCGGAGTCGACGAACAGTCAACGACGTGTCATTCAATAGCGAAGAACTCAATCAGAAAGAGAGGTCGGCAGCTAACGAGACGTAGGGCGTCGCTTTTACATATCCGCGGCTTTTCTATGTTGGCTATTTAACGAAGGCTTCGCATGGGTGGGAATTCGTCCAAGTCTAAGACGTCATTGAGCGAGCCACTCGAAGGAATGGAGAGCCACAAAACCCTTCATCTTCTTGCGCTCGTTTTCTCTCTTGTCATGATTGAAAAATCGATGGCATCCCGAATTCTGTTCACGGATTATCCTCCTCCTCCTCCTCCAGGTACTCTCTCTCTCCCCCCTTTGTCGAATCGATTTGAAGTAGTTGGGGGAATGTGACACGGTCGAGTCTGTACTTAATGTAAGCCGTGCTGACTTGTTCGATCTGCTGCACATGCAGACTTTGACCACAGTAAGGCCAAACCGAATGGGAGCACGCCGCGCCAGGACGGCATATGGAACGGCGGCGGTTCGGACCAGGGGACGGTCATGGTGCCTCCGCCCGCGACACAAACCAAGATGAAGCAAGCTGGCACACCAGACATGTCCGCGAAAGCCGTCGTGGTCGCTCCGAAAGATGCTCAAGTCGATGTCTCCGCTGCCGCCTCTCCTACGAGCGCCACCTCGAGCGCCAGCGTTACCCGCAGCAGCAACTCATCAAGCACCAGGTTCACCAACGGAGGCACCGTCTCAACATCCAGCTCCGAGCGCTTCAGCGCAAGAAGCAGCTCCTCCGTTACTAAATATCCTTGATGATTGCCGAGTAAAAAGCGAGAGTTCTTGATGATCGACGCTTTCTTTTCTTTCTTCTAGGTTTATTCCTACTTTTGTTTGATTGAAGTGATGCATTCTTTCGTTCAGTTACCAAAATATCCGGTCCGTGTGTGAGATGTTGATTCTGAAGCGAATCTGTCTTTTCGTTTGAGAAAGTCGCAAATTTTCATTATTTATGCAAATCTCATCTTCAATTTTCTCGCTCTCATATCAAATACCAATTGCACAATTTCAAAAGGTATGATTTGTATTTTTGAGTACGAAATCTCTATTCCCACCTCGGATTTGAGATGGGCGACCATCGTTGGCCTGACCTCTGAGGTCTGTGAAAATTGGCACAAAAGGGAGAATAAGATGCATTTACTAAATTGTCATCTTCCTTCCTAGAAGATTAGCGTTGTTGAGCTTTTGCTTTTTTTTGGGGGTTTGCATTAATGGATTCTTGTTGATAGTTACTTTCGGCACACTCGTTAATTTATACTTGATGGGGAAACATTTTATTTTTGATGCACTTATCCAATGCTATCGAGGAATTGGAAAGGATAATTTTTTGTTTTATTAGGTATTTACCAAGTGTTTTTGCGGAGGCACTCTTTAGCAAAATTATAAATAAATGAGCATGGAAAGATGCAGCTCAAAATCTAATAGTAGATTTCAAGACGATTTATAATTGAGTAAAATGTGGAGAAAATATTCTATGATATGTGCGCGCCATGTCATTATCCGCTGACGTGGTGTGCACTTACCAATCAGTTGTTGACACGCGTCCTGTGTGGGACCCGCTGGAAAATAGAAGGCCGGTTCTCAGCTGGCTCGGCTCGGCTGGCAGAGAAGGACGGGTAATAAATGTGCATCTCCCGTTATTTTTTGGGGCTTTTTGTTTTCCTCTCTTTCGTGGAAGAACGACCCAGACTGAGATGAGAGGCTTCCTCTGTTTCCCTCCCCGAAGCCTTGCCGGCCGGTCTCCGGGAGCCCCGCCGGTCGCAGCTGGCTCTCGAAAGATTTGTGCTCGTTTCGGTTTCTCTTCTGGACAAAGGAAAGAGAAGCAAATCCTCCCTTGCGAATACGAATCACCATTTCTTTCTCTTGGATGAAGGTTTTGAAATTTTCTCTTTCCACGCTCAATGTTGCTCCGCCCTTCCCCGCCATCGCCGACGACGCACATTAAGGCCCTAATAAATGTGCTTCGTCGACAGACGGACCGGGCCAAGAGGGACGTCCGTTTCTTCCTGAGGTGGAGGGACGGGGGCAAAGATCTAGCCGTGGTGGGGCGGGAGTGGAGGCTGAGGCACTTGTCCACGCTGCGGATCCGGTCGGCGGTTGGGCTCGGTGATTGCGCGCTGGTCTCGAGCCTCAAGTCCCGACCGAAGGGAGGTCGTCGACTGGCCGAACTCCATCATTCAAAATGATGCGTTTGGGGCTTTCTTTTCTTCCCTTGTCTTCGTCGCTATGTTCAATAGGATGAAGGTTTTTCATGGGCACGGTTGGTGTTCTCTGGTGCTGGGCTTTTCTTTTCAGTTCCTTTTGCCTCTCGGTGCTTTCATCCAAAATATCTCATCCATTTCTTTTTTGTGGAACAAGGTTCTGTGTTTTCTCTGGCGTCCTTCTCTGGATTTAATAGCCGTTGCTGCCACGAGCTCCTTGGATATGGCGATGGAGGTGAAGGAAGTGGAGCTGGAACCGGAGTCAGAGGAGGGTAGGGTGAGAAAGATAGGGGAGGCGGCGAGCGCCGAACATAAGAGTGGGATAGGTGCCCAAGGCATGGAGGCATGAGGAGGCGGTATCACTATACGTGGAGGAGGTGGAAGTTGGCAAGGCTGAACCTAGAATCATCAACAGTGGCCTTGTCAAGTATGTCCCTCTCCAAGAGCTTCAGGTACTCCTCTCGTCTCCGTGTATTGCAGTGGCTTGGTGTTGTACTTGAAGGTTGAGGATAACATAGATGGTCCACATGCATGTTTGTACACTTAGCTTCATTAGATTGCCTCGGAGGTTTTGGATGATTGATTGATCGATCTACATAGAGCATTGAATTGATTTGCTTCTCTTTGAGCAGAACGATGTGGAAAGAAGAGAAGGGATGAGATTAGTCACCACCTCAAACAAGAATGGAGAGAGCAAAGTTGGACTAACAATTTCTGTTGCTTGAATAAGGAGGGACAGAAATGACTGTAGCTGAAAAATAGTGAACTCTTCTTAGATCATCCTATTTTTGGGAAGATGGATATGGAATCGGCTAATGAGGGAGAAAAGATATCCTTCTGTACCTCTTCTGCTCCTTGCATGTGAATTAACCAAACGAGTGATTATCGCAGGTGCTCCTTCAAATCCATTCTCTTCTCTTCGGATCTGTCCAACCGAACACAGTACTTGGTTTCCCTAGAAACATCATGAAGTGATGTAGTCTTCATTGCATAATGTAGCTTAATAGTCATTGAGGTTGGCTTCAATTGATGTGCACATTGGATGCGTGATTGCAGTGATTTGTGATCAAATATTCTAGTTGACGTGTTTTTGGCCAGCAATTTGATGTTCTCTGTGCATTTACCTTAAAACTCAAACATGTTGGTGCTTGCCTTTTAATAGGTTTAATTAACTTGAGTTTAACCAGGGTTTTCATTCCCATTCTTTGAATATTTTCAAGTTGATAATCTGCCAAGAGTACTCTGAATCTAGCAGCTCATACATGATGAAATGGAAAGATAGTGGATTTAATGTCTTGTAGCTGAGACAACCTTAGCACATGGTAGATCCTTCTTAGCTCAAGAAGCTGTATATGTTATTAGGAGACAGTAAAAGTCTGATGCTGTGCTGGATTGCTGATTTTTGCACTTATTGTTGCAAAATTCTCCTGCTTTCATTTGTTCAGGATACTTGTCTTATCAATATCTGCAGGGATTCTAATAAACTAACTTTGTGGGGGTCATGTGCAATATTCAGTGCAGTTGTGGTGTTTCATATTAATGGGAAATAATCTAGCTTTTAATCCTAGGATAGTTTGTATTGTTGATTTGATTGTAATTTTTAGGATGGGCAAGCAACAGACCTTGATTAGCTTATCATACATATGGTAATTCTATTATGCTTTGAGAAATGATTTTTCCAAAATTATAGAAATTCTTGTTGTTGTTAGGGGGAACAGTAAGGTTTTAAGTTCGAGGGTCAATTTCTATAACATCCACCTGCTTATGGGAAATTACCAGAAGACCCCTTGTTTTTGAAAAGTTGTGTAGACAGGCATCTCAATATCCATTATAATACTTGGATTAATAATGTATAAGCCTGTATTTTTTTTTCCCCCAAATCTAGACAAAAGTTCAGATCACAGGGGCATGATCCACATTCCAATCTTATTGTAGGTTAACAAATGCAGATGCTAAAAATCTACTTTGATTAAAAGGTACCATACAAGTCACCTCATCGTGTCTTAATTTAATGGATTCAACAAATTTTAACAAGAGTGACAGAAGCAACCTTTTAATAAGAAGGGGTTCTCCCTATAGCTTCTCCAAATATGAGGGGCATCAAGGTAATTTACCAAAAATATTCTATTGTTATTGTTCTTCGAAACTTCTCAGTAATCTAAATTTATTGGTGAGGATATGATCATTTACATTCGGCTTTTCTTAGCCAAGTTTCTAACTCGATCTACCTTTGCCATTCAAACATGAGATGTAGCTATAGCTGCTATTCATTACAATCGAGAGCCGGAAAAAGATCTGTTTTATTTGAATGGGGAAATTCTGATGATGACCTTGGCTGTCTGTTTTTTCTTGTTCATTTAAGTTGGCTGAAAATGATGGATCATAATAAATGTAAGATCGGTGACTCTGTTTCTCATATTATTGCCTATGTTGAGGTCTTGGCATGTAAAAGACTCCATGCACTTCCTCTCACAGTATTTTGCAATAACTGCATATTGTTTCAGAGAAAGGGTAACATATGCTAGGCTTGCCTTTGGTTATATATAGTCCATTTTGAAGGTCTGGGCTCTGCAGTGACCCTCATGGATTCAGTGTATTGTTAGTTTCTCGAGCATTTAAAAACTCTTTGTTGCATCATATTTATCATTGACTTGTGCATTTTTATTTGAAATTGCAGATATAGGCTTTCAGTATGACTTGAATTTGAAGCTGCTGGGCACAAGGCTTATGGGATTATGGAGAGTCATGGCATACAAATCTATTGTGTGTTTCTTGTTGTGGAGAAATACCACTAGGCTTTCAGTATGACTTGAATTTGAAGCTGCTGGGCACAAGGCTTATGGGATTATGGAGAGTCATGGCATACAAATCTATCGTGTGTTTCTTGTTGTGGAGAAATACCACCAAATTGTTAGGTGGAAAATTTTGAGAAAGACATGTTTTAGATGCTCTTGAGGATTTAATTACTCTTTGCTTCTATTCAGGATCTCAATCTTTATCTCTTTTCTGGGGGTGTTAGTTTCTATTGTTAGAGCTGAGAAATGGCATCATCTTGCTTATGGACTAGTTGCATTGGATTCTGTCAAGATAAACTTTCTGAAACATGAGGTAGTTGAAGGTAACTTTTGTGTATTGAGATTGGGAGAATGTTGATGGTGTAAGATCCACAGACTATATAACATAGTCAATTCAATACTTACTGCTGGTTAATGTATGTGCTGGGATGTTATCCTAGATACATAAATGATTATGATTGTACTTTCTGCATAATGTTTGAAGAACGGAATGCAATCATAGATGAGAAAGGAGGTGCTACGTACATGAAGTTAGTTGATGTGGGGAAACCAATATTAACAAAAATCAACTTGGTTGGAGAGAATTGGTTGTTTGCTCGCTTATGGAGAGTGCATTATTGGTTCTCAAGAGTGCAGATGTAAAGGACCATACATGAGATGAAACTATGCCTAGGTTCTTACTTGCTGGATCATGCGAATTTCCTGTACTTTCAACATACTTATCTATCTTTTTTTAAATATGGGGACCCTACGCTCTTCGACTGGTGTAAAAGCAATTAACAAGTGCAAAGATCAACCTTTGGGATGTCTACCGTCCTGCAGCATCCGCACCTGTTAATCTAGAAAGTGAGCTTCTTAAGGGCGCTTTTTCTTGTGTTCTGTTAGTTCTCATGCTCTTCAATCATTCATTTGCTGGGAACACGTGTCAGGTCCTTACCTGAACTAGCAATAAATTTCTCGAGCTGTGATGAAAGAGTTTCCTTTAAAGGTAACAGTTCCACAAGTAGAGCAAAATACAACAGAATGAATGCTGATGTTAATAATTCACTCAAAAGAAGCTGTTCTACACAAAGCCCATCACGAATCCTGGAAGATCCATTCCTCCCTTGGATTTTTTGAGGCACAAAATCAGTTATGTTACAGTTACAAAGAGACCCACATTCGTACAGGAAATGACAATTCAAAGAACTGGCCTTTCCTCGGAAAATCTCGGCAGTTGGACGAGCGACTTGACTCATGTGACACCTTCCAAGCCCGACCAGTGGTCTTCAGCTGCAACAGCTTCCCCAATTCTTTCAGATTCTACAGGGATCTTTCCATACTTATCGTTTTCTTCCGAGGATCTTACTGTGAAGTTCCTTTGCAGAGATGGCCCAGCCTTCTGCCTATCATCTGATTCTAATGCATTGCCTGAGTGATTGCTCTGTAAGGTTGCCAAGGAAAGACCTCGTTCTTCATAATCAGATTCCGAGTCCATTTTTCCATCTAGAAACAAACAAACAACAGCACAGTCATCAAATGTAACCTCCCTTGGTATAACTCTTCATGGCCGAATAACCTTCTTTGGGCCATCAATTCGCTGTCAGGCAGAGGGTTCTCAAAGGAAATTGCTCGATTCTCCTTTGGTGCCCTTTGCTACATTATCTGGAAGACAAGGAACAAATTTATCTTCTGAGCGCAGAATGTACATTTGTCAGCCATGAAACAGTTCCTTTCCAAGGCAGTCAAAGACAAAGCGCTGGCGTTTAAAAGTGTGGAGGACAACCCCAGCAATAGGCGTATGCAACAAGGATGGGGAATAGACTATAGTATTTTTGATTCAGGTCCCAAGTGAAGCATATAAATGGCTTCTCAGGCTTTTGTCTAGTCCATTAGTACTGTATCTCCTTAGTATGATCGCGGTACCCCCTCACTCCAGTGATCTGTTTGTCCTGTCGAGTGACTGCTGGTGCCGTGATTCACCATTCCTTGTACAGGATCCATTGGTTGAAAGCTTATAATACTTACCTTATCAAAAAAAAAAAACAACAGCACAGTCGTCCATCTTTGAAGTTGGGTACATGAGTTTCCATTCACAAGCAGCTGAATCCACCAAGATCCAAAGTTAAACAAGCTCAAATTAGAGTACTACCAGGATGGATGACTTCCCAGGAAAGTCCCTACATGTACACCAAAAGACAATACTGTGAGACTCAATATAGGATGGGTCAAAATGAATAATATCTCCAATCCAAGTAGGTCACACATCCACCCAAAATATCATAAAAGTCAGCAAGTTTGAAATTCGTGGAACTAGGCATTGCCGTGTGAAGCTTTTCTCGTCCGCCGCTAGGGACCCAACCCCAAAGATGCCACCGGCTACCAAAGGTCAAGGAAGGACCAGAAATGGCTAACAAGTCCGTTTCTCTTGAGGCCATCTTTTTGCATTCTCCTTGGCTCGCACTATCTTCGCTCAAGGTCATCGGCCGCTCATATTCTTGGAGATGATTCTCCAACCAGCACATTTATAACTCTCGCAATTACTTCATATAGTATTCTCTACTCTCAATCCGGTTAGAGAAGGGATCATGCTCACATCATATATTTATACTTTAAATAGTACACGTCGAATCCCTTCTATTTTTTTTCTTTTTTTCTTTTGAAGATGATGATCACAACAAAATTGGGGTGGCTGGGAGCATGCCGCTGCAAGACGGCCCGTGGAACGGCAATAGCGCACCTTCAGGCAACATCTTGTTTTCTCCACCAACCTCAGCCACTCATATTAGCATGACTCCTCCTATGACCATTGCTGCGACCTCCGATGGCACTAATAGTGACCAAAATCCCAGACAGCGTCCCCCGATGGTTAATTCCTGGCCTTTTGGTAATATGGTGCCCTTCACAAAGATGAAAGCACGAAGGAGGAAGAAAAGATTGTTTTTCCTCTTCATTCATCGTTTTACTCAGTAATAATTGGTCATTGATGTATTTCTTTGAATAATGAAATAATCTCAGCTATTGCATACAAGTATATTTCTGGTAATGTTGATACAGGAAGGATCATCTCATTTATCTTAAAAAGAATCATATCGTTGAATTGTTTTTTGCCCCTACCATTTGGGATCCATGTTACCCTTAGTCCTTCATCGTTGAGAAATTCAAACCTCTAGCCTCATCTTCGTCCGCGCCACCATTAGCAGTCATCACCAGGTCACGTGCCTGATGGCTCTGATTAAAAGTTTGCCGTGATCACAAATACGGTGAAGAAGCATTTTTCTTATTAGGTGCATCTGGTGAATCATAAGACAATCTTGAGACTTGAGCACCAACTCAATGAATCCCAACTCATTATCTTCTTGACAAGGCCACGGTATTCATTTGAATTGAAAAGGAAGATCTCCGTGTTCAAGAATCATAAGCCATTTTGGGGTCTAGTCCACTTCACTATATTGCATTGTGACATGCTACAACAATTTCACGCCTCATGACAGAAGAAAGAGAGTAATTTGAAAGACAGAAAAGAAAGAAAAAAAATTCCAAGTCGTTCCCTTCATCAACTACAGCCTCTCAATTGCCACAACCACCATTCCCAAATTCGACCTTGTTATCTTGAACGTTATAAAGTATGTTTAGGTTCCATTGCTGCACGCTGCCGATAATGACCAGGTCTGGCCTTCTCCGGTTTGGCGCGAAGGCTAAGCAAACTTGTGCATCACTCACTCGCCAAACTACAGCAGATGGGTCCAAGCTAATGTCGGTTTTCTCAAATTGCAGGACCATCTTTGGCATGGTCACATTTGTCTGACCCCGAAGGTCATAGCAGGTTTCCAACAGTGGATGCAGAGGCGACGCGACAGGATAGTTGGCCATGTACCTGACGAATTTTGAGCGAACAGCTGAATAAATTGGGGGCGGCAACCGAGTGAAGGTAGTCCCTGAGTCTATGATAGTCCTTGGAGGTGAGGATTGCTGTGACTGTGAAGAGAAGCTAATTTTCTGTTTCCCAAAGGCAATACCTACTAGGTTGACAAAATAAAAAGATGGGTTGTTTGGATCACTTATGATAGGTGTGTAACTGTCTGTCTGGCAATTACTTAGGGCTTCCATTCCAAAAAGTAAGTACCCGTTTGAGGTCTCACTGCCAGGGATGCAATAGCAGAAGATTTGGGAAAATTCTGATGCTATCTGTGAGATTAAGGTAGTGCCTCCTTGTCCTAGGTCTAGTATACCGGCCATGGAGCCGAAATCCTGGCTATTATTTTGGCCACAACCGAATATGAAGTCCGGGAACTTGTACTCTGGAGTGAGGGTGAGCAGATCTTGGACATAGTAACCATTGGAATGCGATCCGTCTGCATAGTCGATTGAGTAGGTGCATTTCGATGCAGAGCATGGTGGGTTTGAGGATGTAGTAGACTTGGATGGCTCAAACAATGGGTCTTGCTGAGGATAGCAACCGGGACAAGGTTTACATTGGGTCCATGTAATGTCGCTGCCCGTGTCAAAGATTAGGGTCAGGTTGACTTTCGGGGTCCCAAGGCCAATTGTGACCACGAACTCGCCCGCTCCAGGAGAGCCGCCGCGGATCGGGAGCTGGGCATTTTCACCAAAATTCCCAGCAGTCAGCATGCGAGATTGCCCTCGGATGTTTATGGAATGGACTCGCGCTTGGTCTCGACAAAAATGACCTTGGAATTGCGCGATTGATGATTTGCAGCAAGTGGTGAACAGGGTCCCTGTCTGTGTGCTAATGTCAATCCACGTTTCTGCGCTTTACCTGCAATCAAAATCATATTGTCATTTATGCCTATATCAGTCAAATCTTGACACCATGTCAACCATTACTATCCAATGATATGCAATAGCAATGTCAGAACACGACCCAGAGAATTAAACATGGAAAATGAGACCTTTGCAAGTAGTAGCCGGTGTCAACGACTTCATTTCGACATCATAAGTGTTATGCCCTTCATGATTCGCCATTTCCCTTCCCCATGAACATCTCTTCTCAATTTCATGGCTAGAGAACAGCAGGACGAGTAGAAGAAGATGGAAAAAGGTGTAACTGGCCATGGAAGGACTGTGATTTGCGAGAAAATATTCAGTGGTTAGCAATCACCACGTCATCGTCCTACGTGGCACGCATGTTCTTATGTGGCTCCACTGAAATGTCGACACGTGGCGTGTGAGTTGGACGGGCTGAAAAATCAAAAAGATTAAAATCGGTGCAGTTTTTCTCTCTCCTCTGGCTACCGCAGAAAAAGTCAGATGAGCAATAAATGCTCAAAAACTCCCGCTCAAAAAAACTCTCTCTCCTCTTTTCAATTTCGGAGAACTCTAAAGAACGACGAAGACACTTCTCTCGCTTTTCTCCAGCACGCCCCCACCGCCTCTGCGTCCGACTCCGCTCCGCCTCCCCCTCCCCCAAAGCCCCCGTCGGTCATCGCTGCTGCTGCTCAGATCCGCGTCGTCCCTCCCTCGCTTTCCTTTTTTAACCCCCTTTTCATCACTCTCTCTCTCTCTTTCTTTCGCTTGCTCGATTTCGCTCTTTTTCGAGCAATCAGAGGGGACGCGTACATGGGATTGAGCTCAAAATGCTCAGGACAAGGCATTGACAGAGCTGAAGGAGCGCGTGCGCTGTTGAGATGGAGTCGCAATCGGCTCTTATAGAGCAGTCGTTCGATGCCCGCTACTCCCGCTCGGCGCGCGACGCCCTCGACGATTTGCCCGACAACTTCACCACCACCCCACCCTTGCATCGGCGGCCACCCCATCGTCTTCGGCAGCCGCGGCTTCCTCAAGATGTCCGGCTACGCCCCGGGACGAGGTCGTCAGCCGCAACGGCAGGATCTTCCAGGGCCCCTGCACGGACCAGCGGTCGGTGATGGAGATTCGGGAGGCCATACGCGAGGAGCGGCCGATACAGATCAGTCTGCTCAACTACCGCAAGGACGGGATGCCGCTGTGGATGCTGTTCCACATGAGCCTCGTGTTCGATCAGGACGGCGGGGCGGTCGCGCATTTCGTGGCGGTCCAGGTGCCGATATCGAGGCGCTGGAGGCGGTCCTGCTCTGCTAATGGGAAGAATGGAGTGAACTTGTGTGAGGAGGTCGGTGGTGCGTTGAGGGATGTTGTGTTGGGCTCCTGCAGGAGGGAAGTGTGTTCGGACGGTCTGGCAGAATTGGGTCGTATTTCAGCCTTTGGTTCGGTTTTGGATTCGGATGGCAGAGGTGCGTGTTTGCTGAGAATTGAATTGTTCTTGTGTGCATTTACTTACTGCTAGTGTTGTAATTCGTTCTCTTGTAGTTCAGCACTCCAATATGCTTTGGCCGGGGGGTTAGTTTAGTGATGTTCTGGTTCCAGTCACCCAGACATGCTTTGCTAGTTTCATCATGTCGATTAGTTTGTGATGTTCACCTGTTTAGTTTCATCATGACTCGGCCTCCTCCGTTAGTTGATACTGGGATGAGCTTAAGGGTTTTAGGTGGGTCATCTGTGGTTGTGTTTCAATGGCTGCTGTACCTTGCTGTTTGCATAAACATCATTTTAATGTGTATGCTAATTCGAATCCATTGAGTTTATCTGAAATTGAAGTTTTATATCTGCATCTAAGTTTAAGCCATGATGTTGCGCCATACTGTTTCCTGCATCTGGACTTTCTCAATGGTTTCTTGACCACGATTCTTTTGAATGCCTGAGCGTCGATTCCCCTGTAAAGATATCATCACAGATTCATATGATGGTATTTTCCCTGCATATCAGAATTTGAGTTTTTCATTGAAGAAAACTGTGGCTTCAATTTATTCATATCTTAATTTCCTAGTAGTTTCTGGCAAGTTTTCATGCTCTGCGTCTGACTATGACAGGAGTAGAGGCAGAAGAGCCTTGTGAGGCAAGTGATTCTAAGAAGCAAAGGGCCGCTTCTGCTATCAGTCAAATTATGTCGGTGCTTACTGACTACAGTAAATCAACCGGCAGACTGGTTTGTGGGGAAAGATGCTAATGTACCGGATCCAGTCCTCTCAGTTCATCCGTATTTATATCTCTTGGTAGAATCAAACAAAGCTTTGTATTGTGAGTTTTTACAAGTACCTAATTGTCTCAATTTCATTATCGCCTTCTCTTGTATCGACATTACTGATTCCTTCATTTTGGCTTTGCCGCAGTACGTATGTCTTGCTTTCTAGAACTGATGTGAACTTACCGGACATGCCCATTGTTTATGCAAGCGACGCCTTTCTAAAATTGACAGGTGATTTAAATTCTTCAACAGATACACATTACAGTGTTTTTTCAACATGATTAAGCTTGTGTCTGAATCTTCAGACTTATGCTAACTTCTATGGACTGTTCGCATAAAACCTTACGTAGGATTTCGTACTCTAATCTCTGTAGGGTACTCTAGGCATGAAGTGTTGGGGCAGAACTATAGATTCTTAAACGGGATGGATACAGACTCATCAACTCTATTTCAGGTCTGTGTCTATCTAGTGTGGATGGCAGTGGCCTTTTTCTCTTCTTTTCTATTGGATTTTAAGACAAGTGAATGGTGAATTGGGTCGAGATTGCTTATTCCTCTCTCAAGAATGCAGAAGGGTGTAGGTCCTTAGGGGTTGAGTTTGTGTTCAATGGGTGATGTTTAGAGAACTGTGGCGCAAAATGACAATTTTTAAGAAACTCTTGCCTTCCAATTTATTTAGTATCCAAAGATTATGAATTTTTAAGGTATCTTCAGTTTGGGGTGCACTTGCATTGTAAAGATGATTAGATCTTTCATTTGGTTTGTGCTGAAGACAGATTTTTGTCGTGAGAAGAGGAAATTTCCTGTCAATTGGGTCTTTCAGTGGCAACGGGAATATTGAAGGAGTGGTGAAGTCATGTAGAATCAACCGTGCAGTAGTGGTCCTCAGCAAGAAGGGTGGTTTGATGCGGGAACTCACTCAGAGAAGGATCAGAGTGCTTGAAGACCGAGCAGAACTCAGCTTCAAAGCTGCCCTGCAGGCTGACCTTGTCATTGCAGGATCGGCAGTATCTGCATCATGGATTGGTAAGCAGTTCTTAGCAATAGCCAATCGAGATTGAGAAAATCATCATGGTTGAGTATAGCGTTTCTTGTTCTTTGAATTTCGTACCTATCCTCTTTAATCTCTATTAGAGACCTCCATTTGATCCAATCAGAAATAATTTTCTTCCCCCTTCGCTTTCAATATGTTAAGCATATGAGGTACTGAATTGTGCAACCTAACTTGTGGCATTATCGAGTAATCCTTTTGGCGCTTTTCCAGGCTCACTTTAGATAGGAGCCGAGGCATAATTTTATGCAGCATATCTTTGAACGTTTATCATTTACCATGCTTCCTCTTTAGACAAGCGTCAATTTAATGGTTAATTTACTTTCAGAACAATATACTGATCGATACCCTACTGGTTCAAGTCAAATTGTTTGGTGGATCATGGAAAATCGACGTGAGTACTTTAATCGGTTGAGAATGGTGCTGAACAGAGCGAAAGCATTGGTATTCCTTTCCAAGTCACAGTCTAGACAATGGCTAACCTGGTGTGAAGAAGAGAACATTAAACTGAGATTAGCACCAGCAATAGTACCCTTATCAGTTAACGATGAATTAGCTTTTGTAGCTGGGATTGCCTGTTCTCTAAATACACTATCTTTCACCCCCGAAAGGATGATAGAGAAAAGGCTGAAACTGAGAAATTTTGTTAGAAAGGAGATGGGACTGACAGATGAAGACATGCTTGTGATAACTTTGAGTAGCATAAATCCGGGAAAAGGACAGCTCTTGCTTCTTGAATCAGCACATCTGGTCATGGAAAATTACTCCTCACAAGAATCAAGTAGACTTCGAGGAGGACATTTTAATTTGATTGCTGGGCATCACTCAAGGTCATTGTTTGAGGAGTCAAATAATATTGGATTGCCAAAGGAACAATCTATCCCCTCTGGTCCTACGAATGAGAGAGAGATGAAGAACTTAAGGTTGTCCACTTTATCATTGTTTGAGAGCGGTCAACGAATAAAGAGGAGAGAAGAACCATCAGAAAACAAAAAAATGAACAGCAATACGTTGAAGAAACTTATAGGTTCAGTGGGATCCAAAAGCAATAAATTGCTCTATATTGAAAAAATGTCAAGATTCTTATCCCTGCATTCAAACTTATCAAAGTCAGTGCTATGGACTCCAGCAACTACACATGTTGCTCCACTTTACTCAGCTGCTGATGCTTACGTCATGAACTCCCAGGTAAGGAACCTTCAGAACCACCCCTCTTTAATTAAATGAACAGAGAGGGAGACTTTCAATTTCATTTTGGACAAGTTTCGACATTAATGCCGGTCAATCCTTCTATCCCTGAATATTCATATTGAATCTGCTTGACTTTCGAGTATTTGAATAACAATCAAAAAGTGGAGAAATGCTGATCGGAACTGCTAAACCAAACAATTTCAAATCACAATATTCAGAGATCTTGTCTCATTTTCTCCTTTTCTGGTTATGGTTGATATTTTAACTCTTTGAATGGCCAGCAGGGGATAGGAGAAACATTTGGGAGAGTGACAATAGAAGCAATGGCATTTGGCCTTCCGGTAAGAACAATTTTCTCAGTCCAGGATATTCGTTGAACATTGTTTCAGTGATCGTTTCTGTTCTACATAAGTTCTTAAGGGTTACTTGTTTCCGAGTTGGAAATTAGTTCTCTCTTGCTAGATTTCTCTTTCCTTTGTCTGCATAAGCATAGCATCCATAGATCCTTTCCCTATCAATACTGATGGGATGATACTGATCCATGGAAATCTCCTTTCTCTTTAACTGTTTTCCCAACTTTTAGTAGTTCCTGTGTCACTCCCCAGAAATGTGGCCTGTGCCCCTCATATTCCACTCTGCATCCATCTAAGAGATCAAAATGGTTACAACTTTTTGCCATTACGTAGTTGGAATGGTGCAGGTGCTCGGAACTGATGCAGGAGGCACAAAGGAGATTGTCGAGCATAATGATACGGGACTTCTTCATCCTCCTGGTTGGCGAGGAGCTTAAGCACTCGCTCCTTGACCTCCAGTTTTTGCTTGAGAACCCATCAATGAGGGAGCAGATGGGGACGAGAGGAAGGAGAAAAGTGGAGCGGATGTACCTAAAACAGCACATGTACCTAGAATTAACAGAGGTTCTGCTCCATTGCTTGAGAACGAAGTGAACTTCTGAAACTAGACAATGTCTATCGTCATTCCCTTGATGGTACACAGTTCATTTGGAGAGCACTAATGATTGTGCGACCGTGTATATTCACTACTTTAGCATAGTGGTGGAGGGTTTTCAAATACATTTACTGTGATAGGGAGCAAAATAGAGTACATTCATTCATGCTTGCTTCTGGTGTATTTCTTCAGTGGATTCCTTGGATGAATTGCATTTTGCTGGTCATGACTTGTGGCCTTGTGCTTGTGTTGGGTGTGACCTTTGAATATGTTCAATTGAGACTAAAAACTTTCTACAAACCACTTTGAACTCTGTAGAATTAAAATAGAACACCCCACCAGCTTTCATCTGTGAAACTCTGCCTTTTTCAATTATGTTGGGGTTAACCTAAAAAAAAAAAAAGAAAGAAACATTTACTGGTGGCCAAAAGCACCACACACAGCAAATGTTGGGCCAACGTGCCCGAACTCGATGCTTCAAAAAGGACAAACCATGCCACTTGTGTTGGACATTTATTACATGGTCGATGAGGCGATGGCAAGGGGAAGCTTCCGGCTCAAAAATGAATTAGAGCAAAGTGATGCATCCAGATGCAACGGCAAATGACCTTGGCAGGAAAGCAAGAAGATTGATAAAAAAGCAAGAGGGAAAAATAAAATAAAAAAAGGATGCATGCTTTATGGAATACAAAGGATATGCTGTTTTGGGTTGTTCCTTGGGACCAAGGTATGGAAAATGATTCACATTAATCTGTCGGTTGATTCTACATGACTTCACCACTCCTTCAATATTCCCGTTGCCACTGAAAGACCCAATTGACAGGAAATTTCCTCTTCTCACGACAAAAATCTGTCTTCAGCACAAACCAAATGAAAGATCTAATCATCTTTACAATGCAAGTGCACTCCAAACTGAAGATACCTTAAAAAATTCATAATCTTTGGATACTAAATAAATTGGAAGGCAAGAGTTTCTTAAAAATTGTCATTTTGCGCCACAGTTCTCTAAACATCACCCATTGAACACAAACTCAACCCCTAAGGACCTACACCCTTCTGCATTCTTGAGAGAGGAATAGGCAATCTCGACCCAATTCACCATTCACTTGTCTTAAAATCCAATAGAAAAGAAGAGAAAAAGGCCACTGCCATCCACACTAGATAGACACAGACCTGAAATAGAGTTGATGAGTCTGTATCCATCCCGTTTAAGAATCTACAGTTCTGCCCCAACACTTCATGCCTAGAGTACCCTACAGAGATTAGAGTACGAAATCCTACGTAAGGTTTTATGCGAACAGTCCATAGAAGTTAGCATAAGTCTGAAGATTCAGACACAAGCTTAATCATGTTGAAAAAACACTGTAATGTGTATCTGTTGAAGAATTTAAATCACCTGTCAATTTTAGAAAGGCGTCGCTTGCATAAACAATGGGCATGTCCGGTAAGTTCACATCAGTTCTAGAAAGCAAGACATACGTACTGCGGCAAAGCCAAAATGAAGGAATCAGTAATGTCGATACAAGAGAAGGCGATAATGAAATTGAGACAATTAGGTACTTGTAAAAACTCACAATACAAAGCTTTGTTTGATTCTACCAAGAGATATAAATACGGATGAACTGAGAGGACTGGATCCGGTACATTAGCATCTTTCCCCACAAACCAGTCTGCCGGTTGATTTACTGTAGTCAGTAAGCACCGACATAATTTGACTGATAGCAGAAGCGGCCCTTTGCTTCTTAGAATCACTTACCTCACAAGGCTCTTCTGCCTCTACTCCTGTCATAGTCAGACGCAGAGCATGAAAACTTGCCAGAAACTACTAGGAAATTAAGATATGAATAAATTGAAGCCACAGTTTTCTTCAATGAAAAACTCAAATTCTGATATGCAGGGAAAATACCATCATATGAATCTGTGATGATATCTTTACAAGGGAATCGACGCTCAGGCATTCAAAAGAATCGTGGTCAAGAAACCATCGAGAAAGTCCAGATGCAGGAAACAGTATGGCGCAACATCATGGCTTAAACTTAGATGCAGATATAAAACTTCAATTTCAGATAAACTCAATGGATTCGAATTAGCATACACATTAAAATGATGTTTATGCAAACAGCAAGGTACAGCAGCCATTGAAACACAACCACAGATGACCCACCTAAAACCCTTAAGCTCATCCCAGTATCAACTAACGGAGGAGGCCGAGTCATGATGAAACTAAACAGGTGAACATCACAAACTAATCGACATGATGAAACTAGCAAAGCATGTCTGGGTGACTGGAACCAGAACATCACTAAACTAACCCCCGGCCAAAGCATATTGGAGTGCTGAACTACAAGAGAACGAATTACAACACTAGCAGTAAGTAAATGCACACAAGAACAATTCAATTCTCAGCAAACACGCACCTCTGCCATCCGAATCCAAAACCGAACCAAAGGCTGAAATACGACCCAATTCTGCCAGACCGTCCGAACACACTTCCCTCCTGCAGGAGCCCAACACAACATCCCTCAACGCACCACCGACCTCCTCACACAAGTTCACTCCATTCTTCCCATTAGCAGAGCAGGACCGCCTCCAGCGCCTCGATATCGGCACCTGGACCGCCACGAAATGCGCGACCGCCCCGCCGTCCTGATCGAACACGGGGCTCATGTGGAACAGCATCCACAGCAGCGTCCCGTCCTTGCGGTAGTTGAGCAGACTGATCTGTATCGGCCGCTCCTCGCGTATGGCCTCCCGAATCTCCATCACCGACCGCTGGTCCGTGCAGGGGCCCTGGAAGATCCTGCCGTTGCGGCCGACGACCTCGTCCCGGGGCGTAGCCAGACATCTTGAGGAAGCCGCGGCTGCCGAAGACGATGGGGTGGCCGCCGATGCAAGGGTGGGGTGGTGGTGAAGTTGTCGGGCAAATCGTCGAGGGCGTCGCGCGCCGAGCGGGAGTAGCGGGCATCGAACGACTGCTCTATAAGAGCCGATTGCGACTCCATCTCAACAGCGCAGGCGCTCCTTCAGCTCTGTCAATGCCTTGTCCTGAGCATCTTGAGCTCAATCCCATGTACGCGTCCCCTCTGATTGCTCGAAAAAGAGCGAAATCAAGCAAGCGAAAGAAAGAGAGAGAGAGTGATGAAAAGGGGGTTAAAAAAGGAAAGCGAGGGAGGGACGACGCGGATCTGAGCAGCAGCAGCGATGACCGACGGGGGCTTTGGGGGAGGGGGAGGCGGAGCGGAGTCGGACGCAGCGGCGGTGGGGGCGTGCTGGAGAAAAGCGAGAGAAGTGTCTTCGTCGTTCTTTAGAGTTCTCCGAAATTGAAAAGAGGAGAGAGAGTTTTTTTGAGCGGGATTTTTTGAGCATTTATTGCTCATCTGACTTTTTCTGCGGTAGCCAGAGGAGAGAGAAAACTGCACCGATTTTAATCTTTTTGATTTTTCAGCCCGTCCAACTCACACGCCACGTGTCGACATTTCAGTGGAGCCACATAAGAACATGCGTGCCACGTAAGACGATGACGTGATGATTGCTAACCACTGAATATTTTCTCGTGATTTGCACAAGGACTTGAGAGGGCAGTTGAGTATTTATGTAATATTCAGCTCCTTTGGAAGTGGTGGGACCACTTGGGTTTTAAAAAGAGAAAAAAAAATAGAGAAGAAGAAAGAGAGTTGAAAAGTCAAAGGAGAAGGAGAGAGAATAAGTGGGGTTCTCTCCCACTTTCGGAAGCCAGAACCAGTCGGGGAGGGGGAAGAAAAAGAGAGAAAAGAGAAGAGAGGGAGAGAAGAAGAAAGGGAAAGAAGGAGAGTGTTTTGCACATGTGCGTCACGGGAGTCCTCCAAAGCCGACTCGACTATTTTATGTAAGACCCGGTGAGTACACATGTCTCTTATTCCTTCGATCGAAGCATTTTTCCGGTTTAGGGCTCAAATTCGGAATAAAGGAAATATTGAGCGGCGAAGTCCGATTTTTGAGTTTTTGAGCCATGAAAATTTATAAGAATGGTAATTTAGGACGTCATTGACCCATGGGATTTTACGGAATTGGATTTGACCTTGTAGTTTGTCCGAAATGGAATTTTGAAATTCTGCCCGCTGGATGTACAGTACGCGCGCGGTTGCTGTGAGGTCTGATTTTGTCGGTTTCGGCTCGAAATTGGATTGTCCTACTAATGGGTCTTCTAGTGCTCGGAATTATCTTCGTTTTGACTACAAGATTGCTTGAATCGGAGTTCGGATGAGAAAGTTATGGCATAATCAAGTTTTGCACCTTAATCTCACTTCTTGAACGGCTTTGAATAAATTGCTTTTTTGTTAGGCATTTTGTTAGCTCTTAGGGGTCATTTTATTAGTGTTAAGGCGTGATTTAGTTGTCTCAATAATTGAGATAGAGTTTTATCGGGTTTTAACTCATTCCTCAATTATTTGTTAGGACCGCGGGTTTGACAATTCAAATATCGTTTTATTGGATCGTAGGCGATGAGGTAAGTGGTACTATATCTTCTTTGAATTTGTAAAATTCATGTCGAGAAAATTATATGGATTATATATAGTATGTGGTTATGAAATGACATTATTATTGCATAAAAATCGGATCGGGCATGGATTACCTTTTGATTGTTTATAAAGGTTTGGAAAACGTATTATGCAAAGTAGTAGAAGGCAAAATATATTTTTAAGTGCTTTGCAAATGGTTTATGGAAAAGTATGTGGATGACTTGAAAAATTGTGGATGATGATGTTGCAAAAATGTATTTGTTTGATTTATTATATTGATTCTTGGATTGGTTTTCTAATATTGGAAGATGGTTATTTTGCTCATTATTGTTGTGAGCCCATTGAAGGGCATGTTGATATGCATATCGGGTAGGATATCCTTCTGGGCCAAGCCACCGGCATTATAGGTGGAGACCTTGCCAGGGGAATCTTGGTCGCCTTGTCACAAGGCGTTGTGTCGTGACCATGGTAAGAGATTGAGCAATAGATTGGTCAATGGATGGACCATTGACGTGTGATTTTTGAATGGAGATTATTTAATGGACTTGACCATTGATTCTGGTATTAGAATTGTGGTTTAAATGAGTTTTTCATATAAGTATAAAAATAACTCTTATATGATTTATTATGTATTTTATATATTGGATTGAGTTGTAAAGTTTTGATATTGCTTAGAACTCATGCATAGTGCTTGATTGATCTGCTTAGAAGATGTATACTATTCACTGAGCTTGTGGTTGCTCATTTCTCTTTCTCAACCTTTTCAGCTTATTTGGTTAGCAGCTAGTAGAATGAGAGTGCTTTTGTGGGGACTTTTGGAAACTGGACCTTTTGTGGTTAGAGGCTGCACCCTTCAGGTGAAAAGGGCGGCCGTGTCACCTCCATCCTTGCTGGATACAGGGTGTGACAATTTATGAATCAACAATGATGATTGTTGGATGAGCCAACCGCGTAGATGTGAAATGGAAGACCAGAAAAGAGTGGTCGATATGAGCCGAAGCAAAAGGTTGGTCTGTTGACTTGGAGCCTTCTCAAGTCCACGCCCTTTCGAGTGTTGACCGTTTCTAGTCTTTCGCCATGAGAAGCCGCCGTCGCTGTGTCATAGCCGTTCACGCGGAGGCTTGGACAGTTAATTCGCCGGTGCAATAGTTGCTTCTCCCCATTTTACACGTATTAATCTTATGTATTTGCACAGAAATATCTTGAAGACTCACTTCATCAGGTTTTCTGTGTGAAAGGAAGAACCGAATTAACCAATGGACAAAGCATAAGGATAGGCATCGCAGCTAATCTTAATATTTTAAAATACACAGTCCATAATTGCCTTTGGCTAAGGAGTTCCACCCTCAATATGGTCGACACTGGTATGGGCACAGATCATGCGAATCTGTGCCGCGGGCAGTTAAAAAATGTACGAAGTAGAAAGAGGGACCCTCCTTTAGATGTTCACGTCGCTGATATAGTATCTCATGTCAAGTGGTCATGAATACATGTAATCCAAGCGGTCAAGAAAGGCGGGTTGGATCAGGCTTCTCCCGAGGAAGACGGGCTTTCCGAAAACGATTGAGGCCGTGGACTTTGACTAGAACTCCAGGTTTTAAGAGCCGAGAACGGGGCGATCAATGCAGAGATAATGACTTGACCGATTCTACGTGGCCTAAATAATGAAGTGAGTACGCTAAGAGTCGGGGCCGATAATCGCATGGTAATCGAGTGAAAGGAGATGATTAAGCTTCATTATTATTCAAATTGTGAATGTGAACTCATCCACCCAAAAGATCATAAAAGTCAGCTAGTTTGAAATTTGTGGAACTGGGCATTGCCGTGTTGAAGCTTTTCTTGTACACTGCTGGGGAGCCAACCCCAAAGACACCTCAGGCTACTCGATAACTTGATATTATATAATGCTCCTGGCTCTGGGTCTAGCCATCCCCCTTCAGTTGCCAAGATTAAGGAAGGACTAGAAATGGCTAACAAGTCCGTTTCTCTTGTGATCATCTTCTGCATTCTCCTTGGCTCGCTCTGCCTTCTCTTGAGGTCATCGGCCGCTCAAATCCTCGCAGGTGATTCTCCAACCAGCACATTTGTGTCTCTCTCGATTACTTCGTATCTGTGTTCTCTATTCTCGATCCGGTTAGAGAACAGATCATACTTGCGGTATGTATTCATACATTAAATAGTACATGTCGAATCCCTTTTCTTTTTTGCACACTACCCTTGTAACGCTAGTTCATTATGTAACTAGACGAGCTTGTCATTAGCCCTGGCATTCCTATTCTGCCATGATATCTAGCATCACCTACAGCCAGCGGTCTTGATGCTACTTGCAAAGTTGCTGCCGTGCAATCCTTTTGATGGTGATGGATAATGAACGCCATTTAGCTTTGCCAATGTTGTTCAGCTGTAGCTCGTTCCCGATCAAGCATCACCAGTATTGAAAAGGCAACTCCAAGAGATGATCTAGCAACAAATGCATCTCCAACAAAGCCTCCAACAAGTTTCAGCGAATGTCCAGTCAACGTGGTGTATTGATTCTTTTATGTGCAGGTTCTCATTGCATCGGCTAGGCCTCACAGTGGTATAATCGTCGCTCGACCACCAACTTTCCAACACTGGCTACTCACCAAGCAATGGTGAAGTTTCGGTCATACCCCATTCATTGGTTCGCAAGCCTCGTTGTTGCCCTCGTAAAAGCCGTGACTTCCATTTGATAATGTTCTCAAACTAAATTCGGTTCAAATTTTTGGTTTCCTAGTTTGCAATTTATATTTATTATGACTTGATGTGCTTTGCTATATTTAGACATTATCCGTTTAGGAAAATTGCCGTGTGGAGGGTCATGACAATCAGATATGCTGAGCCTAGAGACATCATATTAGATTTTTGATTATTGTGACCTTTTGTCTTGAGTCGAGATGAATTACATGTTTATGTGGTTATGTTCATTGCCTATGTTGGTTTTATATTAGTAAATTTTCTCATTAATAAAATAAATAAATAAAAGTTCACATTGCATGATAGTTTGATAGTTATGCGTTTTAGAATTGCATCCTAGGCATAGTAATTTCTTAGCTGAAATTTTCTAATGAGATTTAGTTTAGTTTAGTATTCTGAATTTTTTAATAAAAAAATAATAAAAATCATAAAAAGAACAGGCATATACATATAGTATTGTTACATCATTCATCCCATGTCACACAATACATGCATATTTAGGATTATTAGATTGCATACATGTTATGATAGTTCAAGTGCACGTCATATATCATTAGAGTAAAAATCTTGCATATCAAATTTAGATTAAAATTGCACATAATTAATTTTAAAAAAATAGATGTCATCTCATTTAGAAATCATGTTTATAGCATGCATTTTTAGTGAATATTTTGTAGATTTTTTTAAAGAACAAACCATAATAAAGTTATAGTTTGCTATGCTTTAAATTGGTCATAACTCATATAGATTATCATTTGGGTTTATTGGATGTTATTTTATTGATTGTGCATCCGAATAACCACTCTTACATGTTAGTAGCTTAGGTTAAAATTAACCAAAATTGCTTGCAAAATGTTTTTGAAAATAAAGAGAAAATGTATCGAAAGGGCATTGGATTAATCTAGCGTAACCATGTCCCTGTATATATTAAATCTCTTGTTCACAGAAGAAAGTATCATCTCATATTTTATTTGGTTTTCTAATCAATATTGATTAGCGGCAACTCCTAATTGAATAAATTTGCATGTTAAATGGGTTAACTTTTGAATACCAAGTTGCAATTGGTGACGCTTGGGAGAGTCCATACTAATTTTTCAAACTTAGTAATCTATTAGCGTTCCCTTGATTGTTCACCTTCGGGAAGTTCACGACAACACTAAACAATACTTATAGAAATTTACCAATATGCAAGGGAAATTCATATGTTTTGATACAAAATGATAGAATTTTTCTTTACGGAAACTACAGTTTTGTGGATAAAACATTTGAGTTATGAAATATTAAAGAAAAATTAATATAGTAAAAGTTAGATTCGAAAGAAATTCTACAAGAGTTTCAATTATCTTCACATTTCTTTGGGCAAAAAATAAACTCACTTGGCGAAACGAGGAAGGTTGAATCCTTTCATTTCCATCATCCAATTACGTAGGTATCACAAGGGTCCATAATTTATATGGTCCCGCTTACCCTAGGAGTTGCATGTCGACTTCTGTCCTTTAGTTCTGCCTGCTTTAATTGATCCGACTTGAGTCTTGTCAAGTCAAGTCCTCAGTCTTTCAATACTAATTCCTATCAAAGAAGCTTCTTTCGAGCCTCTCGCTCGGAAGATAGCCTTTGCTTTATATGGTCCCGCTTACCCTCGGAGTTGACGAAAAGTCAAAAGCGGTTCTTGTATGGGCGTGAATCCGTCGAAATGGAGAAGGCTTTGCTTTAGATATCCGCGGCTTTTCTTGGTTGACTGTTTAAAGAAGGCTTTGCATGGGTGTGAATTCGTCGGAGTCAAGACATCATTGAGCTTCGTATTGCATCTTAAGAGTGGAGCGCTTTTATCAATTTTTGCTACACAGGCATGAACCTTGCTGTTATCCTTATTAATTCAAAGTTTGTTGATCTTTTAAAGTTCTCATTAATACTGCAAGGTGGCTCTTTTAATATTGATTCCATGTCATTTCATCTCACATCATTTCTTCCACCATTTTATCTCTATAGTTATTTGGCTATACATTACCTATATACTTTTTGAAATACAAATGGTCCTGGAGGTCTACATCTGCGTCAATGTTCATACATGACAACATTGATAGGCATAAAAATCCTCCCATGAAGAGAATGTTACTTGAATATACGTGAAAGTAAGGATCGAATCGACCAATTGACAAAGCATAAGGACAATCGCTACAGCTTCATGATCTTACAAAAATAAACAGATTGATGTAAAGGAAATTTAACAACACACATAATGCAAGTATGTGGCACGCGTGGCAAAACAATACTATTAATAAAAACAGGCACTTCTCTGGACATCCACGTCACTTATGTATTTTTCTTCATCAATTGTAGCCTCTCAATTGGCACAGTCACCTCTCCCAAAATGAAACTCTTCATCTTGAATGTTGAAAAGTATGTTCAGGTTCCGCTGCTGCACGTTGCCGATAATAACGGGGTCTGGCCTTTCCTGGTCTGGCCTTTCCGGGTTCGGCTTGAAGGCCAAGCAAACTTGCGCGTCGTTGTTATCCCGCCAGACTACGGCGGACGGGTCCAACGTAACGTTGGTTTTCTCAAATTGTAGGGTCACCGTCGGCAAATTCACATTCTCCTGACCTTGAAGATCATAGCACGTGTCCAGCATCCACACTGTCGACGGAGACTTTGCTCTGGGATACTTCGACATGTACTTGTCGAATTCTTCGCGAACAGCGTTATAAATCGAGGACGGCAGCCGAGTGAAGGTAGTCCCCGAGTCTATGATGGTCTTAGGAGGTGGAGACTCTGAAGAGAGGCTAAATTTCTGATTCCCAAGAGCAATACCAACTAGGTTGACAAAATAAAAAGATGGTTCATCTTGGTCGATTATGAGAGGTGTGATGTTTTCTGTTTGGCAATTACTGAGGGCGTCAAACCCAAAAAGTAAGTACCCGTTCGAGTTCTTGCTGCCAGGGATGCAGTAGCAGAAGATATTGGAAAATTTTTGTTCCACGCGGGAGATTAAGGTCTTGTCTCCTTGTCCTAGGCCTAGTATACCGGACGTGGCACCAAAATCATGGCTATTATTTTCGCTGCAACCGAAGATGAAGTCCTGGAACTGGTACTCCGGAGTGAGGGTGAGCAGATCTCGGACATAGTAACCATTGGAATGCGATCCATCCGCATAGTCGATTGAGTAGGTGCAATTCGATGCAGAGCATGGTGAGGATGTAGTAGACTTGGATGGCTCAAACAATGGGTCTTTCTGAGGATAGCAACCAAGACAAGGTTTACATTGGGTCCATGTAATGTCGCTGCCCGTGTCGAAGATTAGGGTCAGGTCGACTTTCGGGGTCCCAAGGCCAATTGTGACCATGAACTCACTCGCCCTAGGAGAGCTGCTGCGGATCGGGAGCCGGGCATTTTCACCGTGATTCCCAGCAATTAGCATGCGAGATTGCCTTAGGATGTTTATGGAATGGACTCGCGCTTGGTCTCGGAGAAAAATGCCCTTGGAATCGCGCGATTGACGATGTGCAGCAAGTGGTGAACAGGGTCCCTGTCTGTGTGCTAATGTCAATCCACGTTTCTGTGCTTTGCCTGCAATCAAAATCACACGGTCATTTATGCCTATATCAGTCGAATCTTGACACCATGTCAACCATTACTATCCAATGATATGCAATAGCAATGTCAGAACACGACCCAGAGAATTAAACATGGAAAATGAGACCTTTGCAAGTAGTTGCCGGTGTCAGCGACTTCATTTCGACAGCATAAGTGTCATGCTCTTCATGATTCGCCATTTCCCTTCCCCATGAACATCTCTTCTCAATTTCATGGCTAGAGAACAGCAGGACGAGTAGAAGAAGATGGAAAAAGGTGTAACTGGCCATGGAAGGACTATGATTTGCACAAGGACTTGAGAGGGCAGTTGAGTATTTATGAATCGACAATGATGATTGTTGGATGAGCCAACCGCGTAGATGTGAAATGGAAGACCAGAAAAGAGTGGTCGATATGAGCCAAAGCAAAAGGTTGGTCTGTTGACTTGGAGCCTTCTCAAGTCCACGCCCTTTCGAGTGTTGACCGTTTCTAGTCTTTCGCCATGAGAAGCCGCTGTCGCCGTGTCATAGCCGTTCACGCGGAGGCTTGGACAGTTAATTCGCCAGTGCAATAATAGTTGCTTCTCCCCATTTTACACGTATTAATCTTATGTATTTGCACAGAAATATCTTGAAGACTCCATCTGGTTTTCTGTGTGACAGGAAGAACCGAACTGAGCAATGGACAAAGCATAAGGATAGGCATCGCAGCTAATCTTAATATTGTAAAATACACAGTCCATAATTGCCTTTGGCTAAGGAGTTCCACCCTAAATATGTTCGACACTGGTATGGGCACAGATCATGCGAATCTATGCCGCGGGCAGTTAAAAAATGTACGAAGTAGAAAGAGGGACCATCCTTTAGATGTTCACGTCGCTGATATAGTATCTCGTGTCAAGTGGTCATGAATACATGTAATCCAAGCGGTCGAGAAAGGCGCGTTGGATCAGGCTTCTCCCGAGGAAGACGGGCTGTCCGAAAACGATTGAGGCCGTCGACTTTGACTAGAACTCCAGGTTTTAAGAGCCTAGAACGGGGCGATCAACGCAGAGACTAATGACTTGACCGATTCTACGTGGCCTAAATAATGAAGTGAGTACGCTAAGAGCCGGGGCCGATAATCGCATGGTAATCGAGTGAAAGGAGATGATTAAGCTTCATTATTATTCAAATTGTGAATGTGAACTCATCCACCCAAAAGATCATAAAAGCCAGCTAGTTTGAAATTTGTGGAACTGGGCATTGCCGTGTTGAAGCTTTTCTTGTACACTGCTGGGGAGCCAACCCCAAAGACATCCCCCTGCCTTCTCTCAACGTCATCGGCTGCTCGAATCTGTAAGGACCTGAGGCTCACTGAATAATATTATCCGCTTTGGGCCAAGACCCGCACAACTTTAAAACGCATTACTCAAGGGAGAGGGATCTTAGCCTTATAAACCATCCCAGGACTCCCCCTCTAAGCGATGTGGGACAAGAGACATGTGACCCCCTCCTCCCTTGCGCACGTTCGAGGACCGAGGCACGGACACACCGCCATCCCTCCTCCCCACGCACCGTCGCTCAGGCTATCACAGAATCCTCGTAGGTGATTCTCCAACCAGCACATTTGTGTCTCTCTCAATTACTTCATATCTATGTTCTCTATTCTCGATCTGGTTAGAGAACAGATCATACTTGTGGGATGTATTCATACATTAAATAGTACATGTCGAATCCCTTTTCTTTTTAGCTTTGCAGATGATGATCACAACAAAACCAGGGCGGCCGAGAGCACGCCGAAGCAAGACGGCTCATGGACTGGCAATAGCTCGCCTTCGGGCAACATTATGTTGTCTCCGCCAACCTCGGCTACTCATATGGCCATGGGTACTATTGTTGTGACCTCTAATGGTACTAAAAGTGACCAAAATCCTAGACAGCGTCCCTGATGGTTAATTCCTGGCCTTTCGGTAATTTGGAGCCCTTCACAAAGCAGTGAGCGCGAAGGAGGAAGAGAAGATTGTTTTTCCTCTTCATTCAATCGTTTTATACAGAAAGTTTGTCATTGATGTATTTCCTCCAACAATGGAATTATCTCAGTTATTGCATACAAGTATATTTCTTGTAATGTTAAAAAGCGACGGATCATCTTTTATTGTAATAAATCACATCGATGAATTGTTCTTTGCACTTTCCCTTTGGGATCCATGTTGTCCTCAGTCCTATAATTTTTTTTAACCAAAAAAATGAAAAAAAAAGAAAACTAACTACAGCTCGTTCTCATGAGTTTCATGAGAAAATTACCAAACAAATCATAAATTTATTACACTTCTATCAATACAATACTAAATTATTCAATAATATCAATTCAATTCTAGACCTCACGTTTTATTACGTGTCATGGCCGACATTAATGTAGACTTTTAAAAAAAAAATCATATGAATTTTTTGGTTTTATTTCCCTTTAGGATATTTATGGAACAGACTCGCCCTTGGTCTCGGAGAAAAATGACCTTGGAATCACGCGATTGATGATTCACGGCAAGTGGCGAACAAAGTCCCTGCCTATGTGCTAATGTGAATCCACGTCCCTGTGCTTCACCTGTGATCAATTTTAATCATAGTGTCATTTATACCTATAGCAGCTGAATCTTGAGGGCATGTCAACCATTACTATCCAATGATATGCAATCGCAATGTCGGAACACGACCCAGAGTGTTAATCATAGAAAATGAGACCTTCGCAAGTAGCTGCCGGTGTCAGCGACAACATTTCGACAGCAATAGTGTCACGCTCTTCATGATTCACCATTTTCCCTTCCCCGTGAACATGTCTTCTCAACTTCATGGCTAGAGAACAGCAGGACGAGAAGAAGGAGATGGAAAAAGCGGTAACTGGCCATGGATGGACTGTGATTTGCACACTTGAGAGGGGAGTCGAGTATATATGAATCGACAATGGCGAGTGTTGGATGAGCTAACTGTGGAGACGTGAAACGGAAGGCCAGAAATGAATGGTCAATATGAGCCGAAGCAAAAGATTGGTCTGTTGACTTGGAGCCTTCTCAAGTCCACGCCCTTTCGAGTGTTGACCGTTTCTAGTCTTTCGCCATGAGAAGCAGCCGTCGCCATGTCATCAAGCTGTCCTCGCGGAAGCTTGGATAGTTAACTCGCCGGTGCAATAGTTGCTTCTCCTCATTTTACATGTACTAATCTTATTTATTTGCACAGAAATATAGACTTAGTTCATCAGGTTTTCTGCGTGACGGTAAGAACCGAATTGACCGATGGACAAAGCATAAGGATAGTCACCGCAGCAATCTTAATCCTGTAAAATACATGGTCCGTGTGCACTTTTGGCTAAGGATTTCCATCCTCAATATATCCAACACTGGTATAGGCACACATCATGCGAATCTGTGAGGGAAACTCCTTTAGATATTCACGTCGCTGATATAGTATCTCATGACAAATGGTCGCGGATACATGTAATACAAGCGGCCAAGAAAGGCAGGTTCGATCAGGCTTCTCTCCAGGGAGAGAGGCTGTCCGAAAACGATCGAGGCAGTGGACTTCTGAGTAGAATTCCAGGTTTAACACCTATAGAAAGATGACCAGAGAGTTTCGTCTGGATTGCTCCCTTTTCTGGTGTGGTCAACACGCAAGTCTTAGTTATTTGTTTTCGAGAGAGAAACGGGGCGATCAACGCAAAGACTAATGACATGACCAATTCTACGTGGCCTAAATAATGAAGTGAGTACGCTAAGAGTCGGGGCTGATAATCCCGTGATAATCAAGTAAGTGGAGATGATTAAGCTTCATCATCATTCAAACCACCCAAAAAATCGCATTGCCGTGTTGAGGCTTATCTTTTCCACTGCTGGGGACCCAACCCCAAAGACCCCTCACGATACTCGATGACTTGATACTATATAATGCTTCTGGCTCTGGGTCTAGACATCCCCCTGCAGTTACCAAGATTAAGGACCAGAAATGGCTAGCAAGTCCGTTTCTCTTGTGATCATCTTCTGCATTCTCCTTGGCTCGCACTGCCTTCTCTCGAGGTTATCGACCGCTCGAATCCTCACAGGTGATCCTCCAACCGGCACATTTATATCTCTCTCGATTGTTTCGTATACGTGTTCTCTATTCTCGATCTGGTTAGCAAACGGATCACACTCGCATGATGTATTCATACGTTTAGTAGTACATGTTGAATCCCTCTTTTTTTTCTTTTTTTTCCTTTTGCAGAAGATGATCACAATAAAATTGGGGCGGTCGGGAGCAAGCCAAGGCCAGACGGCTCATGGAGCGGCAGCAGCACGCCTTCGGGCAACAACCCGCCGTCTCCGCCAACCACTCTCACTTCTAAACGCATTGATGCTCGTAACATAAACTGTAGTAAGAATCGTTATACTCCTTGCACGGCTTTTTACAGGCACAGCCGCCAAAATCCTTACAACCGTACTCCCTGATGGTTAATTCCTGGCCTTTTGGTAATTTGGAGCCCTTCACAAAGCAGTGAGCCCGAAGGAGGAAGAGAATATCGTTTTTATTCTTCATTTACTGGTTTTACTCAGTATTAGTTGGTCATTGATGTATTTCCTCGTATAATGGAATAATCTCAGCTGTTGCATACAAGTATATTTCTTGTAACGTTGATACACAGACGGATCATCTCATTTATTGTAAAAGATCACATCATTGAATTGCTCTTCGCCATTTCCCTTTGGGATCTATGTTGCCCTCAGTCCTACATCGTCAGGAAACTCAAACCTCTAGCCTCCTCTCGGCCCCGTGCCACCGTTACCAGTTATCACCAGGTTGCGCATCCGGTGGCTTTGATTAAAGGCTTGCAAAATGTGGCGATGAAGCACTTTTCTCATAAAGCGCACCGGCGACGCCAAAGACAATCTCAAGACTTGAGAAGCCAACTCAATAAATCCAAACAATGTAAGAAATAGAATGAGGGACACTCGTTGAATGGTCACGAACACATGCGATCCAAGGGGTCAAGAAAGGCGACTTGGATCGGGCTTCTCTCGAGGGAGACAGGCTGTTCGAAAATGATGGAGACTAATGACCCGACCAATTCTACTATATAGTCCAAAGAGTAAAATGAGTACTCAGAGTCGGGGTCGATGATCACATGATATGATCATTTGGGTGAATGTTAACTCGTCCACCCAAAAGGTCATCGAAGTCAGCAATTTTTTTACATTTACCTAGTATTATATATAATTACCAAGCTTTATTTCCCTTGAAATAAGGAAAAAAGATAAAAAGAGGAAGGAAAGGAAAGGAAAAAGAAGAAAAAAATTCAGAAAATTTAACCGAAAATTGTAAAAATTATCAGCGTCGGTGTCGACCGTCCAACCTTGCCACATATAGGTAAATCGTAATATTAGTGATTCTTGACAAATTTTCAAAAAAATTATGATTAAAGTGACAAATTACCTAAAGGTATATGATTAAATTTGTACAATTGAAATATTTAATATTAAATTAACAACTATACAATATATTTATAATTTTTTGAACAATTTTCTCGGAATTTTTCCCGAAAAGAAGAGAACCCGGCAAATATAGGAGGGGGATGCAGGGGAAGTTTCCGGTTGGCTTGAGTCCCACGTCTCGTGCGTAGAGTTTCTCGTTGCCCGCGCTTGCTCCACTGCAAAAATTGAAAAAGTTGCGAGTTTCGCATGAGCCTTTTCCGAGTCAAGTCCTGTCTTTTAGTCCTATCACATCGAAATCTCTTGCACGGGAAGATACACGCGGCTTCTTCTTGGGTCCCTATCGAAGAGAGTTTTGCGATGCATGGATGGTGGATCCATCCAAGTCATAATTGAGTTGCCTCAGAAAATGGAGAGCAGGAAAATCCGTTTTCTTACACTTGTTTTCTCTCTCCTCTTGGTAGAAAATGTGATGACATCCCGAATTCCGGCCAAGGCTAAGCTTACTCCTAGTACCCCTCTCTCTCTCTCTCCCCCACTTTTCATTTTAAATAATTACATTTAGGTGTTGTTTGTTTTGTGATAAATGAATAATTTAAAAATGATGTTTGTATCAATTGAAATAATTAATTAATAAAAAATATTTTAATTATAGATTCTCAATATTTTCGTGGACACTAAAAGTATTTTTCATCCATTCATTTTTATAAACAATACAAATGTTCACTTTTAAAAAAGCATTTTTAGAATCATTTATTTTTTGTGAAACAAATGGTACATTAATTCGCCTACATTCTCTATTATTATTGCGACATGGTTTCTCATTGGTCCATAATTTTTTTTTCTTTGTGGGGTTTAGGTAGCCATGTTCTTTGTCGTATGAAACGTGAAGAAAGTATAGGAAAATAAATTCTTTCAGCATGAGAGATTGCAATAGCAAAATCCTTTAAAAAAAAAAAAACCTTTATCTGATTGATTCGAAATAATTAGGAGACTTTTTACAAGGGCACTGCAAACACGATGAATTGACTCCCCAATGTGATGCAATCAAATTCGTAATTAATGTAAGCCAGGTTGACTAGTTGCTTTAGGTATGCGCGTTGGATCCATCGCATATAAAGTCATGCCTCCCAGTGGGGTGTCTGCGAACGGGAGCCCAGTGATCCCTGATCGCCATTGGAATCATGTCACTTCGGACCGTGAGATGGTCCCGCCTAGAGTAAATACCACGTTGTCGGGAGCAGGCCAACGGTACAAGTCCGCAAGAGGTGTTGCGGTCGCCGCGACCACCGCTGGAGTCAAAGTATCGACCGCCGTTTCTCCTACAAGCGCCGCTTCACGCAAGCAGCGTCGCTAGCAAAGCCACCACTTCAAAAACCAGCTCCACTAGCGTCAGCTCAAATGGCAGCGTCCATATCATCAAACATCCTTCATGATTACTAAGTAAAAAGGCAAAAACATTTTCAATGATTGTTGTTTTCTTTTTCTTTCTTCTGGGCAATCTTCTCAATCTTGTTCGAGTAAAGTGGCGTATTGTTTTGAAGAGTTGTGCCTATTAGTATAACTGTCCGATTCACGTGTAAGGTTGATCTTGATTTGGAAGGGAATATGTCTTTTTGTTTGAGAAAGTTGCAAATTTTCTTTATATATGTAGATGGGACCTTCACTTTAAGGTGACAAATTACGGATGAGCAACCGGTTCTGTATAACTCAAGAACATGTGTGAATTGTTTCTCGGTTGGTTCAAATTCAGTTCACGAGGGGACTGGTCCCACTACCAGTTCCAGAAATTGGGAGCCGGCATTAATCGGATCACTTTTGGTTTTATATCCTGAACCGGTCAATTTCACCTGGGAACTTGGACAACAAGACCTGTAAAGCTAACTCCAGGGTAGGGCTTGGAACTAAGAATCTGGAAGGCTGGTTCCAAGGTAGAACTCGGAGCCGAATAATTTTGGACCGTTTTATCCCTAACTTTAAGTAGGTATTTTTTACTCTCTTTTTTAAACTGAAAATATTTGATAAAATTGAATATGTTTGATATTTATTCTCAATTAGCAATAACATTATTCATGTTTGACACAATGCATACTATATAAAACAAAATGAAACTAAAAAGAAAAAGAAAAAAAATGGACCAATCGGTTTCATTTGGCATTCTAGGGTCAAAACATCAAAGAGTAAGTTCCAATTTTTAGATTTGAAATCCACCCATATTGGAGTCGATAACTCCCTAGACAAATGCACTAATGTTTAGAAGGTGTCCCTTGAGTCTAATGATAACTCGAGATGCATTGATAGTTGTGCTTATTATCCATCAATTTGTTAGAATAAGTCAGACAAAGCTTAAGGCGACAGCACAGACGAGGAGGAATACAATTATTCACAGCCGTGCATGAAATTGCGTGTTAACTCTAAGATGTGACTTTCATGGAAGGAGTTCACGTACTTTGAAAATCTGTATATATACCATCCGTTATTTATTCTCTTTCGAAAAATTTCAATAACGTTATCACTAAAGGTGAACAATTTCAAGTTTTGTATCAATTTTATTTGAAACTTAGAAGTTACTCGTTAGAACAAGTTTCTCATTTTTTTGAACGTAGAACCTACATTGCATATCTTAAAATCTGAAAACCCGTGTCGCGAGTTTCAAAGTCAGTTCCAAGATCTATCTAAGTTCCACCTATAATATTAATTGAGCAATTATAGTGCATCGTCATTTTTAATTTACCACCATTTGTTATTACAATCCACTAACCATAATTTATATTAAGTTTCAGTCATAAAATGAAAGTTTAGACTAGTAATTTTAATTATACACTTACCATCGAGCGCTATAGAATACTATAGAATCGCGCGAAGATATAGATAAAAAAAAATACAAAAACTTATTATAGGTTCCCTAATTTTTCGAATCTACTTAGCTATAACTTGCAATCTACCAGTTGAAAGAGGTTTCCCAATTTTTGGAACATAAATTTTACTATGCATACCTTGGAACCTAGAACCAGATAAATTCTTACTAATCCGGTTCTTCGATTCTAGATTCTACTCTAAAATTATACTCACCCCTAATTATCACTATCATATCAAATGCCATCACAAAAATGTCACAATTCGCATTTTCGCAAATTAAAAAAGACTTATTTTGACCTTGATTTGAGATGGCAACCCCGCTGATACTAGTTGAGGTGAGAGAGAGCATGGATGTAGTGGCTTGATGGCTTTGGCAAAGCAATTAGTGTTTTTGTTTTTTTTCTACTATTTAGTAAATAGATTCAAACCAAAACACAAAATATTCACAGACAATCAACTCAATTTGACGTAAAATTCACACTACTAAACCACCCGGCCGAACCGAAGTCTGTATACTCCTCTGTACGTGCGCCTTTTTGGTCTAGGAAAGCACCCTACGCCTTTTATGTGTGCAATCGACAAAAGTAACTTCGATCTGGGCCCACCCAATATTCTTCTTGTCTCTTAGAGTTGACGTCCATCGTACGTGACTGTTAAAGACGTCGAAATCTCGGTCAACACGTCAAACTTGGATGGAAGATGACGCCACTGTATTTTGCATAATTATAATCCAAGATAGTTAACCGTAAAAGGTAACACCAAATTTTGAACCAAGTCAAAATCTTCCACGGAGAATGGATTTCGTACACGACTTAAGCTTGAGATATAATTTTAACGGGTGATGTACTGGAGATGGTGAAGATAGGAGCTCACTCTTGGGCGTGTTATTCTCTATACGTAAGAGCTCTTTTTCTTTACTACATTCTCTTCAGCGTATTACGTTATGTGGGAATAGTAACAATTACCTTCGCGTAGCCTCCCTCTTTTATAAGCTCAAGTCTTAATAACCTCCACCATATATTCTTTCCTGTATTAGAATATACGCTATTCTTGCCTTTCAGGAATTCTGGTGAGGGCTCCTTACCCAAATTCAGATTTTCTTCCCTTCCCCTTAAATATATCCTGTTATTCAGCCCCTCAATATTTGTTTCCTTTTTTTAACCAAAGATTTCTTTCTTTTGACATATTTAGCAAGTCCCTGTCATAATTTTCTGGTCACGTTAGGGTGATTATGGGCTTCACGAAATTCTACACTCCCGCCAGCTTAGTTCAGGAAATTTCATTAAACCCAAAACCTCCTAGCTTAGGTCGGTCCAATTATGACACAATTTAAATTAAAAAAATTTATAATTTGCAAATGTAAATTAATAGTATTTTTTTTAGGGATCGGGATCAATCCCTTATGATTATACAACGAATGACTAAAAAAATTTTCTGTCAACACACATACACATCTCTTCTCAACTTCGCGAATAGAGAAATGTAGGATGAGAATAAGAAGTGGAAGCAGGAGATGCAAAAAGAGTGTAATTGGCCGTGGATGGACTGAGATTTGCTCAAGGACTTGGAGGGGACTCGATGATTTATAAATCGACGATGACGATTATTGGATGATCCAACCGCGTAGGTATGAAATGGGAGAACAGAAAAGAACGGCCGAATAAGCCAAAAGCAAAGGGTTGGTCTGTTGTTGATTTGGAACCTTCGCAGTTCGCATAGTTTTGGATGTCGACTATTCCTAGCCTTTCGCCATGAGAAGCCGACCAAGTCATCAACTCTGTTCTCGCGGCAGACTCAGACACTTAAGTCACTAGTGCAATAGTTATTGCTCCTCAGTTCTAAATATACTAATCTTCTGTACTTTTGCAAACAAATCTACGAGAATTGTACTCTGTTTGTTTCGCAAAAATAAATAACTCAGAGAATATTTTCTTAAAAATGATTGTTTGTGTCACGCATATAAATAAACAGACAAAAGTATTTGCTTCGTTCATGAAAATTGACTGAGACGCAAAACTGAGTCCTAAGTCTCGCACGTAGAGTTTCTCGTTGCCCGTGTTCGACTGCCAAAATTCAACTGCCAAAATTCAACTGCGTTGCAAGTTTCACGGGAGCCTTTTCTGAGTCAAGTCTTGTCTTTAAATCCTATCACATCGAAATCTCTTGCACGGGAAGATGCACGCGGCTTTCGTTGGTTCCCTATTAAATCCGTTCGTCTTCTTACACTTGTTTTCTCCCTTCTCTTGATAGAAATTGGGATGACATCCCAAATTCCGGCTGAGATTCCTCTTGGTAGACTCTCTCTCTCTCTCCTCCAATTTAGATAGTTATACTTAATTCAACATGCATTCTCCATTTTTAGTACAGTATAATTTTCATACCGGTCCTTTTTTTGGGGGGGGGGGGGGATTTTGGTAACCATTTTTCTTGATGTATGAAACACAAAGAAAATATAGGAAAATTAACTCTTTTTTTAATCTTTTGGTGTGAAAAATTGTAACAACAAAATCCTTAAAAGACCTTTATCCTATCGATTCAAAATTATTGGGAGAATTTTTACAAGAATGCTTAGGACACGATGAATTGAATCTCCAATGTGATGCTGTTAATATTGTATGTAATGTAAGCCATGCTGACCCGTTATTTATGCATGCGCGATCAATCCGTCTCACATAGGGGTGAGCGGTTCCAGGTTCCTTACAGGTTCCGCTTGGAACCTGGAACCTACCCTCGGGTACAGGTTCCTCATTTTTTGGAACCTGGAACCTACCCATCGAAATCTGGAACCTAGAACCTACCCTCTCACAGGTTCCGGTTCCGGTTCCAGGGTCCAACAGGTTCTTTTTTTTTTTTTTTCATTTAAGTGGAACCGGTTCCGATTCCGAAAAAAGAGGAACCGGAAACTGGAACCTTCCCTCCCTAGAACCAGGAACCGTGATCATCCCTTCCAACATAGTTTATAATAGAGATAAATAAAGCATGCAACCACTCAAATCCCAAAGTCTCTGATGCACGATAAGATAAGAGAAGACCGGAGCGAGATAAAATGACCGACAAAATGAGAAAAGCCTATAAAAATAGAGGTAAAGAAATGATATCTATTGAAACCACAGTCTTTCAATTCATTTGCAAATGAGTTAGCTCTCACATGATGCCTACTTTTGAAATCGTACTCTAAGATAAATAATATTGTGCTCATTCCGCAAATGAAGACTTCATATGAAGACATTTCGATGAAGTCCAACTCAACCACGTAAAACACAGGCACCTTTACAAATAGTGAACCTATCAAGGGTCACAAAAGTAGCCATATGCGAGATGTCCTATACGATGTATACAAAGGTGACAAAGCAAGACATGAAAAGCTTGAAAGCCCAACCAGGAGATGAAGTGAAAATAAATAACAACGAAGGGCATATTCACGGCAGAATACCCGTATGTTATCACGTCGGGATGCTTCCTCGCTCCCTTCTCGGAACATTTACTATATGGAGAACAAAAACAGTTGTTAAACATAGGAAGAGGCCGACAAGCTCCCTTTTGACTCTGAAGCAACGTGAATAGCTTGGGCATACAAAAATCGCATTCTGTAACATATAAAAATTTGAATGAAATTCACACACCGACACCCCTAAAACTATAAATCCTCGAGTCCCGAAAAAGCAAATAATAATAAACCCCAAAGGACAAACTCAAACCTCACAAATTCAGTCGGCGACAAAACAGAGCAATTAGCAAGCAAGTGAAAACCACTCACCGACCCAAAAACTGCGACTGAAAAACTCAACCAATGCCAAGGTGCTAGAAGTGAATTCGCCAGAAAACTAACCCAAAAATAGAGAAAGGAAGAAGAAGAGGAGAAAACAAGCAGACGAGGAAGAAGATCGAGATAACTCTACCGTAGTGAAGAGGCTTCTCCATTTCGAAGATTCCCAAATACGACGCACGACAATGTCCCAACTTTACCTGTGTGAGAGTCGTTGCATCAGCAATGACAAAACAAAAGGCACATTCACAAAACGAGCAGAGCGCGAGTGAGCAGAGCGGCTGCGAGCGGCGTGTAGAGCGGCGGGCGAGCAGAGCGACGTGTAGAGCGGCGGGCGAGCAGAGCGGCGGACGAGCAGCGGCTAGAGCCGGAGAGAGGACGGCGACGACGGACGAGCGACGGACGAGCCAAAAAGAGAGGACGGCGACCCACGGACGAGCGGCGAGCAAAGCCGCGAGAGGACGGCGACCATGGACGAGAGCGGGCAGAGCGGCCACGAGCGGCGAGCGACGGTGACAACCGACGAGTGGCTAGCGACGGTCGAGGGCTCAAGGCAGCAAGAGTCTGGCGTGGGGAGAGAGGGAAGAGAGACCCGAGAAACAGAAATGGGGGGAAAAATTAGGGTTAGAATTGGGGATTTTTTGGGAAGGACTAAGGAGGGAACCTGTGGCTGAAGTAGACCGGTTCCGGTTCCGGTTCCCGGTTCAGGTTCCGGTTCCGGTTCCCGGTTCAGGTTCCGGTTCCGAAAAATGAGGAACCGGGAACCGGAACCGGTCTCCCTAAAACCGGGAACCGAACCGGAACCTCCGGTTCCCGGTTCTACCCGGGAACCGTGCTCACCCCTAGTCTCACGTGCAGACACGGATAGCTATAGGCCTGCGAGAGGGAGCACATCAGTCAGGGATGGCCACTGGCAGGCTGTCGATTCGGACAGCAAGAAGGTCCTGGTGCCTCCGCCTGCAACAAATACCACGCTCTCGCGAGCGGGCCGACGGAAAGTCTCGATCGCCCCGACCAGCGCTAAAGTCAAAGTCTCGATCGCCGTCCCTCCCAAAAGCGCCACTTCACGCAAGCAGCGCTAAAGGCCGACGGAAAGTCTCGACGGAAAGTTATTTTACTCTCTTTTTTTTTTCTGAAAGTATTTGTTGAAATTAAATATGTCTGACAATTTTTCTCAAGCAGAAATAATAGTATTCATGTTTGACATATATATTAAATGAAACTAAAAAAAAGGCCCCGATTGCTTCGGTTCCATGCTAGTCCAGAGTCAACAAGATGAGCTCATGATTCCAAAACTTGGGAATCAATCTTGATTCGGTAGATCATAAGTTTTAAATTTGAAACCTACCCACCTTGATCTATTGACTCCTTAGATAAATGCACTAATGTTTAGAATGTATTCCTATAATGTAATAATAACTGGAGATGAATTGACAATTATGCATACAATGCAACAATTTGTTAGAATCAGTCAGACAAAGCTTAGAGCAACGGCACAGACAAGGAGAAATGCGGTTATTCATTAGTGTGCATGAAATTGTGTTTTAACTCTCTAAGATGTGACTTTCATGGAAGGATTTCACGTACTTTAAAAATCTATATATATACCATCCACTCTTTATACTCTTTTGAAAAATTGGGGCCGATAATCGCATGATAATCGCGTGAAAGGAGATTATTAAGCTTCATTATTATTCAATTGTGAATGTGAACTCTGAGGTTGGCTAGCAAGAATCATCTAGAAAATGGGTGAATAGGTGATACAATAAAATCTTATACAAAATAAAAATGCAGAATAAAACTACTCAAGATAGAAATCTGGATGTCAATAGATGCAGCATGATTCAGAAGTCTGAACAATAATCAAATCTCATAACAAAGTTTTGAATCTACTATGCAGAAGTCAGACTTTGAAGCACCCAATACGTGTGCACTAAATTATAACAATAATCAATAAGAGATTAATTGATAAGAGAAATTGCACACGAATATTATAGTAGTTCGGTTTAGATCAAGCCTACGTCCACTCTTCCACACTAACAGCCTACTGGCTGGATTTCATTATATGATCAACGAGATATTACAACTTTGAGTGCAAACACTCAGTGATATATCACATTATCTCACTAAGTCACTCTTTTGTACTTCTCTCATAATCACAAACTTTTAAACTCACATAAGATAAGTGTATATAGTCGAAGTACGCCTAGACTTAGGAATTATAGATTATATACTTTATCTCTTACTTGCTCTTTGGTCCCTTGATCTCATTATATACTCCTTCACTTCCAAACTAGCCATTTGACAGTATCCAAATGATCGTTTTCCAATCTATCCGTTGGATAGAACTGTATTAAGAAGATTTGGTAGCCGTTGAGTGATAGAAGCAAAATCCCCATCTTGATTCTAGTTGCCCATATAAACAGAATCTAAGTTTCCATAAGAAGAGCTTCTTTATCAATAAAGTCCTTGTCTTTGGGATCCAATTGCCAATCAATTAGATTGACTCAATCAAATCTATTTTGGTGTAGAATCCAAACTAGATTACTAGCCGTTACATATTCTGGGTCTGCGTCTTGTTATGTTAGATTGTCTCATTCTGAACTTGCTTCGTTCTGAACATGTATCCCAGTCTACTCTTGTGTTATTCTGAACTTGTCACGTTCTGGATTTATCACGTTTTAGACCTTTTCCGTATGTATGTAAATTCTGAGTCTGTTCCATCTGAAGTAGACTTTTCAGTCTATATTTGAGTCTGAACGTATTCATCATTAGAGTCTATGTCTAATAGATTTATCCTTAATGTCCGAACAGATTTAGCCATAAAATATCGACTTTTTTCAGCTTCAACAATGAGTCTATCTTCTAGTTCTTCAAAGTATGATCTTTGATAAAATCCTTTATACGTTCTATCATCTGCATAGCGGTTTGTCCATATTTTGCCTATTTACTCAATCATCAAACATATTAGTAGTCTTTGATTTATTTTGTCATATTCCAAACATCATAAGGAATTTCCCTAACAAACTCATCCACCCAAAAGATCATAAAAGTCAGCAAGTTTGAAATTTGTGAAATTGGGCATTGCCGTGTTGAAGCTTTTCTTGGACACTACTGAGGAGCCAACCCCAAAGACACCTCAGGCTACTCGATAACTTGATATTATATAATGCTCCTGGCTCTGGGTCTAGCCATCCCCCTTCAGTTGCCAAGATTAAGGAAGGACTAGAAATGGCTAACAAGTCCGTTTCTCTTGTGATCATCTTCTGCATTCTCCTTGGCTCGCACTGCCTTCTCTCGGGGTCATCAACCGCTCGAATCCTCGTAGGTGATTCTCCAACCAGCACATCTGTGTCTCTCTCGATTACTTTGTATCTGTGTTCTCTATTCTCGATCCGGTTAGAGAACGGATCATACTTGCGGGATGTATTCATACATTAAATAGTACATGTCAAATCCCTTTTCTTTTTCTTTTTTGCTTTGTAGATGATGATCACAACAAAATCGGGGTGGCCGGGAGCACACCAAAGCAAGATGGCTCGTGGACTGGCAATAGCTCTCCTTCAGGCAAAATTATGTTGTCTCCACCAACCTCGGCTACTCATATTGCCATGGGTACTATTGTTGCGACCTCTAATGGTACTAAAAGCGACCAAAATCCTAGACAGCGTCCCTGATGGTTAATTCCTGGCCTTTCGGTAATTTGGCGCCCTTCACAAAGTAGTGAGCACGAAGGAGGAAGAGAAGATTGTTTTTCCTCTTCACTCAATCGTTTTATACAGTATTGTCACGATCTATTTTTTCCATCCGTGGGGGAAAGGAATATCTGAATAAATAGATTTAGGGGTATTATCCATAGAGTGAGTCGATGACCCTCATTAGACATGGGCTTTCCCAAGCCCATACCTCGCGTGACATTGGGTGTTCATGAAAATTTTCTAACGATGAGTCGCCACTAGCCTATTGGGATCGGTTAGAAACCAAGCAAAGTATGGGAGTGTGTCTCACTTTCTATGCAACCAGAAAATCTAGGGTCGATGACTTGATTACACTAATTAGCTAATTAGTGCCCTTTCGGTACCTAATCTCGTTCATTCCAAAAAAAAATTTGTCAGGCAGTTTGGATTGATTTTAAAATTAACCACTAACATGTGAGGTGATCATATGGACGCGCAATCATCAAAATCACAATCAGCAATTAAAGAAAACATTAAATAAATTGTAAGGGAAAATAAACACTTAGCATTAAAAGATAAATAAATGGCCATCCTAATTAAAGTAAGGGGGAAACCATAATCATTGCATCCTAAGCGTGCATTCAAGGGCAGTTATATTCGAAAATAATTAAAACTCTAAGATGAAGCCGTAAGGACTTGTTCATTTTTAAGCACAATTTTAGACCGATAATTTTTCGACATCTTTTAAAGAGAAAATTGTCCAAGAATTATTTTAAAGCTTCTTAGGGAACTCTAAAACAAACTTGGAATTTTTGGGATTTTTGAAAAAAATTTCTTTTTTTTGGAATTTCTAATATTTTAATATTTTCGATTTTTTTAAATATTTTTTTCCGAAAATTTTCATAAATTTTCAAGATTCTGAATTTCCCTTGAATTTCCTGAAATTTCAAAATTTTTCATGATTTTTTTAATTTTTTTAATGTTTTTATATTTTCTGAATTTTTAAAATTTTAATAGATTTTGTTTTTTTAATAAATAATTCGGACCGGGTCAAAGGACCCGGCCCTACTAGACTGACCTGGGCCCTGTCGGTCCGGGTTGGGCCAAAGTAACCGGGCCGCACTCTCCCTCCAAAGCCCGCTCGAAAAAAAAACAAAATTAAAAACCCACAAAATTTTAATAAACACAGCCCATTCCCAAGCTTTGCTCTCGGCCCAGCCATTCCCCCTATGTCTGGCGTGGGTCCAGGCCCGCTCGACAAAGCCTCGGCCCAGCCCCTTCCTTATTTTAATTTATGGCCCTTCTGCTTTTTGTCTTTTCTTTTTGTTTTTTTTTTTTTTTTTTTTTTTTTTATGGTCTGGTCTTCTCCTCCATGCATGCCCATGTACGTCTTCTCCCCATACTTCTTCTTCCCGAAGCTGCAGCGACCGCCGCTCTCTTTCGCCGAATTTCGGATCGCCTGGCGTCGGTCGTTCCGTCCGACCGACGCCGAGCGCTGCCGGCGACCAGCTGACCGGCATTCCGAGAGCCGTCGGACGGACTCCGGCGAGCTACGACAAAAAACTTTCCGATCCGAACAGCACGGGGTAACGCTCCGAAAAGCGAGGAAGACGCCAAAAATAATGCGTGGTCACCGTATACCTCCTAGCGACGCAGAAAATCTAAAGGCCGAACTCCGGTCAAGGGCTAGGGTCGGTTTTCTCGGTGGGGCATTTCGTCGAACGGTTAACGGGCACTACCGAGTTCAAAGATTTCCGGCTCAACCGGGCCTCGAACACACCTTGGGGGTCTTCGAACATGGCATACGAGGGACGTGGGAACAAAATGCGAGGACGATGAGGGCCGGAGATTGCGCGAGCCGGTCGGCCGCGAGCTCCGGCCCGGTATTTTCCAGAAATAAAGCAACCGAGGTTCAGGGAGACTTACCTCGTTCGGGGACGGGCTGCGGCTGACGAACGGACTCCGACGGCGTTAAAAAGCTCTTCTGGGTTCGCTCTCTCACCTCTGATTTCGCCCTGTCTCCTCGCTCCAGCTGCGACTAAACACCGGCGGGCTTCAAGGAAAAAGAGCGGAGGCACGGCAACGGGACGTGGACCTCGGGTCAGGCGTGGCTGCCGGCGGTCTCTCACTCTCTCCCTCTGCTCTCTCCTTCTCAATCTCTCCGTCCCTCCCCTCTCTCTCTTGGTTCTGCCTTTCCTTTTTTTGGGGTCGTTCTCCTTTTTTCTTCTTCTACTCTTTCTCCTCCTTTTCTGCCTTCTCTCCTGCTGCCTTCTGCTCTCCTCTCTGCTCTTTTTTCTTTTCTGCTTGCTCGCCTGCTCTGACTTGCTAGTGTTCTGACTCACTGCTGCTGCCTTTTTTGCTGACTTGCTGCTGCGCTGACTTGCTGCCTTCTCTTTCTGCTACAGGTCCCGCGCGTGGAGGAGAAAGAAGCAAGAAGAAAGCGGTCGGCCGGGCCGGGAAAGGAAGAAAAAAAAGGGAAAGAAGAAGAATGGGCCAAGCCCATGCGGGGGGAAAAGAAGGAAAAGAAAGGGGCCGGGTAGGCCCAGCCCGGACCCGCCTTTTCTTCTCTCTCTCTTTTTTTAATTAATTTTTTTTTAATTTTAAAGCTACTGATGCAAATGCTCCTAATATCTATATGTGATGCAGTTTCAATGAAATTTTTGTGTTAAGGGGTTAAAAATTAATCCATAATTTTTCAATACAATTAATAAACACTTAAATGAGTAGCCAAAATTTAAGTGTCAACAAGTATTAGTTTGTCGTTGATGTATTTCCTCGAACAATGGAATAATCTCAGTTGTTGCATACAAGTATATTTCTTGTAATGTTAAAAAACAACGGATCATCCCAATTATTGTAAAAAATCACATCGTCGAATTGTTCTTTGCCATTTCCCTTTGGGATCCATGTTGCCCTCGGTCCAATTTTTTACCCAAAAAAAAAAAAAAAAAGAGCAGAAAACTAATTACAGTTCGTTTCACGAGTTTCATGAGAAAATTACTAAACAAATCATAAATTTATTACACTTCTACTAATACAGTACTAAACTATTCAATAATATCAATTTAATTCCAGACCTCACGTCTTATTATGTGTCATGGCCAACATTAATATAGACTTTTTTTTTTAAATTATATGAATTATTTTATTTTATTTCCCTTTAGGATATTTATGGAACAGACTCGCCCTTGGTCTCGGATAAAAATGACCTTGGAATCGCGCGATTGACCATTCACGGCAAGTGGCGAACAAAGTCCCTGCCTATGTGCTGATGTGAATCCACGTCCCTGTGCTTGACCTGCGTTCAATTTTAATCATAGTGTCATTTATACCTATAGCAGCTGAATCTTGAGGGTATGTCAACCATTACTATCCAATGATATGCAATCGCAATGTCGGAACACGACCCAGAGTGTTAATCATAGAAACTGAGACCCTTTGCAAGTAGCTGCCGGTGTCAGCGACTCCATTTCGACAGCAAAAGTGTCCCGCTCTTCATGATTCACCATTTCCCTTCCCCGTGAACATGTCTTCTCAACTTCATGGCTAGAGAACAGCAGGACGAAAAGAAGGAGATGGAAAAAGGGGTAACTGGCCATGGATGGACTGTGATTTGCACACTTGAGAGGGGAGTCGAGTATATATGAATCGACAATGACGAGTGTTGGATGAGCCAACTGTGGAGACGTGAAACGGAAGGCCAGAAATGAATGGTCAATATGAGCCGAAGCAAAAGGTTGGTCTGTTGACTTGGAATTGGAACCTTCTCAAGTCCACGCCCTTTCGAGTGTTGACCGTTTCTAGTCTTTCGCCATGAGAAGCAGCCGTCGCCATGTCATCAAGCTGTCCTCGCGGAAGCTCGGATAGTTAACTCGCCGGTGCAATAGTTGCTTCTCCTCATTTTACATGTACTAATCTTATTTATTTTCACAGAAATATAGACTTAGTTCATCAGGTTTTCTGCGTGACGGTAAGAACCGAATTGACCGATGGACAACGCATAAGGATAGTCACTGCAGCAATCTTAATCCTGTAAAATACATGGTCCGTGTGCACTTTTGGCTAAGGATTTCCATCCTCAATATATCTGACGCTGGTATAGGCACAGATTACGTGAATCTGTGAGGGAAACTCCTTTAGATATTCACGTCGCTGATATAGTATCTCATGACAAATGGTCACGGATACATGTAATACAAGCGGCCAAGAAAGGCAGGTTCGATCAGGCTTCTCTCGAGGGAGAGTCCGAAAACGATTGAAGCAGTGGACTTCTGACTAGAACTCCAGGTTTAACACCTATAGAAAGATGACCAGAGAGTTTCGTCTGGATTGCCCCCTTTTCTGGTGTGGTCCAACGCGCAAGTCCTAGTTATTTGTTTTCGAGAGAGAAACGGGGCGATCAAAGCAAAGACTAATGACATGACCGATTCTACATGGCCTAAATAATGAAGTGAGTACGCTAAGAGTCGGGGCTGATAATCCCGTGATAATCAAGTAAGTGGAGATGATTAAGCTTCATCATCATTCAAACCACCCAAAAAATCGCATCGCCGTGTTGAGGCTTATCTTGTCCAGTGCTGGAGACCCAACCCCAAAGACCCCGCACGATACTCGACGACTTGATACTATATAATGCTTCTGGCTCTGGGTCTAGACATCGCCCGCAGTTACCAAGATTAAGGACCAGAAATGGCTAACAAGTCCGTTTCTCTTGTGATCATCTTCTGCATTCTCCTTGGCTCACACTGCCTTTGCTCGAGGTCATCAGCCGCTCGAATCCTCACAGGTGATTCTCCAACCGGCACATTTATATCTCTCTCGATTGTTTCGTATACATGTTCTCTATTCTCGATATGGTTAGCAAATGGATCACACTTGCGTGATGTATTCATACATTCAATAGTATGTCGAATCCCTCTTTTTTCTTTTTTTTCTTTTGCAGATGATGATCACAGTAAAATTGGGGCGTCCGGGAGAACGCCTAGGCAAGACGGCTCGTGGAGCGGCAGCAGCTCGCCTTCGGGCAACATCAAGTGGCCTCCGCCAACCTATATCCATCCTGGTGCCATTCCTCATAGTGCCACTCGTGCTGCTGCCAGGTGCGGTCGTTATAATACTCCTTGCGTGCCCTCTAATAGAACTCACAGCGGCCGAGATCCTTTCAGCCGTATTCCCTGATGGTTAATTCCTGGCCTTTTGGTAATTTGGAGCCCTTCACAAAGCAGTGAGCCCGAAGGAGGAAGAGAATATCGTTTTTATTCTTCATTTACTCGTTTTACTCAATATTAGTTGGTCAGTGATGTATTTCCACGTATAATGGAATAATCTCAGCTGTTGCATACAAGTATATTTCTTGTAACGTTGATGCATGACGGATCATCTCATTTATTGTAGAAGATCACATCGTTGAATTGCTCTTCGCCCTTTCCCTTTGGGATCTATGTTGCCCTCAGTCCTACATCGTCACGAAACTCAAACCTCTAGCCTCCTCTTGGCCCCGTGCCACCGTTACCAGTTATCACCAGGTTGCGCATCCGGTGGCTTTGATTAAAGGCTTTGTGTGTTCAAAAATGTGGTGCTGAAGCACTTTTCTTATAAAGCGCACCGGCAACACCAAAGACAATCTCAAGACTTGAGAAGCCAAGTCAATAAATCCAAACAATGTAAGAAATAGAATGAGGGACACTCGTTGAATGGTCACGAACACATGCAATCCAAAGGATCAAGCAAGGCGACTTGGATCAGGCTTCTCTTGAGGGAGACAGGCTGTTCGAAAATGATGGAGACTAACGACCCGACCGATTCTACTATATAGTCCAAAGAGTAAAATGAGTACTCAGAGTCGGTTGATGATCGCATGATATGATCATTTGGGTGAATGTTAACTCGTCCACCCAAAAGGTCATCGAAGTCAAAAAGTTGCGAGTAAACGTGAGCCTTTTCCGAGTCAAGTCCTGTCTTTTAGTCCTAATCACATCGAAATCTCTTGCACGGGAAGATTTTTTTTTTTTTTTTTTTTTTGGTCGAAAGTTCGATAATTTCATTGCTAAGGAAAGAGGTGAGATACATCTGAACCTAGAATTTCGATGAGGCTTGATGGTGGGTATTGGGCCCAGTTGGCCGGTAACGTTCGGTTTCGTTGAGCCTTTGCAGCCCAGTCCGCTGCTCTATTAGCATCACGTTTACAATGTAAAATCTTGATGGGCCGCAAATTTTCTAAGATGGCCTAGGCTAGTCGGAGGTGGGCCTGCACTTCCCAGTTGAAGTGTTCTTCAGTTGCGCACGTGGGGATTTGCTTCTGTTCTGCTATTGCACTGAACGCCTTCATTAGTTCCAGCTGATCTGTTTCTATTTCCCAGTTGAGGTCTTCTTCTCCTGCCTTTCTCTTTTCTGACAGCCTTCTTAGGGTTTCAAGGACCCCCTCTGCTTCTGCTTGGATCGGCGATTCCACCACCACAGATCGGGCGAAGCCGTCGAGCATCCTCCCGCGATGGTCTCTGCAAATCCCTGCTATTGCAGCTTCTCCCGTTTCTCTGCTGAACGAGCCGTCGATGTTCCATTTGAGACTCCCACGAGCTGGGGGTTTCCAGTTTTCAGGTACGACAGATGTGTGAGCTGTTTTTCGGTTATTTCGAGCCATCCATGTTCTGATGTTGCTGTGTTGGGCTAAGGCAGAGCCGATTAGGTGTACCGGCTGGGGTTGCTGTCCGCGGAAGATGAATCTGTTCCTGCTTTTCCAGATCTGCCACAACAGCTGGATTAGGAGCTCGAAAAGTACGGTTTCATGCTGGAAATCGTTTATCCATTCTTCAATTCGGGTAACCTGCCTCGGGTTTATAGCGATGTTGACTTCAGGGTGTTTCCACACTCGTTCTGTCTAGGGGCAAAGGAGAAACAAATGTTCGGTTGTTTCCAGTTGGCTTAGGCACAAAGCGCACTGATCATGAGGTATAATTTTCCTTTTGCGAAGGTTCTCCCTTGTTGGTAGGGCGTTATGACATAATTGCCATAAGAAATGTCGAAGCTTCGGCTGTGTTTGAGCTTTCCAAATGCGCCGCCATAGTGAGTTCGGTGTCTGGAATGAGGATGAGGCTTCTAGTTGTTTAGGACTGGTCTACTTGGTTTGGGTACACTGGTATGCGTTTTTGACTGTATATACCTCTGTTTTAGTAGGTGTCCACACTATGTGATCTTCTGCCCTGTGTCTACTTAGTGGTATCAAGATGATTTCGGCTGCTGTTTCCGGCTCAAAGAGGTGCCGAATTTTGTCTTCCTTCAATGACATGTGCTCCACATCTATTAACTCCGACACCATTTTTGGGTCCTCTCTGTTTGCAGGGCCATTTAGTATTCCTCTAGGAAGCCAGTTATCCTCTCGAATGTGCACTTTCTCACCATTGCCAATGGACCACCTCAGTGAAGGTAGGATAGTATTCCTCCCTTTCAATATGCTAAGCCATCCCCAAGAGGGGTTGCCCCCTTTTCCAGCCTGTAGTGGTTTTCTATGTGGGTAATAGAGGCCTTGAAATATCTTACTCCAAAGTGTATCTGGCTGAGTAATCAATCTCCACACTTGCTTTCCCAACATAGCTTCGTTAAAGGTGATGAGGTCTCGGAAGCCTAGTCCCCCTATTGCTTTCCTCTCTTTTAACACTTCCCATTGTTTCCAATGGACTCCTTTGTGTTGATCATTCGTTTTCCACCAGAAATCAGAAATTTTCCTTTCAATAGCTTGACATATGGATAGTGGAATTTTAAAAACTGACATGGCGTACTGCGGTATCGCTTGCACTACTGCTTTTATCAATACTTCTTTCCCTGCCCTTGACATCAGATTTTCTTTCCAGCCCTCAAGTTTTTGGTTCACTCTAGCCATGACCCAAGCAAACATCTCCTTCTTTGATCTCCCCCAATCCGAGGGGATCCCCAGGTACTTCCTTGATTTTTCAAGTTCGGCAACCCTAATCTCATGTGTCAGACTTTGCTTTAGGGTAAGTGGGCAATCTTTGCCAAAAAACATACCTGATTTATTTAAGTTAATAGTTTGTCCCGATGCATAACAATATTGATTCAAGACTGCAGCAAAATTCTGGCATTCTGATATTTTTCCATCCATGAATAGGAGGAGGTCATCCGCAAACATTAGGTGGGATAAGGTGGGGCACGCCCTGTTTAGTTTGATTCCTTTTATGCTGCCTTCCTCCACTGCTTTGTGTATTAGATGGGATAGAGCATTTGCTACCAGAATAAATAGATAGGGGGATAGTGGGTCGCCTTGACGAATCCCTCGGGAGGGGTTAAAATACGGTAGCAGTTGCCCATTGACTTTAACACTATACGAGACAGTGGAAACACATTGCATAACCATCGCAACCCAGGTGTCACAAAACCCCATCTTTGTCATGCTAACCTCTAAAAAATCCCACTCTACTTGATCATAGGCCTTTTTCATATCCAGCTTTAGTATTGCTTGGAATTTCCGTTTTCTCTTTCTTGTTCGTAGCTGGTGGAGTACCTCTTGTACTAGCAGTATATTGTCCTGAATTAGTCTCCCTTTTACAAACACACTTTGCTCCATAGTTATCAGTTGAGGGAGGTATGGCTTCAATCTATTAGCCATCACCTTTGAGATGATCTTATAAGTGAAATTACACAAACTGATAGGGCAAAAGTGATCCATCTGTTCTGGACTTTTAACTTTCGACACGAGGGTGATAATTGTCTTGTTCAATTCTGGATTTAAAGTACCAGTCCTCCAAAACTTTGTAATTTTAGTAGAAATAGCTTGGCTTATTTCATCCCAGTGATGCTAGAAAAAGAGGCCATTTAACCCATCTGGTCCAGGGGCTTTTAGTGCTCCCATTTGAAACGTAGCCTGTTGTATTTCTTCTATGGTAACATCCCTAACCAGTGCCAGGTTCATTTCCTCTGTTACTAGGCGCGGTAGCTAGTCTATTACTGGATGGATGTTTCGGTCTCCCACTGAGGTATAAAGCTCCTTGAAGAACATGGTGGCTGTTTGTGTTATCTGAGTTTGGTCACGTGTCCATTCACCAGCTGAGTTTTTTAGCATGTTAATACGATTTCTCTGTCTTCTTTGTACCGTAGTGGCATGGAAGAATTTGGTATTTTTGTCTCCCCATTTTAACCATTGAATACGGGACCGCATTCCCCAATACATCTCCTCTTGACACCAGAGTCTTTCAATTTCATTTTTCAGCCTTTGAGACCTCCCGCTTGCCTGGCTCACTGCTGGATCATTTGTTAACTGCTGCAATTCTTCCTTCAAGGAGTTAATGGCATTTCGGGCATTGGAGAATTTTCTTTTACTCCAAAAATGCAGCTTTGTTGCAGCCCTTTTTAGCTTTTGACTAAGATCTCCCCCCTCTGTGTCTTGTTCCAGCCATAATTCATGCATTACATGCTCATATTCCTCGTCTTCTAACCAGTATGCTTCAAATTTAAATTATTTCCTTCTTTTTTCCACTTGAGGATTTAGGTCCAGTAAAATAGGGCTCTGATCTGACCCCACCACTGGTAAGGCAAACACCTCCACCTCAGGGAACGACACTCTCCACTCTATATTGCTGAGGACTCTATCCAATTTTTCCTTTACTAGCTCATCCCCCTCTCTGTTATTGGACCAGGTAAAGGCACACCCCTTACTTTCAATCATTAGTCCACTGGAGTCTAAAAATTCTTGGAAAGCCTTCATTCTGTAGTTTTCAGCAATTCTTTTACCCATTTTTTCCCATACATACAACACTTCGTTAAAATCCCCAAAGCACACCCACGGGCCATGGAAAGGGAGTTGAGTTGTGGATATGTCAACCCATAACTTCAGTCTTTCTTGGAAATCAGTTGGTGCATAGATGCAGGATACTCTCATGGTATTGTTCAACTCCCTATCTGTGCAGGTGAAGTGTATACAGTGCATAGAACTTGATGTAATCGAAAGTGTTACCTGATTAGTCCAAAAGATAGTTACTCCCCCGGCAATGCCTCTTGGGTTGACGATGAAACTGTTATGAAACTTTAGCCTGCGTTTAATTCTTCTACTAACCTCCTCCTTGTTCTTAGTTTCCATTAGAAATAGGACAGCGGGCCTTTCTTGGGTCACCAGGGCTCTAATGGCCTGGAATGTCAGGGGGGTGCCCAGCCCCTGACAATTCCAACTTAATAGCTTCATTTGTGGCTTGGTGGCTTATTTGGGCTAGCCACCAAAGCCCATCCTTTTGTTTCTTCCTCCGTAAGCACGAGGGTGTCCAGTAAGGTAGTATCGTCAAAAGCGTGCTTGCTCATCCCTTGTGGTGTATAGGGAGAGTATCTCTTCGCTTTTTTCTGAGCAGCATGTTTGGGTCCCTTTCCTCGCTTGTCACCAGCAATCCTCTCCAAAGAGAGGGTGCTCGTTGGGAAGAGTTCCGCTTCCCGTTCATGCTGGAGATTAATTCTGACTCCCCCTGTTTTGTTCCATTGCATATCTTCTTGGGCAGGTTCCTTTCTCTTGCCTTTGTCCCTATGGATAGTTTGTGCTGGGCAAGCCTCCGGTGGTGTTTCATAAACGACCAGCTCACCCGTGTTTGTGGGTGTTTCAGGGGGGCTCATTTTCTCGAGTAGTTCTTCCATTGACTTCCTATAGTATACGTCCCAAAACGGGCTACACTCGTTTGCTTCTACCTTCAACCACGAGCCATACATCATATCTTTTTTATCTAAGAATCTGTCTTCCTGGTATGTAATTTCCCCACAATTCTGAGCATAGTACCCTAATCTTCCACAGGAGTAACAAAAGTGTGGGAGGCATTCATACCGAAAATCCAGCCAAATTTTCTTGCCCTTATTGCTGAAAAGTGCCCCTAATTTAAGGGGTATGCACAAATTCATTTCTACTCTCGCCTTTCCTATTTTATAGGGCATATACCCTTTGGTCTCTACTTTCACTTCACTCACAGGCCCTATGTCCTCTGCTATGCGTGCTATGACTACTTCCGTTATCCATTCTGCAGGTAAACCATGAATGTGGACCCAGAAACTGCACGTGTCAAATGTATAGCGTGCTGGTGGGGTGTTGGGCTGCCACGGTTTTAAAAGTAAGAGGTAGTTTGCAAAGGACCAAGGTCCTGATATTTCTATTCTGTCTTTATCCGATTCTGAAGCAAACCGAATAGCAAAAATCCCAGGGGCTAGTAGGTTAATATCAATGTTTTCAAGTTTCCAGACCCTCCTCATTGTATTTTGAAAGGCTTGGAAATTGATTTTAGGGTTATGATGTATTTGCCCTATAAGGGTTTGTTGACATTCCCTTACCTTGCTTGCTGAGATGACATCATCTACTGATGTGATTGTTTGATCAGACCACATTTTCCCCATTCTTCTACATAGCATTGCTAATCTGAGTTCCTCCTCTTCTGCAGTCTCCATTGCAGCTGTTGCGAGAGAACTATGGTGGAGCTGGCCGAAGTCAATGAAGCTACTTCTTGTATAGGTTGGGATGGAGTTTGTGAGGGAATGTGTGTGGGTAAATCTCGTCTGACCCAGGGGGTGATGTGTCGATTTTTCTAGGTGGAGGCAAAGGAGAGGAAATACGAAGCGGAGAGAAAACAGGGAGAGGGTTGATGGGTGGATACTAAGGAGGGAAATGGGGATTAGTGAAAGCAAGGGTGTGTTCCTCCATTGCTGGCACTCGAAGAAGGAGCTGGAGAAACCCTAGGGTTTTTGGATTTTAGGGGGCTACCACAAGAGGTAGAGAGGGCTCTTCCAAGAGAAGAGAGAAAAACAGTTTTTTCCTTTGCACGGGAAGATTACACGCGGCTTTTTCTTGGTTCCCTATTAAAGAGAGTTTTGCAATGCACAATGGATTCATCCGAGTCATAATTGAGTTGCTTCAGATAATGGAGATCAGGAAAATCCGTTGTCTTCTTACACTTGTTTTCTCTCTCCTCTTGGTAGAAAATGTGATGACATCCCGAATTCAGGCCAAGGCTAATCTTACTCCCGGTACCTCTCTCTCTCCCTCTCTCTCTCCCCCACAGTTTTCATTTTAAATAATTACATTTAGGTTTTGTTTGTTTTACGATAAATAAATAATTTAAAAACGATGTTTGTATCAATTGAAATAATTAATCAATAGAAAATATTTTAATTGTAGATCCTCAATATTTTCGTGGACACTAAAAGTATTTTTCATCCATTCATTTTTTTAAACAATACAAATGTTCACTTCTAAAAAAGCATTTTCGGAATCATTTATTTTTCATGAAACAAATGGTAAATTAATTCGCCTACATTCTCTATTATTGTTGTGACATAGTTTCTCATTGGTCCATAATTTTTTTTTTACTTTGTGGGTTTATGTAGCCATATTCTTTGTCGTATGAAACATGAAGAAAGTATAGGAGAATTAATTCTTTCAGCATGGGAGATTGCAATAGCAAAATCCTTTAAAAAAAAAAAAACCTTTATCTGATTGATTCGAAATAATTGGGAGACTTTTTACAAGGGTACTGCAGACACGATGAATTGACTCCCCAATGTGATGCAATCGAATTCGTAATTAATGTAAGCCAGGCTGACTAGTTGCTTTAGGTATGCGCGTTGGATCCATCGCACATGCAGTCGTGCCTCCCATGGGGGAGAATGCAAACGGGAGCTCGCCGATCCCTGATAACCATTGGAATCAAGTCAATTCGGACAGTGAGATGGTCCCGCCTGGAGTAAATACCACGTTTTCGGGAGCAGGCCAACGGTACAAGTCCGCGAGAGGTGTTGCGGCCGCCCCAACCACCGCTGAAGTCAAAGTATCGACCGCCGTTTCTCCTCCAAGCGCCGCTTCACGCAAGCAGCGTCACTAGCAGAGCCACCACTTCAAAAACCAGCTCCACTAGCGTCAGTTCAAGCGGCAGCGTCCATATCATCAAACATCCTTGATGATTGCAAAGTAAAAAGGCAAAAATTCCTGAAGATTGTTGTCTTCATTTTCTTTCTTCTGGGTTTTCTTCTCAATCTTGTTCGAGTAAAGTGATGTATTGCTTTGAAGAGTTGTGCCTATTAGTATAACTGTCCAGTTCACATGTAAGGTTGGTCTTAATTTTGAAGGGAATATGTCGTTTTGTTTGAGAAAGTAGCAAATTTTCTTTATATATATAGATGGGACCTTCACTTTAAGGTGACAAATTACGAATGAGCAACCAATTTTGTGTAACTCAGGCACATGTGTGAATTGTTACTCGGTTGGTTCAAGGTCAGTTCACGAGGGGACTAGTCCCACTACCAGTTCCAAAAACTAGGAGCCGGCATTGATCGGATCACCTTTGGTTTTATATCCTGAAACTTGGACAACAAGACTTGTAAGGCTGACTCTAGGGTAGGGCCTAGAACTAAAAATCTGGAAGGCTAGTTCCAAGGTAGAACTCGGAGCCAAATAATTTTGGACTGTTTTATTCCTAACTTTAAGTAGGTTATTTTTTAGACTCTTTTTTAAACTGAAAATATTTGATAAAATTGAATATGTTTGATATTATTCTCAATTAGCAATAACATTATTCATGTTTGACACAATGCATACTATATAAAATAAAAAGAAACTAAAAAGAAAAAGAAAAAAAATGGACCAATCGGTTTCATTTGGCATTCTAGGGTCAACAATATCAAAGAGTAAGTTCCAAGTTTTAGATTTGAAATCCACCCATATTGGAGTTGATAACTCCCTAGACAAATGCACTAATGTTTAGAAGGTGTCCCTTGAGTCTAATGATAACTCGAGATGCATTGATAGTTGTGCTTATTATCCATCAATTTGTTAGAATCAGTCAGACAAAGCTCAAGGTGACAACACAGACGAGGAGGAATACAATTATTCATAGCTGTGCATGAAATTGTGTGTTAACTCTAAGATGTGACTTTCATGGAAGGAGTTCGCGTACTTTGAAAATCTGTATATATACCATCCATTATTTATTCTCTTTCGAAAAATTTCAATAACATTATCACTAGAGGTGAACAGTTTTAAGTTTTGTATAAATTTTATCTGAAACTTAGAAGCTACTCGTTAGAACAAGTTCCTCATTTTTTTGAACCTAGAACCTGCATATCTTAAAATCTGGAAACCCATGTCGCAAGTTTCAAAGTTAGTTCCAAGATCAATCTAAGTTCCACCTATAATATTAATTGAGCAATTATAGTGCATCGTCACTTTTAATTTACCACCATTTATTATTACAATCTACTAACCATAATTTATATTAAGTTTTAGTCATAAAATAAAAGTTTAGACTAGACTTATTATCGAATGCCATAGAATATTATAGAATCGTGCGAAGATATAGATAAAAACAAAAAACAAAAAACAAAAAACAAAAACTTGTTATAGATTCCCTAATTTTTCGAATCTACTTAGCTATAACTTGAAATCTACAAAACTTGTTATAGGTTCCCTAATTTTTCGAATCTACTTAGCTATAACTTGAAATCTACTCATTGAAAGAGGTTTCCCAATTTTTGGAACATAAATTTTACTATGCATACCTTGGAACCTAGAACCGGATAAATTCTTAACAATCCGATTCTTCGATTCTAGATTCTACTCTAAAATTATACTCACCCCTAATTATCACTATCATATCAAATGCCATCACAAAAATGTTACAATTTGCATTTTCGCAAATTAAAAAAGACTTATTTTGACCTTGATTTGAAGTGGCAACTCCACCGGTACTAGTTGAGGTGAGAGAGAGCATGGATGTAGTTGCTTGATGGTTTTGGAAAGCAATTAGTGTTTTTGTTTTTCTTTTACAATTTAATAAATAGATTTAAACCCAAACACAAAATATTCAGAGACAATCAACTCAATTTGATGTAAAATTCACACTACTAAATCACCCGGCCGAACCAAAGTGTCTGTATACTTCTCTGTACGTGCGGCTTTTTTGTCTAGGAAAGCACCCTACGCCTTTTATGTGTGCAATCGACAAAAGTAACTTCGATCTGGGCCCACCCAATATTCTTCTTGTCTCTTAGAGTTGACGTCCATCGTACGTGACCGTTAAAGACGTCGAAATCTCGGTCAACACGTCAAACTTGGATGGAAGATGACGCCACTGTATTTTGCACAATTATAATCCAAGATAGTTAACCGTAAAAGGTAACACCAAATTTTGAACCAAGTCAAAATCGTCCAATTATGACACAATTTAAATTAAAAAATTTATAATTTGCAAATGTAAATTAATAGTATTTTTTTTAGGGATCGGGATCAATCCTTTATTGATTATACAATGAATGACTAAAAAAAATTTCTGTCAACACGCATGCAAAAATTTTCTGTCAACACGCATGCACATCTCTTTTGAACTTCGCGAATAGAGAAATGTAGGACGAGAATAAGAAGAGGAAGCAGGAAATGTAAAAAGAGTGTAATTGGCCGTGGATGGAGTGAGATTTGCTCAAGGACTAGGAGGGGCTCGATGATTTATAAATCGACGATGACGATTATTGTATGATCCAAACGCGTAGGTATGAAATTGGTGAACTCTCTGCGAATGGCCCGGTAGATGGGGGCGGCAGCCAAGTGAAGGTAGTCCCCGAGTCTATGATGGTCCTAGGAGGTGGAGACTATGAAGAGAGGCTAACCTTCTGATTCCGAAGGGCAATACCAACTAGGTTGACAAAATGAAAAGATGAGTTATTTTGGTCGAATATGAGGGGCGTGGTATTTTCTGTTTGGCAATTACTAAGGGCTTCCGACCCAAAGAGTAGGTACCCATTTGATCTCTCACTGCCAGGGATGCTATAGCAGAAGATTCGGGCAAATTCTGATGCTCTGTCCCATTAAGGTTGTGCATCCTCGTCCTAGGCCTAACATACCGGCAGTGGTGCTGAAATCGGGGCTATTATTTTGGCCGCAACTGAAGATGAATATCTAGCGATACTTCGAAGTGACGATTGTTGACACCTAAATTTTACCATTTTATTTAAGACTTAATAGCATAGAAATTAGGGATTAGTCCCCTTTTAAAAAAATTAATTTTAAAAAAATTCGAATTTTTCTATAAAAAAAGAGAAAAAATTGTGGGCCCAGGCCAGGGCTGGGCCTGCCCGGCCCCTTTCTTTTCTTCTTTTCCCTCCCGCACGGGCTTGGCCCATTCTTCTTCTTTCCTTTTTTCTTCCTCGGCCCGGCTCGGTCAACATTCTCCTTCTGCCTTTCTTCCTCCACGCGAGCAGCAGCGATAGAGGCAGAAAAAGATGATGAAGCAAGCAGCGGGGGTCAGAGCAGAAAAAGGGCAGCAAGTCAGCAGCAGCAAGTCAGACGGCAGCAGGAGGGCAGAGCTGAAAGAGGGCAGCAGCAGTGTAGTCAGAAAAAAGGCAGAAAAAGAAAAGACTGAGTGACCGAGAGGAAAACAAAAAGGAGAGAACCTGGAGGAGGACGGAAACAGAGGGTGAAACCGAGAGGGGAGAGATCTGAGACCAGAAAAAAGAGGAGCTCGAGAGGGAGAGTGAGCTGAAAGAGGGACAGCTTCTTCAGGAGGGCTCGGCTGAGAAGAAACCAGAAAGACAGAACCGAAAAGAGAAGAAAAGAAACGGGAAAGAGAGAGAGGAGGGACCCGAGAGAGAGGCGGGGTTTTTCAGACTCAGCGGAGAGAGCTCCAGAGAGAGCAGAGGGAGAAAGCAAACCCAGGAGCATGTGCGAACGCCGCCGGAGTCCGTTCGTCAGCCGCTGTCCGCCGTGACATCTCGCCCGAACCAGGTAGGTTTTCCTCCAGGGGCATTTTTGTGCTGTTTTTTGCGAGGTGTCGGGCCGGAGCTTGCGCCGACCAGTTCGGGTGAGCCCCGGCCCCTGCCGTGCCTCCTTTCACGTCCCTATGCGTACTGGCATGCTCTTTTAGAGGTTTAGGCTCGAGTGGATTCTTGTTCGAGTCAAAAATCATTCGTTTCGACAATGCATACCCCCTGTTTGTTAAAATGCCTAAATGAAGTCCAGAATTTCTCATCGCCGGATCCGTGCTCGGTAGCCTAGTTTCGTGGATGTTTGTTAGTATATTGTGAATCCGCCCTTGCCTTCGCGCTTTTCTTAGTGTTATGACGATTTTGCATGAGTGGTCCGCGTCGAGTCGGGCGGGGGTGTCCCCGATTCCGGCGATGGAGAGCGTTCATGGTCATCGGCAGCCGGCGGCGCTAGGCGTCGGTCGGACGGGACGGCCGACGTCAGAAGATGACATGGCGACTTCCTAAGGGTCAGCGAGGCTCGCCGGCCGCCGGTGTCGTCGGTTCGGGGATGGAGCTCCAGGCGGGCTGGAGCGTCGGGCGTGAAGAAGCTGCAGCAGGAAGTAGACCAGGAAGAAAAAGAAATAAGGAAAATGAGAAAAAGAAAAATTAGAAAGAAAAGAATAAAACGAAAGGACAAAAAAATGAGAAGATGGGGGAGCGTCGGGCTGCATGGGGAAAGCATGCAGAAGTGCACGTGAAGAAGAAAAAGAGAAACAGAAAAGGAATAAAAAAAATAGGAACAATTAAAAGAACAAAAAAATAAAAATAAAAAAACCAGAAAAGGCTAAAAAACATTTTTTTTAAAAACAAGGAGATGGGCTTCGCCTTGGGCTTGGGCACGTCGGGCTGAACTTTTCGCGGGCCGGGTTTTAGCTGGGCTAAAAAAGTAGAAATCAAAATTGGGCTTTTTTCTAAAAATCCGTGTGGACCTTTTCGTTTTTCTTTTGGCGGGCTTGAGGCCGGCCCAGTTCCTTCAGCCCAACCCGGGCCGACGGGATCTGAACCGGGTCAGCGGGGCCGGGTTTCCTGACCCCGTCCGAATCATTTTTTAGTAAAAAAATAAAAAAATTCAGAAAATCAAATAAAAAAATCATAAAAATCCAAAAATTCAGAAAATCAATTTTTTTAAAAAAATATTTATAAAACAATAAAAATTCCAAATTTCAGAAAATTCAGAAAGCTGAAAATTTATAAAAATTTTCGAAAATATACATATTTAAGAAAAAATCGGAAATATTAAAATATTAGAAATTCCAAAAAAAGGGAAAATTTTCAAAAATCCCAAGAAATTTCAAGTTTGTTTTAGAGTTCTCTAAAAAGCTCTAAAATAATTATTGGACAATTTTCTTTTAAAAAGTGTAGGAAAATCATCGGTCTAAAATTGTGCTTAAAATTAAACGAATTTTCATGGCTTCACCTTAGGGTTTTAATCCTCAGATACAATTGCCCTTGACAACACGCTTATGATGCAATGGTTATGGTTTCCCTCTCAATTTTAATTAAGATTGCCATTTATTTATTTTTTAATGCTAGGTGTTTATTTTCTCCTGCAATTTATTTAATATATTTTTTAATTGTTAATTGTTATTTTAATGATTGCGCATCCGCATGATCATCTCACATATTAGTGGATAATTCTAAAATCAATCTAAACTACGTGACCAAAGTCTTTTTGAAATGAACAAGATTAGGTACCGAAAATGCACTAATTGGTCAATTAGTGTAATCAAGTCCCCGACCCTACATTCTCTGGCTGCTTAGAAAGTAAGGTATACTCCCATGCTTTGCTTGGTTTCTAGCCGACTCCAATAGACTAGTGGCAATTCCTCATTTAAAGATTTTCATGAACACCCAATGTCATGCGGGGTATAGGTTTAGGAGAGCCTATGTCTAATGAGAGTCATGGACCTACTCTTTCAACAATACTCCTAAACCTATTTAGATATCATTTTCCCCTCGGGACGGAAAAAATAGGTTGCGACAACGGTGAGTATATCTTAGACGTGGTAACCGTCAGAGTGTGACTCGTTAGCATAGTCGATTGAGTATGTGCATTTCGGTGCAGAGCACCGTGGCTTTGAGTATGTTGTGGACTTGGATGGATCGTACATGGGGTCTTGTTGACGATAGCAACTAGGACAAGGCTCACATTGGGTCCATGTAATGTCACTGCCCGTGTCGAAAATTAGCATCAGGTCGACTTTCAGGGTCCCAAGGCCGATGGTAACCATGAACTCGCCCACTCCGAGAGAGCCACCGTGGATTGGCAGCCGGTCTTCTTCATTGGAATTCCCAGCGGGCAGCGCTCAAGATTGTCCAAGGATGTTCATGGAACGAACCTGCAACTGGTCTCGGAGAAGAATGAGCCTGAAATCACGGGATTGACGGTTAGCGGCAAGCAGTGAACAAGGTCCATGCCTTTGTGCTAATGTCAATCCGTGACCCTTTGCTTGACCGGCAATCAGTTTAAATCATAATTTCATTTATACTTATAGCGATTAATTCATAACACCATGTCAACCATTACTATCCAATAAGATGCATTAGCAAATTCGGAACATGACCCAGAGGATTAAACGTAGAAAATGAAACCTTCGCAAGTAGTTGCCAGTGTCAGCGACTTCATTTCGACAGCAAAAGTGTCATGCTCTTCATGATTCACCATTTCCCTTCCCCATGCACATCTCTTCTCAACTTCGTGACTAGAGGACAGCAGGACGAGAAGAAGAAGAATATGGAAAAAAGTGTAAACGGCCATGGATGGACTGTGATTTGCTCGAGAACTCAACGGAGACTTGAGTACTTATGAATTGACAATGACGATTGCTGGATGATCCAACCGCTTAGAAAGGAAGTGAAAGGGAGGAAATGAATAGTCAAAATAAGCCACGGCAAAAGGTTGGACTGTTGACTTGGAACCTTCAGAAGTCACACGCTCGACCGTTCCGAGTCATTTGCCATGAGAAGTCGCCATGTGATCAACCCGTTATCATGGCAGACTCAGACGGTTAAAAGTACGTTCGATAATCATTATGTTCACGAAAACAATTTAGATGCTCACGTTGCTAATATAATAGTATCTCATGTCAAGTCGTTGTGAATACATCTAATCCAAGCGGTCAAGAAAGACGGGTCGGATCAGGCTTATTCCCGAGGGAAAAAGGCTCTCCGAAAACGATTGAGGCTGTGGACTTTGACTAGAACTCCAGGTTTTAAGAGCGAAACGGGCGATCAACGCAGGGACTAATGACATGATCGATTCTATGTGGCCTAAACAATGAAGTGAGTACTCTAAAATTCGGGACCGATAATCGCATGATAATCGAGTGAAAGGAGATGATTAAACTTCATTATTATTCAAATTGTGAATGTGAACTCAATCCACCCAAAAGATCATAAAAGTACACTGCTGGAGAGCCAACCCCAAAGACACCTCAGGCTACTCGATAACTTGATATTATATAATGCTCCTGGCTCTGGATCTAGCCATCCCCCTTCAGTTGCCAAGATTAAGGAAGGACTAGAAATGGCTAACAAGTCCGTTTCTCTTGTGATCATCTTCTGCATTCTCCTTGGCTCGCACTGCCTTCTCTCCAGGTCATTGGCTGCTCGAATCCTCGCAGGTGATTCTCCAACTGGCACATTTATATCTCTCTTGATTGCTTCATATCCGTGTTCTCTATTCTCAATCCGGTTAGTGAACAGATCATACTCACATGATGTATTCATATGTTAAGTATACATGTCGAATCCCTCTCCGTTTTTCTTTTTCTTTTTTCTCTTTTGCAGATGATTATCACAATTAAATCGGGGTGGTTGGGAGCAAGCCGAAGCGAGATGGCTCGTGGACCGGTAGTAGCTCGCCTTCTGGCGTCATCCCATGGTCTCCGCCAACCTATATCCCTTGTATTGCCATTCGTCCTAATTCGGGGGCCCGTTATAGTCCTTACAGCCGCCTATATCCTAGATAGCGTCCCTGATGGTTAATTCCTGGCCTTTTGATAATTTGGAGCCCTTCACAAAGCAGTGAGCACGAAGGAGGAAGAGAAGATTGCTCCTCTCCATTTACTGGTTTTACTCAGTATTAGTTGGTCATTGATGTATTTCCTCGTATAATGGAATAATCTCAGCTGTTGCATACAAGTATATTTCGTTGGTACACGATGGATCATCTCATTTATTGTAGTAGATCACATCGTTGAATTGTTCTTTGCCATCTCCCTTTGGGATCCATGTTGCCCTCAGTGCTACATCGTCAGGAAACTCAAACCTCTAGCCTCGTCTTGGCCCCGTGCCACCATTACCAGTCATCACCAGGTTGCGCGTCCAGTGGCTTTGATTAAACGCTTGCCATATTTGCAAATGCAGTGATGAAGCATTTTTCTTGTAAAGTGCACCGGTGACACCGAAGACAATCTCAAGACTTGAGAAGCCAACTCCAAAAACCCAAACTGATTTTTCTTCAAGAGGAGGCCACAAAATCATTTAAATTGAACAAGATCTGTGTGTTCAAGAATCATAAGCCATTGTGTCCTCTAGTCCAATTTCCCTAGATCGTATTGTGACATGCTACAACAACTTCCCAAATCATGCACGCTGCCGAATAATGACCAAGTCCGGCCTTCTCCGGTGGGCAAGCAAACCTGCGCATCGCTCATCCGCCAAACCACGGTGTACGGGTCCAAGTTAACATCGGTTTTCTCAAATTGCAGGACCATCTTCAGGCTTTTACACATCCTTCTGACCCTGAAGATCATAGCGAGTGTCCAACAGTGTCGATAAAAGGCCATACGACGGGATAGTTCGACATGTACTTGACAAATTCCGCGCGAACAGCCGAATAAATTGGGGACGGCAGCCGCGGGATGGTAGTCCCGAAGCAATACCTAGTAGGTTGACCAAAAAATAAAAAAGATGGGTTATTTTGGTCGCTTATGATAGGTCTGTGACTGTCTGTTTGGCATTAACGCAGGGCTTCAAGCCCAAAAAGTAAGTACCCATTTGAGCTCTCACTGCCGGGGATGTAATAGCAGAAGATTAGGGAAAATTCCAATGCTATCTGTGAGATTAAGGTTGTGCCTCCTTGTTCTAGGCCTAGTATACCGGCCATGGTGCCGAAATCGTGGCTATTTTTCAGGCTGGCACTGAATCTGAAGTTTGGGAACTTGTACTCCAGAGTGAGGGTGAGTAGATCCCGGACGTGGTAATCATCACAATGTGATCCATTTGCATAGTCCATTGAGTAGGTACATTTCGATGTGGATAATGGTGGTTTTGATGATGTAGTAGACTTGGATGGCTCGAACAGTGGGGGATAGCAACTAGGACAAGGATCACATTGGGTCCAATTAAAGTCGCTGCCCGGGTCGAATGGTCTGGTCAACTTTCGGGTTCCCAAGGCCAATCGCAACCCCAACTCACCTACTCTGGGAGAGCCGGTGTGGATTGGCAACTGGGCGTTTTCGCCATGATACCCAGTGGGCAACACGCGAGATTTTCCTACGATGTTCATGCAACAGACCCACGATTGGCCTAGGATTAGCTTGGAGTTCGCGTCAAGTGGCGACAGGGTCCCTACCTATGTGCCAATGTCAATCCATGTTCCTTTGCTTGAGTTGATTGTGTCATTTACACTTGTAGCGGTTGTATCTTGAGACCACGTCAACCATTTTGATTCAATAATTTGCACTTGGCAATGTCGAAAATGACCCGGTTAATGAACATTGAAAATGAGCCCTTCGCAAGTAGTTGCCGGTGTCACTGACTTCATTTTGACGGCACAAGTGTCACGCTCTTCATGATTCACCATTTTCCTTCCGCATGGACATCTCTTCTCAACTTCGTGACTAGACAAAAGGAGGACGAGAAGAAGAAGATGGAAAAAGGTGTAATTGGCCACGGATTGACTGTGATTTGCACAAGGACTGAGGGGGAGTTTACTATATATGAACTGACAGTGATGATCGGGATGAACCAACCGCGCAGATAGGAAATGGATGGCCAGAAAAGATTGGCCAAAATAAGCCGAAGCAGAAAGGTTGGTCCGTTGACTTGGAACCTTCTCAAGTCATACCCTTTTGAGTGTCGACTTTTCCTAGTCTTTCGCCATGAGAGATCGCCGTCGCCATATCATCAAGCCATTATCATGGCAGCTCGGACGGTTGAAACACCAGTGCAATAATTGCTTCTCCCCGTTTTACTTGTGTTAATCTTGTGCATCTGCACAGAATTATCTTGAAGACTTACTTCATCAGGTTTCCTGGGCGACAGTAAGAACTGAATCGACCAATGAACAAAACACAAGGACAGTCATTGCAGCTACCTTAATCCTGTTAAATACGCAGATCAAGTGAATCTGTGCCGTTCGCTGTAAAACGATGTAAGAAATAAGAGTGGAGGACCCTCGTTGAATGGTCACGAATACATGCAATCCAACGGGTCAAGAAAGGCGACTTGGATCAGGCTTCTCTCGGGGAAGACAGGCTGTCCGATAATGAGTGGAGACTAACGACCCGACCGATTCCACTATATAGTCCAAATAGTAAAATGAGTACTCTGAGAGTCGGGCCCGATGATCGCATGATATGATCATTTGGGTAAATGTTAACTCGTCCACCCAAAGATCGTCGAAGTCGGCAAGTTTGAAATTTGTGGAACTGGGAATTGCCGTGTTGAAGCTTTTTCTTGTCTACTGCTGGGGACCCAACCCCAAAGACACCACAGGCTACTCGATAACTTGATATTTTATAAAGCTCTGGCTATGGGTCTAGACGTCCCCCTACAGTCACGAGAATTAAGGAAGCACCAGAAATGGCTAACAAGTCGGTTTCTCTTGTGATCCTCTTCTGCATTCTCCAGGGCTCGCCCCGTCTTCCCTCTAGGTCATCAGCCGCTCGAATCCTCACGGGTGATTCTCCGACCGGCACATTTGTATCTCTCTCATTTACTTCATACCCTGCTCCCTTTTCTCAATCCGGTTAGGGAACAAATCATACTTGCATTATGTATTCATACATTAAATAGTACATGTCGAATCCCTTCTTTTTTTCCATTTGCAGATGATGATCACAACAAAATCGGGGCAGGCGGGAGCCCACCGAAGCGAGATGGCTCGTGGAACGGCAATAGCTCGCCCTCGGGCGACATCCTGATGACTCCGCCAACCACAGCCGTTCTTATTGGCAAAGCACCGCCGGGGGCAGCACAGACTGTGATTGCACGATCCGGCCAACCAAGCACGCCTGTGAGGACCGTGATTGGGCAATCTGGCCAATCAAGCACCCCGGATGGGGCCATGGTCGTTCCAACAAACGCTAACGGTACTAATAGTGACCAAAATCCTAGACAGCGTCCCTGATGGTTAATTCTCGGCCTTTTGGTAATTCGGCGCCCTTCACAAAGCAGTAAGCACGGAGGAGGAAGAGAAGATTGGTTTTCCTCATCATTTAATCGTTTTACCTGGTATTAATGGGTCATTGATGTATTTCTTCGAATAATGGAATAATCTCAGCTATTGCATACAAGTATATTTGTCGTAAAGTTGACACACGACAGATTATCTCATTTGTTGTAATAAATCACATCGTTGAATTTTTCTTTGCCCTTTCCATTTGGGATCCATGTTAACCTTGGTCCTTCTTTGTCGATAAATTCAAGCCTTTAGCCTCATCGTCGCCCCACACCGCCATAACCAGTTATCACCAGGTTGCGGGCCTAGTGGCTCTGATTTAAAAGCTTGTCGTGTTCTCAAATGCGGTGATGAAGCATTTTCTCATTAAGCGATTCCGGTGACGTGGAAGACAATCTCTAGACTTGAGAAGCCACCGATTAGGGTCGTTAAGTTTATAATCGGTAAGTTTTCTCGTTTTTGTTCGTTAAGTTAGGTTTATAATCAATTATGTTTATAAGTTTAAGTGCATCCGGTGACACGGAATATGATCTTGAGATTTGAGAAGCCACCTGTGTTAAGTTTACAATCTCGAGACTATCTTTGTCCTGATGCTTCATTGGCTGTTGCACCTTGTCTTTATAATCAATTAAGTTTTCTCGTTTTTGTTCTTTTTGCACAATTGGCAGCACCTCTGTTACCACCGATTTGAGTCGTTTGGGTTCTAATGAAATGACCACTTAACTATCATTTTTAATTATTGCAATTACCTCCCCTGTTTTCAGGCAGTTATAATCGCTCTTGGAAACAAGTCAAAGTTGGGGCATGTTAATGACTTGATCAAACCCCTTCTTATCACTAATCCTAAATATGATGAATGGCAAGCTATTGACAATCTTGTTGTGAATTTTGATTTCATGAATCCTTAGATTTATGAGTCTTTTGTGTTTTCTAGAATCTGTCGATGTGTATACTCAGTAAGAAGAACAAGATCATATATCTCAGTTGCTTGCTAGTATTTGACTTGAATAGGAAGATGTTAGGAGACAAATTCTTATGAGTGCTACTCTATCATCATTTACTAATGTCCGTGCCACTATTCAACGAGAAGAAACTCGACAAAGGGTGATGAATATTGAACCCAACCCAGAGGGAGAACTAGTAGAGAGTTCGACTGATGTAGCTAAGGTTGGCAACTAAACTGGCACTAGCACTAGTTTTAATGGCAACAAAGGGAAAGCCTACAGCCGTAATGCCAAGTTTCATTGTTCCCATTGCAGCAAATATGGGCATACACAATATCGTTATAGGGATCTACACCCTCACTTGCAACCTAGTAAGGGCAAGGCTGCAAATAGACTGCCAATCCTTAGGTTGCTGGTCAAGTCACTACTACAATCTTCAAACATCTCCAAGACAAATAGTCTTTGCAACTCCAATAACTAATTGTCAAGGCTAACAAAGCAACCTAGAAAGGGGCTGTATAGATTGAGTGTTGACAGATTAAAACTTTTTCAAAATATTAACAAATCAGTACTCAAGGTGGTGTTCCAAACAAATCAATATATGTGATGTTCGCAAATAAATCTAAGTAATATTAAAAACAGATCACACAAGGGTGTATAATGGTTTGACTTATGACCAAGCTTACGTCCATCCTCCCACTAACAACATTAATAGCAGTTGGGTTATTCTAGTAATCAGCAGTGCAAGTTATGACCGGCTAATGTAGTGCCCTTCACTTGACTATTAAAAATCATCTTTAAATCAATATAAATGTGTGCACTTGTAGTATAATTTCATTAATATAGCCGAAGTAGGGGACTATAAAAGTTTTTTTAATGTAGGCTACATTAATTAAGATTGAAATTTGTCATTTACAAAGTTGGTCTAATAAGATAAGATATAAAGATTATTCATTAGTCAATATAGGGTTGGCTTGTGTGAGCTGAGTAAAGTTTGACCTGTGGCGAGAGAATATATGACTAAAAACTATGTAAATAGTATTCAAGTGTCTCCTTTAACCCGATGCACAAATAACCTCTCATAAGAGGCAGTAATTGAACGCAATTCGTGAGTAGTAATCTCATTGAGCCAGTGATATAGAAGGCAACAAAGCCAACTCAATATATCCAAACTGAAATGTCTTCCTGATGAGGCCACAGAAATCATTTAAATTGAACGTGTTCATCTGTGTGTTCAAGAATCACATGTTATTGTGTGATCTAATCCAATCCACTAAATTGCATACTCACATGCTACACAATTATTTCATACTTTATGACCCAAGAAACGATGTATTTCGAAAAACAAACAAAGAAAGGATTGCAATCTCAATTGCCACAATTACCCTTCCCAAATTCAATCTTTCCATCTTGAACGTTGTAAAGTATGTTCAGGTTCCGCTGCTGCACGTTGCCGATTATGATCAGGTTATTTCTCCGGTTTGGCATGAAGGCCAAGCAAACTTGCGCATCGCTCTCTCGCCAAACTACGGCAGAGGGGTCCAAGCTAACGTCGGTATTATCAAATTGTAGGACCATCTTTGGCAGGCTCACATTTGTCTGACCCCGAAGATCATAGCAGGAGTCCAACAGTGTCGACATAGGCTCTGCAACAGGATAGTTCGACATGTAATTGGCGAACTCCGTGCGAATGGCCAAGTAAATCGGAGGCGGCAGCCGAGTGAAGGTAGTCCCCGAGTCTATGATGGTCCTAGGAGCTGGAGACTCTGAAGAGAGGCTAAACTTCTGATTCCCAAGGGCAATACCAACTAGGTTGACAAAATAAAAAGATGGGTAATTTTGGTCAAATATGAGAGGTGTGGTGTTTTCTGTTTCGCAATTCCTAAAGGCTTCGAACCCAAAAAGTAAGTACCCATATGAGCTCTCACTGCCAGGGATGCAATAGCAGAAGATTCGGGCAAATTCTGATTTTGTCTGCTCGATTAAGGTTGTGTGTCCTCCTCCTAGGCCTAATATACCGGCAGTCCTGCCGAAACCGTGGCTATTGTTTTGGCCGCGACCGAAGATGAATACCCACCGGGACTCCGGAGCGAGGGTGAGTATATCTTGGACGTAGTAGCCGTCAGAGTGTGACTCGTCAGCATAGTCGATTGAGTATGTGCATTTCGATAAAGTGCATCGTGGCTTTGAGTATGTGGTGGACTTGGATGGATCGAACAAGGGGTCTTGTTGAGCGTAGCAACTAGGACAAGGCTCGCACTGGGTCCATGTAATATCGCTGCCCGTGTCGAAGATTAGGGTCAGGTCAACTTTCGGGGTCCCAAGGCCAATGGTAACCACGAACTCGCCCACTCCGGGAGAGCCACCGTGGATCGGCAGCCGGGCTCCTTCGCCGGAATTCCCAGCAGGCAGCCCTCGAGATTGTCCCAAGATGTTCATCGAACGAACCCGCAGCTGGTCTCGGAGAAGAATGAGCCTGGAATCGCGGGATTGATGGTTAGCAGCAAGCGGCGAACAAGGTCCATACCTGTGTGCCAATGTCAATCCGCGTCCCTTTGCTTGACCTGCAATCAGTTTAAATCATAATTTCATTTATACTTATAGCGACGAATTCTTAACACCGTGTCAACCATTACTATCCAATAAGATGAATTAGCAACGTCGGAACATGACCCAGAGGATTAAAAGTAGAAAATGAAACCTTTGCAAGTAGTTGCCGGTGTCAGCGACTTCATTTCGACAGTCTAAGTGTCATGCTCTTCGTGATTCACCATTTCCCTTCGCCATGCACATCTTTTCGCAACTTCGTGACTAGAGAACAGCAGGACTAGAAGAAGAAGAAGAAGAAGAAGAAGAAGAAGAAGAAGAAGAAGAAGAAGAAGATGATGGAAAAAATTGTGACTGGCCATGGATAGACTATGATTTGCCCGAGAGCTCAGAGGAGACTTGAGTATTTATGAATCGACAATGACGATTGCTGGTATGATCCAACCGCTTAGATGGGAAATGAAAGGCCGGAAATGAATGGTCAAAATGAGTCGCGGCAAAAGGTTGGACTGTTGACTTGGAACTTTCAGAAATCACACGCTTTCCAGCGTCGACGGTCCCGAGTCAATTGCCATGAGAAGCCGCCATCGCTATGTCATCAACCCGTTATCACAGCAGATTCAAATAGTTAAAAATAATTTTGGTAATCATTCTGTTCCGAGAACTATTTTTGCCCAGAATTTCATCCAGAAATTATAATAAAAAAGAATCATTTATGAGTGGGATTCTGAAATTTTTTTTTATCTTTTTCAATATTTTTAATATCTTTTCATTTTTCTTTTTTCTTTTCTCTTCTTCTTCCTTCCTTGTGAGGCAAGGTCCAATGAGCTCCTTGGAGGCTCACCTAGCCACCACGAGACTCAACCTCACCCAGCCGGCATGAGATCAACCTCACCTTGGCCTGGCTAGGCCTACCTCACCAGAGCCTCACGGTGGCTAGGCGAGCTTGCCAAACCTCACCCTGACCTAGCGAGCCTCCAACGACCAGTTGGGAGGAGGAAGAAGAGAGGAGAAAAAAATTTTAAAAAGAAAAAAAAGAGAAAAAGAAGAAAAGAAAAGAAAAGAGAAAAAAGAAATATAGGTTAGCTTGTTGCCAAACAGATCACAATTTATTGGTGCAGTAATTGTCGCTCCTCATTTTACATGTACTAATCTTATGCATTTGCACAGAAGAATCTTGGAGAATTAATACATCAGGTTTCTTTTTCATCTACCTGAGTAACACATATTCTCGACGAGGATTAGAACATGTTCGGTAGATAGAAAGGAGCGTGGCTTGAATGACAAACCGATTTCGATTTATGACCCTTTCAAATCTGGGTAGGATCGGACTATCTGTTCCGCAGGAAGAACTCATTATACGGACCAAACGTAAAAGAATCTTTTATCTGTGGCCTTTCCTTTTGCCTCGGCTTGCGAACAAGAAAGCAAAGAATCTTCTGTCTGTGGCCTTTCCTTTTGCCTCGGCTTGCGACCAAGAAAGCAAATTTGACCTCGGCACGCTATATGGCCATCAAATGAGCTTGATGGATTGTCTTCACCCGGCCTCTAAGATGCTTCCTCTATGTATTCCATTGCAAGGAGAACAATCTCTTTGTCGAAAAGCTTTGCTTCTTCCGACAAAAGAGGTAGAAACTCGGTGAGCAGTTTCATTATTTACATTACTGAGATCGGAATTTCCTCTACTTTCTTTTCTCGTGAAGCAAATCCACAGAAAAATACAGATCATGGGCTTCTCTGCTTTGCCTCCAAGTGAAACTTGCATCAAACTTTTCTCTGTGCACAGTTGACGCGGTTTGCGGTTCAATTATATGTCAAGTGAGCCGTCATAGTTGCTGTTTATTACGATCCTTTGACATTCCTCTGTGAACACCTCATGTTGGAACCCAGAATCCTGCTCATTCCATTAAGATTATGGATTAATGGTTTAGTGCCCCATAGATGTGCTTGCTGAATTTCTACTGAAAGGGTACACTAGCAACTGCAGAACGATAATGGCTTGATGCGTACTAATAAGTGGTGGAGTTCAATTGTTATTTCCAACAAGCCATATCACAAGATAAAAGACAGAAAACCACCGAGCAACATGTGGTTTACACAACATGAAAAGCAAAAACATCAACTTAATTCTTCATAGTGTTCTTGCAAAAGTATCACTGCTTCGCTGCTGCTTTTCCACCTTTCCCCTGTATACCACAATCGAAACAGCGTATCGTTAGGTACCGTCTTCAGAGAAACTCTAGTCTTAGACAGTGAAAAAGGATTGTCAAAAGAATTTTCACACTCGACTACCTTCTTCTTAGGTTCTTGAGGCTTTGGCGAAGCCTTCTTTGAACCCGATGACTTGGAAGAGCTCTTGGAAGAGCTCTTCGACGGCCCATCACTAACCTTGGCAGGCTCCTTCTTTGCCTGCCCGAAGAGTTGAGTGCCCACTACTTTCTCGGCCTTTGCTGATGCCATCGTCTTTGAAACTACTGGCGCTGAACTATGTAGTTTTCTTGTGTTAATGCTTCTCTTGTTGCCAAGCGGAGGCACCTAACGTCCTTTATATACACCTACTTTGACAGCAGTAGAATAGGCAACCAATCGAGAAGTGGAATTAGAATCATAGCAAATCACCAACTGAATGTCGACCTTTTGAGGGAATAGGAATAACCAATCTTGACAGCATGATTAGGCAATAGAATCGGATGCTTTGCTACAATCACTCACTGATGATCTTACGCAACAAATGCATATTTTTGTGCCGAATGCATATAATACTTCAACATCTAAATCTATCATGCATCGATACTGTGAAGATATTTTCCCCCCAAAACTAGTTTCTGAGAGTATCTGCTGATATAATAAAGAGAAGATAGAGCATAACAAAACGATTGGCAAAGGGAGCATCCTTGTGAAATGAACCTGGTGTCCTGCCCATTCCGGAGACTAAAAATATTATGTGCTATTCTCTTTTTGGAGCACCAGGTTTGAACACGGTGAGGAGTCAACCTATAAAATACCGGTAGGTGTTACCTGTATGGAATGATTTTTGAAGCTCAAACCATATATATCGTACTCAAATGGAGCAGAATGTAGCCTAAAAGCTACAAACTGTGTTGAGATACTACTTGGAGTCGACTACCTTGTCAGAATCAATGTGAACATCGCCCTCGGAGGAAAATACAACAGCGTTGTCCTCTTTCACGTGCAAACTAGAAAAATGAGGTGAGACAAGAATTCCTTGCGAGTAGGATCGAAAGGAAATCGATAAGAAAAAACCACATCAAGAACATCTCAATGTGAATAAAGAAAAACTCGCCCGGATACCGTGTTCATTGTTAAAGAGAACCCCATCCAAATCTTAACTATAAGGTAAAGGCATCGCAGATAACAATTTGGATGAAGACATGTAGATGGAGGATCTGCAATGAAGACCATGATTTTGCCAGAACCACTGGTTGATCAGTGAAGGAGCACTTGCTATCTGCAGGCTCTTTTGAGGGGTGCATCAGATGCCTTGCTTAAGCATCACTGGGATGCGTATTCCAGCAAAACTATTGAACACATGCAATACATGAACCACTGCATTCAGATTACACTTCGGGAATAAAGTGAAAACACTGTATTGAGGTCATCTAGGGCCAAGCTAGTCCCCTGAGCCCATGTGATCTCTCTGCACCCACCTCAAGCGACACCAGTCAATATCTGGCTTTGGAAATGATCGTAAGGGGGCAACATCCTACACAGAATCTTGAGTTTGAACTTTTTCCAAATTGGATATCTCGAGATGATTTTATTATGCACAATCAGTCTATCCCTCTCACCCATATGATGTGAATACGGGATTAGGATTGAATCAGTTGTGAATCGATCGTCACGGTTGTCAAATGCGAAAACAGAGAACTCAAGCGTTTAGAGAATGATATGTTCTTTAAACCCTTATAATCGAATTTACAATTATCATATGCAACCTATGGCGACTTCAATCACAATCCAGTCAATATCGGTCTATTGCCTTCGATCATCAGATCTAATATGATCTTCATTAATCATCCCGTAGCTTAATTAACAAATAAACCTGAAAAACAATAATCCTCTGTTACCGCCCAGTCAGTGTGGTTGACCCACCCTCAGTGCAATATAGGCCAAAAGCCGATAACCCACCAACATCACGGCCATAGCTGCCAGGTCCTGCCACAAATGATCAAGCCCCAAGCAACTAATCGCCGGAAAATCCACGACTCTGCATAGCCTACCAGCTCCACAATCATACACTTCGTTCACGGAGTACTGCACTCCCACAAGCAGCTCATAGCAGTAGTGACTGAAAGAAACATACTTCAGCCAGGTGATAAAGCTCGGCATGTGCTGTATGTAGTACCCACCCGCCAGTAGAAACACAAGCATCGTGACTGAGGCCAACGTGGTGCCTTGCTTCGCGTCCATGAGGATCGCCCCAAGGGCCAACCCTAGCCCCTGCGACACGAGCACGTTGAACAGGATTATCAAGAGCGTCAGCACGAAGGCCACTAGTGATGGCTTGAGGCCGCCCATCCAGTAGGTGACCGTCACGAAGATAGTGGGGAGCACCAGCTCCATCGGGAGATCTCCAGCAATCCGAGCAAAATAATAGGACGAGAGACGGTACATGCCCGACGACCGCTCCTTTATGAGCATAGGCCGCTCTAGAGGGAATGCAAAGACCGCATTAAACAGAGGAAAGAATCCCCAGAAGATGGAGAAAAAGAAGAGCAGCCCAATCTGTTCATCAACAAAACCAAGACTAAGGATCAGTAAAAGGCTTTCAAAGTTCATCAAGAAAATCATAACTAGCTACGACTAAAGCAACCCTACATGTTCACTTTATGGGAGAGATTTCACTCTGACCAATTCAACAATATTGAAATTTTCGCACTACGAGATTGGAAATCTAATGACCAATTGCTCATTAGGAATTAGATGGTACACAGTCTGTCATAAAATCCGGTCATGATGACACAGGAAGAGCATCCTAGCAGCAATAAGAAGTCACTCCTTGAAATTCCTAAAAGAGAATGATCTTGCAAGACGGAGAACTCTACCTGATCTTGTATATGTGAAGTGTCAGATTTCCACCAAAGCAGACCTGAGAGAACGGAGACTGACATGACCTGGAAGATCCTTAAACCCGAGTACGACTCGTGCTTCCTTTCCCGCAAACCTCGACTGAGCAGCACCATGAATTGCTCCCACCATGATGTCATCCAGAAGGTCTCATCCCCTGCGTTGCAAAGCAGAATAATTGAGTTCTACTAGTTCTGTTAGGTCCTCGGTCTAGGAACTAATTTTTCCAGAAAAACAGATCATCTATTATATCGGTGCTGTGACTTACTTCTGAGAGATGACGTCTTCCTTGACGGATGTGCATCTTGGTCTTGAGAATGTTGGTTAATTTCTGCCTTCAATGCAGGATATAAGTTCTTTTTATATGACGATATAAGAGATTGTTTGATGGAGTTCTGCTCGTCGTGATACTCCAATTTGTTGTGAAATTCCTGCTGATCATCATGCCTCAAATCCGGCTTAATACCTACATTTGTGAAACAAAATTCATTGCTTGAAGGCTAAACAACATTGAAAAAGGAGCCAAAAAACCTTTCACAGAGACCAAAAGATGGTAGAACATTCTTTTGACCAGCTCAGCTTAATATTATTCTATGCCTAAATCTAGATGACAATCAGATGGTAAAAGCACAACAAAAACCACACATTTTTCCATGTAAACAGTCGGGTCAATTGGATTGCAGGATATGACTAGCAGCAAGATAAACGTCTAATTCAGTGAACAGCTGCATAATTTGTGCACCTTATCAGAAACTCACACTGCAGAAACATTTAGATATGTTCTCTATTGCTTGTTCAGTCCGTCTTGATCACGGCCTTTTTATGGCGGGGGCAAATGCATGATCAGTAAAGACTCAAGCAATTCAACTGGGTGTTACTGTCCACACTAATCCTCAACATGCTGGAAAGAATAACACCGGACCGAGCAATTCCACTTAGTAAGGTTCCATATGATGCAGATAGGGAAAACTAGAATGTTTTTTATATTAGTTATGCTTATTCTTTCGCTCATTTTGATTTCTTGATATCCGCTATGTGACCTTGACAAACACTCATCCTTAATTGTTTTTAATTTTATGAAGGCATCCTCCAGGTTTATGAAGTTTACTTTTCACCTGTACTAGATTTGGATTTGAGACACCGTTCCTCCTTAGATTAAATAATTAAAATAGAAAGAAAGAAGAAAAAAAAGATGACATTAACTAATCATAAAACATCAATGAAGTATGACAGAAGCTAGCAAGAATATTTACACACGTTCATCCCCAAATCGTGCCTCTTTAAGTTTTCTAAAAAGCTTGTTATCTTTAGATAGGAGAAAAACGTGACATGCACGATTGTTCCATCAAGACATACAACAGAATGCAACAGCAAATGAAATCTTCAACAGAAAAGGATACAAACACATACCATTAGCAAGATCAAGCAGGAAATCGGCCGGATTGACGAAATCGAACCCGGGCAAGTACCCGAGCGACCCAAAGTACTCCATGACCTGGCCCACGCTGCCGCTGTAGATTGGCCACCCTTCTGTCAGCACGACCACCTTATCAAACATCCGGTACAACCTGCTTGAAGGCTGGTGGATGGTGGTCACCACGGTCCGCCCACCCCGGGCCAGCGCCCGCAACTGGGCCACAATTCGCTGGGCTGTGGTCGAGTCGAGGCCTGAGGTGGGCTCGTCCAGCAGCAGGAGGCTGGGGTTCACTAGCAGCTCGAGCCCGATGCTGACCCGCTTGCGCTCGCCGCCGGACACACCGCGGACCAGCGGCCCGCCCACAACATTGGTCCGGCACCGCACCAGGCCCAACTCCGCTATGATCATCTCTGCCTGCTCAACCTTCTCTTGGCGGGTGAGCTCTTTGGGCAGCCTCAGCAGGGCGGCATAGGTCAGCGTCTCCAGGACGGTCAAGTGGGGATACAAAACGTCATCCTGCGAGACAAAGCCGATCTTGCGCTTGACAGAGCTCGAGAAAAGGTGCCCGTTGTAGGTTATGGCGCCAGTGATCTTCCCAGGCAGCCGGCCGGCAAGGGCTGTCAGTAGGGTAGTCTTGCCGCTCCCAGAGGGCCCAAGCATCGCTAGCAGCTCTCCTGGCCGGGCCATGCCGGTGACACCATTCAGGACGTTCCGGGTCAGTTTGGGCTCGTTCGGGGCGCAACAGCTGCTCCTGTTGGTCTCAAGCTTGATGTTGTAGCCAACGTCTTCGAACTGCGAAGAAGTTTAACGAGGCTAAATATATTTTCTATATCGTTTCTCTCGATTTTCATTGCGAAAACTATTGAGAGCACACGATCATCGAGTGCAACCATTCACAGAGAGAGTTTACCTTGAGAGTGATGGGATATAGAGACCGGCGGAGGAACGAGAATTTGACCGGGGCGGGAGGTTCGTCGGCATCGAGGGGCGAGCCACACGGGGACGGGCTCACATTGCTGGAGGTGAATGCTGGCTCGGCGTGGACCGAGACGTTGTTTTCATTGCGGCTCGGGATGACGACGACCGCGAGATCGGTTTCTTGCTGAGGAGGCATTTGCATCATTTCAGGCGATTGAAGAAGAGGAAGAAGAGAGAATGGTGGAGTCGAAGAAGCTCAGAGAAGGAGAAAAGAAGAACACGATTGTTCTGAATGGCCCTGAAAGCTATGAGAGAGAGAGAGAGAGAGAGAGAGAGAGAGAGGAAGAGTCACATGCAAGGAGGAGTGGGTGATGTGAGATTGTAAAGTGAAGGAAGGCACGAGAAGCGAAATATGGTTTGGGGGAGTTCATGATTCTATATAAAGCCATGGAGCTACTAGTAACAGTGCTCGACTCCAACCCCCCCAAAACCCAAAAAAGTCAATTATAGTGACTTTATTGTCTCTTCCCATACAATTACACAAGGAGAGAAATTTGTAGCCAATAAGGTTAATCCAAATCAATATTGTGGGTTGCAAATTTTGTCCACCACATAATACTTTTTAGGATTAATGTCGTAAAAAATTACAAACCGGATACATATGACAAATTTATCACAAATTAATTCTTGATCACCAAAAACTCTAAATTATTACACTTATGATAAATTTATCATCCATTAAGTTTTCGTTAAATTTTACCCTCAAATTATTGAGTTGGATGATACATGGCAGTTGACGAATATAACCATTTTACCACCCTATATGATGGCTGCGTTGATACGCGCTCAGACCTTCTTCACGGTAGGCCGAGAGTTCAAACCCCCAGGTTAGCATACCGGCGCAGCCACTAGTGGTCTTAAGTGTGGCGCTGTGGTGGTGGGTCCGCACTAGCGCCGCCCCAGGTTTACATTGCCGGCTTCCGGCTGTTCGGCGGTTTCTGGGTATAAAAAAAAAAAAAAAAGACGAATATAACCATTTTGGGTTTTACCCTCCACTTGTCATAAATGTGCTAATTTGTGATTTTTCGTGATATTAATTCAATTTAACGAAAACTAACAAAGGATAAATTTGTTATAAATATACCATATTAAGGTTTTTTGTGGTCAAAATTAGTTTCGGATAAATTTATCACGGATATACTAGTTTGAGTTATTTTGTGGTACTAACTCTACTTTTAATACATCTTGGTAAATTATGTACATTATGTTAGAAGCGCGCATTAGAAAAGCCAACTATGATACTACTCCAAACCATGTCAATTTCTCTATGGAGATTTTGTAAGATCACTACAAAAATAGAAGATCCCGAGTTTAAATCTTTTCGGACCTTTTATTTGCCTCCTCGAAGTCTAGCTTAAACATGACGGAGTATTAGAATTTTAAATGTTAAACTATGCCTCCATATATTAGTTTAAGCATTTAAAATTGTTGCAATTGTGCCATAAAATCTTACACGGTATATCCTATTTAAATTCTTATGTGTATACTATCTATCCAGTAATGTGATACATTGTCGTGGATGATGATATATCCATCAACTCTTAACAAATTAGAAAAAATACATCAAATGGTTATCAAAAGATTCAGTAAAAAAATTGAAATATGTGAAATTGAAAAATAATTATGAAGAAATCACCAGTCTATAAGTAGACAAGTGCATATGGATAAGAGAGAAGAAATCATTCAACTCTCAAGAAGGTCCTGACAGCAAATAACTTGCAAGCAGTTTCCTTTCCAAATCGATGGCACGAAGGTGAGGGAGGATTCAGAGAAAAAGAGGAAATTTCAAGAGGGGGGATGTAACATTCTTGCTTTAGGCTTTCGTGTTTTCTTTTACTCATATTATCTTACATGTTTGAAATGTTATATGTATTTATAATATGATTCAATATATATTGCAATCTTATGTCTTGTTTTTTCCTGTAACTGGAGGACATACCAACATTGCAAAATTCGTGTCCATTTTCAGTAAACTTCACATAAAGTATCATAAAATTTGATTGATGTGGATATTTATTCTACTATAGTTTTCTACATATTATTACTCTTACAAAAATTTATGTCAACGCTGGTACATGGAATAATATGACAAGTATAACTTTTGACCCATGCGATGCACGGGCATCTTGCTAGTGTTTACATATTTCTTCGACCCTCTTTTTGCATTAATTTATTGAAATTGCAGTATCAATGCCTTCACAAAGCATCTAAGTGACTTGATTATTGAGTCCAACTGTCCAAGTATCAGCCCCTGCAATGACTAATCAGGGATCAATTATTTAGGTCGATTGCCATTCTAATTCTAAAGGGGAAAAAGAAGCTCAATCGAGTCAACATGAATCGATAATATAAAATAGAAAAAAAAACATGCCAGTGGTCTGACTTTTTTTTTATATCAAACAATTCAATTTTCAGAACATATATTCAAATAATGTAGAATCCATTCGTACAAAATCAAACTAAAGTCACAACGTGTATTTCGACAAGAAAGTTAAAAAATATATTTTTAAATTTTTACTTTGACATTGACTTATAAACCTGCTTGGAATCGAAAAAAAGGCTTACTGCTTTTACTTATGACTTTTTTTTTATAAGTCATAATTGAAAAAAAACGTTTCAAAAATGTATTGAGAGAATTATATATGATTGAAAGTTTGATTTTTGAGAATACATATAAAATTTGTAAAATACAAGAAGTTATTGAAAGTAGAATTGGTGATTGAAACAATTAATCTTGAACTTACAAGCCTTCGAACAAGAGAAGATAATATCAGACAATGCGAAGTGGCAAGTAAATGATGACCAAAATCAGAGCCATACCATAAAACTAGACGTCACCGAAAGTACGATTGAGGAGGATATAGCGATGACTTAAGTTCCACTTCCATTAAACAAAAAACAAAAAAAACAAAAGTGGGTTTCCGAAATGCAGATCCTACACACAAACTTGAACAGTATGCTGATTAGATTATGTTCTCAACAACACTAGTGCTCTCAAACTAATAATCTAATACAACGGATTGTAATAAAGAGTTTTCTGGGGTATTTCATAATCATACTTAATAAGAAAATATTTCGATTTTCTATACACTAATTACACAGAATGGAAAAATGATACTGTATACGAAATTGCAGATATTCCTTAAACGGGTGCTTAGCCAGTGCCTTCTTTTCTAATTACTCTAAAAGCCCTCCATGATTTACCGAGTTAAGGAGGATTGAATTGACAAGATTGGACTTTGGTCTTGTAATTAGGGCCTCCGATGGATGAGAGCGGAGCACAAATTCAATACATGAAGATTAGATCACGAGGATGATGATTTTTAATGAAAAAAACCGAGGTTTCTCTATTCAAATCTTCTACAAGCCTGTCGATGCAATTTTTACTGCAAAAGTTCCGACCATAAAAAGGAGTGTCATAACTCTCACAACCGCGACACTTCCAGAACTGCAACACCTTGTAGCAGTTTCCAGTACGTCACCTCACCGGGTTTTACGGTTCTTAACTTTACAACATACAATCAAGCATTGAGTTAAAGCACTAAAACCAGCACAACGACAGCACGGAACAACTACACCAAAACGGCCTCCGCGTATATTGCGCTGTTTTTTGAACTTTTGATGACGATGATGCGAGAAATCTACTCGATACCGCGTGTACTCAATTTGTTGTAAAATCTTGTCCAAAAGAGACAGCCCGGGAAAACGAAAAGGAAGGCACAAAAGAGTCACGTAAACAAGATCCAACTTTAGCTACATGTTGCAGGTTGGTGGAGACAGATGCTGGGCATCCAAAGATAATATATGCAAAAAGAATAAAACGTTGTACTTGAGCATAATAGCTCAAATAGCGGGGCACATGGAGAATATATGGAGGAGCAATGCATTAGAATTTCGCAGATGGGTGTGCACAACTTGCCTTCGGAGCGGTGTTACGAATTTCGCTTTGATATTTATATGGACCCAAGAACTTAAATAATCATCTCCAGCTCGCACATTCGCGTTTATAAACCATCTCAGTGCATCACTCTCAATAACCCTAACATATATTCCGTACACAGTTCTGCAATATCTCGGGATAGACCAAGAATTAATGAAATGAAAAAGCAGTGAACGATATGATGGCAGTCATATTCAAAGTGTTGTGACTGAAACAAAGCTCTAAGCTGGCCCATCTCTCTCTCTCTCTCTTTCTCTCTCTCTCAACGTTTGACAGAAGGCAAGGGTATCTTCTTTCGTTGGGGGGTGGCAGAGAAAAGAGAGAAGTGCTCGGTTCTTCATTCTTTCCTCTTCTTTTTTCTCCCTTTCCTTTTGATAATTATTCATTCTTTTTCATGTGTCGAGTTCCGATTCCATGGAAGAGATAATGGGGAAGAGACTGTGTCGCCGTTTCCTGTGGAAGGTGGTGGTGTCGCCATCGATTCAAAGCCACTCAACTTTTGACTTTCCCCCTTTCTTAATTTCTTCTTTCGGTCTTTCGGGTGGGACACTCGCATTCTCTCCTATTGCATGGAGTTACGTCCGCCCGCGAATTACTTCTTGTCCTCCTAAGTGAGATTGAACATAATGTGCGTAAGCTGGTTTCAATTTAGTGCTTTTGGTTCATCTTTACGATGGATTATTCTAGTCAGCAAAGGCTGCATTAGTCGCGTGGAGAGACGTAGCAATGAAAGATTTTGGGTGACGCGCACCAAGGTCGAATTCATTGCCATTATTCTATGTCTTGTGACTGATGAATTGCACCACCGCATGCCTTTCTATTTTTATTCATCTTGTCTTCTGCATTTCGTAGGACAGAACGAGGCATCTCGAATTTTTTTAGGCAAGAGGACTGTTTAATGGGAAAACGCATTAGATTACCCGACGCAAAGATTTTCCCTAAAGAATCGGCATTGTGTAAATGAAAGAAGGGAAAAATACCAAAAAAAAGTATTAAATATATTGTATTTATGTCAATTCAATATTAAGCATTTCAATTGTGTCAATTAAATCCTAAAATTTCTGATAATTTGCTAATTTAGTCTTTTTGATCAACTTTGGCCGGAAATTGCCAACATGAATGCCAGTCGTCTTATGTAGCATGACAAATATTGACTTGGACAATTTTTTTTTAAAATGAATTTTTTTTATTTTTTTTATCTTTTTCCTTATTCCTCCACCAACCGTCATGCCTCAACAAGGGTCGACCTCGTTGACCTTGAGGGAGCCTCCAACTCACCAACCTCAAGACCATGGCTAGTGAGGCTCGAGCTCATAGATCTTGGTGAGGCTCCATCTCACTAAATCCTAGCGAGGTCAACCCTTACCTATGGTCAGTCATCAACCATTGCCAAGACCCAATGACATGAGGAGGAAGAAGCAAAAAGGAAATGATTAAAAAAAATTATTTTTCGAGGTTAATATCAAGAAAAATCCAAAACTGGTACACCTATAATAAATTTACCATAAGTTAGTTTTCATTAGATTTAATGTCAAATTGCTAAGTTTAATGATATATACAGTTGACAGGTGTACCAGTATGGAGCTTTATACTTTATTTGTCACATGTGTATCAATTTGTGATTTTCTATGGTATTCATCCAATTTAACAAAAATTAACGCAAGATAAATTTGTCACAAACATATCAGTTTGGGACTTTTGATGGTTAAAATATTAATTTATGGTAAATTTGTCATAGATATACCAATTTAGAGTTTCCATAGTCAAATAATTAGTTTAGAGTAAATTTATTAAATGTATACTAGTTTAGGGTTTTTTGTAATATTAAGCTTTTTTTCTAATTATAAAACTTGTCCGCATCAACATTGGTCGTATCGTGTAGAACACGGGTATCCACTATAACAAATTCCAGCTAAAATTAGCCAAAATGACTAAATTGATAAATTATCAAAAAGTTTATGACTAAATTAGCAAAATTGAAAGGTTCGAGTGTACTAAAATTAGACTTTTTTGGTAATTTTCCAATGAAAATCATAGTAAATTTGATGAATTAATGTAGATTAGTTTCAAACAAGAAAAACTCAAAACACTCATCTTGAAATGATCTTTTGGGACTGCATCATGCCATTATGACAACCAAGAAAGTAAAGAATGATGCTTGTAAAGCTTGTTTCAAAGTGAGGTGTATTTCGCATTATTAATAGAATATGATCTTCTTCTTTTTTCCGAAATATAGGCATGGCATCATTTTAATAATATCTGTGAAAGAAAAAACTAACGGATAATGCATCCCAATAATGCATATCAAATATAAATCCCACAAAAGAAAAAGGCTCTCGAACTTCCAAGAGTAATCAAAACTATAGGATAGGTAATCTCATTAAGTCAACATTGCTTAAAAATATGGTGATTGTCTCCAATAGGACACTTCCTTTGGATGCTAAGTGGGAATATCTAATAGCCTTTTTCTTTTTCGTGGGTCTCTTGCTTTTTTCCTTGGCCCCTTTCGTTGTGAGTCACCAAATAGAAATTGGGTTCTTGATGCACGAGCGCCAAGTGTCCAGCTTTTTTCCCTTGAGGGACAACTAATCAAAGCTCTCCTTTAGAAAAAAACCCCCCTCTTTTATCTTTCTTTCTGAGCCATGAGACCCGAAAAGGATGATGTGAATTGATACACGTCGCGACTTCCAAGTGATCGTGCTCACTTTCTATCTTCTTCCTCCGCCTCCTCCTCCTCCTCCTCCTCTCTCCTTTACCCCACATTTCATGTTTTCCTACAGTCCCATGCTATTGGCTCATCTGGATTCCTATGCTAAATACCATTTTTCAGGATGGCAATTCGCTTTATTCGTTGATTTTGAGCTGAAAGAAGCTTACGCGTCATCATGGTTTGTTTATTCCTGTGGTCTTTTAAAGAAGGGATAATTTACATCTCGAATTCTTCTTTTTTTTCTTTCAAATGGTCAACATATTGGCAATTTAGTTAGGAGATCAGATAGACTCACAAAAAAAAAAAAATACTGACTTTAACACGGAACGTATGCAGAACAAATGTGTACAAATGCGTGTGCATTGGCAAATTGGCAAAAGTTTTAGAACTAAATTGAAAAAATTGAAAAGTTTAGAAATTGATTCTTGTCACACAACCGGTTGAGAACTTTTTTTGATAATTATCCCTCCTTTTGCCTCGTCATAGAAGACAATTCCATGGAAAGCTTACTCTATTCGCACGTTTTTTTACGACTTTATGATCGGATTGAAAGCCACAAAAAGGAAAACATAATCTCTTCATAAAGCAATCGACATTACGTAAAAAAGCCGAATCTCGTATTGTCAGCCAGATATTTGCTTCAATAAAGGTCGATATTGATCCTTATCCTCAATATGACTTTCAAGAACCTTTACCTTAGAAATTTTCACCTTCCCTGTCAAAAATGTGACCACCTTCAAATGAATTGTGGCCTCATATTTTACTACATGTGGCTCCCAAAAAGAAAGTTATGATAGTGAGATTATTGTTCATCCTCAATATGACTCGAGATATCGTAGTTAGACGCCACATTCATCGTCGGTGGCCCCTCCCTCTCAATAGTCGATTGTGATATGCGTAATTTCTCTAAAATCTAAGGGGATTTTGGTTAACTAGAGAAGATCTTCATCCGAAATTCAAATGATTGTCCAGTCATGCGTCATTCTCCGAGAGACGAAAAGAAAAGCGAGAGATGCAAATTGAATTTCTTGTGGTTGGTTAGAGTTGTAGGAGGAAAGTATTAACCACTACCTTTTCTTTTTCCTTTCCCTTTCTATTTTTTTTTCCCCTTTTGAAGTACCCGACACAATGGAGACATAAACAACCATTAGAGTATGGACAAGGAACAGTGGATTTTTCTTTGGCATGAGAAGTCAGCATTAGCAAGGCCAGTGTCTTACCCAGAATCGTATTCATCTCATTGTCCCGATTACAAAGACTCCATGATTTGTCACGTTACGTCTCCATAGCTTCTACTGCAAAACAGTCACTACGACTTGGGAGTGTGTCAAAAAGCGGCAAAAATCACGAGTCGCTGTTCGACCTAATGGACCTGAGGCGTCCTTTAATAAAAGACAACGTGGAGTGCGAGATCGACCCATCTTCCCCTCTCAGTGCTTCTCACCATGCTGTACAATAATGGTGTCCTTGCTCGTGCCCAAAAAAGGAGATTATTCAGAAGATGCCATCATTTTCATAGATTTCCTAATGTATTCTCTCGTAATGGGCTGGCCAAAAGTATTGGTGAATTTGACACGTTAGTGAAGAGCCCCCGCACAAAAACAGCACTTTGGTTTGTTTTCTGTTTTTCCAATGTTTTGTCGCTCTTGCGACGCTTCGACGACAACAGGCAAACATGCGACTTCGATAGTAGGAAACTCCCCCACCCACTCGGGTGCTTATCTGCTTAACAGCACCTCTCCTTTTCCACGAGAAAGCGATTTCGAATGTTTAGGTCTTTGCTATAATCGAGAGAGATATGCGCCATGGAACAAGGCTCAAGCAATTTTGGCGTTTGGCGGGAGCTAGCTCCTTTTCTTTTCTTTTCTTTTCTTTTACTGGAGGGTACGATAGAGGAATAAAAGAAGCGAAAAATCGAAGCCTGTACTTTCTTCCATGACGGAACTCGCAAGTAAACTGGCATCACATGAAAATTGGGGAGAAAAGAGATACCGCTTTATGTGCATTGAGCGCATGATATCAAACCCTAGGGCTTATCACGTAAGTTCATCTTTTACACAATGCCAGACCAGATGATATTCCTGAATCTTTTTGTTCCCCAAACGTTGCACGACAGGTAGTCGAGTCCAACGTGGACATGGGAAAGGCAAGCAAAGATGGAAATGTCTGGAATATTTGATCCCAGTTTGTGACATGAAGGTACATCATGCGACGACATCGTCAAGGATCGATCATGCGCCGGGCGGATTTCTCAGGTGGTCCACCGCCACGTCTAATGGGACATGTACTAGCCCTCCGTTCTTGACATAGTTCAGATACTTCTTTATCGTTTTCTTTCCTTCATTCATTTTCCTTCCCCTGCTTTCTTCCTCGCAATATCTGTGGGATGGAGAGTTTGTTGGGTATTTGTTACCAATGCGTGTTAAAGAGGTATTGTGAAGTTGGATGTTAGAAAGGACCGCTTAAAGAGGTATTGTTAAGTTGGATGTTAGAAAGGACCGCGCACTCAAGACTACATTCGCGAAATAAATGAAAAATGACTTACAAACAGAGAAAACAATACATCAGAATTTACATAGTTTGGTATGAATGTTGACACTTACTCCATGAGAAAAAGTGAAGCGATGGTTTAATATTTAATTATTTTATCATTCCCCTCTCACACTTAATTTGGTCTTTTTACCTAATACTATGTATGGACATATTTAATTGGGAAAGCAAATGAGATTTAGAAACATTTGAATTTAAGACCCTCAACTCTAATATCAATTGTTCTAAAAATTTCAGCTGTTAGATAAAGACATGGCTTATTAATTAAATATTCTAATGTCCCCCTCATACTTAGTCAATTCTTTTTGCTTAGTACTAGATGTAAAAATGTAATATTAAACTATTAGATAAATATGTTGTTTAATATTTAATTATCCTATCACTCCAATTCACACTTAGTCTAGTTTTTTTGCGTAGTACTAAGCATGGACATATTTAATTGGGAAGGCAAATGGAGCTTAGAAAGATTTGAACTAAGAACGTCAAACTTTGATACCATGTAAGATTTTGTAGAACTACAGTCATTTATTCTAAAAACTTAAGCTATTAGATAAATGCGTGATTTATTATTTAAATATTCTAACATAAACAATAGAAAGTTCAAGTATGGATCAAAAGCTCTCTCACACAAAAGCTCTGATCTGATTACTACCAATCAGTCCTTACAGTGTTTCACTCAATTCTCAAACGTTTGCCTCACGAAACTCTCAAAGAGAAACCTTAGAAACACCCTCAAGAGACTCAAATGTGTAAGTGAGAGTTATATCTATCGAGTTGGCAGCATCTCCCCAGCACCTAGGCTCAGGTCTAGTGTGCTCGAGCATTTCCAGGCTCCAAGTCGGGCGCTTGGCCTCTTTTCCCCGAGCACCTGGCTAATGGCCCTGTCCCTCGGCATATGGCCCGACTACTTCCCTAAGTGCCCGACCAAGTGGCGCATCTTTGCCTAGCACCTATCACATCTTCAATTTCCATCTTATGCTCCCTCAGATTCCTCATTAAACTCATACTCGGGCATATCTCGGAGCTTCAATCCTCACTGGGGTCGATAGCCAAGGTTCAAGACATACTCAGAAGATGTAAAAGTATGCTGCTCGACATCACGTATTTTGTTGTCTAAATACCTTGAAATTTAGTGGACAACTTCCTAGAACTAGAAGCAGCTATTAGACGTTGCAGCTCTGGGTTCACAACCGTTAAGACTAGCACTGGTAAAAAGGTCGTAACATTTGATTCTATCGTGATATCAGAATTAGAGATTTCAAATTTGATTTCTCGTAGTTTTCCTCATTTTGACTTATTTTTCGGTTTCTTTATTTTTACTTATTGAGTTTCACCCAATGGCGAAAGCAAAAATCTAGATCAGGGAGCAAGAAAAAAATAAATATAATGTTAAAAGTATTATCTCGATAAGGATAAGAAAATAAACAAATTTCATGCTAAATTCAATCTTGTATTAAAGGCAACACTGAGCCTCAACCACTTGGGGAGGGAACCAGCCCCCGGTAAGTCTATCGTTGCTGTCCACAATTCTCGTGATCAACGCTTATGTGTACCCATGCTATAAGGACACGATCCGATAAAAGACCCTTTCGAATTTATCATGCTCTATCTTACGTTTAGCAAAACAACGCAATGGGAGCAAATAAGTAGAATCCGAGCTTATTGTGTGTGTACTTTTTCTTCGGACCAAGTATAAAACAGATGATAATTAAAAAAAATTAAATGAATAACTCGAAAAAGAAGGAAAAAAAAACATTGACAATCGCTACTAATGGTCACATCAATAGCCTAAGCAAGGTGACCACTACGTCGTGGTCGCCAACCATCAACCATTACCGACGGTGTATGTTATAATGACTCTTTTTTAAACTTGCGTCATCCTATTAAGGCGAGACAAATTTATCACGATACAAACTTTTCGCCAAGTCGGTCGGGTCCCCATCCAGATTATCCAATCCAACACGGCTGCTCCGAAGTAAACAGCCGTCCAGGGCTACCTTACAAGCTATGCCCACCCATCACTAAGGCGAAGATATTAAGCACCGACTCGTCCAACAACGCATGTTACTAATTACCGAATCGAGCCTTCAATTATTAACTCCACTCTCTATCTTCCTAGCATATCGTGTCCGTACGGACAAAGCACAAATTCGACACGTTTTACTCGCAGTTAATTAATCAAAAGAAATATTCTCTCCTCATTTAGAGGTAGATATAACCAGCAACATCTGCGCCGATGCTTTCGGCCCATGAAATAAGTGATTTCTTTGTGGCAGCGCTCCACTTCCACACATTATCATAAGATATAACATAACATAATATATACATATATATATATGTATATGTATTTGCTAATGTTAAAAAATTCAATTAAAAAACTTGAGTTGATAAATGGAGAAAAATCACATGAATATAAAGAGTATATAGGAGTTATTATCAAGTAATATATGATAATATTCCAACACCCTCTCTCACGTCAAGTGAGATTAGAAGCGACACGTGAAATTTGACTGATAATGATGGATGCATATATCCAAAAAGGTAACACTAGCTTCAATATTATATTAAAAAATCCAACCTAACAATTTAAACTTTCGAAATAATTGACAATGATCCATAAAGATCTCACATTGTGTCATATCATGAGATCTTAAATTAAAATCTTTTCCAAACTCCTTATTTGCCTCCCATTTTAGTCTCAGCCAAAATTTAGATTACACTTAAAGGAGAGTGTTAGAATATTTAACTATTAAATTACATCATTATTTAACTGCTTAAATTTTTAGTATAAATTATATTAATTCCATAAAATTTCATTTCTAATTTGCATATTATCATATCAAATTGCCACTTTGAGCCTCAAAAGGCTAAAAGTGAAGCATTTATTAAATCAACCACATTAGCATCCGGATACGAAACCTCCCCCCTTTCGCTTTCGTCCCCCTCAAGGCCTCACTACCTTTTAGCATCGTCTTGGCTTTAAATCTTCCTTGCTTTATCATGCTCTCTCCCCAATACAATAAACCTCGAAAGCCGCTTTAAGCAGCGAATCGCACACGAGGTGACGTGCTGGGTGATGCTGGCAAATTGCCTATGTGGCGGGTCGAGGATCTCGGAATCAAAGTGGAAGGGGGCTTGAGTTGGCTTTCGGTCCACTTCTGATGCTAGTGGTCCCGAAATCCCATGCGACGGTGGGATCGACGATCATGGATCACACGTGATCATCGGTTCGCCTTTCGTTTTAATGTCGAGAGGACATCATTGATTGTGCTGTTGTTCCATCCGTCTAATTATTAACCCTTAGTCCTTTCATCTGCCACCTATGTACGATAATACCCCATTTTTTAACATCCGTTCTCCTGCCTTTTCCCCCGCTCTTCGTCGGGGGTTGACTTAATCGCGATCAAATGATGATAATTGCATTATACGGCTGACCGCCTTGCACTAATGATGGTTTTTCAGGATCACTTAGTGGAGGCAGGTGATGATGCACATTGAGTTCCGGGAACCATGTTACAAGAGTGGCTCTCTTGTCGACTACCCAAGATAAGGAATGTTATGATTTTTCATGCACTAATGTTTTCGGGACACATGTACGGTTAATGTCTTGAAAGTCCAAAGGTTTCACATTAAGTAATCTTGACAAGTGCCTTAAGGTGCACTCAGTCTTTTGATCTATGTCAGTGGTTGAACACATTATTTCAATTTGAAAAATCACTTATTAATTTAGACTATCTTCCACACATATTAACTTTGGAGTTATTCCCTTTCTCTATCAATGGAACCTAATCGACAATTTGTCCTTGCTCATGGAGATCAACCGAAAGGTCCAAATACTCAGAATCAATGTTAAAACAAAACATTATACATAATACTAATTAAAATCGACTAGAAAGTTGAAAAATATAGATATATGGAATTAAAGAATGAAACTCTATTTGAGGAGAGATAGAGTTGAGTTGGTCATCAAAGGCAATTCGATTGTCATCTTGGTTTGCCCCTTCAAATCCTTCAAGATCATATATTATTATATCCAATTTTTAGTCTTAGAACAAGTTCCAACCCAGTGTAAGAGGGAAAGTTATATTTTGATCTTAATCCATGCTTTCATTTAAAAATTTTGATATTTCTGTTGCAAAATAATGCAATATTCCATGATTAACATACTACATAAGGTTCCATAGTTACTAATTCTTTCCACATCTAGATATGAAAATCATCATCAAAACTATATGTATATAGATTAACAGTAAGGACATAAGCATCTTTCATTAGGACTACTATTAGACTAGAGTTGAGCAGGCGCTAAACACACTCGCAAAGGTGAATAAATATGTACAAAAAAAAAAATAGTATATTGAAGGTTGCCTAAAAAAGAAAAGGGTAGTTTTTTTTTTTTTTTTAATGGAGACGATGAGTTAGAATAGCTATTCTTTGAAAGCAGCAAGTGGATGTTTTGGTTGTCGATAGAACCTTAAATGTTAATTTTTTTTCTTAGTATTTTGTTAACGTTAGTTTTGCAATGATTATAAAGTGAGTTAATCAAGTGCTTTGACTCACTATTTAGAAGGGACATTATTCGGTATCTTACACAGTCACCCTCACAGGAAACCAATTTGAATTTCAACTACGATTTAGATCCATTCTTACCGAAACCAAATTTCCCTTGTGTGCCATATGCGCTTAGGCTCGACTCTTTCCCATTTTTATTTCCAATGTAATATTTGTTCGTTTCCATGTAAAAGCAAACTCTCCAAATTGGAGATCAACCACCAAAGAGATAAGCACCAGTTTTGCTTTCATCTCCTTAAAACAAAAGGAAGGAAGAAAAACTTTTGGTATAACTTGAGGTCATCGGTGTCTAGATGGATTGATTAAATACCTATAAAGAAGCGAAAATGGAACATCTTATCTCTTGATTTGAACCGACCTAGCCGACTCTACGCTTTTTGGGGATTGAAGTAGGCTTGCTCACTCTAGTCATAACTGTGATATTGGGAAAAGAAATTAGTCTATGACTTGTCAATGAGTTGCAAACAAATCACTTCTTTCTTTTTATAATTAGACGGCTGTAAGAAGTCCATAGAATATCTTGTACATCTCATGAGCTTAAATCCGAACTATTAGTCTATTTAGGTGGTCTTAAGTCAGAACAGTTTTTAGGTGTCTCATAATATTTGAATGAGCGACTGAAAATCCCCGATATCCTAACCAATTGTACCAATCCTGAATGATTAAGAATCACCTCAAAGTCTTTGAAGGTGCAGAACAATGTCGAGCGGCACCTCCGAGAGTATCCAAGTTGAGATCGATGTACATGCGCAGATTCGCTCTGATCAAAGGGTATGCCGCCGTCTCTTCCGCAAAATGTTTAGGCTTTCGTTGACTTGTTGAGCTCCAAGATACCATTGGCCCCCCTCGCGATCTCCAAAGAATTCTCACAAAAGATCGCCTAACTTCTCACGTCAGTCTTTGTCTCGCATTCTGTTCAATGGAAAGAATTGGCCAACGTGCACAGTCCCAAAACTGTTTTCCTTTCGCATCGACAGCTCTTGATCATGTCATGTGAGTATAAATGCACGATTTGGTCCAGAGTCGGTGTGTTCTTTTGACTTACGCATTGGAAACTGTCAAATGAAAGCTCTATGTTCGGATGAAAAATGCCCCACTTCTGGCTCGCAACTACAGACTTTCATGCATAAAGAATGCACATCTAAAAGTTTTTTAGTCTGTACAAAGAATGCAGTCTATTCCTTGTCTCGGAGGAGAGTCATTACTGAATGTCGAAGGGAGAGGAGGATAAACACACAAATATGCAGAATTCTATTGTTTCGTATCTAAAAATATGAATTCTTTCATGAGAATTAGTAAGCATCGCAAAACAGTTCGTAGAAAAATGGTTGATTCTTTTCTTTTCAGGTTATTTGTTGATAACTTACCCGTATTTTCATAAAATCACCCATTCCTTTGATGGTTTTGCAAATTGGCCATCTTTATTCCAACTTACCCACTTGTAATAGAGGCACTTCTCTCTCTAGCTGCCAAATGGATCAGTCTTTTCTATGCACAGTAAATTGTACATGCAAAAGAACATTCTTCCAATTTTGGTGGTGAATATGGGAAAAGGAATATCAAACTTTAATCCCCTAAGAAGGAAAACAAGAAGGGGAAAAAAGGAAAAAGGAAAAGAAAAATTCCAATGCATCTATTTGTACTATGAATTAGGTTAGGCAAGGCTGCACTTCCCTACGCACCCCTAAAATTGCCACATTTCAACCATGCATTAGACCCCAAAATAAAATGAACCAATCCTTTTTCGATTTCAAGAATCTGAAGAAAAGATTGTAGAAGTGACTCTCCACTCAAATAATACATGCAAGACCATGAGAATGTGTCACCAAGTTGAAAATTCCCTGGGGAATTCAGATCAAGCTGGACACCACTGAAGTTCTGAGAAAAGCTCTTTTGGTCATCTCACGGAGCTTCAACTATAGTACCGCATCTGTTGTTTGGAGACGCATAACATTGATTGATTTGAACCTCATCTCTCCGAATTCGTTGCGAGGGTTATGTTCTTGAGGGACAAATGGCATCTTTGGCGAGTGCACAACAGAGAAATGATTACGGAGGTGTCAATTCAGAGATGACTTTGCCATTGAACAATTGTAAGGTACCATCGGCTTATAAAGTTGATTTACTAATCGATATGACAAAACTTTAAATGGGTATTTTGAGAAATTAACCGTATAAAGTACTTGATAAGAATCTTCCTTTAGACTTTTGGGAGACGAAATGATGTTATTATAGTATTGTGCATGGTATTATTCCTAAGCCAGTGTTGTGTCATTTTTGAGTTAATTATGTTAATTCCACAAAACTCATGGCTTATCCCTGCGAAATCAGAAAAGTTTAACAAAGTCCACCAAGTGAGATGTGGCCACACTTGTGACCACCACATGTCGCACAGGTAGGCAAGGCCCTTGTAAAGTCAATGCCCTGCAATGGGCTACGGGCCTCACAAACCCAACAAGAAGGGCCCAGTTTGGAGTTTGGGTTAATGAAGGCCACTCCATGCAGAACCTAGAGAGACATTATCGGTTGATCCTGGTGCATACGAGCCCGACTCACATCAACCGTTGCCCGTCGAATCAGGTGGATTTCACATAAAACCCTAGTTGTAGCCTTGACTTAGGTACAAGAAATAATTAGAAAAATCTAACCAAATAAATTCTATATGAACATCAAATAAAATCACCAAAAACTTTGAACTTACCAAAAGATAATGAGACAACTTTCGACTGGGGAGAATTGCCAAAAAAGTCCTAAACCTATTGCAGTTGTGCCAATTCAGTCCTAAACCTTTTTTTTTTGATCGATTCGAGTCCTAAATATTTTGCGGTGTGCCAGTTGAGTCCATCCGGACAAATTTGGCAGTCGGCCGAACCGACGTGGACGCCGGCCGGCGTCGGCGATAATATTTTAATAATTTTATATTATTTTTTGATTTTTTTTATTATTTTCCGAATTTTTTTATTGTTTTTTCAATTTTTCAGTTTTTTTCTCCCCTCCCCCACCGGTGGCAGTGGCCAGCCAGCGCCGGCCACTGCGCGAGGGCTTCAAAGCCCTCGCCGGCGGCCCCCAGGTCTGGGCGAGTCTGGGCGAGGTCGCCGGCAAGGGCTTCGCGACCCTCGCGTAGTGGCTGGTAGCCTCGTCGGCACTGGCCGGCCACTGCCGCTGGCAGGGGGGAGGGGAGGGGAGAAAAAAAAATAGAAATTTTTTTAAAAACAATAAAAAATTCAAAAAATAATTAAAAAAATCAAAAAATTATTAAAATATTGTCGCCGGTGCCGGCCGGCGTCCACGTCAGCTCCAGCCGGCAAAATTTGGCCGAATGGACTCAACCGGCACAATCGCAAAAGGTTTAGGACTGAATCGGTCAAAAAAAAGATTTATGATCGAAATGGGGGACAATCGCAAAACGACCGGGATGAACCTGTGTTTGGAACCAGATAAATGAACGGAAAAGACATGATTTGGAAGGGTTAGACATGAGTCTGGCATCTATTTGAAGAGTTCAAAGAGGTAGGTTTTTGGAGGGACTAGGAAAACTCCTTCCTTGTAACTTGTAGATGAGAAAATGACACAAATAATCTCTATAACTTAGACCTACTGTGCAATGTCATCCCTAGAATATCAATTCGTTCAATATAGTCCTTGAATTTTTGTGTTTCATGCTTTCTTAATTAAATTTAGTTAAATCTATAAATTGAGCAAGATTATTAACACGACACAACAACTCTAAATGAGGTTGTACATTTAATCATAATTTTAAATATATTTAAATGGAAATATTGTAATATTTATAAAGATCGAAATGGTAAAAAAAAAAAGTAATAAAAAGATAGCCATATTTTTATTGATTTAAGAGAGAGATTGAAACAAAAATATTACATATCTAGGTAAAAGTGTAATTATGAAAATTTTGATTTCTGATGAAAAGTTGAGAGACTTGATTGAACAAATTGAAAATTTAGAAACTAAATTGAACATTTTGAAGTAGTTTAAAGACTACATTCATAGATGACATTACATATTAGCCAAAGATTTGGGAGTATTTGTGTTATTTTTCCTTTTGGAGTCACTAATGGCGTTGATTTTGGACTCTCCTGCACAATTTATTATTTGGAAAATAAAATACAATTGTCATTTCCGGACAAAGAAATGGATTTGTTCCAATTTAATGAAAGAATTGCCTACGAGTGACATGTCCCTGAAAAGAACATTCTTCTTCCACATTTGGTGATGAATTCAGAAAAAGAATCTGCAACTTTAATTCCCTAATAGGCAAAAAAAAAAAAGGGGGGGGACCAAAGAAAGAGAAAAAAAATAGAGAACTCATGCACTCTCTAGTGGAGAGTCTCTAGGCACCCCTAAAATTGCTATATTTCAATCATGCAATAAACCCTAAAATCCTTTTGTGATGTCGAGAATCTGAAGAAAAGATTGGAGAAGTGACTTCCCACTCAAATGATGCATGGAAGAACATGAGAATGTGTCACTAATCAGAAAATGCTCTGGGGAATTCAGATCAAGCTGGACACCACCGAAGTAGCAAGAAGAGCCCTTTTGGTCATCTCAAAGAGCTTCAATAATGGTAAGCATATGTTGTTTTGAATGATTTGCTACGAGTTCGTAGGGACGGTAATGTTCTTGAGGGACAATTGGCATCTTTATTGAGTGCACAACTTGATTTTGTCGTTGAGTAATTCCAAAAATCTAAGATCAGTTTATAAAGTTGATGTACCAAGCTGTACGATAATATTTCAAATGGGTGCTTTGGTAAATTAACCGTATTCAAGTACTCAATAAGGATATTCCTTTATACTTTTAGGAGCCAAAATGATTTCATATCTATAGCATCATTCCTAGGTCAGTTTTGTGTCATTTTTGGGTTAATTATGATCATTCTACATAACCCATGGATTGTCCCTGTGAAATCAGGTATATCAACAAAACCCACCAAACTAATTCTGGCTTACCTCCACATATCTCGCTCAGGCATGCAAGGTCCTTGTAAAGTTGGTGCCTTGAAATGGGCTACGGGCCTCACAAACCCATCAAGGAGGGCCCAATTTGGAGTTTGGGCTAATGAAAGCTGCTCCATACAGTATCCACAGAAACATTAACGGCAGTTCCCGGTGCATAGAAGCCCAGCTCACATCCACCGTTATCCGTCAGATAGGGTCGGTTCCATGGAAGGCCTCTCTTATCTAAACCGAGCGTCGGACTGACCTTTTTCCCGAAACTACAAAGGCTGCAACTATCCACATAACCTCTTCGATGTATTTTTTAGGAGGAAGCCCACATTTAGGAAAGTTTTGAGCATGTGAATTGCTCGACAAACCGGATGAATCATGTAAGGCACAGAGTTAAACCCCGAGTGAATACCCAAGTGCAGACTTATTTGCTTTTGATGGTACGTGGAACCCCAAGTCAATTTTTGCGGCATATTTAACGTATATACTAACATTTGATAAATTTATTAATATGACTTGCCTCTTCTTCGCATGGACTTTCCGCGTATGTTGGAGTACATATGTTTAGGGGTGAGTATGGTGCGATTGGTACAATTTTGATGTAAACTAACCAAACTGCTTAAATACAATTTAAGAAGAGTAAAACCAAACCAAATCATATTGTAGTTGGGAACGAAACCAAAACATTTTGGTTCTTGATTGTCTATAATTTCATGAGCTTAAGCTCACTATACTAGCTTCGAAGGAGAATTAATTAAATGAAAAGACTGAAATTTAGCCTCATACTAATTCATAAATTCATGCAAAACAAAAATCAAACCTTCTTCTAATTTACCAAATAGGCTACTTAATGTATAGATAATAAAATTAATCAAAACATTATAGGTTGGACAATACGTCCTGGTTTGATTTTATTTTAACGAAAGTCGAAACCGAATCAAACCACAAAGAATGCTTTGCTTTGTGAACCATTTTTTTTGTCTTTCAAAAAAAGAAGTCTCATACCGAAACGGCCCGTCAAGAATATTTTGATCCGTTGTGATTAACGGTTCGAACCATTTTTATCTCACCTCCTACAGATAATGCTCGCCCAACTATTTACCTCAGATTATCTGAGTCAGGTAGGCAGGAGCAATGTGTTCCAAGCCGGCTCGCCTTCCCCGGACAAGCCGAACAAGCAAACCGGGGTTGAAATTAAGATCTAGTGACAATACTAATTACGGCACGAAAACTCAAGTATGGGAGGGCCGCCAGGGCGTGAAGACAACGATCGAAGTCAAAGCTTAGAGAGGTTACACGGTCTATACTTGGAGAAGAAGGGTGGTCGCAAAAGTCGTGGGGTTGCGTCATGCATTGACTAAAGGCTGTGAACGAAGAATGGACGGTCCATTTCATTTTATTTTATTTTTAATTTATCGGACAGTTATGCTCTATACCAGATTTTATTTTTAATCATGGCCAAAGGACGATATTTCCACTCATTTAGGTATTAGAAGAAAGGCGCGTGGTGATGTATGTGGTGATGCGACTCGCTGAATTTAGCAATTTTTAGGTTTAGAAGAAAGGCACATATGATGCATATGCTGATCCAGACTTTTTAAATTTTTTAAATTTTCTTTATTTTTTGGTCATATGGGACCATTTTTTTTTCTTTTTTGGTTGGCCAAAATTTGGTCTTCGGAGATTTGGACAACAGAGAAAAAGAAATTGGCAAAAATACCCAAAAAAAAGGAAAATCACCTCAATTCTCACCCTTGTATCGCACGCCACCCACCGTCATTGACCGACAATAGCCTCAAGGTGTCCAAGTCCGACCACTGTTGACGGTGGCCATTTCGTGGCTATGCGGCCATTGACAACGACGGAGAATTTCTTGGCATCCTTGTCTACGACTTCCGCTCTTGATTCAATTTGCCGCATTTTGAAAAGTCATTCTGAAATTGGATAATCAAATTTGTCTAATTATATTTGTGAGTTAGTTTAATTATGATGTGCGAGTCTTGAGTTCCAAAGGCTTTGGGAAACTGCAAAAGCTACGGTAAAGAATCTAACTGGAATCGAATGTCCAAACCATATACAGTTCAGTAGAGGTGATCAGTTTCGATCCGATCCAGTCCTCCCAAAAACCGAAAATTGGACCGAGAAAATCATTTCCTATTTTTTGGGACCATGGACCAAACCGACTGGTCTTGAAATCGAGAACCGAATTGGATCAATTGAATCGGTCACCAGATCGGATCAACTGAATGGGTCCGATTCCAATAGATCAAATCACTTGTTGTCATTTTATTGAAAATAAATAAATATATATATGTCCCATATGGGTTTCCAAATTGAGAAAATAACGGCAGAATGGGAAAATAAGGGCAAAATGGGAAAGAGATAGGAAAGTAATGAAGCTAATGGCAAATTGGTTGTTCAAAATTTTTATAAAAATATTAAAAAAATATATGTGAATGGTCGGTCCACTCTCATCAATCCAGTCGATTCAACTTCTACCTTGGAACTGGGAACTAGACCAACCAACCACTAGTTTCAAAAATAGGAAATAGGGACTAGACTGGAACCCCCAAGACCGCCTAGAATCGGTCTTGATTTGAGCAGTTCCTATTGTATACCCCTATGGTTTGGATGCTTGACCTTAAGAAAATTAAATGTCAGAGCATCCAAACGACCATCCATGTCTGTGTTGGATGTCCTAATTGCAATAATTTTGGCATCCGATGCCCATCCGTGGCATTTCAAACGCATGATGGCAAAAGGGTTTGGCGACTTCACCGGGCCATTTAGAAATCACCCGTTTCTCCTCTCAAAAAAAGTCTTTGTGAACAAGGACATGAACAAACCCTTCTCAATCTTTTGGCCAATCATCTCCTTTGCGTCTCTCGTTTTGAAGGGAAAAGAAGTCTCGTCAAATCGGACATTACCACTCACTCGTTCATTTGTCTCGCTCCCTCCCTTTGCTTCTAAACACGAAATTGCTCCCACCGCTATTTGGACAGCACAATCAAACGTTTTATAATTGCAGCCAATGTTAGGGTTTTACTTGCTGTCCGAGGCATCCTATTTTTCAATTGGACAAACCGACAAAATCTAAGTTACCAAACTCTAAATGCCATTTTGACCAATAACAACACGCGAACAAAACGCAACCAGTCGGAAGATTTACGAGTCCATTTTTCTATATTCTATTCTACTTTCTTGTTTGTACACCTCCGCGACAGCTAAGTCTAGTGCTCAGATTTCTGGCAACACCACTAGTGACCGAGTCACCGACGTGCTTTACCTACCTTCTCTCCGAACGATTTGGACTGAAGTCCAATTATGGACCGACCTAGTCTCAACATATACTTGCCCAACAAACGCTACTTCCCACAGGAAAAATTATCAAATCAGTGCTAGTTTTATTGTATGTTAATCAATTCAATTTTGCGCGATATTGTCCAATGTAATCCTTATCGAGTCATATCCGGAAAGACTATATTGAAATTTCACATAAAGGTTTAAGATTACATTGATAAAATCGAAATATTTACGATTAAATTGACATATATATAATGGGTTTTGGACTCTGATTCAGGAACTATCCCTGCTTACCATGTGATTAACGAGAGTGGTTGGATTGAAGTTAGCCGCGCTAAGTAAGGAGAAACGGTCAAGAGGGGAGACAAGTACGCCTCCTGTGTGGGTGTCGGGTTGGGAAAATTAGGGACAATCAAAGTCAAATAAAGAACGGTCTACTTAGTATGCCGAGGATATTAAAATTGACTAGTGTGGGGGAGCTAGATACGCATGTATGTCGTGGCATGCTTTGAATTCTCGCTACTGACCTTGCTTTCCACGTAATTTGTGCACTTTTCTTTTCGTAAGGAAGTCTCGGATCTGACTCTAACGTATAATGCTTTATTTAATCTGCCAACGATGTGGTGGACAGAATCGAACATTCAAACTGAACTTGTGTTTTGTTTAAGTGAGACTTATGGGTTTCGTAAATCTTAAAATGAAATTGGCTTTATCTAATAGACTTAGCTTATGCGAGGCCGGCTTGCTTACCAAATATCAAACCATGCTCATCGACAATAGGTGCGAGCAAGTACCCTTGGAAGTAAAATTCTCTTTTGGGACGGCTAATGCTAAAGACACTTCATTTTCGGTCAAAGCTTTTGATATATTTATGAACAAGTTGTATGTAGTATAAGCCAATGCTTCTCTAAGGATCCGTTGAGAAGCCTTAAACATCGAGAATACGATGTTATTGCTTGGACTATGTCATGTCAACGAAAATTATCGAATTCCATGAGCTGGAATCACTAGCTTTTTGATCCGTCTTTCTTAATATTTGACCGGCGGTGGTATGTTTTTTCAAATGTGTTAATCTATTATTATTATTATTATGACTATGACTGGATCAAGCGATGGTGTTGTTTCCACATAGGGTCATCACCTGCTTATCCCAAAAAGAAGCCAAATCAAATTTTCCTTAAACACGGCTTACGTTTTTACCAAATCGAGGTTAAGGGACCAATAGGGAATGAATATCGCGATGACTTCAACGCCTAGATCTTGGAACTTTTTACCGATGAGGAAGAAAGAACACGCAAGGGACCGATAAAGTCGTCTTGCTGCGGAGAAGAACATCTGGTGCGGTTTGACCAGTTCAAAATTTTCCCGCAGGAACGCAGGGTTCGATTCATGTTGGAGCTTTTTTACTCGGTCCGCTGTCGGTGAATTAGCTGTCCGCGCACCGGCGCACGTATAACTTCTAGGTTTTGACCCGGCAAGAAATGAAACTTGCTGGCCAAGCACCTCGACGCGAGGGATGGTAACAGGACTTGGCAAAGCACCGGTCAAACGTTGGAGGGTCGAGCGCGGGTTTTCATCCGCACCGGCGTTGGCGGGCCAGGTCGGAGAGAAACGGGTACGATGAAACGCGACGAATGATCGCGCGGAACACGAAGGGAAACCGGACACGAACACGAACTTCGCGTCTCGAATGAGAATTAGACCTAGTAGTGGGCGGACAAAAGCCTAGTCTAGTCCGAGCAAATGGGGCTGGCCCTCGGCTCGTTGAACGACTGCGTGGGCTCCCACTGCAAGTCGCCAGCGTTTCGCCATTTTCAAAGTCAAAAGTCGGAGAGATGGAGAGAGAGAGAGAGAGAGCGGAGCACACCAAGATGATACGCAGTCAAATCTTTATACAAAAAATCAAACGTGTATGTATAATGTTATATTGTATAACAATCTTGAACCCTAATATTTCATGAAAGAATGCTTTCACACATGCTAATCGACCCGCTTCCGTCGACCCTATTATGCATTCCCTAATCGACGAGCCGTCGAGATTGACGAAGTGTATGCATAGACTAGGACTCTGGCCAAAAAGAAATAATCAAGAAATGTATACATTTACAGTAACCAGGAACCGCGATGCTCAGCGAAAGAACCCGGGCTTTCGACGAGGATTCCGAACGAAGCTTCTGCGATCCTGTCAGAACCAATGAACGAATGAATGAAACGAGTCAACAGGCGGAGAGCCGGTCAACGGACAGCAGCCGGCGGCGGAGGAAACGCGCGTGTGGACCTTCCGGAGATCCAACCCGTTCATGTCCCCGGCGTGGAGGTGGTGGCGGAGTTGTGCCGGGGAGAAGGGCCGGAAGGCGGCACGGTCGAGCCTCTGGGGAGGTAGCTGAAGATGCCACCCCGGTGGCGGAAGGCAGTCTTGTGGGGACGATGATGGCGCGGGCCGTGAGGGGAGCGGGGAGGGGCAGCGTCGCCATGGTCGGGCCAGGCCGAGCGGCGGCGCATGTGCCGGCGGCGAGGAGGATGAGGAGGAGGAGGACGAAGGCGCCCCAGGCCTTGCGTGCGAGATCCATCGCCGGGGGGAGAGGGGAGGGTGACCGGAGACGGCGAAGGGACGGAGGAAGAGGCGACGAGAGAGAGAGAGAGAGAGAGAGAGAGAGAGATGGGTTTGAAGCTGAGGATTTTCCCTTCTTTTTCGAATGTGGGAAATGAGGTGGAGAGGGTGCAGAGAGAGGGTGGGGGGTATTTATACTTGAGCACGCAATCGGAACCCCGAACTCGGAAATGGCACCGAATTGTAGCGGAAGCCGAAGTGAAATGCACGCAACAGCCAGCGATTTTTCCAAAAATTAGAGAGGCAAAATGATAAAAATAAAAATTGGGGACAAATTACATAATATAAATGGTAATCCGATTGCATTTAAGTTTCTTTCAAAAAGCCGATTTCGCGATCGCTATTCAAAATGGTCACGACAGCTCGAGCAATAGGTAAGGGAAATTGCATTTCATCGAGGATAAACACCGCGTTTCCCTCCTCCCTCTTCTTATCTCGAAGAGGCGTGCCGAGCAAGCGTCGTCTTTGTCTTGGCAAGGCGAAGGGCACCACGTCGATACGACGGGCTTTCGGTCGTCGCCCCCGCGTTTTCTCGGGCGGTTAGTTGTTTGGGCGTAAGGACGAGTTGACCTCCCCCTCCTCCAAAGTCAGCTATACGACCTCGTCCGTTGCTTCGCGCCCGCCGCGCGATTAGACTACTATAAAAATCACGCCTTGGAAAATTCAAACGGTCGGGTCTTGCCTTCGGCTTCCTTCCGAAGCAAACATCGGGAGATCGAATTCATAATAAATAAAAATAATGCGTTTGGTAACATTTTTATTTTTATAAATAATTTCTTTTGAAAAATAATCTTTTCCTATTTCTACTCCTTCAAACAATTTTTGAATAAAATAAGGTGTTTGGTAACTATAAAAAAATTTTATTTTCGAAATAGAAAAAAAATAGAAATGTGTTTAATACTAACAAAAAAATTTATCTTTTTTCCTCGATGGCGATAACGGGCGGCAAGTGGCGACAGTGATGGGCGGCAATGGTGGGCGGCAATCGGCTACTAACGACCAATAGGCACCAATCAACGTGTGACAACCACCCATTGCCGCCACTCATTGGTCATCGGGTCTATGGTCATTGGCCGCTAGTCATCAAGTGAAGGGGTGATCGATGGCCAGCGAGCGAAGGTTGACGGGTGGTGGTCCACAAACAGCAGTCAATTTTGACTAATGACCCAAGAAATAATTTCTAAAAATTATTCCCAGGAATAAGAAACTATTTTTTTCTACTTTCATTTCTACTTTGAATCTATTTTCGGAAACAACTTTTTATTTTGAGGAATAGAAAAATTAATTGACTTTTCTAAATGAATTTTTATTTTTTTAATTCTGAAAAATAAAATAGAAAAATAGAAAAATAAGGAAAAAGAAATGATACCAAACAGAGCCTAAAAGGTAGGATTGAAAATAGAGCTGGTCCAGGGGTCCATAGTATTGCATTTTCTAGGGTTGATGATTCGGAGACAGAGCAATAGACAGCACATTTTTCGATGAGTGATGCGATTTTCACAGTTGTTGAAATTCTCACCATAATAAAGTTCAAGACCTAATGAAATTAAAGTAAAGAAAAATATCACCAAAAATCTTAAATTATGTCATATGTGACAAATTTATTCTAGACTTTTTTTTTGTATCACTAAAAATTGCAAACTATACCACTTGTAACGATTTTACACAAAGTTTTTTTTGTATCACCAAAAACCTAAACTATGCTATTCAAGACAAATTTATCCCAAAGTTTTTTGGGCTGAAGGTTATTTTTGTCATTTTTTTTTTTCTTTTTTTTTTTCTCTTGATAGGAGAAAGCCAGCAATGCCGCCCTCACTAACGTTGGAGTTGAGCGAGGGTCACCCAAGCCAGATCCAGCTCAGGTGGCCCTCACCGAATCTGGCCTGGGCAGCCATGCTCGACGTCAACGAGGGCGAGGGCCACCCAAGCCAGATCGACAAGGGCCACCCTCGCCGGATCTGGCCACCCACACCTGGGCAACCCTCACCCGACGCCGGCGAGGGTTGCCCAAGCCTAGGCTGCTGAAGCCTTGCTCGACTTCGATGCCAGCGAGGGTGGCCTCGCCGGCTTCCCTCGATCAAGAGAAAAAAATGAAAAATGAAAAAAAAAAAGAAAATGACGAAAATGCCCCTCAATCAAAAAGTTTTAGGTAAATTTTTCATAAATAATATAGTTTGGGATTTTTGATGGCACAAAAAATGTTTAGGGTAAAATTGTCACAAATAGCATAATTTAAGGTTTTTGGTAACACAAAAAAAAATTTATGATAAAATTGTCACAAATAGCATAATTTAAAATTTTTAGTGACAAAATTACGTGACATCAACTTTTCAATAAATGGGCCCCCATCCATCTCGCCAATTCTATTTGCCTTCTCGTCATCCTTTCTAGGTGCGCGTTTAGTTCATGAATTGTATGTGCGGGATCTTACGATTTCCATTTACTTAAATGGAATTTTTCTTTTGGTTTTCGGTTTTGATGTAAATTAAAAGAGTCGATATGAAAAAAAAAAAACAATTTAAATGTATCGTGGCATCTAATTATTCATTTTCAATTTTGGTTTCAAAATTATTGGTTGGAACAGCAAAGTGAGGACTCGGGCTGCGTTCGCGATGGAAATTAAGTGGACATAATTCGACCACATAAAAAAAGTCCGCTAAAATGAAATCTTTTGCGTGAGAAGCTCACGTAAGAAACCCTAAACCTCTTCTCTGTGGGCTCCACCACTAGTTCTAATCTTTTTTTATTTTTTATTTTATTGGAACCACTAAATTTCCTTGGCGATAAAAACGACGGAAGAATCTCAGCAGATATCCTCGAGGGACCCTCGTCGATTGGTAGAATCGGTAGGGTACATTTCGCCCGAGGAAAAGTCGAGTTCTAAGTCTGTAATTTCATATTCACATTCGTAAGTATTTTAATTTCAAGATTGGATCATAATAAAAAGTAATTTCCTTTGGATGCCCAAGTTCGAACATAGATAGCAATATGGTTGCAAAAGAGTTTTTTTGAAGAGTTCAAACAAGTAGATGAAATTTAAGGACGGGTCTGGGTTGCACACCTTTAATCGGTTAGTGCACAAATTATGTAACGGGATCGCTCTAGAAAAGATTATTCGAAATTCTATATTATCATTGGAGTTTATTTTCGATTGCAAAATCTATTGTTTTAAATGGGTTTAGAATCCTTGAACCTATTTATGTGTTCATTTCGAATTTAACCATTTCCATTTTTTTGTGAATTGTAAAACTCTATTAATTAGGGCTAACATTAAGTTTCCGATTGTAAAAATACTTGTTTAGTTTATTTTTGAGTGTAGAATCTATTATTTTAAATTGGTTTAGAATACTTGAACCTATTTATGTGTACATTTCAAATCTACTTATTTCCATTTTTTTGTGAATTTTAAAACTCTATGTTAACTAGGGTTAGAATTAAGTTTTCAATTGTAGAAATGCTTGTTTTATTTCCTTAGAAACTATCGGCCTAATAAGGTTTGAGGTTGAATGTTGGAGCTTTCAAGCATCCACAGCTCAATTATGTTCATACTACGTAACCCACGAATTGCCCGTGATAACAGGAAGATCAACAAAACCAACTAAATTAAATTTGGCTTGTCACAATATGAAAAATTATCTAAAAAATTATAAATTTATTTTACTTTTATTAATTCAATGTTAAAATTTTTAATTTTACCAATTAAATTCTAAACCTTATAACATCATTGAAATTGAAGTCGATAATTATTAATAATATTTTACTATTTTTTGAATTTTTTTATTTTATTATTATTTTTAGGAAAAATGCCATGAAAAATCTGAACTTTACTCCGCGTGACACATTTACCCTAAAAAAAAATTTGTAACACAAAAAATCCCAAACTTTGCTAAGTGTGACATATTTACCCCAAACTTTACTCCGTATGACACATTTACCCTAAAAAAAATTTATGCCACCAAAAACTCTAAATTATGCCACTTGTAACAATTATACCATGAATTATATTACTTATGACAAATTTACCCCAAATTTTTTTGGGCTAAAGGGCATTTTCGTCATTTTTTTTTTTTTTTTTTTTTTTTTTTTACTGAATGGAGGAAGCCGGCAAGGCCATCCGCGTTTGGCGAGGGCTGCCCGAGCCCGATCGGCTCGGGCGGTTCTCGCCCAACTCAAGCAAAGGTCTCTCTCGCCAGATCCGTGCGAGGGCGGCCCTCGCGACACCGGCGAGGATGGCCTCGCCGGCTTCCTCCATTCAATAAAAAAAGAAAAAATAAAAAATGACGAAAATGCCCTTCAGCCTAAAAAACTTTGAGGTAAATTTGTCATAAGTAATATAATTTAGGTATAATTGTCACAAGTTGCATAGTTTATGGTTTTTTGTAGCACAAATTTTTTTTTAGGATAAATGTCTCACACAAAGCAAAATTTGGGGTAAATGTGTCACATATGGTAAAGTTTGGGATTTTTTGTGTCACAAAAAAAAATTTAGGGAAAATGTATCACGCGGGGTAAAGTTCAAGGTTTTTCGTTATATTTTCCTTATTTTTAACTTATTTCTCTTGATCATCTTCTCCTTTGGAATCGGAACCGTCTTCACAGTTTACCATGACATACCATCGTCGGAGAGGGTCGCCAGACCCTGTCGCTGGCCTCGAACGAGGGTTCAGCGGCCCTCGCTGGCCGTGGGCTTGAATCGGCGGGAAAAGCAGAGCCGAAACACCGGAAACGCAGCAAACAACGCCAAGAAACGTAGCAACCCAGCAAACAACACTGTAAAATCCAAAAACCCAGCAAAATCGGTAGCAAAAGCAAACCGAATAGAATCAAAACACCAGAAACCCAGCAAATGTAGGTGTTCTTGGCAAGAATCGGCAGCAAAAGCAGAGCCAATACACCAGAAACGCAGCAAACAACACTATAATGTCCAGAAGGTCGAAGCGCATGAGCTCGTGCCCGAGTCACTAGAACCGACTCACACGAATAACCACGAATTAGATATAATCAAGCTTGCCTCGCCCAGATCTGGACAAGGCCTGCGGCTGGCAAGGGTGTCCCGGCCCTCGCTGGCCGCGAACACCCTCGCCGGGAATGGCATGTCGAAGTGAACTTGGAAGTTCCAAAGGAGAAGATTTTGGTTTTTGGACGAAATTCTAAACGAGAAGACGATCGGGAAAGATAAATTAAATAAAAAATCAAAAGAATATTTAAAAAATCAAAATATTATTAAAAATTGTAATGCTGGACGATGGCGTGTAGGTAACTTGTTTAGAACTTATTTAGTAAAATTAAAAATATTATAATTGAAATGAAATAGTAAAAGTGTTAGGACTTTTCACCTTTTACACAATTTTCCCTTCCACTATCGCTCAGGTATGCAAGGTCCATGTAAAGTTGGTGCCTTGAAATGGGCTATGGGCCTCACAAACCCATCACGAAGGGCCCAATTTGGAGTTGAGACTAATGAAAGCTACTCCATACAAGATCCGCCGAAACGTTATCAGCCGTCCCCATCGCACATAAGCTTGCCTCACATCCACTATTTACTATCCGTCAGATCAGATAGATTCCACATCACGTCATATTATTTAAACCATGCATGGGACAAATTTTTTTTCCAAACCTATAAGATTGCAATCATCCACAAACTCTTTCATGTATTTTTGAGGAGGAAGCCCTCATTTAGGAAAATTTTGGGCACATGAATTGCTCGACTAATATTATGAATCATACAAGATGCGAGTGAAAATCCGAGTGAATAATCCAAGTGCAAACTTATTTGCTTTTGATGGTATGTGGAACCCAATATGTACTTAGTGAATTGACCTTACATGGGTCCGCTTCCTAACCATCAAGTCAATTTCACGGCATATTACCTCATGTACTAACATTTAATGAGTTTATTTATATTATTTGTCTCTTCTCTTCCTGGAGTACAGCTAATTAGAGGTGAATACAGTGCGGTTGGTACGGTTTTCACGTAAACAAACCAAACTGCTTAAATATAATTTAAGAAAAGTTAAAACCAAAACCAAATCATATTTAAATTAGGAAGGAAACCAAAACATTTTTGTCGGATGGTTCGGCAATGGAACCATATCGTTCTTTTTCACATTTTTTAACTTCATTTTCTGTAATTTCATGAGCTTTTAAGTTCACTATGCTAGCTTGGAAGGAGAATTAATTATATGAAAAGACCAAAACTTACCCTCTTACTAATTCATAAATTCATATAGTACAAAAAAAATCAAATTTACTTCTTTTTTACCAAATAAGCTACTTAGTGTATAGATAACAAATGTAATTAAAGCATTAATAGATCGTACAATATGATTCGTGGCTCGATATGATTTTAAGGAAAGTTGAAACCAAATCAAATCGCAAAGAAATACTTTGGTTTGTGAACCGTTCTATTTTTTTTTTCCAAAAAAGTACTCTCAAACCGAACCACCCCGCAAAGAATAACTTGGTTCCATATGATTAACGATTTATCTCACCCCTACTGATAACACTCGGCCTGATTATTCACGTTATATAGGTAGGAACATCGTGTTCCGAGCCAGGTCTCCTTCCCACGGCGGGAACAAGCCGAACAAGTAAACCGGGTTGGATTAGGATCTAATTGACACTATTTAGAGCACGAAAACCTAAGTAATTATTCGTTGTGATTATGCAATTTGAGTTGACCAAGCACATCGGCGGGCCGCCAAGACGTGAAGGAAACGACGGAAGTCAAAGCTTTAGACAGGTTACTCGGTCTATGCAGCGAGAAACGTGGTCGCAAAAGTCGTGGGATGGCGCTCATCCGTTGACTACAGCTGTGAATGAGGAGAATGGACCCGACCTAGGAATGATACTAATCCTAGGATTGATATCACGTTGAACGAGGGATTAGACCTGATAGTGAGCGGACCAAACCCAAGACTAGTCTAAGCAAATGGGGCTGGCCCCTCGGCTCGTTGAACGACTTCTCGTGGGTTCCCCATTCCAAGTCGTCTGCCTTTGGCCATTGTCATAGTCAAAAAGCTGGAGAGATGCAGAGATGGGGAGCGCAAAGAAAACCACGACGATACACCGTCAAATCTCTATGCAAACGATGAACGTGTATATTATGTGTAATATTGTATGACAACGACCTTTACCCTAATCTGTCACGAAAGAATTCTGTAACACATGCTAATTGAACAGCTTCCGTCGACCGTATCATGCAGTCACCAATCCACGAGCAGCCGTCGAGCTTGACGGACCGTATACATAGACCAGACTCTAGCGAAAAAGAATAATCAAGAAAATGTATTCCTATACAGTATCAAATGAGGAACCCGCCAAGCCAAAAAACAGAACCCAAACTTTCGGCCAGGATCCCTTCAGAACTAATGAAGGAACGAATGCAACGAGTCAACATGCGTAGAGGTGGTAACGCGCGTGTAGGCTTCCAAAAAGACTCGAAACCCTTTAGTTTCCCGGCGTGGAGTTGTGTATCGGCGATGGCCCGGAAGGCGGCACCGGATTTCTGGGGAGGTAGCTGAAGATGTGGTCCCGGTAGCGGAAGCCGGTCTTGTGGGGATGCTGGCGCGCGCCGTTCGGGGGAGCCGTGACGGACATAATCGTCGCAGTCGGGGTCGGAAGGAGCCGAGCGGCAGAACCGGCGAGGAGCAGGAGGAGGAGGAGGACGGCGCAGGAGGCTTTGCGTGCGAGATCCATCGCGGGGGTGATAAGGAGACGATGAAGAGACGATGAGAGAGAGAGAGGAGATGGGTTTATTAAACTCGGTGGAGAGGGGCAGGGGGGTTTTATAGAGGGGGCATGTTGGAAGTGAAGCGGAGATGAAGGGCGGAGACGCGTCGAGGAAATCGAACGGAAGCGGTGGAGAAAATGGAAGTGTCCCGCACGGGAGAAGTCCCGGAATTTTCCCAGTCCTCCGAGTCCGAACGACGCCGAGGAGGGACGAAATGTAGAGAAAGAGAGAGAGAGAGAGAGAGAGAGAGAGAGAGATGGGGAGGGATCACATAGGTGCGTACGCGGTTAATGCGATTTGGTTTTGGTTTTTTGTAAAAGTCAAATATGGCCAATCCATCATTTACTCAAAAAATGATGAGGGAGAAATGGCCCTTTGGAGTCGTGAGGAGAAAGCCTTGTGTAGCAAGGAAAGGGACGACCCCCGCTGTGGCTTTGTGGCTTCTGGTCTTCCCGCGTTTTTATGTTTTCGAACTTTCTTTACGGGTGGGTGGTTGGGAGGGGGAGGACGAGTAGGAGGTGCGATTCGACCCGTCCGTAGTTTTCGCCAGCTACGCGACTTGGCAGGTTTGTGATTTACTCATTTACCCTCGTGGTTATGTTTATTTATTTCTTCTCTCTGAAGCTAACTTCATGGGATCGAACTCATTGGAAATGAAGGAGGCGGAGAGGAAGATGGGAAAATTGTTCAAAAAGTCCTAAATTTTTATTGTATTTTTGTCAATTCGATCCTAAACATTTCAATTTTATCAGTTGAGTTATAAATATTTTTTCATATTTTATCAATTGAGTCAATCTAACTAATTTTGATCGGAAATAGCCGACATGAATATTTTTTAATAATATTTTAATGATATTTTGAATTCTTTATATTTTTATTTTTTTTTTGGTAAGGTAATAATGTAATAAATCAACCAAAGAAGCGTACAACGGGGGGGAGAACACGGCACCGATGCAGACACTCAACCGGACCACGATCACGGAGTAGGGGTACCACGGTCTCCAAAAGAAATAGAAAAATAACAAATGACAAAGACAACAGGTTACAAGCGAACCCCGTACACCCTCCAAAAAGCCTAGGGTGGTTCACTCCAAAGATCCGAGGGTCTATCCCCCCTCCGCCGCATCCTTGTTTCTATGGTTGTCTTCCACAGACTTGAAGGTGAGGCCTTTATCCTTAACCATCTTAATGAGGTATAGCTTCATAGAAGGAGCATAAAGGTTATGACCACGAAAGATGATATCATTCCTGGTCTTCCAAATGATATAGCACAAAGCGCCAAAAGAAAATCGAGCTATCTCTCGATAAAATCCTTTTCCAGTCATAGAGTTTATAGCCCAGTGAAGATTATCCGACCAAGAGGAGTTGGTCCATGGAAGATTACACTTAGCAGCCCAGAAGTTTGATAGAGTATTAGAGATTCTACAATCAAAAAAAAGGTGATTAACAGAATCAGGCCTAGAGTTGCATAAGGCACAGACAGAATTAGGAATCCTGCCAAATGTCATGAGATAGACCTGAGTGGGTAGGCGATTCTTGGTTATGAGCCAGAGAAGGAATTGATGTCTAGGGGCCAGTGCTTTTTCCCAGACAAAAGAGGACCAGTTAATCGGGCTTGATTTGCGCCGGATTATGGCCCAAGCCGAAGCCGTTGAGAAATTCCCGGCTGAATCATGGACCCATGTAAAGGTGTCTTGACCAAAAGAGAGTTGGGGAATCGGTATTTGCCACAATAACAGCTCGTGGCGAATTTGAGACCCATCGAGGAGTATAAGTCCTTTACTTTTGCTTGTCTTAGAAGATCCGATTGGTGGATGTAATTGTTTGAGAATATTGAGTTTAGAGGACCAACTTCAAGCCATGGATCAAACCAAAGCGATGTAGCTTCCCCATCTCCTATCTTCCATCTGAAATGGGGTTGAAATTCATCTCTTAGAGCCAAGATCTTTCGCCACGCCCAAGAGCAATGGGTAGGGGTTGAAGAAATCCAAAAATTCTTCCTTTTGAGATATGTAGCATGAATCCATTTGCACCATAGTGATTCTTTATCAGTGAATAGCAACCAAATGTGTTTAGCCATGGCTGCTTTGTTGCTATCCCTGATTCTTCTTATTCCAAAGCCTCCTTCCGAAAAAGGAAGGCAAACATCATCCCATGACACCTTAGCACCTCCCGAACCCATGGTAGGGCCCTTCCAGAGGAATTGTCTACAAGTTTGCTCAATCTTATCCACTACCGACGAGGGGAGCCAAAATATGGAGGCCCAATAGGCTTGGATGGCATGTAGCACCGATTTAATAAGTTGTAGTCGGCCTGCAAAAAGAGAGAAAACGATGAGTCCAAGATTGGACTCTAGCAGTGAGACGGCATACTAAGGCATTGCAATCCACTTTGCTCAATCGCGATGTAATGATGGGTACTCCTAGGTAGCGCACAGGAAGGGAACCAAGATTGAAGCCGAGAGCTTGTAATATCCGGTGCTTAGTAGTTTCAGAGCCTCCCGATATATATACTTCACTTTTGCTGGCATTAGGAACCAATCCACTCCAAGATGAGAATAATGTGAGCCCTCCTTGGATGCAAGAGATAGATTCGAGGCTTGCTTTACTGAAAAGAAGTACATCATCCGCAAAAAATAAATGGGATAACCGTGTAGCCTTGCACCTCCAATGGTAACGAAAATCCGGATGCTGGGTATGGGAATCAAGGACCCCGAAAATACCTCCATAATCAAGGTGAAGAGATATGGAGACATGGGGTCACCTTGTCTAATACCCCGACCACTTGCAAAGAAACCATGGAGTTCGCCATTTATAGATAGAGAAAATTTTGGGGTTCGAACGCACACCATAATGAGCCTTGTGAGATGGACGGAAATCCAAAGGCTTGAAGAGTTGACTCTAGGAAGTCCCAGTCAAGAGTGTCATAGGCTTTCCGAAGTCCACCTTGATGGCACACTTTGGAACATAAGGCTTATTGTGAAACCCACTAAATAGTTCTTGAGCAAGAAGGATATTGTCACTGATTCTCCTTCCTTTGACAAATGCCGTTTGAGCCGGACTAATCAAAAGTGGAAGGACCGCAGCAATTCTAGAGGAGAGAATCTTAGTGATACACTTGTAAAGTGTATTGCAACAGGCAATAGGACGAAAGTCAGACACCGATGTCGCATTGGGGATTTTTGGCACCAAGGCAATGATAGTATTGTTGACTTCCTTTAGCAAACACCCAGATGCAAGGAAATCCAAAACCGCTTGATGATCGATGGGCCAACCTTATCCCAGTTCTTCTTAAAAAAATCGGCATTATAGCCATCAGGTCCGGGGGCTTTGTTTCCAGCCAATGAGAACATGGCATCGCGAATCTCAGACGGGAGAAAGGGTTGGGAAAGCAAGTTGATCTGATCTTCCTGGAGAGGGGAGTGAATAACATCCCTAAGCTCCTGAAAGGAGGGCCTCACGGCCATATTTGTCGGAGCAAGGAGGTCCTGGAAGTATGAGACAAAAACCTTCTGTACTTCCTCTAAATCAGTTACCATTTGACCTGAGCTGTCCAAAACAGAGATGATACGATTACGAAGATGTCGGTGGTTGACAGAGTGATGAAAGAACTTTGTATTATGATCCCCTTCCTTGAGCCAGCGAATTCTAGATTTTTGTCTGTAGAAAGCCTCCTCAAGAGCTCGGAGTTCATAGTAGTTCTTAAGTTGAGCACGTTCCTCTACCGCTAGCGAGCTACTCCTGTGGTCTAGATGAAGCGCCTCTTGGGTAGAGAGAAGTACTCTTTTAGCTGTAGCCACCCTCATTGAGAGATCGAATAAGCATCTCTATTTAGGCATTTGAGCCGACCTTTAAGCAATTTGAGTCTAGTATAAAGCTTGTACATAGGAGAGCTCGAAGATTGGGTCTCCCAAGACTGGGTAACTAGTGTGGAGAAGTCGTGGTGGGTCATCCACATATTAAAAAATTTAAAGGGAATACGCCCGGCACCGGGAGGAAGTATTCTCACAGCCATAGGAGTATGGTCTCGATACACCGGGGCCAAGAAGGAAGCTTCCGAGAAGGAGAAAGCAAAGTGCACCAGCTGTTGTTGACTAAAACCCGATCAATTTTTCGTTGCTTCCTTTGAGGTCCAGAGGAGGTGGACCACGTAAACCGGAAACCCACGTACCGAAGATCAAAAAGTTCAGCTTGGTCCAAGCATTCCTTAAATTCATCAAATGAGGGAAGCCAAACATCCGAGCTCCCCATGCGATCCGAAGCATCCCTGATGGCATTGAAGTCTCCAGCCACCATCCAAGGGCAATCATTGAGAGAAGAACTCAGACTAATAAGTTCCCTCCAAAGGGGTCTGCGGGTAACAAAGGAATGTTCCCCATAAACCACCGAGAGAGATAGTGTAGACCCCGAGCTCAAAAATGTTACATCTCCATGTATAATCTGGCTCGAACAAGTCCGAGTGCTAAAACATACAAAAATCGGGTTCCATCCCACCCAAATACGCCCTCGGAAGGAGTGCTCATAGTTAGAAACCCACACCCAGCCAGGAAGTATACTAGACGAGATAGTAGGAAAGCTAGTAGCTGGAACTTTGGTTTCCATAAGTCCAACACAGCATATATTATTTGTACGCACAAACCTGTCTAACTTCAGACTTGCTTAACGGGGTTCATTAAACCCTTACATTCCAAAACCAAAGGACATAGCTAACTAGAAAGGATACCGAGAGGACTATTTTCTTTTTGGCCTTCCTCTCGCTAGCGTGAGGTTTAGCCTTGACAGCCAGCTTTCCCTGTGAATAACCCGACTGTTAATCCGCTCAGAATTTTTTGCCTTGGCAAGAGGAGTAGCGGGGAGGGAGCCTTAGCCTACTAGCCCGCTCGACCTTCACCTCGTTAGTTGTAATTCGGTAGTGTTAGTCACCAAAAGCCCGAAGTAGGTCTCGGTCTTCGACCACGGGCGGACAGCAATTACGATTCGGAGAGGTAGTAGCGGAAGGTCTAGCACCAGTAGAGGCTGTAATGACCGGTCCATCATCAGGAGAGACAGCAGAGCTAACTTCATGGTGACCAGCAGCAACATTAGAGGACTCTAAACCAGCTAGTTGGGAGCCACAACCAGCATCAGTAGTAGCAACTTCAAGCAAGGAAACCGCAGCAGCAAAGTTGACAGCAGCAGTGGGGTCTGGCATGGCAGCAGCTATGTCAGCAGAACCAGCAGCAATACCTTGCAAGGAGCCCCCATCTTCAGTCAAAAGTGTCCTGTCTTCAACATCAGCAGAGGCGGCTTCTGGAACACCAGCAGAAAGGTTCATCTTCTGAGCTGGTAAAACAGCAATCGAACCAGCCATTTTGGATGCACCAGCAGCGAAAGCATGTGTGTCGGCACCTACACCTCCGACTTGACTTGACAGCAACTTCAAGCAAAGACCGGACTCACGGAAAACCAGCGAAGGGGTCATCTTCGAGCTGGCAAGACAGCAATCGAACCAGCCATTTTGGATGCACCAGCAGCAGCATGTGTGTCAGCACCTACACCTCCAGACTTGACAGCAACTTCAGCAGCACCGGACTCTGGAAAACCAGCAGAATGGGTCATCTTCTGAGCTGGCAAAACAGCCCTCGAACCAGCCATTCTTGAGGCACCAGCAGTAGCTTGTGTGTCAGCACCTACACCTCCTAGACTTGACAGCAACTTCAGCAGCACCGGACTCTGGAAAACCAGCGAAGGGGTCATCTTCTGAGCTGGCAAGACAGCAATCGAACCAGCCATTTTGGATGCACCAGCAGCAGCATGTGTGTCAGCACCTACACCTCCAGACTTGACAGCAACTTCAGCAGCACCGGACTCTGGAAAACCAGCAGAAGGGGTCATCTTCTGAGCTGGCAAAACAGCCCTCGAACCAGCCATTCTTGAGGCACCAGCAGCAGCTTGTGTGTCAGCACCTACACCTCCAGACTTTACACAGTTCGCTGGGACAGGCAACTTGTTCCTAATGCCAAACTTGTGCTTACTGCTGACTAGAGTCCATTCTCCAACCGCTGCTGCTCTAGTCTCCTCAAATGGAATAGGGGCGCCATTAAGAATGGAGTCTTGATCATTCCTCTCAGTAGGAAGAGCAGATGGTTGCACAGAAGCCAGTTCAGACTCAGGAGGGCAAGAGACTTGATCAGGGCACCGGTGCCCAAAAATACCACATCTATGGCATGATACAGGTTTCCATTCATATTCAACCTCCACTAAACGAGTTTCCTCATTCAAATGGACCGTAATAGCATCACAAAAGGTTTTGGCAGCTGCTAGTTCGACACAGACTAGAGCATATGAAATCATTTTCAGATTCTCCGTTCTCTGGTCTACATAGAGCGGTCTACCCACAACACTAGCAACTTTGCTAATCCCCGTAGCAGACCACAGCCCATAAGGGAGGTTTTTAAGTCTAATCCAGACCGGTATTGAAGAATGATCTCCTTTTTTCAGCTCTAGCATGGGATGCCATTGCTGAAGTATTAAGGGCACTCGAGCCACTGTTAACGGACCGCCTTCGATCACCTTCCGTCTAAAGTCGTGGTCCGAGATAAAAAAAAAAAAAAAAAAACCTTGATCATTAGCTTTGACCTCTAACAAATATTGGCCCCACAGATGTTTAAGGGCCGTCTCAACTAGCTTAAACGGGAGTTTCTTCCCAACAAGGTATCCTACTAGACATTCATGCCAAATAGGATCAGCAGCATCAAGGTCTTCATTTGCTTTTTTGCAGTTTTCAAAGTTTAGGCAAAATGTAAAAAGATTTGAAATTCAATTAACAAAATTGAAATGTACATGATTAAATTAGCAAAATTGCAATGATTTTAGAACTTCTTGGACAATTTTATCAAATGAAAATAGATCCAGAGTCCAAAGTACCATATTTTCTCTTGTTAATTCGAAATGAAAGCGGAGTACTCGACTCGACAAGAGATGGCACATTTCGACAAAAGATACAATTTTTACTACATCCAAAACTCTACCTTGACCATGTAAAATCACATGACTTGAGCTCTTCAATTTATGGGTCCCCATCAATCTATCCAGTTGCCTAGTTGTGCTCGATTCATGAATTAGAGACATATGATATTACAATTTCCTTCTACTCAAATGTTTTTTTTTTCACTTCTCATTTGCAATGTCACACGAAAGAGCCTAGATGAACAGAAATCGTTTTAAATGTGTTATGGCGTTTGTTTTGTTCTCAATTTGGGCTTCAAAATTATTGGTTGCGTCGGCAAAGTGAAAATTCGGGGTGCGTTCGTGATGGAAATCATATGGACATAATTCCACCACATAAACGAGTCGCTAAGAATGAAATCACTTGCGTGAGAAGCTCTCGTAAGAAACCATGAAACCTCCCCTTTGTGGGCTCCAACACTAGTTCTAATCCTTCCATTTTTATTCTATCGGAACCCACTAAATTTCATTCGCGATCAAGGGGACCCTTATCCATTTGGTGAAATGGCGGATGCATTTTCCCCCAAGGAAAACGTCGAGTTCCAAACCTCTAATTTCATATACTTTATTAGGTGTTTTTGATTTCGAGATCGGATCATCAGTAATTTCCGTGCATACCCAAGTCCGAACATAGACGGCGATACCGACGTATATGGCTGCAAAAGATCTTCTTGGAGAATTCATGACGAGTAGATGAAATCTAAGGTTGGGTCTAGGTCGTGCACTTTCGATCGATAAGAGGGGAGAAATTATCCAGTTGTGTCAGTTCCAAAAAAAAAAAAAAAGCCATTCAAAGTGCTATATTGTCGCTAGAGCTTCTTTTTTTTTATCACAGAATCTATTACTTTCAATGAGTTTAGAACTCCCTTTTTTATATATTTAAGCCATTTGATTTCTACAGGTCAAATTTATCTATTTCCTCTTCTTTGTGAATTTTAGATATCTCTTTGTTAATTAGGGTTAATGTAAAGTTTCGATTGTAGAAATGCTTGTTTTATTTCGTAGGAAGATAAATATTGAGAATTACCGTGTCAAAATATAATAATAAGAATGTTTTCCAGATCCAATTTTCTGTTTTAACAAATTTCTACCCGTGTATTTCATCTCGTGCCAATCAACTTGTCCATATGATCATTGAATTTTTTATTTATAAAAAAGGTGGGGAAGAAAAATACTAAAAAATTATGAAGGCGTGGAATTAAAAAATAATGGTCTCTGGCATCACAAGAATTAAGGATAGATATGGGCATTGAATTGACTATTTAGCACATTGATTCTTGTTGAAATCGTCCTCTGATCCTTGGCAACATCATCGTCAGCCAGAATGTTCCATCAGTGAGCCGAAGTTGAATACATATTATCCCGATTCAATCCACGACATCTTTTTCTTTTCTTTTTCTCCGTCCAGTGTCATGAATTTATTTCGTACCTTTTAAATTACCTTTAAGCCATGCTCAAGCAAATCTCGACCCCAAGCTCGATCACTTGTCAAGCTCAAAACAGAAACCAAATTGCCTCCCCTACCCCTTCCCCAACCGAAAAGCCAGGGACAGGTTTAGGCCAGGACCCAAAAGAGAGTAGATGTCAGACCTGACTCGATTCGGGCTTTTGAGCCTCCAACTATTTTTAACTCTCATGCATGTTGTATCGATTTTTGAGTTTTGATGAAATTTCTACTTCATACCGAGTTTATTATATACTGATCTGAATAGTTAAATATATAAGATCCGCATGATATCTATAAAGAAATCCTGACTTAGGTCACTCGATTCGTGCGGTGCCGGCACTCTTTCTCCACGACCCGCCGGTAGATATTCTCGTACATGACGACCATAAAGAAGGGAAGAACAAAGGCGTTTTCCTTGATTTCTGGTCCGCTGTTCCTTCTTCTTCTTCATGTGCTCCGACCAATCACCTCTTCCGGTGGGCTTCTTCGGACGATAATACGGTTTTCCTTTTTATTGGGCCACGTAGCGATCAGCCTGTCCACGAAGCATTCTTGAGAGCGAGCAGAAATCAAGCGCTGAAGAACTTAAAAAATTGTCCATCTTGAAGTTACTTCAAATTGCATAGTCCAATCCAATTTTTGCTTGCACGCGAACCAGCTAGTTTGCTTTGTCCGTGATGATTATTCTAGTCCAAAGTTCGAATGTAATTGTCCAAAGAAAGTACATGAAGTACAAATGATTTAGTTCAAAAGCATATCATTCCCTAAACCGCGGGCAAGAGAAACTCAAAACAATTTGCTAAAGGTATTCACATCATTAGTGTCATGAAAAAATTCAATGTAATTAAGACTTAACCAAAAGTTAATCAAATCTAGACCAATCAAAATGGGCTTACATTTCTTAGGCCAAGTTATTATATAAGTTAGTTATATTTAATAAGTGGGTCATAAATAAATTTAGGATAATGAAATTCAAAATAATATAAGTATTAAAAGAGTTCATAACTTACTTACACTCAATCCACTTCTATGACTCTCTTTCTACTCCCTCTCGCTCTCATTTGATCTCACGCTCACTTATTCCATGCTCTCATCTCAAGTTGAGTATGAGTTTTTCTAAATTAAGTTAAATATAGAGGTCTTTTAGTAATTTGGGTCAAATCAGGTTTGGATTGAGCATAAGTTGAATTGGATATTTATACTAGATTTGTATTGCATAAAAATGGGTTAAAACGAATGAAATCAATTCTTTTGTGCTCTAATATTTTTGATCCGACCTACTTATTTGATGGGTCTATTAGATCATAAGTTCTATATCAGTCACTATTCTACATAATCAATTGTCTCACAAAATAATGAGAATTGTCCCTAGGAGGGAGACAAAGAAGTCTTGCAGAAAGGGTGAAATCAAACGTATAGAAAATAATATGTAGGACATCCATTTAGCACTTCTCCAATGTCCCAAGAACAATAGGAGGATTCAATGCCTCATGCTTCAGCAGAAAGATGGTGCGTAGCGCAGGAACGATTGAGACTTAATTTGACGCGCAAGCACACACATGTTATCGTCATCATGTTTCAATTTAAAGAAGAGAGGTCCATAGTAGTACACAAACCTTTGCATACAATCATCACAGGTTGTATAGGAACTAGAGCTGTTGCAATAGGTCATAAACCCATATTATAACTCATTTTTAATTAAATAAATCGTATATGGGTCAAGTGAAAATTAAATTAAATATGTGTAAGGCCCTGGGTATATCACTATGTAATATTATCTGCTTTGGACCGAGACTTGCACGACTTATTCTCTGGGTTTCGCCTAAAAATGCGTTGTTTGGGGAAATGGGCCCAATACAATATTGTCCTCTTTGGGCGCCTCGCACAAGACCCACCTTCATCTCGCCGACAAGCCCCTCAAGACTTTGTTTTCAACGCAGTAGAAATGTACATGAAACGCGTTACACATGATATAGAACCCAAGCCTTATCAATTAGCTCAAGAGTCCCCCCTAAGCGATGTGGGACAAGAGACGTGCCCCTCCCTATGCACTTCTGGGGACTTCACCCCGCACACCGCCACTTGAGCCATCACAATCTCCCCCTCAAGCATAACGTTTGCGTTGTGGCCCCACATGTGGTCAAGAGTCGGCTCTAATACCATTTATAAGGATTCGGGTTTATCACTGTGTAATATTGTCCACTTTGAGCCAAGGCCCGCACAGCTTTGTTCTCTAGGCTTCGTCCAAAAACGCGTTGTCTAGGGAAATGGGCCCAGCAAAATATTGTCCTCTTTGGGCGCCCCACATAGAACCCATCTCCATGGCCATTTCCCGCTAACAGGTCTTTCAAGGCTTTGTTTTTAGCGTAGTGAAAGTGTATGTGAAACGCATTACACATAATATAGAACTTAAGCCTTATAAATTAACTTAGGACTCCTCTCTAGGCAATATGGGACAAGAGACGCGCCTCTCCCTGTGCACATCTAGAGACTCGGCCCTGCGCACCGCCGCCTGGGTCATCACATATGGGTCACAAATGAGTCTTATAAATTAAAGCAAAAATAAAAATGAGTGTTAATGGATTATTTAGAAACCCAATTTTGAATCCAAGTCCTTCCTCCCCTCCGTCCTCTATTCTCTCTCCTTCCATTCACTGATCGCGATACCTCCTTCATCCTTCGCAACCACCGCCCACCCCTACCTCTCACTTTCTTCTCTCTCTCTTCCTCCTCTACAGTCACTGCCCACCCCCACTCTCCCTCTCTCTCTCTCCCCCAAAATTCAAACGCTTCGCACTGCATCCATGGCCACCCAAACAACTTCGATCCAAAACTCGACGCCAGTGGGCTCGTTCCACCTCTAGCACATGAGCAACAAGGAGCTTTGAAAGGTGTTCAACCAGCTCGATGCAAACGGCGATGGCAAGATCCTCACTGACGAGCTCTCCCAAGTCCTCACCACCATGAACTCCAACATCCCTTGCACCGACTCAATCGTGCCATGGTCAAGATCAATGCCGATAGGGACAACTTCATAAGCCTCCCCAAGTTCACCGCACTCCGTTGATCTGGGTCCTCTGCCGAGTTCGACCATTAAGACACCTTGGAACTCTACGACCAAGACCAGAACAGCCTCATCTCCTCCAACATCAATTTTTTATTTACCAATTTTTTATTGGTTTAATTTAATTTAATTTTATTGTTTATTAGTCTAATTTTTTTTATTAATACATTTTTATATTTTATTTGCTAATTTTTTATTGTTTAATTTACTTTTTTAATTTGACGTGAAGTAAGTGCGTGCGTGCGTGTGCGTGATATGAAGAGCTTAAAGTGTATAAAATAGGTAGGAGTGGGTTTTTCTAAATTGAGCTAAATATTAATGTTTCTTGATAATATGAATCGGGTCGAGTATAAATCATCAAAAATGGGTTAAATGAATTAATATGGGTTGGGTTATTTTTGATCCAACCCAAACTGGACCCATCCAAACCCAACCCACTCATTTGACGGCCCTAGTAGGAACCCAAGTACAGAGAGAGAGAGAGAGAGAGAGAGAGAGAGAGAGAGATGGGTTTCAAACTACAAAAGTCTAGGCAAAATTTATTGCATTTTTGTCAATTCGGTCTTAAACCTTTCAATTTTTCATTTTCACATTTTATCGATTGAGTTCATCTAGCCAATTTTGATCGAAAATAGCTAATATAGATATTTTTTAATAATATTTTAATGATATTTTGAATTCTTTATATTTTTTTTACTGTTCTTTGCTTTTTTGTGGTTTTCGAAGTTTAGGCAAAATGTAAAAAGATTTGGAATTCAATTAACAAAATTGAAAGGCACATGATTGAATTGACAAAAGTGCAATAGTTTTAAAACTTCTTGGACAATTTTATCAAATGAAAATCGATTCAGGGTCCAAAGTACCATCTTTTCTCTTGTTAATTTGAAGTGAAAGCAAAGTACTCGACTTGACAAGAGATGGCACCTTTTGACGAAAGATGCAATTTTTTCTACATCCAAAACTCTACCTTGACCATGTAAAATCACGTGACTTGAGCTCTTCAATTTATGAATCCCCATCAATCTATCCAATTGTCTAGCTATGCTCGATTCATGAATTAGAGACATATGATATTACAATTTCCTTCTACTCAAATGTTTTTTTTTCACTTCTCATTTCTAATGTCACATGAAAGAGCTTAGACCAACCAAAAATCGATTTAAATGTGTTATGGCGTTTGTTTTGTTCTCAATTATTGCCTGGACTATGTATGTCAACGAAAATTATCGAATTCCATGAGCTAGAATCACTAGCTTTTGATCCGTCTTTCTTAATATTTGACCGGCGGTGGTACGTTTTTTAAAATGTGTTAATCATTTGTTGCTGCTGCTGCTGCTGCTGCTGTTGTTATTATTAGTAAATTACGGGTCTGTAAGTGGTGACTGGATCAAGTGATGGCGTTGTTTCCACATAGGGTCATCACCTGCTTATCCCAAAAAGAAGCCAAATCAAAATTTTCCTTAAACACGGCTTACGTTTTTACCAAATCGAGGTTAAGGGACCAATAGGGAATGAATATCGCGATGACTTCAACGCCTAGATCTTGGAACTTTTTACCGATGAGGAAAAAAGAACACGCAAGGGACCGATAACGTCGTCTTGCTGCGGAGAAGAACATCTGGCGCGGTTTGACCAGTTCAAGATTTTCCTGCAGAAACGCAGGGTTCGATTCATGTTCGAGCTTTTTTACTCGGTCCGCTGTCGGTGAATTAGCTGTCCGCGCACCGGCGCACGTATTCGGGGCAGCGGCACGTGACTTCTAGGTTTGACCCGGCAAGATATGAAACTTGCTGGCCAAGTACCTCGACGCGAGGGGCGGTAACAGGACTTGGCAAAGCACCGTTCAACCGTCGGAGGATCGAGCGCGGGTTTTCATCCGCACCGGCGTCGGCAGGCCAGGTCGGAGAGAAACGGGTACGATGAAACGCGACGAATGACCGCGCGGAACACGTAGGGAAACTGGACACGAACACGAACGTCGCGTCTCGAATGGAATCAGACCTAGTAAAGGGCGGACAAAAGCCTAGTCTAGTCCAAGCAAATGGGGCTGGCCTTCGGCTCATTCATCGAACGACTGCGTGGGCTCCCCACTGCAAGTCGCCTGCGTTTCGCCATTTTCAAAGTCAAAAGTCGGAGAGAGAGAGAGAGAGATGATACGCAGTCAAATCTTTACACAAAAAATCAAACGTGTATATATCATGTAACTTTGTATAACAGCCTTCGACCCTTATATGTAATGAAAGAATGCTTTTTAGCACAAGCTAATCGAACATCCCCCGTCGACCCATTTATGCAGTCCCTAACCGACTAGCCGTCCATATTGACGGAGCGTATGCATTGACTAAGACTCTGGCCAAAAAGAAATAATCAAGAAATGTATACACATACAGTATCTGACCAAGAACCCCGACGCTCGACGAAAGAACCAGGCTCTTCCGGCGAGGATGCAGGAGAAGGCATCTGCGATCCTGTCAGCAACAATGAAAGAATAAATGAAACAAGTCAACAGGCGGAGAGCCGGTCAACGGGCAGCAGGCGGCGGTGGAGGAAACGCTCGTGTGGGCCTTCCGGAGATCCAACCCGTTCAGGTCCCCGGCGCGGAGGCGGTGGCGGAGTTGTGCCAGGGAGAAGGGCCGGAGGGCGGGACGGTGGAGCCTCTGGGAAGGTAGTTGAAGATGCTGCCGCGGTGGTGGAAGGCGGTCTTGTGGGGACGATGATGGCGCGGGCCGTGAGGGGGAGACGGGAGGGGCAGCGTCGCCATGGTCGGGACGGGCCGAGCGGCGGCGCATGTGCCGGCGGCGAGGAGGACGAGGACAAGGACGAGGACGAAGGCGCCCCGGGCTTTGCGTGTGCGATCCATGGCGGGGGGTGATCCGGAGACGGCGAAGGGACGGAGGAAGAGTCGACGAGAGAGAGAGAGTGGGGGAGGGGTTTTGAAGCTGGTAGGTTTTTCCTTTCTTTTGAATGTGGGAAATGAGATAGAGAGCGGGGGGAGAGGCGGTCGAGCATTTTATACACGCGCAATCGGAGCCCCGACCGGAAATGAAGGGTAGGGGGGGATGTGTCCGAGAAGTCGAAGGGAAGTGTTGGAGAAAGTGAAGTGAATTGCACGCAACAGCCCGTAACGTTTCCATTGTCAACGCCGGGAAGCCAAGAATTAGAGAGAAAAAAAAAGAAAAGATCAAAAAATAAAATAAAATAGAATGGGGATAAATTACATGATATACATGGGTTATCCGATCGCAGTTGGGTTTTCTTCAAAAGCCGATTTCGAGATCGCTATTCAAAATGATCACGGCCGCTAGAAGATGTAAGGAAAGGATTGGGGAAATTGCCTTTCATTTTGGGGATTAAACTTCACGCGTTTCCCCGCCTCTCTCTCGAAGCGTGGGCGGCAACACGACGCCCCGCCACCGCTTTTCGTCGTCCCCGCGTTCTCGTTGGTTGGTTGGGGCGTTAGCCGATTGACCTCCTCCAAAGTCCAAAGTCAGCGATCTGACACGTCCGTCGTTTCGCAAGCCGCGTGATTAGACATCCACGGCAACCACGCCCAGAAAATTCAAATATGGTCTTCTTATTTTTTCACTTCTTTTCGAAGCAAAAGATCGGAGGCTCGAATTCACGAGAAATAAGGGGCTGAGGTGAGAATAGATCTTGTAAAGATCCGATCCCGCAAGGAATGGATCAAGAGCACACCTCGTAAGGATGGCAATTATGGGTAGCAATGAATCAAATCTCTCATCGTTTGAAGAATATAAGGTGATATATCATCACATAAAGAGTAGCATCGATCTTAATTACCAACAAGCTAAAGCGGACAATATTGTTGGGAAGTGAAGCCAGAGGTCAACCCTTACAAATTTGGGGTCTTAAGTATTGTCTTTTCTCATGTTGATTCAAAGTCGATGCAATATACTCAAACTTGACAAGAGACAGCACATTTAGATGGGTGATAAAGTTTGAGATTGACTGTTCAAGTTTTCGAGCATCCATAATTCAATCAAGGGTTCTCGATTATATAAAGTTACGAGACCCATGTTCTTCAATTTATGGGTCCCCATTAAGGGTGATCAATTCCAAGTCCGATCAATCCTTAGGACACTAGCAAGTCTGCCCTTATGTAAAGTTACGTGACCCAAATTCTTCTATTTATGGGTCCTCGTTAGGGATCATCAAAACTCTCAACATGATAAAGTTCAAGATTGGATGTTTGAGTTTTTGAGCATCCATAGTTCAATTAAGGGTTCTCGACTATGTAAAGTTATGTGACCCAAGTTCTTCAATTTATGGGTCCCCAATAAAGGTAATCGATCCCTAAGGCACTAGTGAGTCCGTCCTTATGTAAAGTTACGTGACCCAAGTTCTTCAATTTATAAGTCCCCATTAGGAGTGATTGGTTTTAGGTCTATACAAGTTCCACCCGAAACCTAAAACTTACCAATTGGAATAGATTTCTTATTTTTTGGAACTTGAAAACTATCTTGCACATTTTGAAACTTAGAACCTACCCAATCGCAAATTTCAATGTTTATCTAGGTTCCATATGTATTATTAACTAAACGATTGTAATAAATCATCACATATTATAACCACCACTTATTACTAATCCACTAACCACAACTTATATTTAAATAGACGAAAAATATGAAAATATTAATAAAATAAAAGTCTCAATCATATAATAAAAGTTTAGACTAGTGACTCTATATTGTACACTCATTATCAAATGCCACGAAATACTATGAGATTGGAAAAGTGGTAAAAATTCTTAAAATTTTTTGCATTTGTGCCAATTTAGTTCTAAATCTTTTATTAATGCCAATTGAGTAATAAACCTTTTATTGCTACCAATTTAGTCATGAAATTTTTAACTTTGTGCCAATTTAGTCATAAAACTTTTTATCTAATGTCAATTCAATCATTTTGACTAATTTTGGTCAAATATTGCTAAATGGATGCCAATCAGCTAACGTGGGACATTCGGCGCTGATATGGATTACTTGTAATAATATTTTAATATTTTTTCAAATTATTTATTTATTTCTTTTCTTTTCTTTTCTTTTCTTTTCTTTCCCCTTTCCTCCTCCTTCTTGTCACCCAAAAGAAAAGAAAAGGAAAAATAAATAAATAAATAATTCAGAAAAAATATTAAAATATTATTAAAAACTATTTACGTCGACGGTGTCTATGTCACTTCAGCCAACCGGCATTCACGTAAGCAATATCTAGCCAAAATTAGCTGGAAAGATTGAAGTGACACTAATTAAAAAGTTTTAGAAATAAATTGACACAAAGCTAAAATGTTAAGGAATAAATCGATACCAATAAAAGATTTAGTATTAAATTGGCACCAAGACTAAATTGGTACAAATAAAAAGTTTAGAATTAAATTGGCACAAATACAAAATATTTAGGTCTTTTCTAACACTTTTTATCAGAATGCGTAATAATATAGATTAAGAAAAATACAAAAAATTATTCTTGAAATTTGGAACTAGACTACTCAAGAACCATGCTCACTGCTAGTCCCCATCAATCTCGCTAATTCTCTTCACCTTCTCCTCATCCTTTCTAGGTGTTCTCGGTTCACAAGTCAAGTGAGCGTGACTTTATAATTTCCTTCTATTCAAATGGATTTTTCTCCCACTTCTGGTTTTTGATGTAACGCGAATGAGTCGAGGTGAACAAAAATCGATTTAAAGGTATCATGGCATTTATTTATTCATTTTCAATTTTGGCTTCAAAATTATTGGTTACATTAGCAAAGTGAGGATTCAGGGCGCATTCGCAATGGAAATCGAGTGGACATAATTCGAGCACATAAACAAGTCCGCTAAAATGGAATCTTTTGCGTGAGAAGCTCTTGTAAGAAACAGTAAAACTCTTCTCTATGGGCTCCACAACTATTCTAATCTTTTTTATTTCATTGGAACCACTAAATTTCCGGCGATAATATTAATATTTGACTCTAGGGTTTTAGATAAAAACAACAGAAGAATCTTAATAGATATCCCCGAGAGACCCTCGTTGACTGGTAAAATCAGTGGGGGTACATTTCACCCGAGGAAATGTCGAGTTCTAGATCTCTAATTTCATATACACATTCGTAGGTATTTTAATTTCAAGATCGGATCATAATACAAAGTAATTTCCTATGGATGCCTTAACCCGAACATAGACAGCAATATGGTTGCAAAAGAATTTTTTTGAAAGTTCAAACAAGTAGATGAAATCTAACGACAAGCCTAGGCCGCGCACTTCCAATCAATGAAAGTGGACAAATTATGTAACAGAATCACCTAGAAAAGGTTATTTGAAATGTTGTATTATCGTTGGAGTTTATTTTACAATCTATCATTTTAAATGAGTTTAGAATCCTTAAACCTATTTATGTGTACATTTTGAATTTATCCGTTTCCATTTTTTGTGAATTTTAAAACTTTATGTTAATTAGGGTTAACATTAAGTTTCTGATTGTAGAAATGCTTGTTTAATTTATTTTTTTATTGCAGAATCTATTATTTTAAATGGGTTTAAAATTCTTCAACCTATTTATGTGTCCATTTCAAATTTACCCATTTCCCTTTCTTTGTGAATTTTAAAACTCTATGTTAATTAGGGTTAGCATTAAGTTTATGATTGTAGAAATGCTTGTTTAGTATATTTTTTATTGTAGAATCTATTGTTTTAAATGGTTTAAAATCCTTGAACCTGTTTATGTGTACATTTCAAATTTACCCGTTTCCCTTTCTTGCGAATTTTAAAACTCTCTATTAATTAGGGTTAACGTTAAGTTTCCGATTGTAGAGATGCTTATTTGGTTTATTTTCGATTGTAGAATCTATTGTTTTAAATGGGTTTAGAATCCTTATATCTATTTATGTGTCATTTCAAATTTACCCATTTCCCATTTTTTTGTAAATTTAAAACTCTATGTTAATTAGGGTTAACATTAAGTTTCAGATTTAGTTGTTTAGTTTATTTTTTATTGCAGAATCTATTGTTTTAAATGGGTTTGAATCCTTGAAACTATTTATGTCTACATTTCGAATTTACCCATTTCTTTTTTTTTGTGAATTTTAAAACTCTATATTAATTTGGGTTAATATTAAGTTTTTGATTGTAGAAATGCTTGTTTTATTTCCATAGAAACTCGTGCCTGATAAGGTTTGAGATTGAATGTTTAGGATTTCAAGCATCCATAGCTCAATTATGTTCATACTGCCTAACCCATAAATTGCCCCGGTGAAAATAGGAATATCAACAAAAACCAATCAAACTCAATTTGGCTTGCCACAACATATGAAAAATTATTTTTAAAAATCATAAATTTATTACACTTTTATCGGTTCAATGTTAAATTTTTTAATTTTATTAATTGAATCTTAAATATTTTTACTTTTTAGCAAGTCCAAACGTAGCGTAGCATAGCTGAAAAAGATGTTGATAATTTTTAATATTTTTTGAATTCTTTCTTTATGGGTGGGTGGCTGGCTGGCTGGCTGGCTGGCTGGGAGGGGGAGGACGAGGAGGAGCAATTCGACCCGTCCGTAGTTTTCGCGAGCTGTGCGACTTGGCAGGTTAGTGATTTACTCATTTACCCTTGCGGTTGTCTTTATTTATCACTTCTCTCCGAAGCGAAGGTCATGTGATCGAATTCATGGGAAATTAAGGGGCAGAGGTGAAGACAGGAAAATTATACAAAAATTCCTAAATTTAATGGCACTTTTATCAATTCGGTCTTAAACCTTTCAATTTTATCAGTTGAGTTACAAACGTTTTTCACATTTTATCAATTGAATCCATCTACCAATTTTGCTCGAAAATAACTAATATTGATTTTTTTAATAATATTTTAATGATATTTTGAATTCTTTATATATTTTTTTACTGTTCTTTGCTTTTTTGCGGTTTTAGAAGTTTAGGCAAGATGTAAAAAGATTTGGAATTCAATTAACAAAATTGAAAGGTGCATGATTAAATTGGCAAAAGTACAATAATTTTAGAACTTCTTGGACAATTTTCTCAAATGAAAATAGATTTTGGGTCCAAAGTACCATCTTTTCTCTTGTTAATTCGAAGTGAAAGCAGAGTACTCAACTCGATAAGAGATGGCACATTTTGATGAAAGATGCAATTTTTACTACATCCAAAACTCTACCTTGACCATGTAAAATCATATGTCTCGAGCTCTTCAATTTACAGTTACCCATCAATCTATCCAGTTGTCTAGCTGGGCTCGATTAATGAATTAGAGACACATGATTTTACAATTTCCTTCTACTCAGATTTTTTTTTCTTTCACTTCTCGTTTCCAATGTCACACGAAAAGAGCCTAGACAAACAAAAATTGATTGAAATGATTTATGGAGTTTGTTTTGTTCTCAATTTTGGCTTCACAATTATTGGTTGTGTCAGCAAAGTGAAAATTCGGGGTGCGTTCATGATGGAAATCATATGAACATAATTCGACCACATAAACGAGTCGCTAAGAATGAAATCACTTGCGTGAGAAGCTCTCGTAAGAAACCGTGAAACCTCCCCTTTGTGGGCCCCAACACTAGTTCTAATCCTTCCATTTTTATTCTATCGGAACCACTAAATTTCATTGGCAATGAAGGGGAACCCCATCCATTTGGTGAAATGGCGGATGCATTTCCCCCCAAGGAAAACGTCGAGTTCCAACCTCTAATTTCATATACTTTCTTAGGGGTTTTTGATTCGAGATTGAATCATCATACAAAGTAATTTCCGTGCATACCCAAGTCCGAACATAGACGGCGATATCGACATATATGGCTGCGAAAGATTCATCACCTGCTTATCCCAAAAAGAAGCCAAATGAAAATTCTCCTTAAACACGGCTTACGTTTTTACCAAATCGAGGTTAAGGGACCAATAGGGAATGAATATCGCGATGACTTCAACGCCTAGATCTTGGAACTTTTTACCGATGAGGAAAAAAGAACACGCAAGGGACCGATAACGTCGTCTTGCTACGGAGAAGAACATCTGGTGCGGTTTGACCAGTTCAAGATTTTCCTGCAGAAACGCAGGGTTCGATTCATGTTGGAGCTTTTTTACTCGGTCCGCTGTCGGTGAATTAGCTGTCCGCGCACCGGCGCACGTATTCGGGGCAGCGGCACGTGACTTGTAGGTTTGACCCGGCAAGATATGAAACTTGCTGGCCAAGTATCTCGACGCGAGGGGCGGTAACAGGACTTGGCAAAGCACCGTTCAAACGTCGGAGGATCGAGCGCGGGTTTTCATCCGCACCGGCGTCGGCGGGCCAGGTCGGAGAGAAACGGGTACGATGAAACGCGACGAATGATCGCGCGGAACACGAAGGGAAACCGGACACGAACACGAACTTCGCGTCTCGAATGGGAATTAGACCTAGGGTAGGGCGGACAAAAGCCTAGTCTAGTCCAAGCAAATGGGGCTTGGCCTCTGCTCATTGAACGACTGCGTGGTCTCCCCACTGCAAGTCGCGCTGCGTTTCGCCATTTTCAAAGTCAAAAGTCGGAGAGATGGAGAGAGAGAGAGAGAGAGAGAGAGAGAGTGGAGCACACCAAGATGATACGCAGTCAAATCTTCACACAAAAAATCAAACGTGTATATATCATGTAACTTTGTATAACAGCCTTCGACCCTTATATGTAATGAAAGAATGCTTTTTAGCACAACAAGCTAATCGAACAGCCCCCGTCGACCCATTTATGCAGTCCCTAACCGACAAGCCGTCGATATTGACGAAGCGTATGCATAGACTAAGACTCTGGCCAAAAAGAAATAATCAAGAAATGTATACACATACAGTATCTGACCAGGAAGCCCGAAGCTCGACGAAAGAACCAGGCTCTTCCGGCGAGGATGCCGGAGAAGGCATCTGCGATCCTGTCAGAAACAATGAAAGAATAAATGAAACAAGTCAACAGGAGGAGGCGGCGGTGGAGGAAACGCGCGTGTGGGCCTTCCGGAGGTCCAACCCGCTCAGGTCCCCGGCGCGGAGGCGGAGGCGGAGGCGGTGGCGGAGTTTCCCCGGTGAGAAGGACCGGTGGGCGGAACGGTCGAGCCTCTGGGAAGGTAGCTGAAGATGCTGCCCCGGTGGCGGAAGGCGGTCTTGTGGGGACGATGATGGCGCGGGCCGTGAGGGGGAGCCAGGAGGGGCAGCGTCGCTGTGGTCGGGACGGGCCGAGCGGCGGCGCATGTGCCGGCGGCGAGGAGGAGGACGAGGACGACGACGAAGGCGCCCCAGGTTTTGCGTGTGCGATCCATGGCGGGGGTGATCCGGAGACGGCGGAGGGACGGAGGAAGAGTCGATGAGAGAGGGGGGTTTTGAAGCTGGTAGGTTTCTCCCTTCTTTTGAATGTGGGAAATGAGATAGAGAGCCGGGGGAGAGGGGGTCGGGCTTTTATGCACGCGCAATCGGCGCCCCGACCCGGAAATGAAAGGGGGAGATATGCCCGTGGAGTAGGGGTGTCAATGGGTCGGGTCGGGTCGGGTTTTGATGTTACCCGACCCGACCCTAATCCTATAGAGTCATGCTTTGGCCCGACCCGAAACGCATTAGACCCAAACAAAAGGGTCGGGTCGGGTCGGGTCGGGTCGGGCCGGGCCGGGCCGGGCCGGGTCGGGCCAAAGCATGACCCTTTACAAGTTTGGTTTTAATTTATTGTTTAGCTCAAAACTCTAGAGAGTTGAGAGCCAAAACGCGTCTGAGAGAGAGATAAAAACTTATTTTCTTTTGTTTATTTTATCTTATTTTACCATTTTCCCTCAACGGATGAGGACCAAAATGCACGAACGGTACCAGTGTCAAAAAGGCTTGCGTGCGACTCGTTTTGACCCGACCCGACCCTAAATTTAGGGTATTTTCGGGTCGGGTCCGAGTATGGAGCCGGTATCAGAAAATACCCTAAGTTTAGGGTCGGCTCGGGTCGGGCCGGGCCGGGTCGGGTCGGCTCGGGTCTTTTTGACACCCCTACCGTGGAGCCGAAGGGAAGTGTTGGAGAAGGTGAAGTGAATTGTACGCAACAGCCCGAAACGTTTCTATAGCCAACGCCGAGGAGGCCAAAAATTAGAGAGAAAAACAAAAACAAAATGGGGACAAATTACATGATATACATGGGTTATCCGATTGCATTTTGGGTTTTTTCAACAGCCGACTTCGAGATCGCTATTCAAAATTGTCACGGCTGGTTGAAGATGTAAAGAAAGAATTAGGAAAATCGCCTTTCATTTGGGGACTAAACTTCACACGTCTTGTCTTTGTCTTGGAAAGGAGTTGTGACACGACGCCCCGCCACCACTTTTCAACGCCGATAAAAGATTTAGCATTAAATTGGCACTAAAACTAAATTGATATAAATAAAAGATTTAGAATTAAATTGATACAAATACAAGTATAGGATTTTTCTAACACTTTTTACTAGAATGCATAAGACTATAGATTAAGAAAAATACAAAAAATATTCTTGAAATTTGGAACTAGACTACTCAAGAACCATGCTCACTGCTAGTTCCTATCAATCTCGCTAATTCTCTTCGCCTTCTCCTCATCCTTTCTAGGTGTTCTCGGTTCACAAGTCAAATGAGCAGACTTTATAATTTCCTTCTATTCAAATGGATTTTTCTCCCACTTCTGGTTTTCGATGTAACGCGAATGAGTCGAGGTGAACAAAAATCGATTTAAAGGTATCATGGCATTTATTTATTCATTTTCAATTTTGGCTGCAAAATTATTGGTTACATTAGCAAAGTGAGGATTCAGGGTGCATTCGCGTTGGAAATCGAGTGGACATAATTCGAGCACGTAAACAAGTCCGCTAAACGGAATCTTTTGCGTGAGAAGCTCTTGTAAGAAACAGTAAAACTCCTCTATGGGCTCCACCACTATTCTAATCTTTTTTATTTTTTATTTTATTGAAACCACTAAATTTCTGGCGATAATATTAATATTTGACTGTAGGGTTTTAGATAAAAACAACAGTAGAATCTTAGTAGATATCCCCGAGGGACCCTCGTCGACTGGTAAAATCGGTGGGTACATTTCACCCAAGGAAACGTCGAGTTCTAGATCTCTATTTCATATACACATTCGTAGGTATTTTAATTTCAAGATCGGATCGTAATACAAAGTAATTTCCTGTGGATACCTTAGTCCAAACATAGACAGCAGTATGATTGCAAAAGAATTTTTTTGAAAGTTCAAACAAGTAGATGAAATCTAAGGATGGGCCTAGGCCGCACACTTCCAATCAATGAGAGTGGACAAATTATGTAACGAGAATCACTCTAGAAAAGATTATTCGAAATGCTATATTATCGTTGGAGTTTATTTTACAATCTATCATTTTAAATGAGTTTAGAATCCTTAAACCTATTTATGTGTACATTTCGAATTTATCCGTTTCCATTTTTTTATGAATTTTAAAACTCTATGTTAATTAGGGTTAACATTAAGTTTCGATTGTAGAAATGCTTGTTTAGTTTATTTTTTATTGCAGAATCTATTATTTTAAATGGGTTTAAAATTCTTCAACCTATTTATGTGTCCATTTCAAATTTATCCATTTCCCTTTCTTTGTGGGTAAGCATTAAGTTTATGATTGTAGAAATGCTTGTTTAGTTTATATTTTATTGTAGAATCTATTGTTTTAAATGGTTTAGAATCCTTAAACCTGTTTATGTGTACATTTCAAATTTACCGTTTCCCTTTTTTTTGTGAATTTTAAGACTCTATATTAATTAGGGTTAACATTAAGTTTTCGATTGTAGAAATGCTAATTTGGTTTATTTTCGATTGCAGAATCTATTGTTTTAAATGGGTTTAGAATCCTTGAATCTATTTATTTGTCATTTCGAATTTTACCCATTTCCCATTTTTTTGTAAATTTAAAACTCTATGTTAATTAGGGTTAACATTAAGTTTCAGATTTAGTTGTATAGTTTATTTTTTATTGTAGAATCTATTGTTTTAAATGGGTTTGAATCCCTGAACCTATTTATGTCTACATTTCGAATTTACCCTTTTTTTTTTTTGTGAATTTTAAAACTCTATGTTAATTTGGGTTAATATTAAGTTTCCGATTGTAGAAATGCTTGTTTTATTTCCTTAGAAACTCTTGCATGATAAGGTTTGAGATTGAATGTTTGGGTTTTCAAGCATCCATAGCTCAATTATGTTCATACTACCTAACCCATGAATTGCCCCCAATGAAATCAAGAATATCAACAAAAACCAATCAAACTCAATTTGGCTTGCCACAACATATGAAAAATTATTTTAAAAATCATAAATTTATTACACTTTTATTAATTCAATATTAATTTTTTTTTTTAATTTTATTAATTGAATCCTAAATATTTTTACTTTTTGTCAAGTCCAACGTAGCATAGCATAGCTAAAGCTGACATTGATAATTTTTCAATATTTTTTGAGTTCTTTCTTTATGAAAGGGTGGCTGGGAGGAGGAGGACGAGGAGGAGCAATTCGACCCGTCCATAGTTTTCGCGAGCTGTGTGACTTGGCAGGTTAGTGATTTGCTCATTTACCCTTGCAGTTGTCTTTATTTATCACTTCTCTCCAAAGCGAAGGTCACGGAATCGAATTCATGGGAAATTAAGGGGCAGAGGTGAAGACAGGAAAATTATACAAAAATTCCTAAATCTAATGGCACTTTTATCAATTCGATCTTAAACCTTTCAATTTTATCAGTTGAATTACAAACATTTTTCACATTTTATCAATTGAATCCATCTACCATTTTGCTTGAAAATAACTAATATCGATTTTTTTAATAATATTTTAATGATATTTTGAATTCTTTATATTTTTTTTTACTATTCTTTGCTTTTTTGTAGTTTTCGAAATTTAGGCAAGATGTAAAAAGATTTGGAATTCAATTAACAAAATTGAAAGGTACTTGATTAAATTGGCAAAAGTGCAATAGTTTTAGAACTTCTTGGACAATTTTCTCAAATGAAAATAGATTATGGGTACAAAGTACCATCTTTTCTCTTGTTAATTCGAAGTGAAAGCAGAGTACTTGACTCAACTAGAGATGGCACATTTTGATGAAAGATGCAATTTTTACTACATCCAAAACTCTACCTTGACCATGTAAAATCACGTGACTCAAGCTCTTCAATTTACGAGTCCCCATCAATCTATCCAGTTGTCTAGCTATGCTCGATTCATGAATTAGAGACACATGATTTTACAATTTCCTTCTACTCAAATGGTTTTTTTTTTTTTTTTCACTTCTCATTTCAATGTCACACGAAAGAGCCTAGACAAACAAAAATCAATTTAAATGTGTTATGGAGTTTGTTTTGTTCTCAATTTTGGCTTCAAAATTATTGGTTGTGCAAGCAAAGTGAAAATTCGAGGTGCGTTCGTGATGGAAATCATATGGACATAATTCCACCACATAAACGAGTCGCTAAGAATGAAATCACTTGCGTGAGAAGCTCTCGTAAGAAACCGTGAAACCTCCCCTTTGTGGGCTCCAACACTAGTTCTAATCCTTCCATTTTTATTCTATCGGAACCACTAAATTTCATTGGCGATGAAGGGGAACCCCATCCATTTGGTGAAATGGTGGATGCATTTCCCCCCAAGGAAAACGTCGAGTTCCAAACCTCTAATTTCATATACTTTCTTAGGTGTTTTTGATTTGGAGATCAGATCGTCATACAAAGTAATTTCCTGTGCATACCCAAGTCTGAACATAGACGGCAATACAGACATATATGGCTGTGAAAGATGTTTTTGGAGAATTCACAACGAGCAAATGAAATCTAAGGTTGGGTCTAGGTCATGCACTTTTGATCAATGAGATGGGGGTAATTATGCAATCGTGTCAGTTAAAAAAAAAAAAAAACCATTCAAAGTGCTATATTGTCACTAGAGCTTTTTTTATCACATAATCTATTGCTTTCAGTGGGTTTAGAACTCCCTTTTTTATATATTTAAGCCATTTGATTTCTACATTTCGAATTTATCTATTTCCTCTTCTTTGTGAATTTTAGATCTCTCTTTGTTAATTAGGGTTAATGTAAAGTTTCGATTTTAGAAATGCTTGTTTTATTTCGTAGGAAGATAAATATCAAGAATTAACATATCAAAATATAATAATAAGAATGTTTTCTAGATCAAATTTTCTGTTTTAACAAATTTCTACCCGTGTATTTCATCTCGTGCCAATCAACTTGTCCACATGATCATTGAATTTTGTTTTATTTATAAAAAAGGTGGGGAAGAAAAATACTAAAAAATTATGAAGGCGTGGAATTAAAAAATAATGGTCTCTGGCGTCACAAGAATTAAGGACAGATATGAGTGTTGAATTGACTATTTAGCACATTGATTCTTGCTAAAACCGTCCTTTGATCCTTGGCAACATCATCGTCAGCCAAAATGTTCTGCCGGTGAGCCGGAGGTGAATACATGTTATCCTGATTCAATCCACGACATCTCTTTTTTCTTCTTTTTTTCCCCTCCAGTTTCATGAACTTTTTAGATTACCTTTAAGCCATGCTCAAGCCAATCTCGACCTTGAGCTCGACCATTCGTTGAGCTCAAAACAGAAACCAAATTGCCTCCCCTCCCCCTCCCCCTTCCCCAACCGGAAAGCTAGGGATAAGTTTAGGCCATGACCCAAAAGAGAGTCGGGGCCAGACCCGACCCGATTCGGGCTTTTGAGCCTCCAACTATTTTTAACTCTCATGCATGTTGTATCGATTTTTGAGTTTCGATGAAACTTCTACTTCATACCGAGTTTATTATATATTGATCTGAATATTTAAATACACAAGATCCACATGATATCTATAAAGAAATCCCACTTAGGTCACTCTATTCGTGCGACGGCGGCGTTTTTCTCCACGACCCGCCGGTAGATGTTCTCGTACATGACGACAATAAAGAAGGGAAGAGCAAAGGCAATTTTCCTTGATTTCTGGTCCGCCGTTCCTTCTTCTTCTTCATGTGCTCCGACCAATCACCTCTTCCGGTGGGCTTCTTCGGACGATAATACGGTTTTCCTTTTTATTGGGCCACGTAAAGATCAGCCTGTCCACGAAGCATTCTTGAGAACGAGCAGAAATCAAGCTCTGAAGAACTTAAAAAATTGTCCATCTTGAAGTTACTTCAAATTGCATAGTCCGATCCAATTTTCGCTTGCACGCGAACCGGCTAGTTTGCTTTGTCTGTGATGATTATTCGAGTCCAAAGTTCAAATGTAATTGTCCAAAGAAAGTACATGAAGTACAAATAATTCTGTTCAAAAGCATATCATTCCCTAAACCGCGGCCAAGAGAAACTCAAAACAATTTGCTAAAGGTGTTCACATCATTAGCGTAGTGAAGAAATTCACTCTAATTAAGACTTAACCAAAAGTTGATCAAATCTAGACCTATCAAAATGGGCTTATATTTTTTGGGCCGGGTTATTATATAAATTAGTTATATTTAATAAGTGGGTGATAAATGGATTTAGAATGATGAAACTCAAAATAATATGGGTATTAAAAGGGTTCACAACTTACTTACACTCAACCCATTTCTATGACTCTTTTTCCACTCCCTTTTGCTCTCATTTGATCTCATGCTCCCTAATTCCGTGCGCTCATCTCAATTTCAGCATGAGTTTTTATAGATTAGGTTAATATAGAGGTATTTTAGTAATTTGGCTCAAATCAAGTTTGGATTGAGTATAAGTCAAGTCAAATAAGGGACACTAGATTTGTATTACATAAAAATGGGTTAAAACCAATGAAATCGATTAATTTTTGTGCTCTAATATTTCTGATCCGACCTACTCATTTGATGGATCTATTAAATCATAAGTTCTATATCGGTCACTATTCTACATAATCATTTGTCTCACAAAATAATGAGAATTGTCTCTAAGAGGGAGACAAAGAAGTCTTGCAGAAAGGGTGAAATCAAACGTATAGGAAATAATGTGCTGGACATCCATTTAGCACTTCTTCAATGTCCCAAGAACAATAGGAGGATTCGATGCCTCATGCTTGAGCAGAAAGATGGTACATAGCGCAAGAACAATTGAGACCCAATTTGACACGCGAGCACTCACACATGTCATTGTCTTTCAATTTAAAGAAGAGAGGTCCACAATAGTAGACAAACCTCTGCGTACAATCATCACAGGCTGTATAGGAATTAGAGTTGTCAAAATTAGTCATAAACCCATATTATGATTCACTTTTAATTAAATATGTCATATATGAATCGAGTGAAAATTAAATATATGTCACAAATGAGTCTTAAAAGATAAAGTAAAAATAGAAATGAGTATTAATGGATTATTTAGAAACCCTTTTTTGAATCCAAGTCCTTCCTCCCCTGTGTCCTCTATTCTCTCTCCTTCCATTCACCGATCGCAATACCTCCTTCCTCCTTCGCAACCACTGCCCACCCCCCCTACCTCTCTCTTCCTCCTCTACAGTCACTACCCCCCCCCCTCTCTCTCTCTCCCCCGCCCCCAAAATTCAAATGCTTCGCATTGCATCCATGGCAACCCAACCTACTCTGATCCAAAACTCGACGCCAGAGGGCTTGTTCCACCTCTAGCACATGAGCAACAAGGAGCTCCGGAAGGTGTTCAACTAGCTCGATGCCAACGGCGATGGCAAGATCCTCACTAGCGAGCTCTCCCAAGTCCTCACCACCATGAACTCCAACATCCCCTACACCGACTCAATTGCGCCATGGTCAAGATCAACATTGATAGGAATGGCTTCATCAGCCTCCCCAAGCTCATCGCCCTCCGTCTTTCCGTGTCCTCCATCGAATTCAACCATTGTGACACCTTGGAACTCTACGACCAAGACCGAAATGGCTTCATCTCCTCCAACATCAATTTTTTTATTTTTTATTTACCAATTTTTTATTTTTTAAATTTAATTTAATTATTTTATTAATTTTTATTGTTTATTATTCTATTTTTTATTGTTAAATTATTTATATATAAATGCATTTTTATATTTTATTTACTAATTTTTTATTGTTTAATTTACTTTTTTTAATTTAATGTGAAGTTTATGTGTGTGTGTGTGTTGTGCAGAGCTTAAAATGGATTAAATAGGTGAAAGTGGGTTTTTCTAGATTGAGTTAAACATTAATGTTTCTTGGTAATATGAATCGGGTCGGGTACAGGTTTGGTCAAGTATAAATCATCAAATTTACATTACATAAAAATGGGATAAGTACACTAAGAGTGCCATAACTTTCGTACGGCGCTCACTTTGGTGCCAAAACTTTTTTTCGCTCACTTGAATGCCAAATCGGAGTGAAATCGTTCACTTGAGTGTCACTTTGCCGGAGGAAAAGCGACGTGGCAAAGAGAAAAAAATATTTTAATATTTTAATTAATTTTTTGAATTTTTTGAATTTTTTTTTTTTTTTTTTTTTTTTTTTTAAGGGCCAGCGAGGGCCACCATTAACCCTCGCCGGCCGTTGAACTCTCACCCAGATTAGGTGAGGGCCCCCTCGCCATCCGCCGCAAAGGCCTTGGGTGAGGCCGATGAGGCCGTCAAAGGCCCTAGGTGAGGCCGGCAAGACCGTCGACAGCCTCACCCACGACGGTGATGACAAAGGTCAGGTGGCCCCTGCCCAGATCTAACCCTAGGCAAGGCCACAATGGCCCTCGGCAACGGGGAGGCCGCGATAGCCAACGACAAGGGGGCCCTCACCCAATTTGGGCAAGGGTTTCACAGCCGGCGAGGATCAATGGTGGCCTCCTCGCCCTTAAAAAATAAAAAAAAAGCAAAAAAATTCAAAAAATTAATTAAAATATTAAAATATTATTTTTCGACGGTCACGTCAGCTTTTCTAGCAGAGTGGCACTCAAGTGAACGATTTCACTCCGATTTGGCACTCAAGTGACGAAAAAAAAGTTTTGGCATCAAAGTGAGTGTCGTACGAAAGTAATAACACTCCTAGTATCCTAACCCCCGATAAAAATGGGTTAACTGGGTTAATATGAGTCGGACAATTTTCAACCCAACCCAAACTCAATCGATCGGACCTAACCCACTCATTTGATAGCCCTAGTAGGAACCCAAGTAGAGGGAGGGGAGAGAGAGAGAGAGAGAGAGAGAGAGAGAGAGAGAGAGAGAGAGAGAGAGAGAGAGAGCCTTTTGCAATTGTGCCAATTCAATCCATAAACCAAATTTGGCCGACCGACACGCTAGCGTATAATTTTTTAATATTATTTTATTTTTTGAATTTTTTAATCTTTTCTCTTTTTTTCCCTCTCCACCCTCTTTCTTTTGGTGATCAGCCAAAGGGAAGGGCCGGTCACCAAACTAAGGGCAAGCTTACCTCGCTGTCATTGGGCAAGGGTCACCCGGCCACTGGCGAAGTAATCCCCGCCGAATCTAGCAAGGGTGAGCCTCACCAGCGGATGGACAAGCTCACCCTCACCCAAATTTTAAAAGGCTCACCCTTGCCGATGGCTAGACAACCCTCGCCTAGCAATAGTAGGGCGAGTTCACCCTTAGTCTGGCCTAATCGACTACTTCAATCCGATAATTGGCCATCCCCTCTAGTTGGTTGCTAGAAAAAGGAGGGATGAGAGGGGAAAAAAAGAGAAACAAAAAGGAAAGATTAAAAATTTCAAAAAAAAAATTAAATTAAAAAATTATCCACTGGCCGGCCAAAGTTGGCTAGATGGATTGAATTAATATAATTGTAAAAGGTTTAGAATTGAATTAGCTAAGAAAAAGTTTATAACTAAATTGAAAAGATTGCAATAGATTTAGGACTGTTTGGTAATTTTCTCCAATAAAATCCAAAAAGTCAAATCACATGAGCTAGTGCTCAAGTCGCTAGAACTGATTCACAAAAATAACCATGAACTAGACAATCAAGGCTACCTTGCCCAGATCTAAACGAGGTTTGCGGTCGGTGAGAGTGTCCTAGCCCTTGCTAGCAATGTCATGTCCATGTGAACTTGGAAGTTCCAAAGGAGAAAATTCTATTTTCGGATGAAATTCCAAAGAAGAAGACTATCGAGAGAGATGAATTAAAAAATAAAATAAAATAATTCAAAAAAAATTCAAAATTCAAAAATATTAAAAAATATTATTAAAATTTGTTCACTTTAACACTAGCCATGCCACGTTGGATAGCCGGCATCCATGTCAATAATTTCATACCAAAATTGGCAAAAATGAAAAAGGTTAGGAGCTCAATTGGCAAAATAAAAAAGTTTAGGACTGAATTGATAAAAACGTGATAAATTTAGGATTTTTTAGACAATTTTCATAGTCACATATCAATTAGGTATGCAAGGTCCTTGTAAAGTTAATACCTTGAAATGGGCTGTGGGCCTCACAATCCATCAAGGGGCCCAATTTGGAGTTGGGGCTAATGAAAGCCACTCCATACAAGATCCAAAAAACGTTATCAATTGTTCCCGGCACATATAAGCCTAACTCATATTCACTATTATCCGTCGGATCAGATAGATTCCATGTAACGTCATCTTTTTTAAAACATGCATGGGACAAAAAAATTTCCAAACCTACAAGACTGGAATTATCCACATAAACTCTTTCATGTATTTTTTAGGAGGAAGCCCAAATTTTGGAAAATCTTGGGCAAGTGAATTGCTCGACTAATGTTATGAATCATACAAGATGCAAGTCAAAACTCGAGTGAATAATCCAAGTGCAAACTTATTTGCTTTTGATGGTATGCGGAACTCACCATGTACCAAGTGAGCTGACTTTACACGGGTCTGCTACCTAACCATCATGTCAAATTCACGGCATATTAACATATGTACTAACATTTGATGAATTTATTTATGTTACTTGCCTCTTCACCGCATGGACTTTCCATGTACGTTGGAGTACATATAATTGGGGGAGAGTACGGCGCGGTTGGTACAGTTTTCACGTAAACAAATCAAACTTCTTAAATATAGTTTAAGAAAAGTCAAAGCCAAAACTAAATCATATTTTAGTTAGGAATGAAACCAAAACATATTTGTCGGATGGTTCGGCAATGGAACCACATGGTTCTTTTTCACTCTTTTGTCTTCATTTTCTGTAATTTCATGAGCTTAAGTTCACTATACTAGCTTGGAAGGAGAATTAATAATATGAAAAGACCAAAATTTACCCTCATAAATTCATAAATTTGTACGATACAAAAAATCAAACCTACTTCTATTTTACCAAATAGGCTACTTAGCATATAGATAATGAATGTAATTAAAACAATAATAGATTGTACTATGCAGTTTCACGGCTCGATTTGATTTTAAGGAAAGCCGAAACCGAATCAAACCGCAAAGAAGTGCATCACTTTGTGAACCGTTTCGTTTTTTTTTTTTTCAAAAAGTACTCTTGAACTGAATCAACAAACCAAGAATAATTTGGTTCGATATGATTAACGGTTTGAACCGTTTTTATCTCACCCCCTAAGGATCCCGCTCTGCCTGATTATTCGCCTTAGATGGGTGTGAACATCGTGTTCCGAGCCAGGTCGCCTTCCCCCGGCGGGAACAAGCCGAACAAGTGAACCGGGCTGGATTAGGATCTAATGAGACTATTTAGAGCACGAAAAGCTAAGAATTATTCGTTGTGATTATGCAATTTGAGTTGACCGAGCACTCGGTCTACAAAGCGCGAAAGATGGTCGCAAAAGTCGTGGGATGGCGCTCATACATTGACTCCAGCTGTGAATGAGGAGAATGGACCGACCTAGGAATGATACTGATCCTAGGATTGACATCACGTTGAACGAGGAATTAGACCTAATAGATAGCGGACCAGAGCCAGGTCGAGTCTAAGCAGATGGGGTTGGCCACTCAGCTCGTTGAACGACTTCGTGGCTTTCCCACTCCAAGTCGCCTGCCTTTCGCCATTGTCAAAGTCAAAAGTCGGAGACATGAGAGAGAGTAAACCGAGATGATACACAGCCAAATCTTTATTCAAACGATCGAACGTGTATATCGTGTGATATCGTATAACAACAATCTTTATCCTAATATGTCCCTAAAGAATTCTTTCGCACGCGCTAATCGAACAGCTTCCGTCGACCCTATCATGCTGTCACCAATCGACGACCAGCCATCGAGCTTGACGAACCGTATACATAGACCAGACTCTGGCGAAAAAGAATAATCAAGAAAACGTATTCCTATACAGTATCTAATGAGGAACCACCAAGCGCAACTAAAGAACCCGGGCTTTCAGCCAGGATTCCGAAGGAAGGCTTCTGCGATCCCTTCGAAACCAATGAAGGAATGAATGCAACGAGTCAACATGTGTAGGGGTCGTAACGCGCGGGTAGGAGTCCAAAAGGACTCGAACCCGTTCAGTTCCCCGGCGTGGAGGCGACCTCGGAGTCGTGCCGCGGCGACGGTCCGGAAGGCGGCACGGTCGAATCTCTGGGGAGGTAGCTGAAGATGTGGCCCCGGTGGCGGAAGCCGGTCTTGTGGGGATGCTGGCGCGCGCCGTTCGGGGGAGCCGTGACGGACGTCGTCATCATGGTCGCGGTCGGGGTCGGAACGAGCCGAGCGGCAGCACCCGCTAGGAGCAGGAGGAGGAGAAGGAAGGCGCACGAGGCTTTGCCCATCGTGGAGGGTGATCTCTGCCGGAGACGACGAAGAGACGGAGGAAGAGGCGAAGAGAGAGAGAGAGATGGGCTTAACCTCGGCAGGGTTTTCTCTTCTTCTTCTATTTTTTATGAATGTGGGTGTGAGGGAGAGAGGGGAAAAGAGGGGAGGGCTTTTTTATAGACGCGATCGAAGAGGGGGAGCGTTGGTGAAAATGAAGGGAAGTGCACGCGAGAGCCGACGGGATTTTCCAATGCTCAGGCCGACAAGGTGGAGGGGCAGAAGTAGAGAGAGCGAGGGAGGAAAACGAGAAGATTAAAAAAAGAGAGAAAAACATACGCGTTCATGCGACTGCTTTTGGTTTTTTTTTTTTTTTTAAAGTCAATTCGGCGATCATTATTAAAAAAAAAAGGGAAGGGGTAAGTACCGCCACTTGAAGATGAAGGTTGGTAAGGATACTCTTGTTTTATTTTATCTGTGGGAAATTGCCTTTCCTCTGGGACGAACACGCATATCCCCTCTGGAGGCGTGAAGCACAAGCCTTGCCTCCCAAGGGAACGGGCCGTGACGTGACGTGACGTGACGTGTCGCTCCCCCGCTACGGCCTTTCTGGTCTTCCCGCGTTTTCTTGGGCGGTTGGTCGCGAGGTGCCGGTGGAACGCCCCCAAGGGGGATTCGACCCGTTCGTATTTCTCTCAAGCCGCGCGCGATTCGGCGGGTTGGTACAATTACTAATGTATCTCTCGGCCGGCTTCTTTTTTTTTTCATTTCTTTTTGAAGATCACGAGATTGAATTCATGGGAAACAAGGGGTAGAGGAGAAAATGAGAAAATTATTCTAATCTTAAACTTATTATACTTTTTTCAATTTAATTTTAAATCATTTTACCTTTGTCAATTGAGCACATTTGGCGGAAATTGCTAATGTAGCATATTTTTAATAATATTTTAATGATGTATTGAATTTTTATATGATTCTTTTGTAGTCTCTTTTTTTTTTAACTTTTCTTTGTTTTTTTTTTTTTTTTTTTTGCAATTTTTGGAGTTAGGACCGGCACCCCTCGCCCCTCCAAAAAAAAAAAAAAAAAAAAAACCGAAGAAAAGTTCAAAAAAATAAAATTTAATTAAAAAGTGCCTAGTTAGCATTAACCACCTAATTGGATGGATTCAATTGGCAAAATTGAAAATTTTTCATCCGAATTGGCAAAAGTACAATATGTTTAAGATTTTTTGGACAATTTTCCTGGGTGAAAATAAATTCGGGTCCGAAGTACTATCTTTTTTCATGTTGGTTTAGAGATGAGAGATGGCTCATTTCGACGGGTGATGCGATTTTTATTATGGTTAATGCAAAATTACGCTATTCGAGCTCTTCGATTTATGGGTCCCCATCAATCTATCCAATACTCTAGGTGTGCTCAATTCATGAATTAGATACACATTATTTTACAAATTCCTTCTACTCAAATGTTTTTTTTTTCACTTCTCACTTCTACTCTCACATAAAAGAGCCGAGACGAACAAAAATCGATTTAAATGTATTATGGCATTTATTTTTTTCTCAATTTTGGCTTCAAAATTATTGGTCACGTCAGCAAAGTGAAAATTCGAGGTGTGTTCGTGATGGAAATCATATGGACATAATTCAGTCACATAAACAAGTCGCTAAAAATGAAATCTCTTGCGTGAGAAGCTCTCCTAAGAAATCGTAAACCTCCTCGTTGTGGGCTCCATCATTAGTTCTAATCCTTTCATTTTTATTTTATTAGGTGATCGGTTCTTGGCTCGATCCGGTTCCAAGATGGAACCGAGAACTAGACTCGGAGGACCAATTTTCATTTTCAAGGATCGGAATTGGACGGGACGATGCTAGGACTAGGAATTGGACCAACCGACCGACCAACTGGTCTAGTCTACTAGTCCAATAGAACGAAACATTTACTTAAAAAAATTTTAAAATTTTAAAAAATACTAGAATTATCATTATTTTAGGATTTATTGCATTTGTTAAGAAATTAAAAATATTTTTTTAAATAAAAAAAGTCGGTCTAGTCCATCGGTCTGGTCTGATTCCATCCCGGAATCAAGAACTGGATTGAAAATCACCGGTTCCATTTTTATAGAACCAGGAATTGGACCAACATCCTTGGGAACCGGACCAAATCGGCCGGTCCGGTCCAATTTAGGCTGTTCTTGGTTTGAGTAGTCCGATATGCTCACACCCCTACTAAATTTCATTGGCGATACTATTTCCCTCTAGAGTTTTTAAAAAGAAAAAGAAACAAGAGAATCACAACGGACGTCTCCCGACCTTCAATCCCCAAATTGACGTATTTGCTTAGGTCAAGGAGCCCTCATCCATTTGGTGAAATGGTGGATGCATTTCCCCCAAGGAAAACGTCGAGTTTCAAACCTCTAATTTCATATACTTTCTTAGGTGTCTTTGATTTTGAGATCGGATCGTCATATAAAGTAATTTCTCATTAAATACCCAAGTCTGAACATAGACGGCGATGATGATGTATACGGTTACGAAAGATCTTTTTGAAGAGATCACAACAAGCAAAGGAAATCTAAGGACGGGTCTATGTCGCGTGCTTTCAATCAATTAGAGGGGAGAAATTATGTTGCTATATCAGCTCCAATAAAGACCGTTCGAAGTACTATATTGTCGCTAGAGCTTTTTTTGTTTTTTGCAGAATCTATCGCTTTCAATGGGTTTAGAATCCCCTTTTTACATATTTGACCTTATTAATTTGTCCATTTCGAATTTATCCGTTTCCTTTTTTTGTGAATTTTAGATCTCTCTATTAATTAGGGTTAATGTGAAATTCCAATTGTAGAAATACTTGTTTTATTTCATAGGAAGATAAATTTCAAGAATTATCGTTTGGGAATATAGTAGTAGGAATTATTTCCATATGCAAAGTATTAACAAATTTCTATTCATGTATTTTATCTCGCACCAATCAAGATCGACTTGTCCACATGATCATTGATTTATTTTTTAGAGAAGGGGGAGGGGGGAATAATAGAAAATTACGAAGGTGTGGAATTTAAAAATAATGGTCTCTGGCATCACAAGAATGAAGGATAGAGATGGGCGTTGAATTGACTAGATTTGTTACACTGATTCTTGCAACATCATTGTCAGCCAGAATGTTATGCCGTCCAAGCCAAAGGCGAATACACATTGTCCCGATTCGATCCATGACATCTCCTTCCCCCGAGTTCTATGAATTTATTTCGTACTTTTTACATTACCTTTAAGCCACACTCGAGCCAATCTTGGCCCCAGGCACGACCACCCATCAAGCTCAAAACAGAAATCAAATTGCCCCCTCTTCCCCAACAGGAAAGCCAGGGATGGGTTTAGGCCAGCACCCAAAAGAGAGTTAGGTCCGACCCAATTCGCTCTTTCGAGCCTCCAGCTATTTTTAACTCTTGTGCATTGTACACATGTTTGAGTTTCGATGAAACTTCCTACTTGGTACCGAGTTTATTATAGACCAATCTGAATAGTTAAACACACAAGATCCGCGTGATATAAAGAAATCCTGACTTAGATCACTCGATTCGTGCGATGGCGGCCCTTTTTCTCAACGACCCGCCGGCAGATATTCTCGCCCATGACGACAATAAAGAAGGAAAGAACAGAGACATTTTCCTAGTTTTCTGGGTCCGCTGTTCCTCCTTCTTCATGTCTCCGACCAACCAATCACCTCTGTTGGACTTCTTCGGACGATAAAACGGTTTTCCTTTTATTGGGCCACGTAGCGAACAGCCTGTCCACGAAGCATTCTTGAGAACGAGCAGAATCAAGCTGTGAAGAACTTTAAAAAATTGTCCATCTTGAAGTTACTTCAAATTGCAAAGTCCAATCCAATTTTCGTTTGCACGCGAACCGGCTTAGATCGCTTTCGCCTGTAAAAATTATTCGCATCCAAAAGTCGAATGTAATTGTCCAAAGAAAGTAGATGGAGTACAAATGATTCGGTTTGAAAGCATATCATTCCCAAAACCACGAGCGAGAGAAGCTAGAAATGATTTGTTAATGGTATTCACATCATTAGTGTCATGAAAGAACTCACTCTAATTAAGACTCAACCCAAAGATAATCAAATCTAGATCTATCAAAACGGGCTTATATTTATTGGGTCGGGTTTGTATAAGTTGGTTATATTTAATAAGTAGGTAATAAATGGAATTAGAATGGTGAAATCCAAAATACTATGAGTATTAAAAGAGTTTACAATTTACTTATACCCAACCTACTTTTATGGCTCACTCTTCACTCCCTTTGGCTCTCATTTGATCTCACGCTCAGTCATTCCATACTCTCACCTTAATTTGAGTATGAGTTTGTCTAGATTAAGTTAAATATAGAGGTATTTTAGTAATTTGGGTTAGATTGGGTTTGGGTCGAGTATGAGTTGGATCGAATATTAGACATTACATTTGTATTGTACGAAAATTGATCAAAATGAATAAAATGGATTAATTTGGGTTCTAAAATTTTCAATCCAATCTACTTGTTTGATAGGTTCATTGGATCATAGGTTATGCACTGGTCACTGTTCCACATAATCATTTATCTCACAAAATAATGAATCGTCCCCTAGGAGGGAGACAAAGAAGTCCTGCAGAAAGAGTGAAATCAAACGTACAAGAAATAATATGCCGGACATCCATAGCACTCCTCCAACGTCCCTAGAATATTAGGAGTATCCAGTAGACCATGCTCGAGCAGAAAGATGGTACGCAGCGCAGGAACGGCTGAGACCCCATATGACGCGCGCGCACACACACCCACACACACTGTCATCATCTTTGAATTTAAAGGAGAGGTGTCCACAGCAGTACTCAAGCCTCTGCCTACAAACTTCACAGGCTGTGTAGGAACCAAGTACAGAGAGAGAGAGCTGTAGGTTGGGCTGCGTTTCATGCTGCAAAAGTCTATCACTCCCTACACTTCGCTTTCATTGCATTTAAGATACCCCAGTAACTGCTAGGCCTCTCTCTCTTTGGAGGTACCACAGTTCTGAGGACCAGCAAGAAACCTTCCAAGGCCCTTTCACTTTCTCTCACTGGGAAAATATTCCCCTCCAAGCATTGGACCTTTTTTTTCTTTTTTTCATAGGCATGTAGCAGAGAGAAAAAGGCCAAGTTGGTTGGGTGGGGTATCCCTCAGAGGAGCGAAGTGATCGATGAATGTTTCCCATTAAGCTACCATTCCATCATTAACAAATTTCATGGATTTGGGAGGAGAGAAATGTGATCTTTAGGTATATAATCACTAAGAAAACCATTAGCTCAACGGCACTGCTAAAATGTCAGAATTTAACTCGACAGGAACTCACGTTGCCTTCATAAAAGTTGCTCTTTTCCTCCTTCTGGTGATCTCTGGCCTCCAGGATATTGAGGGGTTTTCATGATTATGCACGAGAGCACTAGCCCTTGGAACAGGCACATTGGGTTTTGATGATTGCGTTCATTCATTGTGATATTGTACTCCAGCAGAACAGAAGTATTTTGTCGACTAATATTAACCCTGAAAAAGCCCAAATCTTGATCAAAGCTGCATAATCGTGGACAACCCGGATCAGGAAATTGAACTTGAATGTATGCATGCCAACAGAAAGAAACGCTAGGATCACATTTTGCATATGAGCTTACGAGTAAATTAATGGTTAGTTGTATTAGAAAGATTTTGACTCTTTTTTTCTCTGCCTCCAAGGCTTCTTCTTCATCTATCCCTTGGTTGCTACAGGTAGTTGTAGATAGAGGCCTACCCTACAGTATATGCTCAACAACTATTCCTCCCGCTGAGGAAATGAAGATTGCGAATTCAAACCCATAATCATCTAATAACGCTTTAGAAGGATAAGCAGCAACATTACTATCTCCACCAGAAAAGGACACCACAACCCATAATAACCACCACCGTGTCTTGAACATCCCAAAGATGTCATGAAATGGACATTTTGCTCCACTCGACCAGCGCCCAACTTGGCCTCTGAGCTGGGCTCATTAACCACGTTGCCCTGTTCCTGACAGGGCTTGACCCCTAATGGCTTGTGGCTTGTTGATAGTGACTCAGTCCGGTAACACAGGCCAGGATTGTCCCAGGCCCCAAAGCGCCTCTGCATCTTTCCATAGAACCATTTAGAGAATTTGAGCTCCCCGGTGAAGTTGTTGCCGTTCACGTACAGAGCATTGATGCTGGGCAATGTTGCCAATTCCGGTGAGATGTGACCACCGAGGTGGTTGTTGCTGAGACCCAGAAACCTGAGTTTTTTCAGCTTAGAGATCGACTCAGGAATGTCCCCTGTTAAACCCATCTGTGAAAGGTCCAAAGTGACCAGGCCCTGCAATTTTTCCCACTCCAGGATTCTCAGGTCTCCTCCTATTGGGTTGTTGGCCAAGATCAGCTCTTGCAGTGAGCACATTGATTCGAGTGACTGAGTCAAGCCACCAGAGAGCTTGTTGTTCCTCAGGTCCAAAAGGGTCAAGTTCTTGAGCTTGCCCAGCTCCATTGGCAGCTTCCCTTCTAATAGATTGTTGCTCAAGTCCAGCTTCAGGAGTGAACTCAAACCCCCGAGAGCCAAAGTCAAAGGCCCGGACAGAGAATTACTGCTCAAATCAAGGATTAATAGCTTGGACAATCCACTGAAACTGTCAGGGATGGGGCCCGTGAGTGAGTTCCCCACAAGGACTAGCCGCTTCAAGTTTGGTAAGCTACCGATGTTCGGAGGCACATTGCCGCTCAAACCATTCTCTAGGATCACCAGTGATTGGAGGTTAACGAGCTGGCCAAAGCAAGATGGTATTTGCCCGACGAGCCCAGGGTTCGAACGGAACTCCAACGACTCCAAGCTTTCCGCCAGATTTCCCCAGCTTTCAGGAGGTATCATGATGGGATTTTGGGGAGGCGAGACAAAGCAACCGAAGAAGGAGAGGGATTTCAGGTGAGTGAGCTTGAAGACGTGTGGTGTGAAGACAGGGTTGGCCGAGCAAACAAGGGAATTCTCATGAACTGGTCCGACGTTGAGGGTGGTGACATACCAAAGCCCATCAAATAGATCACAGGACACTCCCTGTCAAAAAAACAAGCGAAGCAGAGGTCATTTCTCATGACAAAACTAAAGCTTTCACAACGATGAACTCGACGCGCATAATAATCATCTAATAAATTGGCTAAGAGCTTGCGGTGCGCGTTAACATTATCATATTGATGGAGAGTTAAATGTGAGACCTACGTGAAAGCGATTAAAGCTAAGACAGTAAATGAGTGCAACGACCTTAACTCAATCTGAACTAAACAGCATTGCAATTTCAAACATGTCTTCAAGATTGGTAATTGCAATTGCTTATTTTTTCTTTTTTCACCCGTTGGGTGAAATGTCAGTTCAACGTTTCCTTTAGTGGTCCAAAACTTCTACTCTGTATCTTGTTCTACTCCTATAGCACAGTACAGTACGGTAGAGATTTGCCAAAGTCACAGCAAAGATTTGCATCCCACAACAAAAATGTGATAGTACTGTGAATACCTGTATGGGAGTCCATCCACAAGGGTCTGGATAGAGATCCGACCCGTTCCACCAGTTGCCCACAAACCCTCGTATGGCAGAATACAGAGCCTGCCTCTCTGTTTCCTCCATTGGAGCTTCGTCTGTGTCTCCTGCCTCTCCATGCCAAGCAGCGACGAAACACACCCCCAAAATGATGAGCCAACTAAAGCTCTTCATAGTTTCCGTGTGTGTCCGTGTATCGAGAGAGAGAGAGAGAAATGAGAACTCAGAAGTTGATGGACAAGAGAAAGACAGATATGGGTCCCTTGAGAATTAGCTGATGTTCATCCAGAATGGAAGTTCCAGCGATGAGAAGTATTTGTGAACCTTGAGAGAGAGAGAGAGAGAGAGAGAGAGAGAGAGAGAGAGGGGGGAGGAGTTCAAACCTTGAGCACAGGGTTCAATGATTATATAGAAATGGCAAGGAAAGGTGTGGCATTAGGAATAAGAAGAAGAACCCAAAAAGCGTCTCTGGAAGCAGAGAAAGTGTAAATTCTCCACAGTAAATATTGAAGAGGAGAAGAGGGGGAGAGATCGAGGGAGAGAGGGTAGTGAAATAAATGAGGGGGAGGGAAGGAAGTACGTAGGAGCAGCTTCTACTTCTCTTTTCTGCATTGTGAATGTCTCTCATCAGACACCCATGATGGCCGTTCGCTGTTCTTTTACACAGGCATCTAGTATATAGGCTATAATAATTATGTCTAAAAGGTTTTCTTAAAAAACACAACGAGAGGGAGAGGGAGAGAGAGAGAGAGAGAGAGGAAAAGGCAAAGCTCTGAAAGGAATTGGTTGATGATTTTTTTGTTAGGAGGGAAGGCTATGTGGGACTCGGTTAGTTATATTATACCAGCTGGGTCAGGACCAGTATGCGAGGGTTTCGAGACGAGACGAGGGGGACCAGAGAGAGGGAGAGATGCATTTAAAACAAAAGAAAAGGTGGTAGTTGAATTGAAAAATTCATCTTTTATAACTTGCAAAGTAAACTGCCACTGATGGTTTAGTTTAGCTCACTTGACTTAAATCTCATCATATAAATTACTGAGCTTGATTCTAATCTCCTTTTACACAATGGTTTTCAGTGGGTGCGAAACAAAGTAGACGAGAAATGCAGAGAGAGAGAGAGAGAGGGGCAGAGACGAGATTTGGGCTGTGTTGAGTGTCTGTGACTGAGAGCTATTCTGGCTGTCTGCTTTTTGGGCTGCTGGTTTGTTAGAGCAGTGAAATCTGATCACTCAGCGAAAGGACAAAAAGAGCCACTGAGAAGTGGGGCGCACAGATTGGCCCGAAGTGGGCCAAGTCGTGGCTTTGTCTCCTTCCGGCGGTGCAATTTCCCTCTTCCATTTCGAGGGGTTCTGCAATAGATGTGCCAACTGCCAAGTCATCTACTTGCTCACCTTCAGAACTAAAAAAAAAAGTTCTTTTGGTACTATGGAAAATAGGTTGTATTTAGTCAATAGCTCAATGCCGCGAAAATTTATTTCTAAATATGTGAAAATGTGTCATCTCATTGGCACAAGAGTCGAATCATGGATAACTCTTGTATTTCTCTTATATTGGCCTGTGCTCTCATGACAAAATTAGAGTTATCAACTTTATCATTGCTTTTTTGTTTGTGTCTTAAAGAAGGTATATAAGAGTTTGACAAATAAGTTGGTCTCGAGATGACGTACCTTGGGTTGAGCTTTAAAATCTTGAACAACATTGGCAAATTGCATTAGGTTCAATGAATCGAATAACGACTGTCTTTTTGTGTCTATGCATGTACCCATGAACACACATACCACGAGTACCATATAACCTTTTGAGCTAGAAGCTCAGGACAGGCGATACGGAGGATTGCAGCCTTCCTTCTGAGCTAACCAACAAAATAGCACATGAAGGCAGCTAAGTTCACGTACTGAATATGTAAAGAGCGACCCTTTCTTTGTCGTGGTTATATTTTCGGACCCCATGTACATTTATTTTGTGGAAGGCCAAAGTAAAATCATGTAAGCATATAGATATTTTTACTTGTTTGTTGTCTCCCCTTTTCCTTCTTTCCTTCTTCCTTCCTTCCATATGTGTAATGTGATTGCGAAGTTCAAGTTGGCTAAACCCAAGATGACACGATTCTACTTGAGTTCTAGGGTTTGATTTACCATACCAAACACAAAAGAAGAGTAAGTCCAAATGGAAGGATCACAACCATTGTCTAATGGAGTGTGACAAGTTCGGTTACTATTATTTTCGTATCTATTTCTTCTATTCATACTTTAGTTGATTCGATTCAATGTCTTGATGCTAAAGAAAAAAGATGGGTAGTTGAAATGGATAATGTCAGATATATTAAGATCAATCTACAATATGAGGAGATACAGCATAATAAGATTGTGTAATTATTAACCATTGAAGAATGGTTAAATTTGCATGCGGATAGATGATGAAACAAAATCAAAGCTATGGCAGATATAAAAGAACTAAAACATCACATGCATGTATGACAGCCAGAGGAGCTTGCTTATGCAGAATATTCATTAGGACAATTAGATGAAGAGCTTTCTGAACAACCATTAAACCTATAATGGAGCTTCCTCTGTTTCCTAAACACATTACCAAAAGCGAATTCATTCCGGTCCTGGAAACATCAGTAACCAGACGCAAAATGGCTAAACAGAAAATACCATTCTCCTCAACCTGAGCCTGCCCGGCAACTCTATTAAGTCATGGTGCCGCACACAACAAAGGCTCAAAGTGGAGAGGGCAATCTCTTCTGGGGCCTTTCTCAGGTCAGAGATCCGAGAGAAACCGGGCGAATGCAAGACGAGGGAGGTGAAACAGAGTGGCCTCCAAGGACAGAGGTTCGCCAACAATGATTGCAAAGGGCTCTATCTGAATGCGCCTGAGTAAACGTATGATAGTCATGGGAATCGGTCCACAAAACCTGTATCCATCAAACCACGGGGATCAATTCAGTCACGGAACAATCTAATCCGAGCGGAACTCACTAAAATTGTCAGATGCTTGTGATCCCCACTTCAGGCGTGGTCTTTGGGATCTTGTGGTATACAATCATCCTGATATTTCGGTGTCATGGGAAACTCACACTAGCGGAGAACATGCTGACGGTATTTGTGAATCACTTCCCTTCCAGCAACTATACCAATTCAGAATCGATCAGGTTGGGCCCTTTGGCAAAACGTAATGGGAAGTGCATCTCAATCTCAAAGTAAGCAACGGTTCCAGTGAGTCCTGGGATGGTTGATAGTCTTTCCCCATAATATGCTAGCCATCACCTCTCTGACAGCACTATCTTAGTGGAATAGTCTATCGTTCTGTTGCTGATAATATGGAATTACCATAGTCCTCAATGACAGAAATGCCTGTGTATCTATGTAACTTCTCTAGGGTCAATGTGGGCAGGAAGAAGCACTAGGCAGGTTGAGACAATCAGAGCCTTTTCTTCGGCCAACTAGGAAGTAACAACCTTGGGAAAGTGGACTGTGGACCAGTAGGTATCGCCCAGGAAAACCCAGAGAAACCCAAAATCTACAGGGAGGTAGAGAGAGAGAGAGGGCGGTAGCGAACAGGGAACAGCCCCCACACTACTTTTCTTTCTTCATTTTTATGGAGCCAAGGCCCTGATTATAGACTGACAAGTCACTTTCTGCCTCGCTTTTTTTCTCATCTCAGACTGGCCCAGCCGACATATAATGGCCGCCTCATTTGATTCCACAACATAATCGATTATTGAATTATATTTATGCTCGTTCCATCCAAGAAGAAAGGCGGAAAGCGACCCACCTTTTGATCCTGGGGCTGGCCCCCCCTCTCTGTTTCTTTCTTTTTCTCTTGTAACAGGGAAGGGACGGGTCCATCGTTTGATGGATATGGTCAACTTTGATCGGGACGGTATACGGTATAGTTTTACTCGAAGTGACAGGAACAGATCCAAACAAGTCGATTTGCCCGTCTCCAAATTCATCTCGTCATGTCGTTCCTACTTCTAATCAATTCAAATTGAACGGCACAAGTAAAAGATGCCCTCTGAATGGTCGCCTCTCCCATCCCCGAGAGTACCTCCGGATAAAAGATGGAATAGAAGGTACATCATCTTTCACCTCTCCTTTCAAAGGTGAGATCTTAGGATGAAATTGGCCCCCAAAATCATGGGCCAAGTAATATACTTCCGAAATGGAAAAACATCAAGCCGAAAAAAAGAGGAGAAAAAAGATAAGCAAAGAAACGGAAAAATATGTACAATGACAGGTGGAAAAGGATGATAAAAGGAATATCTAAAGAGATATTGAGATGTTAATTATGTGATTTAGATTGTTTGCTTATATCAAGTAACAGATTACCTAAAAATGATACGTGCAATAGAGCACATTTGTCGTCGTTTTCCCACAACATGCGCTGGAATTTACCAATACTTATGTGTACATAAAACCGTTGATCATAAGGATATATTCACTAAAAGTTCTAAAACTGATTACAAAAACTCGAGTTTCAACACTTTCAAAAAATACCATCAAATCTTAAAATTTATCAAATTATTGTAATCAAATCCTTATTTTAACTCCATCTAATTTGGCAAACGGAAAATTAACAAAACACAAACATATTCTCGACACCTGCCTTGTGAAGGGCACAAGAGCACGTATTTGAGACTTCAAATTTGAGGAAATAACCTGAAACAGCTAATTTTTTTTTAGAGACGCTACTTGCTTTGATCCGATCTAATGAGTTTTTAGAAGGCTTCAAAGCAACTATTTTCGCATAACAGAGCTGCAAACAGATCTTCAAATTATGCCGCAACTTCATCACTACACAAATTCACGTCATTTGCCATCAACCAATTCATAATATCATCTAGGCATGCCAACCGGCAACAATTATGCACCTAAAAACTTAGGAGAAAAGGAACAGACAAAAAACTACTCCAAAGCACCTACATGCCTCCCTAAACTCACAAAAAATACAGGGTCGAACGAAAAGAAAATGCTCAAGCCTATATTGTGGTAAAGAATTTAATCTACGGTTTTACAATTTTGACCAGCCCCATCCTACTGCTCAAGCTGCATGTCAATAGAGGAGCACTTGAGGCAAAGCTCCTGAAAATTCGGCACTTATGTTGTGAAAAAGGTCCAGATCTTCTTTCCTACAGACGCTGCACCAGGATGCTCCAACTCATCATCATAATCGTCATCAGCCTCATTAAGTGCACTCCCATTCTCATCTTCACCAGACAATTCCTCCATACCAACCGTTTCTTCGTTTCCATCTGGCTTGGCTAAATTTACAATGTCATCAACAACATTTACTGTTGTGAACTGCACAAGAACAAGCAGCAAAATCAAGAACTATCTTAAGTATGCCTTAACTGTTGCTTCAAAGAACTCTTCTCTGAAATGGTTGGAGCTGGGGATGACGGAAACTTTACCCTGACAACCTTCTGCTGTGATAACTCCACAGTCCTCAAACTTGTGACCTGTGTCAAGTGCATTTGATTATGATGTTCATCACTGTTTTGTGATGGCACGTCATTATCTTCTCCATTAATTGCTACTTCCCCTCCGCCACTGGCAGCTTCTACTTTTCCATCTTGATTTAAGTCAACTGAGGCTTCCTCTGCTGCCACATTGCCTGCACTGATGGATGCCAGCATCAAAAGTCCTAATGAGTCAGAAACAAATTTAACCAGATTTGCCTTATGGCAAGGCTAAGATAACATCATGCACGAGAATTTTGGGGCATTCACTTACGTTTTCTGTCGTCTGAGATTGTATCGCTTTTGCCCAGGAGTCTGCACAGCGGACACATGGACAGTTTGTCGTCTCTTCTTACGCCCACCAGCCGTAACACTATTGGAGGGTCCTTCACTTTCACCCCCGTCCTGCTCACTTTCTGTTATTTGAGAGCTTTCTGCATGTTGCCGCTTCCTTGTAACATTACTCACTGCTTTCCCCTTATGAACTAAATCAGCCTGGTCTGCCTTGCTCGTTTCGTTAAGCAGCGTATCCTTTGACCCATCGCCTAGAAAAGCCTTGGCATCTTCAACCACTGCCTTCACTGATCTTGTTCTGTGAATTCCATTGTTTCTCTTCCCACCTTTTCGTTGACTCTTTTTCACCTCAGAATGCTGAGAACCTTCCGGCAGATCGGGCATCTGATCATGCAGATAGCTACTGTCGTCAAGAGATGATGGTGTGCGCCCATCATCAACTTCTTTAATGACATCAACAGACTTAAATTTTTGGTTGGAAGTTGCCACCTCAACTTTTCCCGATGACAGTTCTGCTTCATCTTCAATAATGCCATGTCCTTTGTTAGTTTCCTCATTTCCAGCCATACTCAACCTTCCATGGTTCTCTTCCAGGATAAAATTTTTATGCGACTCTGGGGAAGCAGAATCATCCTCGATTTTTTTACTTGGAGATAGATTGAAGATTTTGGACGTGCACTTACGCAGCCAAGACATGCGGCTTTTAGAATCTGAATGAACCAAACCAGGTTCATCGGGAGACTTTTCCACAAAAGGGCTCGTCCTACTACAAGGCTTCTCTGACAACTCTTCCACCAGCCTAGGCAGTGGGAGAATCTCTTTATCCCCGATTTGAGGTAACCGTAGATCAGAGAGTGTAAATTCCCTAGCTTCATCTCCACATTTCTCGCAACTCTTGAACTTCTCAACAAACGAAAGGAAGCGGCTTCTTTCCTTAATTAAATCTTCCCTTTGATCCTTCAGCTTCTGGCTGAGAAGAAATAGCTGATCAATGTCTTCACGCACTTTGATCTGATTTTCATCCAGCTGTTTCTTATTCATCACAAGGGCCTGTTTGTCTTTCTCTATCCTGTGCTTCTCAGACCTAATTTCGTCCAGTTCTCTCAGAGCACTTTCTTTCAACTCATTTATGCTTTTAAGCTCCTTCTCCTTCTCTAGCTCAAATTGTTTCTCCCAAAGAACCGCCTTTTTCTCTGTCTCCTCCTGCCGCTTTTGAAGACTAGTTTCAAGATCCACTTTCATCAACTCAAACTCCCGGAGCATTTGATTGCGCTCATTCTGCACTTTTTCAGATAAATCGGATTCCTCATGTTTCATCTTGGCAGCAAATGATTCTTTCTCCAATTTTATCGCTTCCGACTCTCTCTGCATATACTCCTCCATTTCATGTCTCTCCCTTTTCAACCTTTCTTGTTCAGAAGACTGCCAATTTCCCGACTTCTCTTTCTGTTCCAGAAACTTTCTTTGCTCTTCAATAACTGCAGCTCTTTTCTCATCCAAGGCTTCCCACTCTTTCTCAAATTTCTCTCTCTCTTCTTTCAGCTCTTCACTTTCTCTAAGAAGCGAGTCCTGTTGAGATCGGCACTTTTCTATCTCCATCTTTAATTCTGCTTGCAAGCGGAGATGTTCCGACCTCTCCTCATCATTTAATCTGAGGTTTTCACTCTCCTCGTTTATCTCCAGCTTCTTTTCAGCAATATCTGCTTTTATTTTCTCAATTTCATCTTTGAGGTTCTTCAAAGCCTCTTTCTCAGCAGATAACTGTTTCTTCTCCACCTCCAGTTTCTTCTCCTCGGCTTTCATGGACTTCTCCTTCTCTTTCAATATTTTCAACATTGACTCAAGTTCCTTATCTTTCTCCTTAAATCTATCTGTCTTTGCATCCAAAGCAGACTCTCGCTTCCCCAACTTCTGTTCTTTGTGGTTTATTTCAACTTCCTTCCGCTCGATTTCTTCTCTCTTGATTTTCAATTCCTTGTCAAGAGATTTTCTCCTCTCTTCCAATTCAGTCTCAAAGCTCAGCATTTTACCATCCAGAAGGGCCTTTTGCTCATCGACAACTTTCTGGATCTCCACCTGCACAACAAGCAGGAATCAATTCTACACTGCTAGAGATGAGCTATAACACACCATATCATCCCATCCACTCAAATCCATCATCTACAGTGAAAACTATCATGATAAAACTTACCTAAATAAAATTAACCAGAACAAAAAAGAACAGAAAACAAAACATAGGGCACCCACAGTAAAGCTCACAAATTACCCCAAAAGATAGAATGACCAACACACAAGCATCGAAGAAAACCCCTATGCAAAATGTTCATTCACATAATTCACAAGATAAGTTATTCAATAAGAGTTGTTTCTACTTAACAGTACTAGTTCTGCTTTATCCTGTGCAGGGACCTAATATTTAACATTCACAACACCAAGCAACATGGGATTGGGTCTACTCAATCAAATATAGAGTGATTTAGCACGAAATTGTGGTTTTTTCAAACTATTAAAAACAAAATATACTTATTTAAAATCCTCTTTATCAAATGGATACAGGAAAAGAATCATCATCCATCCTCAGTGCACAAGAATATGAGTTGCCAACCTATCAATATCTCCCCTTTCTCACGGAGAAAATGCCTTTCATGCTAATCATACTTGTGTTAAATCATAAGCAGCATTAATGATGAAGACAAGAAGCATGGGGCATGGCAGTTTTATAAATTAGTACTTGCGAAAATAATAGAGAAATTCCATCCAAAAAAAAGCATGGGGCATGGCAATTTTATAAATTAGTACTTGCGAAAATAATATAGCAATTCTGTCCCAAAAAAAACCTTATCCAACACAGACAAGAAAATGAATGAAGTATGAATACTATTCACTTTGAGATAAAAAATAAAGATCACAAGTAGAAAAAACATCAAATCCAAGTCCATTTTCAAAAAATTTCTACAGTACGTAATACATCAATAATTTCTAGAGAAAGATTATGCATACAACTCACACTTTCTCTCAGATTCAGCTTGTTCTCCAATGCATATAGCTTTTCCTCTTTTGATCTTATAATGCTTTCTTTTGAAAGTACTTCCTGCAACCAAATTGATGATTGAACTAAGCGACTATCAAAAAAAAATATGATATAGGTTGATTGCAAAAGAGAACCAGCAGCACTGAACAGTAAACTTACCTTTTCTTTTGCAGCCAAGTCCACTAAACTTTGATTTATATGTTTCTCTTTCTCAGACAACATTGATTTGGATGACTCCATGTTTGTGTAAGCTTCTTCAATGTTCCTCTCCTTTTGCACAAGAAGTTGGTCGATTTCATTTGCCTTTTCCTCCTTCTCATTAAGGATTCTCCGATCCTCACATAGCTTCTTTTCCCTTTCCTGCAACTTTTGATCCCACTCTCGTAAATCTTCTCTCTGTTTATAAAATGAGGCCTTGTGTGCTTCTTGCCTGCCAAAAAAGAGCAGATTTGCAACATCACTTGCTATATTTTTCTTACAACTATAGCAATGTAAACAACGCTATCATGCATGATGCATCAAGATGCATGGGTTGAAAAGAGCATACTCAGTTTTCAAAGACAAACGCTCCCTTTGAAGTACACTTTCACGTGCCTCCATCTCTTGCATCTTCAAGTCCAATTGTGAACTTTTTCTGCTGACCTCCGCAAGCTTGGCATCAACGTCATGCAGCTTCTCTTTCACCTCCAATGACCTATCCTCAATTCCATTAGTCAAAGCATTTGCTTGAGCTAACTTCTTCTCAGAATCAAGCTTCATTCTGTCCTGCTCATTATGTATTTCGTGCAGAGCCTTCTCAAGCTGCGTAAACAAGGTTCATATATATAACAAAATTATGGAAGACTTCATTGGCTAATCACATTCACTGCCAGTGCTCACATGAGAGAATATATATTCAAGCAATCAAGTTGAGGAATGGCTCTTGTTATATCTTCCCATTTGCAGTGCAACTCTGACAAAGGAAGAAACAAAGATAATGCTGGACTTTTTATACTATAATAGGAAAATATGGTCCCACAGCACAACGTATTAAAACCAATGTCAACAATCTATTATTACTCTAGAAATAAATTTGTCTAAAACATGCCTATGCGTGTCCCGCTATTCTATGCGTTCGCAAGTGCAATCAAATACCTTCATGTCTGAGAAGGGTCAAATTGTAGGGAAAGGGAGTGTAGCTCCATAATGGCATAAAAGGAGCTCACAAAAGAAATAATTCTTTTCCATTTTACACTTGGCTTTTACAGAGGAGTAGAGAACTTAATTTAAAGAAGATAGTGACTTGTTGCCACAAAACTGAAAATTCAATTTAATGAAAGGAGCAAGCTCTGACCAAATTATACGATAACCACACAAAAATAAAAAAGAGCTAAAACAGCACTCTCGTTAACCTTTTTTGGCACAACAAGATTCTCATCAATAATTCGTGAAAATATAGAGCACGGACAAAGAGCTTGAACTTGTTCCTGAGAATGGGTAGATCACTCTTAGATTCATCAACCACAAGATTAATACAATCAACCAGTGTGGCTAATCCACCCTCCAATCAAGCAAACACAAACTGTTAATTTATATGATGGAGTTGGCTACGATAGTCAATAAAATAGTCTGGAAATAGAAAAATTGAACATTTTCACAGAAGTCCTATATTCGAGAAGTGCCTAATTAAGCAGGGCATTGATCATAGACTCTGCAAGCAGTTATATACTCCTGATGAACACACATAATCACACAGGCGATGTACCATAAATGCAATAATTCAGGTTAACTAGACTAGAGAAAATCCTGACTTGATCAATCCCAGCGCCTACAGTTGATTCCGTGTCCACAAGGATGAAATATTGTAATCTAGCACTCGGCAACAACTTGGACTAACTAGTCCAGAGAAAATTCTGCACTTGAACCCCACTGCCTACTTTTGATTCCTTATGCATAAGAATGGACTACTGTAGAGCAAAAGATATTGGGCGAGATATTTACAGAACATAAAGCAGCACAGAGAAATACCCAAGATTTATGTCTTCTGAATTCTAACATGAATGGCAACACATAATTTAGCAATCGCAAGCACACTAGTGCTCCAGCAAGAGTTCTCCACGCTTATGTCAGATCATAGAAGAATCATCTCATGATTAAGCTTGTTTTACCTTTTAACTATCCAATTTAGCATTCCCTAGTGCCCATGAACGAAGTTTTGGCAACACGAATTCAGCAAAGAGTTTGTCATTAGTTGACTGAATTTTCAAAATAAAAACAATTAAAATTTATACGATGCATAATATACATCATTCAAATAACAGAAAGTTCAAATTGCAAGACCATCAGCAAGAAGTAGCATACATCTGCCACACATTGCCTTTCAAAAGCCAAGGCTTTCCTCAGATCTTATGTCTCCAGAATTCTAACATGAATAGCAACACATAAATTGGCAATCAGAATTAAACAAGTGCTCCAGCAAGAGTTCTCCACAGGGAGTGCGGGCGTTATGCAAGATCATAGAAGAATCATCTTGCAATTGAGTTTGCGTTACCTTTAAACTATCCAAGATTTAGCAATCCCTAGTGCCTTAGCAACACAAATTCAGTGGACAATTTGGCATTAATTAACTGTATTTCCTAAATATAAGACTGCTAAAATGCAATGCAAAATGTAGAGCATTCAACTAAAAGGAAATTCAAATTGCAAGACTATCAGCAAGAAGTAGCATACATCTGCCACGCACTGTCTTTCAAGAGCCAAGGCTTTCCCCAGATTTTCCTCTTTCTTCTCAGCTTCAGACATTGCAATCAGATGTGCTGATTGTTCTCGTTTAAGGAGCTGTTGTGCTTCTGATAATGCTTGACCTAACTCTTCAAACTTCAGGTTCCACTCCTTTTTCTCGATCAGAAGTAGCCCCATATTATACTGATAATCAAATAGCTGCAAAAGAGTTCTCTTTAAGTTAACAACAACTGCCAGATCATGGTACGAATACGGAAATCAATTCCTAATTGCCAGATGCTTAACCTAATTCAACACTACATATACAAATAAACATGACATTTTGTGGCAATTGCACATCGAAAAGTTGGCAAAAGTACACCTCCACAGCGAAACTCACCGAAAAACAACAATGCCATCATCCAAAATAACAGACACAATTCTTCCAACTATTAATGCAGACATCATATCATGATAAATCATCAAATGAGAAATGTTAAGTATAAGCAACATATTGCATGTTCATCTCAGCAGGATCAAGCCAGAGATCAGTTGTCATTCAAGCCATATTTGAGAGGCTCATCTTGCCCCACATTTTGACAAATTCCAAAGAACCCCATAACTCTCCTACTTCAGGGATTCCCACTAACCCTGCTTACAGAAATGGTAACTTAACTAAGAAAATTTAAGGGTAGTTTTCCCCAAGAGAGCTTGATAAGTCTCGTGACTGCTAAACTGCCAAGTCCATTTAAATACTAATAACATGTTAACAAGTCATCTCAGGACTAACTGTGCACTTTATGGCATCCATGCCCTTTCACGTCCCATGCCATGCCATAATTGCACAAGATGCTTCTTGAATTGTAGCAAGCAAGGACGTGATCCCGCAACATCTCATATCATATCTCCCCTACGAGGGTTTGATTTGTCGATGGAGCAGTTGTCACACAAGTAATAAGCCCACCTATCCCAAACTGCACCTCATGCTCTGCTTACTCAGGATGGGTATTTACATAGCATAATCTCCATCCAGCTAATCAGTTTGATTAATCAAATGGATCAGATGTTAGACAAGCAATGAGCCCACCTATCCCCAACTGCATCTAATGCTCTGTTTACTTGGGTAGGTGATTACCCATAATATAATTTCCATCCGGCAAATAAGTGCATATAACATTATAATACTGTTGCAAGAAGCAACTACCAACCCAGAGCAGCTTCATACACTCGAAAGAACAAGAATGGGACCCGTCAATAATCAAAATAAAACATACCATGCCCAGTTTATCTCTCTCTCTCTCTCTCTCTCTCTCTCTCTCTCTCTCTCTCTCTCTCTCTCTCTCAACTATCGACACAAGGTTCCGTCAAATAAAACAAAAGCTAATTATTCTAGCACAACTGATATCCAAAAAACCATTCAGGAAATTAACCACTCCAAACCTTAGAAATATTCAAAAAGCAATAAACCATAATCTACCATATCCATCAAATTTACCTCTTTCTCGAGCTTGGTGACCTTCTCAGCGATCGCCTGGCGGTCCTTCCTGCCCATCTCCGCTTCATCCAACAAACCTACCTCCCTAAACCGCCTCCAGTCCTCCATATCCTCCAACCCAACATTCCCCATCACATTCCCATCCAGCGAGGCCACCGGCGGCGGGGGCGGCGGCGGCGGCCCATCGAGGAAAGCCACCGCCTTTCCCTTGCCGCCGCCACCGCCGCTCCTCGCGGCCTCGGTCCGCGGCGTCAGCGAGATCGCCGGGTACGCCTTCCTCTGGGGAGTAAACATCCTAAATGGAACAACGAACCGGAAACCCACCACAAACCTCAACGACCCATCAACGAGAAAATGCGCAAGAACCCAGAAAGACGACTTCTTGGAAACCCTAGAAGGGAGGGAAGAAAAGCTCTGGTCCCAACTCGAGCGCTACGCAACGGGAGAGAATCAGAGGAGTGAGAAGGAGAGAATTTGAACGGGGGTTGCTACTGTGTTTCTAGAGAGAGAAAGAGAGAGAGAGAGAGAGAGAGAGATGGAGAATTCCTGGAGCGAAAGAGCGTGCGGCTACTTTCCGTCGAGGGGACGCAGAAACCGCAACCGGGGAAAACAATATATGCAGCTGCAGGGCCAAACTTTTACTCAAAATATATAAAGGAGGTGTTGTTTTTTTCCTTTTTATTATTAATGTTAACGAAAAAGCAAGGCTCCACAGTTTTCATCACCATAAGTTGTTTTTTATTACACGTGTTTTACTTTTCGAGGGAAAAAGCCACGTGAAGTCTCATGGTACGCACACTTATCGTGAAAATTTTTTATGAAATCGAAAATCTCAAATTATATTTATTGTGATCTAAACAATTTTTTCATGATCTGAAAAATTTTAAATTTATATTTATATGACACGTTTACCCTCCGTCAATTGTTAAATGACTTTCGATTGAAAAATGTCGTTTATATTTATAAGTTACATGTAGACTATGTTAACACTATTTACTTAATAGTTCTCATTGATAGAACTTTAGTGGAAGGTAAATATGATGTTTTGTGTTATGGAAAAAATTTTAGGATACATGTGTTGTAATGAGCATGATTTATGATTTTTTTTTGGCTTTTGCCCTTCTCTTTTTCGTAAGATTGTGGATTGGGGACTTTTTTATTTATTCAAAATCATGCGCTTGAAACTTTAAAATTGCATAATTATGAATATGTAGAGTCGTTAGATGCACATTTGATAACATTTTTGTTCCCGCTAATAGTTTCTATTCAAAAATAAAATAAAAAATCTTTTTATATTTTTTATACGAGTTTCTGACTATCTACATAAAATTCCTATTCTCGAAATAAAATAAGAACGAAAATGTGTTTAGTACGATTCTGAAATTTCTGCTTCCCAATTTCTTTTGTTTTAGTTATAAAAAATATCAACGGAGACTTAAAATTTCATGTTTGGATAAAACTAAACTTTTGTAAGTTTTAGTTGATCAAAATATTCTAAAATGGCTTAAGAAAATCTAATGCAATTGGAAATGGCAGTAGAGAATTCTACAATAAACATGTGCATAGACCTTTTGAGCTTTTTTTAACTACAAGAATAAGACAAACATTGCTAGATGAAATGGGCAATGATGGAACAACCGAGGATAGAGGTAATCCTAAAGTTTGTGCATTTATTTGCACAAACTCATCAAATGTTTAAGCAAATGATATCGAATATCCATAAATCACTAGCTTATTCAACTACTATGAACACAAGACACATGATGATACAAAAGACTTATTTAGAACAATCTATTTTCTATTAAAAAAGAATTGCATATGATCCTAAAGATATCTCCAATCCAATAGAATCTTCAGATAAGAAGAAGACCAGAGTGGCAAGGTTTTGTGACCTAGCATTTTTTCTAAAAGAAAACAACATTAAAAACCCATATTGTAATACCCTTAAAGTTTATTTAATTTCGAATCCAATTTTCATCAAAAGATTTTCACATCTTTTTATGCTAAACTAATTCTAAATTATAAGTAACACTAAAATCTAGTAAAAATACTTAAAATCTAATTTCTAAATATTTTTCCTAAATTTCTGAATTTTTAATTTAAAAAAATAGACTCGGATTGGGTTAGGAAACCAGATCTTTTGTCGCCTATGTAAAGACAAGCATCATGTTACATTGAGTTTATTTTTCTAAAATGACCTTATTTTATTTTTGTTCTCTTAAATAAATTTGAACAAATTTCAAATCTATTCACTAGCCACTAATCTATTTCAAGGAATAGAAAAATTAATTGACTTTATCAATTAAGTCCTTTTTTTTCCAGGTAATAAAATAACAGAAAAAAAAGATAAATAGAAATGGTACCAAAAGCATCATAAATCTTGTTATTTTTGAAATTTTGAATAACTTAATTTTTCTTTTTCAAAATTTTATAGACGCCCTAGCTATAGATCTCTTCGAACGAGTGCCTTGACTCTCTCCCATGAAGGGAGAGAGTTTCCCCGTTTGAGGAAGAAGACGGCGACGAGAGAGGCATCTACAGCTACGACTACACCGGCGACCTGCCCGATGAGTGGTTGGCCCACGTTTTCCACTTCATCGGCACGGGTGACCGGAAGCGGTGCTCCGCCGTGTGCTACTGGTGGCTCCGCGTTAACGGGGAGAACTGGCATCGAAGCTAATGCTCAACGCCCATGCCAAGCTGCTCGTCCCTCCCATCCATCTTCTCCCACGCTTCGATGCTGTCAAGAGGCTCGCGCTCCGGCATGATCGGAAGTCGATCAGCCTGGTGACGGCGCGCTGATCCTAGTCTCCCTCGAGTGTTGGAGCCTCACGCCGCTCAAACTCCACGGCTGCCGCAAGCTCACCGATCTCAGAGTCATGATTTTATGCATATCAAAGACTTCGATAATTGTCGTTAAGAATTGGCGTATTTTGAGGTACGGATCTTTGTGTGCTATGGTTATGGTTACACGTGGAGAGAGTAGGTGAGAAGAACATGAATCAGTAAATAGAAATAAATGAAGGAAAATAATGTCGATCAAATCCAATTCAAGATTAAATAAATCAATATGAATCGAATAATTTTCGATTTAACCTAATCTCAGATTTGACTAGTCCATTGACAATTACCAAAAATCACAACCCTAGTCTAAAGGAAATGCAAAAAAAGAGAGCCTTCGTTCTCCACTCCGACAAGTTAAGTTCTAACTTTAGTATAAATTATCATTATCTCAATTCCCTCAATCACTTTGACCGAACCATATTGAAGTATATTGAATGAAATTTCATGGCAAATTTTCTCGTCAATAACCCATTGCATTTCTTTTCATAAAGGGTAGAGATATAAGAAAGCAAAAACATTTCCATGGACAATTTTTTTTCTTAAGTGGAACTTCCCCTTTCCCGTGTGTATATATGGAGTCCATAAATTACTCCATTAAAGTTTTATTTATTTTTTAGAAAAATAAATTATTTACAAAATATTTATCTAAAAATCATTACTTATATCGCTTGAAATAACTAGACAATAAAAAAAAATTTCACTATCAATAACAATTACTTTCTAAATATTATCATGAATGGTAAAATTATTTTTCATTCATTCATTTTCGGGAGCAATAGAAATGATCATCTTTAAGAAAACATTTTTTCAAATTATCCATTTCCATGAAATAAACGCATCTTGAATTAAACTCGAGCTCAAATTGGAGTAAGTGAATTAAGTACAATTTATTTGCACTCGAGATAACACATAAAGCATGCAAAATTTATAATTTTTGCCCAATTTCTCTAGCAATACAGTACGAATGCCAAATCTTTTACGTAGGCATGCTCTGCGAACAATTGCAAATTATTGATGCATAATCCCGAATTATTAGGGAAGAATTGTAATAGTTATTGGTTCAATTTATAGTGACCAAGATTTCTTTTTCTTTTTGCGACATTTCACTTAGCATACTGTTAAATTTATATTTGCATCAAGAGTGACAAAATAATATAAATAAAATCTTCATTATATTATGATATAACCTATCACTTTAAAGGGAAAATTCCAAATAATAACTTGAAGTATCGGCATTTTCTCAATTAAGGGTATGGAGTAGACCTTATGTTAAATAAAAATCTCAAGTGATTATGTCAATTTCAAATAATGAAGTGGCCATAACAATTTCAAATGAGGGCTTGACCTCACTGATGGCAAGCTAGCTAAATATTCTAGTTGGTTAAGGGTATTTTCTTCAAAAGGCTTTTTTTTCTTTTTCTTTTTTTATTTTTTTGGCAAGGGCCCGGTGACCCTTGAGGGCTGCCCTCGCCGATCACTTTGGAGAGCAACCTTGCCCAAGGCAAGGCCATTTTCATTGCTCACTAGTGAGGCGAACTTCGCCCAAATTTGGCAAGGGCTAACCTCGCTCGTGGAATATGAGGATGGCCCTCACTAGATCTGGTAAGGGTGACCCTCAATTGATCCTCTTCAAGTATCGTCGGTGGCCCGTCTCATCGCTTGGCCACTAGTGAAGAAGAGGAAACTGGAAAAAAGAAAAAAAATTCAAAAAAATGTCAACCCAATCAAAGCAAGCCAAATGGAAAGTCATACCCTTTTCAAGACTAATATAATCATTTTTTGACCCTTATTTAAAGTAAAATCTATTTTATGCCCTTATTTTGAAAAAAATGAGAGCCCCTATTTGGACTTTTCCCCACTTTAAATCACTTTACCAATTCTTACAGAGGTAAGAAAGTCATATCCATAAATTGAATAGAAAATTAATTACTTGCAACTACAAGCGAGATGTGTTGAGATTGTGAAACATTTTAAGGAAGTTAGTCAACATTTTAAAAATCTGAAAGTAATGGCAGCTAAATAAATTTCTTATTATAAGGGGAAAAAAAAACCCCCAAATGGCAAGAAATCCAAGAATTATTGGAAAAATGCTGAGGTGGGCCTCATATGGAAAGAAATCTAATAATAATATTTACCGAATAAAGTTTAGGTGGAGAGGTTTGGGATAAGCATTGGAATATTTCCGAAATTGATAGTCTGTTTTTTCTTGCAACTCAATAATTAAAAGAGGGGCATGTTTGTTTCCAACTTTTTTAAAGTAGAAAAAATACTTTTGTATTTTTGACAAAATAATATATATATATATATATATAAATTTTGAAAAGTTAGCAAGGTTTTTTTGACAAAAAAAAAAAAAAGAGTTACTAGGGTTTATATGATTGTATATACTCTTGATGGCATTTTGCACACAAGTAAAAGCCTTATCCCAGATGCTGAAAATAGAAAGTAAAGACAAATTTTACTCCAAACACACGGTTTTGTGCGAAATTGTAATCTAATAACTATTGCGACCATAATACGATGGAGAGAATATGATATTATTGAAAAATAACTATTACTTTGGCCCGAGCAAGAGATTAACAAATAATGGTTATTGCTGCAAAAGGAAAAAACGCACGATTCATAGCTGCTGTAGTAGGCCATTGCCGTAACAATGTTTTAAGGTATCAGGCGAACAAACGCGTTAAATAGAGGCGTCTAGTGGCGTGCAGGAAGCGGTTGTGTTGTTGTTGGTAGGCACGACTGTGGGAGTCGATGGGGACGGAACTAGCAGCGGCGCTTGAGCTTCCTTTCGACTCGAAGGCCGGCCCTTTCGCTTGTAGGTCGACGGGAGAAAAAATTCACGCGAGTGAAAAAAATAGATGAAGCATGGAAATAGAGGTACCGATCGTATTCCTTTGTCAAAAGCATCCGACGAATAGCTCGAGAAATTTTTCAGGAGAAAAAAATTCAATCTTTTTCAACGAGTATTTTATATTTTCTATCAACGTCATTTGCAACTCATTCTCTTGATTTTCTCTAGCTATGGATCAAAAGCCAAAATTGGTATTTTGAAAAAAGCCACCAAAAATCCTAAATTATACCTACTGTGATATATTTAGCTAAACTTTTTTTTTACACAAAAAATCCTAAACTCATACATATATGACACATTTACACTAAATTACACTAGTGTGATATTCGTTTCCCAAATTTTTTTGAAACGGAAAACCTTAAATTGTATTAATATAATACATTTACCTCAAAATTTGAGGGTAAATGTATAATAAATACAAGTTTATCATTAATTTCTTATTATAAAAGGTAAATTTCATATCTTTATTTGAAATAAAATCCATTTCATGCTATAATTTGAGAAAATGAGAACACTTTTGGCCCTTGTGTGGAATATTTCCCACTTTAAATTACTTCACCAATAATTTCGATAGAGATACGAAAGTCATCCATAAATCGAGCACGGAATTACTTACTTGCAACAACAAACAAGATGTGTTGAGATTGCGAAGCATTTTAAGAAGTTATTTAACATTTTTAAAATCTGAAAAGCATCTAAAAAATTTCTTACTATAAGGGGTAAAAAAAACCCAAATGGCAATAAATCCAACAATTATTGGAAAAATGTCGAGGTGGGCCTCATATGGAAAGAAATCCAATAATAATATAAACGGAAGAAAGTTCAGGTGGAGGCTTAGGATAAGCATTGGTATATTTCCGAAATTGACCGTTCGTTTTTCTTGCAAGTCCAATTTTTTTAAAGTAAAAAAGAAGAAGTTAGTTTTGTATTTTTTCGACCAAAAACAAAAGTCACAAGGGTTTATATGATTGGAGGTACTCTTAAAATTTAGGTGCAAGAGTAAAAAGGCCTTGTCCGAAATGCTGAAAAGTAGAAAGTATAGACAAATATTACTCCAAACACTCTTCTTTTTTATGTGAAATTGTAATTTAATTGCTATTGTGATCATAATATAATGGAAATAATTACTGTCGCATAAGGAGAAATGCATGATTTGTAGTTATATAAGGCCATTGCCGTGATGGTATTTTAGAATATCGGCTGAACAAATTCGTTAAATAGGGGTGTTTAGTAGCGTGTGGGGAGTAGAGTCGTTTCGTTGCTAGTGGGCGACACATTGCGATGTGAAGATGCAGACGGGGGAGGAGGATGGAATTAGCAGCGCTCGAGCTTCCTTTCAACTCGAAGGTGGGCCTTCACCTAGAAAAAAATGGGGAAGCATGGAAACAAAGGTACCTAGCATATTCCGGTGTCGAAATCATCCATAAAAGTTGGAGCAAATTTTTAGGAGAAAATAAGAATTATCTCTATGATTTTTCGATTTCCTTTTCCTTAAACGAGTAATTTTTTTCTTTCGATTTTTTCACGCGAGTTTAAGCCTAACAATCATATTTTCTTCCATTGGCGTTCCCAAATTCGATTTAAATCCAAGGAGAAAAATAGCATAATCAAGTTTTTCTTTCTTTCTCTGATTACGGATAAAAAGCCACAAATTAACGATTTTTTTAGAAAAAGCCACGAAAAACCAAAAACTATGCCTAATATAACACATTTACATCCAAACTTGAACTAGTGTGATACAACTTCTTTAAAAATTTTCCATGACACCAAAAATTCTAAACTTGTATTTGTATGATACATTTACAAGATTAGGGTCTTTTGTCATAAAAAATTAATTTATGATAAATATGTCATAAATTTTTTTTACGATATATACACTGTTGCATGGATATAAATCTGGGTTTTTTGTCTCAAAGAAAAAGTTTGGGTATATATGTCACAGTGAATATAGTTTAGAGTTTTTTGTGGCATTTTCCCCTAATATTTTTCTTTGTTTCTTTTTCTTTTTACCTTGGATCCTCCTAATTCATTTCCTAGAGAGAGAGAAAGAAAAAAATAAATGGGAAATGCCACATGACTTGGAGATCCCTGATTGGCCAAAAAATCCGTGAAATGAATTTTGCTAGAAAATTTGGAGAAAGAAGGCAAAATAATAAGGAAAAATGCCACTAAAAACTCTAAACTATTCCTCTTGGGACACTTTTATTTTGAACTTTTTTTTTTTGCCATCAAAAGCCCCAAACTATATCACTTGAGATAATTTTACCTTAAGCTTTTTTTGTACTATAAAAAATCTCAAACTATGCCACTTGAGACAATTTTACCCTAAACTTTTTTTTGCATCACAAAAAAATCCTAAATTATGCCACTCGGGACACATTTACCCCAAACTCTTTAACTAAATGTCGATTTCGTATTTTTACTTTTTTATTTTTCCCTTCTTCTCCCTTTGCCACCCTCTACCATGGCTAGCAGAGGAAAGCCGTCAAGGGTTGCCACTAGATTCGATGAGGGCGGCCCTCGCCCAATGTTGAGGAGGGTTGCCCTTGCCGGACACCGCCATCGGCAGGGGTGACCTTCATTAGTAGAGGGAAGAGGAAGAGAAAAAGAGAGAGTAAAAGTAAAAAGACAAAAATGTCATTCAGTTAAAAAGTTTAAAAAGTTTGAGGTAAATGTGATTCAAGTGATATAATTTAAAGTTTTTTGTGGCACAAAAAAAATTCAGGATAAAATTGTCCCGAGTAGTATAGTTTGTAGTTTGTGGTGGCAAAAAAAAGTTGAGGGTAAAATTATTTCAAGTGGCATAGCTTGAAATTTTTGATAGCACCAAAAAAGTTTAAAGAAAAATTGTCTTAACTGTGATTTGAAATTTTTGATAGCATTTTTCTAAATAATAAAAACCCATCCGAAATTCCGAAGAAGCCTCCCCTATATAATATCTAACGGCATGATAAAACCACACAACACACGGCGACCCCGAGAGAGAGAGCGAGCAGTCTCTTCCTTTTCCCCCAAAATCCCCAATTTCTAAACCCTAAATCGACTTCCCAAGTACCTCTGTGTTATTTTGGATTTTCTTTGGATTTCTCTCTTCTTTGACTCGCGACCGAGCGAGCGAGGGAATCGGGAGAACTCCGATTGCCGCGACCCCTCTCCCTTCCTCCCCAATTCGAACGGCGAGACAGCCGGCTGGCATGGCGACGGAGAGCTCCTCCTCCGCGAGATCGAATTCGACGGCGGATTCGTACATAGGGAGCTTGATTAGCTTGACGTCCAAGAGCGAGATCAGATACGAGGGCGTCCTATACAACATTAACACCGAGGAGTCCAGTATCGGCCTCAGAAACGGTATTTTCAGGGGCTCCGTCCTCTTTCTTTCGATTCCCGTCGTTTATCTGTCGCTTGAAGGGGATGCGCGGGGTTCCGCGCCTGGTTTTGGGTTAATCTTGGTCGGCGATCTGGGTTTTGTGCCGTTCTGGGCTTTACGTCGAGTGGGTTTTGGTCGAAGTTGGATTTGAGATGGTGAGACGGCAGGAGCTTCTCTTGTTTTCTCGTAGGCAGGATTAAAAAGGAGGAGGAGTCCTCATTTCTCAATTTTAAGCCGTCATGGTTTTGCGCATTTTTGTCAGTGGATGATTTGCGTGCTAGTACATTTTTTAGGTCGAAGAATCTAAGTGAGAGAGCTGCGAAAACGACGTCTGCGTAACTGTGCTGTTTGTCCGAGCTTGCTTTTAAATCTGCATAGTAGTGCGTCTGTCCAAGGTTGTTTTCAAGTCAGATGGGGCACATTTCGGACTAGGAACGTTTTCTAGTATTAAAAGAACCCGATAATAAGGAGCAGTGTTTTCTAGTATCAAAAGAACCTGATAATATGGAGCAGTGTCTGTTTGGATTTTGCTGTATCTTATTCATTGTGGCCTGATACATTTAAGCCGGGGATATGTTCTTGCCCAAATGATAGCAGTAGCTTGAGTTGCTTGCTGATGCACTGCACACGCCCTCCATAATCACCTGGGGTTGTGGTATTGAGATGGGTCACATGACTAGCTAATACTCGTCCCCTTCCTGATGGATGCAGTAGATGATGCATAATATTTTCTTTTTATATGCATATGTTTGTTGGCAGTAGCTGACTGAAAGTGGCCGACACTCTGATATTGAGGATTTAAATGCTGGGATGTCTATATTATGTTTTTATCCCTGAAAATACTTCTTCCAACAGCATGCTGCAAACCATTTGCATCTATCACGTTGTAGTCATCACTGGCGTTTGTTCTTGATAAATGCCGTTTGTCAAATTTGTATTGTTAAATATATATTGATGTTGAGCTGCCCATTTTCTTTTTTGCAGTACGGTCATTTGGAACAGAAGGACGGAAAAAAGATGGACCGCAAGTACCTCCAAGTGACAAAGTTTATGAATACATATTGTTCCGAGGAAGTGACATCAAGGTATGTTATACATCCATGAATCACAGTGATGAATTATAGAATGAGTGTTTGTTTTGATATCTTCAAGCAAATTCCAAAATAGAATAACAAAAAGGTTTGTAACTTGGGGCAGTCAACAGTTATTCCCTTCTTCTGCATCAGCCAGGTTGTAGTCACCCACTCACAATGCATAATTTCTCTGTAAGTTCTGGTTGCATCAGCCTTTTGATGTGGCTTGTGTTGAACATAGCCTAAGTTGCGTTTCATCCTTCCTTTATTATTTTAATTGGAAGCTAGAATTTGAAGTAGAATATCATGCCATCCCATGTGCTAACAACAAAAAAGAGGTTATGGAATCCTTTCCTTGTGGCTTGGCTTAGACTATTTCTGAGTTCTGTGTGTCCTTTCTTTTCTTCATTTGGAAGCTGGAGTTGGAAGTGGAATATGAAGTTCGCTCACTTGTTTAACAATGATTGACATAGTGGCAGAATTCTTTTCATGTATTATTCCATTTCATTTATTGTTCTTCATTTGGCCTTTCCTTCAGTAGTGATATGTACTGGTAATGTAGCTAAGTTTTCGTTTTTCATGTTCTCTCATCAGATAAGTTCTCTGTGCTTCTCTTTTTGCAGGATTTGCAGGTTAAATCCTCTCCACCTGTTCAGCCTGCACCTGCACCCCCTATTAATAATGACCCAGCAATCATACAGGTACTCAAGTTGATAACATTTTTTACTCTATAATCAAGTAAATGGAATCTCATTGCTGTGTTTCAACATTTTTGCAGTCTCACTACCCTCGTCCGGTGTCAACATCTACGAGTTTGCCTCCTGCTGCTAGTGGACCACCCTTAGCTGACATTGGCTCTAACACAGCACAAATGGCATTACCTGCCTCAAACTTTCAAGGAGGCCTTCCTTTATATCAACCACCTGGAGGGAATATAGGGTCATGGGGTGCTTCCCCAGCCCCAGGTGCAAATAATAGTGGGATTATGCCCATGTATTGGCAAGGATATTATCCTGCCAATGGGCTTCCTCATATTAATCAGCAGCCTCTGCTTCGGCCACCACCAGGGCTGTCTATGCCTCCTTCTCTGCAGCAGCCAATGCAGTATCCTGGCTTTAATGCTTCTTTCCCTGGTGGAGCTTCGAACTTGCCAGTTCCACACTTGCCGGAGGTCCCATCTCCTTTGCTTCCTGTTAGCAGCAGCTCCCTCAACATGACTTCCATTACCTCATCTGCTACTCTTCTGTCAACTCTCTCTACTGTTCCATCAACTACAACATCTTCAGATTCCCTATCGAGTGTCATGCTCAATAAGGCACCGATCTCTGCCCTTCCTGCAGTCAGTCTGAGTGCTAATCTGCCATCGCTCCCTCCTCTGATGACTACCCCAGAAATTAGCAACATGATTCCCCCTATATCTAACAAGCCCAATGTATTTGCTGGTCCAACCTTGCAGTATCAAAGTACTGCTCAATCCACTCCCTCCATTTTGGGGCCATCTAATGCTGTCAATCCGGAGGCTCCTGTACAGATGCCAACATCGACGCCGATACCTTCATTGATAACGCCTGGTCAGCTCCTACAGTCTGGACCCTCTACCACCCCTTCTTCTCAACCTTCACAAATTGCTCACAAGGATGTGGAGGTGGTTCAAGTGTCACCATTGGTGGTTCAAGTTTCGCCATCATCACCACAGCCATTGGCACCAGTTGCTTCAGAAGCTCAACCTCCTATATTGCCTTTGCCTCCACCTGCACGTGGTGCTTATAAGGTTGTATTTGCTATATGCATATTCTAAATTTGCACACACATGGCATGTGTCTGAAAGCATAATCTTCTTTTTACTTATGTACATGTATTTTTGTTTATCTGCGCATAGTTTCATTCTGTTCTTAAGATTCTGCATCTACTTAGTGGTCTCTTGATAATTATGCTGAGTATATAAGGCATATTGAGATAAATCTATTCATGTGAATTATTACTGGCCTGAAGCCTGCCGTGTGCTTGTTGCGCTCTGTTTTCTTATCATTAGTTTTCTTGTAACTAACATGAATATTCTATTCATGTGAATTACTACTGGCCTGAAGCCTCTAATTAAATTACTTTTTTTGTGATTAGAAAGCTTTTGATTTTTATTTCCCACTTTGAGAATATAAAAGTCTCTTCTTTTTTTGTGTGGTTTGAAGTTTTGTCTGGTGCGTTCTGTGGTAATTTGTAAGGCAGTATACTCGCATGAGTTCTCCCCAAAACTGCTTAATAAACCTGAGCTAGGTGTTTTGACATGGATTTTCTCTTTTCACCAGCAGAATGGATTTCCTTTTCAGAATCGTTATGGACAGAGAGGTCGTGAAAGGGGAAGAGGAGCTCGGGTAATTTTTCTATGTTTCATTTGTCAAATGGTTTCCTTGCTTCTTTGAGAATTCGTAATGATTATATAATGGAACCATCTATGTACTCATTCAGGGTCCCTCAATAGGTGCTTCTGTTGGTGTCTGTGTTATTCATGCTTCATATGCATTGGCAGCAGTTTTATTGATCTGAGCCTCTTATGATTACTTGGGTTCTGACAATTGGAAGTAGACAAAGCTCACAAGCCTCACACATTTGGTTAAAACAAAAGTGTTTTAACTGCTATTTGTACCTCCATTTCTTTAAGGATTAAGCGTTGGTTTTCAATGGTGGAATTAACATTTTAAGTTCATTCCTACATTTTCTTTCGGTTTTAAGATTGAGTAATTTTATGAGTGATTTGTCTTTCTAGTGGAAGAACTGAAAGTCAAAATTAGTTTTCGACATTAACGATACTTAACATGGTAAGATGCTCATATTTGTGCTTTAATTTCTGTGCATGATGGTGATGTCTGCTGTCTTGGTTTAATAGAGTAGCAGTATTATTTGTGCAACTGCTAACAGCTAGTCTGTACATTTTCTTGATCCAAAGATAACCTGGAGTTTGACAATATAAATGTTAACTGAATGTGGAGCAGGGTTCCCGTCCAGTCACTAGATTTACTGAGGATTTTGATTTTATGGCAATGAATGAAAAATTCAACAAGGATGAAGTATGGGGTCACCTTGGTAAGAGTAAAGGTCATTCCAAGGACAAAGATGTCGAGGGCGATGTAAGTGATGAGGATAGTTATTATGATGAAGAGGATAGTGAGCTACCACCAAATATGGAGGTCAAGGTATGCTAGTTTTTGTGATACCTTTTATCTCCTGAATATTTGTTGGAACTTCCTTTATTTCACTATGCTTTTCTGCTGGGCAGCCTGTCTACAACAAGGATGATTTCTTTGATTCACTCTCCTGCAATGCGCTTGATCATGGATCAAACAGTGGAAGGCCCAAGTTTTCTGAGCAAATGAAGATAGACACAGAGGTATTGTTCCCGTTGAATTTTATCAAGTGGCCTCATCGTGTAATTTATGTGTATGTATCGTTTTTTGTCTACAGACTTTTGGTGAATTCTCAAGGCATAGGGGTCGAGGCGGCCGTGGTCCTGGTCGTGGCGGTCGTACTCGGGGCTACTATGGGAGGGGTTATAACTATACCGGAAGAGGCCGAGGAAGAGCGGTTTATGGCCGTGCTTCATAGAGGTTATCATGGCCTATGTGCTTCTCAGGATTAGAGGCTTAATAACTTGCTGGAACTGGAAACTAGCTTAGCTCTATGCTCTTGATCTTTGCGTTTTTGGTTTTGAGTCTGATCAGTCTTTTATAATGGCGAGCCGATTGAGGGGCACAGTGTGTTCTGCTTAGAATTGTTTGCACCAATATTGGAAGCAGGATTTTCAGTTTTATGAAATATCAGATGGTGATTTTGTTGGAATCTGCTATCTTTTTACTCATTTCAAATTGCAAGGGGAGACATCTGAAGTGAATCTTTGTTACCCCGCCCCAGGAAGGATCTTCCTCCTGCTATAGCTACGAGTCCATGGCTTCAGGCCAAGCTGGGGTGAGCCCGAAATAGATTTTATCCTAAAAATTTGGGATGGAAGGAGAAGCAATTGGACGGGCATATGAGCTTGTCAACGAGGTAGTCACCAGGAAAAAGCAGCTTAACAAAGCAATGGAACTGTGCCGAAGCATGTCCTTTCATGCTTCACACCTCTAAGATGATATTTTCATTTGGTATATGTCCCAAGCAATTATGGTACTCTTATTCAACCGAGAACTGGGCTAGAAATGGAACTGAAGGTGTCGTTCCTCCCTCATCTTTTCCTACTTAAAGCCATTCTCGCACTTTCTTTTCTTGAAAAGAGAAGTCAGGAGCACGTTAGACAATTTAACAACCGAAAACCAACATATCCATATTGAATTATTGAGGCTTGATAATAAGAAATTTCCGAACGTTACTCAGCACCTCCCTTGGTCATGTCATAACTCAATGCCACAGTGCGACGGTCCCTGATGTCGAGAGGGCAACTTGTCCCGACTCACCTCTGCCTACCTCATGAAGAAAGCCCCATCGGGAACGGGTTCTTATTTTATAGTCAATTCAAGTGAGTGGCATGTGAGTACATTAATGCCACATTTGGCACTAATCCAAAACTGCACAAAATCGACAAGTAGGAGAAATATAGAATATGTATCTCTCGACGACTCCTCTGTCCGAATAAAGAAGTTGCCAAAGCTAGGGGAAAAGTAGAAGGACAGCCTTTGCTCTGCTCCGATCAGTCACGCCACGGCGTATCTACAGACTCCCCTCAGGTGTCGGTGGTTGGTGACTGAGCGAGTGGGAGCTCCATTTCTGAGCTCTTAGAAGGCCTTACAAGAATATCATGGGGAATTCTTCTTCTTCTTCCCCTTATCTGTTCGTTGTCCTCCTGTTTGCAAGAATCTGTGGAGTGGTAGTGGCAATGCTCGTGCTCTCTTGGGCTCTCGCCTTCAAATCTAGCTTCCTCCCTCGCTCCTCCTCTCAAGAAGACCTCATTTATTCTGTATTCCCTCTTCCTCCGTCTCTCTCTCAGAGTGCATGCTTTCGGTTGTGAATTTGAGTAAGTCGGTGTTTCTTCTTTTTTTTTAAACAGGTTCTTCACCCACTGTTGATGGTCATTGGCTTCATTCTTATTAGTGGAGAAGGTACACGAGATACAGACCTTTTCGCTGGTGAATTTGAAACGAGAAAGAAGCCTTCCCATTTTGCAAATCTGCTCTCTCTGAATTTCTTTCTCTTTTCTTTGTTGCTTTTTTCCTCCTCCAAATGTGGGTCTTCTCTGTTTCAGCGATCTTGGTCCACAGATGGTTGCCAGGCTCGAGGAACATGAAGAAATCGGTGCATCTGTGGCTTCAAGGAGTGGCTCTGGGAAGTGGGGTTTTCGGCATTTGGACAAAGTTCCACGGCCAAGATGGGGTTCTGGGTAATTTCTACAGCTTGCATTCTTGGATGGGCTTGATCTGCGTCTCCTTGTTTGGAGTTCAGGTTTTCCACTTTCCCTCTTCATTTTTTTTTCCTTTTTCTCATGGCAATGTCATGTTTTCTCTCACCAAAACATTTCTTGAATTTTTTTAATTGCTATCAGCTTTACCAGTTGATAAGTAGTCAAGAAGGGTGTTGAAAACGGTGTATCGTAGTCTAGGATCTGCAATAAACCCTCTGCATTTCTTTCTGGGTGTATTTTGGCCACTTCATTTTGATTCTCAGCTGATATGCGATTCGTGATATGTCAGCCAAGGAGAAACGGATTTTCCCGACGAGAAAAAGAAGGCTGGCTAGTGATAACCAGCTTGCTCGTGGTTTATCTGTTTTCATTTAGATTTTGTTCTCATCCTATTTGTGAATAATCAAAGGCGTCTTACCAGTTGTTTAATGGCTTGGTCATAAGTGTCTGTTTCTGTGGAATGATGAAAAGGGCAGATTCTTGGTGGATAATTTAAGTAGATCATCCCATGGACCAAGTTTAAATGAGTTGTCAGATCGTATTATTATAAAAATTTCAGTGGCTTGTTCGTCTAGAAAATGTATGTGGGGGTATATGATGTCGTTATAAAAGGCCTACTCTGGGAATATAGTAATAGGTAATAGCATTATTGCGTCCTCCTTTCGGAAATTGAGTATGACATCACTTTTCTAGGCATCCAAGGTACACGTGGCTCCCAACACCATTTGTCTGTGAACTGTAGAAGAATGCCATTCCTGTCTCATAACTAGGCGTCCATTTTGGGCCACATTAGTAAGTATCAAGCTGGGTTTGCCCATTCACTGTAATCAAGCATGATGGCCCTAACCATGACCAACCCAATGCTTCCCTCTCCGCTTCATACGCTACTTCTCTAAATGCTAAACCTAATCTTATCTGTTATCAAAATGGAGAAAGCAGTCTCTGTAATGGTCGTCAAATTTCATTTTCGTTTGGCATTGACCTCAGATTCTCTCATTAACATGCAAAGCCATCATATTGCCATTTGTAGGTGTTTTGATTTCCTTAATTTTCAGTTCGACCCCAATCAATGCCTGCGGATGCCTTAACGAATGGTGGTGAAGGGCAAAACTTTGCTTTCCCAGCAGCACTCAGGCATCGCAGAAATAAAAAATCCCAAACTACCTTTATAATGTCCAATTGTGCGTGCATCTAGGTCTGGTGAACTTCTTCACCGAGTGGCACAACAAGAACTTGTTAGTCAAATATGCAAAACCAACAGCTTGCCTTTAGGTTCACACATGGACACTTCCACTCACACACGACGATGTTATGTGGTCGACAGCCCTTAGTTTCTTTTCAGCATTCAAGGCACGGGTGATCTTCTTATACATGGCCAGAGTTTTTCCAGGTCTTAACTAAGCAACTGACATTTCGTATCTTCCTGCTCACGTTTCAGTGGTTGATGGGTTTCCTGAGCTTCTGGCACAAAGGAGAGGCACGGTCGATAAGAATGAAGGTGTTGCCATGGCACGTCTTCCTCGGACTCTACACCTATGGCTTGGCTGTGGCCACAGCAGAGACCGGACTTCTAGAGAAGTTGACTTTCCTACAGACGAGGAGAAACGTAGACAAGCACAGTTCAGAGTCCATGGTCGTGAACAGTCTCGGTCTGGGATTGGCCCTGCTCAGCGGAATCGTCATATTGGCTGCAGTTTCTCCGAAGCACCTATCTCTTCAAACTAAGCTCATGTACTCGCGCTCTGAACCGAAGAACTTGACTTCATAGTTTGGTGGTCATGTGGGTGGGAGGTGAATGTAAATAGTGTGACTGTTTCATTGCAATCTGATTTCTTCACACCTTGGTTACCACAGCTCCGGTTCTCGCTTGTCATTGACTCAGATTTCCTCTACCAATGTTGACATCTATGGAGTCTATTTTTCACACTTCAACTTCCACTGTCGATTCAAACCCACAAAGCAGATGATGTTTGGGAAACATCATTTGAGAAATCCTTAACTTGCCTCATACAAACTTTTAGGATTCTTTATTCACCTGTATCTCATGTCGAGACTCTTGGACGGAGTTTTTATTAAATGCTTTTAGTACCTGTATTTACAATGTGCATAGCCAAAAACCTGGGGTTTAGATTCTATTTGTTTCGCACAAAATAAATTATTTTAAAAATGTTTTCTTAAAATTAACTGTTTATATTGTTTGAAGTAATTAATCAATGAAAAATGTATGTCTAAATAATTTTATAGACAATGAAAATACTTTTTGTTTATCAATTTTTTTAAACAACATAAATGATTGTTTTTAAAAAATTATTTTTGAAATCATTCATCATTCATGAAACAAATACACCAATTTAACTTGCCGGTTCACATTTGCTATTCTTATTCGAACTATCATAACTTTAGGCTCAACTAACTAGATCACGCTAAACAAGAACATTTTTGGTCTGGCAATTAGATCAAAGGGCAATAGGGAAATAATTGAATAGGAAACGAGCCTTTTTTTGAAAATTAAAATTCAAAATTGATTGGAAAACATGTCAAAGCGGGCACTTAGCTTATCTCATCGTATCTATCATATAATCAATACAATCAATTTTTTTTTTAGGTGAATAAGGACGATGAGTCTTTCTGTCTCTATCGAAATATACTTCTTAAAGAATTCAAATTTCTATTTCACATCGTTGGAATTGCTATAGTTTCATATATGCATTGATCACGAAAGATTCTTCTACTTATTCCCTTATAAGTATTTACTAGCTAATTTTCATAATGGAACATATGATTACAATGCATTTGCCCTCATATCATTCGCCGTCATTTTTTTATTTATTACCGTGCTTACAATTTATCATTTGGATTTTTAGGGAGCAGTTCTCTGTGTCCGAAAATGAGCACGCACAAAATAGTTCAGGAGGGAAAAAAAAGAAAATCTGGTAAAGGTCCCATTTTGACGTCTCGCTGAGAATGTCACCGAATTCCTGCGACCTTCATCTTCTGCATCTCGACTCCTTCTCTGCTCCAATGTCCGATCACGCGTGTTCGCTCCATACCCACTTCACATAACCCCTAAAAATCGCTTCTTTGTTCTTTCTTCTTCGCGAACAATGACCTTCTCAGCTGCATTGGTCACTCCTCCCGACCAATTCTTTCCGTCCTCCGCCGGCGCTCGCTCCCTCTCGCTCTGCCGTCGCTTCCCCATCGTCGTCAGACTCGGCCACCACCGGTGCTCGAGGCATAGGCCGCTTCGCCTCTCGGCTTCGCTCGCCGAGAGGAGCCTCGACCTCTCGTGGGCCGACAGGGATTGCGCGAGCTCCGATTCCGATTTCAACGGCTGGGCCGTGGTCGAATCTCAGCCGCAGAGGAAGAGAAAGGGTATTTTTCTTTGTGGGTTTCTCGTGTTTGAACCTGCGTGATGATCTCTTCTTCTTTTTTTCCGTTGTGCAGGATTGCCGACGTATGTTATTGGGGCCGTTGGGACTTCATTCTTTGTTTTAGTTGCTGTAATCGCTCAGTACTCGCTGTCTAGATATGGTAATTGGTGTTTTGTTCTTCAAACTGCGTGGTTTTGTACTTCACTTGTGGCTAAGCTAGTTGGCAGAGAATTGATTGATGCCAGATATAGGTTCTCCTAGGTATAATGGGTTTTGGGATGATGCCAATGCATATACGGTGATGGTTTGAGCAACTTGTTAGGTTTATTATTTCATTTGTTATTGTAGGGCATAGTTTTCATTTCTTCGACCGGTTGCATTCTTGGAGAAGTCTGTTGAATCAGTCTGAAACTGAAACTATTTCAAGTGAAGAATTGAACTCTGGTTTATCGGATGGAAACATTCTTTCCCAGGATACCCCAGAGGGTTTATCTGATTCAGCCAGCAACAATGTGGTTTCAGGTACTTTCACGTGACAGTTTCTGATTAGTGCTGTCCCCTATCAGGGCCTTTCTAAATTTTGCAGTTTGTTAGATGGAGAGAATCACCGTGCATGTGTTGATTTATATTTAGTTTCTGTGGATGGATATTTGTTGGAGTCCTATTAGATCATTTGGATACTTTTGACTGGGCAAGTTCCTTTCCTTCAGACAGCTTAGCATCAAGGGATAAGCAGGAGCGAGTTATAGTTCCAGTTGCTGTAGATTCTACTCAGCAGGAAGCTGTGATGGTTCTGGAGAGACTGCAGGTTCGTTATTAGAAGCAAAAGAAAATCACATGTCTAGGAAGTCTCGCCTTTTACTTATAAAAAGGTCTCATATTTACTTCGATGTTACTCTTGCATAACGATCTTCACCCAATTTTTGTGTTAAGCATTGTCAGTATTTTGCTGCTTCTGTCTTGATTTCCTGATGTGACATTCCCCTCTTGATGAGGCAAGCTCAGTCAATTTCTGGTTCTTGGGCTAGAATGTTGTTTGTCTTGTGAGGAACAGAAAATTGCTAGGAAAGTGTTGGAATTCATAACTGACAGAACTAGAGCTTTCAAGGGACTCTTTCTTTCCTTTTGAGTTGCTTATTTTTGCTGGCCATGGTCATGAATACCTTCCAGTTCTTTTACTTACCTGTAATGTTAGGCATTGAGGGTGCCCTTTTTTGGTTGGTAAATGCATTGAGGGTGTCTATTGTTACCTATGAAGGTTCATTTTATTCTGAGCATGATCATGAATGCCATTAAGGCGTGCAGATCATGGAGGAAGACACCAGGGCCAACGAATTGTGCACTAGAAGGGAATATGCTAGATGGCTAGTTCGATTAAGTTCTTCATTGGAAAGGTATTGATTGAAGCTAGTTCCTTTGGATATACTTGACTTCTTGTCATTATTTAGAATATTCAATTATCTAGCATGCTAAACCATCAATTGACAATAGGAACCCAAAACGTAGAATTGTTCCATCCTTGTCACTTTCTGGGTCCAAAGTTGCTGCCTTTGATGACGTGAGTGTTGAAGACCCAGACTTTGGCGCCATCCAAGGTGAGTTGAAACTCTTTTTATCTTTTTGGGTGGCTATCTACTTAATGTACAAAAAATCTGAGTCTTTGTTCGAATATTTAATTAAGCGCTAGCGGAGGCTGGTATCATTCCTAGCAAGCTCTCAGGGGAAAAATCCAGTTCTTTCTTCTCAGATAGGCACAGCATGTTATTCTTTCCTGATAGGTATATCGCCTCCATGATTTGGATTTTTTCTTTTTTGAACATTCCCTTCCCACTCTAAGGCATTAATCTTTTGGGCAGGTTTATCTCACGACAAGATCTGATAAACTGGAGGGTGCAATTAGAATATGATTTTGTTCCAGGACTAGAAGAAGAGGTACAGTACATCATGCATTGTTTACAGATTACTTCATTTCTAGTTTACATTTGTTTCCATGATGTGGATGCTTCATTGGTGTTTTAAAGCACTTAAAGTGTAACTTGTTTACAGTCCAGATATCAAAGAAAAAAGTCGGTTTCATGGATATGAGGGAGATCAGCCCAATATCGGCAGAATTTTTCATGGACTTGTTGGCTGGTGACAGGAGCATAATGAGAAAAGTTTTTGGTCTGTTCCTCTTAATCCTTCTCCCAAGTCTCTCACTGCCTATACAGACACATGTTCCCTAGTATGGCTAGCTAATTTGTGAGTCTAGTTCTGTGTTTTAGTATCTGAACAGATCCTGTTAAGATAATATCTTCAGGGTCATGCTGCAGACATTTGTAGCAGAAATAATGCTGGGTTTCCTTGCGTTAATTTTATTGGAGCTTTGTGCAATATTTTATCCTGAACCTATTGAACAGTTGTATACTACATAGTTAGTACCATTCATGTATTAAGTGCAAGTAATTTTTGAGAGTATCATATGCAGATCTGATCATTCAGTGTTAAAAATCCACATTCTACAGGACAGAGCAAGCGATTTCAACCTAATAAACCTTCCACAAAAGCACAAGCTGCTGTAGCACTAGCCAGTGGCCGGATGACATCAGCAATTCAGACAGAACTAGCTAGACTGGAGACAGAGAATTTTTCGAGGTTGGTTGAGATGGAAGAAATTAGGTTCGAGTTGATTGAACGGGGTGACATAAAGAGGCTCTGGGATGAGAGGCTGAAAGAAGAAGAAGCCCGTGGTGTGGAAGTTGAAAAGATTTATCTTGTGGCAATTGCTGATTTAGAGCAAGAGAAGATAATTCAGGAGAAGAGCTTCCAAGAGCATATGAAGGAGAAAGCAGCTTTGGATTGTCAGAAGGAACTGACTTGCAACCTTAGAGAAGAAGTTGATGAGATGTCAGACAGGCTTGCATCGGAGAGAGCCATCTATGTTCGTGAGCAATTTGAGATGCAAGATACTATCAGGGATTTAGAGACCAATCATGAAAGGATGCTGGATACGAAATCTATTCTGGGAGCTGAGATAGAAGCTTTGCGGATTCTTAGGTAATGTACCTCTGTGGATAATTTGAAAGCATGCATACTCAACACTGTTACTCTGGCTCCTATTAAAAAGCTCACATACCAGTCTCATAAGTTTCCAGCTTGCATGCGAGTATGGCTTCTTAGTTATGGGGCATTTCATCCCAAGGTTGAGCATGCCATGTCAGCCTTTGATGTTATGATTGCGTTAAAACCAAACCTTCATGGAGGAAATAATTTCCAATACCGTGACAATTTGTCCTTTAAGCATGTGCTCATTCACTATCCTATCTCCATCTGCAGCAATCTGACCGTGGAATTTTTCATTTAGCTGTGCTTTTAAATGTCTGACCACAGTGTCCCATGTCTTGTACATCTATTCAAAGGCTATGTCCCATGTCTAGGTGGAAGAATGAGTCGTAAACTTTCTTGAAACCGACAGCAGCACCAGCATCCACGTCTATGTTGACTTTTCTATACCTAATGAGATCATCAATTTGTCCATGCTGATATTTGTGTATTCTCTCTTTGTAATTAAGTCTGTCTAGGAATATTATCCTGATGATGGCATCAATGGTGATGGGAGAACTGAGTTGTCTTCTACATTGCTATTTGTTGTCCATGTTCTTTAGTCCTCTTCATGATAAAAGTGATTTGCACAGGTCTTGGGTAGAAGATGAAGCAAGGAAAACCCAGGCCCGTGCTAAGGTGCTAGAGGAGCTTGGAAGAAGGTGGAGATGGGATGGCCATGCATGATAAAGTAGTGTACAGTGGGTGGCTACTTGATATGCTTCTAGCTTTTCAGGTACAATGGCAAAATTCCGATTTACATTACGTCTAGCGCTAGATGCGGCTATAGGATATGATTTTTCTTTGTCTGGCAGGACAAAGAAGGTTGATTTTGCTCTCTCCCCCTCCCCACCCAACACTGTATGTCCCTCTCTTTGTTTGTCTATTAACTGTCTGAAAAGAAATCCTTTGAACAGTATCATTGATGCCGAGCTTCGAGATTCTGTAGTCATTTTTTCCTTTCGTATGCTTCATCTAGGTGTACAATTTTTTTCACTGTCTAAGAAAGAGCTTCGTTCGTGATCTCAATTATTTCACTTGTATATCGTTCCTTTCATTAATCAGTCGCAAGAGGAGAACGGATGTCATATGCTGTCAAATACTATGGATGATGAGTTAGATAAGCTAGATATCTTGTTGAATTAGGATGTTTTAGTAGCCACTATGTTCATGTAAACAAAATTTGTTAAAAATTGATTCATTTTTATTCTATTCCTTTGATGAATTTCCGACCGTATTTGAAATTACCCAAAATTTCTATTTTTGGAATAAAAATGTGTTTGATATGATCATAACTTAGAATTTCTTTTAATATTTTAATATTTTAATTATATTTTTCTCTTTTTTTTCTCCTCTTTTTTTTTCTTTTCTTTTTTCCTTTTTTTCTTCTTCAACTGTCACCTGGTCGCTGGTCTTGGGATGGTGCCAACCTTGTGATGGCTTCGTGGCCTCACCTTGGCTGGGCAAGGTCAACCTTACTAGGGGGCTGAAGATGCTCTAGCACAGTTGCCAGCCCTTGTTTAGCTAGTCCTTATTCATGGCCAAGGCTGGCAACTGGCTAAATGTCGAAGAAAAAGGAAAAGAAAGTAAACAAGAAGAAGAAAAGAAAAAAAGAAAATGAGCTTGATTCTAGAGTTGTTTTTGGGAATAAAGAAGTGATTGTTTTTTTAACTTATTGATTCTGTTATAAATTTATTCTTTGAAAAAAAAAATACTTAATGAGTTTTTATTTTTTTTTTGAAAAATAAAAGAATAGAATCCGTTATTATTTTGCACGTTGCTGAATAGATCATCAATTCACTGACTTGCTTATGGGAACTTAACCCGGAAGGCATATCATGGAGGGGCATAGAAAGCCAATTACCTGATTTTACTTTTTAGTTGGTAGTATTTTTAGCCATTCTCAAGCGAAGCTGAAGACACAACTAATTCCATTCTAAAAACCATGAAGAAAATGCGACACTTATGACTCCGTTGTGAGGCACATCGTTGGAGACCTTACTAGGTCCAAAAATTTCCAGACCAAGTTAGGACTTTCAGTTTCGCATCGAGTAAGTTGCCGCATTGACGATTCAGAGGGAGGGGCAGAACCAAGATTTGGTATGGTTTTTGAGGACCAAGTTCCATTATTGTCATTTAAAGAGTTTATTCGGAGGGTCTTATCAGCCCGTGAATGCGTGTCTATGTGATGATTTCAGTAAATCCAATCAGTTTTCCATCTACCGTCTAATGTAAATAAAGCATAAGTGACGTGCTGCACGTAGCGCTGCTAATGAGTCCCTTTTATACACCCTTGACGAACACTGAAACTATAAAACGAATGTCAAGGTAGAGAAGAAACTCAAGTCTCCTGTTTGGCAGTTCCGATGAAAGTCTGGTTCAACAAATGGAACATAAAGACCTTACATCATGCGCCATCAAAAATTTCAATAGCCAAACGAATTTTCCGAGAATGATTGCCACTACTGCTGCTAAAGCCGGATGAAAGAATGGTCAATTTTAAACTACTCAAGAAGACACTGAAAGAGAGAGAAAAGTTGGTTGCATCCCTATCGCATGGTGATGACGAGGCTTCGATCCACAAATTTGGCACCTCCTACCTTCCCTTGAATATTTGGAGGCAGACGAATGACACGTCTTTGATCCCCAGCCTCCACCAGCAACTCGGATCCTCCCCTATACTGCATTTGTCAAGTTGTTGACATTGCATATTAGCTTACCGGTGAGGGACAAAAGTATATGATCATGACCTAACATCATCAACTATCAACTATCAACTATCAACAGAGTTTTATTAACTTATGGGGCAGGGCCAAGAATCTCTCTGCCACTTATGCCTTCTATACTTAGGATCTTTCTATTACCATGATGCAAACTAATTCTCCACCTCGATTATTCTTAACTGCTGCCTCAACTAAGAAGCATCTTTATATACATATTTCACTCCCTCCCACCCAAAGGTAGAGACTTCCTATAGCATAAGCATCGTGACTTTTATAAGTCTCCTTCAACAGTCCTCAAGTAGAATTGCCACTCTTCTAGAAAGGGGAAAGAAAACTCTTCCAAGATTGTAGATCTTAGCAAAACCTATATTTATGAAAATGAAACAATCTTAAGTAGAGATATGCAGAAGCTGAGCTTACTTGGTAAAGCTTGATCTCAGATTTATGGAACCCAGGCAAGAGTAGAGTCACTGACTTCTTCGCTGGATCAAACTTGACTGATGGCATTGAAATGCTGCTTGCCGACAATGAAAGAAGCTCTCGTGCTTTATTACTTGAAGAGTCCGACATTATTGCATCCCAATCTGCTGGGGAAGCAAATGAAAGGTGCGGAATGAGAGTAGATGGCATTGGTGCAAAGGTCTCTTTAAGTCTTTCTGTCAACTCTCCAGCTTCATTGGGAGAAGCAATACCAAAAGCACCAGATATAAGAGCACCGGCTTGGATTGTGCTACCCCAATAACGCAATGCAGAGTCCACAGAGGCTGGATTTTGAGGGTCCACCACAAGAAAGCATCTAAATTTATGTGGATCAGAGAATGCAGAAGTTCCTCTCTGCATTACTTGCAATCAATATCTTGATGATTATAAAAAAAAATCATGGGGCATGCCAAGCACAAGAGAATATTTTAGTTATTTAGTACCTCTAACATTTTGTCCAGTGCGTCCCATATTCTTGCACTTGTATTACCGTTAAGAGTGGATTTGCTCCCAGTTAAACTCATGGCTTCATCTATCAGGCTTAAGACTGAAGGACCCGCCAATCTTCCCAGATCAGTCTTCTCGGCTATGCTTCGCAGGTATTTTAAGTACAGCCTATGTAGCCAAATAACTTTCATTTAGAGAGAGACAGAGAGAGAGAGAGAGAGAGAGAGAGAGAGTTCTTCTGACCTCGCTTTACTGGGTGTGCCAATCATCCTCAGGGTTTCCTCTGTGCTGATACCATCGTAGACTATCATGTCAAATGTTTCTCTTGGTTTTCCTTGAGATTCATTCCACAAGAACCTGACATATCTTTCGAGTTCTAATGCTGAAAAAATGGAGTCCATCCCAGGAAGCACCCCAAGCTCTTCTCCCACCACCTACTACATTTAGGAGAAAGCAGCATCAAAATGTGTTCAACAAGAGAGACCCAAACCTTTTCTTTTCTGTGATGCAACCAGAAGTCGGATCACGTACCTACCCCTTCAAGAATTCCATTTGTCATATTAAGGCGGGAATCTGCTTCCTGAAGCCGCTTGAGAGGTTCAAGAAGCATCTGTCAACTCATCAAAGATATTGCAGTCTCAGGAAGATACACAGTTTAGTGGCTATCAACATAAAAGCATAAAGAGGTCAAAAGACAATACTTTTGTGGTCTCCAATCGAACAGCCAAGAGGTTGTCCTTGCATCTACTTGGAGAAGTTCCAATCTTACAATTCAAAAGATACTCAGCAGTAGTGTCTGGTGAATGTATCACCAAGCATGTCTTAAGCCCCGCCATTGCAAAGTGCTGATCTAGAGCATCAATATTAAGGCATAAGCATAACGATGAAGACCACAGTTAACCAGGCTTCGCAAAATAAACCACCCTAACGAGGTGAGTGGACGAAGGAGAATGGCATACTAACAGCAATCCAGCAACAGACATTTTCACACTTTGACATCATCATACGACTGTCCAGAGCTCAACAATAGCTTGAAAGATAAGAAAAGCCATCCACCTGAATTAAGAAGAACTGATTTTTCTAGCAAGTACGCAAAAATGAAATCCTTCATTTGGTCCAATCCAATTTTGCTATCAGGAACGTATCCGACGATTACGACCTCACACTGGGGCATTTATATCTTTGCAAGAGCACAACCTCAGTTTAAGAAGCCCGAAAACATGAACAAACAGAAGACCAAGTCCATCCAAGCTCAAACGCCACCAATTACATTCACCCTAAAACCAAAGACTATATTGGAATCAAGAACCAAACAAAGACCCGAAATGAAGAGTTCCCATGTTTACCTGAGCAGCGAAAATGGCCGACGTGGTCTTTCCAGAGCCACCTTTGCCCAGAAAGGTGACCAATTTAGTAGATCGCTCCTTGTCCTTGCCCTTGTCATCGGCAGTGGACACGGCCCTGATCAAAACACGACCTCGTCTTCCACGAGCTCCGCGCGCGGCGATCGGCATCGAGAAAGTAAAAGGGCAGGCGGGTTCTGCAATCAGCAGGGAGGACGATGAGAACGACAGCGCCATTGTTGAGCTTGGCTTTTGCCGAAAAGTCTCGATCTTTTCCGCTTGGACAGTGGCCGGGGGTTCAGCACGGAGGATGAAAGGCAGTTCTGTTTTGTCGGGGCGCAAATTTCTTTAGTTGAAAAAAATAAAATAAACTTCACGCCTGCTTTTCCAGGCCAATATCCTAATTTCACATAATAAATCATTTCAAATTTATTTTATATAATCTCTAAAACTTTAACCCAACGTGTAATATTATCATTAGACTTTTCATTTATTCAATACATGGTCTCTATACTTTTGGTATGATTCTCAGCCCCAAAAGTAACCCAACGTATAATATTATCATTAGACTTTTCATTTATTCAATATGTACAGCCCCAAAAATACTGTGGGGGCAGCCTTGGAGATTATAAGCTCTAGTATAAGGCTCAAGGCCCTGGAAGTTATTAAGTAAGGGTGCGTTTGGTAACATTTTTACTTCTGGAAACAGTTTCTACTCCCTAGAATAATTTCTAAGTAAAATAGGGCGTTTGGTAACTACAAATTTTTTTTGTTCTCGGAATATAAAAAGAATAGAAATGCGTGTGGTATCGATAAATTTTTTTTTATTTCATTCTTTCTTGACAGCGGCGGCGATTGACGGCGGTGGGGGTGCGGATGGCGATCGCACCCCACCGCCGTCGGTCGCCGCTGCCCGGCCGCCCGATTGCCGCTGCCGGTCGCCAATTGCCGACCCCCACCGCCCGTCGGTCACCGGTGGCCGACCCCCACCGCCCACCGATTGCCGGCTGCAGGGCGAAGGATGGCGACTAGCGATTAGCCGATGGCAAGCGGGTGGGGGCGGCCGAGGACAAGTGGCGAAGATTGACAACTGGCAACGGCAGTAGCCGGCGACCGGCGGCGGCGGCACGGCACCGGCACCCGGGGGCCGACGGACCGGCGGCGGGTGGGTGGCCGCGTGTTATAAGGGTGAGAAATCCCCAAGAAATAGTTTCTAGAAATTATTCCCAGAAATAAGAAGTTAATTTTTTTTACTTCTCATTTCTACTCCAAATTTATTCCCAGAAACAACTTTCTATTCTCGGGAATAGAAAAATCAGTTGGCGTTACCAAAATGATTTCTATTTCTTTTCTATTTCAGGGAACAAAAGAACAGAAAAACAAAGAAATTGACAAGTTGCCAAACAGATCTCAAGCCAACAGGCTTTTCCCAAGTGATGTGGGACTCCCTTCTGCAGGGGCTCCACATGTTATTTCATTAATTCAAGTTTAGGGGTAATATTAAATATTTTCTTAAAGTTCAAAGACTAAATTGAATATTTATAAAAAGCTTGAGATCACATCAAATAAATTAAAGATTCGTGGACGATATTACACATTGTGTTAAATTTTAAGAACCGTATCGAACAAATTTAGAGTTTATGCATTACATTGTATATTGGGTCAAAGTTCGAAAACCATTTATGTTGTTATCTTTAAATTGTGTGAAGGTGTTTCTAAAGAGTGGAAGATCTAGATGATTTGGGGTTGTCCAATTTAGTTTTGATTTTGCATTCTTTGGCGATTTGGAATTATAAATTAAAATATATTCAAATATTTAATATATGCACTAATCAGAAAAGTAGTAAAGTAATTAGAGGGGATTACCTCCGATTAAGGAAATGAGAAAAAAGAAAAAAGAACCTAAACTAATTAGCTAGAGGTTCCTACAATGACCCCTGCATCAGCCTCAACTAAATCGCATCTTTTTGTTTCAATCCATGAGCAACAAAACCATGAACCGATGGAACACCAACCGTGAGTGCCGCTTGTTTTGCACCTTAAAATGTCGGGACATGAAAGGGACAAGGAATATCATGATGTGATTTAAACCGCACGACAATGACAAGCGATGTAACATTTCCATCTGATCAATGCGAGTAGATCCACAATTCAAGCTCCGTGTAGGATGGACAAGCATGTATTAGTTACTCAAAAGGTATATGCACGAACGGTTCAATCCAAAAATGCAAGCTGTTAAGAGTGCGGTGCAAAATATGGTGCAAAATTATTTTATATCCCTGGCACTCTCTCTTGCATGAAGGTTGACTCGACGAAAAAGGCCTTAGATAAGCAAAACTCTAGGGAAAATTGTCCAAAAAAATCATTTACCTATTGTACAATGGTCAATTCATATTTAACATTTCAATTGTACCAAATTAGTTTCAAACATTTTGACAATTTGTTGATTCGGTTTTAAATATTTTAATTGTACCAATTTAGTTATAAACCTTTGGAGGATTTGCCAATTTAGTCACAAATCTTTTAACAATTTACCAATTTAGTCATTTCTACTAATTTTGATCAAATATCACTAACGTGATAATCCAATCGCATCTTGACGAGACATTAATGTGGATAATTTTTTTTAAACTATTTTAATTTTTTTTTTTTTTTTTGTTCAAAGGGTTGGTGAGGGCTTCATGGTCCTCGCCTAGGGGTCGGTAAGGATTTTTTTTTTCAAAGAAAAGAAAAGAAAATAATTTTTTTATAAAAATTTAAAAATTGTCCATATTAATGCCCGCTGCATCACATAGGATGGGTGGCATTAACTGGACTACCATTCAACGATTTTCTATCAAAATTAACTGAAAGCACTATATTGATAATTAATTACAAAGTTTAAAATTGAATTAATAAATTTTTAAAAGATTTATGATTATATTAACATAATTGAAATATCTAGAACTGAATTGATAAATTGTTAAAAAAATTTAGCACTAGATTGATACAGTCGAAAGATCTAAGATTGAATTAACTGTTGTATATTAGATTTATGATTTTTTAATAATTTTCCTACAAACCTTATGACTGTGGTTGAAAAAGGGAGATCTACGAATAAGGGAAACGGGGGTGTAAGCAATCAAAATCAAGAACCCTAATTCCAATACCAACTCAAAGTAAGATGCCCGGCTGTTTACTCCAAAAGATTGATCCGCAATGCGTTGTGGGATATTCGAACGCCGACTAACGCACGGCATCATTTCTGGATGAGAATCGAACATGATGTTAATGGCGCACGACCAACCTGAACAAATAGAATTATATGAAGCGTACTGGGAGCTATACGAGTCCATACGATACAGAAAGCACGGATTTCACCATCTGTACCGGGGATCGTCATTCTCGAGTTTTGATAATCCGCACGCATCGGAAAGTCACCGACAACCGCGTCACCAAACACCTCGCCAAGAGTCGGCAAACCCTACCTAGCGAATTGGCAATTGCGACTTCCGATCATTCATGTGCGACGTCTCTTTCTTCTAGATGGTTTCGTCATCACCGGCCATCAGTTTCCAGGCGGGTCTTGTAAGGCAGTTGCTCTGGATTTCTTCAGATTCTATGTGATGGAGAAAGAAAGGTGCACAGAAGCTTATTCCCATTTCTCATGATTCGTCGGCGGTCAATATCCGCCGACCACGATACTGCCAGAAATTATATCCTCAGAACTTCAAAAAATTTTAACTAATGTAAACCCTAAGGTTCGTGCATAAAGATATGAAATCGCAAAGTTCCCGCGGAAGAATTTATGATTGTTGATCTCGAATTCTTAAAAGTTCGACCAAGCTAATGAAATTTACAATTAAAAGTGGTGGACAACTGTGGTCCTTTTGTTTTATCTCTCTAGCATATTTTAGCTTAATAGATAAGGGAATATTTCTTGAAGCAATTTATACACAATAATTTAAACATTTTTTTATTTATAAGAAATAAAAAAAATAAAGGTAGTGATGATGACCCTAAATATACAATTTCTATATAGTCATGATTCAAGATGCATAGTGCAAAAATAAAGGTAGTGATGATGGCCCTAAATATATGAATGAAGCAGGTTCAAGATCTATAAATAGGGGGACACAAGGGCCCAGAGATGATAGTTATGATTCATGGGTTAGGACTAAGAAAAACATACCGTGATGCTTAATTAATCAAATGTAAATTAGGTTTTGCTATTTCCCTCACCTTTTCAATCTATATTTACATTTAGGCCCCATAAAAATTAATATTTCCATCCGAGATAGATTGTAAAGTATAAGTGAGAGAGAAGTGACTCGAAAGCGTATCACTTATTCAAATTTTGATTTGGGGCGTGATCCAAATTGAGAAGTTTGCACAAGAATAATCTCAGTTATACATCCCGACCTTATAAGTAATTAAGTTAAATTTCTCATTTTGACTCAAAAAGTAATTCATTAACAATTTCAATCAAAAAGTGGCACTCGAGCACCTATTTAAATAACTATAAGTGGAGAATTCATGTTTCTAATATACTGATTATTCTGTGAATGCACATTTGATATTTTGAATCTCCGATATACATTTCGTATACTCTCGACGTCACCTGTTACTCTACTTACTCTACTTTGCTCAACTAATCATTAATAAGCATTTCAGCCAACCCATACTTAAGATTGGAAGTGATCAGAAGAAAATTCAAATAAATTGATCCGTCAAACTATCAGAAAAAACCTTAAAATAATTAAATAAATGAACCCCAAGCAATCATATAATATATACGTATATGTAAGCCAATCACGTGCCAAGAAAATTTCCCCTTTCTTTTTTATTTTATTTTTTGGGGAGCCTAAGAGACAAGCTTTGCTTAATCATCTATAATCATCAAAGTTAGCGAAGCTTTCAACCCTAACTACCCTCATTAGGATCCGTCATTATGGCGCAGCTAGATATTCTCCTTCCCAAAGCCAATGCCGTGCCGTCCCAGCTACTCATGTCCCTCACCACCGCAGCGCTTTGATGACGAATTCTTAACAGCAAAATATTCAAAAACCAATATAATTCCTGATCGAACACCAATGTTCATCATCACAAAAAAGGAAAAAAAAATATATGTATATTATAGTTGAACTAAACCCAAGATTATGCTCTCATAACACAATAGTGACAACTCAATGCATGTACAAGGTGGAGCTGACGAAAGATCATGTTCTCTGGAACCCCAGGCGTACAGTGGAGATCATCATGGATGGTCTCAGAGAGATATGATTTCCATGCAGTTTACAGCGATGCAAAACTTGCCACTGGGGATTGAATATGCATCAATCAGTGGTGCAGCGGGTTCGGCCCCGTGGGGACCAGCCGCTTCTCCACACCGTAGCGGGGATCGACCTTGCCACCATCGTCGGGCGGCTCCGGCAGGTGGCCCTTCCCACGGCGTTTCCGAAACGGGGCGAAGTCAAACTTGCTGGCCAAGACCTTTCGGTTGATGGAACCGCGGTGATGAGAGGTTGAGGTTGAGGATGAGGATGAGGATGAAGATGGAGGGGATCCGGTCCTAGTGCCGATACCGACGGCGTGCTGTATGTTGCTGAGATGCGACCTGGACTTGTAGAACTCGAGAAGCAACAGCAAGAGGAGGGATAGCCAGAGCATGGTGAATAGGGCATGAGGGAGCTTCGGGGTCATGGTGGTGGAGGATGGAGGAGGAGGAGGAGGGTGGAGTGGGCGGCGAGAGGAAGCATGGAGGAGGAAAAAGCCAGGGACAGCTATTAGAGAGAGAGAGAGAGAGAGAGAGAGAGAGAATAATTTGATGGAAGATGATGTGAGGGAGGTTAATGAAATTGATATGTGGTGTGGCCTTTTGGCTTGTTTGGGGTAATAAGTTGGGAGAACCTTTTGATGTGCTTATATTTATGGAGAGAGAGAGAGAGAGGGAGAGGGGAAGGTAGACCCACTTTCCAATGAGAGTTTCTTTAAACTTAAGCAACATAAACTTAACAGTAATCATCATCGATTGTCAAACCTCCTATCATTTTTATTAATTTGTCTTGGATTATGCTAATTATGCCATCTTTTTGAGGATCTCTCTCATCTTATATTATGTCAGAAATCCATCATGTAGGGAGACACCTTCATATTATCAACCCCACCAAAATCATATTGAAATACCATAGATTTACAGTCAAATCATATGATGAGAAATATGTGCAAATGTGCTGATGACCTTCTCTATGAAGTGGACAAAATTTTACTTATTAGCAGCTGCTTGCTATATAAAAGAATTGGTTTTCAGAAATCGTGATGAGATTTTGCATGGTTATGAACGACTTCAGATGTTTGTACACATGAGGAAGTGGATGAACTCCAATGTCAGGGTTTGAAACTTTGATGGCCAAGGACATGCCTTATGGATCTAGATGAGTTGGGACATCGGGTCAGTCTTCCCCTGTTAGATCGTTCCCAAACAACGAGGCACGTGAGCATGGCACTTGATCATTACCAACCACTTTATCTCTAATATTTATTTCTCTCATTGGACATGCAAATTATTTTAAAATACAATCGATTTTGGCCTGTTGCAGCCATCATTAGGAATAATGTCAGCTTCCGGCTAATTTGACGTGGGTGGCCATCCCAACCTTAAGAGTTTTCTACGGAGATATCCTTTACGTCTCAAGATCCCTCGCTCAAATATCCCAATGCCTTCTAAGCAATCTCATTGTATCGATACTTTTGCATCTCTCGCAGTTACTTCAACATGGCACCTCGAAATCTCACATTTTAGATCATGTGAGTATTGGAGAAATCCGACCATAATACTCACACCATAAGAGATGGTCATAGTTACTTAGAAATTACGACGTGTCTCGTGATGGCTGTATTATAACAATAATGATCGATGTCTCGAAACCACTAAGTTCACTCGTTCTCAACGTGACTTGATAACTTTTCCATCGTTCGTTAAATTCATACGTTCCATTGCATTATAATAAAATTTATCCCATCACAAATCCCGCATCCTTTATCTCATTCCATTCGGTTCCCAAACGAAATTGCCGGAACAATGATTTCTCGTGCATCAAACTCCAAGAAATCTTTCTACGTGTACGCTCTGTCGGTGCAGAAAGTGGCCATCAAGCATAGGTGATGGTCTGATTGAATGGCAAGAAGTGGTGGGGAATACGCATTCCATTTTATCCGTGGACAAAGCAATGTATGAACAGTAGTACCGGGTAAAGTGAGAGAACTCCATAAGGAGAAAAATAAGCACAATACGAGAGAGAGAGAGAGAGAGAGAGAGAGAGAGAGAGAGAGATCAATGGCTTCCTAGAATAAGTTATTATCAAAGTTAAACATGAGCAACTTCGAAATCAAACGGGAATGATGTTAACGACTGTACATGATGTAACAAAATGAACCACCTTTACCTCGTTTCTTGATGAGAAATAGTACGGCAATGCACTAAATTTCTCGGCCACCATGAAGAGGTAGCGAACACGCGAGCTTTCAAGGTAACATGACCAAATAACCCCATTTTCCTTCTTTTGATTATTGTATATTTGTGTGAACGAAATTTTTTTTTTAACAAATTAATTTTCTGGACTTTCACGTATTTGATCTACTAAAAATGATTGATTGCGAAAATTCATTTACAATCAAAGAATTTACACATGCTTGATGTTAAGAAAATGAATTGCCTAATCCGAAGAGGGGAATATATTCCTGAAAAATAAATGGTGAATTGCCAGCTACTAGTTTAAAGTAGGAAATTGAGACACTAGCTTGCCGGTCTCATATATTTTTTGTCTCTGACTTGGTGGGATTTCCACAAGCTTAAAAGGCACAAGATAAGATATATGAAAAACAATAATATTCAGGCAAAACGAGATCTATTTTTCTATTTTATTTAATGAAACAAATGATAATACATTAAGTAATATATAAAGGATTCAATTGCAACTTTTAAAAATAGTGGATTTTTTATTCAGCCAAAGAAAAGATTTGGTATATGTGTTCCAAAATAAAATAAATTTAAGAACTCAAAGAAATCGCAGTGTTAAAACCTACTATGCTTGGAACTTCCACTTATTTTAGGGATTTATAATTGATTAACACGTAACTATGGAGAAAGGGACATTAGTTAAAAACGCACTTTAGTCTAGAACTTACTAATGTTTTTTCACTAACAAAATGACGTAGTTTCTTCATATATATTTTCAACTTGAACTCTAGTATCATGTGATTTGATAGTAATTTGCTAGAAGAAAACGATATGCCATGATGATGGTACAAGGAATTTCATTAATTTTCACCCAACTAATTGGATCATATGGGTTATCTTAGCTATGTTGAAAATCTGAATTCTAATCAAAGAAGAATTGAGGGTTTTCATTCATCATGGTACTTACTATTATTTTGTTATAAAATAAACTACTTCGCCATACATAAACTCTCTTTATCCATATAAAATGATGTAGGATCAGGTGTCATGTGGTCATATAAATTTTGTTAATCAACCAAACATACAATTGAAACTCCTTTTTTTTCCCAAACTTTAACTCATGCAATCCTAAGATTGATCTCGTAATGTTGTAGGTCCTTCCACATCTTCACTTATGAGGTTCAAATCCACGGGGTAATTTTTCCATCTACCAATTTATTATTCATATTTCAATCTTGTCTTTAATTCACTAGTTTTTATACATAATTAATATCTCTAATCTTGATTTTAGGTCATCCAAAAATCCTTCCAGAGCAATCTGATATGATCAAAAAGAATGAGAAGTCATTCGATACTCAACACTTCCGTCATTAGTTGCAAAGCCAACATTTCGAGCGGTTTTCCTTTTTGAATTTTTAATAAATCTTTCAAGCGACATTGATGATTTTCTTCTAGTTAGTTTAATATTTTTTTACTTGCGATTAGCTATATATCGTTTACTTAATTGTCTTCTTCTTTTTATATTCAAGAAATTTCACTTACTGAGATTCGTGAAAGTTTCCCTTTTAGATCGTTCCTTTCTTGGACCTTTTTAAAAATCCTCTAATCTCAAGATATATGGCTAGTATCAGAATTATAATCTAACGGCACCGTTTTGGTAGCCGGGGTCCCAAAAGTAGAGAGAGAGAAAAGGGCTGAGTTGGCGGCAATCGGCTAACGGCGTCGTATCGCATCTCCATTTATACGGCGTCGGATTGAAATCTCCTTTGTGCTCTTTCTTCTCCGCGAGAGATCGTTCGTCTCCAAAGGTGCCAGAGCAGTCCCTGAGGGAGAGAGGGAGAGAGAGGAAGTTTCAGCGCCGAAATTGATCCGAAGTCGAAGCAGATATGGTGCGTTACCTTCGTTTTTCTCTTCAATTCTATGGTAGCAACGGTTGGTTTGGCGATTAGGGTTGTCGATTGCGTTGTTCCCCCTTTGGGCGAGCGATTAGGGTTTCGGTTGATTTTGCTGATTTGATCTCTGGGGTTTTGATGCGATTCGTGTTGGTAGATTAGTCTGCACGCGTTACGTGTAGGTTTTTTCGCGGCTGTTGCTCGATTTTTCCTCGTCATGAGGTGGTCGTCCGTTTCGTTTCGATGCAAACGTGGAAAAGGGTCTGTAGGATCAGTCGCAAACTCCTGAAGGTCGTTTTTTTTGTTCGAGTTTGAATTTTGGAGGTGCTTTGAGGTGTTATTTTTAGATCCTTGGGGATGATCTGCTCTGCAGCAGATCAGGGCTGTGATCCATTCGCTCCAATTGTCTTGTCTTTTGTTAAGAGTCTCCTTTCTTGAGCTGTCTTTGGTCTATTTTAGTTAGCACGGCAGGGTTATTGTAGATTTTGCAGAAGCTATGAGTGACATACTGTTGTCGCGATTGATGATTACATGTGGAGGCTGAATGAGGCTTCAGTGTTACTACACAAATCACTGATTTCTTTGGGACTAAGCTTTCCTTTTCTTTTTGAATTTTGCAGTCTTCACTAGCAGCTGCAAGAGCTGACAATTTCTATTACCCTCCAGAATGGACCCCAGACCAGGTATCAATTCCAACTTTCAACTTCAGTGTTCTCATATTTTAACATTTTGTATCTTGAGTTCTTACATTGCTCGTATTTCAGGGTTCTTTGAACAAATTCCATGGTCAACATGCTTTGAGAGAAAGAGCACGGAAATTGGACCAGGGCATCTTGATCATAAGGTAACTATTTATGTATAATTAGGGTTTCCCTTGTTTATGTCTTTCTTTTTGTAAAAAATTCATCAGGTTTAATGTGAATGCAATCTCTTACAATGTACATGGTCTTGGGCATCGGTATTACTTGGAAGCATATGGTCTCATTAATACGTTAATTATTAACAGCAGTGGAAAATGAGTCCTGTTTTTGAGAGAAGCAGCTTAATGTGTGTCTTGGCTATTTTTGTTGTGTCCGTACCTGCCAAAGCTTATACAGTCATGAACTAATCCTCCCAGTTTGTGTACATCCCTCTTCTGACGTTCCTGTTTTAGGATCGTGTGTGGATCGGTCTTTTTGTGGGTTTTTATATTTCTGATTTCATAGGAGGTTCAAGGTCACTCACGTTCATGTGTTTTTTTTTGCTTTAGTGTCGAGGTAGCTGGCATTCGGGAGTGATCTTTCTCTTTGTATGAGTAAATGTTTCCATTGGCTTTTTTTTTCCCCTAGATACATGAGATGAGAATTAGTAATACTGTTTTGGATCTTTTAGGAGTAGTGAATCACAAGTTGCTCCTTTCTCCAAGTTACAGCATCTCCTGACAATTAATTCAAGCTATGGGAATACCTGGATGGTTGTGACTTTTTCTATTAGCCTGCTATTGATTAGTTCTAGCCATAAGGTTAAATCTAAGTGAGGAATCTCCTGTCTAATGTAGTGAAAGCGTGCAGTTGGAGGAGACCTTTTGGTCTTATATTTGTAACATTTTTCAGCAAGAATATGTTTTCTGTGGCGAGCTAACACTAATACGTGTGGTACAAAGTTGAGAGTTGCGAATTGCTAATATATGTTAAATTTTTCTGATATTTTTAGGTTCGAGATGCCCTTCAATATTTGGTGTGGTGGATGCAATTCTATGATTGCAAAAGGTGTTCGGTTCAATGCTGAGAAAAAGCAAGTGGGGAACTATTATTCTACAAAGGTATGCTTCCTTTGAAGACTCAATGCTTTCTGGTCGAGTAAGTTAAATTAGAGATTCAGGGCATTGCCATAGACTACTGGATATGTCCCATTCACACAAAAAATGGCATGATGATTAAAATGATAAATCTATGTGGTCAATGACAGGAGAACTTTGATAAGATCCTAGGTTTTTTAATAATATTTTGTTTAAAAAATCCCCTAGAGCACTTGTTAAACAACAAAATCAAAAAAATATTACCGTTTCCAACCTCATGACATGTACAATCCATGCTTCGAAAATTGAATAAATTCTTATTAAGTATTTCAAAGGAGTCCTCCGTCAACAAGACCCTTTTTAATATAAATTTTTGGGACCTAGTAATTATGATTTTTGTTATTTTTTATTTTTTTATGTATGAAGATATGGAGCTTCACAATGAAATCGGCCTGCTGCAAGCATCAAATTGTGATTCAAACGGATCCAAAGAATTGTGAATATGTGATTATCAGTGGGGCTCAACGAAAGACTGAAGAGTATGACATTGAGGATGCAGAAACTTTTGCCCTTCCTGCAGATGAAGGTAGGCAATTCTCTCCTACATTATATGACGAATTTTTTTATAAATAAATGGTGCGAACCATTCCAGCTCTTTTCCCGTTGTAATTTCTAAGTGATTTGTTCGGTTGCAACAGAGTTGCTTGTGATTTTGTGTCGGCACCATTTGTATGGAGTAGGTTTTACTTTGCACTCTTTGCCTTTTTCAAATCTGGTGGGGCATGCACTTAGACTAGTTTTTTATAATTTAAACATCTAAAATTTTCACTACATATAAATGCTAACATTTGGATTTCATATATTATGTTTTCCAGTCACCCTTTTTTAAAGTTGAGTGTTTCGGATTTTGGCAGAACAGTGGAAAAGTAGCCTATGGCTTTATGTAAGTCAAAATTAACCCGTAGACATTGACTTCCTTTTCTGGCTCAATATTTTGTTGTTCAGAAAGAGGCAAGCTTGCCGATCCTTTTTACCGTCTTGAACACCAAGAGGAAGATTTGCAGAAGAAGAAAGAAGCCGAACCAGTTCTAGTGCGCCTTCAACGCGTATCAGATGCTAGGCATGCGGATAACTACTCTCTGAACAAGGCCTTACGGGCGCAACTTAGAGTATGTTTCTGAGTTATCCCAAGTTATTTCTTCTTTTTTAATGTTCTTTTGTTTTTAAAATTTTGACATGACTGTCCATTTCCAGAGTCAAAAGAAGCGGATTGCTGAAGAAGAGACCGCTTCCAGGAAGAAGGGCCTTGGCATACGACTGCTTCCAGCAACAGAGGAAGACACTGCTACTGCAGCAAAAGTGAAGTTTTCGTCCAAGTTTGAGAGGAACAGGAAGGACAAGCGGGCACTGATAAATGCTGCTTCTATATTTTCTTCCTCCGGGTCTGCAGCATCAGATAAAAGCAGACTGGTCCTGGAATCCAAGAGGAGGAAAATTAGGGCCGGCACAACTTCTAACTTGTTGGCAGGCGGATTTAAGCCATCAGCACTGTCGGGCAATGGCATCTCTTCAAGTAGACACAAGAGCAGCTCAGTGCCAGTGAGAAAGTTCTAATTGTTTGTAGTGTAGTACCAATAATACTCTCGAAGTTTGGCTTTTGCTTGAGAGCTTCGCTTCTGCAGAATGCCGATCAAGCTTTTGTATATATCTACAAATGTGGTGTTGACTCTTGCTTTTTTGGGGTAGTTTTTGTTGTGCAGCAGTAATCCATTATGGTTTATTTGTCGGGCTCAACTCTTTGTTCTGTATTGACAATCTTGCCCTGTTATATAGTATGATACTAGTAAGGATAAGACAATTATGTGCTGACAATTCCTTTTACCTCGTTAGCTGCTATGTTGCCCTCGTGGAGCCTTAAAGGTTTGATTGAGTGGTGAAGTATTGCACAATGGGAAATCTGGGTTTCTAGGTTAGGCTACCCAATTGCAATTTATCTTTGGCTAGGCTACGAAGAAGGGCGAATCCCTTGATCTTGTTGTAAATTGCCTACAGTTGATAGGATCAAATCGATAAACTTAGTTTGATGGCAAATTGAGTTATGATATCTTCTTATGTTAATCCAAAGAAAAGTTGAATGGCTGATAAGAAGAATGTGGAGGCTCTGCTCTTGAATTTAGGAGTCTAAGGTTATCCATGCACTCCCCCGAAGATCTAATATATTTTGTTGATTAACTTATGCAAACTTCTTATTCATATGTTCGACAGCATGCATTAAAACTAAATTAGAGTTTTTCGTGCAGTCTTGGATAACATGAAGCCTGAGTAATCTTGAAAGAGGCCGGGAGGGGATGAGCGTGCGGTTCTAAAAATGGCCCAACGCCTCCATTCGAAATTGACATTGCGCAGCTTCGCGCGCGCACAGACTGTACATTAAGGTCTCTTCATTTTTAATAGGTTAACTGTAGCACTGAGATAACGTCGTATCGACTTCTGGAGATCCTGTCCCTACGTGAAATCCAAGCCCACGCCTCCTCCACCATTCTCAAGAAACCAAACCCTACTTCTACACCAAGAATGAATGACAGAAACCCTACACGATGGCGACAGTAGATTTCTTCGTGGAGTAGTTCTGGGAAAATTATTAGCCTCTGCGCTCTTCCTCGGTGCATCAAAATCTGTCCGTTTCACATCCCCAGTACGAAGAGATCGGATAAGAGGCTGAAATCGCGCAACATCATTTTCTTTATCACCGCTCCTGAGAAATCAATGTGATCGGTACCATTTGATTGTGCACATCATGTTCTTGTAGACTCTTATTTTTCACGGGACGGTTATTAGTACCATTTGATAGTGACATGGGGGTGTAATAAATCAATGTGATTGGAGCGCCACAGTAGATAACATGCACATCTTCTGAATTATGTGATTGATCATTATATCACATTGACCGCATAATTCGCATATAAAGTAATTCTTGTTATCATACTGCGGGGACGGGGATTTAACGTTACTCGCCTCGGAACCCATGGCCATTGCAAGCACTATCTCAGCCCATATTACTAACAACCCCACATAGTTTCTCAAGGCAAGAGAAATCCCTAGCGCAAGGAGGCGTACTACTCGGGCAACGATCGTGTCTTGCTTGTCCTCTGTTGGATTCCTAGTATTTTTCTGATCACTGATAAAATGGATCCTGGACGTGCTAGGGATGATACTATCATAGCTATATGCAATATCCCGGTACCGATATTTCGGCATCCATGTTCCCAGCCATTCCGTACACCGACATGAGACAAATCTGACCCCGAGAAAGAAACAGCAAAAAATTTGAAATTTTTGTGCGTATCATAGCAAAACTCTTATCTTGGTTCTGCAGACCGTGTCGGGAGGGGCTCTCTGACAGAGAATACGCGAGCGTTGTCCTTAAGATATAGAGAGCAATCGATGATATCTATTCACAGAGCCTAATGTGGCGAGCTAGGCTTCTTCTTCTTCGTCGTCTTCTTTTTCTTCTTCTTCTCACCATCGAGTAGTCGCATTGTCTTGGCTGCCGCTTCTTGTCTCTTTCTTTTCCCCGTGTACCACCGAGTTCGGTTTGCAGAAAACAGGAATCATCCTGTGTTCAGACAACTGCCAAGAAGGTGCACGGTCCTTATTTGCATTTGAACCTGTGAGCTCTCTCTCTCTCTCTCTCTCTCTCTCTCTCTCTCTCTCTCTCTCTCTCTCTCTCGAGTTTCCATTTGATATGTCGCAGAGCCCTTGTTGAAAGGCTATAAATTTTGGTCGTGGGGGATGGTTGCTGTTGATTCATATTTGGTTTTTGATAAATGTGATTCATATGTTTCTTTATCCTGCTGTATTTACTCGTAAACGAGGTTTTCTTAACTCGTGCATTCGAGATGCTCCTTATCATATTTAACACACAAAAATTTGTCAATTTTTCGTGGCATGTGTGATCAGCACATTAAAACTGGACAATCTTTTTTATTAGACACTTAAAAATTGTTCCGAGATACCAGTTAACAAAATCTATTTAAAAAATATATCCGCTCTTCTATACATTATTGTACGAGATCTTTCGCTGGTCATGGAATAAGAGTAAGTATAAAGTAAATTCCAATATGGATTGAAATCCTCTACATTTTAAGAAGTAAATTTATTAGGTAAAGTCACCCGTTGGCTCAAAATACCCCTACTCTTTAAAGGATTTTATGCATGAGACCGCACACCAAGAAAGACCGTAGTGTCATACGGACAAGAACAAGTACGGTCGGGGTAGGGGTGAAATGGGAATAGGGGAAATAGGGAAAAGAAGAAGGAAAGAAAAAGGAGGAAAAAGGGAAAGGGATAATCAATTTGGACCCTCCATTTGCATGGGAGACGACGTGTCTAAATTTTAGAAGGTAAACTGACCTAAATATGGAAGATTCAATCCTTTTGATATGATCAGATTTAATTGTGACATGACAACATCATAAAGTGAGATCTATCACACTCAATCGTATGCACATATTGTAGTGTATGTGTACCAAACTCGCCTTATGGTTTCTGAAGAAGCTATGAATTAGTGATAAATTAGATCCCCTTCATCAAAATCTACCTTCTCTCTTTTACCTTGGCACTGATTTTGCACCCAGGGTGTGTGGCTTTGTGTGGTGTGTGGATTTTGATTTTTTCCTTAGCAAATCTGACGTGTGCTTGGAAATTATAATCTCACTGAAGATGTTTTCAGTGCGGAGGTTGCCTAAAACCATGCTTCAACGCTAGGTATCATGATATTGTAGGATAGAACCAGATTATGTTCTTAGTATAAACTCAATACATGGGATCAAAGCCTAGATTCTGACAAAACTGGACATAGTATATGGACCTTGGGTTTGATATGAGAAACCGACGAAAAAGAACGGAACTAAGTGGAGTGGAGATTGCAATTATAAGCAAATGAATGCACGACCGCTGACAAGAACAGGCCGACCTGATGCAAGCCAAAGCATTCAGAGAGGACGATTAGTCGACTGTCACGATTCATTACTGTTTGATTTGATGATCTTTCACGCTAGAGAAAAATTTGAAAGATGGATTACGACAAGTGAGTGTCATGAATCATGACGACGCAGGGCCGAATAATTTCACGCAAGTGATCATACAAGAGCAATAGGTCTTTGACAAGCAACACAACACAACACAACACATTCTGTATTTATGAGGTTCAGACAAACAAGTCATGCAATTTTCACATCAAAATACCTTATTTATCACTCTGAATGTAGGTCTTCCCAGAAATATGCGGTGCACAGAGACCCAAAACATATAAAATCAGCGATAGATGTCTCCATGCAGCATCTGCATAACATACTATGGTGTAATGCTGAGCAAAAACGTTCAGTGGAGTTTCCCTGCTTAATACCCAGGAAAACCAAAAGGTATGCCTTTGATCTCATTCCTGTGCCAGGAGCTGTTGAGTGTAGCATGCTCAGTCTATCCACAAATACTAACGAAACTTTATCAGCTTCGTCCATATAAAAATATAACTTAAGCAAATATAATGCATAGTAAATATCTACATATGCTATGAATCTATGGGAAAATAAAAGATAGAGGCAAAGTTTCATTTCGCAATTTTTTCTCCTCCTTGGGACTGTGTATGTTACTTTAGTTCATTATTTTGGCAAACCAGATATATAGCACCGGCAGGTTTTTTATGTAATGCAGAACTTAGTAGTTCCTCATATTCATGATTCAACTTAGAGTACAGAAAAGTTTGGCTACATCCATCTACTCAGGCAAATGTACCAGAAAATTGCTAGGTAGTTAATTAGACCAAATTCCACCTTGCCCGATGAACCTTACGAGGAAACAGATATCACGGTGACTTTAGTACAAGCATACTCAAGTAATGATACCTTGCATGCATTGTGTAGAGTCGTAGCCCTTAAGAATGTATAATGTCTTGAGATTAGAGATATCTATAAATCTCATTAAAAATGCTCAATCGTCTCGAAATTAAAATAAAATTATCATGTTTAGACATAGATAAGTGTCGTGCATAAGTGGAGTGATCCATCCACAAAACAGGAAATTTTTTTTTTTCTATGCACCATATCTTAAGAGAGCCGCAAAGTGAATTTTAATCTCATATTCTCTCTCAAAACACTGTGTCTAAGCTACGCTTCAAGTAAAAAAAAAAAAAAGCTACGCTTCAGCACATTACAGCCACACAGCTTGGTAAATTTTAATTTTTATTCTTCTTTAAATCCATAGTAAACAAATTGGTGTGCCTAAAGTTCGCTAAGTCATAATATTGAAAAAACGAAAAATAGATGGTGAGGAAGATCTTTTACAATACTGTTGTCCACAAAGAGGTGCTATTACACGCTCGTTCCGAGAGTGATTTAGAGATGTAAATCACTGAAGCTATTTCTGTTCTTCTTGCATATTCTTGGAAACCATCAAGTCTCTTACCTCAACGTAGATGGTGCTTCCGTATGTCTTCATATGATTCGCTTAACAATTCTCAATATGTTCTGAGTTAGACATTGGTATTGATTTCTTTTACAACGTTTACCAAGATATTACTTCAATGTCAACAAAATATTTGCCAAAATTTGTTAATATGACATGTTTTTTTGTTTCATGAGCAATGCGTCTGCTCATTTGCAACATCCAAAGTCCTCACGAGGCATATGCGAAATATGAATTAGGAAAACCTAGCACATGCAACCTACCTACTGATCATCAATCCATATATGAATGCTAGTTAGGAATTTAACTAGTAAAGGACTAAAAGCGGTCCATGCTTTTTAACTGAGATGCAAATTTTTCTGCTTAGAAAAAGAGAGCTATGAAGAGATTAGAAACAACTGCTTCAAAACAAAACTTATCATTCAGCTCTCACATTGAATTGCTTTGACATAAAAAACCATTCCCAGCATGATATCCAATTTGCCTAGGGATTAGAAAATTATAGACAGGATAACCAAAGGGATTTGTAGAAAATATGATGCACAAACCACGGCACTTCAAACTTTCTTAATCGAATGCACAAAACATTCTCTCCAGAAAAAGTTTTTTCACTCTCCCTACTAAAAGGAAATTACACAAAACAACCAGCCTCAGAGATATCACCTAGTGTGGTTTGAGATGGCGACATATGAAGAATTGTCTGATGGCAGGGAGGAGATCAGAATCAAAACTCCAGTTTGGGCCTTTCGATCTTCTTTCCATTTTCAACAATTTTTATTAAACTCATGAACTAGTGTTTTGTGAGGATATTGCTGAGGAAATCTAGGGTTCTGTTCTTGGCCAAATAAAGGAGTTACTGTCAAACTCTTGAATGATACCTGCCAGGAGATCTGTGTTTCTCATCGCAGGACTCAGACCGCTTGTTTCAGGATAGTAGTTTGCCATCTCGGCACTGCTTGTCGCTGCTGTGGCATCATACAAGAACTTGTCGATGATGCTTAATGAGTCGTCCATCTCCGACGCGAATTGCCCATATTCTTGCGCCGAGTCGTCGTTGTTGATCGGTTGCTGGTGGGCACAGAAATCATCAGCACCGGAGAGCTCCGGTGCATTTGGGTTTCTCTCTCTGGTCCTCTCTCTTGCTCTCTCCCTCGCCTTTTCCCTTTCCCTAGCATCGCAAGATTTTATTTTTTCTTTCCTATTGCTAACATGTTTTCCATGTTCTGCTTCAGCTTCTGCTTGAGCCGCCTTTACATCGTCGCCACAATCTTTTTGCTTGGTGTTGTTTCGGCCTTCCAGATCCTTGATGGAGCTCCTGGACTTGGAGAGGAGCCACTCGATGGTCTTGCTCGCCTTATCGAACCCCAACATGTCCTGCAGACCAAAGAACTTCCTCGACACCTGCACCGACAACCTTATCCTCCGGTCTCGCAGCCCTTGCAACGTCCGGATCTTGCTGTGCCGGTCCTTCTTGCCGGCGTTCCTCTTCCGAGGCGACGCTTTCTTGTTCTTCACGGGATCAACAACCTCGACCCCATTTGCATCGACGCGAGATCTCGGAGGCGTGGTCCGATCGGAAGCCGCGAAGCTAGTGAACTCGGCATCGGGTGGTGCAACATGTTGTTGCGAGAAGTAGTGATGGAGAGAGGACAACGCGCCGTCGATGTGGTTAGGTACAGAAGGGAAGTGAGCGAAGGGTGAGGGGCCGCCACTTGCTTCTTGATTTCCAGAGGATTCGGCAACCGCTAGGGCTTCTTCTGTGGGAATAAATGGGCTGTGACGACCATCGCCGCCGCCGCTGGCGGAAAACATGCTTGACGATCCGAAATTTTTTGCAGACAAAAAGAGAGAGAGAGAGAGGATGAAAAGATCACGGAGGAAGGTGGAATGCCGAGAGAGAGGAGGGAGACTTATTATGACGGTAACTGCGGAGCAAGCTGGGTCATATTTGCATGTTCATGTATAACGCTGGATCACTGGCCAGAGATGTTTTGAGGAGCAAATGAGTCGGTAGTATTCATCGCAGATGTGATCATTGTCGTCAATTATTTCCAGCTTGAAGGAGAGGGGGAGGGAGAGAGAAAGAGAGAGGAAGAGACATAGCGGATGATAATTTCACGTGGGGCGAAGGAGGTGGGGGTGGGGGGCGGGGGGGGGGGGAAGGGTTATTGCCATGATGCGGACCTTTTTTAAAGTCCTCAGCTCAGAGAGAGAGAGAGAGAGAGAGAGAGGAGAGAGAGCTACTTGACGAAGACAGCTATAGAAAAACCCTAGATAGAGATAGAGAGAAAAAGGAAAAACCCTAGCTAGAGATAGAGAGACATAGAGATAACAGATGGAAAAGATGAGCTAGGAGGAGGTAGTAGTACGTAGGGCGGGTACATACATAAAGAGAAAGGATTGTTTGACTGGGAGACCAAGGTGTCATCGTTCATCGAACTCCCTCCCTCTCTCTCTCTCTCGGATTCCTCCAGGAATTTCACGTTCGCCTCGAGCTTTTCTTCCTCCTTTTCTTTTCCTTTTTCTTAACCATCCTCGGCTGTGGCCCTGAGACTATTCGTTTGCCATTGCGGGGAAAAGCGCTGATCGAAGCTCCGGTCCTCGTGTGATCTTATTGATTTGCTTCGATTCATTTGCTGAATTTGAGATGCAATTTACTAATCTGAAAAAAGAATCATATCGTGCGGCGAGTAAAAAGAAGTGTAAAAATTGTACTTTGTCAATAACAGTTCACATATATCCGTTTTCAAATGTCATTAGCATATCTTTAGAAAAAAGTAATATTTAAAGATGAACATGAAGATACTTACTATGAAGGTACAAAAGTAATATTTTTAGGTAAAATTTGGGCATGTGTTTAGCATTTTCAAAAGTGGAAGTACAGAATTAGATCAAGTATGTTTTGTTTGTAATTTCCCTCCAAAAAAACTCGGTCGTATAAGTTGACATATGAAATCTATTCCCTATTACGGTTCTTTTTCTGTTTTTTATTTATTTATTGTTTTTGTCTTTTTTACCTCACCCCTGGCATTACTCGTGTATGATGGATTTGCACAGTACTGCGTATTCTAACCCATGGAACGCTAGTCTACATTCTCTATGTTTAGGAGTGCTTGTATCAAAATGGGCTAAAGTAGCATTATATGCTCGAGAAGAATTTAGCCAAAAGAAGAACCCTAGCGCCACCCATCTCTATCTTCCCCCTCCCCTTTAGCTTGAGGGATCGTGGCGTCGGCATAGTGGCTATAGAGGAAATGAGACAGCAGCTTTAGGAGTTCTTTCTTCTTCTTTTTTTCTTCTCAAGATAACATTTCTTTCGTTTCTCCAAATATATATATATGAGATACAACATTGTCCAACTGCAAATCAAGATAAATACCATACAACATAGACAAATTCTAGATAATAAGATGAATCATCATAATATTTTGAGGTCACACACTCAAGAAGCAAATATATGACCTCTCTAAAACCAAAACTGATGATCAATCGCCAAATTCGTCTTCATCAATGAGCACATATGGAGATTTTCATCTCTAGCGATTAATATGGCTTTGCCTTTCAACAGTGCACACTAAGTTATGGCATTCTCAACACTTTTTGTGAATTTTTTTGGAAATCACTACCAAGTGTTCTAAAAACTTAAATTATTAAATAAAATCATTATTTATTATTTAAATATTCTAACATTCCCCATCATATTATAGTCGTATATCATTAAGTGTGAAAATTTAATTGGGGAAACAAATGGGATTTGAAAATTTTGAATTAAAACCTCCAGTTCTGATATTATGTAAAATCCTAACTATTGTAAAAGTTGTATTTGTTAAATAAATACGAGGTTTATTATTCAAATGTTCTAACACATTCGACAAAAGTAAAAAGGTTGAATGAGCACAAATCTGAGGATTTTGAGAGTGAAACCTTCACAAAACTCTTTCGATTTCTTTTAAAACTAGATTTGTATAACAATGAAATCTATGGGAATCAAAACCTCGAAGTTACACATGTAAAAACCCAAATCTATACTATATTGGAATAGAAACCTCTTTGAAACGAGAGAAATAAGCTTCCAATTCTAGACTAAATTGGAAGAGAAAACTCCACATAACATGAGGAAAATAAGACAAGGAAATAGAGGACCAAAACAGTCAAAGCAAAATGGGGAAAAGGGAAAAAAGGGAAGGGAGGGAGAGAACTAACTCGAACGCTCCATTCCATTGGAGGTAGAAGAAGGCAGCTACTTGAAGATAGGGGGGAGAGGAGACAATATAGGGTTTCATAGGGCGAGGGATGCCTGTTGGATTTGGTTAGATTGAGAGATACTGAAGATTTTTCTTGTTAGGTTCCTAGGTTTGCATATTGAATTTTCCTAGGTAACTTGTGAGGTAGATAATTTAGGGCATTGGATGTTTGCAATGTTCATGCGTCATCCATCTAAAGGAATAAATTCAAGCCTATAAAGAGATAAATTAAGACCTAAGTGGCAAAGATAAATTTTGTCTGAACTCGTTCAAATAATTTGAACTTGTTACATCATAAGAAATAGCGAGACTCTCGCCTAATTTCCATGAATTGGCATAACCTGATTTGTCGTAGGCTGTTCCTACCTAATTTTTGTAGAATGTAATTGTGGACTTGGTGTCAAGACCATTCCAGCTCACCTAGGCTAGGGAAGCCTGAAAAGCGATATGATTGGATCATCATAAATTGGGCCAAGTATAGACCTGACGCAACGGGAGAAAACCTTCACAAGCAACTTTCCCGATAGATAACCTGGACAACGTATTACGATGCACCTTAATGCCAATTCCTGTTTAAATCAACACAAAGTTGATTGCTAGTCGAGATTCTTTTTCTTTTCCTTTTTTCAAGAGAAAGAGCTATGTGTTTTTGGAAACCTTACTGAAGTTTACAACTTAATATGGTAATTTTTTATTGATTATGGACCATTTAACACGCGAGCCCCACTTGCTTCAGTACCAAGTAGAAAAAAGTAGAGCCATTTGTTTCCCAAAACTACACTTAGCTACTATAAAATCTATTTATTTTTGTATCCACCGCCAATTTTTATCTCTAAATGCATAAACACCCTCATGTCATTCCACAGGTGTCAAATCGTCCAAATAGTAAATAAGCTTTGAAACGATAATTTATTTTTTTTCACACGGGGCTTCTCATTTTATTTTAAGGCTAATTCCAAAAAAATGTATTAACTTTAGCTCAAGGGACAAATCTACCTAAAATTTTTTTTTTTTTTGTCTCATGAAAAAACACCAATATTATATCGAGGGACAAATTTGACCCAAACTTTTTTTTTGTCTTGTAAAAAAGTATCAATTTTAGATTGAGTGGCAAATCTAGCCTAAGCTTTTTTTTGTCTTGTAAAAAAGTAATAACTTTAGGGTTGGATGACAATTCCGACCTCAACTTTTTTTATCTTATAAAAAATCACAAACTTTCACTCTTATCCCAAATTTGACCCTTATCATTAACTCTTTATATAAAGTTAACATTATTTCAGGAAAAAAAGTTCTTGACAAATCTCGTCCATGGCATCTCTCGATGGGTGGTGGGCTATAGCTTCATATTATGACAAAAGAACGAAGTATGACAAGAGAAATTCAATATAGATATATTTTTTTGACTTGTCAATAAAGTGTAGTAGATGATAAATAACTTTATCATTATTTTCTAAACTAAGGCTCAAATAAGAAAATAATGAATAGCACTTTAAATCCAATCAGCAAATGCATATGGATTCATTGCTAAGGACAATCAATGGATCTAAGTTAAGGGCCAAATATAAAATTTAAGTAAAAGTTGGTGACTTTTTTTTACAAAAAAAATTGGGGTCATCACTCGAATCTAAACTTAGTGTTTTTTTATGCGACGAAAAAAAGTTTAGATCATATTTGTCACTCAATCTAAAATTGATGTTTTTTACAAGACAAAAAAAGTTTTTGTCAAATTTGTCAGTTGACCTAAAATTAATGCTTTTTTAAAAAAAATTAGCCCTTTTATTTTGAGAACGACATCTCTAAATAAAATAAAACAAATTAAAAAGAAAGATCCCACCTCATCAGGTCGGAAAAGCAGTTGCGGCCGCACGTACTATAATCGGTGCATTTTGCTAATGCGAATCGCAAGTATACATCTTATTTACGGGAATAAGGCCCGCTCGAACATTTCTCGGGAGGTCGGGTGGGAGGGACAAGGCCAGCAGCAGCAGGGGTGGGGAGGCATCCCCGCGCGGTACACGTGTCGGGCAGGGACTGGTCGGTCAAAAGAGCGGATGGATGGAATCGCCCATTATCATTGGATGCTAAAATGGTTAAAAACCCCTCACGTGCGTAGCCGCCGATCAATCCCCTTTCTAATCCGGTTCAAATCTGACCTGCACCATTCCTCGTCTCGCTCTTCTTCCGCTAAACTTCCGTCTATCTCTCTCTCGACCAGACCAGACCAGCCCAGCCCCCAACGACAATGGCGGCTCCTTCACTCCCCTGTCTCCTCCTCCTGTCCTTCCTCCTCGCCTCCCCGCATCTCTCCGCCGCCTCCCGCGGCTCGTTCCTCAAGCTCCCCCTCCTCCACCGCCCCTCCCCTGCCCCCCAGCTCCTCCGCCGCGGCCGCTCCGCCGGGTCCCCGTCACCTCCGGCGCCCCCTTCGGCGTCGGCCAGTACTTCGTCGCCCTCCACCTCGGCACCCCTCCCCAGCGCCTCCTCCTCGTCGCCGACACCGGCAGCGACCTCGTCTGGGCCCGCTGCTCCGCCTGCCGCGGCGCCGGATGCTCCCGCCGCGCCCCCGGCTCCGCCTTCCTCGCCCGCCGTTCCTCCTCCTTCCGCCCCCACCACTGCTACTCCGCCTCCTGCCGGCTCGTCCCCCGCCCCTCCTCCCCGCCGCGCTGCAACCGCACCCGCCTCCACAGCGCGTGCCGCTACGAGTACACCTACTCCGACGGCTCCCTGTCGAGCGGCTTCTTCTCCAGAGAGACCGTCACCCTGAACACGACGAGCGCCAAGACCAAGGCGGCGGCGGTGAGGCTCAAGGGGCTCGCCTTCGGCTGCGGGTTCCAGGTGTCGGGTCCGAGCGTAACCGGGTCGAGCTTCAGTGGGGCCCAGGGAGTCATGGGCCTGGGCCGTGGGCCCATCTCGTTGGTCTCCCAGCTCGGCCGCCGCTTCGGCAGCAGCAAGTTCTCCTACTGCCTCATGGACTACGCTCTCTCTCCCCCGCCCACCAGCTACCTCATCATCGGCGACGGCCCGGGAGAAGAGAACGCCACCACCTCCTCCTCCCTCGCATTCACCCCGCTGCTCGCCAACCCCCTCTCGCCCACGTTCTACTACGTCGGCATCAAGAGCGTGTCCGTCGAAGACGAGCGGCTGCCCGTCGACCCCTCCGTCTGGTCCCTCGACGACCTCGGCAACGGCGGCACCATCCTCGACTCCGGCACGACCCTCACGTTCCTGGCGGACCCGGGATACCGCCCGATCCTCGCGGCGATGAGGCGGCGCGTGGGGCTGCCGGCGGCGGAGGGGGCGCCGCCGGGATTCGACCTGTGCGTGAACGTGACGGGGGCCGGGCGGCCGAGGATGCCGAGGCTGAGCTTCGAGATGGAGGGCGGGGCGGTGTTCGCGCCCCCGGCGAGGAACTACTTCATAGATGTGGCGGATGGGGTGAGTTGCCTGGCGGTGCGGCCGGTGGGGACGGCGGAGGGGGCCGGGTTCTCGGTGATCGGGAACGTGATGCAGCAGGGGTTCCTGTGGGAGTTCGATGGGGACAGGTCGCGGCTCGGTTTTTCACGTCGGGGCTGTGCCGCGTCGTGACTCGGGCGAGTGCGGACTGAGTTCGTCCCAACCCACCCCGTGTTTCCATGTTAGGTGAGGCTTTTGTGGTGGTGGTGGTGGGGGGGATCGAACTCGCGAAATGATTTCTTCCCGATTTTTCGCACATTCATTTTGCTTTTTTCATCATCATTTTTCGTCTTTTTATCACACGATTGGACACCACTTCTTGCCAGATGAAAAAGGCTCGGTTTCTTTTGCTTTTTTCCCTCCCGAATTAGTTGGATGTGGTGATCATGTGCCGACAGTCGGGGTCAAAACCCTGCTGTCGCCGATTATCGTGCAAGACCTTGCGACGTGACATCCAAGGGCCTTTGGTTTACTTTCAGGTAAACTTACCACGTCACGTGACAAACCATATATTCCATATTAGATCTATGGGCAACAATCGGTGAGCATTGTTATATCAAGAAAAATCACGGCATGCCATCTATTTACATTGACATTTGAAATTAATTGATAAGATTAGTCCGAATTTCTAACATAGATATATGAAAATGTTATAAACAACTCGGAAGGGCGTCCACCCAAGAACGTGCTAAGGACGAGAATGACAACCGCTCTGTTCCATAAATAAATTTCTATCTCACAAATGAATTTTTTTACTTCTATTCTCCGGACAAATTTCTTTTAATAACAGTAATTTTTTTTATTCCGATAATAAAAATTCCTTTGATAAATATACAAAATTTCTCTATCTCCAACAATGGTGGGTACTGGCGCATGACAGCGGCGGACAGCAATCGACAATGGTAGATGGCGACTGGCAATGACAAGTGCATGGCCCGCTAGTAGTAAGGGCATGCAATGAGAAAAATATTTATTTCTCATTTATATTCCATAAATAGAGAAATAGAAAAATTTTATTTTTCATTTTTGTTGCAAACTTGTTTTTGGACGATAAATTTATTCTGAAAATAGAAATATACAATGGCGTTATCAAATGAATTTTTGCTCCGAACCTATTCTAGGAAACAAAAACAAAAAATCTCTGATCAAAAATAAAATAATTATTGTGCACACCATAAATGAGCAGGCCATCTTGTACTCCTTTTGCTACTTAACCTTTTGAAAAAACACCTCTATCTCTTCAAATTATTTATCATATTCAGCATATGTACTTTTTTTGGATTAAATTTTTTTGCCTAATCTGAATTTTGCAATAGGCGCAGTTTGGCATTTTTCGAATTCAAAACTCACAAAACTATCACATCGCTAAAATGTGGACACATGAATTTACACCTGTTTCATAACTTTCCGAAATTCAAAATAATATTTCAAAATTTTGGCAAGAAAGTAAGAATAATATTTATTGCTTTGCTCTTAAGATTTCGGAAAAAAGCACAAAAAATCCTAGGCTATGCTCGCTATAGCACGTCTACTTTAACAAAAATTCACACAAAAAACATTAAATTTGTATCCATATGACATATTTACCACAAACTTGTACTAGTGTGAGGGGTAAATTTGTAACATAAGTATAAAATCTAGGATTTTTGATGTCATACAAAATTTTGAGTGAATAAAACACACATATAAATTTTAGGTTTTTTGTGTCATAAACACATAATTTAGTGTTCTTTTTATGGCTTTTCTTATGAAATTTATAGAGTTAATACTTTGAAAATTTTTACCAAACTGATATACTTATAACAAATTTACCCGAAACAAATTTTTTGATCACGAAAAACCCTAAACTGGTACATTTATACTAAATTTACCCCAAATGACAAAAAAAAACTTCAAATTGATACATTTATGATAATTTTATTTCAAATTAATTTTTTGACCTCCAGAAACCCCAAGCTAGTGCATTTGTGACAAATTTACTCTCTATTAAATTGAATATCACAAAAAAATACAAAAATTATCCAACTGTGATAAACAAAAAGTAAAATCCTAAATTAGTATATTAGTCAACTGTTACGTGCCATCCAACTTAGTAATTTAATAATAAAATTTTACAAAAATTAACGGTGGATAAATTTTTCATAAATATATTAATTTGAAGTAAATTTGTCATGCATCAGTTTAGAGTTTATGATAGTCAAAGAATTAATTTGTGGTAAATTTATCGCATATATATTTATTTATATTTTTTAAGGGTATTAATCCATATTTATATCTTTCTTTGCAAATAGGAGAAAGACTAACCCCACTTTTTTATTTTGGTACTTTCGATCGGTCCAACGTGAGGCAGTGTCATCTCGAGCGAGGGCGAGAACCGTGCGATTGAGTCGGAGATTAGATTCACGATTTTCAAAATAAATGAGTGAAAAGTCAAATGGGATCTGACGTTCCGAACTAAAAAACAATTGGGATCTGACATTTCTTGCTTTTTTTTATGGTTACTTTTATTTTACTTGAGTATCATATCGTCCTTGTTTATTATTATTTTTTTTTTTTTTTTTTAGTTTTGGGCAGAATGTTATCAGACCTTGTTTCAATCAACAGAGCCACATCTCATACGTATCCTTTCCTCTGAAGGCAGGCGACATTTGACCTGATTTTTATTTTTGTCAGAAAAAATTGCATTCCCAATTTCAGTACATAGAGCCTCACTTATTTTGGAAAGAAAGTTACTGTTGAAGGGAAAAAAATGTTAATGTATACAAATAACAAGTAATATATTGAAATATAAATTATTACATGATACAACTCGTTATATATAATATACATTTAAAATAAACTAAAATAATTTTATTTAGTGAACATTAATTTTTTTAAAATAACCACCCACTTGGGTGGCGCTGCGGCTTGCACTCTCTTCCTCTCGCAAAAGTTGAGAGTTCGAATCCCGCCGTCATAGAGTGACTTAATTGGTTTCACGTATGTGGTGGTTAGCAGTGTGTGGCAGGGGTTTACTCCCCTTGTCGGCGGGGTGCGAGGTCAAAAAAAAAATTAAAATAATTAGGCAGAGTCATGCTTGTAAGATTTTGATATTTTTTAAGGAGGATGCCTCAAAAAATCTAAAATTATGTCATTTGAGATAATTTTATCCTGAACATTTTTTTTTTACTATTAAACACGCCAAATGGCAAACTATACTACTAGAGAACAAATTATCTTGAACTTTTATTTGTGCCGCTAAAAACTCTAAATTATGACTACATTGACGCATTTACTTTAGACTTTCTTTCATGACACAAAAAATATGAACTTGTACTTGTATGACGTATTTATCCTTACACTCTTTGATTGAAAGATATTTTTGTCTTTTTCCATTTTTTCTTCCTTCTTCTCTCTTTCCTACCACCGACCATGGCAAAGGGAAGTTGGCAAGGGTAGCTCTCACTAGCATCGGAGTTGGGTGAGGGCCACTATCATGTGGGCCCTCACCCACCCATGCAATGGCGGCCCTCATTATCTTCCCTCTGCCGGCCATGGTGGAGGAAAGAGAGAAGAAGGAAAAAAAGAAAGAAAGGAAAAGGACGAAAATGCCATTTTGTCTAAAGAGTTTGAAGTAAATGTGTTACACTGTTACAAGTTCAAAGTTTTTTTATGTTACAAAAGAAAGTTTAAAGTAAATGTATCATTGTATGTATTATATGGGGTTTTTAGTGATACAAATAAAAGTTCCGGATAAATTTGTCCCAAATAACATAATTTGAGATTTTTAGTGGCATAAAAAAAAGTTTAGGATATAATTGTCTCGAATGGCATAGTTTGTAATTTTTGGTGTTATTTTCCTATTTTTTTTTTTATATATTTGTAGAATATGTATAAGTTTGAAATACCATAAATCATAATTATCATGAAAACTCTGGTAGTTACGTGTGTATTTATATATACTTTAAAAATAGTAATGAAATATTTTTCCAATGTAAGGGAGCTTGATGGCCCGCCCTACCCCGCTTTACACTGATCAATGACAGAGCGGAGCATCCGCCTCACAGGGTAGGGATGGGAAATGTTATCACCATTCGTGCCTCGTGCTTATCCTTGGATAAAGCAAAGGCATGAATGCGAATGCACATGCATTGGGAATATATATATATCTAGATATATATTTACCGATATTGGCAAAGAAAATCTAGAAAATAATTAAGAGGGTTAAATATCAATCAATTAATGGAAATTTGCTTAACTTGGCCTTAGATGGTAAGTAAGTTTGCTCATCTCTTTAATAAAAAATGAGAAACTGCGTTTTAAAATCACCTAGAGATGGATTTGTTGAGGCGCCTTGAAATTGATCTAGACAACAAACCACTAAACCAAAAAGTTGTGTTTGGATGTCAAAATAAAATTCAGAATACGATAAAATTCATATTATCCTACGTTTAATTCACGCTCGGGATAAGATAAAGTCAAATATAAAAAAGAATATTACCTGAATAAAATTAAAATCATATCTCAATATAAATAATATTTGAATTCTTATATAAGAAATTTATAATAACAAATAATAATAATTTATTTTTTAAAATTTAATCTTATTTTTTATTTATTCGAATTTAATTCTAAATTTTTTATAAATTCAATATATGAATATAAATATTTATTCATTATTTATTACATATTTGAGGTATTTTAGGTATATTAGTACAATTTACTATTTACTAAAATTTTATTAGAGAATGATGGAAGGGGAAGAAAGAAAAAAGAAATTAATAAAATAAAAGAGATGAAAATAAAATAAAAGTAAATAAAAGTACAGTTGGCAAGGGTATTGTAAGAGACTCTTACCATCTCCGTTGTAAATTTATTGATTTGCCATTTATACGGAATAATGTACTTGATATAATGTAAAATATTTGACTTTAATATTGCAATCATCACACAATGAATAAGATTATAAAATTCTTGGATTTAATATTTTATTAAAGAATGATGGAAGGGGAAGAAAGAAAAAATAAATTTATAAAAAAATAAATGAACATAAAATAAAAAGTTAATAAAAGTAAAGTTGGCAAGAGTATTACAAGAGATTTTTACCATATTCGTTTGTAACCTTTTTTGTTCATTTATATTGATAGGCCATTTATACGAAATAATGTACATTATATGATTTGAAATATTCGACTTTATTACTGCAATTATCACACAATGGATAAGATATAATAAAATTATTGGATTTGATATTCCATCTTATCCAATCCTATCTTGGCTAGATTTTTGGATGGTCAAACATAGCCAAAGAGAAGATTCTTTGGATAAAATGTCTACTAAGAAATTTCAGTTAGCAAGTAGCTATCATAGTTGATTAAATTAACTTATGTTTTATTTATTTCGCGAAAAATGAATAATTAAAAAATATTTTCCTTAGAATAATCACTTGAAATAAAATGTTGAATGGAAAACACATCTTGGGGCCTGACACATATAGTTCCCCTAATGATGGACGGGCAGATGGACGTGACCGGTAGAATTCCGTCCGGCTTGAGGAAATCGGTGACACGATCATAAGTCCGGTAACACGAAGTTAAGGCAAAGGTCCGACGTACACGGCGCACATTGAATGGCTTGCAAACCCAGCTAATGCGAGGGGGGGACGGGGGACGTGGGGTCATTTAATTTGCAGATCCATGCTTCAACCCGGGGCAACAAAAAGTACAGATCCACATTAAATCGTGCCACGCTCGTCTCGTCAGTAGCCCCCACCATTTTCTTTGGAGCCTCCGCAACCTGCATACGCCCTTCCTAGACATTAAACGTCAAAACTGGTGACATTCGCGGTCAACCCTTTTAAGGATGATCCGGTCTGAAATAATTAATTTAATAAAAAGTATTTTTATTATATTTTCACAAATGATCAGAATATTTTCTGTTCATTATTTTAAAAAAAAAAAAAAAACTTACAAATCGTTCATTTTTCACGGAATAAATGTAACTCGAGTGTTCTTTATACGTTCTTTCGTCTTTTTAATCATTCTCGCCACATTTGAAGTTCATCATAAGTGGAGATTGAGATTGACATTGAGAGCGACCGAATGAATTTCGAGTTGATTCGTCTCGCCGCAACGATCGCGGGCACCAATGGTTCGTGTACCTAAATCATTTGAATCATCTCTCTCCATCTTAAAAGATGATTGCGGGGGTGGGGGTTGGGGAGGGAAACGATTTATGTGGAGACAGCTGTCGCAGCGGGAGTGAAGGCCGGAGCTACTCTTTAATACCCCACTCGCATGAATCCCTTTCGCCAGGATCCGAGATTGATAGATTTGGAGAGAGAGAGAAGCACTCCCTTCGCATCCATCTTGGGGACAGGGGACTGCCGGCATTGAAAATTTGCAGAGATATGCAGTTTCGTTAGATCATGTGGGCTCGGGCCGATGGGCTAATATACCGTGTCGGGTCGAGGATCCACTGCCTAAGGGAAGCCAATGCCGACCCGATCCGGTTCCCGGTAGGTTCTAACCTTGGAGGACTCGGAGGCCAATGCCTACCCGACCTGTTGTGGAACCCGACACCAAGGACGATCAACGTTATGTCTGCCGAGATCTAAGAACAGCACCTATTGATTAGCCTGGTTGAGATGGGTCATGAACAAGTTAGTGAAACCGAATCATGGTTGCTTAACCATCGTAGGGTCACTCTGAATTCCAGTTCGTGATGCCCATTCTCCACACCAAAGATTTATTCAGCTTAGACGGTTCGGCTCGTGAAATTCGAGCATCCATATTAAATCATCGACCGTAAAGGATAGCAGATACATTAGTTCAAATAAATTAGATATTTAAGAGCAGCCCGACCCCAAAAAGAAATTATATTCAATCGTTGAAGAACTATCTAGCCATCCGTGCTGTTTTTCAAATCGAGATTTTCCAAAATCATCCTTGTAGCTACTCGTTTTCTCCATGGACATTTCAGACTCTTTCTTTCATGGGAACGTTAGAAGTATTATTGATATCATATCAATCGAGCTGGGATGCCCGACGTTGATGGACCTTAACCGTGGGCCAAAGTTCAGCCGACAGCTACAGCCTTTCTGTCCCCATCAACCAGATGATGCTGGAGACATGTTGCACTCTGCCAATAGTAAAAGCCCATGGACATAGTTGCGTTCGGCCCATGGGCTCTTTCCTTAAGGCCTCAGGTTCTTTTTGACTTGTTTCTTTTGCTCCTTCTAGACTTGGCAATCGGGATGGTTTAGGTTCGGGTCGTCTGGGTCGGCATTATAAAGCGGATCGTTTTTAAAGGGGGCGGGCCGATGTTTGACCAACCCATATCCGACTCTGTTCAAGCCGGGTCGACCCTTTTCCTAACTCAATTTCTTTTCTTTCCTTTCCTTTGATATGCAATTGTTTCGTCTTAATAAATATCTTCAATGAACCGATAAATAAAAATTTTATGTATAAATAGCAAATTTGGGATGATTATAAATAACCACAAAACTAGTTCGCTCGACGCATCATAATGACAAATAAATAGCAATTTGAAAACTTTCAATGTCAAAACGCATAAGAAATTTAATCTCATAAAAAAAGTTGATTTTGAAATCAAATATCCCACCAAGCGCTATAATTTCAAACTACAAAGGAAAACATGAATGAAATGTTAATGAAATTTAATATGATGCTATCCAACCTTAAAACTTCTAATGAGAAAAAGTGACCCCTTGACGACATAATATAAATCGTACATTTCTCCAATATACTATATGTATGTTAGCTAACAGGCATCCTACAGTTTTGGCTATTTCAATTCTCAAACGTGACTATAATGATTTAAGCCATACAGGAAAAGATCATTCACGCGTCGAGTCAAGATTATCCATGTTGTACGTTCGTAGCTTTCTTTGTCTTTGTCACTCTCCTGGAATATGCCATTCTCATTGATCTCAAGCAACAGGCATGAACCTATATTCCGAACTGTGAAGAAACCAAGCACACCTAGACAATTTTGTTCAGGCAATGATGAATTCTGGTTCAGCTGGCCAAAGGACAGCTACAAGCTTATGACTAACAAACACATTGCATCATTGCATCTTTGTGGAAAATATTTTGTACCGTGGTGCAGCTGAGCCAAAGGGGAAGAAGTATGGCTAACCATTGGCAAGGCTAATAATGATTTGTGTGGTACTGTCTTTTCAGGAGGAAGGAAGCAAGAAGGAAGGGGGGATAAGTGAAGATCAGGAGTTTTTTTTTTTTTTTTTTTTTTTCACATGGAGGTAAGTGAAACAGAGGAGGTTGAAAAAAAGTAAAAGTTTGTTTGTAGAATTGCAAACTGAGATAAAAGGCTCTTGACTTTTTAGAGGGATCAATCAAGAACATACATGACATTATGTGTGGAGGAAAAAAGAAGTTGATGGTTGAAGAAAAACAGTCGGAAAGTTCTCATTATGAGTAATTCATGGATCTAATCTTTGGTGGGATTTGTTGATGATGGATGTATCATAGCAAATTGCATTGCAAACCCCCGACCAAAAACTTACGAATGTCAATGAAATAGCGACGTCAGGAATGACAATTCAGATTAAGTCGTGGATTGATTTATATTGTTAAGTGAAAATAGAAGAAGATGTGCTAATGGAAAAATAATCTGAATATGGCCCATAATTTCTATATGTAACATAAAGAATCCGTTTCATTTGATGGCTCAAAAGGTCTTAGGTTAATATCTACTAAACACAGAATAAAGAAATCCGAAAAAGATCTTGAGCTGATCAACATGTGCATGAACGATTAGCCAAATCGACAAATTGGTCCACAAGATCAAAGGAAACCCTAGGTAGGGTTTGGTGAATTCAGAGGGTCAACATAAGCTAATGCTAATGAATCATGTCATCCATTTAAGCTAAATGCTAACTAATCATGTCGCCCAACATTCGGACGGAAAGTGTCGCAGATACACTTCTTCTGGGGTTTTCATTGATCTGAGATTCTGAAGTCGCTTTTTGTCTGTTTGTCCTTTTCTCATAGCTTTTGCAGGGGGACGAAAAGTGGTTTATCATTTTGATCATTGATTAAGCTTCTTGATTGAGTTTAATTAAATGAGGACCTGCCCATCCCCCAAATTAAGCATGGGACTCCTCGCAATGATGCGTGCATGTGCATCGAAACGCGACGCGTATAGGCGAAGCGTGAGTGATTGTTTGAAGATGAGAGAGATTACATGGTTTTGCCCTTTATATATGATAACCTGCAAGTGGGCCGGGATGGAGAAAATTGCTAAGTAATTCATTCCCATGTTCATAGCATCTCTCTCTCTCTCTCCCCAATTACTTTTCTATTGAACGAATGAAGTAACCCGTCCCTGCTCACCGGATCAAGTCAATCTTACTCACCAGATCAAGTCAATCTTAGACTAGATTGAATAATTTAAGTCGATCCTATTTAAGGCTTTCGAACAAGTTCAATCTTATCAAGCGTGGAATTCTTGACTTTCAGCACTTAATAGGGTTATCAAATTAGGCCCTTAAACAGTACTAAAGGTGAGCGATTTGAGGTTTTGTATATTTTCCACCTGAATTCTGAGGCCTGTTCATTGGAATAAATTTTTTAGATTTTTTTTTTCTAAAACCTACCATGTTACAGGTTTTAGGATCTATTCAAGTTCCATCTATTATTAATTGAACAATTGATGTGAATCATCAATTGTTACTATAATTTACATACCACAACTTATATTTAGAGTTATGAAAAATGTGAAATATTAACAAAATAAAATTCTTAATTCTAAAATGAAAATTCAGACTAATAGTTTCAAATTAAATACTTAGTGTCAGATGTCATCGAATACTGTATAATCTCATGAATATATAGATAAAGAAAAATACAAAAAATTATTTTAAATTCTAAATTCTACCTTCTTATAACCTGAATAATTTTTGAAACTTGAAACCTATTCTATATATCTCGGAGCTTGAAATTGGATAAGTTTCCAATGGCTCAGTTCTTTGATTCTACTGTGCTTGTCCCTAGATAGTACGATTAGAGTCAAACCAAAGTACAACCACATAAGATCCTTTTGCAAACTTCGGACGCACCATAGTGCTCGAGAAACTGAGTTACCTACGAAAAGCTTTTTGTTCGTCGGGGTCATGTATAAAGCGACATCACCTTACTAAGGTCCTAGAGCAGGGAGGTACAATGATAGCAATTCGTGATCGATCATGGCGTATGATTCAATCAACAACAAACGCCCTCTTTGTACCGGCGTGCTTTCTACACGAGTCTTGACTTACGTTTCAAGCAACCAGCTAGGCCGATAGCCTTCTTTTCGAGTCAACAATCAAAAGGTTGGGGGGGATCAAAAAAGGCACAGCCCCCCGCATTCTCTAGACAAAAAGTCAGGAGAAGGCTCTTCACTTTCGGCTTTGGGACAAATGAATATTCAGCATCATGCGTCGCTTTTTTGGTACTTGCGAGTATAAATATATATATTTATCTATATATATTTATCTATATATTATATTAAAGTGATTGGGTGATGATAATAGTAACGAGATCATGTAACCCTTGGAAAGTCTTTCAAAGACTTTTCCTTTTTTATTTTTAGACAACCTTTTCCTTCGTCTATACTTCTTCATATTCTTTCTCAGCTAACCCTGAAGCTACTACTTGTATCCAATATTCTGTTATAAATAAATGGATGGAAGTAGTCAAAATGGGATGATGTTCTCCTGAGAACTTCTAATGATTTTATTTTCTTCCAAACTGGCATCTCTATGGATTTCTTGCTTTCCAGATGAACTATAATCAATGGAAAACACAAAGCATTAAATATAAATGGATAACAAGGGCGCTCGAGAATTTCTTAGTTAGAGGTTTACTTTCCTCAAGACCCGCATTTTACTTTTTTTAATTCTTTCGTTTGATTTAACATTACTTTTGGTCTGACCTTGTTTTAGCATTCGATAAATTGCAGCTACGATACAAATTTAATCAAATAAGTGCGATAATCAGTGATTAATATAAGTGATTCGAGATGTTGATGCGATTATTGAAGCTCTGATTTTAAGATTGGATAAAAATTACTACTCTCCACATGAATGGAATAGCCTTTCATTGCATATCACATAGCTAAACTGAATTTTATATATCTCGTGATGTTTCGTAATTCTTTTATTTGAGGCGCTTCGTGTCTATCAAAACAAATTCCGATTAGGATTTTGGTATGATATATTCGAAAAGAGAAAAGAAAATGAAGTTGGAGGGCGTCTGACTAGGGAAATTGAGGGAACGCACTGTCCCACTTTGGGAATACACTTCATGGAAACTTGGGCGCATTCTTTTGACTCTACATAGCCCAAACTCAGACAAGGGAATAAAAATCCCCTATGATTGAGACTGCTCCTACTTATGAACCATCTATCTCTCTCAGGAGTCAGTGCATCATTCCTGCTATGTCCTCATCTGTCTGGTTGGCCTATTTCTTTTTCTTTTCTCTTTTTTTAACTTCTTTCTTGAAAAAGCTTACATATTTTTAACCCACCGGTTATTTTTTGGCGTGATGAATAATCAAATACCGGTGAAAGATGGGTATATTTCTAAATCAAATGTGTTTGAGTAGTCTCTTTCAGAAGGAAGCGTACCAACACTTGTTTTCTAGCGTGGGAGTTGCTCAGTGAAAAAGGCTGTGATTTTCGTTCGGGTCCCAGCGAGAGATCTCCTTTGATTTGGGAAGAACTGTGGCCGTCCACGTTGTTGACTTCTTACCTACTGTTTAGGCACAATCAAAGGGTCTTCCTCTTCCCCCCTTTCTTTGACGGGAGATGTAGCGGTCCGCCAATTTTTGTATCTGCCCAACCCCCGGACCTGCAATCACGTAGAAAGCTTTAACTTTACTTCTTTGATGGGAAAAGAGCGCATTGTTAGGGTTCTCTTTTAGCAACAAGATTCTCCTATACCTAGGTCTTGCTCCATCATTATTTAGTTTTCCTTTATTAGAACAAAGTAAGAGAAAATTCGGTCAACTAGTGTTCTCTCACATTCAAATTCCTGGTCAACATATTCTAATGCAGGAGTGCTTGTACTTCTAAAGAACCCAAAACTCGAATTTTAACAACGAGGGTTGCTGCCAAAAAAGGGTTTCGGAGACATGTCGTCCCAAACCTGCAAAACTTGTTAGTCACAAACGAGGAATGCGCTCTCTGGTTGTGGTTGGTTGAATTCTAGTTTCTTGGATTGCTGCTATGTTCAGCTTCTTCTAGCTCTTGGACCATGCTGAAAAAGAACTTGTCTGGCAAACGTTTTGAAGCTTTTCTGTTGTATAGCGTCTCATTCTTCGTGAATCAGAACGTCCTCCGCCTACTGCTTTTGACCCTCTCAGTTATAATTTTTCCTGTCCACTTTTCACATGTCCTCAAGTTGAAAACAGTAGCTGATTCTTTATCGCATGTGTCTATATCTACCCACGCGATGAACAGAGGTGTAGCTAGGGTTTGTGCCCAATTTATAATTACATGGAAATTTAGGTTTATTTACTTTTATTGCATAGAGCAACGCATCTGTATGATGTTTTATTGGCTTGTGAGCTTCTCCACAATTTTCACTTCGTATATGCGTGTGTTATATATATATGATGCCATGGTTTCCGACATACTTGCGAGATCCTTCTGTGGAGACGATCATCTAGAAGCCATATGCAATGAAGTCTATTCGGTTAACTTGCTATTGAATGGTCAAACCATGCGATAAAAAATTAGACTATAGTGATAAAAATAAAAAGATCCAATGTAGAGTAAACGAACATAAACAGTATGTGCTATTTAGTTCGATATGCCCCAGGGATGAACATTATGATTCCCTATCCAAGTGACAATCCCTAAAATGTTACATACAATTACCTTTAAGCGTTACATATGTCTTTGATTTTGAAAGGAAGCTTCCTAGTTTGAGTAGATTTCCTAATTTGGGGTCTTCTAATTTAGATCCAATTCATTTTCATGTGTTCTTATGAAGAGTATACAAGGGGAGCTTGTGCTCGTGAATCACATCCCAAGTGTTTGAAGTTGTGAAAATCTTGTATTAAGATCTTGTGTAATTCTTTTGTAATTGAGAGATTATTTCGTGAGGAATTGTGAGAGCTAAACACTTATAGGTTTTTGGATGTGTAATTGGGGACTAGGAAGCATTGAAAGTGTTTAAGTGATTCAAGTGTGGTTAGCAATCTCCGATGTATCGCTTAATTTAAGTGAAATTTTATGCTGTTCTCCTCTTGGATGAAACAACGCAAACTTGATGTTTGGTTTATTTTCCTGATCTATTTACTTTATTGTATGATCAGTTATTTTTGCAACAATTAGTATCAGAGCTAGACTTGGTTGAGTTGAAGTAAGTCAATGGTGATAGAAAAAAGAAAAGTGAAAATCAATAAATTTGATGAGAAGGATTTTGGTTTTTGAAAGATGCAAATTGAGGATTATCTTTACCAAAGGAATTTGTACTTACCCTTGTTTGGGGAGAAATCGGATTCAATGGGGGAAGTTGATTGGAAATTGATGGATAGACTAGCATTAAATGTTATTCGGCTGACATGTCTTGACCACTGTAGGTTTAATGAGTGCTTTATCAAATGTATACAAGAAGTCTTTATATGATAAAAAATGTTTGCTTGATGCGATGTTTATTCAACTTAAAGATGTGTGAAGGTGCATTGGTTGCTCATCATATCAATGAATTCAATGTAGTCTTTAGTCAATTGACTTTAGTTGAGATTGACCTTGAAGATGATGTAAGTGCTTTGATTCTATTAATCTCATTGCCTAATAGTTGGAATACTACTATTACTATTGTTAGTAATTTCTTTGGGTCTAGAACCTTGATGAGGTTTATGATTAATTCAAAGTGAGGACCTATAGCAGAGATTCTAATGAACTCATGTCTCTATTTTAGTAGATGAAGATAGAGAAAGAACTAGTACCCATGTTGGTATAAGTAATGGGAATCTAAATAGACAAAGTTAGTCCATCACTAGTGGTGTTATTTGTTGGAGTTGTGGCAAGATGGGGCATCTTAGAAGGGATTATCTTAAGCTGAAGAATGAGAAGATTAAGGGAATTAAGGTTAGTCTACGTATGATGTTGTAGCTTTAGCTGACAGTAATTGGGACAGTGCTAATGATGGAAAGATTATCGATTCTAGTTGTTTGTCTCTAAATAGAAATAAATGAAGAAGAATATGATTTCCTTAAGTGCCTTGAATTTAGTTGTGTGTTGGTGTATTTTGGAAGTGGAGTTCTGAAGATAATGGTCTTTTTGAGTTTCAAGGTGAGATAGTGAAAAATTTCGCATGGAGACGATGGATGCATTTGTTCAAGATTTTGAATTGTGGCATACGCATTTGTGGCACATTAATAAAGAAACTCTGAAGATTCTATGTGAAAAAAAATTGGCCATGTGGTTATGTTAGCAAAAAACAAAATGTGTGTGGGTGCTATAACTCGAGCAAACAACGAAAAGTGCAATTTAGTACAATTGTCAAAGAAACTATGTAGATTGTATAGTTGGTTCATTTGGATGCTTTGCAAACTATTGCAGTTTCCTTCAAGGCAAAAAGCTAGATTTAAGCTAACAATCGTAGATGACTACTTAAGGAAGATTTGGGTGTTTGTGTTGAGCCACAAGTTTGATATTATTGTGATCAAGTAGTAAGGAGCTTTGATAGAAAATAACACAGGTAAAATGATTAAGCATGTGTAGACTGGTAGTAGAATAAAGATATTCTTGGAGCTATAAAACAAATTCTACATGAAGGAAAGTATAGTGAAATATAATACTTGTTCTAGTAAACCATAATAGGCTGTAGAGTTGGTAAACAGAACATCACTAAAGAAGACCCATAAAATATTTTATAGTTCTGGTATAACTAGAAAATTTTTAGTGGATGCGCTTACTACTGTGAGCTACCTAGTGAATAGATCTCCATCGACAACAATTGGATACCAAGTAAAGTTGTTGATTATTTTGCTTTTAGCATATTTGATTGTTCGAGTTATGTTGGAGTTAGTAATGGTAAGCTCGATGGAAGAGTAAGAAAGTGTACAGATTTTGGCTATACATAAGATGAACAAGGCTATCGGTTGTGGTACCTGAAATTATATTCACCTATTGTGAGTAGAGAAGTTTCATTTGATAAGTCTCCACTATTGCTCATTAGGAGTGATTGTGGTAGTATTTATACGAATTTAAATGGTTTTTAGCTTGAGGTAGAGTTACAAATAGAAACTCACGAGGGCGTGATTGCTAGCCTGGTAATTGATACATATGGTGTTTGTAGTGAGGTGGAACCTGAAGAGCCAACGGTTGCTGTGACTAATGAATGTGACAAGATGCGTATTCGATCTCCTAATAAATATAGATGCAAGGATGATTTTACTTTGTTTGAAGTTCACAATGTTGTGTTGAAAATCCTTTTGTAACAGTTAAAAGTGCAAGCAGAGTTAGTGTGTTGATGAGGTCCATGACTATAGCAAAGTTCAAAGAAGGCTTAGACGTGAAAGATGTCTATGACGGTTGAGCCCATGAAGGGCCATGGAAGAGTACTAGTGAAGTCCAAGTTATTGTAAAAAAAAAAACTATGGCTTGACTCAAATGTTGAGTTAAGCCGGAGATTCTTGAAAAAATATTTTGAGTTTGAGCCTGAAAAGGACACATTCCTTAATTAAAGCAAGTTCCCTAATTTGGAGTTTCTTAGTTCCAATCCAATTCTTTTCCACATAAAAAGCAGGTGTTCGTCGTGAAGAATATCTAATAGAAGCTTGTACTTATGAATTACATTCCAAGTATTTGAAGTTTAGAAAATCTTGTATCATAATTTTGTATACTTTTTTTGTGAGATTGAGAGATTATTTCACGAGAAATTACAATGATTAAATATTTTATGGGTTATTAGGTGTAAGTTGGGGTTGGGAAACAATGAGGTATTTGAGTGACTCTTAGTGTGATTGTAATTTTTGATATATTGCTAATTTATAATGCAATTCTATACTGCTCTCCTTATGAATGTATATCCTACCGATTAGACCATGTAAATTTAATGTCAAATTTATTTTCTCGTTTTATCTACTTTATTGGTCAATCGCTTGTTTTCGCGATAATGCAATGGAGATGACTCGCACAATTCAAAACGAACACGGTGCTTTTCAAAGCCATATGAGCATTTCGTGTCGATGATCGGACTGGCTGACCGAAGTTATTAGAGATTGTTGGAATGGAACCGCAACATGCACGATTTACTTTCATATGGATGCGGGGTTGGTCTTTTCTACATTCATTTCTCTGCTCCCTCATTCACAAAGACAAAAAAAGAAAAGAAAAGAATGACAGAGTCCTGCCCATTCATTTCTACTGGACCACGCGACCCGATCCCACTGCGTTCAAATAAATACAAAAGTAGCAGCCACCCATCCACTGGGCTTGAACCTGAGCTTTATACTCCAATTATTCCTCTGTGATTCTTCCCTCCTCACATGGATTATGCGCAGCACTCAGTGGACCACGACCCTTCAGGCCTATATACTAACATTGTTCATTGCACCGATGATTCCCGCTAGAGAGAGAGAGAGAGAGAGAGAGAGAGTTGGGTTATACTGTTGTGCTGTCGTGCATATGTATGAAAGAACCTTAAATAAGCTTAATTAAACAGTACTTTACTTACATCTCGACTTAATGTCCCCACGAATCATAATATCATTAGGAGAAGTGACTAGTTGTTTTATTTTTTTCTCTCTAGGATGTGTGGCTTTCGTTGAACTTCCTTTTCTTTTCGCTCGGAGGTTGATAGCTACACATGACTGTTGAGAAAGGGAGAGTTGGAAACTTGCAGCTGCCATTAACCTGACCTGAGATGAGTTATCACGTCGATGACACGGTGTTTAGGGATAGAAATCGGAGTTTTTGTTTCAGAAGTTTAAACCGCCTGGTGGCGAGTTCCACAAATTAAATAACTAATAATGCGAGTATTTGTGAAAACGATAGCACCAACACCAACAAGAACATGAGAGTAACAAGCGGGAAAAAGGTTATAGAGAGTATTGCGATTCAAACCAAGATAGTTGTCCAAAAGTTCTAAACCTACTATATAGCGGTCAATTCAATTTTAATTTTTCAATTGTGCCATGTTAGAATAATTAAATATTAAACTACACATTCATCTAATATCTTAAGCTTTTAGAATAGTTACTAGTATTCTTACAAATTTTCACATGGTATCAGAGTTTGAGGTCCTAAATTCGAATCTTTCCAAGTCTCATTTGCCTCCCTAATTAAATTTCTACTTTTAGTATTAGACAAAAAGACCAGATTAAACGTGAGAGGGAGTATTAAAATAATTAAATATTAAGCCACACATTTATTTAATAGCTCAAATTTTTAGAACAGTTGGTAGTGGTTTTATCAAAATCTCACATACCAATTTAGATATAAACATTTCAATGATTTATCAATGTAATTATTCCAACCAATTATGGCCGAAAATTGCTAATGCGGCTGCCAACTGTTTTGCTAGTGTAGATGTAGAATGTTCTTGCATTTTGTAAAAAAAAAATTCTGAAAATTTTCTTTCTTTCTTTCTTTTCCTTTCTTGTCCTTTCTCCTTTTCTTTTCCTTTCACTTATGGCTGGTATGCGATGGATGGCGACTGGTCATAGGTGAGGGTCGCCCCGGCAACCTAGGCACAAGTCACCATTTTCATCAATGGTACTATGTTTCAAATCTGGGGCATGTGCCATATCATACCAGATTGAATCTCCTTCCCTAAAGAAAAAAAAGGTTAGCGTAAACAGATTAGTCTACTATTAATACATGTCTTAATGCAAAGGTTCATTGATACCATAGATATTTCAAATTCTTATTTTTAGATTTCAATATTATCTCCTGTTATTAGAAAATAGTGATATGATACATTTTCTTGGTATGTAAGTTGGTTTTTAATGTATTTCCAATTTTGAGAACAGCGTTGCCTATTTGAACTTCATATTTGGGGTAAATCCTCTTTTCTTGATCTGAAAATGTTATATCCTTGGAGTGGAGTACCGAGGTGGTGATTCGGCTTGAAGATATAGATTAGCTGGTCTCTTTCTTGTCTATCCTCCGTATTAGGGTTTCTAACCTCGCCAAGACAGAATATCCTTTTTCCATTTGTTCGCTGGTTCCATACATCCCGGCCATCCTTACTTTTAGGTCAAATTATGATTTAGCCATGCTTTACTTTGTGTACCAAAAACATTCATAAATCTAAGAAAGTACACAAAATCTAACTAAACCTCGCACTTTAATGTTAAGAACGAAAAAGTTTGCACATGCATTGCTGCATGTTAGGGTCTGCTCTTGCGTGATTAATCATTGGAAGGACAGAGTGCACAGAGGAAATCAACTAATTAATTTTCATAAAGCGTACCCCCCATCAATTCGAACACGCTAATAGGACTATCGAGGCATATGGGTTCGCATAGTCTCAAGGGTGACTTCAAGAGAACGCGTGCATGCGGTGATTCGGATTCAAATCCCATGTGAGGAATGGATGGGAACATGTGAGTTTTACTTTTCATGGAACCAACCCTTGATTAAAAATTTTCTGTCTAATTGAATTGAATCGAATAACTCCAATTACTCATATGTTTGATGATATCACATATGTTGTGCCGATTTACTCAGCAAGTGATCACAAAGTATTGTAATCCAGGCCCGTTGTATCGGGACCAAAAAAGGATCGATGGATGTTGATCGTGACATGTAGCATTTACATATCACATGGTGAGGGACAGATGGCTGGTGTTGTGATGGACATTTCCTATTGGACTTGATTCCTAATGCCTTTGGTGGGCTTATCTTGTTCCTAAAAATATTTGCAAACATGCCTTAAAAAATGGATTACTATTCCTTGCTCTACCGGCGTAACCTCAGATATAACTTAGTTTTTTCTGCCCGTCTCTTCTAATAGATGGATTAATTAAAGACTTTGTGAACTTTTCACGTGAGGATATCAAAATGGATCAATTTGTACCAAATCAAAAATTCAGTCAAGATCTTCAAATCCGAAGAATAATCACTGCAAAAGGATTTGGCTATTAAAAAAAAATCACCAAAAGGGGTTGTCAAGGTTGAAGCCTGAAGATGAGTCGAGCTTCATGAATTCTTCAATCTTGAAGGTCATCCTCATGCTCAAGTTCACCGGGCAATGGCGTTTGGTCGTGTCCATCTAGTGCTCAATAGCTATTGGAATTCTTGGAATTTCTTCTCGTGCTTTTTTTTCTTTCCTTTTTGCCAATGCTTTTGGCATTTCAAATTAACAAAGCTCAGTTGCGCAGCCTTCGTCAACAATCACCATGACATGCCATTGCTCAATTCTATGCACCTTCTTCTTTTTCCTATTTCTAGTCCAAATCCGTGCGGGGTTCTTTTCCCTCTTTCGAATCCGCTGGTCTAGTTGTTCTTTTTGGCCAAAGATTTGTTGGTTAGGTCAGAGGAGAAATTATTTTTGAGATCTGCTGTGTCTCCTCTCACGAACCTAGTTTGGCAGTGTTAGCTTTAGAAAAACAAAGGAAAGAAGTCAACAACTTTCGCCTGGAACTGAATGCGTGTAACCGGAATTACATCGAAAGAGCACGTATAACACATCCATGCAATAACGAAATGAGAAGGCCAATGATGGATTTCTAGTCTCGAAGATTATACTTTCATACCGTGGAAACATCGTAGTAAGGCGATCCTTCCAACTCAATTTGAAGTCTTAAATCCATTAGAAACAGGAGCTCAATCCGATATTTCAAATGTTTTAACAAATACGGTCAGAAGCTTGCAAGGCATTCGACGTCCTCAACCTCACTTTGACAGACACCGTAGGTAGATTGTCCCACCCGAGCATGCCATCGACACGATATTGTCCATTGACATGGTGCTGGCATTCGGAGCCATCGGCATCCTCTAGGGTTTAACCTACATTTTGCTAACTTGAATCGTACAAGCCTTTTTCCTACTAATGTAGAAATTCATTTCCAAACAGAATGGAAATATAAGCTTGGGAAAGGTTATGTATATTAGCACAATCCATGCTCATGCTGGCCAAAAATAAATAAATATAAAGAACGAAAACATTACGTTAATGCGTGGATATGACATAAAAAAAAATGGACAATTTGTACGACATCCTATGTCATCTCTACAACATATCACGAGAGCAATCCTCAAACGAAGCAATCGCACCACGTGGCTCACATACCCACATAATCTTCTACAGGTCCTATTTGTTAAATGCGTACGTCATGACAGCGTGGGGTTGATGTCATGATAAACCCCACAAACTAGGGCTTCGCTTCTCGTGGGTACATGTTGAGATAGTGGAAGGTGCTGTTATCATCAAACCTTTGAAACTTGGAGAGATGTAAATTAGTAGATTATAGAATTGAATCGGCAAAAAAAGGGAGGGGGGGTGAAAAAGATGAAAGCATGGGGACCAAATCGAAAAGTACCCATGCGTGCTCCCGGGAGAAAAAGATATATTTTTTTCCTTCTTCCTCTTCTTTTCTATTAAATGAATTTGAAAATAATGAAATCGAAAAGAGGGTCGGTCGTCTTCTTCTCTCGGCATCTAGACACGCCCTAGCAAATAGCGGCGTAGTAGTGGGAGAGACACGAAAGAAGAGCACTGACCTAATGAGTCCGTACTGCTCTTATTTTAGCCGAGTTGAAGCTCCAAAGTAAGATGGCGCACATTGGAAATAAATAATGTCAAGAACGTATGGATTTGTTCCATCGATTCTAGCATTTAACAAAGGTATGAAAACTTATTTTGTCGATTAGGTTTGACGCGCGACAAATAGAGGGACGAGAAATGCTCGGTCTTGTAATATTTTATACTCTTTCGCGCTAGGATATGGTCTGATTTTAGTTTTTTAAGAGACAAAAGGGTAGTTCCTTTTCGATCCTCCCGTCAAAATCAGAGGTAAAGGAAAATTATGAAAAGGGTCTGAATGGCTTTAACGACCTTAGTTATTCTGGAGATTCAAAAGTCGAATGTCTTGTCTTGGACGAAATGTTGCTTGAGTATCATCTTAGCGTGAGATGTCTTGCGACAAAAACACGCACAATCTCTGTCCGAACCCTATTATGCTGTTAAAAGGTTAAATGAAAAGCGACTAGGGTTAATGATTTCCTGTTATCGCTTTTGTTAGCCAACCCTGATTATGACTGTGTAATTACTCAGACCTTGTTGGTCAAGAGAGCTTCGAGGCGATGATCGCCCCTTTTCATGGCCTCTTTTTCCTTTTCCCTTCTAATTATTTATTTGGACATTTTATTTATTTTTTGCCTTTTGGCCCTTGCTCTTTTTTTTTTGCCAAAAATAATCACAGGGGTCAATTGTTTTTCACCTCTTTAAGCCAGACCAGATTACATTACAGGAGACGAAATAGGAGAAGGTTTGTACAAAATCATAGTTCATGAGACGTGGAATAAAGCAGTGATTGTATTGAAGGCACGGGTTACCACGCCACACGTTTAAAAAAGGAAAAAGGAGAAAAGGAGAAGCGACTAGAAACATCATTATTTCCATTGTGCCTGGGCCTCCTCTTGCCTTCTTAACTCAATAAGAGCGAACAACTATTTTACTTCCAAAGCTTTAGAGTTTCTTTTTCCCCAATCTAACGTGAGGAAATTTACATAAAGAACATGAAGAAGGGGCCCGAGTAGGGATATACTTTGTTGACGGCTGATCCGGTATACTTGTTAATTATAATATACGAAAATATCGCATTAACCTTAATGCATTATTTTTTGGGGGTGATTAACATAGTTTGTAACTAAAACTTTTCCCATAATGTCTGCATAGCAAATGTCTTGAAGTTACTCCTTTTAGGTTGTCACTAAATTTTCCTCTTTTGTCCATAAGGAAATATCCCGCAGACAATTGATGGTAGATGTGCGTGCAATAGATTTCAAAAAATTAACAATACTTTGGGTGTGACGAGAGAGACAAATGAGTGACAATAATCTTTTTAAACTCTTAATTACATACCCATTGAGAAAAACAATTGTTTTTGGTGTTACACACAGTTATATGATATTCGGAACAATTTTTTTTTTTTTATCTCTTTGTTGAGGAGATTTTCTCTCTAAGTCCTCGAGCCTCGAGAAAGGTTAGCGTCCAGCAACATATCAAAGACGGGTTGAAATAGAGAGGATATCAAAGGAGGAACGGACAATTATAATATACATGGATGTTGAGTGGTAGGAGAGGAGTGTTGAGTTACTTGTTTTGGAGATTTTCTCAATGGTTCGTTGCTCTCATCAATAATAGGGCTAAATTCCTGACGTTCAATTACAAAAGTCTCCCAAAACGAATGAAATGATGGGGTATTTGTTGCCGTATGACTAAGATGATTGGCTGATAGGATCATGCCATGCGGCAATCCTGGTATAGAGAAGCAACAGAAAATCGATTGCCACGTTTCGAGCGACTGTCCTGTGTCAGGAGGACTTGAGCAACACTAATTCCATTAGAAAGAGTTAAGGAATAGGTCGAGTCATCCCTAACCAACCTTGCTTCAAGCACATCAAGCCAAAAACTCTCTAAAATATCCAGACTGGACAATAATAGCCAAGGATCCTACAACCTATCTTAAGTCATCCTTGCACCAAGCAATGCTTAAATGAAGTTTATTAATGTAATTATCATATATATTTTCACTTAAAAGCTCCAACTATTAAGTCATATCAGCTATTAAATTTATGAATTGCTCTACGACACATGTGCAACTTTTGTTTCGCCAATGAATTCACTTATGAATCTTTAGAGACACTATAATGTCCCCGAATGCTTTAGCCATTGTTTCACCAATGTTTCCACATATGCATTTGTAAAGACATTATAATGTCAATGAATGGATTAGCCATACTAGAGTTGGACATATAGAGACACGGGCACTCCATTTCCTTCCAACATTTTGAAAACCTAAACAATCATGCGAAATGAACATCTTCTCCAACATATCTATCCCGACCCACCTCTGTATGATATCGTTGCTGGAATTGATGGGCAGGGGCCTTGTTGATTAAGATGTAAGTGATTCTGTAGCTAGCACAGTGTGTGCCCTTGTCTCTATGAAACATAATATATAATCATACTCTCTCTCTCTCTCTCTCTCATGAGTGTATTGACCTACTGAAACCGAGAAAGTTATACGTGGAGAAACTGTTGAGGAAGGCCGAGAGAGAGAGAGAGAGAGAGGGTGGAGTGTGTTCCAAGACACAATGATTACAAGGTCTTGGGATGGCGTGGAAATAGCGAGCGAGTATGGAAGAACGTGGGGGCTTGACCGAGGTAGAAAAGGTGGCTACGGTGCCTCAGCGAATAAATAAATAAATAAATTGACCAATAAACAAATAATACACAAGTAAAACAAAGGGAAAATTAAAAGGAAAAGAGAGAGAGAGAAAAGAGAACGATAGATAGAACATAGCTGTGCCTTTTATCATGACGATGCATCAGCCTTTTCCGAGGCTTCGGTCGGTCGACAATCTGTGTGTTGCCTTCACTGTGCTTGCTTTGTGTTTTAGCTTCTCTCTCTCTCTCTCTCTCTGACCTACGGTCATGTGTTCACAGAATGTAATTATACGCATTGAACCAATCACAAAGCAACATATTTTAGTATTCTTTCGGAGCATATAAACAGGGGAAAAAAGAAAGGAAGGAAGAAAGAAAGAAAGGGGATCACCCCCACCACCCCCACCAATATCTTTTGATAGCTACATGTACATGTTGATGGAGAATGCCGTAAGAAGAAAGGAAAGTTGAGGCCCCCTAGACTATATACTTAGAGTGGTGCAAATTAGAAAAATCAAAACGCCCAAAAGGAAAAAAAAGAAAAAAAGAAAAGAAAGACAGAGGGAACAAAAAGATACCAACAAAACCCACGAGAGAGAGAGAGACTCAGTTGAAGGCAATGAGGATAAAAAGGGGTCTCATCAAGTCCCCCACACACTACACACTCAAAGGCGATGACAGACAAACCTACCCAGTGAAAGAGATTGAGAGAGAGAGAGAGAGATTCACATAACTGGTCTTAAACCTTGGCTTTTTCCTCTCCACCACCACTAGCGAGTGCTGGAGAGAGCTCTCAAACCCCAAACAAGAGAGAGAGAGAGAGAGAACAAGGGAGGAATAAAGAGAATCAACTCCTTCCTTCTTCATCAGTTGTCTATCAAGCTTCCCTGCCCTACCATCCATCCTATCCCAGAAAGTAAAACTCTTTCTCCGATTACCCTTTTGTGCTTTTCGTCCATACGAGGGCATACCAACTTTGAAAAAACTTCCGTTTTGCTTTCATTTTTTTGCTTCCCTATCAGAAGGAAGGAAAGAAGAAGAAGAAGAAGAAGAAGAAGCACCCACAAAGGCCGCGAGCAAGAAAGGCTCTCGCTTTTGTCTTCTCTTTGGTCTTTCTTGAATTTAGCTTGTGGGATTTTAGTAGGTGGGTATGAGTGGAAAGATTGAAGAAGATCAAGGAGAGTGTTCGCAAACCATCAACAATTTCCACAACACCCCTCACCACCTCCAAGATCACTACCATCACCAACAACAGCTGCTCCTCCAGATGCACCACCACCACCACCAAAACGACCACGCTTTTGGCGGCGCTGTCTTCCACCCGGACCTCCAAGTCCCACCGTCCGTCCTCCCGTGGCCCCTCCCGCAGGCCCACCCAACCTTCAACCCTGTCCGCGAGCCCGACCCCTTCCTCCTCCCTCCCCCGCCGCCTTTGCCACCGTCGCCCTACGGCGGCTTCTTCAACCGAAGGGCCCCTCCCTTGCAGTTCGCCTATGACGGCGGCCCAGCTTCGGACCATCTCCGGATCCTATCGGACGCCCTTGCGGCGGGCGCAGCGGCTCATCCAGGTGCCACTGCCACCGTGGCGCCGTTTGGTCTCCAAGCCGAGCTGGGGAAGATGACGGCCCAAGAGATAATGGACGCCAAAGCCCTGGCCGCCTCCAAGAGCCACAGCGAGGCCGAGAGGAGGAGGCGAGAGAGGATCAACAACCACCTCGCGAAGCTGCGGAGCTTACTCCCCAGCACCACCAAAGTAAGCAAAAAGAGAAAAAAATGTTTCGCATACATATTTTTCTTTTCGCTCGATGATCGTGTTGTCATGTTCAAGCCACGCAAATGAAACGCCCGGCAGAATTGCACGCGCACTCAAAGAACGAAAAGCACAAAAGAAAAGAGAAATCGAATGGCACTTATATAGTTTTTGTTACATTCAGCACGCGTATAGCGTGGAAGGCGTATTTTATGCTCTGAGTGTCGTGTCCAAAACCCTTTTTAGTTTTTGTCTTTAAACAATAATGAACATTCTTCGCTCCCTCTTTTCAGATTGAGAGAGAAATCTGGCTAGAGATCTCCTTGGTTAGATTCTCTTTAACGTTTGCTAGTTCCTCGTTAGACATACTAGACAACGTAGACAGCGCCCTTCAAATCAAAATCTCTCTCTCTCTCTCTCTCTGGACATAAAACTGCACTCTCCCATGTATTGCTAATAACCCACCTTTCCTTTTTGTTTGATCGATGGCGGAGATTATGTTTTTTTTTTCCCTTTTCACTTTTCTGCTACTCGACACTTTTGGTCTTCCATCTCCGAATCTTCGGGGGTAGTTCCGAGGAGGCCATAATCGAAAAGGGAGAGAGGCGTTAATGTCGCTGGGCTGACATGATAAAGAGGAACCATTTTAGCAGTCGAAAAGGCTTCCCATGGATAATTCTTGCCGGATATCAACCACTCCGAGTCCACTTCTTTTTTGCCTTTCTTGTTTAGATAAACGAAGGATGACAAGAAATAAAGAGGAAAGAGACAAGCTAGCAATTTTGTCAGTCCATTGCACAAAATTTCCCTTCCCCCAAGCATAAAAGAAAAAGATTTCACCATGAAAACGCAAGCTTCCATCCTCATTTTACATGCTTCAGACGATAGGGTATTCTAAAACCAAGATGATGAAGTACATGATAGTATGCTTCGTTTCATACTTTTAGATGGTAAGAGAATGCACTTGACTAGCTATATGGAAAACCATGCAAAATGACTTTCTTTCGTCTGGCGACTGTTCTCATTCCGGTTTCTTTATTTTCTTTTGACGTGATGCGAACAGACGGATAAGGCGTCATTGCTAGCGGAAGTGATCCAGCACGTGAAGGAGCTGAAGCGCCAGACGTCCCTGATCGCTGAGACGAGCCTGATCCCGACGGAGACCGATGAGCTCACCGTGGACGCATCGGATGAAGAAGTCGACGGCAAGCTTGTGATCAAGGCGTCGCTGTGCTGTGAGGACCGGTCCGACCTCTTGCCTGACCTCATCAAGACCCTGAAGGCATTGCGGCTGAGGACACTGAAGGCTGAAATCACCACGCTAGGCGGGCGCGTGAGGAACGTCTTGTTCATCACCGGCGATCACGATGAGGACTTGAGCGGCGACAATGGGGAGCACCTAGAACAGCAGCAACACATACAACAGTACTCGATAAGTTCGATACAGGAGGCACTCAAGGGAGTGATAGAGAAAGCTGGTGGGGGCGACGAGTCCTCTTCTGGGAATGTTAAGAGGCAAAGGACTAACGTCAATATCCTCGAACACAGGTCTCTCTAACAATGTCAACCATATCTAAATCTTCTTCTAACTTCCTTTTTCTCCTTCTCTACTCTTTCTTTCTTTCTCATTGTCCTTATGCTTGCTGGTGTTTCTTTTTTCTTTTTTTGTTTTTTCTTTGGAGGGTTTCGGTTTGTGCTTGTGTCTCTCGGCCACTAAAACAGCCGGCAATATGATGGTGCTTTTTTTTTTACCACGTACACGGCTCCATTTACTGGAGAAACAAGAGGCAAAAAAGATGGCGTTGTACATGTGTGGTTGGTGGGGGAAAATTCCCACATTATTTTCTGGTGCTTCTGGTCTTGTTCGGGCTTTTGGCAGAGAGAGAGAGAGAGAGAGAGAGAGAGAGAGAGAAAGAGATGGAAGAGCGAGAAATCTTTTTCGTGACAAGAGAAAACTTCTGAGAAAATCCCATTCAAGGAAATGTGAGGAATTGATTGTTCTAGGGTTTTTCATCTGAGTCGGGTTCAGTTTATGTCTGTCGATCTCCTGGCTGTTCTTCTTGCTGTATATGGAGAGCATGTACGACGTGCGACGTGTGCCATCTTGTCTCTCCGGGTTGCGTGACGATGCTGTTCTCGTCCCAACCTTCACCATCACCATCGTCACCGTCTTCTCCAATGGATCATGTTTTCAAGGGTTTTTATTTTCACCACAGCCTTGTTTTGCTAAATGAAGAAACGGAACCCCAATGAGGCATGCTGGTTCTGCGTTTCATAGTGTATAGCCATTTTGCAGCAGGCTAGTTTAGGGAATGTTGTGCTCTTCAGGATCATCATCGTTCGTGTACTTATTACATGCATGTGTGGAGCTGGGAACTGTTTCCGGTCTTTGTTTTTTCCTTTCTTTGGTTCTGGAGTGGTCTTGTCCCATGTTGGTTCGGTTGTGCATGCGAGTATATTATTTAATGACAGGAACATCCTTAAGTTCTTGAAAGAAAATTACAGTGTGTTCTTACTTGTAATGCTCTAATGTTTTTATATTTTTTTTGTTGGATCTAGTGTTCTCGTAAAGTACTGTTCAGTTAAAATTATTCAATTTTCAAGATAGTGATTCTGTATAATGCAAAAGTAATCATTGTATTGAAAATCGTAAAAAATTTCTTAATACTATTCGATAAGTGTATACGGATACTCGTTCTTAAATAACCGATAATAAAATCTTTGTTATTTTTGACTTTTTTTCTCTTTTCTTAATTTTTGATTTTTTTTGTTATTATTCTTTACTCCTCATAATGTGAGAGAAGGGACAATATGACTGGCACACAAGTCTCTGGCACGTCCTTGGAAAGGGGGGAGGACTGCTAGGTCCACAATCCCACTATTGATTACATTGCCTTGGTACTCTACCTAAGAAATTTGTCGAAATTGTTCACACATCAAACATGGCAATGTGGTGGGGTAGACTGAAAGTTATGTAAACGAATATAGCATTTTTAGGATTTTACTATATGGTGTCGTTTTTATTTTCCCCTAATAAGTTGGCACTTACGTTTGAAAGTAGCAAAGAGGGTTAAAATAACTTGAAGTGTTCCTTTGCTAAGTTGCAAACATGGATGACAATGCAAATTAGTAGAGATGTTTTCCAACTCTATGTATACCACAACAGGTACCTTCTTTTCTGTGTGAACCACAATTCAAAGAGTACTTAAAAACTATATTGACAACGCATCCCTGTTTCATTAAAATCTTCAATTTGCAAATTGTATAACTTCATTATTTTGCATGTAGTATACATTTGGTGTTGCTATTATGTGAGTTTTGTCCATCCAAAATATTTAAAACCACAAACTAGAATTTATTAGGATTTTTAAAAGCTAAAGAAGGCCCAAAATTTAAATTTAAGCTTCAAAATTAACCAATCTTGTATATTATTTGCCATTTTTGTCATTGTTTGTGTTCTTCTACTGAGTAAATGTTCAAATTATGTCCTACTTGAGACATTACGTACCTTAAAAGGTCCACAAACTATAACTGAGATTGCACATTTAACATTTCTTGGTATTGAATATACTCATGCTATTTTTTAATGCATTTTTGCCATTTTGATTGAGTAATTTTGGTTCTCTCCTTAATCCTATTTATGTACTAATTTTATGCGCCTTGCCGGTGCACGTACTTTTTATTTAGGAAAATTTTTCCTAAAAGTTTTCCGTTATTAACTTTTTGCCTAAAGATTTTCTGTTATTAACGTTAAACCTAATTTGCAGTAGTTAAACTGCAATAAAACCTAATTGTAAAATTTGCCATAAGCACATTTATGTAAAATCAAAACAACTTATTAAGGCTGACTTTCCAGCCGAAAAAAAAAATCTTGTTAAAGCCGATGAAGTACATCGATAATTATTGTTTGTTTGACAATTTGAGAGTTATAGATGGTAATGAATATACTTATGCTATTTTTTAATGCATTTTTGCCATTTTGAATGAGTAATTTTGGTTCTCTCCTTAATCCTATTTCTGTATTAATTTTATGCGCCATGCTAGTGCACGTACTTGTTATTTAGGAAAATTTTGCCAAAAAATTTTCCGTTATTTACTTTTTGCCTAACAATTTTCTGTTATTAACTTTAAACCTAATCCACAGTAGTTAAACTGCAATAAAACCTAATTGTATGTAAAATTTGCCATAAGTACATTTATGTAAAATCAAAAAAACTTGTTAAGGCTGACTTTCCAGCCAAAAAAAATAAATTTCTTATTAAGGCTGACGAAGTACATCGATAATTATTGTTTGTTTGACAATTTGAGAGTTATAGATGGTATTGAATATACTGATGCTATTTTTTAATGCATTTTTTTCCATTTTGATTGAGTAATTTTGGTTCTCTCCTTAATCCTATTTCTGTACTAATTTTATTAGCCATGCCGTGCATGTACTTTTTATTTATGAAAATTTTGCCTAAAAATTTTCCGTTATTAACTTTAAACCTAATTCGCAGTAGTTATACTGCAATAAAAACCTAATTGTATGTAAAATTTGCCATAAGTACATTTATGTAAAATCAAAACAACTTATTAAGGCTGAGTTTCTAGCCAAAAAAAATTTCTTGTTAAGGCTGACGAAGTACATTGATAATTATTGTTTGTTTGACAATTTGAGAGTTATAGATGGTAAATAACGAAGGAAATCGTGTGCAGGTCATATCAATTTTTACAACCAACTATTGAAAGAAATCTCTCTTTTGTCATCTCTCATAGTGATATTGGAAGAAGCAAAAGCTTGATATGTTTTCAAGTAAAAGCATCATGATGCTTTCATGATGCTTATGTAACTATTTTTAATTTATTATGAGAATAATAATTCATTTCGAATTATAAAAAATAAAAAAAATATTGTGGGATCTATTTCTTCAAGAATTTATAACTAATAACATATTGTTATTCTCATTGTAGTCCAAAGATGGGTACGCTAACAAAGCCTTTTGTGCAAATCTCTAAGTCATTATTATTATTTTCCATGTTCGCTAATCTTCTTTGATAGTTATGTATTGGAAAATTACCAAAAAAATCATAAACATATTACATTATACCAATTTAGTTATAAAATTTTTAATTATATCAATTTAGTGTTGAAATTTGTGATGAATTGTCAATTTAGTCATTTCAGTTAATTTTGATCGGAAATTGCTGACATGGTCTAGTCAGCAGCAATCATCCTACATGGCTCAATCGGCCCTGACAAGACAATCTTTTTCCTTTTTTCCCCTAACCCTTGGTCGGTGATCTTTGCCTAGGCACCATGGCCCTTGCTTGGATTTGAGCAAGGGTGTGGAGGCCCTCACCTATGGCTAGCAAGTGTTGCAATGCCCTTAGCAAGACAATGTGATGGTCATCGACCTAGGATTAGGGAAAAAAAGGAAATAAAGAAGAAAAAAAAAGACATTCAGGAAATAAAAAAATAAAATAAAAAATCGTTTACATTAGCATTGAACATGCTAGTAGGACAACTAACATTGACTAGATTGCTACATTAGGGATTTCCAACCAAAATTATTTGGAGAGATTGAATTGGCAAATGGTAAAAAAATTTAGAACTAAATTGATCAAATTGAAAGGCTTAACACTAAATTGGTCTTGATACAATAAGTTTAAGAATTTTTTGGAAATTTTCACAGTGGGTACAGCCTCCACCTCACATCCAACGAATAATAATTGATCCCCTCAGCATCGCTCATTGCATGCGAAACTTTGCACTCTCGGAAGTGCGAAATGTCTCTTTCGATACGACTCAACTTTTCAAACGAATCAGTGGTGAAAAATTTGATGGGTACCGTGCTCTTTAAGAACCTTGAAAACCTGAGATGTTTGGGCAAATCATGTGCGACTTGAATGTTGATCGACCATAGTCAAATCGATACACATTTGGTGTTCATGATTTCTCGAGACCACGTAAGCGATCCCAACTTTCACCTCATTCGGTCTTCTCAATTGGCCTGGGCCTACCGAATGCCCAAAGCGAGCAGTTGGACCATGCTTGAACTTTGAACCTCGCCATCAGCCTTTTGGGCCGTAAAAAAAAACTGCCATGATTAGCCCAAATTTGGGTTTGATCCCCACTGGAACATGTCCTATGTTAATTCCTACTATAGTGTACTTTTTCGCCATTTATCAGATAGACTTGAACAGAACATGATGATATTTCCCTGAAAACGCGTCGAAGCTCCGACAAGTTCTAAAGCAAGCCATTATCATGTGATGAGGATGACATTCAGACTATCTAACCAATAGAGATGGGTAGTGAGTTTTGAAACAGTATATATCCTTGGTATGAAGAAATTCGTTTCTTAGGTGAGTTACAGGAGCCGAACGTGTGACATGTACAGCGTACAGACACTAGTCTTATCTTTGAAGAGCTGTAGAAGTATTGTTTCATCCCTGCATTGCCTCATCGTCACGTCAAATTTTAGATCTTGTGCTCCCGGGACCTTCGCAAAGGACCATCACCTTCCCGATCAATTTCCAGTCTTTGATAGGGACGAAAAGCGAGGTTGGCCTGTCAAACATGAAGAGATCTAATTGAAGTTCATTAAAGTGATCAGAACAATGTGAGAGTCTGGGGTTCTCTCGAGACCTCCGACAGGGCAAAAGCATGAGAAATCTGGACAGTGATCAAGCTTTTCGCCAACCAGGAGAGTAACTTCCTAAGGAAATCTTCGAGAATGCGGGTCGATGGATTCTTTAGCTGCCCAATAGAGTCCATGCACCGTCCAGTTCTGGATCAAAGCAGCCAAGTTAAATGAAACCAGAAGTAAATAAACCGAAAAGCAGCATACCTTGACATGATTTGGAAGGGCAATAAAGGAAAGCCAAACTCCTATTGCTTAAATGTGTTGAAAATGTCTACTCAGCTTCTTGAATGACCCGCCCAGTTTCTTCTCAAACTGATCTGAAAATGGAAACTCACCAGTTCCCTCAATGGATGTGAATTGATCATTTGCTTGGTGAGCTAATATTTGTGTTCTCTAATTTTTCAGCGAGCCATTCACTCAATGCTTCCAAATCCACAAGTCTCTGTTACTCCTCACTCGAAGTTTCCACTTAAAATTAAGACAAGCATCTCGGTTAAATAGAGAAATAAAAAGAAAACAAGATAGTTTGACTGCAAAGAAGAAATGTTCCAAGTGGCGTCGCAATAATTGCAGGTGTCAATGGAAACTCACCACTAGCAAACACTGTTACCAAAATCTGCGCTCCCCTGTCGAGAAGCTTCATGGATTCTTTCTTTGGTAAGCTTTCCTCCTTCTGGATCATACAATACATCAACCCCTTTAAACTTCTTTGCCTGGAGGAACTCCTTGACACTTGAAATGACATTCTCATTACTCAAGTCTTCTCCATGATCGACACCCATGGACTCAAAAAACCGCATCTTTTCAGCTCCCCTACAAGTTACACTTGCAGCAGATGCCGCTTCCATTACTTTCCAGGATAGCAGCGAATTTGTTTCGATCCAAGACTACCAATCTACAAGGAGTAAAGGGCATACAATTTGAAAGTGGCCAATACCTGGCAACGGCAATGACAACGGCTCCACAAACCTTTCCGATTTGCACCGCTGTAGTTCCAACACCCCCAGTTGCACCGAGAACAAGCAAGACCTACATTTTGATCATTCACAACTGGCATTAACTAAACAAAACATGTGTGGCCGGAATCACCTGGTGGGAAAGATGCCGAACTAAATCCATTTGAGTACTAAAAAATACTTGAAAATAATCAATAATAGGCCTGACCAGAGGTCAAACAGAGCTCTGTGAACAAGAGCAATATGTGAAGTTCCAAATGCATAGTTTGGAGTTTTTGATGGCTTTTGTCCTTATTATTTTTCACCTGGTAGCAAGTAAGGACATCCGTTTAGCAGACGTTGCTGGATCAACCTGAGGTGTGGCTGAGAGTTTTACACAATTCAATGATTATCTTCCGAACCGAGGGAACAAGGCATGTATAAAGATCAAAATTTCCATTTCTTTGGCCAATCAAGTCAAGAATTGCTCGGCCTAATAATTATCCATCTTCCACTCAGAATATTGCATCTTTACAGCTCCTGCGTCATCATGGTGCTCAAAGAACACTAGCCCATGTGAGTGGGAAGGTGTTTCAGAGTCAAACTTTTAATCTTTTACGAGGTGATGGTCCTTCGACAATCAAGGTCAGCAAAAGGTTCCTATCTTGGCAACATGAGAAAACCAAACTCAAGTTCACATCTTAAGCTTGTAGCTCTTGCTTCTACTTCTTCAGTGAGTGGCTCACGTGAATCCATCAGCAGTCTCTATGCTTTTGAGTCAATTTTATATTTTCTTAGGTGAATTTGTGTAAATCAGCATTCTTCGGTTTTCTGTTCTGTGTTGTAGCCATAAGAGAATTTGAGCTGAATCACATGTGGAGAATTGTTGAGCAAATCGATGAGTAGCTGGACTTTTTCTTCTCAAGTACTTGGTTTAGTTGGTTATATAGCACAAGGCACAACATTGAATTTTCATTGGAGTGTCAATGGGGTGCAGAGTAAAAAATTTGAAAAAAATTTGAACAGCAAGTTCCAATTTTTTTTTCCTTTTTACTTTGTTGTACATTCAACAGGAACAGTGAATAAAGCATGGAAATTGATGGTTTTTTTTTAGTGGTCGTTCAGTCGAGTGGCAAGCTATGAGATTTGACTCTTTAAGACGTGATGATGATGCAGAGGGATTATTGGATGCAAGGAAGAAGGAAAAGAAGACGACAGTTGCTGGCACAGATCAAGACGAGACCCGTCACTCCTTGCAGATCCCGACAGTTGTTTTTGCCAGTTTAGAGGGGTCCACATACACCACAAGGTTTATGATGTGGCATCGCAAGCACATGACTCTTCGGAAACGGCGAGTCACACGCAAATGCCTCATTCCTATGATTTTGTTCATGGGTTTGGAGCTTCTGTCTTCTCCTGGAATAGAGGCATGAAGCGTTTGGCCGGGCTCACTGGTTCCAGAATTCTCGCTTTTGATAGACCGGCTTTTGGATTGACACCGAGGGTTAAATCTGTCGAGCTTTCATCTAGAAGCAAGGATGAGAAGCCTCTAGATCCACAGACGCTGGCATTTTCAGTGCCAGCCACCATGTATATCATTGACTTCTTGGCATCAGATAGAGCAATTTTGGTGGGGTAGGTAATGTGTCACTTATACATTCTTTGTTACCTATCCACCTCCCTTTTGGATTACATAAGGTCATTGAGCTGTCCAATTTCCAGTTTTGTTGATTATGCACGCGGCTCTCAACCCCATATCTGGAAATAGTCCACACAACCCATCAGCTGCCAGATATTGCCTGAGAATTCTTTTCCCCCTTTTTGTTGCGTCATTTTGCTATGTTGTTATTAGACAGATGAACTTTCGAACAAAATTGTTGTTCAGGCATTCTGCTGGTTGCCTTGTGGCAGTCAATACCTACTTTGAGGCTCCAGAACGTGTTGCTGTGCTAATTCTTGTAGCACCTCCTATTCTTGCACCATATTTTTCACGGAGAGGCGACAAAAGTAGTGATCTAGGAAGAGGAAAAAGAATGGGTTTGGATGCTGCAGGAAACCCATTCTCAAGAATCTTCAGGTTCTTGTCACAGACAATTACACTTCGGAGGTGCTAGTACTAGTGGTGAAGGGGATTGGAGGCATGCTTTCCTCTCTATATAAGAAACTGTTATCGACTTTTCTGTGCTCTGCTTTTGCTGTTATGCCAGTAAAGTTTCTTTCTAGACTCACTTCATATATGTAATCCTTTTAGAGTTTTAATTTCATATTGTTACGTGTTATTCCTTTTGTTGTAATCTGTGGCACAAATTTCAGCAGTAATTGCTTGCATCTTCTCTTTTTTCCATGAAGGTGTTACCTCATGTCTTTCTTGTAGATTGGCAGAGATTAATAGCAGTACACATTTAAGCGACTGGGTCATGGGCTCAATGGCGACTTTGTTATTACCATGTTTCATTCTTCCAACATTGGATGTGGAATGTGTTACGGATTTTCTGATTTAAATTTGTTTTAAAATCATTGCTAGACAGAAAGTGGTAACTACACTATAGTAGATAGCATTATGGGATCCCTAGCTGTAGAATCTCTGCTATACTGATGTCGATGTCTTTTCATGGTTTTCAGGTAAGGATGGTAATTGAAAATTTTGGTATAGCTGCAATGAGAAATGCATGGCATGATCCAAACAAAATCAACGACCATGTCCCGCATGGATATGCAAAGATATTGGTAATGTCATGATAGCTCTGATCTTCTTTATATTGCGTTGGAGGGGAAATGGACTAAGAGTGCTTTGTCCAACTAACTTCCTTCGCTTAAACGTGACTGCATTTTATTGATAAAACCACATTTCAGCCATTAAGGAGTGAGTATTGGGACAGAGCTCTCCTGGAGTACACCACTTGTAGAAAGACTGCATGAAATCTCTTGTCCAGGTGACAACGCAAACCTTATATGTAATGTGCAGTCTTAAGAGAATATATTTTGGGAAGGCTACTAGGCCAAAACTGGGGAGGGGATTAGAACTGTGAGGTGAGGCCACCTTAAGGAGACCAACTGATCACAATTAGTGCCTACTCTAGTTGTGGATCGGCTATGCTAAGTCCGGGACATCGGTTATCTTGAGGGGAATCAAAGTTTCAGTAAAGATAAAACTAGATTGTTGGCTAGTCACGCCTAATGTAATTGGAGCGAACGTAATCACATTCTAAACCTTCTCCAGTGGCTCTACAAGTCAGGGACTGATAAAACTGCTCTTTCCTATCATAGCCAAGGCAGTCCTTCATAGTCCCTCTCTACAAGTTCTATCCAAGTCTTCAAAAGTTTTCATTTCCATTAATACCTCCATCTCCACAGGGTCTAAACTGCACAAACATCGAATCTTCATTCTGAATAAGCTACTTTGCACTAATTAAAAAAAACAATCCCACTGTTGTAGTCATGTCATCTCTTTTATTGCTAAGGACAGGAAAATTGCTGGGTCTAGATTTTCGGTATTAAAGAAGAGAAAGACATCAAAAGGTAATGAATTCAGATATCGGTTCACAAATTACTTCCCACCAAAGAAAGAAGTTTTACTGGGGTGTCAGTTTCAAACTGGCCTAGGAATGATCGATTCATTGACTTGCTTCTAATGTCTTTGCCTCTTCCAATGCAGTTTATTTGTCACGAGCAACAGATGGCTGACTCGTTCCATCCTGGAATGCTGAGAGACTTTCACAAGCCAGACTGGGATCATGTCTTGAAGTAATTAAGCAATGTGGACACCTGCCCCATGAGGAAAAAGTGGAAGAGCTTGTTTCTGCTGTTGAGAAGTTTCTGCAAAGGGCTTTCGGGGGTTCACAGGAGCAACGGATTCTGCAAGCTGTATCTTGGCATTCCTGTAGTTGCAGAAGACCATTCCTCTTTCTGCTTCAAGCAGATATCATGGATCTACTGAGAAAGAATTGGTCTTCTAAATGCTTCAAGCATTCATGCTCTAGAATCCAGATGATGGCCAATAATTTTGGAAATTTTCAGGTCACTGAAACAAGAAAATTATTCGTTGCTATTGCGGAAATTGACATGCATTATTTTTACAATTTTTGGGAGCTTAGTACTATGTATTAATCTGTAAAATGCCTGTGGCGAAATCTTATGAATGGCATTCCTATGCTGTACAGTAAACTGTGCTTGAGGTCTTTCTTGCACAATCTCTGCTTGCGCATCCGTCAGGTTTCGATGCAATTAAACTTATGCAAGACAAGCAAATCATCGAATGGTCTAGCTGTGCAGATTCACCCATAAGGTGGGAGCAATTTCGTTGCCATGAGATGATCACTTTATGTAGTAAAAAAAGGAAAATTTGTCCAATGTCCTTGCCAGATCTGGTCAGGCGAGGGCTTGGCAGCTCTCGTCGATTCTCCTCGCCTGACCCTCGTCGATTCTAGGCGAGGGTTCACGTTCTGGCAATGGCGCCACTGCCCTCACCTAGGGCAAGCGACGGTCAGCTGGCCCCCGCCTATGGTTGACGAGAGTTAATCAGCCACCCTCACTGGCCAAACTCCAAACCCCCCCTCCAAAAAAAATTTAAAAAAAGAAAGAAAGAAAGAAATCATAAAAAATTCGAAAAATTATTAAAATATCATTTAAAAATGCCATGTCAATCTCAACTGTCCACATCGGAAATTCCAATCAAGATTAGTTGGATAGACTCAATTGACAATAAATGAAAAGGTTTAGGACTGATTTGCCAAAAGTGTAATAAATTTATAATTTTTTAAATAATTTTTCAGCGAAGAAAGGCAGTGGATTTCCTTTGATCTCATTACCTCCCATCTTAAATCGAAACTATAAAGAACTCGTGCTGCTGAGGTGGCTTGCATTCAAATACAAATGAATCACCTTAACTTGTGTCCTAACAATGGATGTACTAGCTAGTTGAACAAACTTAATGAACGTTTATTTGACATTAAATCACTTGATGTGCAATATATATTTCGAAGGGTGCAAAGTTAAAGGACATAACATATGACTTGGAACATTTGAAAGCTGTTACATATAACATATGACTGTCGTTTCTGATCACATTTGGGAAGTCTCATAAATTAGATTGTTAATGCTGAAAGAGTAGTACATCCATCTCCACTATGTGTTCTAGAATTCTTTCATTATCACCATCCATATTATAAATTGCACAATTTGTATCCAAATAGCGGCCCCAAAATAAATACAATTCGAGTCACTAAGCCGTATGTGTCGCTATACCAGATGACACGATTCAAGTGGCTTTCTACACATGCAAGCAACCGCATGCACGTGCAAAGTAATCGATGCAGTTCTGGATATACTTGGCTTGATTATCACCTAGGGTTCCCCGGACAGTAAAGATGACAACGGAGGGGACGACGAGAAGGAAGAGCAAAGAAGAATGAAAAGCCAGCCTTTTCAACATTTTATTCAAACGATTCAAGTTACTTGGAAACAACCCTTTACGGCAATCACGACTTTTACAGTGGGTGTTTCTCATGAAGTGCAGTCAAAAACGTCTTCAACAATCAGGTCCGGCATGCCATTCGATGTAAGCCCAAAACAACAACATTTGGAACAACATGCTAAAACGGAAACGTGATGTACACTATCTCGTCCTCCAAAAATATGAGCAAGATGGGTCTGAGTAGCTATCCTAACAAGAAAGAAATTTATGAATTCGGGAGAACAAACCAGTTGCCACCAAAAAATTTTTTACAACACTTCCGTAAAATAAAGGAATAAAAGGCCTGCCTTCTCTACGAATGTCCCTTAGCCCAAAAGGGCACATGATGCGCAAATAAAGATTGGAATGGAACCAGACTTTAAATGTAGGTAGAGAGATTAGAGTCCCACTTTTAGCAGCGAAATAGCAGCAATTGAGATTAATGGCTGCTCTTTTTGTCCATACGCATGCTTTAACCTGCTGGTTGTGCTTTGTCATCATGTTTCTGACCTAGATGTCACACCGGTCAGAATCAGCTGGCCCAAGACGCTGTCTCACAATGCCTCCTTGAGATGGAATGTTCTGACTATTTCCCTAGCATTGTCATACTCATTCAGCTCGACCAGCATCCTCTTTATCCTTCGGGCAAGCCCACTGGTCTCCCCCTCGGTCGCCCCAAATGTGTGCTTTTTGTGCAGATTCTTTCCCAGTGAAAGCACATAATCGACCAGGGGCTGGAGCTTGGCACTGCATTGATGTACTCACATTAGCATTTGACACAAAAAATGAAAGATCAATAATCCTGCTTCACCAAATCATGCAAAAGTAACCATAGATCTTGCTAATCCTTTATACCTTGACATATAATCATAATAATCTAATTGAAGATCAGTATGTAATCCAATCTGATTCTGATTCTGATTCTGATTCTGATTACGTAGGCCCAAAAATACTAAAAAGGAAAAGACTGCAATATCAACTGGCAACTGACTCATTACCTGGAGACACTTGCACCGGCCAATCATTTCTCTCTTTAAATAATTGAGATTACTGTTGCATTATCGTGCACTCTGCTCTCTCCATAACACCAGAGTACAGGAGGAGGCACCGATATGACTCAATAATTAAAGAGTGGAGGACACACGATTCTGAAATTAATACATGTTCACTGTTCAACATCAGCCGCTAAACCTACAAAAACATAAGTAGCAGGGGACAGCATGGAAAATTGATTGCATCAAGAAGAGTGAGACACTTATTATTGTGGGATGTCACCCATTAAGTTCCATAGAAAATGAATGACCAAACAAAACTCATATAGAGCAGTCTCAGATCAGACCCAACTAAGGAAAAGGTGCATACAAAGTAAATCCCAGAAGAAGACAGTTTATTGAAAAGATAATGAGAAACCAACACAAAGATGACAATTTTTGTATAATTATTCTTATGGTCAGTCAAAGATCAAATCATTCACTTGCCCTGAACATCTAGAAATCAGACACTCCAATGCACCTTTGAGCACATAATAAAAAAGAAACCTTTCATACTTACGAGCCATAAGAGACAAGAACTAGAAGAGAGTCGAGATCAAACTATTTGCCAAATAAATAACCCTCTGAGCAATGAATTATGTCTTTAGGAATGAAACTAATCGACTTGTACAACCAGAGTCACCAGAAGACAAATAGTAAACATAAACTTAACCAGAATCACTTAATGCTATATTAACATTATTATGCACCAATTGCAAATGCGAAATTAGTAACTCAGATTAAGGTTAGTCATAGTATCCTAAAAAGAAGTAATTCATTACCTGCGATCACCAGACACACTCGGACCAGCCCAAACACCAGATAAAGATGCAATGATCCTTTCAGTCCTTGTCACTGCGTCATGAATATCTGATCTGATGCTCCGAACATGAGGCAAGATTTTTCCACCTAAAAGCTCATCAAGAGCAAGCTTCTCCAGAGACGGTAATGCGAGGATTTCTTTCCAGAGACATATATTCCTCAACAGACGGACAGACACGCCAAAGCGGTATGCTGCCAGCCGTGCAGCACCTGGCACAGCCTTCATTACTAGAGGGCTCCAAGTTGGCACCTGTGGATAGAACATCAAAGAAGTCATATTTAAAATCTACAACGAGCTGTATGCATGTATATCAAAATAAATCATTTAATAATACATACAATAAGTTTTGCAACAGCATCTGCCAAGCGAGTACGGACTGCAACTAACAACTCAGCTAGAGCCTCACTGGAAGCTGGGACATAATTTGTGACCAAAGTTGTAGCAGCCACAGCATGCTTTGTCTCTTTTGTACTAAGCATGTCCCAGGAATGGGCTATTTCATGATGCAAAATGGGAAGTGCAACCTTCTCCACCAATCCCGGAACAAGATTAGAATCAGCATCATCAGGGGCAAAATCTCTTCCATCTTGTGGCAGACCATAATCAAACAGCAATGAATGCCTAAAAAGGTGAAAATAAGCTTCAGCCTGAGTTTGCCCTAAATGTCAATACATAATTAAGCGCGAGTTCCATAGAAAATACAAGACAGGTTAATTATTCAATCAATTCAGAGATATCTCACTTCCACATGACTACAAATATTAGCAAGAGGCAAGCTAATTCTTTACCATTTCATCTCGAAGAAATCAGAATCCTCATGTAATGGGTCCCACTTCAAAAGTTCCAGCCGAACATATGGAGAGAAGATATTGGGAACACTAAGCGACATATAGGCATCACGATAGCTCGAAGAATAGTCTCTTTTCCATTTTTCAAACCGCTGTTTAACCTCTGAGAGCTTGGCATATTCCTCAGCAGTGTCATCAAATATTTGATCAGCGGTCTGAAGCAATAAATCCCTATTTGACTTGTATGCTCTACTCTCACTATCGCTCTCATCAGTGCTAGATTCTCCCTCTATTTTCTGATGAGGAGCGTCCAACTCCATTGATGATGATCTCTTGGAATCAAATCGAGTTTTCCTCCGTTGACGGGCCTCAGCCCTCCGTGTTGTATCCATTCGTTTCTGCAAGTTCATATCTCTACCAAACTCATCCAACTTTACTGGCACATTATTTTGTTCTCTCATTGCAGCGACTGCAGCCTGGCCTGCACTGGTCGCGGCAGCTATTGTTGCAGCACTGCTATCACCTTTTCTGAATACCAGTGTGGCTGCATTAACAGCTACTTCTATCTCCACCATTTCATCATCATTATCAGCCAATCTTCTTTCTAGTATAGTTGTAGCACGTTCTTCATTTAATTTCTGCATCTGTTCCTCGAGTTCCTCAATATATGGAGCTTTATCCTAGGAGAGTGAAGCAATGATATATACTCTTGGTAAGTAATCAATTGGAGCGACAACTATAAATTCATGAAATAAGGCGTCATTGCAAGCAAGAGAATTGTAAGAAGAAAAAGCAAATTGACCTTTTTCCTCACTTCTCACATAAAGTTGTAAAAGAATGACATCCCTACTAACATTTATCCATGTCTGTTTCTCTATGAATACTGGTGCAACGTGTGTGCATGCGGGTGTGCTTTTTTTCATTTTTTGAGGTGCGTGTGTGCGTGTGTGAGAGAGAAACCTTTCCCATGGATCAAAGGTAATTAACAAAGATGGTAAAAGTATATTGGTAAAAGAAAAACAAAATAAAGCCATACCTGCAAGAACTTACATATAACAGAAATATAGTCACGAAGCTTTTGCATAAACATGTACTTCTCACCAGCAGCAGATAGAGACTTCTCAAGTGCAGTAATATTCAACAATGAGGAAGACAAATTCTCATCAGTCTTTGCCAAAGATGACATGGTTTTGCTATGTGATTCCTGACAGAAAGCAAAAGAATCATATACATATTTAGCACCTCTAAACTTCAAGGAGAAAAGTGTTTTCTTCATACATCAGGTCAAATAACAGATTGCCTCTATTGAGAAGAAGGGAACCACTAGCCTGGTTTAACATTATTGGAAGAAAAGGGAACCTTCATCCTGACGAATCTTGAAAGGACAGAAGAATTCCAAACATTTGCAAAACCATTTAGCAAGCAAAACACAGAAACAAGATCTACAAGGGCATATGAACTCATTATCTCTCTTAGCAGGCAAAGATTTCGATCCATGCTATTCAAAGAAAAGGAGAAAGGTCTGGTGTCAGCCTCAATAACAATCCACAATCCTGATTCAACATACACATGCTCTTTCAGGGCCTGGATCAAAGTCCAATACTTGACCAGATTCATCCAAAAAAAAAATGCACTGACCAAGTGCAACGTGGCAAAAGGTAGTTCACTGATAAACTCAAGCTTTTACAACTAAGGAAAGCAAACCAATGTTTCTAGAGAATTAAAAAGAAAAAAGACCATGTGATGTGCCCATGCTCCATTCAAAGCAGTGATTATCTGATTATCTGTATGGACATCAAGGAGTAGTGGATATGACAACATTATTTTGATTTCCCAACCCAAGAAGCTATATCAGCCCAGCCCTCATGAGATGCAGTTAAAGATCCCTTTTTTGATATATAACATAACAACAAGCTCACACTAGAGTCATAATCTCAGACTTAAGCTCACAGCTCTGACCAACGCAAAAACAGGTTCTATCTATTACCCTCCAAACTCTCCTCACTTATAACCAATCAATAGACAGAACTCACTACAACCCAGACATAACTCACTAAGAGCCCACTCTGTACTAAAATTCATTTTTCATTTCATCCTACATCGCAATTATGCGAAGATAATGCTAACTATTTGCAGAAGCAAGTAGTAAAATCACAGTGCCAGAAACAAAACCAAATAAATTACCTCCAGCCTCTTCGCATTATTGCACAAAGCCTTCATCGCAAGCTCAGCCTGCTGTGGAATCGACACAACATCCAACCCCTGCCCAGCAATCATTGCTCCTCCTATGCTTGGAGGAGGAGGGGCAGCTGCCCCAATGCTTGGTGCAGGACCATAACCAACTGGAGCTGTATAGGCATACTTCTGTGGCTGCTGCACATTAGGCACCACAGGAACAGTACTAATATTACTAGCACTGGTTACTCCCCTGGTAGTTCCATCATCCATTCTCTTCCCTAATCCCTTCCTAAACTGCTCCTCTTCCCATATTTTTTCCTCCTCGTCTTCATCATCCTGAAGCTCAGTCCCTTTTCTCAAGGGAGCATCCACCGCCCTATCATCAAAACTCTCGAAAACACCCTTCTTTCCACCCTCAATCTTCTCTCCGAACATGGCAATCCGCCCCTGAAACTCTGGCTCCTCGTCACTCAACCCCTCAGCAGCACCATGATTACTCCCTCCATCCAGTGAAATATAGTCCGGTGCAGCTGGTCGTGATTGCCTCAGTCGTTCTCTCTTTGCTCTTATCGCATTTATCATCGCCTGATCGGGAAACGACGACCCGGAAGAATCCTGCCCCTTCACGATTCCAATCGCAGCCAACCGTCTTTCTGCATCATCCCTATACAAACCTTCCCTTTTCTCCTCCAATGCCTTTCCCTTTTCACCCTCTTCCTCATCAGAGCTCAATTCATCCACTTCCTTCAATATTTGTTCACCTACGGCATTGGGTTTCACGAGACCCTTCAAAACAATGACGGGTTCTGCTTTACGGTCGGGCTTGGACTCCGATGGCACAGCATAGCGGGAGCTGCTTGACGAAGCAAGGGTCCTCGTGTTTTTTTGGAGTTCACGCAGGGCTTCTTTAGTGTAAGTGCCGGCTTGAGGAAGGACATTCGAAGGCAAATGAGTGGCGGGTGATTGGCGGTCCTTGAGGGAAGATATTTTGTGAGAAGAAGAGGAGGACAAAGGTTTGCTTGCACGAGAGGAGGGTTTGGAGCGAGAGCGAGGTTCGGTTTCATCGTTACCTTCATCGTCAGCAAAGCTCAGAAGCTTCGGGGCTTGGGGTTTCTTAGGTTTAGGAGGAACTTTGGTGGCTGTGGTGGCCGATTTTGACGAGATCTTCGTGGCTGTGGCAGCGGCTCCGTTGGGTTCGTCGTTGTCATCTTCATCATCGCCAGCACGGCGGCGGAAGTTTTTGGCACGGGAGGAGCTCATGGCGGTAGAGATTGGCAAGTGGAGCACAAGAGGTTTTGGGAAGGAGCAGAAGGAATGGGGTTGAGGCTGCTTTGGTTCAGCTGGGGAAAGCCTTTGGGGTTGCAAAGGACTTTATAGCCTAAAGGGTTTTCATGAAAGGATACATCTACTCGACTTTCTTCATTTTCTATCTCTATCAGCCTCTTGACTGCAGATTCTGAAAATGATGCGGTTTGCTGCCAGAAAGTTCAAATTCATAATTAACCATAGGTAACTCAAAGTTATCTGAGGATGCCTTCTCTGTGATTAGCATCTGAACATCATCAACCCAGGTTGGGACCTGCCAAAGGAGGCACATGTAATGGTATTGTCAGCATTAATTCAACTTATAATCATGGAAAACTAACAGAGATCAAGAACACCAATGTTGAGAGTTTAGTATTAACAATTACATAATATTTATTTTCAACCATCCTTCTGAAAAGATATAATACATGTGGAACTGGGAATTGCTACATCTTTCGTTGAACGTCTTCTACTGCTTCTTAATTATTAAATTGCTGGTATATTCTAGGTAATTGACAAGCCAATGGAGTTCGGTACGATTAAAAAGCAAAGGGGGCCACTGATGGTAGTGCTTAAAAGAATGTCCGTGAGTTACGTGCTGACGTGAGGCTGGTCTCTAACTACTTCAAGTCACAGAATTTCAAGTTATCACAGAGCAGTTCCCAACCCCTCTCGTGCGCGCTCCCGCTACGATATGCAGCTAACAGCCTAACACAGCTCTGGATGGATTACGGCTCCAAAATTCCAATAAGTCACGGAAAAACAAAAATTTAATGTCGCCGTCGATTTTCCCAATACATAGAAACTTAAGAGATTCGACACAAAGGGGCAACAACTATAAGAAGCTCGAGAGATTTTTTACCTCTCGATTGCTGTCCGAGGCGAGGCGAGGCGAGAGCGCGCGAGCAGAGGGGCGCAAGGCGAGTCTCGACCGAACGAGCGAGGGCCGCCAGGCGAGTCTCCGGCGAGGCTGGAGCGAGAGCGCAGATTTGAGAGCGGTGAGGACTGGAGAAAGACGAGAGGAAAACAGAGAACAGTGGCAGCAATATTAAGAAAAAAGAATTAGGGTTTTATCGGGCCGGTTACCGGTCGGATCGGCTTCCGGCTGAACTTGCTAAGCCGGCTCCCGGGTTCGCATGACCAAAAAAAATTCAAGTATGAACAATCCATTTAATTCTACGATTAATATTTTTTCGGTGTAATTCAATCATTTTATTTATAATAAAAAAATCAAGGTGTTTAATCATCAACATATATTAGATTCAATTTTGTTTCATAAAAATAAATGATTTGAAAATATTTCTCCAAAGACAATTGATTGAGCCGATTACAAAAATTATTGAATAACAAATATTTTCACCGTCCGCGTATATATATAAACATAAATTGTTGTTGATGATAAAAAAAAATTTCATTGACCAAATTTTTTCAGAAAATATTTTTGAACCTATTCATTTTTTAAGAAAAATAATTAGGTTTTTATATATTCATGTTACATTTGATCGTCTGAATTTATAACCAATATAGAATTAAATACACTATGATATGAAATCTTAAGAATTTCATTATATCATATCTACTATTCTGCGATTACAATTTTAAAGTTCAATCAATTCACATTATATCATGTACATTATTTGGTATAAAACGATATATCAATATAAATAAACCAAAAATTTTACAGACAAAAATTATAAAAATCTCTTGTAACAGTCTTGGCTGTTTATTCTATTTGCTTGTTTATTTGATCTTTCTCTCTCTTTTTAATTATTTTAATTTTATTTATTTCCTCCCCTTCATCGTTCTTTAATAATTTTTCACTAAATAATAAATTGTGCTAATATAGATAAAATACTAAAGTACCTAAAATATGTTATAGATATAAATATATATATTTATATATTATACATTGAATTTATATTACGAGATAGAATTAAATTTAAATATAAATTAAAAATCAGATTAAATTAAAAAACTAAATTTCTTTTTCTTATTTTAAATTTCTTATATTAGAATTTAAATATTATTTATATTAAAATATAAATATAATTTTGTTAATTTATGAAATTTGTTATTCAAGAGAAATAATATTAAAGATCTTATCTATCTTTATCCCACATCTCTTGTGATATCATTTTATTTGCTCTATATTCCTTTTATATCCAATTTTATTCCGTCTTGAATGACACAAATACAGAACAGGATAAATTTATCCTATATCGAATTTTATCTCAACTACTAAATGCAATCTCAATGGCTTTTAGAGAAATTGATTCTTTTATATAAGAATGAGAGGTGGTTTTCCTCTTGAATCTAAACTTGTCATTTTTAATTTATGAAAAACATTTTTCGCAGATATATTAGTCTCCTCGTAAATGAGATTCCTCTTTGTCGAGATAGGGAGAAAAGGACCGAAGGAAAGGAAAAAAAAAATACCAGGTAGTTGACTGCGGTTGACTTTGACCGGTTCAAAGCGCACGAGCTTCTGGTGCAACCGCGCAACAGAGGAATCGCTCGTTTTACCGCCCACTCGCAGGCCTCGTCTCGACTTTGATTAAAGTTCGTTTTCTTTTTCTTTTTCTTTTTTCTTGTCGGAGTTAAGGTTACATTAATGTTTTTTTTTTTTTTTTAGTAAAAAGTTCGCATAAATGCTTCGAATGCTAATCAAAAAAGGCAAATTTAAAGCCGACCCATTACGCGATTATAGAAAAAGAAAAAAAAATGATGAAGGCAGTAGACAAAGACTCCAGTGCAACACCCACTCCTTTTTGTTTTTTGTTATTCGCTTTGCTTGCATCACAGGACGGATTCAAACTTTGGGAGGAGCGAGACCAGGCGCCCACCTCCTGATCGCTGCCGTCGCTCTTTCGCTCGCCATGGCCGGGTAAGCGAACACGGGGGGTATTGGTTCGCAGTGTTCATTAGCATCGACCCTTGCAAAAGACCGCGCTTGCTGACGCGCGATCGAAAAATTGGGTCATTTGTGCGCGTTTCGTGCGGATGTTTCGAGCTTTTCGAGAGATTGTCCTTCCGGTGATTTGGAAGACGAAGGGACTAATGGGTATCGGTTTGTTTGCCGAGGGATGAACTCTGCGCTCGACCGACCCCCCTTTTTCTGTTTTCCTGGCCAAAAAGAACGGGAAAAAAAGAGAGTTACTTGACGCGCTGTTCGTACAGTTTGAGCTCTGTGTTGCTTGGAATCTAGGGAAATGGAACTGGTTATGCGATTTTTACCGAGCATCGATTTTGACTCTGTGGTCGTGGATATAAAGTAGTGTGTTTTGCTCGGATAGATCGGCTAGGTTGTAGTCTGCAGTCTGCACAATGCTGATTTTAAATGCGCTTGTTATGCTCAGCGCAAAATATACTCCAGGTGGCTGATGATTCATATAAGTTTGGTCCAATGACGTACCCTTTGGGTCGGTTGATGAATAGATGAGTTTTGCAACCCGTGTGCTAGTTCTTTTCTCTCTAACAACATCAATTGGACTTGTTTGTGTCATCTGTATTCAGATCACCTATATAGTATTTACTCCTACAGTTAAGCATTTGTTGCAGTCCTTTTCCATGATTAATTAGCCACGTCTCTTGATGAGAAGGTGCCTTGTTTGGGATGGCTGCTCTTGCAAAGTGATGTGCCTTTGGATACTTAACATTCTTGTCTATGTGTTAGATAATGTTTTGCTTTGCATTCCTTATGTATTACCTTCACACATGTCTGATAGAAACAGGCAAAGCCATTGGTATACATATGGTTGCCTTTTGTTTGACATTTTCGTTGCTACCCATGTCATGCACTCTTTTCCCATTCAAATCCTGATTTTTAATTAGACGAATCAAAGACATGGTTTGCAGATTGCAAGAGATATCTGAATAGTTGTCGTTTGTGACTATTTCTGAAAGTATTTGGTACCATGAACAACAAAATTTTTGCTTTAAACATTACCTAGAAAATTGATATCTATATAAAAAATTACCTATCGTTACTCAACGAACTTTTAATGTATTGATTTTATCATATCCTGTCAAAATTTCCATCATCTTTCAAGAAAGAATGTCACACCTCATAAATGGATAGTGGGTTCATAGCAATTGTAGGCCTGTAGCCATACCTTTAAAGAAAACAATTGTCATGGTAAACCCAATGCCATTAGTTGCCGGAGTTGTGATTTTGAATAAGGTAGCATATGTACTGATTTTAGGGAGACAGGAGGGCATACATTTTGTTGGTCCTGCAGCTTTGAATTGAATTACATCTTGCTTGAGAATTATTTTACGACATGCTTGTCATTCCATGTCTATTTTTCCTTTCTGCAGTTTCTTTTAAGCATCTATTTCATTGTTTGGCTCTCAAGATGTGTTTGTATAAGATCATATGGTGATGTTCATGTGTTTTATTTGGGGCTAACTCTAGCTAACCTCTAGTGCGGTGTGCTCAGAAGATTTACTGTACTTCTTTTTGTAACATATGCAGACCATCCTGGCTGGTGGACAGTCATAGAATTGCAACAAAAATCAGGAGCGCTTCTGGTGCATCTGATCCTGAGAAAGTAAAATGGAAAAGCAATCCAACTAGAGCCTGTCCAAATTGCCAGCATGTCATTGATAACAGTGATGTATGTTGCTCCTGTCTTGCTTGTTACTGTCTCCTTAAATTCTGCTTTTAAGTTAGCAAATGTATGGAGTGTTGGACAGTTTTATGTCAATATAGGTTTCGATGGTCATCTATCAGTTCAGATATGTCAGTAAACTGATTTTGCAAAATTTTTGGCTAAATGAGTGAGCAGATGATGTTTTAAGAGCTTGAGATCTTTTTCTTCCTCCCCTTTGTTTATCCCCTTCTCTTTAAATCCACTATTTGCATATATCCAGGCTTCTTTTTATTTGTACTTGGTCTTTGAACTCTTTATCATACTGCTGTCAATATCTTAGGAGCTCGCCTTTTTATGCAAGTCATTCTTTATAGTATAGTTTCTCTGTTAGATTGATACAATATGCATCATGATCTGTATTCTGAGTTTCTGAGTACTCATCAATAAGTTTATTATTTAGTTGCTCTTAGCTAGCTTTCTTTTCTCCACTCTTAGGATTTTTTTTTTCTGGGTTCATTGAAGTTGTCGTTTGCTTCCTATATGGTATCTCCAGTTCATGTGATTGCTGGACATCTGCCCAGTCAAATGCACCTCTTATTGAGTTTTTTGAACCAAGTGCAGTTATGACCTCATTTGAGTTAATTGCCCTGGTGGTGGGTACTGTAGGTGGGGACCATGCCTGACTTCAGAGTTTGACAAATTTCTTTTGCCGGAAGACTCATCAATGCATGACTTAGGGTGTGACATGCCCCTAAATTTTTTCCCTTGACTTTAGACATACTTGAAAGATGTAAATATGACTTGTTTACGTTTTTTTGCTTTGGGTTTATAAGGTCACATTCTCATCCCTTTGGCTCATAGCGTCTTTAAGTAACATTAAATCTGACAAAAACCTTTTATATTTGGTAGCCTCAACTTCTGACATCTATTTTGATCTTTTGCTTGCCTACTTGAATTGATATTGTCTTTTTCACGAATTCTAATTTTTTTTACTTATAATCTTTAAAGCTATTCTCTTTATTAAAGTGAAACTTCCATATGCAAAATCATCTGGGCTTTCGCAATCTCCCCTTCTCCAGGTTGCACAGGAGTGGCCAGGATTACCCAGGGGTGTGAAGTTTGATCCATCTGACTCAGAAATTATGTATCATTTGCTTACAAAAGTTGGGTTGGAAGGTTTGAAATCCCATCCTTTTATCAATGAGTTTATACCTACTGTCTATGAAGATGATGGGATCTGTTATACGCATCCTCAGAATTTACCAGGTGAGCAAAATATTCTACTACTTGTTGTGGGGTAGTTCTTGTACTTGATCTGAGCTTGAGTGCATCCCACAGGTGTTAAACAAGATGGAAGCGTAGCTCACTTTTTTCATCGGGCCATTAAAGCTTACAATACTGGGACTAGGAAGCGTCGAAAGATTCTTGGTGATGATTTTGGTGATGTTCGTTGGCATAAGACGGGCAAGACTAAACCAGTCATGGTTGATGGTGTTCAAAAGGGGTGGAAAAAGATTATGGTCTTGTACACAAATCTGGCCAGGGGAGGAAAATCTAAAAAAACTAATTGGAAGATGCACCAGTATCACCTGGGAACTGAAGAGGATGAGAAGGATGGTGAGTTTGTGATATCTAAAATTTTCTATGATCATCAGCAGCAACAGCTCGAGCATGGTGAAAAAAATGAACAAAATAATTGTGAAAGAGTTGATGCTACAACAACGAAAGTAGATCCAGTGACTCCAAAGTCTGTGACGCCCGACCCACCTCGTACGGAGAGGCGATCTTGTAATTCTGATCCAGTTCAGGATTCTGCTTGTGGAGGCCCCCTTGCTCAGGTAAAACTACTATTTCTCCATGTCTATCTATATATCTATATGAAAGTGGGCAATGCTCGCGCCAGTTTAGCCATGTGCCTAACTCACATGCATCCTAGCAAATCTTTAAATTTCAGGCATAGTTTGCACGTTTTGGTAATAAGTCTCTAATAATATTATGCATTTTTGTTAATAATATTAAAAATAATTTGTGTATGTATATGTACAGAATCCATCTGGAAATATCTGTATATAATTAGATGAATAATCAATTCAATTTAGGTGCAAAAGTTCTGGTATATTTGCATGAACTATATAGTTCTTCTGGCAATATTCCTTATCCTGATGTTCATTATGTATTGTTTTTCTGTTTTTTGGAATCATTCATTTCAAGAGCATCTCTAAAGAAATATCAAATGTTTAAAATGTTATATTCCATGATTGCTAGATTTTGGTAATAAATGTTTGAAAATAATGTGAGGGTTTCTATTTTGACATAATATGTCATATTTGACTCATCTTATTGAGAGACAGATTGCATACTTGATAATGTAGGAATTCCAACTGAACGCGATGGCACTAAATCTGTGCTAAACGACATGATTATAGAAGTTTAACAATGTAGGGATACTGATTATAACTTGATCACTATGTTTGACAAATAAATGATATTAGAGGATTAATAAAAAAATTATTCATCATCACAGAAGAATTATACATGCTTTTCTGATAAATGAACATTAGCAAATCAATTATAAGTTACCCCTTAATACAAAAGGTTCATTGAAGAATTCATTTATGTTAACAGAGCACTATAAAACATGTATATGTTAGAGGATTATTATTTCGGTTATATAACATGATACCTGTTATTTGATCAATTCAAGATATTAGAGGATCAATAAAAAGATTAATTACCTGAGAATTATAGCTTACCTCTGACCGATAAGTGCATATTTTGAAATGACCTTTTATTATAAAAAAAAATTTCATAGTACATTTTTGAAATGTCACATAACATGCTTGTGCATCCTTTATTAATAAATATGACTGAAAACTTGATGACCTTGTGATTGAAAGCATAATTAGAGTTAATTCTCATCACTTTGCAATTTAGATATTTGTGAAAAGAGTTGAATAATATGGCTAAATGCATAATTATATTATGTTAGGTGACCATTAAAGGATTTAAATATATTACACATTCCCATATTCTGTAAATATGTATGGCTAAATGCATAATTACCAATGACTGTGATGAGTCAATGCATGATTAGAGATAACTTTATTGAGATAATTTTTTAATAGTTATGATAATCACACTTCAACAATCATGTAAAATAACATTAAAGGCCCATTAATTTAAAATTGTTATTTATTTAGATATGATTAATGAATTGTCAAAGATAACTCCTGTCACTTTATAGTTTGTGAAGATAAATCCTGTCGCTTTATGTAATTGGTGAGATTAAACATTGAATTAAGGATTACAGTAAGTATTTTAATAAACTTTTGAAGGAGTTTCAATATTATATTGATTTGAATAAGTCTTAAAGAAATACTCATGATAAAGTATACTTCACGAATACTTTATAGTATTGTATGTACAAAAAGGCCATCCATCATAAAAAAATAAATTAGTAGCACATATTTAAAAGATAAAATAGTATTATACATGATAAAAATAAATTAGCAAATCAACAAAAAATAGGTTATTTGTGATTTCAAAAGAGTTATATAAAAGAAAAATATGTGCCTAGGTGTGGCGTCACCAAAAAAGATGAGATAGATAAATATTAGATTGACATTTAATCAACTTAGTTACATTTGGTAATAGAAACTAAAACTTCACGCTGGTAATTTTCACCAAAGGTGCTGCTTTGCCAAGATATATATGATAAGTGGGTATGTGTTTGGGCTAATTGAAGGAAAAACATAAGGCAATTCCTATGGACTTTGTAAAGCGATCTAGATACATTTCCGGTCGACATTTAGTGTCTTTAATTTTTAACTTGGAAGTGTCGATGTATTCAAATTAAATTAACAATCAATATGCTGGATTACGTAAAAAAAAATTATAGTCTTAGACCCATGCAATATGCAGACATCTTGCGAATATACACCTGTATCTAGGGAGAGATTTTGTTTCCTCAACAAATAAATGCATGTGGACACACACATATGTAAATCCAGCGCAGCTCTGGCTTACACCACCATCGTGAGAGCATATATGATTATGTGAAGAGCAATTTGTATTGTGAAATTCAACATACACATTCCCCACCTGCTATTTTACTGATCCATATTTTCCTGGCCTAATTATTCTAGGATCTTCAAGAGAGGGAGAGAGAATACTCAAAGGCCACATCTTTACTCATTAACTTAGCAAAAGAGTGCATAAGATGGCTCTATTTATAGAGCATGGGAGATACGGAAAAAATCGTGATTTATTTATTTATGACCACAATTGACTATTATTTATAGATATATATGAACACTTGTGTCCTCCGTTTGTTTAATACTGAATTTGGATAATATCAAAGAGTGATCTTAGTGAGATAGTGCTAACAGGTTGATTAATGAGAAAATCACATCATGTTCCTGCGATTTCATCATGATTAAGGGGTTATCACTAATCAGTAGAGTTCTTATTCCCCTTTTGTTGACATACATGTTTGAATTAAAATTTAGAGTACTCATTCTTTTTTGCCTTTTGCTGCTTGCAGCCAAAGCACGTTGAGATGCAGTGTGCAGATCTTGATGGTCCACTGGAAATAGAAAATCCCCAGCATCATGAGCCAACCATCGAGAATTCTGCTCCGCAAATGATGGTAGACGATGATCACCAGGCTGAGGAAGACTCGAAATGGTGGGATAGTGAGTCGCAGAATCTACTGGATTCACAACAGCTCGTGGAGGGATTGTCCTTATGTGACGAGTTTCTTCAATCTCAATCTCCTAATAGAGATGGAGACATGAACCACCATGTGGAGTCGAAAAAAAGACCCCTTCTTTCTGATTATGCTAAGTTAGGACCTGAAGACTTGAAGAAGGATCTGGAGGAGTGCCACAATCTGGCGGTTGACCCAGCAAATATTGAGCTTGATACCCCTCCTGATTTTCGATTGAGCCAGCTGGTACAAAACCTTCCTCTTATGAATTGCTCCCTTTTTATTTTCTCAAGTATTATATGATTTTCATTTCGCTTGCTCTCCATGTGCTTTTTAGGAATTTGGATCACAGGATAGCTTTGTCGCTTGGGGCGGGAGCAAGGTGGTTGACTAGATAGGATTGGGATAGTTTTTTGATGTCAGGTTCATGCAAAAGTTGGCCTCCATTGCCTCCTAATTCGTACCTTTGTAATCATGGATTTTTTGGGAACTCAAGATGTAAGTAATGGCGGTGCAGCTTTTGTTTCTCTGTCTTCTAAACTGAATCTCTTCTCACATTGGCAAACACGTATATGTTATAAGACATGTTTGTATATGAAGCTTATTTCCTAATGGTTGCCAGAAACGTACGACAGATTTATTCCTGGGTGGTTAATTGTTTATTCAATTTCTTGTTTGATCTCAAATAGATTTTGTAGAACCGTGTGCTCCAATTTTACTTTTCACAAACTTGCAATGTCTGACTGGAAATTCTCAGTCTGGCCTCTAGGTTGGAATGGGTCCTAATTGGACTTTTTGTTAGCTAAACCCATGAGTCATGAGCATGGCAAGGTATCCTCTTTGTACCTCATCTTCCCTCCAGTAGAAGCTGATCATGAGAGATTTGAATATCTAATTCTAGCCAAATGAGTTTGACTCTCAGATGATGTAGCCTGATCAAACCTTCTCCTGTCCTACAATACCACCATGACATTTGGTGCTTTGTCCACTTTCTTCTTTGGAACATTTAAAATCTATGCACGTCTGCATTCTGATGTCTGATTCATGAAAATGGCTATTGGTTGAGAGACGGGTGATTAGTATCTCAGATAGGAATGTGCATCCAAAGTACGTAACTCCTTGTAGTTGTGAGTTGGTGTCTGCCAATACTGAATAGAACTAAAAAATATTCATGGATTGAGTTGAGCCAGAGTTGTGGGTATAGCTATCTGACTTACGGATCACGACATTCAGCAAGAAATTGCTTGAGAAGAACCCGTGATGAATTGCCCCACCTTTCTGGAGGGCCAGGATGCTTGTGGGAAGCTCCTTTAAATAACCCATAGAGACAAGCCAGATGTTTCTGCGTGATTGTAGTGAAATGTTTCAGCTGGATTTGTTGGTTTGTTTTGGTTCAATGTTTTCTTCGCAAAGACATGAACGATGTTGGGACATGCCGTGCTGTTAAAGAGGCCATTGTTTTGAGTTACTGATGAATCTGATGAGCCTCTCTCTTTATGCCATTGCTGTTGAAAACAGACAAAACTGGGACAATGAATGGTTGGGCCTGGAATGTTATGTCGCATATAGGCAGAGCGTTTGTAACCTGATTTCTCTCAGTCAAGCTCGACCTCGATGGAAGCCATGCGAAATCAGTGACCCAATTGAAGATGACTGTGCATACTATGTACTCAAGTGCTGGGGAAAGTTGTGCCGAAGGACTGAAACTGAACTTCAATCGCATTCTGGCCACAAGGGTTAAAAGAGAACTTAAATTGCACATTGCTGCCATATTTTCATAAAATACTTCGAATGCTGTTCAATTGTACTTAACTATTCTCTGGTTTGAGCTGAACCTAAGTTTCCCAATATTTTTTTTGTCTTTGCCATCACTACATATGAAAAGGGTGAAAGAAGGAGAGGAGATGCCTCATCTACTTCTGCTAGATAAGAAGATAAACTAGGAAGATACTCAGAGAGAGAGAGAGAGAGAGAGAGAGAGAGCTCATAATTGCTCACAGACCAATGTGGAGTTGTTTTCTTGGCAAGTAGACATGCAACGCATGGGGTTGATGTCCACACACGCTGGGCCTCGCTTTCAGAGTATTGACAAGGACTATCCATTGCTATCCGTTCAAATGACATTACGCAATATACCAAAATGAATCTTAACACGATAAGACACGACATACTAAATTCCTGGATCACCCCACACGGCCCTTAATGTTCTGTCTTGGATGAATGGTTTGGTGGGTGCGCTAAACATAACTTGTGATGTTAACTGATGTAAAAAGATAAATAGTTTGCACGAGCCCTGTAGACACTCGTGCGGGACTGACATTATTTGGGGAGCGGTGATGATGACGAGGATGAAAGGGAGTAGGGGGAGGAGGAGAATCAAAAAGGCCAACGAAAAGAAACCAGTCACATGGTGGGGAGAGAGAAAGAGAGGGCGCACGTGGGCTTGATAAAGGCCTGTCAAAGCTTTGACCAATCACGTTCATCTCTGTCCTTGTCCTCTCTATTTCTCTCTCTGGTGTGGCCGACAAGAGAATATTAGATGAGCCCCATGCAGCTTCTGTATCTGTTGACCTCTTCGCCATTCTCTCTCTGACCCGCAGTTGAGATAGCCAACTGTTCTCTCTCTCTCTCTCTCTCTCTCTCTCAATATCCAGAAAATGGGAAAAACAGTTTATATTGCATTGTGGAAAGTAAAAGAAATCATATTAGTCTTTATGTAATCAACTTTTGATAATTTTGAGTAAACATCAATGCTCTTGACTCACCATTTACCAGCAAAAGGAAAAATTTGAACTCGACTTTACTTTTTTTTTTAAAGGAAACATATTGCGTAGGTAATATACTCTGCAAAATGTCCTAAATCGAGGTAAGTTCATAAGGGCGTGTGAAAAGAAATCCTAATGAATATCAATATAGGGTTATTTGGTCAGAGATTTTCTCACATATCTTCCTCGGATATGAGGATGACAGAAAGGACAGATCAAATAAAAGCAACTTTATTTGTGCTTCATTTTTCCTTTGGCCAGTGCACATCCTTTTTGCTCTCACTCATGCAAGTCCATGGAAACAAACAAAATTCAGACACGATTGCCATTGGATGGATGCCCTCTAAAACCATACACGTGGCATGAGCACTGAGGTAAAAATAACTATCATTATCACAAACGTCCAAAATTCCATCAACCCACTAACCTCCGGTTGTGATACTGATCATAAGAAAAGGAATCCCGTGTTTGGTTGAAGGAAAAACCGATTAGGGATAGGATTGTGGATGCAATTTGTCTTCAAATGTCGTTTGGTTGAGGACAACACTATCAAGATTTACAGATTACAGGGATTATATTATGTTTCTCCACGCTGAGATATAGTAGAAATGCCAAAGTTCCGTTTCAGATAACAACTGCCCACAGAAGGCCAGCCGAGGTAGGTATTACTTGGAAAGAACAGTTCAGCACAAGAGGTATTATCACTGGACCATAGGTTTAGGAATTTATCGTTGCAGATTGCAGAAGAAAGTACTTGAAATTTAGAAGATATGCCCTTCGTATTCAATTTCCAAGAAAAGAAGAAGAGCATTGATACACTCATGGAAGGGTCCGGCTCTAATTTTAATCAAACGCCTAGGGCATAGTAACTGTGCGAGGGAATTGGAGCCTTTTTCGGCTCAAGGAGTCGGACTCTATAACAATTTCCCAGAAGAAGAAGAACAAATGATTCCACTTGAGTTCAGGTAATGGTGTTCCCACATATATATACAGCTGGGACACAGGGACCTCTTAGCATGCTAAGTGCCTAAGCCACTTTTTGGATTTGCATAAAAGAAAGAAAGATTAGGGTTTGGAACTTGGGATTTAATTGGAGATATCAGAAAGTACAAAGACAAACGCCAAATAATTTGGCACTTCTAATGATTATCTGGGCCTTCACAGTAGTCAAACAGATTGAGATACACCCTCTTCTGTGCAGACTAGATCTTGTCCAAATGAGATCATTTTTGGCTGATCATTCACTCATACTCCTCATGATGAAGCTCAATTATAACATGGAAAGCACCAAAAAGAGACAGAAAACAAAATGATGGACAAAATGTAGGACTATGTTCACTGATGCTGACCGGAAGATGATGGAGGAGGAACTTGGAAACTCAAGGGCACTTGAAGATTCAAAATGTTCAGAAAATAAGGCGAGTGCTCAGCTAGGACATTAGGCAAAGATTGCCCTGAAAGACCAAGGAAAGTGAATATCCAAATCATGGCACTCTCAACCATGTGTCCAGGTTTATCAGTGCTACGCAGTTTTGACCTATGAGCATGTGGTCAATTCACACTTTGTAGAGGGAGAAAAATTGTAGAGACCGTATATAAGGAGAAGAACGAGTATGAACAATTATCGGAAGTGGAAAAAATTAGATAGAATTATAAGAGCTTTTTGATTAAGCTGAAGCTATCCGATTTACATATGTAGCCGATTAGGCCAAGTGATACAAAACTTGCCAAGTCTTTCCTTCAAAATATCATCGCCACCACCGCCCATGTCGCTATGTACACTCCACCAAAAAAAATTTGGAAAAGAAGAAAAAAGAAGATAAAAAATCATCTGATTCCCCCCAAAAATTTAGACGTTTTTCAGTCATGCCAACAGAGGAGCATGACCACACATCTCCTGATGATGTAGAGCTTGGCCTTCTGTTCTCTGAGAGCCCCACCAAGCCCTCTGCTTGATAGCCTCCTCTTGGAGCTTCCAATGCTTGGGCTGCTCATCATCTTCATCTTTGTGCTAACTTCACAGAAGAAGGAGAAGAAGATTGATGATTTCTTGACAGAGAGAGAGAGAGAGAGAGAGAGTTGAGTTGTTGATTGATTTTGGTTGCAAATGTGTATTTGAGGCTGGTGACTCCGGGTGATTGAGCCATACGGTTCTTATAGGAGGCGGAGGACCGTGGTCCCAACCCACATTGGTCTAGTAAAGAGCCAACGATGGGGCATGAAAGGGCGTGCACTTGTCCCCTAACCCACCAGACAAGCCCCATCTGGGTCCACAACCCCAACACCATGCAAAACTCATTAAAAAATCGACCCCAAACAAGCCCTAACGTGATCGGTATTGGTCTGGTCATGCACATACCTTTTTTTATCTTTTGATCACTTCTTGTCGTAGGCACCACCCACCAGCATACTGGGTCGGCCACTGTTTCCCTACACCTTAAAAACCCCATCTTTTTTCTTCTTTTATCATCAGTTGCATTCAATAAGGGGTCTGATTGGGTTTTTTTTTGGGGGGGGAGTGGCGTGGGATGATAATGCAGCCTTGTGTCTTCATGTGCTTCGACTAGACTCTTTTTTTCTATTTCCCATTTGTGTCACATCCTTTGTTGTTGGATTGAATCCACCTAAACAGGCAAATATGGGGTCATCATTACAATCAGTTGGATCCTACACAACACTGCACACATATTCTCCCTCTATTGCTTGCAAGCTTGGGTTGGGCAATAATGAGGCTCATCTTGGGAAGCCTTTGACTACTCCTAGAGAGGGAGAACCAGAAATAAGAATTGACATGTAGGGACATTGAGTTGCAATTATGTGAAACAGCAAGGTAAGTGATAATGTTATTCTAATCCACAGGACCGTAGTCCGGAAATTATTGCATGTTCTAGGTCAGGATTGAAGGAACCAATCAACCATCCCTACTTATTTTTCGAGTCCCCCTTCAACCCAACTTGGCTCCTCCTATGGATGGTGCACTTATTAATAATCTATTGAAAATACCGTTGCGTATGGCAATGTCACAAAACATGCAGCGAACACAAGTAGTTTTTTTTATGGTGAAACCATTGCTCTCTGTCCCTCGGCTACATTTCTTTCACAGACCATCCGTTCTAAAATAATTCCACGCCCCTCAAAATGAAGAACAAAGGTTTTTCCCCGTAAACAGATTAATCTGCACGCTCAATTTATTAAGTCAAATCGAATAGTCAATTAGGACCGTACATAAACTGGGGAAGAGGCGACAGAAACATACATCGTATTTCCATTTGATAATTTGTTTTCGGATTTCTCAGGCGAATCAAATAGTGTGATGTGCCTCATAGGAAACAGCTACTTCCCATAGTCAAAGAAGTGGATATCAAGATTTTGACCGGCATTTTTTCCATCAAATTGAGCCGTGCCTAAATATACGCCTTTTCATGTAAAGAGCTCAAAGCCCAATCAGTCAGTGTTTGTGTTTAGAGATGGGAATATGAAATAATTAGTTAACAAGATCAATGCAGGGAGAGAGAGCCACTTGCTTGGTCTCGTGTTCCACCCACTTTTGATCAGGACAATCTCTGCACTAAGCCTCATTAAACTAAGCGAAGCTGCAAATTTTATACTGATTTTCTCTGAACAAAACTAAGCTGTCAATCTCGGTTTGGGTATCAGTTCTCAGTAACTTTGTTGCTTTTTCCATCCTTTTTCATCTGTGCTTTTCAGAGGGAGACATGAAGATTCTCTCTTTCGGTGTCTGTCAAGTCTCAAATTCACGGTACATGCCTTGTATACATTAGCTGTTCGTAGGATCTTGAACTCATTAATGCTGGGCTATTTGTTTTTGTGTTCCCTCAACTTTTGGAGTCCGTTTCTCGATTTATAATAGTCATGGACCAAGAAATTATGTTTTTACCACCATGTTCACACTTATAAGCATTGCCAAACTCGGTTTTCATGTCAGTTTATCTTTTTGTGTGAAAAATTGTGACCAAACTTAAGGAAAGATGAGAATTCAACATACCCAAAAAAGCTTTGAGGATTGAACCATCACAGTGTGGACAAAGCTTTAATAAATTATTCTCCATGATCAGAGCGTCCCAGGTTTATTTTGAAGTGTTCTATGCTGGGCTCTGATGTACTGTCTGTAGATAAAGAAATGGGTTTGTTGTACTCCACAGGTCAGAGTTGCACGTGAAGTCCTCGTGATGCACAATGCCATTGCCTCTTCCAGACTCAACATTATATTACACTTCGTAACTCATTCCAAGGTTTGAATCACATTGTTTATTACTACTCCATCAAAACACTTGTTTTTGGCAATACACTAACGACAAAGCCTTCTTGATCTCTTCAATCTTTCAATAGCCAATGACTTAGCATGTACGTGAGCTCCGCAAATTATTCCATATTCCATATGCATAACAACGGATCAATAGTACGGCTCAACCAGTAATACAGTTGTATCCTTACGTGTGCATCAGATATTTGACAGAATATGATCTGAAACGAAGCTCGTATGAAGGTCATTGACATGTTGAGTATGAAGATAAATACTGTATTATTGCCGTACCAGCAGATGCGAAAAATATATGCAGACCGTGCTTGTTCGTTGTTCTGTTGACGGGATAGCCAGCGAGGTAATCGTTGGCTTATGATGGAGTACAGGAGTTGAGTTGTGAGAAGCAATCCTTGAGCCTTGGAGATCCTCAATGTGCCTCGTTGAATGGCAAGCGAATGCTGTGGCTAACGAAAAGCATTATATGGACTTGAGTTCTGAAAAAGCGATCCTTGAGCCGTAGAGACCACTACAAAGAAAATTTAGAATTTCAGCCATTTGATGGTGTTCTTAGAAGTATTTGGGTTAAACCTAAAAGAAGCTGGCAAAAGTGTGATGTGAGATAGCACATGTTGGATGAGAAACACCTGATTGTATTTGATATCATTATAAACTTTATAACACTGAAAAAATGAAAGACATGAATTCAAAGTACTCCAGTTTTCTAATAAGCAAAAATTAACGACATCTATTTCTTTTTGACTTAGGGCATCACTCTATTCCTTTGATATAGTTACGATGGCTAGACAAATTTACACTAAGATTAGAAAAGGTGTGCACATATTTACAAACTTCATTCCTCCCTAGGGATCCACCGGCTCCACCAGAGGCTCTTTCGGCGCTGGTTGAGCTCATCCATGCTCTCATTTAATGTTCTTACAATCTTCCTTTGAAGACGGAGAGCTGAGGCCAGTGCATTTCTTTGAGTCGTCGCCTTCTGGTTTGGTGCCATTTCCTGCATAAAAGAAGTACGTGAAGGTCTTATAGAAGATTCCAGTGATTCACAGGAGGATGAAATAGAGATGTGCAATGAGCAAAGTGTGTTCTGATCAAATTATACCATTACCCCATTTGTTGTCAAAACTACTTGGCTTTCTGTAGACTTATTTTCTTCTTTCTTTAGTCAAGTTATCAATGAAATGAGCTATCACGCTTACAAGTAGCTTAGTAGCATACCTCTGCATCCGAAAGCAGAGAAAAAGTGGAAAAGAAAGACCTTTGGCAATCGGTGGAGTGTGAGATCCTTGAATGGAGTGTCCTCAGTGTAATTTATAAGTGAAAAACTACAGCAACTCAGAATAGTTTAGATACTGACTGTAAGCTCCTGAAGCTGAGCTTCGGTGAAACCACCATCCTGCTCCGTCCCTGACTTAGCCATCAGCCGAATTACCCATTTGGCAGTCTCCTCATAATCCTGTTGCGTGGCTTTGAAGAGCTGCAACCTCAGTTTCTGCATGAAGGATAAAGCCAATAGTCCTTCTCTATCGAAGTATGGATGAGCCAATGCTGCTTTCGCGCTAGTTCTTTGCCTTGGTTTGTAGCGAACCATTGATGTCAGAAGTTCCCATCCTATCCCACCATCTAAATCTAACAGCTCGAACCCCCGCCTTAGGTCGGGGCTGGCGCGGGGTTCTAAGCTTCTTCTCCAAGCGACCAAATCATAGTCACACCTTTTGAGTTGCCGGTTGAACTGTATGAGACTACTATCAGTCCTTAATGACGGAAACGCCTGTATGGAGAGCAGGCTGCCTTGAGTTAATGCATCAAACAAACCACACATACAGCATAGTAGGAGATAAATCTACAGGAGTCTTAGCTTTGTACCTGATACATCTGAAACTATACGCAAGTGATGTGCAGTTCTGGCTTTCAAAAATCTAGTGTCCTACTACATGACCAATTTATTTAGCCGTATCCCAAGGTCTACAATAATATACCTACTTTAGTTTATTCTTGAATTAACTGGCTGGTGTTGTAATTAAATGACACCTTTCCAACGTTAAACATTGAGATTTTTTTTTTTTTGGTTGGATTATTACTTCAAGGTCTGAAGTATCAGCATCAGCTTTTTGCAGGTCTACCATTGACAAAGCACATAAACATACCCACAGAATATGTGATATATAGCCATATCATCATACTCCCTTGAGATGATTTGCACACAAAATCTCATGCCCTTACTGAAAATTGAAAATTTTGCTCAATTTGCATGCACATTTGTCTTCATTGTATATTAGCTTCATATAGCTAATATTTGTGAAAATTTTAAAAGTGAATCCAAGGAGGGAGACAACCAGTGGTGTGAATAAAAGGTTGAAGTCATGTAGAGAGATTTCTAGGCGTCAACAATACTTGCAAGGACAAGCTGATCAACCATTTGAAGATAGATTTTCCTCTGGATAATATCAAATTGCAGCTACAACAAGTTTCAATTCAGACATGCTAGCTCACCATTTGTAGAAAAATGAGACCAGTGCTGTAGATATCAAATCTGTCTGGCAAATTCATCTGTTTTAGGAAAGCCATCAGAGCTAGAAAAACATTAAAACAAAACAAAAAGAAACTTGATGTACATTAGTCAATGTTAACATTCTCATGGTAGATGTCACACCTGCCATAAAACGGGGGACAGAGCAGTAGCCACTGGAGCTGAAGGAGCAGAGGGAGTTTGCGTGCTCATAATGTATTGTTCTGGTGCAGCATACCTAAGAAGTGACAAACCAAAGAGTATTGTCACATGTTATACAAGGCACAGTGTCAAAGCAATCTAGAAAATCAGGCAACTCAAAACAACTGGTTAGAGAGGTCAGAGTACAAGAGAAAAATATACATTATTAAAATATGGAAACCATAGCACATCCACCACTTCTTCAGGTATTGATTTTCAAGAAACAGACAATATTTCTTGTTTAAAGACTAGGAGATGCAGGGTCTCCTTTTCTTCTGAGAGGCAACATGCCTTCTAAGTTGTTTTTCTCCTCTGAATTCTGGCCAACGAAGTTAAAGATACAATCTTTGCATGTCCTATGAACATGGAAAGAATTACACTTGTATAGTATCAAGATTTTCATACAAATTTTCTTGGTATGCTTATACAAGACCAGCATTCAACAGTACTTGCACGTTTGCGGACACTTGAGATTGAAAAAGTTACAACCAACAGGTTCAGTAAAACCATTTATAAGGGTGACTGTCGTGCTGTTGGCATGCAGATGATAACCAACCCAAGCAACCTTGCTACCCAAAATGGAACCTTCGACATATTTAAACAAATCTTAGACATTTTTGCTGGGACCTGATTAGGATGGACCATTTACTGCATTACATCATATAATGTCTCCAAATGAAGTAATTAACTCTGTTTATACAAAACATGCATTTTCAAGACTGAAAAAAGTAGAATGTAAGATGAGTTTCTGAAGGATTGTCAGGTAATTTTGTCAACATTGTTCTACATGCATGTCTTGTCCACACAATCAAGATCTACATGCTGATGAGATACCACATTTACAAAATGTTAAGGATGATACCTTGGATCTAATAGAAATTCCTTTGGAATATAATTGATACCCACTCTAAGATCTGCAGCTGCTCCAAGATCAATTATCTTGAATGTACGAGAACCTGCTCAATTTCAGGGGTAACATGTTATGGTGAATGAAATATCAATTTTTTTCTGAAGAGAAGAAACGCAATCAAGCCGTTGTTAACATGCTATCAATACCTTCAGAAAATATAATATTCTGTGGCTTAATATCCCTATGCACAATGCCTGTCGAATGAAGACTGTCCAGGCAAAAGAGGATCTGTCTCATGATAGTTTGAATGATCCTATTCTCCCTTTCAATTCCTTTCGGCAAGTCCTGTACCTCCCCGAGAATCATTGTTTCTACCTGACAAGAAATTTAATAATAATTGAAGATGGTGATCAAGGATGTAGACCAATCTACCAAGGTGAGGCTGAATGTAAATCTGAAACAAATGAAGCACAAAGCAATGGACAGAAATATTAAATGAACATAATCAGGTATTACAACCATCTTCCTTTGTTGAATATCCACCCACACAGCATTTAGATAAGCATCTCAGATTCTACGTTCAGTGCCTCAATAGCCATGCCATTGATTGCAAAGAAAAATAATCATTGTAAACATGACTAATATGTAGCACAACTTCAATTACTACATCCTATGCTTATAAGAAAAATTGTCAAGCTCTGACCAAAAGAATAAAGAAATTGCAATCAATGAAGACAGTAAGAGGTGGAAGTAAGAGCCACTAACATTATAAGGGAATTCTTTGCTCTGCATCAAATCTGCAAGTGTAGATTCCCCTTCAAATCGCCATATAAGCCAATATTCTCCTCCTTTCTTTGAAGAACTCTGGAACCATTTTGAATTTTTTGGGGGACAATTCAGAGAGAAGATACAATGCGGACTACCAATGAAGCAAACTTGTGATAGGTGTTTTCTCTATCTTTATATTTCCACGTGAATTAAAAGTAAGCCTGCAATTAAGCCAAGAGTCTATATAGAGCAATACCTCTAGAAAGCCATATACAAAATCGGCACAGCTACTAGCACAAGCTCTGCGGACGCGTTCATTCATCCAAATCTCGACCGCACCATATTCAGTAGCCTTCTTCAATACCAAGTCACCTTCCTTCTGTTCAAGAGCAAACAGCAAGAAGGAATTAATACATTGAGTTCACATCCACAACAGCATGGAGCCCATTTCACCTTTGCCACCGTGAAGTGTACACACGAGTCTGCACACTTTCGTGCCTGCTGGCACTTCTTAATCACCTCATATTATACAAAAACCCAAAAACGATTTTCACGATGATCAGCGAGTGTTAATAAACAAGAGCACCCAGCTTTGAGCCATCACGCAGCAAACAACCTGAAAATTCACACCTAACACTTTCTATTGGGCCCTAGGACAGAGACTCAATATCAGGAGTCCTGCAAGAGCTATACTTACATTTGAAGAAGACTTCTTAGCCAGTGAAACCCTATAAACCACACCAAAGGCTCCCTCGCCCAACTTCTTCCCCAGCACGAAATCATCCTGTTCAAACACCCCAACTTCATTTAAACAATCACTCAAACTCCACCAATATTACAACTTTCTTTAGTTTCCAACTCCACACTGACCTTCTTGAAGGTGGGTCTGAACAATCTCTCGACAAAAGCAAGAAAAAACATGTCAAAGAACCCAGGAGCCACACCAGGAGTCGCCCACAGGTAAGACAGAGCCCCAAGAGCCAAGACCGCACCTGGGGCCGTGAGCGTCAGGCCACTGGACTTAGGGAGTGTGCTTCGGTAGATGATGTCCCCACACTCCATGACCGTGCACGGAAGGCCCACGCCGACACCCAGAAACAGGTCCTTGACCGCATCGATCAGGTGTGCCCCTGAGGCGAGAACGAGGGCTTTGGGGCTTGAAACGAGGGTCTTGAGGGGAAGTCTGATGGTGAGCTTCTTGCCCAGAAACGGGGTTGTCGTCGGATTGGAGGACGGCTTGTGAGACTGGAGCTTGATGGTGGTGGCCATGCCGACTCCTCCTGATGCCGCGACGGTGGCCATGCCGAGGCAGAGGCTGTGTGGGCGCAGTGTCTTGGTAGAGGACTGAGAAAGCAGGTTGCTTGCCCAAAGACAAAAAACGTTGGCTTCAAATTGAGACCACAAGTATTGATTTTTCTTCTTTTTTCCTGGGGCAATTTTGGGCGCGTAACGACAGTTAGTTCTGGTAATATATGTGGAGAGGAAGAGGCGGAGTGGATGGAGGAATAGTGTACGCCACAAGCCGTGCGTTTGACGTAAAATGGATCGGGTTGGGCTTTTGGGCGGGCGCTATAATATCTTTTGGATAGCGTGCTCCAATGTCTTCCTTCTTGTTTTCACAGATGTAGCAAATTCAGCAACACGACAATGGTTTGTGTAATAGGGTGTCTAGACTCATTTCCAACGTCTTTGTCAGAGAATTGAGACCGTTTCTGGATGACTTGATGAATCCTAATCAGGCCAGCTTCGTACCCGGAAGGAGAACTCATGACAGTGTCGTTATGGTTAAGGAGATTCTCTGCAGCAAGATTTAAAAATACCAACAGAGAAGAAAGAGAATGTCCTGTGGATGTCCTGAGTTATCTTATCGAGAGGGAATGTGAGAAAGGCAACTGGACTCCTATATAAGAACATCCCAGAGGAAGTCCTGCCTTCTCAGACTGTAAGTAATTGACACTCTGAATTGTCCTGGGGAGATGTCCGGACGGAATAAGTCTTGAAAAGTCCATGGTTCACTTCTCTAATAATTTCTCTCGGCAGGGGAAGGAAGGCTTAGCTCTGCTGATTTCAGATTCATTATCAACTAAATGAGAGGTAAGTTGACTGAATGGGGTGCCGATAGATAATCTTAGCCAATCCATCCAACATCCTCCAGAGCACTGCGTTAAAAAAGAGCCTTTTTAACAACTGGAAGCATCGATCATTCTTTGATGCTACGATGCTTCAGACGTAATTGAGGGTCGTGAATTGCGCGTTATACTGATAAAATCTCGGCGGTGGGCTCGTCCTTCGAGACGACCTTAACTAAGCATTCGGACAGGCCTGGAGGAACGACCCACTATCGGTCTTCTTGTCATCGAAATACTAACATCGGATACAATGTTTAAGGTCAGGGGCTCAAGTTGGTCGAGCCCACGATGCTTGAATGCATGCCATAAATAGGTGCGACCCGAAGCTCCAGCCATGAGGTCAGGTGCGCTCGGCATAAGTCATTTGGGGTCTCGGAACATGTACTTGGGCCTTGCGTGGACCCTGCTAATTTTAGACGCCGTGCTTCTGCTTTGTGTTCTTCGTTTCTTTTGGAAATAAAAAGAACCTGTAGTTTCCAAACTTCTGCAGAATGTTCGATCCCATTCTCACACTTCTTTTTTTCCCATTTTCTCTCTCTCTTCGACATTCTACTCTACTGTTTTTTTCGCTTTTAGGAAGCATTCATTAAGGTTTCAATTTTTTTTTTATATTTATTCTTTTGTTCCCGAAATATAACAAAAACAAAAATTCGTTTGATAACGTTGTTTTATTTCCAAAAATGGGAATTGTTGTGGTGAATAAATTTGGAACAAAAAAAAAAAAAAAAAAAAAAAGTAAAGAACAATTTTTGGTACAAGTCTTTTTCTTTCTATTCTTTTTTGCTTTTCTTCTTCCTCCTCTTCTAATCAGTCGCCAATTGTCGAAAAGAGAGAAAAAAAAAAAAAAATCTCAAATTATTATTAAAATTTCTATTTCTAAAATAAATAAAAAATATTTTACTTAGAAATTATTCCAAATATAAAAATAAAAAAGAATCATTTATTAAAATAAATTATTTTCGAGATTAAAAATGTTACTAGATGTATTCTAATTGTATGGAAACGGGGGGTTTGTCATGTGACGCGCCCAGAAAGCACGCCTTAAATGCTGGAAAATTGAAGGAGAGGCCCGTAAGATATCTGTCTCCCCGGATAATCCTTGCCCACTAGGACCGGAAAAAACGAGTCAAATGAAATACCGAGAAGGAGAAGATGAAGCCGCTTGGGCTCATCCCCTCCCTCGTTATCTTCAACCCCTGCCAATTAATGCCGCTTGCACAGCCTCGAATTGATGCCGAGGAACTACTTCTGCTACTGAGGCTGAGGCAAAAGTAACTCTCCGGGTCCACCCACGGGTCGGCCGACCGGAAGAATAAAGGCGGAAGTTAAAACGAAAACACGGGCTAACCGACCACGCTAGTAGAATTCTCAATGCAACCCCTCAAATGGGCTCTTTTGGAACTCATGATTAAGGGCGTGCAACCAAATTTGTTATACTCGGAAACTGGACCGGAAAAACTAATCCGACAATAGGCTCTGAGTGAATACCCACTTGAAAATTGGACCAAATCGCCGTGTTTTGGAATATGTTTTTGGACCAATTTTAAAAGCTACGAAGCCATAACCTTAATTTCATTTTTTCCTAAATTCTAACCTTTGTACTAAGGATGAACAGTTTTAAATTCTATACGGATTTCACTTGGAACCCAGAATCTACTACCATTTGAAACATGTTCCTCATTTTTTGAAACCCAAAACTTACTCTGTCACTAGGTTTAAAGGTCTATTCAAGTTCCATCTATTTTATTAATTGGATGATTATAATGAATTATCACATTAAATCACCACTACTTGTTACTACAATTCATTTACCATAACTTATATTTTGATATATAAAATAATATGAAATATTAACAAAGTAAAAATCCAGTCATAAAATGGAAGTTCTGACTAATGGTTGTAAAATTCTATAAAATATTGCAAGATTGCACAAAGACATAAACAAAACAAAAACTTTTTTAAAGTTCTAGGTGACATGTTTCAAGCTTCACCAACCAAGAACTTAGAATCTATCCATCAAAATAGGTTCACCAATTTTTAGAACATGAAACCTACCATATATAACTTGTAACTTAGAATTAAACAGATTCCTACTAATCTGATTCTCATATTCTAGATTCTACCTTGAAACCATATTCACCCTTGCTCTACACTCTTTCATCTTTCGTCTTTTTCTCGAAACTTCTTGACAATTTTTTCTCTTCCCCTAAATTTTTATATATGAATGGAAAATGAAGTTTTATAATTTATGTTTTATGTTACTTATTTGAACTTTTCATTATTTATAATTGTACATAACTACATATTCATCTTATAGATTATTGTTTTTTTTATAGATAACGATTTCTTTTATTCATCTTTCACTTTAAATCATTTGTTAATTATAGCCTCATACAAACAAAACAGGTTCTTAAGTCTACCTTAGAAACGGACCAGAAAAATAGAGTAGATTGCATAATCGGTTCTAAGCAAACAAGATAGATTATAGGGTCAAAAAACTGAGAATCAGTCGTAACATGTAACATGATAGATTCCAAGTTCCAGTTGTAAAACCTACTTACCCTAGAATCAATCACTCCTATCAATGATCACTACCTTCTTGTAGGTCATTTCGATCGTCATCATAAGAGCTCTAGATGGGCCATAAATTCTTTCGAGATTCAATTGGTCTCAAGTCCAACTCGATTGACAAATAATGATCTTTATGGGGACATGATTTTGTGTCCCCACCATTTATTAGTAAATGCATACGAATTAGTTGGAGTGCTTTGCTTAGTGATGGGCTCTTCATTAAATTCTTAGCCGACCTTAGCAAGCAAAGCATAGCTGTCGCCAAAAAAAAAGAAAAAATCCGAAAGGAATTGATGGAACCGAAGAAGATCCAAATCGAATGCGGCTGAAAATAAATGTGTTGACACATGGGGTCGTATTGTACTAAAACTAGAATTTAGTTTTGTAATTATTAATTACGAAGGCTTGTCCCTTTTTGTACGCGTCCTCCGCATGATTCTTTTCTTTGGTCGGGTCACGGGTGAGAGCTCACTCCTACCTAATTCGAACAGGGACAAAATTATATGTCTGAAATTCTATAATTCTTTATAATCGAATTTTTTTAGTTTACTGTTTTCGGCCAAACTTTATGTTGTTTCTGACCGAACAATTTTCCTTTAACGATTGATCTTTCAATTTTTTATTTTTATTTTTTAGATGGCCTATAAATTGTTATCAAATTCCAATCGGATTCTAAAACTTTAAAAAAAGTGTAACCAAGCCTTACAACTCGTCACGAAAATATAATCAAGTCACAAAATTTTCAAAAAATACCATTTGAGTCATAAAATTTGTTAAATTTGTGCAACCAAGTCCTCATATTAATTCCATCCAACTTGACAAATCGAAAATATAAATAATTTTTAGGACTTAATTGCATCAACTTAATAAAATTTAGGATTTGAATTACACTTTTTAAAAGTATTATAACTAAATTGCGCTTTTCCCAACATTTTAGGACTTTCGGTGTTCTTATTTATTTATTTATTTATTTTGCATAATGACAAGCCTTCAACATAATCTATTTCCTGGTTGAGAGTACATATATAATTGAAGGAAAGAGACTTTTTTATTTTTTATTTTTCCCCTTTCTGGTTTTCCTTTGAATTTCAACTCTGACCCATCTAATTTGACTTTATTGCATCAATATTATAAGTTTGAGAATTCGGTTGTACTTTTTGAATATTTTGTGACTCGATTATATCTTTGCGATAAATTTTAAGACTTTTGATACACTTGATCTTTTATTTATTTATTTTTTGCATTTCGATGAGTCTTCAACATATTATATTACCTGATTGAGAGTACATATATAATTGGAGGAGAGGAAACATTTTTGTTTTTTTATTTTTCCCCTTTTGATCCCTGTTTGTCCCTTTAATTTCAGCTATACCCATCTAACTTAATTGGGATTCCTTTGCCTTGCACTCAGTCACGTGGCGCGCCTGTTCTATTCTGCTTGTTTAAAACAGGTTTTTCAGCATTTTCAAGGGAGAAAACCTTCAATTAAGGGGTCTTGCACATGGAAATTGCCTGCACATGTGCGATTTCCTCGTACATGACATGAGATTGGACAACTAAAGTTATCTCGGCATTTGATTAATCACTAACGGTCCAATGGTATTAATGATGGGATTTAATACTAGCCGTTCTAAATTTGCTTAATTAGAAAAATTAATCCCTCAATGCTATTCTGAGTAATAATTAAAAAAGAGTTTTCGAAGTAAAATTATAAGGTAACTCCAATTAATAGATAAAATCCGAAAGCAATGAAGAAATGACAAATGGGCGAACCATATGCAGACAAATAGGTGCTAAAAATAGGAAAATGAAGTGTTAATCCACGGAACCAACATATTTAAAGGCCAAATTCAACCTAAAAAAAGGTATTGTACTAGATCGTGATATGGTATTCGGCTGAGTTTAGAGGTTTGATATATTACGCGCCCCACATCAAAACATTGAGAAAAGGGTATGATGTGTGCATTGAAATGAGTGCGATCGTTACTTAATTTTTTGTTTGTTCCGCTTAGACCAGTCAAAAGATAGTTTGGGTTGGATCGAAATTCGTTAAACCCAAAACAACTCACTTAACTCATTTTGACATATTTCCATATAGTACGGATTTAGCAAATTATACTCGACTTGACCCATATTATTAAAACGCTTCAATATTTGACCCTATTTAAGGAAAACTCATGCCAAAGCTAAGGTAAAAGCATGGGGTGAGCAAGGGCTAGATCAAGTTAGAGACGAGAGAAAGTGAAGTAGAGAGTTATAGATGTAGGTTGAGTCTAAGTAAGTTATGAATCAATTTAATCCCTATATTATTTTGGGTATATTACTATTTTTAAACTCATATATGATCCATTTATTGAATACGACCAATGTATATAACTACTCAACCCATCAAATATGAGTTAAGAAAATTGGTTTATAATCCATCTCGATAGGTCCACTCCATGCATGAGTCTCTATTCATTGACATTCTCTGCTAAATTTCCAACATCGACATGGCACATCAAGCTTTGAGAGGATCAATATGCAATAAATGAGAGGTTATCAGTTTCTGGTCCGATTGTAATTTTGGAAATCAGGGATCAAGTCATTTGGTTTTAGAATCGAGAACCATACCAAACCGAACCATCGATTCTAGTTTGGTCTAATGGAATTAACAAATTTTTTTCCATTAAAGAGTGGTCGTGCACAACAAAAGAGAATAATAAATCTTAAGATATTGATGTAAAGAGTTGTTGTGTCATAATTCATGATACCATCATATGATATAGTATTTAATTTATATTTTATTAATTTTTTAATAAATAATAAAATAATGTATATATAGTTAGTTCGGTTCAAATACTGATTTTACTTTTAGGAATCGGGAATCGGATTGACACTCCAAAAATCAGACCAAACAAGCTCATATCGTCCAACCCAGATCGTCCAATTCGGACAATTCTCAATTTTGGCAATCCATCTTGCATACCCTGCTATATATGCCTTTAAAAATGGAGACCCGCTGAACGCATCCGGTGCTTGATGGTGAGTTTAGTGAGAGATTTAATTTAGCCGAAGTCCAACTGTTGACCATGTGACTTCCCCCGTTCTTGGGGCTACCAATTTTGGTCAAATCCAGCTCGTCTGCACGGATGCCATGATATAGAGTGAACAAACCATTTTTCTAAACCCTTTTTGGTTCGGCACTTGAAGATCCCCAAAAAGGGAAATTAAAAATATTTATAAAAACGGAAAAGAAAAAAGGGAAAATTCACGCTTACGTATGTCTCAGCTGTCAACCCTCCTCCTCCCCTGCCGCCCCCTCTCCTTTTCAACAGCCAATTTTTTTTTCAAAAAATATTCACTCCCTTTGATTGGACTCTTTTTCTTTATTTATTGAATATCATTATCATCATCATTATTATAATTAATATTATATTACAAATTTGGATTCCCTTTTCTTTATTCCTCCTCCTTTTTTTCTCCTTTATACCCAAATGGCTATTCTGGCGCAGATCTGACGTCTTGAATGAAGCCTCCATTCTCTGGCCCTTCCCGAAAAAAAGAAAAAAGAAAAAAAAGAGGGAGAGAGATCAATTTCATTAAATTCTTCACCATCCTTTTCTAGGGTTCACGAGATGAGATGGCCCGAGTTTCTTTCACCACTTCTTCTTCTCTCGCTTTTCCTTGCACGCATGAATGCGATACAGTAAATCATCATGTAAACTCAAATGTGATCATTCATAGCCATTTTCGGTGGATACGAAGATTACCCGAATTCAGTTTGCCGGAAAAATAACAAGAGAAGGGTCTCATCAACCGGTACCTCCATTCGTGTTTTGTAAAAAGATGCTTTCGTTTCGATGCATCAATGATGTTCGATACTAGTAAAATAATGTGATAGGAACAATTAATCTTTCCTTTTGGAGCATTGATTAAGCGATGATGCACCCTACGGCGGGGTCTCAACGGAAACTCCCTCTCTTAGGCAAAGCTGTCGTGACATTAATAGAGAAGCCACTCTTGGATTTGAGATGGCTACTAATTATTTCTCGGTCAATTCTTTCAATTTCGAGGTCTTTGTCTCAATCCATATTAGAATTTCAAAGTTGACACAGACTCCAATCACTTTTTTTCCTTAATTATCTCGAGTTAAATTTAAAAATTTAAGATTTGGCCTTTCGTTTTGGGCTAAGAAAAAATAGTCTCTAATTATTTTTTCTCGAATTTCTTAAAAGTTAATAAGAGTAATAACATAAATGGTTCTTCAACTTTGACGTAACATGTAATGTGATCTTTAAATTTTAAATTTGTCCAATGCCGTCTATGAACTTCAGTTCAATATACGATACTATCTTTAGACTTTTAATTTTTTTTTGCGACTGGTCATGAACTCTCAATGCATATTCAATATAGCCCATAGACTATATAAAAAATGTATAATGTTGTGTTTCCACTCATTCAAGTTCGGGAACAAACATGAAATGTCCTCATTACCATCTATGAACTAAATTGAATAAAAACTCCATTGAATAAAAATTAAAATTTCAGACATCACATTACATATCATACTAAAATTGAAGGATCAAATCAAAACAAATAAAAATATCAAGAGATAATATTACACATCAAGTTAAACTTAAAAGACCGTTTGCGCTATTTATCCGGATCGAAATCACGTTTTTCCCTCAGGTGGGGGGAGCCCGAATTCAATGATTTGTCTTAACTCCGAACTGGAAAGAGTGGTTGGGGGTGTCACAATTACCGAAGAAGAGTCCCCCGAAATTCCGTCCGTCGCTAGCCCCCGAATCTCGTCTCGACGCGCTCCCCATCCATCCGTCATCATCTTTAGCTTTCTCGCTTTCTCGCTTTCTTTCTCGCTCTCTCCACTGTCTCCCCCTGGCAACTTTCTCATCCCTCGCTTTCCCACTCTGCAATCTCTCGCCCTTTTTCGCCATCCATCTCTGGATTTTCTGCAACACTCCCCCCAATAATAGCCAAGCAGAGGAGAAGAAGAAGAAGAAGAAGAAGCAGAAGCAGAGCAGAAGCAGTGAAAGAGAGAGAGAGAGAGAGAGAGAGAGAGAGTGAGCAGGAGGAGCTATGTTCTCTCTCTTCTCGAGCTCCCTCTTCTTCGCCGTCCTCCTTCTCCTACTCCTCCCCGCTTCCGTTTCCGCTGCTGCCGCTCCATATCCATACGGCAATGTGTCGTTCCACATAGACTGCGGCGGCCACGCCCCCGCCGTCGACTCCTTCAACACCACGTGGCTCCCCGACCGCTTCTTCACCGGCGGGGCGGCCGCCGTCGTCTCCGAGCCCCTCCATTTCCGGCAGCCCCAGGAGAAGACCCTCCGCTACTTCCCCCTATCCGCCGGCAAGAAGAACTGCTACGTCATCCCCGGCCTCCCCCCCGGCCGCTACTACCTCCGCACCTTCACCGTCTACGACAACTACGACGGCAAGTCCCACTCCCCGAGCTTCGACGCCTCCGTCGAGGGCACCCTCGTCTTCAGCTGGCGCTCCCCCTGGGCCCCCGGCCTCGCCCGCGACGGCGCCTACTCCGATCTCTTCGCCTTCGTCCGCGACGGCGAGGCCGACGTCTGCTTCTACAGCATTGCCACCGACCCCCCGGTGGTCGGATCTCTGTCGCTCGTCCAAGTCGATCCGTTGTCTTACGATTCGGCGTCCATTGGTAGTAATTTCATACTGGTCAACTACGGGAGACTGGACTGTGGCTCCCGTCAATGGGGGCCGGGTTTCAGCGACGACGACGACTACTTCGGCCGGTCTTGGCAGTCGGATTACAACTCCCGGACCGCCAACACGCGTAAAATCATCGATGCCATCTCGACCGCGAGCAGCATCACGGGGACCAATCAGCAACCTAATTATTTCCCTTTGAAATTGTACCAGACTGCGGTGACAGCGGGTCAAATGGGGGCCCTGGAGTATGAATTGGATGTGGACGCTAAGCTGGATTACTTGTTGTGGTTCCACTTCGCGGAGATCGATCCGGGAGTGAACAAGGCAGGCCAGAGGGTGTTTGATGTCCTGGTGAATGGAGCGAACGCGACCAGGATCGATATCTATAAGGAGGTGGGACGATTCGCGGCTTTCGATTGGCATTATACCGTAAAGAATTTGAGCAGCACTGTTTTGAATGTGAAACTGGTGCCTGTTGTCGGTGCCCCATTGCTTAGCGGAATTGAGAACTATGCGCTGGTCCCTGCCGATCTCGCTACTGATCCTCAGCAAGGTATGCACTTGGCAGTAAATTGATGATGATTTTGGCCGGTGTATATGGTTTTGACTTTTCTTGTTGGGTAGATTATGTGTCAGTCAAAAGAATACTTTGACCAAATCATTCTTCTCATTCTTCTTCTTCTTCTTCTTCTAATTTTGAATTTTTTTTTTGGGCGGTGTAATTAAAAGTAGAAAACTTGCCGGATATATCTGAATTTGGAACCGGAATTTGGGCATTTGCACATATGGGCATTTGAGTGGATCTTTAGTTGGCGACTGTTGGAAATGCAGTTTTAATCCGTTCTCTCTTCAGAGAGTTCATTTCAACTACTCATGTCAAATAAAGAATGCTTGAGTGTATAGTTTAAAGGAAATATCAAAATACTTGTCTTTTCCTTGTGAACGATCCATGTTTGTGGCAATGAAATACTACTGTTCCTCCCCAAGTGAAATATGATACAAGAGATACCTTGCTTATGTATCCATACGAAATACATTTAGAGTGAATTGTCAACATTTGACTCAAAATATAACTTGTCCCTTTGAAGTTGAAGCACATGATCTTTCAGATATTCTTTTTGTATAAAGGTCTCTACATGGCCAAATGGAATATTTCTGGTATCAATGCCTGCTTCTCAATTTTCTCTTCTATTGGAAGATGGGAACTCTTAAATGGTTGTCCTATGCATTGACACTCTGGGAGTAACTTTAATCTCTTGCAATCAGATGGTAATGATAACGTTTGAGGAGAGATTATTGAAAAGACTTCTTTATTATTGTCAGTGATTGCTATGAGATCATTGAAGGAGTCGCTTCGTGTTCCTGATAGAATGGGTTGGAATGGCGATCCTTGTGCTCCTACAAATTGGGATGCTTGGGAGGGAGTGACATGCCATACCAACAAGGACAAAACTGCCCTTGTGATATATCAGATGTAAGCAATGTTTATCATCTGCTTTACTTGAAACTCTTAGGAATTTAGACAATGAAGATAGCTACAGAATGGCTTCAAGCTGTAGTTGTTGCTTCTTTTGCTGTTACACTGCATCATGTAGATCGGTATTTAATTTACTCAAATATGGATCATCTTCCTTAAGAATAGCATGGAATCTAGAATTCTGGAACTAGGATATATTTGGTGGTCTGTATTGTACTTCGGAAAAAGCAGGTTTGACATTAGGGATTAGGGCCAGAACAGGGTAACCTTGGACCATGAGATTATAGAAATAATTTTGTTAATAGTTCATACGCAGAAGTATAGATGTCTCTCTCTTTATTCCTTTGCAAGCATCTCACACTCTGCGTATGTGTGTGTGTGACGCGCGCGCGCGCGTGTCTCTCTCTCTCTCGCTCTCTCTCTCTCTCTCAACGCAAATTAATTTTGGTTCTTCCCATTGAGCTTTAACAATGTAAAGATACATGCACCTTTCAGAGATCTTGGAAGTCAAGGCTTGAAGGGCTTTATAAGTGAACAAATTGTTCTCCTGTCAAACTTGGTTAGCCTGTAAGTATCAGCCATCAACTCTGTGCTTTCATGGTTCCACGATTACTACTGTTACATTACGTCAGAGAATAATGCTTCAAATATGGTCCTTTTTTGTTATTCTGTTTTTTGATGTGTTTTTAATAAGCCATTAGTTCTCTTCAGCTCATTTCCATCCTCTTAACACTTTCAAGAGGAAGGGAATTGGTTGCTAAGGCTACTAAACTAATGTCTGGAAAAAATCATCTGTTATGTAGACATCATCATCTCCTTTCAACATGACTTGGTTGGCAAAAATCATTGCCCACCTACAGGATCCACATTAAGTTATGTCTGTCTACTTCTGAGAGAGATTTGGAGCATCATGATGAAGAGATATTACAGATTCTTGTCATTATCAAAACTTTCAATTTACCCATTTTTTAAAAAAAAATAAATAAGCAACAAGAGTATTACTGACCAATGCATGTCTTGCATCCTAATTTTGCCCCTCACTAGCGATAATTCTCACATCACTGGAAGTCTCAGGCAAGAAGCTAGTACTGACAAGTGCATGAGGAATGCTTTTGGTTTGCAAACATGTTAAAATGTGCACTTACAAGTTATTTCTTTTTCCTTTTTATTTCATGTTATGGCACAGCCACCAGCCATTTGGTTGTCATCAAAGCCTTCCTGCTTTTGTTGTAATCTTGGGGTTCGTGTTTTCATAGTCTTACCAATCTGAAGTGTCGTTCAGGAGCATTCTCTATAGAGAGAAGCAGAAAATGTTTTTCATCTTGTACCTACAAAATCAGAATATTAAACTACACCCAGATCTCAATTTTTCATCTTTATATTTAATTGGTCTACTTCTCCTTTTCCTTTTCAGAGAAGGGACTGTGCTGGCATTCTCTAAAGGACATACTGATGATTTTTCTTACTGACTGCAGGAATTTAAGTTCCAATTCTTTAGGGGGTAGTCTTCCATCTGGGCTTGGTCAAAAATCTCTTGTACGACTGTAAGTATTTGAAGCTTGGTTAGTTTACTATGCTGGTATTTTAATCATAACTGCCAAAAGTTTTTTAAAATTCGTGAGTTTAATATTATTGCATCAAATGCATTTATATTGTTGCTTTTATTTGTACATCGTTGTGGTTGTTAAAATTGCATGCTGCTCTTACTTGAGAAGGATTCTTTCCCCTGAGACACATTGTGGTAAGAGCCCTGCTGCAAAAATCACGTGAATAGTGAAGAGCTACATGTTGTAGATTTTATGTGAAAAATATTAATCAAGGGTCCCACTAAGAATTCTGTGCTCTCATTGTCTACCATTTTCAACATAGGAACAGCTAGAAAAAATCTGGGTGGAGGGGTTGGCATAAGTAGGGGTTGTGAAGAAAAATATATCATCTTTCACATAAAGCACAAAAGTACGCTACCGGCACTGACTGAAAAGAAAGGGAGAAGGGGGGGGTTGTGGTGCTAAAAGAGAAGAATGGGGGCAACATCATCTGCTTGAGGATTTCCTATCTCTGGTGGAAGTTATGTAGATTATATATCACTCAGCCATTATGGTAGGATTGTCCAATTGCAGGACATATAGATTTTCCCAATAAGTGCTCAAATCTGACACACTGGAGATGGAACCTATTCGACTCTCTTTAAGTTCTAATTACTTCAGAAATATGAGCGAGGTTTCAATATATTGCAATTATATATATTAATGATATTATGGGATATGAAATCATCCAGCTGTTCATTTCATTGGGGAATTGGATTCCTTAGATGCGTTGGGTGTTTTCAATTCTCTGTGTCTGCCAGATACTTATGCGTCCCTTTTGTCGACAGACGATTAAAAGTTCAGGGTAGACCCCCTGTTCTTTGTTGCATTAGTGTAGATACTTAGGCTTGCACATGCGTAGTGTACTATTCTCAGTAGACATTTCATGATTGGTGATTGTATCTTCCCTGAAAATGCAGGTATGATTGATTTAGTTAATCTTAACTTAGGAAAAAAAATAACTGACAACAGAAAAGTTCAGTATAAATAGTAAGTTCCGAGGCTGCCATCTAGGCAGTGCATCTCCAATGGAATGTCACCTAAGATTAGGCAAAAATTAACTTATTATGTACGAGTCATCTTAAGGTTTGATTGAGTCTCAGTTCATAAAACCACTCGGAGTGCTCTTGTGATTTTATTTTGAGTATGTCAACCATATCCTTTTTATCATTCCCATTTGGTGGGTTTGGGTATGCATGAGGCCCAAAGATCGGCAATGCAATGGCTATCTGTATAATTTTTTCTGAGCCTGCATCTGTAGCATTGGGGTCACATTCCTCACCATTTCTTTTTTTTTTTGTTGTTGTTTTCTTTTCGTTTTTTGTAATCCACGTGGATGTTCTTTCTTCCTTGATATCATTTCTTTCTATAAGTGTGCATGGATACTATACATCTTCAAAAGCAGCTTACCTGCTGCAAAGACTGTTGAGCAAACATACTTATCTTTTTTTAATTGCATTTTGCAGGGACTTATCCAATAATCAATTAGTGGGTTCCATTCCAGATAGTCTAGCAGCTTCAAACCTGCAGCTTGTGTAAGTGTTTTCCCTATGTTTAGTGCTGGTAAAAGTTAAGCATTGTTTCATTATTTATAACATAAAGGGTGGATGCAACAATGCTAATTAGCATATGAAAAATGATAGATGTTGCAATCTATCTAGTGAGTGTTTTCCCTTTGTTTAGTCCTGGTAAAAGTTAAGCGTTGTTTTTTTTTTTTTTTTTTTTTTTTTTGTAATATAAAGAGTGGATGTGACAATGCTAATTAGCATATGAAAAATGTTGGATGTTGCAATCTACCTAGTGGTACGGAATAAGTATTGTTCATGTAGGCCTAGAAGAGGTCCTATTGATGCACTTCTCTTTCCTCCTTTTGCCTATTTGAAATGATAAATGACTTTAGTTAATTAAATGTATTGTCTTCTTGTCCATATGGTGAAAAGGCGTGACTTAGTTGTTGAAGTTGAATAGTAGGAGGATAGAGTCAACAGCACAATAGAGGACAGGTGATTTTAGAAATCATGGACTCAAAAGTACCAATTTGGAGAAAAGCACCTAGACTAAATTATTTCTGCAAGGACCCCGACAATTTTATCATCTCTAGTGGAAATTACACTTACATGAGGTTGATTGATTTTCTCCAAAGTGCGGGATATGATATATCCCTGAATTTTGTGCATCCTTGCTGCTGCTCTTGACCATTGCTTGAAAGTTGTTATGTTGTGAAGATGTTAAGGAAGCAAGTGGATGATTTTAAGAATCTGCAACTGCCTCATCACAATTCTTTTTTTCTTTGATGTTCCAGATTATTGAATGGTAACCAACTGGAGGGAAGAGTACCGGAAGAAGTCTACTCAATTGGTGTTCATGGTGGAGAAATAGAGTATGTTAACATAAAATTTGTTTTTTGCACATTATGTTCTTACTATCTCTTTCCATGAAGTCCTGTTGGAAAAATTTGTCATTTCCATGGCTTAACACAACTTAATGTGCATTCGGAGATGTAACAAATAGTTTCATAACAAGTGTCTAGAGTCATAATTCATGTTCTGGGTCTGGAAAATGTATAATTTCCATAGTTTTCTGAATTGATGCATTCTTTATGCCTTTTTTTTTGGTTCTCTAATATACTATCCTACTTTATGAGTCGGATAACTCTCTAACCTTATTCTCTGTTGTACAGCCTCTATGGTAACAAAGGCTTGTGTGGTGTACCTTCTTTGCCTGCATGTCCTCTATTTTGGGAACATGGCGGCTTGTCCACTGGTGGTAAAATTGCCATAGCCATATCGTGTCTTGTTGTACTCTCTGTACTGCTTTTGGTGGTTTACATATGCTGCATAAGAAGGGGGAGGCATGATTATGACTTTGCGCTACCTCATGAATTGATGGGTAAGTTTATGTTAGAAACCACTGTTTTATCCTTGTACATATTTTCTCTTTTGCACCCTATGTTCTGCATGTTCGACCTAACCATTTTCTGAGGAGAGAAAGCTGCGACTGCTTGATATGCCTAACTCTGTCTTATTAATCCAATTTATCCTTACACTTAGCACATTGTGCATGATACTCCAAATACGCTGAGGGACATATGATGGCTGCAGCTTCTTGCATAGCATTTCTGATTATGGTTATCCCATTATACGTATTTCTCTGAGGATGTCAAAACTTCTTATTTTTTGAGAATCACTATAAAGTGTGAAGCTTAGTTCTTCCAGGCTCAAACTGAAATGTTCAGTCGACCCAAAATAAAATTAGTTGTGGATAGTTTTATGGTGTTTATTGCATGATTCCCTGCTTTCAAGGAACTTGACCTGTATATATTTCGACTTACTTCTTGCTGTTGGATAGCATTATGATACTATGGTAGTTTTGGCCAGGAAATTGCTAATTCAATTGCTTTTTAAATCTAATAGATGCAAAAAAAAAAAAATTAATGAAAAAATGCTTCCATCATCATTTCCATTGACTGCATATCAACATTTTTTTTTTTTTGGGTTGAAACTCCTTACCAACATTAGCCACCTTAGTTTCACAGATTAATCAATTATAGCAATGTGATGATAAAGAGAAGGTGAATGAGGTGTTGACCAACTAAGATTTAAGAGATAATGTCCTTCTCTAGTCGAAGTAGTAAAACTTTCATAGGCTAGGGCCCCTTACCTTAATTATGTCCCTGCTAATTGGTTGAGTGTCAAATCCAAGAGTTAATTAAAGTTACAGCATTGTTGAAGGTGTTCAAGTTAATCACTATGGTCATCTACCGATAATATGTCTGTACATGTACTAATTTTAGTTCTTTCCTTTCTCTATTTACTCAAGAAATTTCAATCTCTTTCTCGTGAAAGAGAAAGGAAATTCACTGGTCAGTTGATTCTCAGTTACTGAGACAATTTTGGAGGCATAGGTCCAGACTCCAGTGATAGGTAGATTATATCATATATGATCGCTTATGACGTACCTCTTTCAGTTCAGTTCGAGTTCTGCTCCTCAAAAACACGGTTAACATAGTCTTTGACATTGGGTCAGTCGCTTGGAATGGTCTCTTGCATTCTTTTGATGAGATTCAGTTTGCACAATACACTTCACAGTAGTAGCTCTGCATCTTGCATGTCATTACTGACCTTTTAGCTTGTGGGTAGGAAATCTTGTTTCTTCTCTCATCTCTTGTTTGTTAGACAATGTTCTTTCCTGTAATTGGAGATGAAGCAAGTGTAGCTAACTGCTTTTGTTTGTGTAAATCCATACATTAAGTCCTAAGAGCATGTAGTTATGCCTCTTTCAAAGTCCAAAAGGCCTACTTTATGATATGCACGTTATCTATATCATGCCTGGTTGTTAAGGTGATCTTGCTCTGTTGTGAATCTTGGTATTTTTCACCGCTCATAAAAATCTGTACAACTGTTGGAACTGTATGTTTTGACAGTCATTTTACTGGTCACGGCTGCTTAATCAATAAGTTAAATCAGTTTTCCTTAACTACACTGCATTGCTAATTAGTTGATGTAGATGCTTCAATTTCTGCAAGTCTTCTATTAATGCAAGTTTATCGTGATTCATCAAGTCTTCCATTAATGCATGTTTGTTGCGGTTCATCCTTCTACAGCACTCTCCGCGAAGAGAAACCGGTATCAGAGACAAAAGTCGCTAATGGTCCTAGAGATGGAAAGCCAACATGCTAAAATACTGCCATCAAATTTAAGTCCCCGTTGACAGCCTCCAGTAGTGAGAACATCAATTTTGACAGTATTTTTACCACAAAGGAGCATAAATGGACCTCGTCTGGTTATATAAATTTGATCAAAAGAGATGCAAGTGGCAGCAGCACCTATAGCAAGGTTGACTTGTAGGTCTGAGTTTGGCTTCTTCCAGACAATTTGCCTCTTCAATTGGGTCACAAGAATGCACTGAATCATTGATGGAATATAGCTACATTGTATCATACCGCGATTCTGACATAAGATGAGTACTTGCTGTGAATTGACAGTTCAAGTTATGTAAATGGCGTCACTCATTCGTGCCAAGTGGTCCTGTTACATCACATCAGTACTCAGTCTATGATTAGTTTCTGGCTGTTTCGCCCTGTACAATGGGCTCTTTGGCTGAATAACAAGGGCTGGTCCATCTTTGGTGTACTCGTGTGAAAATTTGGTTCTGTTTTTTTCTGTACAGTAGGTTCATTCCTCCTACTCTTCTGTAATCAGAGAATCCTCTAGTTTTGGAGTTTCTGCCCAAGCAAATTTTTGCTCAGTATGGTGGATCTTGGGGAATTATTTCCTTGTACACAAGACCACGATAGCATTGTGTAGTTCACCGCGCTGTCTTTCTTCCAACTGGCAAAACATGGCATTTCGATCACTACACGAAGTAAATGCTTCATGTTAATACGGTTTACTGCCCCAGATCGCTGCACATTGAAATCTTGTGTGGATTCAAACCTAATTTCTCACAAGGTTTTGAAGGTTCGGTTCTCTACAGCCACATTCAAGCAAAAATCCGCGACAACCAACTAGTCATCATTGCTCTTCAGTCATTGATTTGTAACATAATATAATTTCAGAATAGAAAGAAAGTATCTCATGCATTGACCATAATGTGTCTTAACGTGTTCTCTTCTGGGAAAGTTCACTAAATTTCTCGGGGCAAACGAATATCCACGACCGACCTGAATTTAGGCCTGGCTACTACTTTCATCCCCAGATGGCTATGATCTTTTGCTTGACTTTGAAATTTAAACTTGTCAAAGCTCAGACCCAATTGAATTCCACCTCCCACCGCCCCCATTGACATTTGCGAAGCATTCAATGAGACCCAAGTGAAATTATATTTATTCATCGCTGGAGACTTTTGACAAAATTTGCAAGGTCAAACGCTTGCAGGGAAGATCAGGCGGCTCATTTGTCACAGCCTGGATTCTTTGTCTGGCTACGTTAGACTAATATTTCACCGAAAACTTAAAAGAAAGGTTAGCCCGTATTCAAATGTTGTTGCAGAGGGGCTAAAGCATGTAACATATGACTGAAGGAATCTGTCTGATCGTTTCACGTAGATCCTGCCATAATTGTCGAAATTGTCTTTTTCGGGGTTCGTATTCCAGTTGGGGGTTATCTAACCAAGAAACGTGGACCTATTTTATAAGTGCCACGACCCACTTCCAGCAACTTGTCCCCTTCAATCGTGGTCGTCGATTCTTGACTGGTTCTTGGCTATCTATAATTTAAAAAAAAAAAAAAAAGATGGGAAAAGGATGATATTTCCTCACCAAGTCTTCCTGTCCTGCTGATAATATTTTTTGGGTAGCAGGAAAAATAAGGACGTGTTCAACGAGCGCCCAGCTTAGACGTCAAGTCTCTTGTCCTATTGATTTATGTTGTTTGTTCCATATATGTCAACTTGCTCACAGAGAGAGACAGAAAGAGAGAGAGAGAGAAGAGAGAGTGACGCCGATGTATATAGTGTTAAGATGCTTTCAAAGAAAACGATTAAGGCATGTAAAGTATCTAAGACAAATGCTACTGGGGCGCACCAATGAGAGCCGAGTTCAAAGCCTTTCCGATAACCAGTAAAGCCGGAGTTTAGTGTTTTCTAATGCAAGTGTCACGTACTATACGACTTTTTTCCCCCATGTGGGCGATGGAATAATCTTTGTTTTTACACGTAAGTGATGACACAACTCAATGACTTCAAGAGGCAAAGCTGCAATAAAGTACTCGGCCCTTAACTGTACTCTAAAGGCCTCCCTCCCTCCCTCCCTCCCTCTCCATTTTAAGTGGGGATCATCTTGAATATCCCCTTTTGACCAGACGCAACCTCATCTTTCGTGGATTGCTGAGGACGCATCGCTAGAATAATCGCTCCCCGTCGTCGCACGCCATACCATAACGGTGCGAAGCATGCATGAAAACGCGTCCTCCTTGCCCCATCTTCTGAGTCTAAATGATTTAGAAAAGAGCTGTAACGTTTGAAAAACCAAGTGCAGCCACGTGGTCGTTCCGGATACTTCCAAAGTTTAACCTGAGAAAACCGATATCTTTGCCATTAAGATAATCAGCTTCCCGATAGTGTCAAGTTGTGTGAATGCGTAGCTGCTTCCCGTTTCCATCTGTTAGTCAATTGTTCTCTGAGAAGGACCGGATTCAGGAGTTGATCTCTTGATGGTTAAATTATACAAGTGTGTGTATGTATAAGTACATGCATGTAGCTAGCAGATGCTTTCTGATCAGGCAGGCGTACATGTGCGTATCCCGTGGGCCATTAGGTTATATTTTTCTAATGATCATCATATTCCCCTTCCGTATGAAGAAAGGAAGACCATGCTTGTCCTAGTCATAAATAGGGTAAACCTAAACCAGCAACTGATTCTTTTGGACCATGTTCCCCTCGAATTCCAAGATACAGGTCGCGCTAGAACTTTTCCTTGTTTCTCTACAGCAGATCCTTTGGTTTTTAGCTGACCATAATAAGAAAAAACCAACCCGTCTTCTCCAAACCATCAATTCATTCGCCAAACCCTAAAAGTATTGTTTAGTTAGGTCTTGTGAATAACTATGGTCAAGTTACGGAAAAGGGTCAACTTCAGATGATACACTTCAAATTGCAATCTTCCAGTCTCTTCGAGATTAAAGGCGTGGATACATTCAAAGCCATTTGCTCTCATGGTAGGGCTACATCTCGTACTGAACTTCCACGCCTCGGTCGTCCCATGTGCATGGCCTTTTCCTTATGATTGCTCCACCGAAGCATCGCGAACGTGTCCACTTCTACTTTTCTGCGTTGGAAATACGGTAATCTCACCATCATCCATCGTACGTAAAGTAAAAAGGACGAGAACACAGACATTTGATGGACAAATACGACAGTGTGTACATAAACATCCGGTCAAAGACTAAACATGCAGCTGAGAACATCAGAGATCTACGACCGCAGCGGACCAGAAGATGTCTGCACCACCAGGAGACCGCCACCGCCACCGCCCAATCGGCCCCTCCCCATCCCATCCTTTCCATGAAACTAGAGATCTGACATCTAATCATTCTTTAAGAAAATCAAGGCACACCCTGCTCTGCCTTCCTCACACTTTAGTTTGACTTTTCTTCCACCGATGCTGCCAAAAGGAGCCCAAAGCCAAAACCAAAACTCCTCCTCCCTGGTCATATCATGATGTCGTTCATCATAGGAGGACCTCACATTTCAAACTTCCAGCGTGTCGAGCGAGAAAAAGGAGGAGAAGAAACGCGTAATGCGGAGTGCAATCCACGGTTTCGTTCAATTCATAGGACATGCCAAAAGCCTTAAAAAAACAAAAACAGAGGAATCTAATCAAGCCAAAAAATAGAAAAAAGAGGTACCTTCATTTTATTTTTTTATAAATGTACACATAAAATATATGGTGCGCAAAACAAATGGGCATTTTGTTGACTTGATTGACCTCGATAGTTGCATAAAGTCTCCTCCTCCCTCCATTACCATCCCCCCACTTGGACCCCCCCTATTATTTACAGAAAATTCCACGTAGGAATAGTATAGATGGGCATATGTTACGTGACCATGCACTTGCCATTTTATATCTCGATATAATTCATAAAATAAACCGTAAGTTTGGCAAGTAGCATCTGATGTGAACAGTAGCCGATTACGATTTGACCTGGAAAAGATAAGAATCGAGGCTTATCTGCTACACTGAAAATTAAAATCCATAGGGAAAAAATAATTAATCTGGGGCCTCATTATTTGACTTTGTAACGCGGCGTTTTATGGGAGCCCTGTCGGCAACATATTCCTCCCCCAAGAGTACAAGAAATTAGGGTTCGTCCTTTTAAAATCCCAAGTTGAATATTGGCTCAATAAAGTAGTACATCCCCTCGATGCTACACGTAATATTACTATTATTTCGACCGTGTTAGGATTTGCAAATATCTCTGTATGTCTTTTTCGAATTTCACAGAAGATCTTTTCATGTGGGTCAGGTCCAAATAGGATGTTTTCAATACTTTTAATAAGTCCAACGCATCAAATTAATCTTAAGAGATCCTAATTTAACGAGACTTCAAATTTGGTTGCTCGATTTTCAAACAAGGTAGTTTTATTGTTTGACTAACCTAATCGATGCTCTCGATTGCTTGAACTCAAATCAGGCGACGCTATAATTAGTGAGGGCCTTATTGGCCGAAACAAATCTGAAGATTAATTCCGAAATGATCGACTTTTTAATGATCACGCCGTTCTCATTTCTATATGCTTTTGATGCTACAACGAGTGGTCGACGCATGGTGGATGCGGGTTAGGATAAATATCTATCTATATATATATATATTCGTATACGCGATTTTTAAACCGGGTCTTGATTATTTCTGTTGGCCGACGTGTAATTGGGAGAAAACTCAACCAAAGCGGATTCGATGGTTATCGAGGACAACGTTTGCTGCACGAAAACCGGCGACCGGGTCAAAGTAAACTCGACCCGTGGGATGGGACTCAATTTTTGGTGGCGGGCCCCACCCCTGAGAATGGGAGAGGACCTGCGATGCTGACGTGGACGGAGAATTTATTTTTTAAAAAAATTTTTGGGGTGGAAAAAAGGGGAGAGAGAAATAATTGCGCCTTATCTCTTCAAGTGAAAGACACGATCTGTCAGCCAAGCCAATGGGATGAGCTCTGTGGGATACAGGGAGGTTGTGGTGGCCCACCATTTATGACGTCATCATCACCTCCTATCGAATTCTTTTGGCTTGCTTAGAGTCGACAATTGCGACTTCAATTAGTTTCGACTCGCCCTAGAGATTCGATGCTTTAGTTGAGATTACGCAGCTTGATCCGATTTTTGGCATTTCTTTTTTGGGTAGGGAGATGGTAATTGATTAATCGCTATACACGGATGATCTCACGGAAACGAAATAGACCTAACTTTTGACATATAATATATGGGCGAGCATCTTAACACGCTCCTAAGTCCATCCTCAAAAATCGAGTGCCCAATGATTCATTCAAAAAATACACGGATGCTATTCAAACATCGAGCGAGTGTTTTCGGTAACTTCTTATCCCTCTCTCGGCAGAAAATTAACATACGTCTCTCCATGCTCGGGGAAAGGACATGGAACTCTCGTCACTTCTTCCACTTTTGTCACCATGCCTCTATTTTCTAGAGATACATGTTGGCATCCTATGCCTAAACCCATCAACGAAAACGGCCAAATTTACCCCCATCAATTCATGATTTACCTACACGCCATATATTTCTGTACTATCCATCATGACTCGCAGCCATTCCCCGATTTGACCGCAGTCTATGCCACCACCGTCGATGATGTCGACCCCCCTCCCTCTCATCTGCTCATCACTATCCCCTCGGTCTGAGGTCACGGATGACCTCGCCCGACTCGGTCCAGCGAGGAGGAGGGGACGAGATGGACGGACCAGGACCGAGAGGCAAGGGTCGACAAGAGCTCAAAGTCGGGTGCCCGATACCATATCCAATTAACGTCGCGTACAGCACAATCCGGCATTAATTGCTAGGGATGGCACCGAGGTCTCGGACCCTATATTCCATAGTGAGCTAAGTCAAGTCTCTCCCGTGAGAGACATAACCTTTTGAAACATACCGAAAACAACAACCGAAAGCAAACCCTAGGAGAAGAACAGTCCTTTGAGAAAATTTGCCCCGGACGTCGACTTTACTTTGTTTCTCCGTGAGGTCCACAAATGGACGAATCCACAATTTCAACTCCGTCGGTGGGCCGATGCTAGATGGAAAACACTCGCCATTCCGACCAAGTCCTCGAGATCGATTGATTTTGACTCCGTCTTAGTGCTGAAAGATTGTGCTATGAAAGTTCAGTGGCGAATAATACTAAGATGACCTCCACGAAGTCGTCCTTCGCACCAGCCAACCACCGATTGGATTCTCGAGTTCGTTCTCGAGGTCAAATTTCTCCTACGGACATCTATAATTTCGTAGGTCAACCGATGGCGTCGGTCCGGGGAAGTTCATCCCGACTAGTCAACTCAAGGAGCTATTCAAGCCAAGCAGGAAGCATTCGACCCATTAATTTTTTACTTTCACGGACGCTAAGTCCAGGTTGTAATATTTCCCCTTGAACTCAGGATCAAAATCATGTTTGTTCATGACACCACGACATGCCGTTTCAAATTATTTTATAATTAAAAATCACATCAATTAATACATGAATGAATTAATGAACACAACGGCTTAAATGACGGATCTGATAGTCGTGGGCGAGGTGCGATCGATTATGAAGTTTCGAGCACTGATGCCACCGTTAGCAAAGAAGAAAATTACAAGTAGCTAGTCTGTTACTAAACTAATCACTTGAAAGTCTCGGTGGTGAGGCGACCACGTAGTTTGACCCGAAAGTCTGGGTCTCTCTGTCCACGTCGGCATGACATGGATTAAGCAAGCAGTCAATCAGTCGGCTCCGCTTGTTTGTCGATTTCTGAGCTAGTCTTTTTTTCTTTTATTTTTTTTCCTTTTTAAAATTTGAATTTTTTTTTTTTTTTAATAATTATATTTTTGTGCATGGTTTATTGTGCGTGCAAGTAGCGTGATTGGCGTGTGAACAGATTAATGCGTGTGGTCGACGTCTTGACCCAAGCAGAAAGTTCCAAAAAACATAAATAATTTTGGCGCATTTCCTTCTTTCTCTTTCCCCAGAATAGTAATATTTTTTTTTCGAGAAGCAGAAGATATAATAAAGAAAAAAGAGCTACACAAACTCAGCAGTGCCTATTATGATGTGGATAGCACTAGATATAATTCTTTAGACCATGGCTCTCTTCTTCTTTTTTCCGACCCTTCATGGATTTTTTTTTCTAAGGATGAAAATTAAGAAAATAATATTCTTGAGGATTGATCCTAAAAACCGACGCACCTTGGATTAACCGGTAATTTCCATGCCATGCAATGAAAATCGAAAAATTGTGTATTTCCTCTTTTATTTTTCATTGGAGGAAGCGTTTTCCATCTTTCGAATAATCATATGATTGTCGGGTTACAGATATGGTCATTATCCAACTTCTCTCGAGGAGAAGATAGTGGTCGTTTCCTAGGCGGTGACAGCGACACCGGAGTGAAAGAAGGAGAAGTTCGTGGTTGTTTCCTTGGTAGCACGGGAGATAAACGATAGGGAAGGAGGGAGGGAGAGAAAGTTAGGGCAGTTTATACTTTCATTCCTCACTTCTTTTCTTTTGTGGTGACGTCAACATCTGCATTAAGTTTCGTCGTCAAAGTTAACTGTACCGTCGTCTACGTTAGCATTTCCCTATATGTTCTGGCAGGAGAAGACTAATTTGTCCTGAATTTGGTACCAAAAAATAGTACGAGGACCACGGTTGTAATGAGTAAAAAGTACGAGGGTCAAAAATGAATTTTGTTGACAGTACAAGGACCATTTTTTTCTTTCTTGGGTGGCGGCGGCTTGATGGCAATATTTATTATAGAGCATGTATATGTTGATGACGACGACTTTAATATATCAAAAGTAGTTGAACTTGGTGTCATCGATCATCCAACCGCAAAATGCTTAATGTTGATCCTCTCATCATCTCTCCCACCTATAAAAAAAATATCTCAAAAGGGTCCATAGTTAGGTATGGCCGAGATCATCATATAGCCAAAAATGGATGGTCTCGAAAATTCGAAACTTTTAAAGCTCATGAGCAACTCACATCACGAAATTTCACATCGCACCTAATCAACATAACACATTTTAAACACGCAGTCATGTTTATACCATCAATTTAATCACATAAATCCTTAATCAAGCTCGCAATCTTGTCAATCCCTTTTCATTGGCCACATTAGTTGAAATCTCGTGGACCCTCTCGACCTAAGATTCGATTTTTTTCAATAGGGCGCGATGCCCCCGATTGGAGCGGAAGAGCGGGTGGTGTCGATGGCAGTTGGAACAGCAGCAGCAGCAGAAGCAGCACGGGTCGTCGGTGGACATCGAGGTGGCGGATCCATCAACGGGTCAGTATCAAATGTCATTTCCAACCAAAGAGAGAGATCGATCGATCGATCCAGCCTAAGAGGTGGAAAAGTGGCACATGTGTCGCGCGATATCATTGTTTATTAACCCCACGAACGATGAAACCACGCGTTTCGATATCATGCGGCAACAGCAAAAAGGAAACGATACGCACGAACATCGCTATCCCCCGAAGCTCGTGGTCCGATTCCCTCGTCCGCCATTGGCCGCCAGATATCTGTCGCCAATTCGGATTTATCCCCATAAACAATCCTCCTATCGAGCATCGCGAATGACCATTTGGCGTTTTATAAAAACTCTCGCACGGGAATTCCTCCCCTCTTTGTTTTTTCCCTTCGGGGTCCTCTACATGACGCGCGCACGAACTCGGGGAGATGCTAGAAAGCGAAAAAGAGCACCGGTGGCGCGCTTATTAAATTGGCGAGCGAGAGGCGAAAGCGGGATTGAGGAAAGAGTATGATTATTCTTTCGGCGATGATATCCAAAAGATAAGGATGCATGAGTTAAGCATTCGCCATCGCCAACTCAGGAGATAAAACCCACCACCACGACATAGATCGGACCAATAGCGAAGGCCGGAATTTCCGATAGGCCATCATTAAGAATTCGTGTGGGTGAAGGAGATGATGGCAGATTAGAAGCTAAAGTGCACCGAACAGTGCCCGCCAAAAGCTTTATCTGAATCGACGAGCTTTATCTAGATCAAAAAGGAGCAGCCTCGGCTTTGGATGGTACGTGGTAGTTGGTCACCACACGAATTGAACTCTCTCTCTCTCTCTTTTTTGCCACCCTATTTCCAAATAAAATTCGAGGCGAAGATGAGGAGAGATTATGCTTTAAGATATGCTCGGTAGATTTCATTTGTGCGGACCGATGGCATCACCAAAGATAAGATAAGCTATTCTAATTTTAGTGTGTAAAGAAAATAAAGGAGTGATGAGAAAGATTGTGCATCATACATTGCCACATTTGTGTATCTTGAGGCGAGATCGTACATCTTGCATTGCACCGTGATGTCAAAAGGAGGATGCCTCCTTTTTCTTGTATACCGAGATGACTTTGGGATGATAGATTCTAGATCCACAAATTAGGTCAGGGTAAAATTTGCTCTCCATTTGTCTTAGTAATGGAGAAATCGTGACATGGGTGTACCATGCTTGTACCAAATGAGTTCAGGATTATTAAATGTGGTGGGTTGGCACCGGAGATGACGGTGGTGTACTATGCATGTGCTGAACGAGTTCGTGATTATTAAATGTGGTGGGTCGCACCAAATTTGATGGTCCATATTCATTTTTAGTAGATGTACAAAATTCGCCAAATGATGTCTCAATGATGTTCTAGGGTATCATATGTACAATTTAAATAGACTGAGCATTTATTAGGAGAAAAAACATTAGATTGAGTATAAACCGTCCGTGCTAATATCTTGTATAGTCAAAGTACGTTTGTTCAAAGGAACGAATGCTTTAAAGAGAATGTACAATCGAAAATCAATTAAATCATAAAGCTTTTAAAAAGAATGTACAATCGGAAATCAATATCGACGGTGGCGGCATTTCTTCACCGAGAAATCAGACTCCTCGTGGGGCCTTTGGGATTTGCGATATCAAGGGCAGTATTAACTATAATCGAGAAGCAATACGGGTGCATTTTTGTTGATTCGGCACATGTCTCGAGAGGAGTTTGCAAAATAAGTGAGCTTCACTAGCTGTGGTCATGCGACGTTGGAACCAATTTTTCAGCACCTCGATAAATTGTACATGCTATGATTGTGATCGAGAGGAGCTCAAATGGATCGTTAAGTCGGTAGCTAGTATTGTCCTTTATCCTTTTGCTGATATGGTTTGTGCCCTTTCTGACTAATGAAAAAGTACTACATGCTCTTTCACTCGAGACGCGGGAATCTTAGGAAATAGGGTCGAAAATGGAAGTAATTCATAAGCAGCGATCTCTGCCATTTATTTTATGATCATGGATAACTACCTACTCTCTTGCCAATCATTGCATTAATAACACGGCATCAAAAGTCATAATATGCACAAGAAAATTGTTTTGGTCACGCTCTAAAGATGGGGAACCTTTTATTTCATTCTCGTGATCACTATTTCCAAAAGCCAAGAACTTGAGAGTCCTTTCACGTTTTTGAATCCAATCTCTCCCTCCCTCCCTCACTCCTCAATTTGGCTAAAACATATTATCTAGGGATTCATCAAATACCGAATGACATTAAATCATTTGAATAACCTACTCGAGTCTGATCCCTCATTTATCACGATCCTCCTGTCAATCGCTCAGGGTACATCCATCGCAATTTATCCCCCAATAAGTGACGTCTCAATCTGTGGGAACAGTCGATTCTAGGGAACGATAGGTTAGCCCGCGTGCATCCAAACATAGATAGAAATGACACGTTTAAAGAATAAGGAACTAAGTTGACTGTAATAACGACGGCAACAGAAGAAAAAAAAAAATCAATGGTGCCGGTCTGTCATGGGTCCGACATTTACCACTCGGTAGAAGGGAAAGAAAAAGGTGGTGGCGATGTAATTCGGAGAAATTCATTCGGAAAATCAGAACGGGGGAATTAAAGATGAGAGGTCGGCCGGACCCTTTCCGTATCCACGCGACCCCACGCCGTACGACGCCCTCCTGTTTTCCCTCGAGAAACCCACGACGCTGGATGAAGGAAAGAGGAGGAAAGAGAAGAAAGTAATAATCATGTCCTCCTAGGGAAAAAGAAAAGAGAAAAGAAGAAGATGTAATGATGTGTCCAAAACAGTAATTTCATATGGGGAGATGGAGAAGGAGGGGGAGCGGGGATTTGGCAGGTATGGAGAAATTAAATTATAAAAAAAAAAATTAAATATGGGGGAGTGGATAAAGAAAGACGCGTGAAGAATCTATTAGCGGGCCCCGCGGGAGGGGGGGGAGTGGGCAGAGATATCGCGTCGACCCCGGGCACGGGGGGGTGAAAATGGTAATTCCGCCCGCTTACCCACCGTCTCCGGGGGCGCTCGGTTTCCCGTCAACTTTGCACTTGCGGCGTGGGGCCTCCCCCACCTCGGCTTCTTTCTAGACCCCGGGATCGTCCGTACGGAATTCCCCTCCGCCGCCCCGCCCCGGTATAATATCGCCTCGTGCTCTTCTGATTCGTTCGAATAATTTAACGGAAGCTCGACTCCTTCTTCTCTTTTTGTACCTTTGCCATGGCAAAGGGAGGAGAGCAATTCTAGTGGATATTTCGATCGGGGCCTGTCGCCTATATTGTTTCAAGACAACCGTGCTTGAGGGGGATGATCCGTGTCGATTGCATTTTTCAAAGCGGGCATGTCTCTATAGGATAGGATGTGAAAAGGAATTTGCTGAATATGAAATTGAATGGGGACAATTTTACAATGTGTAGGCATGTGATGATTCGACTTTAAAAATGACGTTTGAACATACGGTGGAGATGGGAGCAAATTTCTATCCCCAGTGATCAATTATAGAAATTATGGGACAAGGATCAAAATCGAGGGTTTGTTTTTTCTAGGACTTTAAATATCGACTGCGACTTGAGTCACGACCATATGGATCACGGGTGCAATCCGACAAGAGCCACGGGTGTCGAGCGAATCGAGGAGCATCGACCGGAGCCCATCGCACCGCACATTTTTCTCCTCTTTCCTCTTTCCTCGAGCGACACATTTCGACGTACGAATTCCCTCCCCCTTTCGAGCTATCCACATGAAAAACGAGAATTTCGAACGGAACGCGGGACGGGGCTTAGGGGTCCTTTTCTTTCGTCACTGGGGACACGCGAACGGTGAGCTCCCGTCCCTCTATTGGCTCAGAAAGCGCAGCTCGTCACTTTCCCCTCCCCCCAACTCGGCCTCTTGTGAAATCTCACTTTCGTTCTCGCCGGTCGGGACGAATCCCAGCCCCCGATCCCCGCTGGACGAAATTCACGGGGGCGGGGAAAATCGCGAGGCGAAATAGCACTAATTCCCGAAGATGAGTTCGCGAACAATTATTGCGGCCCCCCTTCGATCGTGGGACGTACCGTGAGGGGACGGAGGGTTCGTGCATGAACGATGTCGATTTGGGCGACGGAACAAGCGAACAAAACAAGCGAGGGAGAGAGAGAGAGAGAGAGAGGGGCGGGGGTGACGATAATGTTTGGAGCAGGTGGGTAATGGGGAGCAAAAGCAGAGAGAGAAAACTAAGGTTCGAACCTGGCCGAAAAAGACAAAAGGTTGGGGGAGGGGGAGTTTGCGAGGGCGAATCGGATGGCGCCAGGTCAGCGTCAGATTTATGGATGCTGGGAGGAGAGAAGGGGGGGGCGTTGCTCCTAGTTGGATGATGAGCCCATCCATCTGTCCTTCGAGTTTATCCATCTGGGAAGGGCGGGACCCGCGACCCATCCAAGTGGATAATCTCTGCTGCTGCAAAGCTACAAGAGCTAGAGAGAGAGAGAGAGAGAGACAGATAGATAGAGGATACCGGTGCGAAAGTAGCGAATACCGCCCTCGGTTCGTGATGCAACTTGCGGGAGGTGGTGGTGATGACGGTGTTGATGGTTTCGGGGAGGGGGGGATCGGGATTGGTGGGGATTGGAGGGGTAGGGGAAGCGACGGTGAATGATGACGGAGCTAAAGATCTTAACGAGAGAATATTATTAGAGTAAGCTATTGGCCGACGGTGAAGCCAAAGGCTATTTTTAACCCACGTAATAAGAAGAGATATATTAGAGAGAGAGAGGCCATGCTGGAGAGCAGCAGCAGCAGCAGCAGCAGCGAAAGGCGTCAAAGCTCAGGAGGGGGGATGCACCTACCAGGAACTCGGCGCAATAGGTCATGTGAACCCCCCATCAACTTGCTGGCTCCCGGGACCCCACCTCCCCTCATACTTCCACCCCTGTTTATCAAAATGCCATTTTCTTTTAAATAAAAGAAACAATGCTCGCCCCTTTCCTGGAATCCTAAATTCTCACGCGCATCCGGAGCACTCGAATCCGATCGGGATTACAAATCCTGTGGGAAAGATTGGCACATCGCGGTTTTGATGAAGAGGGGGATTGGGTTTTAGTTTCAAGGTGCATAGATGGGAATTTGAACATTGAATCGGAATCCACATGATCTTTGCACTCTCTATTAATATTAGAAAGTTGGATACAGCATCAGAATTGCCCTGAGAGAATGTACATGGAGATGTCTGCTTCCATCGGAGGCCTCATGAAAGCTTCTCGGTCGAGCTATGGGGAATTTTATGAAGAGGGTCACAAGCCGGTCGATAGGTTTTAAAATTTGAGTTCACAATTGATAGATGAGCATGTCATTAACTACCTACTTAAGGTAAGTTTCTTTGCTCAAAATGAAATAACCAAAGAGTGTGGAATTATGGAATAACTTGACTTACATTTCAATGAAATGCTAGTCATGTTTACTTTAATGACAATTGACAACAAAAATGATTAGAAAGTAAATATAGGGTCAGTACCGGTTAAGTACGTCAAATTGGTTTACAGGCTGGCTCACGCTGAATGATAAGACATGTTTCAGTTAATAAATTGAATAAACGACAATATATTCAACATTAGGGAAATACTGTTGAATGTCATGCTAATTGTTTATATCAGATCCTTACTATAACTGATCATTGATTAGAAGATGAAATTCTGTGAGCCTACTCTCTCTCACTCTCACTTTCTCTCTCTAGCTCTTAGACCCATGATGATGAATCTTCCTGGTACCTCACCATCCCCTTCCCCCCCTCCATGGAGTTGACCCACCCACAACCACATCCCCATATATCACACACACACACACACAAAACAAATACTAAATTTAAACTGTATTTCTCTTCAAATACAAACACATGAAACTAAGAAACACTTGCCCTGTTCCCCTGCCCACCTCCTTCTCTCTATATATATATTCCCCACATTCCTTGCTTTCCACCAAGCCAACTCATTCATCCATCCATCAATCTCTCTCTCTCTCTCTCTCTCTCTCTCTCTCTCTCTCGATCTCAACTAAGACAAAACCAATACTCAACCCAACTGCAGCACGCACGGCAATGGATGGCATCAGCTGCACCGACGAGAGCACCACCAGCAGCGACTCTCCATCCGTCACCCCCCCTTCGGGCCTCCATTCGCCGCCGGCTAAACCCTCCCCTCCCCCGCCGGGGAGCCTCTGCCGCGTCGGCAGCGGGTTCAGCGCCGTCCTCGACCCCGCCCCTGACGGCGGAGCCGAGGCCGAGTCCCACAAGAAGCTCCCCTCTTCCAAGTACAAGGGCGTCGTCCCCCAGCCCAACGGCCGCTGGGGAGCCCAAATCTACGAGAAGCACCAGCGCGTCTGGCTCGGCACCTTCAACGAGGAGGAGGACGCCGCCCGCGCCTACGACATCGCCGCCCAGCGCTTCCGCGGCCGCGACGCCGTCACCAACTTCAAGCCCGATGGCGCCGAGGACCCGGCCGAGGCCGCCTTCCTGGTCACCCACTCCAAGGCCGAGATCGTCGACATGCTGCGCAAGCACACGTACCGCGACGAGCTCGAGCAGAGCAAGCGGAGCTTCGCGGGCTCCGACGCGGAGCGGGCCGGGAGGGGCGGGTTCGGGCCAGGCCGGACGGAGGGGGCGGCGGCCCGGGAGCAACTGTTCGAGAAGGCCGTGACGCCGAGCGACGTTGGGAAGCTGAACCGGCTGGTGATCCCGAAGCAGCACGCGGAGAAGCACTTCCCGCTGCCGGGCGGGCCGACGGCGACGATGAAGGGCGTCCTGCTCAACTTCGAGGACGTCGGTGGGAAGGTCTGGCGGTTCCGGTATTCGTATTGGAACAGCAGCCAGAGCTACGTGCTCACCAAGGGCTGGAGCCGGTTCGTGAAGGAGAAGAACCTGAAGGCCGGCGACACCGTCTGCTTCCAGCGGTCCACCGGGCCGGAGAAGCAGCTCTACATCGACTTCAAGCCGCGGAGCCAGGCGTCGGCGAGCCCGGCCGCGCAGCCGCCGCCCGCACAGATGGTGAGGCTGTTCGGGGTGAACATAATGGAGGTGCCCTACTGCGGCGGTGGGAAGAGAATGAGGGATGTGGACCTGTTGTCGTTCGAGTGTAGGAAGAAGCAGCAGATGGTGATTGGTGCTTTGTAGCATCTTTTACATCTTCCACATCTTCGATCTTTTTCTTTGAATTACTTGCCCTAGGTTTTGAGTTTTTTTCCTTAGTTCTTAATAATGTTTTGTGAATTATGTGAGAAAGAAAGAGAGGCAGGGGGGAGCTTATGTTGTAGATCCAAATCAATTGTATATTTTTACAGGATAGATGTTGAAGGTGGGGAGGAAGAAGAAGAAGAAAAAGCTGAAAAAAAAAATTAGGTGCAAAGAAGGAAACAGTTTCCTTGGAAAAATAGAAAATAATCAACAGTCAAGTTGCACCCTTTTAACATGTGAGCTTGCAAAATTCCTCTCTCTCTCTCTCTCTCTAAATTCGATGTTTTTTTTTTTTCAATTTTTTGGTTTCCATATAAGGTCAATAGACATATGTACCTTGTAAATAAAAGTGATCATGAGTTTTCTGTATGGTGCTCCTCTTTTTTTGGGGTGAGAAAAAAAATAATTGATTCTTATTTTGGCACACTATCCAACTTGCTCTCTTTACTTTAAATTTCGCCATGTTGAGCAAAATGTGAATGTTGCTTTCTAGAAAATATCTGGTCGGTAAGAAACCACTTGCTTTTGGTGGTCGTCTCCATGAGTTATAAGCTTGCACCCCACCTCTCCCACAGTTATTTATTTATTAATTTTGGGCGTCGGACCCATTTCCCAAAGTTGCTCGGTCATTTTATTGGCGAGTTTCTTCTGACATAATTTTCTGAAGCTTTCGAGTATACTCTATAGTATTCACTTGTAAAGAATTGGGTAATTTCAGTTCGCGGAGGGGATCGCCCTCCCAATTCGCTTTCTATTGTCTTTTGAAATGAGGTCGAAGTTTGAGCCGCAACACTAGTTCTAGCGAGTAGGAGAACCAAGGAAGCTACCTGGGATTAGCCAAGAGGATTGTAATGTAATTGTCAATTAAACTGTGGATAGTGACAATTCTACCTAGATGATTAGATCCAAATCCAACACACGGCGATCGAACAATCGACCCCAATTTCTTGCGCTCTGTATGGAGATCGATCATCAGATTTCTCCTCACGATTAGACCCATATAAACCTTAAAAACTCCAGAAAGAATTCAAATGGGTCTCAATTTCATCGTTCTTAGCTACATTCACTACTGATGTTTCATGGCGTCAAATTTATCTATATATGATTGAAAAGAGGAGAAAAGGTGAATATAAAGAAAAAAAAGGTCGATAAGATTAATGTGTCGACCACATATGGCTTGGAACCAGCGGCGCGGCTTGATAAGCATGAGAAATCAAAATGCTTTTTTGAGATGGGCAAGTTCACTTTTGCCTCCATTGTTAATCTTATTACAAGCACTGCGGTTGTCTTCCGTCTCTCTTTTGATTAGTGACAGGTAAGTCCCGGCTTTAAATTTTATTCGCACGTAACGTTTCGATTCGGCCGACGCTGGTGTCGGTACCCTTTTCCTGTAGGAGAAAAGCGCAAACGGAATTCGACGGTGGGTTTTGTCAAAACTGTTGGTGCATCAGTTGCAGAGTGCAGGGTATGACCTACTGAACCTTTCTTCTTCTCCTTCTTCTTTCTCTCTCCATTCTTGGCTTATCTCGAGTCATTCGTTAGGTCGTCTTCCACGCTGTAACGAGACCAAAGCGCACCACGGATGTTGCCGGACGAGAGGAAGGAAGATTCGATCAAAGCAGGAGTCGGGCGAAAATGCAGAGGCATTCTCTGTCGCGGGTTTAATGGCTAAAAAAGAACGGCGGTGCCGTTGCCAGCCATGAAAGAATCGAAGCGAGCTGAATCCGACTCGAGACCGGCAAATATCGCGCGCGAGCTGTGGGGTATATTGTCGGGTATGTATTCTCTGTACGGTCAACGGAGGATCGCTAATCAAACGTTAAACAAAACGAAAAGGTCTGTCGCTCGTTGTTAGGTTTGCTTGGACAGGGTTTTCGGAATAATGTCACGCGGCTGATTTTATTCCGTAAATCTCGTTATCAAGAATCATTTCGGATGCTGATTGTAATCGCCAAAGCTGGATGGGTCAAGTCTTGCTACTGCGCCTCGATATTCCTACTCGAAGTTGACCGACGAGGATCTGCATGTGTCCGTGTATAGATATATATACATGTGCTAGTATTAGGTCCATATGCGTGTCTTCTTCGATGTATGCGTGCATGTATCTTCGACGTAGATAAGTTCATGCAACGTCCCCCTCGATTGGGCTCTAGCTCAGAGGCCACGAGACATCTCTCATTTCTAAGGCCCAAAAGGAGAAATTGCTATTCAAATAAACTTCGACTGATATGATCCAGTGACATGGGGGTTTGAGAATGATAAATGATAAATGATTTGGTAACAGTCTTTAACGTATTGTGAGAATAATAATATATTATGAACTATAAAAAACCAAATAACAAAATATTAATATTTATTATTGAATTCGCTATTTTAAGAATTTGTAACTCACAATAAGTTGTTATCTTCATAGTAATTTAAAAACTATTTTACTAACAAAGCTTTTGAGAAAAATGCTACCAACCTATTCTTACTTTCTTTCTAGTGGGTTCCTTGCTATGATTCTAATAACGATGCATTGAACTTTCACGTCTTCCACTATCAATGCAATCGAGCGAGTCTCCACACGGCAATGAAGTTGGTGTCTAGAAACGGGCCACGTGGGGGCAGTTCCCTGAATTATGGAGCGGGTCAAAGCGCATCAACCGAAAAGAAAAAAAAATCGAAAAATTGTAATGCCTTTGATGATGACCGACATCCAAATTGTGCGACTGTACCGTAAATCAACTAGACTTTGGTGACACCACCCATATGGGTGGCGTTGTTAGTTCGCGCTCTCCTTCTCTCGCAAAAAGTCGAGAATTCGAATCCCAACTTCGTCATAGGGTGACTTACCTGGTTGCATGTGTGTGGTGGCTAGCACGTGCGGCCTCCAGGGTTTACTCTCCTAACTGTCGATGGGGTGCGGGGTTCCCTGGATTCAAAAAAAAAAAAAAACTAGACTTCAGTGACCAAGAATAAAATTTAGTTAAGAAACGGTCAATTCAACGGTAGAATAACGGATATTTCTCCAATAACATGGAGAAATGCTTATGTGATCATCTTTAAATTATTATGAGAAAAAAGCCTATTTTCGCTCAAAAAAAAAATAATAAATAATAAATAATTAAAAATTATTATGGAGCTCACTTTTTCAAGAATATGTGATTCGTAATATGCCATTACTTTTACGGTAGTCCAAAGACCTTTTATCTTAGCAAAGCCCGTATAGTGTTTTCCTTTTCCCGTTAGATTTAGGGGCATGGTCTATTTTCTTTGTTCAGTCAAAGAGAGCGCATCCCTTTCGTCATGAGTATTGGGCCCGTGATTTCTTCGAAGGCCTCGTTTGAGTCTGCCTCGATCCACCCATTGATCAGGTCTTCTTCCCACGACCAAGTCAATAAAAAGCAAGCTCGACATGAACAAAACCATCTTTCTCCTTTTCCCTTAGTAAACTGAAAGAGAAAATGACACAAATGGTATATAAACTTTACTTCAATATGCAATGTAGTCCATGGACTTTAATTTATTTAATTTGGTCCCTGAACTTCCTCCCAATGTGCAATGTGGTTCTTCAACTTTCAATTTGTTCAATATGATTTATTCACTTTTGGTACATATTTAATTCAGTTCATAAATTATATGAAAATGTTCGACAAATCGAAAGTTTAGAGACCACATTGCACATTGGGCAAAAATTGAGAGACCGTATTGAACAAATTATAAATCTAGGGATCATATTGAATATTGAATTAAAGTTTAGAAGTTATTTGTGCCATTATTCCCGAACCGAAACGTTGGTAAGGGTCAAGTATGGACGGGTGAGCTCGTCCTCGCGGCTCCACCGATATCGCCTGAGCCCTTGGAAAATCCAATCCCTGGGCCCAATCAAATGGCCCAATGAAAGGTCCATGCGCTGCCCTGCCTTCGTTTTCAGGCCCGGCCCACTCATCGAGCTCGATATTATCGCATTTCACCATCTTCGTCTCTCCGCATCATCGTAGTTTCATCTCTGCAGTCCAAAGCTGCTTCTTCTTGGCGCACAGAGAGGGCGATGGCAGTTGTCGACTCCCTCGCGCTCTCGGCGTCTCTGCGGCGCCCGTCTTCATCATCGCCGTCGTCGAAGTCTTCCCTCTTCGCCGCGTCCCTGCTCGCTTTCCCGCCCTCTCGCGTTTCCGGTTCGTGTTCTAAAGTTCTTATCTTTTAGAAACTTTTTCGTAGTTTTTTTTCGGCGTGGTGCTGCTGCTGGCCTTGTTATGGGTGACGCAGTGGTCCTGCTAAGTTGATGAAAGCTTGATTATGGGTTCTTGGATGAATTTGGGGTCGCTAGAGCACTGTCGTTCGATGTTTATGTGTGGGAGTTCGGTGGTAGTAGAGCTGCTAATGTTTTGTGTGACAAGGCCTTTTCTGTTCACATTTTCAGTCAAGCCGACGTGTCCGAACGGGCGACTGGTCATCGTTTCCAAGAAGGTATCTGGCTTGGAGGAGGCCATGAGAATCAGGAGGTACCTTTTTACATACATTAAAGATGAGGACCCTCTTGGCATCGAGTGTGTACTGTATAAATGTATGTGGTAACAACGGACAAAGCCGATTCTTAGCAAACATTGGGTTTCTGCTTGATGTCGATTGGCATTTTTATGTAACTTTGTTTGTTTGTCTCGAAGATTTGTCCATTGCACGGAAGCGTTAGTTATTCGGACCCTATTTCGAATTCCCTTCCCCTGTAAAGGTCCATTCAGAATGGTGGCATGCCCTACGAAATAGGGCTGCCAGCACCTTAGCCGATTAATTGTTAAAACTCTGTAAATGTCTTGTTCAATTCATTTATACGATTCTGGTGAAATTGAATTCTTTATCTAAATCAAACATGGTGACTGGTTCTGCCAGCATTTAACGCACAGAACTGTAGATTGTTAGGAATAAGGATTGATCTAAAGTGATTTACTTGGGCAGGATGATTTCTTGCTCTTAGATTTACTTTTTCACTCTGTCTAAGGTTTTTCCCGCCTTCTCTCCTTACTGCTGATTTGTGGTTATTTTGCACTGATATAAATCTGTCATTATGAAAACCCCAGAGAACGCGAACTTCAGAGCACAAAAAGGTTCAAGAGAAGGCCACCTTTAAGGCGTGGAAGGGTATCTCCACGTCTTCCTGTGCCTGACCACATACCAAAGCCTCCTTATTTTGAAACACAGTTGCTTCCAGAGCTTGCTAGCGAACATCAAATTCATGATTCTGATGGCATTGCTCACATGAGAGCTGCATCTGAGCTTGCTGCGCGTGTTCTTGATTTTGCTGGGAAATTGGTCAAGGTGAGACTATGCTTAATGAGAGGAGTTTCTGCTTTGGAATTTAGAAATATACTACCAGAATGTTCTTGATTTTGCTGGGAAATTGGTCAAGGTGAGACTATGCTTAATGAGAGGAGTTTCTGCTTTGGAATTTAGAAATATACTACCAGAATGTAGAAATATTTTGGTACAAGCTGACAAGGAAATCAATGATGTTCTAATATAACAACTCTAGATGTTCTTAGATTTCAGCATATTTGTGACGTTCTCTCATTTTTTCCACTGTTTTTATTAACTTGAGGAGTCTTTCCTTCATGTCTCGAAACTTAAATGCAGATTTACATGTTTATGGTGGCCTCAGTCTAAGTACTTGGATTGAAAGGTTATCTTCTGGTGATGGAAACACATGCTCTTTCTTGTGGTTGAATTTTCTGAAGCAGGGTAGTGAAGGAAATAATGGATTGTTCCAAGGGCATTTGAAGTTGACACAAATAGAACTAGGATGACAAGTAACAATAACTACCATTATACCAAATGAAACATTTCGCTTCTGGAAAGAAATATGAGACATCATGTTCTAATGGTTATTTGTGCTCCTTTTTTTTTAGGGGAATTTTGCACTTAACTTTGCTTTTATTTTGCTAGCCATCAGTGACAACAGATGAAATAGATAAAGCAGTGCACCAGATGATTATTGAAGCTGGTGCTTATCCTTCACCTCTTGGCTATGGAGGATTTCCCAAGAGTGTATGCACATCAGTTAATGAATGCATGTGCCATGGAATACCAGATTCTCGTCAACTGCAGGTCTGTGTTGGCTCATTGTTCTCAACAAAGAAGCCCATTTTTTTATCTTATCAGTGATCACAATCTTATGCAGGATGGTGATATTATAAACATCGACGTGACTGTCTACTTAAATGTAAGTGTTTTTCAGTCAATTATTGGCTGAATGTTGTACTTAATACTTGTAACTTACAAAGTCATTGCAGTCTTGTTACTCTCGTATGCCTTGATCTAAATTCATTCAATTAGCTATTACTGGAGGGGATAGAGTCTGTGTGTGTCTAGAGGAGGTCAATGTAAGTCTTATTTATCATCTTTGCCATCTATCTCTTTCAGAGATGCACATTCTGGCTGCACCTGCAGACAGAAGGTGGATCATGTAATCTAATGAAGAGATCAGCTTTTAATGATTGTTTGTTTGAATATTCTAGTAGTCACTTGAAAGTAAGAAAAGACGTGTCAATGTCATATGTCGATGAAGGAAGAAAATAATGACATTCAATTTTAAACCCGTATGTGCACAAGCAAGTACATGTCTTGTCCTCATTAATTCTAAGACATGGGCTATCATGTCTGTTTTAAATTACTCGAGTTCATCCTGTTGAGATTCAATAGCGGTCCCCTCCCCTCCTCCCTCCTGTCCATGTTCATTTGCCTGGGTCATGGTCTGCAATTTGGTCATCCCTGTCTTGTGAGAGGTCGATGTTTCTATATCGTTAGTCTAATTGGACTTTATTCTCATGACGTTGTCAGTGTCAAGTTCCCTTAACCAAAGCTAAAACTTCTGTACAATAGTGGAGTAGGTTGTCTTCTCTGATGCAAATTCTCTCCATATCTGTTAGGGTTATCATGGAGACACATCAAAGACATTTCTCTGTGGAATGTCAGTGATGCACTTAAGAAACTCGTGCAGGTGAAAATTTGCTTACAGCTTGGATTGGTATCGCTACTTCTTCTTGTCCATCTCCTATAGTGTTCACACTGTGCTTGTCATGGTAGGTTACTGAAGAGTGCATGGAAAGAGGCATAGCAGTTTGCAAAGATGGGGCAAGTTTTAAGAAAATTGGAAAGAGAATAAGGTTTGTTTCAGCTTCTTTACAAATGTTGGTCAAGAGTTTCTCTGTAATTTTTGTCCATGTTGACTCACTTCAGATGCTTGACTTTTGTATTAAGAATTGGCTTTGGAAGTTGTAAATTAAAAATTAGGGAAATTCGTTTCCTCAGTTGCAAATATAGTAGCACGAAAGTTGCATATCTTTTGGGTCAGTGCCATATGGTACAAGTAAACAGTTAGCTATATTACAGTTTCTGCTTAATTGCATTCTTCCAGCGGAAAAATTATAGATATCATCAGGAAAGTTCCTTAGGTTTGCTGTATCTCAAAACATACTACTTAAGTATAGTATTCATGTGTATTCTCTATACTGGATGCTGGACTAATTTGCTCACTAAAATTCAGATCTTATTTGCATGGAACCATGAGTGGTTTGACTATTCTAGTCCAAAACCATATGTATCTCAGTTAGTTTAAATCTAGTAGAACTTTGATCAAGATCCACAAATAATACTACAGCAAGAGTTGCTTAAATGTTACGATAAACACAAACTTTTGACAGGTCTAGAAACGACTTGAACGAGATAAATTTGACAGTAGAATATACTTTTTCTTTGTCACAGATTTATGTGGAAAAATGGGATAAGGCTAGAAAGGTGTGGGGTATGTGTGAGCAGAAACACTGCGCAAAACAATGAAATGATCTGAAAATGGCATTCTCTTAAACTGGTTACTTCCATCTTTATTTGAATATGATTTCCATCTTCAATGAAGAATTTTTCTGCTATTTTTTAGATTATTACGGGACGAGAAGTTTGATGTTCTTTTCTAAAGGAAACATAGTTTTCAGTTGCTACTAGTTATTATTAATAGGATATGGGCATCAGATTTTCTTTAGACTGCATCTACAAATTTGAGAAGAATCAAAGGAAGTTTCGGTTCAATTTGCATGGGATAGAACATTTGTCACTGAGCAGTTTCAGCCGAATAGAGAGTACAATCTCAGAGCCTGTCTTGTGGGTTATTCTGCTGCTGTTTACATTTATGCCATTGTTTAGTGAATAATTCAGATTCGGCATGCTTGGGTAAGCATGAACTGCTTAACCTTGTTATTTGTTTTGGGGAACAGACGTCTGAACATTTTTATGCATCTTTATGCCTCCAGTGAGCATGCTGAGAAATATGGCTTTGGAGTGGTCGAGCGTTTCGTTGGGCATGGAGTTGGAACTGTATTTCATTCTCAGCCAATTATTTATCATCATCGTAAGCTCTTCCCTAATTTCTTTATCTACTCCCTTAATTGTCAGGTTAGGAAAAGCTAGACTGGCGATAGAAGAACGAGCATGAAACACCATGGCATGATCACTATATATAAAAATGTGTCAACCAGTGTTGAGAGATCGTGGGTGTTGAATCTGAAACCAACACTCGATAGCTTTTCTTATCATGTCATGTATATTGTGCAGGAAATGAAGAGCCTGGAACCATGGTCGAGGGACAGACATTCACGATCGGTGAGTTTCATCGCCATATATATCCCAAGAAACTCTTGAGAACCTTTGATTTACACGTCACTCGAAGTTAGCCGAAATATTTTCTCTCATTTGCCGCTGACGATAACCGTGAAATGTTGGTGCGCAGAACCGATCCTTACATTGGGAAGTATAGAGTGCAGAACGTGGCCGGACAACTGGACAACTCTCACAGCCGACGGCAGCCCTGCCGCGCAGTTCGAACACACCATTTTGATCACCAGAACTGGAGCTGAAATTCTGACCCAGTGCTGAGAAAAATTTTGTCCCTCATTTTGTTTTGTGGGGTTTTAGGAGAAGTTCAGTTTCGCTCTCTATGAAATTCAAGCAAGTGTACAGAAAGTTCCTCAAAGATTGCAAATGCTTTCGATGTCCAATTCTCCGCAATTTAGTATTTTATATTACTTTATTTTATTTTTTGTCCAAAATCCAAACTTTGTAAATGAACCTTCATCCCCAAATCAAAATCTCAGTTGGGTTTAATCCGATTAATTAGTGCAATACTCAATTAATTTAGTTCCACCTCCGGATTTCGTCACGCAATAATCAGGGTCAGGCGGTGCCGTCCTCCCATTGGCGCGTGCATCGCACGCTCCCATAAGGGCGGGTGAAGTGGACCCACGGAAGAGCGAGATGCGGAAAAAGGCCAAGGAATCTGGTCGGGTTTGGGTTTGGGCTTGGGCTGGGCTTGACCCTTAGACGGACCGTAGAGCCGCGGTGACGTCTCACGACGCGGCGGGGCACGCGGTGCAATTCACGCTCCCGGGGATTCCGAATTCCCTCCACTCTTGTCCGCGTGCCGACCGCTTGTGGATGGGATCCCCGACCGAACCCAAAGTATATTCGGTTTTCTTCGGACAAAGGAGGACTGGCGCTTCCATGACGCGTGTTCCTCTCCATATTTTTCAATATCGAGATACTTATTATATGGTTGTCATTGCAATACTAAACATTCTCATTATACTAATTTAGTCATAAATTTTAACTTTTTGACGATTCACCAATTTAGTCTTAAATTTTTTGATAATTTGTTAATTTAACCATTCCGATCAATTTTGGTCGAAAATTGCTGATTGAATGCTGGTTGATTGCTAGCCATCCTATGTCGTTTGGCCGATAATGACGTGGACAAATTTTGTGTTTTTTAAATTTTTTTCCTTTTCTTTCTCTTTGGCCTATGGCCGGCACTCGGCCATGGTCTTGACTAGCCAATGAGAAAGAAAAGAAAAGAAAAAGGAAGGATTTAAAACAAAAAATGCAAAATTTGTCAATGTTAATAACAATCACATCGCATAGAATAGTCGATGGTCGACGACATCAATGATCAACGGTGACCCATTTGCATGATGCGTACAAGACACGTTATCGAGAGTGTTAATTGAGCTTGATTGCATCAATGTCATTCCACTAATACATAGGGATAGGGAAAGTACAAAAAAATGTCACAAATTAATTACATGAGTATCAATTTAATCATAAATATTTTAATTATGTTAATTTAAATATAGATCTTTTGCATTTATACCAATTGATATTGGCCGGAAATGATTAATGTGGACATTAGCCTTTTTGTGTAGTATGACTAATATTAATGTAGATGATTTTTAATATATTTTTAAAAAAAATTTTGAATGTTTTCTTTCTTTTTTTCCCTTCCGTTTTGGCTGGTGAAGGTTGCAGCCCTTGCTCGCGGCCAACGAGGCCGCCATGGCCTCCCTACTAGCTTTGGGCAAGGGAATCCTCACCAATGACCAAAGAGGGTTTGCTGGTCAGCAACCCTCGCTAGCCAAAATGAAAGAAAAAGAAAGGACAAAAACAAATAATAAAAGTTATAAAAAATTCAAAAAATTATAAGATTATTAAAAATATCCACATTAGTACCGGTTGCACAATGTAATGCAATTGATATCTACATTAATGATTTATGGCCAAAATTAGTCATATGGACTCAATTAGCATAAATATAAATGGTTTAGAACTTAATTGATATAATTAAAAGGTGTATAACTAATTTGGTACTATTATAATAGGTTTGAAACTTTTATGTTGCTTTCCCATTTATATGCAAATGGTAACAACTGGTGTCGTTCGAAGCAAACCCATGCAACTAAGTTTCTTAAGTTCACGTGACATCTTAAAATCTATTTCAACAATGTCAATATATGTTCCTAATGCATTTGTACAAATACATATACGAGTAAATCTGCATTTTATTTGACCAAAAACGTATTAATGAGATTTTGTAGGATTATTATTAACTATTATAACAGTTTAAGATGTGATTAATACTCTCCTTAGCTTCTAGAATAGCTAGCGGCCGTTTTATAAAATTTTACATGGTATTAGAGAATGAGGTCATGATTCAAATTTTTCCAGACCTATATTTAACTCTCCAATTACATTTTTTTTATTCTTTAAGCTCAAATTAAAGTTCAGCTTGCTTGTGAGAATAACGTCTAAATATTTAAATTTTAAATCATTACATTAATCTAACAATTTAAACTTTCAAAACAGTTGAGAAATATAATCTCACAAAACCTCTCGTATTGCATTCAAATTCCAAAAATATACACGATCCGAGGACGGCGGCATTAAGTTCGGGAGGACATGTTTGCAACCCGACACACACGTCACTAAAAAGATACGAATCGCACGAGCCCTACCGTGCATGATTAGGCCACCTTTCGTTCCCGTTATTCACATGTATCATGGCTCTTTCCCCTCCGAGCGTTGCCGTTGGAATTCCACTTGCGACTAGAAATGATGCCGGATCCACACGCCTCCACCCGTTCGTTCGAGTTCAAGGTAGGCATTCGTCGCCATCGCCAAACCGGTGCAAGTGCCATCGCACAAAGAGACAAAAGCACGCGTCGTTTTCCCCCCGTACGATGTTCGACCTCTCGTCGTCTTCGTTTGTGGAGGACGAGCTCCTGCCCGGTCACGCCCTCAATAAGAAGAAGATCAACAGAATCTCCTTTCTGCTCGATTTCACCAAAGCCTTGATCTTTACTTTGCATGGTTTTGCGCTCCTAGAGTTGGTTTTAGTATCTTTGTAATAACAACACTCGCGCCTAACAAGACACGTCGCGGCGCTTGATGTTATGCCGGTAATGATGTCGACTTAGCTGCCGCCGTAGAGGTCTTCTAAGATACTATCGGAAACTTTTTCATAGCAAACAAGCCGAAAAGGCGACTCTCTTGAAGCTTGGTCGATTGCCAAATGACGACGTACCCAATTAGGATGTTCTGTCGACGACCCTCTTGTCCTGGTGAAAAATCCAATTGCTCTCGATGCGTGCCATACATAGCCTGTCTAGAAGATAGCTCCCGTGATGGAATCAAGAGGGATGGGATCAAGGGCCGTGAAGCAACGAAGCATATACCAGAAAGATACGGAAGCAACATAATACGACCGACTGATGCGTCGCATTGTTATCTTAGATGGGCATTTTTTTTATTTTTTATTTTTATTCTTTTGTCGGTCTAACGTTCAAAATATCGGTCTATACTTTTCTCTTTCGACGTGATGGACGATGTTTTAATTTTGTCTTATTTTCTCAAATTTTACCATAAGCTTAATCTCACGCCCTAACGCATCATCATCAAACGGGTGTCCAAACGCTTGAATACAGATAGTGATAAATTTTGACTTGATTCCGCAAAACTAAAGAGCCATCCAGGCTTTTTTTCCTTTTGAACGTGTCGGTCTCCATACCTGCTTTCACCTTTGTCCATCACTTCCTGTGAATTTAGTCTCTGAATCACATGCATCACGAGTCATGCCAATTATTTCTCTAGACCATCAGAATAATTAATCAACAAGAAAGAATGGAAATCATGATTGTAGGAGCATTCCGAGACATCATAGGTGCTTTTTTTTTTTTTTAAATGATCATTTGCCTAGTTTACTAAAGTGAAAGGGCAAAAATTAACTCTATCATTCATGAATATGTTTAGATATAAGTTATTGTTGATAAAGAAAATATTTTTATTGACTAATTATATCGAGTAATATAAATAATTATTTTTAGGAAATCATTTTCAAAATCGTTCTTTTTCTATGAAACAAACGAAACCTATAAATGCGGATGAGTTATCCCTTGGATAGGTTCAAGGTGATTCACATGAACTAAGCAAAATAAGAATTTGAAACCATTCCATATCCATATGGAGACTATAATGTTGGATCTCTTTATATTTATTTTTTAAGAAAATAACACGAATAGTTTCTAAACTTTATCCCAATATTTGATATGATATATGAACTTTTAATTTGTTCAATGTGATTTTTAAATTTAATTTAAGGTATAGTGCGGTCCTTGAAATTTTAATTTGTTTAATGTAATCCATGAATTTTTGATACCCATAATTTAGCCCCTAAATTATATGAAAATGTTCAATTATAGTCGAGGACTAAATGTGACATGTATTAAAAGTTGATGGACATTAAATAAATTAAAAGTTTATGAGCGACATTACATGTCAGGTCAAGATTTATGGATCACATTAAATAAATTTAAAGTTCACGAATCACTTTGAACATTGGATCAAAGTTAACAGACCATTTGTATCGTTATCCATTGTTTTTAAGATAATTCAGGGGAACGATTGTAATTAGCCGGTTGCCTAGAGGGGAAGTAGTCTAGCGACCCGTCACAGGGGCTCCCCCTCAAGTCCGAGTTCTTCGATGCAAGAGCTGAGTCCACAACCATCTATTCATGAGCCGAAAGCAAGAAAAATGTCCCTCGCCACTTGGGCAATCCTAGAGTGGGGCAGACCTCTTTATTAGCAAGTTTGATTCGGTCATGGAACTCGATGGAGAAGAATTTCGGACATCGTGCAATAAATTGCATAAAGAGACCTTGAAATGTTGATCGTTTATAAATTGAAAACTTGAGATCTGATGTTAATATCGAGGACTCAAAAGTAAGCCTCGACCTGGTCACTGCTAAAATTCATGCGTCGGAAATCATACCGGGACGATTACCAAAATACTTGACTTTAGATTCCTGACGCCAGAGTTCCACTGTCATCGGGGTTGAGCAAATGTCCGAATTGGCAATCCAACACTAAAGGGCTGAATTCTCTTTAAAGAAAAGGGCATTAACTTTTGGCTTTCGCACGATTGTGGGGGTGTGAACTTTAAAATCGTGAAGAAAAGGGGAGGAGGAAGACGCCTAAACTACTACCCACGGTAGAAAACTGGCACCCGACCCGGTTAAGGCTGTCGTCTTAAACTTTTTGACGCTAGAAAAGTTGACGTCTCATCAGGGGTGCCCCGTGCACCTCCCGGTCCGACCTCTGTCGATTGCTGATTTTTTGGGCAAAGGCAAAGGAGGGAGGACTCAACCTTGGTCGGTCGGTCGCATTCCGTTCCTCGAAGCCGGGCTCAACGGTCGTTAACCAGAAGCATCATCGATCGTTCTTCCAGATCCCGCAAGTCACATTTGGGGTTGGTCGAGGGGGACGACAACGAGGTTTCGATCCAGCCAGCCAGCCAGCCAGCCAGCCCGCCCCGGGACGTTCGTTCAACAGACGAGTGTCGTGTCCGTCAGAACGCCACAGCAATCGACGCCACCCCACGAAACGACCCTTCTTTCGGAGTCGTTAATAACAAGGGAAAGAAACGCGAACCGGTAACGATAACCACGAAACAACTCACCAAGAGAGGGGAGAGGGGGAAGGAGGATTAGGTCGAGGACAGATCAGAGGAGCATCATTTCATTTTTTGTTTGATCTTATCCCCAAGATAAAGAAGAGAGAGAAAGATGGTGAGGTGATGTCGAAATTGCAGCCCCACAGATGAAACGACGAGGGGGCGGAATCACGCCCCACCCCAACTGGAATATTCATCCCCCCTTCTCTCTCTCTCTCTCTCTTTCTCTCTCCTACGAATGATAAAAGTAAGTTTCTCTCTCCTCCTCCGCCTATTTTCCCATTGAAAGGATTTAAGATAAGCAAATGGGAAAGAACCTTAGGGAAACCGCCTTCCTCCCCCATCAGAGATTCCTTTTCGTATGCGACGCCCCGACCTCGGTGCTGCGCTCTCCACCATCCGATCGGTCTCTCTCTCTTTCTCTCTCTTTCTCTAGAGAGAGAGCCGACCGGAAACTGAAAAAGAAAACAATCGAGAAACGATAAAAGAAAATTATATTCTTATACACCGGGAGTCATATTCCGTTTCTTGATTCTATTTAGATCCCATATTCTTGCACCCCCTCCCCCTCCGACCCCCCCTCTCCTCTTCCTCCACTTTCCTTGTTCTGATCTATCTATGCTGCCTTAGAACAATTCCATATAACCCTCCTTGTCCTTCCAGACTCTCAGAGGAGAGAGAGACCCAGAAACAGTAAAGAAGAGAGAGAAGAGAAAAGAAAGAAAGAAGAGGGAAAAATATATATATAGAGGAGACATGGATAATAATCATCAGTTCCAGAAAATGCAGAGCTACATGGAAGCGTTGGAGGATGAGAAACGCAAGATCCAAGTCTTCCAACGCGAGCTCCCTCTTTGCTTGGAGCTTGTCAACCAAGGTACTGATCGTGTAACCGGGTAAACTTTTCTTCCGAGTTTTCTTGCTTTTTATACGAAGGGGATGATGATGGAAAAGGCTGGATCTTTTTCGTCTGGGTGTTGCAGCGATCGAGGCGTGCAGGCAGCAGTTATCCGGGACGACCACGGAGTACATGCAGGGAGGCCAATCCCAGTGTTCGGACCAAACTTCGACTGACGGACCGGTTTTGGCGGAATTCATTCCTATCAAGAGAAATTGCTCGGCTTCTGATGACGATGAAGAAGAAGTGGATGAGCAACATTCGCACGAGAAGCCTAAGAGCGACAGCACCGCTGATAAAAAGAAATCTGACTGGCTCAGATCTGCCCAGCTTTGGAATCAGACCACCTCAGGTCCAACTCTTCAACAGGTAAAGCAAAAGAAAAGATTCCATTTTCTTGGGAAAATTATTATTCTGGGGAATAAAATGGAAGAAAAGAATAGAACGAAAAGATAATATTTTTGGGTTTCTGGTTTTTATGGGATTTTCGGTTCCGGTGTGAATGCAGGAGGCTACACCGAGAAGGGTGTCAGTGGTGGAGGTGACGAGAAATGGCGGGGCTTTTCAGCCTTTTCTTAAAGAGAACAAGAGCCCTGTGAAGACCACCAGCAGCCATGATAATAATCATCAGAACCAAAAGAACCAATCTTTGATCGAATTACATTCGCCGGTCCCGGTTGCCGCCACGAGCTCAACGGCGGACACCACGAAGGGCAACGGCAACAGCAACGGCAACGGAAAACGGCAACGGCACCAGGAAGGAGGATAAGGAAGGGCAGACTCAGAGGAAGCAACGGCGGTGCTGGTCGCCGGAGCTGCACCGGCGGTTCCTGCAAGCTCTCCATCAGCTCGGTGGATCACACAGTATGTCATTTATATTTACCCAATTCAAAGCAGAATCCAGCTGAAACTAAATCAGTTTGGTTTCTAGCCGTTCTTTTTTACCTGGGCTTTCTCGACTTCGTCAATTAGAACGTGCATTTTGCACCCGTGGGGGAGGGATCTGATTCGGAAAACGTCGTTCGTTTCTTGCAGCTGCGACCCCAAAGCAGATAAGGGAGCTGATGAAGGTGGACGGCCTCACTAACGACGAAGTCAAAAGCCATTTACAGGTTGGTTAGATTGCCTAAGTTTAGCACATATCTCGTTCTTTGGAATATTCCGATTCCTGTTCTCTTTCCTGCGCCTATCCTGTATCCTGGTTTACTGTCGCATCTTAGAGGCTGGCGAACTCGAATTTGAAGAGCAGTACGCACCATTTCATTCACATACCAAACTAATCTCATCTCATAGGGGTCGAGATAATTTCTTAACTCTCTAATCTAAGCCACGCCACGCCACGCCACAACACACGGCACGAGTTCGAGAACATTCAACGAGAATTTGCAGGAAAAAGGGAAGGCGAATTTATGCTTAGCTTGATAGGCAAGTCATCACAAAAGCAAAAATCGATTAAAGAATTTTTCCATTGTTAGAAGTAAAGGTGCTTTTTTTTTCTTCCGCTTTAGTCTCGTTTTAGCGAAGAAGAGATTCTAGCTGCGATTAAACATTAAAGTCGATTGTTGTTTCTATTGGGTTTTCTTCAGAAATACCGTTTGCACACCAGAAGACCGAGCCCGACCATCCAACACAACGGCAACTCTCAAGCCCCTCAGTTCGTCGTGGTGGGCGGCATATGGATGCCGCCGGCAGAGTACGCAGCGGCCACCTCCGGGGAGGCGGCGAAGCCCAGCCCTTCGCCGGCCGGGGTCTACGCGCCGCTGGCAATCCCCGCGGCGCCGCAGCAGCAGAGGAACTCGCCTGAGGATCACTCGCCGTCGCATTCGGAAGGAAGAGGGAGCCACAGCGCCGGGGATGCGCATTCCAAATCGCCCTCCACGTCTTCCTCTACTCACACCGCCGCATCTTCTCCTGTGGATTGATTTTGATTCTTTCCTTGTCTGAGCGCAGAGTGGCAAGAAAGAAAGAAAAAAGTTTTGTAAAAAATAATGTTAAAAATTGAGGAATTGTAATGTTATAGGTATTGAGGATTTTTATTTTATTTTTAAAAAGGTCAATATGAAACAATAATAAGCATTTCCAATTTCGAGCGATTTAACGTTGAATGGACAAAACAAAGTATGAAGAAATTTCATCGAAAGAATTTCTAGATTTTTTTAAATTATTATCTGGGGCAACTCACATTTTAAGTTTCCCTAAGTGCATTCTAAGTAAGATATTTCTGGATAAATAAAGTACGAAAAAGAATCTGAATTTGGGACCTCTTGACCATTCAGTATCACGGTTCCTAACATTAACTCGCAGCTGCTTTGCATTATTAACACTTAATATCGGTGTCACACCTACGACAATAATTATAATAATAATGGCAACAACATAGTCCTTAAAAATTTAATCCACATTTATTTGCTTTGAATCCAAAATTCATTTTCCTTTCGACTAGGACTAAAACATTTTGGTCGTTCAGGTGTGCGCTTCATTTGTCGCGATCCGACGCGTTATAGTGCACATGTATTGTCTAAACATCGAGTTTCTTTTATAACGATATAAATGGAAGGGAACCTTCCTCTCGGAGGGAAAGAGTGTTAGAAAAGGGTTAGATAGGTCCACCATCCTTACCTACAATAATCAATGCCTTATCATCGAAGAATCTTGACCTCGAGAGGGGGGGGGGAGAACTTGCCATTCAAGATATATATTTGTCGATCACAATTCATGTCTTGAGACTTATCTATGTCTACATTTATACTTATGCCTAATCAAATGCCACTTGTCCTGCAATTTACGTGAGATTGTTGTCGACTTTCGAAAGAAAACGTGACTTTAATATTTAAATATTGTGATAAAAGGGTTTGGAAATATTTGAATTCGAAATCTTTTATTATGATATCATATAAATCATATCAAAGTTTCAAAAGTTTTTGACTTTTTGAAAAATTAGTGATTTAATAAAATGTGAATATGAGATGGTAGAAAGAAAGTAAGACAGGGGGTTGCGTGGGAATCACTTCTCTCCTACTCCTAGACCATGAAAAGTTGTGCCCTATCTAACTCCACCTTCACGGAAAGGAGAAAAATCCTCATTACCATGGGAAAAAAGGATGGGGAAAGAAGCATGATTCAACTCCCATCCTCCATTTGGCCTTTGCATAAGCTCACACGTCTCCATTCCTTCTAAATAAAGTTGGAAAACCTCTCTCTATTTGACCTTAATTTTATGCTTTGATCTCACTAAATCTCCCCTGTTTGGCCATAGTGGATTCCTCTCTTATGAATCAAGGAACTCACTTTCCAAAATGAGGATCTCCGCCTCTAGCTATGATCAACGTTACCGGACTCTAGCGAGATGCGTTATGCGAATCAAACCCTTTCTCATATAATATAATACGAAACTCGGGTTTCGGGTTTTCGAGAGAAAGGACTGCAGCACAGTATGAGATTTCTTTCCGCCACAATTCTTCTTTTTCTTTCGTTCACTGAATGCAACGATTGGACAAAATTCAATCATATATTTCGACCAATCAACGGAACTTATACCCATTTTAAATCACAAAAAAATGAAAGACATGACGCCCGGCGTCATCAATTTCAAGCTCCACTGGCTAAGATTAGCTAACATCATTTTCCAAGATTAGTCGCGTATAGTTTTAATTTAAGGGAAAACGACAGGAAAGCAGGTCTTGCGCAAGGCAACCGCCGGTTTAGGTGCAATTTAAATCATTTTACTTTTTGGACCGCAAACAAAATATGAATAATTACTTTAATTAATTTTTTCTAAGAATTGAAGGGCCAAGCCTATCGCGTTACTAGCAAATTAGCTGGAAAGTTTCTTTCAGCACCGGCAATACGTGCCTCTATCCAAATCCGTGGCGTCATCGCAAATCGCGATCGATTTTTATTTTTATTTTTTATAATTAGACAAGCTTTGCATGCCATGCCGGTGATTAAATAAAGCCCGTAGTTTAATAATATCTTGGCGGCTAAGAATCTAAGTAAACTACTCATTTAAAAAGGGGAAAAATTATCCCCGGACCCACACACAAATTTATCTATATTTATACTTACATATTTACTTGAAATTCTAAAATTTATTACAAATGTGCAATTAAATCTTAAAATTTGTAAAAAATATAATCGAGTTTCAAAAATTCTTTAATAAGTTTGCATATTTTGTAAATTTTATGATTCAATTACATTTTCATTCGTGACAAATTTAAAGACTTTTATTTGTCATATTTTTTTTATTTTTTTATTTACGTGGGATGCACTCAACAATTGGTGGAATTTTTCTTATGATTAGCTAAAAGAGAGAGAGAGAGAGAGAAGAGCGCATAAGGTATCATTCGGATGAGAGAGAGAGAGAGAGAGAGAGAGGAGGGGAAGAGTGCATGAGGGATCATTCGGATGCTTCGTCTCGGATTCCTCATCGAGGGACGAATCAGACGGGGACAAAATCGGTTTCGATTGCACTCCTTCGATCCGAATGCCAAAATTCGAATTCGGACAAAACCCAACCAAATCAATAATTTAAGGACAAAAGAAGAAGAAGAAAACAGAGAGAGAGAGGGGAAATTATGCTGTCTACCTGAGGGAATATTCCGGATAATGAGGCGATAAATTAAACTAGAAAAAAGTTCGGTGCACCTATAAAAAAAGAAGAAGAAGAAGAAAAAAAAAAGAAAAAGAAAAAAAGGAGAGGGTTTTTATCATTTCCGTGTGCGGAGCGGAGTATATTCCCCCACTCCCCGGCATTTGTTTAAGTTATCTTGTAAAGGGGAGGAGATGCGACGGATGACTGAGGGTGAGGGGAGAGGAGATATTCGGGGTCCTTTGGGAATCTTTCCTTCTTTTATTTAAAAAAAAAAAAAAAAACGTTGTTGTCCGCAGCAGAGGATTTTCCGCACATTGAATGATCGCGATCGAGATGGATGGATTTGGTACAAACGTGGGACCCCCTCCATAACCCAACCGCATCCGCCGCTGTCGCGTAGCCCTCTATCTCTTCTGACGCGACCCGGTCGATGGAAACGGGATTCCGTCCGGACGGTTAATTCGACCTCCGGCGATCCTCGACGGGACTGCACAACTGGATCGATTCTGCTACAGAAATCGGATCGGATCGGATCGGATCGTCTTGAAAATCGATCCGGTTTCAGATTCCTGATGAGATGGAGGAGGACCGAGTGAAGAATGGCCGGAAACCGACCGAATTTAGAATCGCTTTCATAAAATCTAAAAAAACCCTGGTTTTCCTTTTCGTACTCTCTCTCTCTCTCTCTCTCTCTCTCTCTCTCTCTCTCTCTCTCTCCAATCACTGGTATCTCTCGCGGCTCACCCTCCTCCTCATTGGCTCGTTCAAGCCTTGCAAACCTCACTCGTTTGTGACTCGCCTTTGCTCGCTCGCCATCGTTCATCTTTTACTATGAAGCAGTTTCGTTCCTTTTATTATTTTGCTGTAAATAAATAATGATTTGAGGGCGATATTGTTGTTGTTGTTATAAATAGATTTAATTATTCGCATTGTTTAAAAGGGGGAATATCATTTGGATCAGCGGTCTAAAACGTGGGAGCTCGGTTTAAAATAGTTGGGAGAGAAGACTTGGATATCGAATTTACTTTATTTTCCCCTCCGTCAGAAGTAGACGTTGATTGTATTATTATTATTTTTCAAACCTTAGTTGATTTATCAAATCAAATTTCGAGTACGAAGAAGATAGGCATTGGATCCACGGGATGAGGACGATGACATGATAGTACAAGACATTAAATTAAACAAATTAAATTAAATGTAGAGATAGATTAATTAAGAGGGGAGAAATTTTGATGGCCCTTTGGGCGAATCTAAGGGCCAGATGACCTTTGGCTGTAACCTAGGGACCACAATCGTCGAGATGGAGTTTTAGAAAAAAGAGAGGCGGGGGACAAAAAGAGATTTCTTGGTTTATCTGGGGGCAAAAGGGTAAAGTTTGGAGGGGAATCCTCGGAATATTCGATGAATATACAGGATACATTGATAATTGTGTTTTGTTTTGTTTTTTTTTTTAATTAGAGGGATCTGTGTCTAGGTGTTGCGACCATGCATAGATCGCGACTTTTGTCAATAGCAAAGTTAAGTCTTATTTAATGAATAATGAGCAATGCGTGAACCGTGCCCTCTCTCTTTCTCTCTCTAACGCATTATTTGTTATCGTGACATCTAACAAAATTTTTGACCTAAAAAAAAAATGACATCTAAGTAAATTGACTGGACATGGTATAAGTCAATATCAAAAATTTGAACGTTTGCATGTTATATAAATATAAATATAAATATATGTGTGTATATATTTTCATTTTAAAGATTCCTCTTCTTTTGATGGTATATTTTGGGGCCAATAAAATAATCCTCCCCCTCCAAAAAACACAAAAGTTTACCCCCTTTGAAAAGTCAGCCATTTTCCCCTCTTTTTCAAGCAACGAATATACAACCATTTCATGGCTCGAGAGAGGGAGTGGCTTCTTTGCCAAACCCAAAAGTAGGGGAAAAGTACCCAAACAAAAAATTTAAAGTCATCTCACTTGTATCAATACGATTCTAAATTATTTTAATTGTGCCAATTAAAATCTGACTATTTTCATAATTTGTCGAATTTGTTTTAAACATTTTTGCATACTTTGTTAGTTGAATACATCCGTCAAATTTTGGCCCGAAATCATTAACGTGGACGTCGAACATCTTACATGGCACAACTGTCGCCGATGTTAACATTAATAATATCTTAACAAAATTTTGAATTTTGAATTTTATTTTATTTTATTTTTCGATTGAGGGGTGGGATGCCCTTTTCGACCAAAAGCAAGGGCATCCTGGTCCTTGCCTAATTGGGGCGAAGATCGCAACGTCAAGCCCTCATTGATTTGAGTGTCGCGCCCTAACCAGATTTGAGCACGGACCCATGTGCATTCGTTTGCTTAGTGAAGGTCGGCCAACGAACTTTGCCGGCCCTCAATCAAAATATTCATGTCGATCTTCCACATCATCGATTTCCGGTTAAAATTAGACATATAAACTTGAAGCAAAATGTTAAAAGTTTACGATTCAATTAGCATAATCGAAAGATTTATAACTGAATTGATATAAATGCATTTGGTTTAAGAATATTTCGATACTATTCCCTAAGGAGGAAACTTTTATTTCGGAATATCCACAAAATTTAACCCCGCTTTGTGTAGCTCATCATAAATATATCTTTAGATCCATGCATCAGCATCATGTAGTTTTATTCGCTCGGAGAGCAGGTGAGTTCTATTCGGTGAAATAACAAGAACAGGATTTCCGAAGACCGCATCCCAAGACTTAAAATGACAGCTAAACCTAGGCATATTCTCCCCCTGCTTCCACGTAAGAATCCTTAGCGCAGCGGTAGATGCTCCGTAACTTCGAAGCAAAGCTAGCGAATAGCGTTGCACGAACAAAGGCTCCATGATGCATGGAGCCGAAAGCGCACGAAGGAACCGGACAAAAGCAACGCCTGCTGTACTTCGTGCTTCCTTCGTCGACCTATCGCAGCCCTAGGAGCCAGGAGAGTTCGATAAAAAAGAGGAAAGAAGAGGAAGAAGGAGAAGAAGAGTAGTGTAGGCTTATGAATGCTTGAGGATGCACTGAACCACTTTGTCACCAAAAGCAGGTTCCGGAATTGGATCCTGAAAGTTATTTTAATGATGCGCATGGCAATGAGAAAAATCATTCCAGTCTTAAAGGATCGACACGGTGCAGGCCATGCTCGCTCGAGTGTTTCGTTGGTGTGAGTTATAAATAAAAATGATGCGCACAATGAAGTTGGGGTCTATTTATAGGTTTAATTAGATAAACTAATCTTAATTAAGATATGCACAATTAAAGAAGATATGTATTTTTGTGTATACTCCAAATTATGTCACTTGAGACGTGTGTATACGTATATATTAATGAAGAATACGTCAGTCTATTTATAGGTTTAATTAGATAAACTATTCTCAAATAATATCTTAATTAAGATGTGCACAATTAAAGAAGATATGTATATAATATTGAAAGATACGAAAATGATCAAAAGTTTGTCCAATAACGAAAATTTTACTAGAAAAACCCCTAATTATCTCGAATATCCCCTCAAACTCAAAGTGACTAAGTCCGTTCGAGTTTGAAATCAAGTCAAATAGTATCAACAATTGAGATGTGGCCAATGAGGTGGTATCTAACTAATTGTTTGTGGCAAAGCTTCCGAATCTAGCTATTCTAAGGGCAGCAAGCCTGATGGTGGTATTGGCTTCACAAAACGAAGCAATGATGCAAGGTGGAGAATCGGAGGAGAAACAAGAAGCAGCTAACAAAATTAGCTTGCAAAACAATAACTAAGCGACATGACCTATATGATTGGTTCAGAAAAATAGTTATTGAGCAATGAGGCTTGACATCAAAAGAAAAGTCAATTCCATGAAAAAAGGTTCAAGTTCTTCCTTAGAGATTTGTTGAGCGGTGGGGGGGCTAGGGTTGCATTAGGAAAGGGGGTGTTAATACCAAGTTAAGAATAATGATGATGCAAAAGACATGAATGTGAAATTTATGTATATTTAGATAATAGAATATTTAAATATTAAATCACATATTTCTCTAATAATTTAAGCTTTTAAATAATTCATAGTAATCCCATCAAATTTCATAGGTCCTATGGATAAATAATGCATTGGGTATCCATTTTTGGAACAATTACGATTTGCTTTATGAGATTTGTCTCTTACATCGGCTTAATCGTCTGAAGATTGAAACTCGTTCCTGTCACCTTACCACACATTTCCACAACATGTCTCAGTTAAACCAAAATTGCACATTATTATCTGTGCATTTTTTGCGCGAACCCAGTCACGCGTCGCATAATTAACGATTGCATGCATTATAACTATCCAAAGGACATTATATATGCAAACCTCCATCTGCCCTCCTATTCATTTTGGTCATACGAGGCCTCTACCGCCACGGAAACGATCGAGGAGACGTAATCACTCGGCAATCCTTTCTTAAGGTCCCAGGAGTGCTGCTGCACGAGCCATCCGAGGAAGCTTGGAAGCACAGCCCAACAAAAACCAAAGCCCGCTAACAGACAACCTTTTGTCTCGGTGGAATAGTATACATGTTTCAACCATGAATCCGGCGTTTTATGTCCGCGCAGACAATTTTGAATAGCCCCTCTTGTGTCGGGCGATCTCCCACGTAGAAGGTTCGAGCATGTTCCTTGACACTTCCTTCGCACGCACGCAATCTGGCAATACGCGTATGGAAACTGGGAAGATGATGCCGTAGAGATGTCGAAGCGACAATCGAGGAGCACGGTCATGATCCTAGGCAAGACGAGGCAGAATCCCAAGAAGAGTGCGATGTGATGAATCCGGCTTCACGGGGCATGCCACAGTCTAGCATCCCTTTATTTCTCCAGCACATGCTTAGCTCGATCGTTTGACTAAAGATTGGTTCACATTCGTGGCATATTTTATATTAGGCGTTTTCAGTAGGGGAACAATTTCTGGCCAAAGCCCGCGTCGTGCCACATGGTATAACTTAGTTCATCTTTGTAGATAAAGCAAATCCAACGCAGGTTAAGCTGCTTGCACTGGCCAGGGTCATAGTTAGATATCTAGATCTTACCTGTTAAATGTGTGGATCTAATTGAAAACAGTCTAACTCATATTGACCGATTTAACTCGCTTTGACCATATTCATATATTGTAAATTTAGTAACCCATATTCAACACAACCCGTATTGCTAAAAAATGCACGGTCATGCGTAGCCTTGACATTCTGTATACCTTACCAATCCCGATCTCAGCCAGCCTTCCGCCATCAGCACCAAGGACGTCCCACTCAACCCGACCCACAACACTTGGGCCTAGATCTACGTGCCTTGCCTATCGCCCCTGCCCGATCAGAAGCTGTCGCTCATCGTGTATTACCACGACGATGGTTTCCTCTAGTGCTTCCCGGCCAACTTGGTACATCACGTTTTCTGTTCCCTCATGGGAACCAAGCTCGACGCTGTCAATGTCTCCCCCAGCTATAGCCTCGCTCCGGAGCATCACCTCCCTGCGGCCTACGATGCTGCCGTGGAGGCCCTCCTCTGGGTCAAGACCGCCAAGGAGGAGTGGCTTCGCAAGCGCATCAACCGAAGCAACCTACAGCACGGTCAAGCGGAACCAGGTATTGGAAACGTGAAGGGAAGAAGGTTGATGCATGCAGAGGCTGGTCTCGGTCAAAGACTGGTTGATCGAGAGAGAGGACAGACCACACGTTTTAAGATTGACTTGCCTTATGAGGAGGATAACGAATTAACGTCAATCGAAGGAATAAAGGCGGGAAGCAGAGTAGTGGAGGCGTGGAGTGGAGGCAGCACGAAGGCAAGTGGCAGAGGTGTGCGGCGGAGGCGACACAGAGGCGAGCCGTGAAGGTGGGCAACGAAGTGCTGTACTCAATTGTATGAGTTGAGGAAGCTTTGTATTAAGTCACCCACATAATGTTTTAAATGGATCAAAAAAAGAATGTGTGACCCATTTTCAATCTATAAAAAACATCTTAATACTTTTTGGACCCATTTTAATTGGGTCATATATTTATAACCCACGTACAAGTCATTAATACAAAATATAAGTCAGGCGCCCCTAGATCTTACTATTGCTTAGCAAAACCTGCTGTCAGTTGCACCTTTGATCAGGCTAGGCTACAGAAGCTTTCAACTGAGAAAAAAAAGTTACGAGTCATAAAGCGGACATGTGAACGAGTGCATCGTCTCTCCTGAGAACTCGACTCACCTTCTCACTAAGCAAATTCGAGAACTACGAATAGCATAAAGTGAATAGAATCGTTTATAACTAAATTTGCACTCCAAACATAACTGTTAAACGGTCTAGCATTGTTAGGCATGCTGCCTACTTGTACAGCACGTATGGGCGTGAGAGAGAGGGAGGACATATGATCCCCTTCCCAAATGGGTCATCAATGTAGGTTACAACAAAAGAGCCAATTTATTCACGCACGAGAGGACTAGAGGTTGTGCCAAGCCTTGCCTTTGTAAGTAGCCTTCTGCGTGTCATTTTGCTGGATAATATCAATGCTGTCTACTCACTGTGAGTAATCAAGCTTCAAAAGGAATTCATAACTATATCAAAGTCCCAGAGCTGTCATGGTTTGATGATCTGCAAGCAACATATAAGACAGAGGAAAGTTCATACGCGTAGGAAGGAGCTTATGTACTATAGCACATCATTCCAAATCACACAACAAATCGTCCTGTTCCACGTTGAAAAAACTATTTACAGCATGCTTGAGTCAACTGGAAGTTGGAATTTTCCACGTTGATTTATAAAAGATGGCTACTTACCACTAGGAAGCATGTGTCAGGGTTCTACAGAAGAAAGGAAAGACTGAATCCCAAAAATGATGAACAGAACTCCACCTGAGAGGCCAACCTTAAGAAAAGAAAGATGAATGTTGGAGTCACATAATTGTCCATAGAAGTGAAGATAGATATGCAGACAAGAAGCGGCAATTCTCACAAATTTTTCAGATATCTGAGCTGCTAAGCTCTTCCCTCCAACAACAGCTGCAGTAGTGCATAATGCTTGTCCACTGAAATGAAAAAACAATGCCATTAACAAATTGCATCACTGATGTATGGAAATAACCCATTATCTCTTGCAAACAGAAAGGCTGAATGGAATATGAATGGGCAAAACATTTGATGAACAAGTGATACATATACTGCCTTACTACAAGGATGCATGTTTAGCAGGGAGACACAAGTTTGACACGGACCACAGCAGAGGATATATGATATAAGAGCAAATGGTAGCCGATAAAAGTTCTTGAAACTGCTTAGGGAAGTCCGGCACCATGTTAACAGGCCATTCCCAGTTCCATTCCAATGCCCCAACATGCATTTGAGAAGTGACTTAGCTCCACTAGAATCTTAGAACACAAGTACAATGACATGACATGACATGGCCCATCTATTTCCTCTGAGCATTGATTCAGAAATAAAGAACAGCAGCTCCTTACTCCAGAGCTTTATAAAAAATCTAAAAAATTTCCACTACTCCATGATCATAGTGCTTTCTTCCAAAAATCATCCCATCACAGTAAAAACAGAAGATTTTTACAAACAAATGCCTAAAGGAAAGGCTGCCCTGGCAATGCCTAAGTATAGTTGGGCCAAACTTATATGCATAAAAACTCCACCAAAAGGTCTTAGCAAACAAAAACATATTCATGTCAGCCCAACATAAGTGCACAAAAACTCGACCAAAATATAAGCCTCCAGCAAATATGTCACATATTAATGTCACGGATTGCATGGCTGCACCCTCTTAGTGGGTTCCATGACCATTCTATATTATAATCAAAGGCCATCGCCTCTGAAACCTTTGAAGAGGCTGACTGCGGTTTAGGAGGTTACGACATATGTTGCTAGGCCATACTAGTACCTAAGCAATGTATTCACTGACTTCCTTTGAAATATTTGTATGTGGTCCAGGAAGAGAGGAGGGGTTTTTTTTTTTTGGGGGGGGGGTGTGGAACCAGTGCCTGCCAGATATTCAAGAAAAGCACAAAGCCTACCCAATAGTCAAGAAAGTACAAGCAATTCCCCCTGATGCAAAAGCTAGATAGATAAAGATGAATCTTACAGTATTCCACCAAGAACGACACCAAATGGGTTCTCATCTGCAGCCAAACCAATGGTCGCTAGCTGAAAAGAAATTTCATCAACACAATCACAGTAAAGTCAGTTTGATTGGGGAATAAGGTAAATTATCAGCTTCCTCAGGGAGACACTTGCCTGGCTCTTGTCACCCCATTCGCCAAAGAATGTGAGAGAAAATGCCTGTAGCAAGGGAAGGAACTTCTTCATCAGGAAAAGGTTTTCCAAACTTTACATGCACTGTAGTTGGAAAAGTCAAAAACCTTCAAAAATATTGGAGAAAAGAACTGCGAGAGAAATGGTCTTCTCCTCTTCTTCACTGCATCATCACCCTGGGAAAGGGAATCCTCAGTACATTTGAAGGATTGGTGGATGGAATAAGTACTACCATGCAGTAGAAACAATGGAGATGAATCGCTACAGTGACAGGCTGAAATCATATGCAAATTAATTCCTGCATGACTTGAGTTTGTACAAACAAGGAAACGCTGGCCGCTTCTTGGTCAACGAAAGTTTCAGCTGCTGGGGCAGTTGCTGCTTGGGTTTGATTATAATTGTCCAACGTAATGGAGATCTTGGTTGGTCTCTTTGCTTTTTTTCCTTTCCCATTCTAGTTGTTTTAGACAAAAAGCAATCTTGGAGTTTTTCAAGGGCATAGAAGGATCCATCCACATCAGTTAGCAAAGATGACTTCTTTTCTTCCCTTTGCCTTGCAGATGGAGGCAATGTCAATGGATACTTACAGTTTGGTAGAGTTGTCGGCATTTTTCACATATTAACATTGAAAAGGCCATGGAACCAATGAATGGTTGCCTAGTTTGAGTTACGCGAGTTACAATTTCATTCTAATAAGGCAATTTTATTGATCACCTTGTCACTCTCCTTATTTGCCCCTGCATTGGCCTTGTTTATGTCGGCATCCTAAGAAATGAAAAAGATGTAGTCAAAAGGGACTGATCAAACTTTTAAGTACGTGCAAACTTATATTAGTGTTAAACTAACCAGTTTCGCTTCAACTTCATTTAATTCTTCAGCATCTCTGTTGAGTAAAACAGAATTTAAGTTCAGCACTAAAAGCTACTTTCATAAAAAATGAGAATCAAACTAGCCTTTCCTTGTAAAGAATGGCAGCCATATAGGTTCAGCAACACCTGGAATATCAAAAAGTTAGAAAGGATAGAAAAGAGACGTATACCCTCCATCATGGAATCCATCCCACAAAGACCAGAAGCCAAACCCAAAGAACAACAACGTCGTGACATGATGTGCCCACTTCTGAGAAATCTGCAAGGTCAAGGCTGCAAGATCACAGCATGCTCCATCCAAAGAAGATAAGCAGAACCAAACAAGACTGTCTCTTGACACATCTATAGCAATGGATGAACAGGAGAACAACAGGATACAAGTACTTGACCCAACAAATTGATCCAAGCTCATAAGTTCCATGGATTGATGTGGAATAAAAATTAAGAAGATAATAATACAACCAAGATCATCAGAAGAAGTGTAGACTACTTAGTTACTTAGCCTTGATACCTTCCTCTACTCTTGGCCACTAGCTATTTAAGGGTTTGAGTTTTGACACAGCCAGAGACCACAAAGCTTACATCCAGCGCTGTCAAGCCCATAACTCTCTGAATCAGAAAATGCTAAAAGACATGATGTGGATTTAAACCTTAAAAGCCCTGTATCTTAGACTGTAAGTGTGAACTAGGACACAACTGGCCTGGCCCCTGTCTGACCTAGGTGCCTCATCAAATAGGACAGAAGCTAGACTACAGGTAGAATACTTTATGAAATGGGCGGAGTAGCAGAAAATATAGCCAGAAAGGCTATTTCAATAGCGGCGTCCAAAATGCCTATACGAACTCAATTTAATCAAATTTTGAGCTGATAGTCCGATGCACTCCAAAATACTCTGTGTTGGATTTCACAACAGAACCTAACACAAAAGATGATGCAAAGTGCTTGGGTGTAAATTGCTAGAAAGAAGTCAAGGAGCTCGACTTTTTCACATTAACTTAAAAGAAAAAGAAAAAGAAAAAGAGAGAGACGCAAGAAAGACTGGGTAAATGCAGAATCAAAAGAAAGACAGCTCGAATACTTCAATACAAATCATTTAGGCATTACAACTGTGTTCTTGCACAATATCCGAGTCCTCTGTAAAATATTTAATCATTTAGACAAGATTCCAGTCACTCAAAAAGTCAGAAGTCCAAATTATCACTACATTCACTTATAAGACAGTATGATAACCTTAAAGAGAATATAGAAAGAAGAATGAGCAAATGAAGTCCATACCAAATTGGGAGCAGCCCAACCAACGAGAACAGAGAGAGCAGTCATTACCTACACATCAATGAAAACTCCAGCACTTATCATCAAAGATCGCCAAAAAGAGGGTGCAAAACTACGTAACAGGTAATAAAAACACTTACAATCAAAGCCGCCAAACAACCTGACAAAACAAGTCTTCTTGGATGGCGCATTGCCAAGATCTAGGAATGCACATATGAAGCACTTTAGAATGGACAGATGCATCTATACGCCAATGTACTTCAAGATTCACTAGGAAGGTAGAAAGTTCGACGCATTTCTAATACACCAATGATATAGAGAGAAGGACACTCAAGAACAGAGAATTTCCATTTTCCATCATTGACATAGATAAGGGGGAAAAAGGATTTACCAGAAGATAAAGATAATGTTGTAATTAATTACCAAAAATTACATGAAGCACACAGTTGCCAGGGGTGGCAGTCACAGCCAGTGCCAGCCCCCTCAGTCTACCCCTACAAATCTCGTGAATCACACCTCAGTAGGTGGAGGCAAGTCTAAATTCTCGACACAAACCATGCCATGGAGAAATTGGCACCAGTCTTTCCTAACACATTCATCACACAAATTCAATTTGCCATTTTGAGTGCCTAGCGAGTCATCAATGTCTTCAGCTCTAAGTTCCTCTGTCAGGGCTATGAACATGTTGTAAGAAAGAGCACTTTGTGGAGTCAAGATTTGAGTTGACATCATAATTGGCCAAAGCTGACTACTGGAGCTTTTTTTTTGTTTGAGAACCATCAAGCATTGCAACCAGTGAACACAGTGCTCCGTTTAATTTTGTAAAAACCAACATCTCACCATGTCAGACCGTTCTTTCTTCCTTCTTTTGTTTATTTTTGGAGGGGGGAGGGGGAGTCGGACGAATTGAGTTTGTCCAATAATTTCTCTAACACAAACAAGCAGACACCAAGCTAGAGTCAACCCCCAACTTCAAACGAGCAGACGAATCGTTACCGCCCCTCAAAATCAATCTCATTCCACCTATAAAGCCTCCCCGCACATCACAATTCGAGAAAACAAGAGCGAGCAAAAAGTCAATGAAACAGAAGAGGATCACAACGACGGTACGACTCACCGCGGCAGCGAAGAACGTCTTGTCCCCGATCTCAGAGAGCACCGTCATGGCGAGGGACTTGGAGAATCCCTGAACCCACGTAACGAAGCGCGATCCAACCCGTCAGTCCCGGCCAACAAGAACGCGATCAAGAACCGAAAAACATACGAGCGGAACCAATTTACCTGCAGAATGGAGCTCATCTTCACGGAGCTCCGGGGCAAAGGAGCGAGGAGCGACGGGGAGAAGAGGAAGACGTAGAAGAAACGCGAGCTGGGTCGTCGTCAGGTCTGGGTCACCGCCGGCTGCATGCCTTCTTTCGGAATCGCCAAGGAGGCCACGGAGGCAGCAGAAGCGGAGACTTTGACTACGGACACGGGACAAGAAATGGAAGAATTGCTTACTTTTTTTCTTCTGTTTTTTTAAAAGTTGCTCGCGCAACACGACGCCATTTTCTTGTCCTATTCGATAATCGCTCCTTAAATTTTACGAATTCTTTTTACGCTCTTTTAACGTATATAATTACTAATAAATAAAATCGATTTGCAATCACGAGCTATATCCCACGAAATTTTCTGTGCCAATAGAATTTTGTTTAGGACAAAGCCAAATGAGTACTTTTTTCTCCACTTTTTTGCCTTTCCTTGTACGGATCTCGCAATAACGTGAAAGAACACACGCAAAAAAAAAGAAAAAGGGGGAAAAGAAGAGATACGGGATAAAATAATTAACCCCTCGAAATTTAATTTCTGGGAAGTAACTTGCCGTGAGCGAAGAACTCACGCGTGGCTTTGTCGGGATGGGATTGGAAGGTCGAAGACAAAGGTGAGCGTGGCAAGCAAAAGACGTCCGTTGTCCTTTTTTTATTTGGCCCTGGAGATAGACTTCGCATTAAATTGGAAAGTTCGATAACGTAAGCGACTGATGAATCTCGGAGAATCGGCAACATTATTCATTTCGATCTTACGTCATCGGACAGCAAAATCGGGGCAAAAATAAGGAAAAAAAAAAAAACACAAATATCTCTCGTCTCCGGGACTTGGTCAGCGGCTCGATTGCATCATCGTGGTCGTTCACGTGGTGCGGTTTCGAGGGGCCGGGACGGCAGCGTATTTAATGAAATGAAGGATGAAGTACTTTCCTAGGTCATCTCGACGAAGGATTTTCCTCGAAAATATATATTTCGGACATTCGAAATTAGGAGCGGCAGTCCCAAAGGTTCAAACGTGAAAGCCTTTGTACCGAGAAGCAAGGGTCATTATCAATGTGAATTTCGAGAACCGGGAGTTTCAAAATTTAATTTTCATCTCGTGAAAAAATTTACATTGATGTCCGATCCATATCTACCCTCGGACATTGGATGCCTTATTATATGTCAACACATGTGGAAAATGATTATAAAATCGAACTGATGAAGATAGTGACAAAATTCACATGTGCATTTTTATGGGGGCATTTGACATAAATCATAATGTTAATATGGAGGATAGATTTGGGTTGTGTATACTGATTTGAGATTTTCTATGAGACGGGAATTGGATTTGAGCCAACGTAGGATGAAATATCAGTTTTGGATCTTTAAATGTATTATTACCATTGTGCATGACAAAAGAATGGTTCACCTGTGAATTATCATTTTCCGATAATCATGCATAGTCAACGGATAATGCCCAAAATCAATTCGAGCTCAACATTGAAAAATTAAGTCCGATCCATGTCGAGTTAAACATCTAAGCCTTTTTTTTCTAATTTTTATCATTGGTTGATTGGCATATGATAAGTTACAAACATGGACAAAATAACTTGGTATTACAATACCTGCATCCTAATTTTACTTCAATTTTCCAGAGAATGGAAAATGATGCAAATAGTTCATAAATTTGTCGTCATTAAACTTAATTTTTTCAATATGGTTCATAAATTTTTGAATGCATTTTTAATTGACTTCATGAACTTACAAAAATGTTCAATGTTCTCGAACTTGAATAAATGAAAAGATAACATTAGATATCTTCATATGGGTTAATACCACAAATTAATCACAAATTAATTTTTTTGACCACATAAAAAACCAAAAGCTAATTCATTTGTGACAAATTTAGCATTCGTTAGCTTTTTTAAATTGAATTAATATTACGAAAAATCACAAATTGATACACATGTGACATAAGAAAGGTAAAATCTTAAATTGATATATCTGTGAATTGCCACATGTTATCTAATTTAGTAATGTGACGGTAAAATTTAATGAAAAATAACGAGAGGTAAATTTGATACAAGTGTATTAATTTGAGTTTTTTTTATGGTAAAAGAAATTCATTTGAAGTAAATTTGATATAAGTATATTAATTTATTGATTAAATTGAATAAATTTATAAATTATATTGAATATATTAAAAATTTAAATATAATATTATGTATTAAATTAAAATTTAGAAATTATTTTTGTCATTATTAGCCATTAGAACCTTGGCGAGGGGGCGTGCTCGGAATGATTGCTGGGGGACATCGGGGGAGCGATATAAATGTCGGGAGACGGTCCCTGCTGCTGCTGCTGCTGCTGCTGTACAAGGAGGAACACCTCTGTTTCTCGCCTCAGCGCCCACCCCGCATGACGAAGAGGTTTCGTCCAAGCAATACCTTGGCCTTTATGAATCCCCCTCCGGAAACCCACCACCACCACCACCACCCCGCAACGTAATAAATAGCGAGTGCGTTGAAGTCGCCGCTGTTCTTTGTTTTCTTTTGTCTCGGTTGCTGTCGTGTACTTATTATCCCGCCACACTCTCTCTCTTCTCTACTCTAGTCTACACTACTCTCTCTGAGATCGCATCTCATCACCATCCCATCATCCTCTTGCTCTGACATTTAACTCGGAGCTGGAGAGACTTCCGTGTACGGTACACTATTCCTGGATGGAGAGAGAGAGGCGGAATCAATAGGGGAGCATCGCTCTAGAAGCTAGAGAGAGAGAGAGAGAGAAACGAAAGGATCGAGCTGATTACAGAGAGAATCAGAGGATCAGAGAGGGGGAGGGGGGGTCCTGCGTCTTGGCTTTTTGGTGTCTGCGCTTCTCTCGCCCTCCTTTTGCAGGGCGCGGCCTGGCCTGACTCGTGAAATCTGTCAAAGGAGAGAAGAAATTTCTAAAAGATTAATGCGAGATCGATGCGACGAAGCAGAAAGATGCTTTGTGGCAGTAACCCCACTTGATGATTCGTCGAGATGTTTGTGGGTTGGCAGGTGCCTCTAGCTCTTGCTTTCCACCAGCTAAGTAAAAGACTCGATTTTTAATATACCGGTTAAAATTTTGTCATCTTGACAACCGAAGTTAGCGGTTGTCAATTCCTTGCGATTACAATGTGCAAATAAATTTTATGTTTGACCCCTCAATCCTAGTTTGGGCCTCTAGATAATTGCCTATTTTATAATATTGGACTAGATGACTATAAGAAAATGTATCACCTTTTTTTCATTCGATGCACTTTGATTAGAAATCTGACCGATCCTTTTAAAAGATTTGCTTACATGTGCCCTATATCGTGAAAGCAATTTCGTCGCCACGTGGCCTTATAGCCGTCACTTTCTTGGAAAAACAAGTCAAGCTTGGGTAAAAAGTGCATTGTCCGATCAAAGCACGATTGGTAATTGAAATTAAAGCTTTACCAATCCGGCTGTAGGATCAACTAAAGTGCAATCGATGACCATGAACAGGTTTTACCCCCTAGGTAATAACGCTTTAAAAAGCAATTGTGGATCGCTCGTTCGCGGGTTGCTTTCAAGCCAAAAAAAGCATAGTAGTGTCATTAGGTGGATTTACTGCAGTTTTTCTTCCCCCATCGTCCTATGCTCCTTTAATAAACTAGAAGTAGAATCTCATTTGGCCGGTGGTGAGTCGACACGCGCATGTGGAATAAAGTTTTTGGTGCCTGAAAGTTTTCACCTTTTTGCTCATGCAGGGGCCTAATTCTAAGTCCCTAATTGTCTACCATTATCAATATCCACCTGCTGGGCTCCATTGATATCTGCAAAGCTTTTAAGCTTGCACTGATTTCCGGGGAATAAGGGCCGGTTATTCCCATGGACTTCTATTCGCGGATGGTGCATGGCCGAATCATATATACCTCGAGCACTTTTCCTGCCGTCATCATGCAATTGGAGGGAGGGAAGGAAGGAGGGAGGGAGGGAGGGAGGGAGGGAGGTGGGGGAGACTCCATGGGGAAGCACTAGAATAAAGAAAGAAAAAGAGGAGGGAGAAATTTCGAGGAGTGCGCATCGGGAAACGGAAATCCCGAGTCAGAGAGCAATAATAAAAAGAGGGCTCTGGCCTTGGTAAATTATTTAAGTGTCGTTCAAGAAAACGAGCCGTACTGATACGCTATCCTGTTGTTCTTAAAGATACAACCGGAAGATTTCGTTTTTTTCCGCTTTCTCGGGCTCATCCTCTGATTCTGTTCTCTCTCTGTCTCTCTCTCTGCTTCTTTCTTCTCGAACATGATTCCGTGATATCACCCTCATATCCCGTCGTCTTCTTTCTCTGTCCCTGATCGTCTCTGTTGTTAGAGAGAGAGAAAGGGGGGAGAGAGAGAGTGACACTGTTGATTGAAAGAAACATGCAGAGCTTCAAAGCGGCTCCAACGAACCCCGACATATATTGCCAAGCTTCCTTCTTTCTCAGGTTCTGTCTTCTCCCTTTGTTTGTCACTTCTTTTTCAGCTGAATTCGAGCGGTGGTCGCTCTTCGAAGGTTTTGGGTTTTGGGGAGATGACACGTTAGTGAATGCGAGTGTGTGTCTCTGTTTTTGTTGGGAGACGAAACAGAGGTGACGATGTGATGAGCCGGAACCATACCCGGTTCGCGGATCTCGGCGAGTTCGAACAGTCTGTTGCTGCATTTCATCACGAAGATGCTGTTGATTTAAGCCCAAGTATTCCCCCTCTCTCTCTCTCTCTCTCTCTCTCTCCTCTGTGTTTTTGGAAAATTCATATGTTCGTTGAGGGTTTCTTTTAAAAATGCAGTAGCTTGGCCTTTTGGCCTCTTTCTCGGCTGGCTTTCAGTTGCTCTAACCGATTCCTAATATTAAATACACGCAGGCTCTGCCTTCAGCCTTAAACCCAACAACAGCATCGCTTTTGTTGCAAACAATCTGAGCTATGGAGGCTTTAACACGGTGCCTCTTAAACTCCACCCACCTCTTCTCTCTCTCTCTCTCTCTCTCTCTGTCTCTCTGTGATACGCAATTTTTAGGCATTGTGAAGAAGAACGAGCTCTGATCCTGTTGTGATTTTTTTTTGCACAGTGCATGAGCTCTTCGGGAGTAGTGACGGTGTCTTCAGGAGGAGGAGGAGGAGGAGGAGGGTGTGTGGAAATGGGCGAGATTTACGAGAAAGGAGGAGGAAACGGTGCGTCGTTGGGGAATGTGCAGGGTATTGAGAACTGGGCTGACTCGGGCATTGCAGCTCCAGACAACAGCCAACAGACTGATACATCTACGGATGTCGACACTGATGACAAACGCCATGTAAACGATGTTTCTCCACTTCTTCTCTCGCAAGTTTTGCTATGTTATGTTCTTTTCATTTTTGTCTTTTTTCCAATTTTATCGGCAGATGGGTTTAGTTTTAGCTTATCGCCTGATCAACTTGGGTAGACGAAATGTATCAATTTTCATGGGGAGTTGTAAGCATATTAAAACAGAAGGGGTTTCAACGCTCTTGAGATAATGCTTGTCTGCGTATTTATGCGTGCAGTTATATAGGGTTCAGCGAGGAGCGCTCGTGGCTGTTGACTCTGCGGATCAACCTAAAATGAGAATGAGTGATGTTAAGGTGGTCCCCATTTTTTATGTTTTCACTGTGTGTTCTGGTTGCTAGAGTGGGTGCTATGAGTATGTGTGGATTTAGAGTGTTAGTAAAACCTCTCATGCCTCTTTCTTGCTTCAGATGCTCCGCAGACTGGCCCAAAATAGAGAAGCTGCGAGAAAGAGTCGACTTAGAAAGAAGGTACTTTCATGGTTGTTTTGTATTCATGTCGTGATTATGTCTCCATCAGCTCTCTATCTCCCAAATTGGAAGAGCAAAGTGTAAAGCAAATGAAGGAAGAAACATGACAGTTAACTTCGCTTTCAGTGGAATTTGAATGGCCTTGCCATGGGGGAGGGGAGGTTTTATTCGCTATGTATCCTTGTGCTTTTTATCTTTTGGGAAGTTTTGATTATGTAAAAACCACTGAGCGATTTCTGGCACCTACAATCTTCTTCCATATTGGCGTTTTTTCGTACCTGTACAACCGATATCGTCTTTTTTTTGGAGGTTGATAATCTGTATAATTTCAATATGCTATTATTCAATGTTTAAAGATTTCAATTTTCATAGATTTTCTGAACTAAGGGAGATGCTAGAATAGCTGCAGAGGTGTCAACTCAAGTCAGAATGCTGACTGTTCTGGGGATCCCTCTCTCAAAGAGAATTTCTAAGAACAGTATCACAACTTGATCTGTGTGTCGGGCTTTTGAATGTTTGAATTTATATAATTCATCTGATAGGGAGACATACCGGAAGTTTGGTACAAGGATAAATTTTGCCTTTTGATTTCCTGTAGGCATATGTTCAGCAACTGGAAAATAGTAGGCTCAGGCTTTTGCAACTGGAACAGGAGCTTCAACAAGCACGGCGGCAGGTGAGGGAAGCTCCGATATTTGCATGTGAAAAGTTTATTCATTCATTCTCAGCTTGTGAGTCCAACAACTCATATTCTCTGTTGTTCGGATTCTGTTTCCATGCAGGGTATATTTGTTGCTTCTGGAATTCCTGGGGATCTCAGTCATAACATGGCTGCCGCTGGCAATGGTGAGGGATGAGAAGCAGAGGTTTTAATCCTTTTTTTTTTTTTTTGAGTTTCTTTCCAGGGTTTAAGCTGCTGCGGTGCATCTATTTAGTGCAGTTCCTTTCTGTCTCAGTAGGCACTTCTCTTTTCTGATCAGCTTGCTCTTTTCTGTCCATTTCTGATTGATAAACAGTTGCTAATTAATATGGAAAGATCACAGCACTGCCATACATTTCACTTGAGATATGTGTTCCTGTTGCCTGCATCGAGAAGTTGACCAACATGGGTCTTCTCATAGTATGGAAGGGAAAATATTGGCTCTTTGATAGTTATTCTGATAACGGGTAAATGTCTCGATTGATGGTTTGCAGTTTATACAAAAAATGAAGAGAAAAGGATAAGTTTCTTTAGCTTTGGTCGTGTGAATTCTTGTGGTAGAGGATGTCATCCGGCGCATTCATCTATGCATGCGGTTACCGGTCATGGTGTTTCCAGTGGCTCATTTTGTGGGAAGTAATGGATGCTGGGGGGGCATTCTTGGTTTTTTTCTTATTAGGTCGACCCTCCTGGATGCTCTCTGAAGAAGGGTTTTACTGATCGGATTACTCGATATATCAAATTAATTTACTTGAAAGTTTGACCTAGTGATTTCTCACATTTGTAGTCTTTCAGGGGCCATGGCCTTCGACACCGACTATGCTCGGTGGCTCGATGAGCATCAACGGCTGATCAGTGACCTAAGATCCGGAATGAACTCCCAATTGAACGACAATGAACTCCGGATCCTCGTGGAGGCTGTGATGCTTCACTACAACGATATATTTAGACTGAAGAACATAGGTGCAAAGGCCGATGTGTTCCATATACTCTCCGGCATGTGGAAGACACCCGCCGAACGGTGTTTCATGTGGTTGGGTGGGTTCCGTTCATCTGAACTTCTCAAGGTGATCGATTTCTTTACAAGCTCCTCCGCATTGACTAAGATAGGAGGCTGTTGTGGGAATCTAATCTGTTGCTGTCCGCGTAATTTTGGACCTTCAGATACTCGGGAACCACCTTGAGCCTTTGACGGAACAACAGTTGATGGGCATATGTAATCTGCAGCAGTCTTCGCAGCAGGCCGAAGATGCTTTATCTCAAGGAATGGAAGCTCTGCAGCAGTCTCTCGTGGAGACACTTTCTTCGGCCGCACTGAGTCCTACTGCTTCGGGAAATGTTGCGGATTACATGGGCCAAATGGCTATTGCGATGGGCAAGTTGGCCACGCTCGAAAACTTCGTTCACCAGGTGCTACGCTAATTACGCAGGCCGTGCCTTTCGAAATATCTGAAGTCAAGCTTATTATATTTGATATTAGTTTATGTCTATTGAGACTCAAATTCTTTTTCGTTCCTTCTCTTTTAGGCTGACCTCTTGAGACAGCAAACGCTCCAGCAGATGCATCGGATATTAACCACCCGCCAAGCAGCCCGCGCTCTTCTTGTCATCAATGACTACATCTCACGACTCCGGGCTCTAAGCTCGTTATGGTTAGCTCGTCCTAGGACCGAAAACATCTGCTCTGCGAAACTCTTCTGATGTAATCGATTGTTTTGATCGAAATTAACATTTCCAGCGGGGGATCCTCTTGTGACCGCTGACTGCGACCATGGCGATTCGGGCTGTATTTATATAAAAGCTATCTTAGTTGAAAACAGAGTTCCGCATGGTGGTTCACGGCTTCGAGAATAAGATCTTATGAGAAGGGAAGGGAAGTGCTCGCGGAATGGATGGATGAGGACGATCGTGTAATTAGTTGTAACACGAACTACTTGACAATCATGAACCGGAAGCAGTTTTTTGCATTTGCACTGGACTCTTTGGGCAAAAATAGGCGACAGGTTGTGAAAAATCTCATGTTTCTTTCACTCATAAAACCATGTTCCAGAGCAAGATAACAACTTTATTCTCTATTTATTAAACTGCCATGATAGTTTGCCAAGATGTCTTTTTGGAGATCCGTGCGAACGGATCGCCACGGCGGCAGTGGCGGCGGCTCGAGTTCACTTCTTCTGAACTGGTTTCTTGGCCTTCTTCTTCCTGGCCGGTCTTACTGCATGTACCAAGGAAAGAGAAAATGATATCTCGTCAGTCAGAGCCGGATAGAACGCTTGGTTTTTTAATGTTTAATGTTCCTATCTAGTCAGAGCAGAAGAATCAATCGATCCATGACCATCAGAAAAGGAAGAAGATTCGGCCTTAGAGACGCACCTTGACAACCCTCTACTTTTCCCGCTGTGGCGCTCGGAATGAACACTCCCGTCCCGCTCCCGCTCCTCAGGGCCCAAGCTGGCGATGGCTTGGCATCCCAGCTGTTCATCTGCCAATCAGAACAGCTCATGGGGGATGGCGCAGCGACCTGGCACGACAAGCCTTGATTCATCGAGCCATCTGAAGTCAGCTGCAGGATCTGTCGCCACAGCTCGGCATAGGAATCGCCGTCATCCTCCTCCACCTCTGACCAGCCAAGGAGACCCAGGGCAGGGTCCTGGGCGGCCGAGATGCCAGGATGGAGGCAGGCCATGGAGGGAGATTTCGCAGACATGGGTGTCTATCTGGTCTGATGAAGACTATGATGATGAGATGACGATGACGATGATAAAATATGGAGGCACAGCACCTCTCTATATATAGAGGTGCAAAAGGAGAGGTGAAACGTCTGACATATTGAAATCCCAGGGTCTGCAAGTCGGTGAAACGTCTCCAAATGGAAAGCGGTCCACGGTATCTCTTTGGCCCGTTCTTGGACACTAGTGCATCGTCCCTTCTTCTAATCGTGCCATTGAACTAGTTGCGCGTTTTGACCGGGGTTGACTAGTTAGGACGACTTGACCCTAGCAGCAACAATTTTAATCAGGGAATCTTTTGCGACTCTCACGCTCATATTATTTCTCCAATTCCCGTCCTCAGATAGATGCGCATAACCTTATGGAAACTTAAGATGTTAATTTCGAGAAAGCGGCGCGGGAAGTTTGGAATGCCGTTACCGAGTCTAAATACCGTTTAGGCATTACCGACTGCCGACTAACGGGCGAGCGTGCTAATGATTGGAACTCGGCGCATCGATCTCTTCACGCGTTCTTTCCATACTCGGATTCTCAGGACTTAAGAGGGGGAGAGGATCTCGCCTTCAGCCCTTAGGCAACGCGTCGACGGGCGAGGGTGGAACGGGGGAAAGGGAGAATCGGATTATGAAACGGAAACCCAAATACGGGTTTGCTGCGAAAAAGCATCAGGGGAGGATGGAAACTGAGATCTGATGCGTTGTGGCGATTCTTGTCAGGTTCATTAATGCTGCTTGCAATGAAGAGGGGTCGCTTTGCTTTTTTCGAGCGAGAGGATTCCTGAGGAGGAGGATGCTTTTGCTTGGCCCTGGGGGTTAAACAGCGTGCGCTCGCGGGTTTACCAAAATGCGATGCAATGTCGGTGAGGGGCGCCTTGCTGAAGAGGAAAGATAATCGTGCGCGTGCATCGTTCGTTTGTCACCTGCGAAAAGAAACCGTGTTTCCTTCTAGGGAGCTGTTACCCGATCGGTTATTTGTCAGGAGGTCAATTAAATCCTGAGATTTTTTTGTTTCTGATTTTGCCGTCTTGGGTCTTAAATCATTTGCATGGAATTCTTACATGGTCGTGTTCCCAAATGATGGTGTCTGAAAAAATCGCTCATGTGGCGATGCATAGGCTATTCACATCGGTTTGGGGTGTGCATGGAACTGGGCTGGCCCAGGAACCTAATTGGACCGGACCCAATTGGCCGGTTCCTGATTCTAAAATTTTGGAACTGGGAATAATTGGTCCGGTGACTGGTTTGAGGTATGGAACTGAATCTCACCTGGATGGCACAGGTCCGATATATGTTTTCCTAAAATTTTTGAATTTTCTTTTCTTTTAAAGAGTAAAGAAAAAAGGAAATTGCCAAAACCTTAAACAAACTCGGGAATCAAACCAAATCAGGAAGTGGACTAGGAATAGCCGATCCGTATACTCCATTTCCCAATTCTAAGGTGAAATTGGCCCGACTCAGAAGCTGATCACCCTTAAAAAATTTATGACTGAATTAAATTCCCGGGAATCGAATGGACAATTTTCCCTTCCATCCGACGAAAGGGTAAAGTTTCGGGAAAGCAATTGAAAAGAGCGTTTGGAACCCACGGAGCACCTTTTGGGCTATAAAATGAAAAAGGGTATTTGGTAAAAATGATTGTGCAAAAAAGTCTTTGGGCAAAAGCTCGGAAGTCAAAGCTAATCTCTCCAAAACCACCATACTAGTTCCATCCAACGCGAGATAGGGCGACCTTCCAACGGTGAACGGTGAACGGCGATCAACAAACGGGTGCTGTGAATATACGGATTCTATTTTTCTTTTTCTTTTTCTTGATTACTGTCCGCGTAAGAAACGTTCAATCCTCATGATTAATCATAAATTACACGAGCAAACTATTCGTTAAATTTCTTATAAGATGAAATCCTTACAGCGAAATATTAGATCCCAGCCTTGGGCCACTTCAGGCTGAGGGGCGCTAGCCGTGCAATGGTGGTGATCTCCATGGCGGAACGATCGTGTACTTGATGATGGTGATGGCGATGTGACGGCGGTGGCGGTGGTGTCGGCATGGGGCCGAAGTTGACATGACGGCGGTGGTGGAGGGAGGGGGGAAAGCGGGCGGAGAAGGGGAGGAGAATATGTGTTAAGACGCTTTCTGAGGCCTTGGTTTATTTCCTCGATTAAAACTTCAATTATTTTGATTAACTGGGGTTATTTACGTGGATCGGATGACATGTTCCGAATTAGGCGAAACGATGATCCCAGATGCTTAACGCAGGAAAATCGATGCAAATGGACGCACGTGAGGGAGGCATGCGATAAATACATTTATAACATTCCACGTTATTATTTGCAAAACGAACAACATTTATGATCGAGCTATGCATGGAGGCAACGCCGACGGCGAGCAACGCATAGATTCGCCCTAAGCTTTTCGAAAATCTGATCAAACAAAAGCACAGTCGATCCTTCTCGAATACATCTGTGTCGCCATCCAACAGCTTCCGTCTTCCACTGTTGCAGATCGGAAGTCGGGCGCGAATCCCACTTAGCCCCGTCGCTCGATTATTCTATGGTCGAACTCGAATCTGCAGAAAGTAAATTCTTCATCACGCATATAAACCTTGGTCTGTACTCTACAGTTCATTCCATGGACCTTGATCCTCCATCGATCGTAATTCAACTGGACATGGACAACCTCATCTCCCTTTTAGACCTCCAAGTAGTCATGGACAGGTACTTGCTGCTGTTCTCGGTCTGATCCACTTGCCTGTAAATCCTTTTCCTCCCATGGCTTGCGCTCTGATCTGCAATCACACCCGCCGTTCACAATATCAATCTATATATCCTCATAAGATCATCGAAAAACATCAAGAAAGATCAATGAAAGCTTGAGGAGGACGAAATCGCTCGATATTTACCTGACGCGTGGCGCGTTCTTGACTTGACGATGCTGGGAATGAAAACGCCGGTTCCACTGCTCTTCTGCCATGAGCTCGAGATGCAATTCGGCACGGGAGAACCGGCGTTCCTCTTCTCCCACGAATTAGAATCTCCCGAACCCTTCGAACAAGCCAAGGAATTAGCCTTCGTCGCGTCATCATTATAAGCTCTGGTGACGCTGCCCCGGCGCCTGGTCTCGAGAAAATCCTCGTCCTCGTCTTCCTCGGCCGTCAACTCGAGGATCTGCCTCTCGAGCTCGGCGTAGTAAACGTCGTCGTCCTCACGCCGGTCGAGGTCGAAGGTGGCCATGCCGGACTGGAGAGGAGCGAGGCGGGAGACCATTTTCTTTTCCTTCCGACGGTACCCGGAATCCGATTCAGACCGGTCGAGATGGGGAAAGAGATATGGAACTGCTTTCACTTTTGGTTGAGAAAATTTTCAGACGGAGGCATTATATAGATGGAGTTGTTGAAGAAGGTGGGAGTGTTTGGGGTCAACCAAACACACAATCTCGATTAACATAAGCAGCAACCGATTAGGTGAACTCGAACCAACATGGATCCAAGCCCCGAGAATATTTTCTGCATGTCTCTCGCGTACTTCGGCATCCCGTCCAGTAGTTAGTCGCCCCCCATTGACCGCTCTTTTCCTCGCATATACAATTCGATAGAATAGTCCGATCGTGACGTGCCGATGCATGTCCAGCAGAAGAGAGAGAGAAAGCCAGAGACTGAAAATACTCAATTTCTCAATTTCAATTACAGTTTGCATCTTCGGCAAAACCCAAATGCAGAATCGACGAGGACAAAAGCAGAACATGAGCGCGAAGATATGCCCGCGAATCGTCGCTTTCGCCGCGAAGAAAGGGCATGAGACGAAGATGGTTCTCCGAAACGTCACTGCTGTCGAACCGAACCATGTTTGATGTTCGTGCATCTGGCTGAGTCGCCATCTCGGACGACAGCGACAGCGACGGTGATGAAAATGACGACAGTAAAACCCACACAAATCGCGACATCTGTTACGGTTTTTTCTTAGGGCGGAAAGGATAGGTTAACGTTAGTTAAGAGCATCAGGAGTGCAGGTGCGCTACCGCAACTGTAAAGCCGAGAAAGCTCTATGGTCCATTCGATTTCCAATGAAAAAACATAGAAATACCTTTGGCTAGTCAACGTACGGTTTAGCGGCCAACATCATGTCACCGTTTCTCGTTCATTTTGTCGTTCTTTTTTAAAGTTCCAATGATTAAATTAACGTCGATGTGTTGTCCGTATGACTACAAACTAATAGAATCGATAACGAAGAATGATCAGAAGAGTACTTTGGATTGGAGTATCTTTCGGTAAGCGGCCCCAACTTACGTATGCACAGCTGATTAAATGAATATAATTAGTTTACTTGTTCGTTCCTTACCGCATTTCCCAACGCCCAGGCGAATACGAATGGAAAGAAATGTCAATATGTCACCCCCTTTCAAATCTTATCCCATTGAGAACATCACACCCAATAAAGATATGTTTGTTGGGGGATTGTGACCCAAATGATTTTAATAGTAATTGAGCATGGAGCTTTTTTTTCTTTTAACAGCATTACTGATAATACTCGTCGGAACCTTAGCGCTTATATTTAGGACGTGTTTGTTTGGATTATTCTAGAAGCAAAAGGCAACTTTTTTTCGTTGTAATTTAAAATATCGTTCAAACTCAAAAAAATATTTAAAGAATTATGGATCAATTTTACGTGACAATAGTTATATATCGTGAAAATTTATGGTGGTTCGGTTAAAAAATTAATATGCTACTGCCACAAGATTTAAGGGAAGAAATACAAAGTATAAGTCCACGGGATATGCCCCTGACCATCATATACCTCATGGGTACATTGGGAAATTTTTTCAAAAAGTCTTACACCTATTGTATTTTTACCAATTCAATCATAAATCTTTCAATTGTATTAATTAAATCCATCCGATTGATTTTAATAAGAAATCACTGACGTTGATGCTAGTAGTGCCACATGGAACAGCCGGTGTTTATGTTGACAATTTTTTATAATATTTTTATTTTTGTTTCTTTTTCTCTTTTTTTTCCACCAAGTTCGGCAAGGGCCATGATCAAGGCTCAAGGTTGGCTTGGTAGAAAAAATGGAAATGAAAAAAGAAGAAGAAAAAATAATAAAAATTTGCAAATTTTTAAAAAAAGATTATCCGTGTCAGTATTGGATGTGTCATATTGGATAGACTCAATTGATAAAATATGAAAATGTTTAGAATTTAATTGGTAAAATTGAAAAATTTAGAATTGAATTGATAAGAGTATAATTGGTTTAGGACTTTTTGGACTATTTTTCCTAGGTATAAACTGTCACATGACCTTTGAACCACTTGTTGTTGCTGCCTAAGCATGAAGAACACACCACAAGACCTTGTCTCCTTAACTTCTAAGAATTTTGTTAGACTAAGGCTTCGTTTGTTTTACTGAAAATATGACATTTCCAGGAAATATTTTCCAAAAAGTATTTTCTAGGAAAATAACAATATTTTTCAATTTTTGGCTGAGATTTGAAAATGAACTAAAAAAATATTTAGAAAATCTGATTTGATCTTTCTAACTAGATATATGTTATTCGAGCGCTAATAATTTGCATATAGGTAGCTGAGGTATGGGCACCAAGGTCCAAGGTCTAGCCTTGATGAATCTAGACCAGGGCTTGGCCTTGATAAAGTTGGGCATTGGGGACTAGGGCATGGGCTCTAGGGGCTTGCTTCGAGCCTCAATGGACCCAAGCTTAGGCACTGAGGTCCTAGGCTCGCCTTTGATGGACTTGGGTTTGACCTTGATTGACTTGGGTGCAAGCAGCGGGGTCTTGAGCCTAGCTTTAATTGACCCAAGCAACCATTGATGTCCCGAACCCAACCTCAATGGACTCGATATTTGGGCATATGTGCTAAGGACTTGAGTAGGGATGCTGTTCCGAGCTCAGGCACTGAGGTATGAACTTTTTCCATTCGTGCAATTGGACGATCAAATCCTTAAATTACACATTTTTGTTCACGTTTGTCTTTTTCTAATGGAAACTCAGACTCAAAATGCTTTTGTGGCTATTAATAATTGGGGGACTAATGCCACGCTAGCTCCCATGTGGCTGCCACATTGCTCTTACACGCTGATTGAATTCTTGAAAAATTAAAATTTCGCGAAGGTTTCATTTTCTTCATAAAGTAAAAAGTGGAAAATAAAAAAAATAAAAGAACAAATTCAATTTGGACTGCCGACACCATAAGAACAGAGAAGTGGCAGACCCCGATCGAACTTCAGCGACAGCATTGCTGCTCCCATTTCTACGCTCATTGAATTCTATTTAAACAGAGTCTTCACCTCCTATGCTCAATGGGAGCTGAGTCCCGGCCTGAACAAGCACACACGAGCGGGAGAGAGAGAGAGCTAGCGGCTATGTCCCAAATTGCGACTCTTGGAAATCCAAAATCTTGGCCCTCGTCTGCATCACGCGGTGGTGGAGGCCACGTGGCATGGGGAGGGCTTGCGAGCGTTCGTATAAGAGGTCTGATGCGTATTTCCGAACACAACGATGGGTGTTTTTTATTGCATGGAAGACTCGGTTACGTTGGATGGCGATGGTTTGCTCCAAATTTATATGGTCACCATCTGGGTCTGCCGCCCCCCAAATCTTTAGCTTTTCCTTCGCCAGAGCTGAACCGGATCTCAAGATGGCTCCTTTTTCTGCTCCGACACCAAATCCGCTCCAGATTCTCAAAAGGGTGTCCATAAATTTGCTGCCTGACTTACAGAATTTGAAGCAATGTCCACGAATCATTCGAGTTATAGGTCTGGCGGTCTGGTTCCGTGAAGATGGGATCTCAAGGTGTGGAGGTATTGTTTGGGGAGGAGGGGAGCGTGGAGGCCAATCGAGGCCCAAATGCGGGCGCTGCTGACCCCGAGAGGATGGCCTACTTGCTCTGCTGCGGATGTAGCCAAGCTTCACCCTCTCGTGGGCTCGTGGCAAGAAAAACTGTGGACGAGGCGCGGAAAGATATTCAGCAGGGCTAGGTTGCCGATGGAAGTGGTGAGAGCAATTGCCGATGGCAGTGATGAGAGCAAGAAGCAGGAGGAGGACAACAGTGATGTCGACCGAATCCATGGCCTTCGTTGGGTGACAGGACACTAGAGGACTTCCCAGGAATGGTTTTCCTCTTCTTTTTTGCAATATCTTTTTAATTTTTTTTCTTATGCAGCGCTTGATCCGCATCGTGTGTCCTAATAAAATGTTAGCCTTTTCCGTTAACTAATTTATATGGAGTCAAACGAGGGACTTAATTCTATTAATTTGATAGATTTTAAGATTTGATTTACACTTTTTTTTTAATTTTTTTTTAATTTAATTGTACTCTTATCCTATATTATGGTGAACGACCCTCGTTAATTGGAGCATTGTTGGTGAATGGTGGCCTACATGCCCCAGTGGGGCGACCCTCACCGTCAAGTGAAGTAGGGGAGAAAGGCGGCTTCACATGGTGATGGGGAGTTCTCCCGAGCTCTCCTCTCTCTGCATTTGTGAAATATTAAAATTTTCTCTTTATCCATGTCAACGCTCAATAGAAAAAGGCTATATTTAGTTGTTTGAATTTTTAAACAGGATAAGACTAAATAAGATAGGATATAAGATCTAAAGACTTTGCTATATTATGTTCATTGTTTGGTGATTGCAATAATAAAATTGGATTATTCACATCATATCAACGGCATATTAGTATAAATAAACAAAAAATTTTACAAATAGAGATGATAAAAGTCTCTTTTGATACTCTTGCCTACTTAATTTTTATTTACTTTTATTTATGATATTTTCCTCTCTATTTTAATTAATTAATTAATTAATATTTCTTTCTTTCTTACCCTTCCATCATACTCTAATAAAATTTTATTAAATGATAAAATGTACTAATATAGCTAAAATACTAAATACCTAAATATATATAATATATATACCTAAAATATGTAATTAATACATTTATATTGAATTTATATTATAAAATAGAATTAAATTCGTATATTTAAAGAAAAATAAGATTAAATGAAGATAACTAAATTATTTTATTTGTTATTCAAATATTACTTATGTTGAAATATAATTTTAATTTTGTTAATTTAAGAATTTTGTTATTTGAGAAAATTAATTTTCCTATTATAAATGTTAGAAATCCTATCTACATTCATCTCACCTCCTCTATAGAATTTTATTCGGTCTACATCTCTCTTATATCCAACTTTATCTTATCTTAAATAAGCATCAAATGCAAGATATGATCTGAATTTTATCTTGATTGCTAAACGTAGCCAAAAAGTATTCACGTGATGCAAACACGACGACTAAGTCAGATAAATCATCTCCCATCTTATTGCCACGAGAAAATACATTTAATGTATACGATCATTTGTTTGCTTGATATAAGGACTTTGAAACTCTAAATTTATTACTCAATCGTTTGAAAGTGCAAATCACGGAGATTAGAGACAAGCCATCTCCCATCTTTGTTGCCAACGAGAAGACACATCTTTTCATAATGGTTGCCTGGCCGAGTTGGGGTGTGATGATCCAAATCAGCTGTTCCATCATAATGTAATTTGGAAAATTTATGCGTTTAAAATTTCAGAAAGCTCGTGCGCTAGCCTATACACACTTCCCGAGACGTTTCTCGGACATCATACAACCATTCACACATGCGGGTTTAAAGTTGAATAAATACGTAAAAAAAAAAAAAAAAATAATAGATCCATGGTCGCCTAAAAAAGAAAAAAATTGAGTCACTTTTGGAGTTGCGGAAATAAGGGAGGATGGTTATTCTCTGAGTGAAGCAAGTGGGTGTTTGTGGTGCTGGTGCAACTTAATTGCTAAATTTTTCTTACTATTATATAAATAGTAGATTTGGAAAGAATAATAACGAGTCAATTCAGCGTTTTGCCTTAATATATAGAGGATATAAATATAAATTAGCTGGTTATCTAGTGGGCCTTCGGCCTTTCAGCTTATTGGAAGGTTGATGGACTTCTCTGGACTACGTTTGTTTACACCTTATAAGAATAATAGATGTTTATTTTAAAATGATTTGGTTAAATTTACATTTTTTAGGAGAAATCTTAATGAAGCGATTGGCTCGAATCACGTGCCATTTGGATGATTATATTTTTATTTCCATCATAATAAACGATAACATCATCTTGTCCAATTTGTTTTTAGCTTAGCTAAAGGTTCCTTAATTAAGAACAATGTTTGTTTACACCTAATAATAGATGTTTATTTAACATAATTTAACAAAGCAATGTTGGCCATGTCTAACTTCTAGTTATAGCTTCTTCTTCTTCTTTTTTTAATATTCATTTTGTCACCCTGTCATACTTTTCAGTCACAAAATGAGTACAAGAAACACATTTTAAAATTAATATTCAAATATAAAAAGTGCAATGAATAGACGATACATTATTCATAGCGTACATATTTGGACAAGAAAAAAAAAGGAGAAAAACGAAAGGAAATGGTATAATAGTGTGTATTTTTTTTGGGGTTGGATAATAGTGTGAACTTTAATATGGCAAATATTAAAACCTACATAGATGCATATACTTTGGTAATTGCATAAATCAATCTCTTACAAGATGAGCTTTAAAAAAAAAGGAGAAATTAACTTTGAAATAACTTTTTTTTTTTCAAGTGATCTTGAAATAGCCTTGAGAAATCTCAATCGATTGTGATGTGAAGAAAAAGAAAATGCACGTTCGCTAAAATAGAAGAGACTTGCCACCCTTTGGTGCCAAAATTTCCTTCTATTAATGTAAATAATATATGGATAGAATCATTCCTTCTTCTTTTTTTGAAATAACCAGTTTTAGCATTTGACATTCAAGCCGTGTTTTTTCGTGGAAAAATAAATTAAAAAAAGGGTAAATATAATTTCTTTTCTGGTCGGAATTCTCAGTATAAACGTAACGAAATGGCCAATTTGAGAAGGAGAGAGTGGGGCTTTTAGCCTTTGGAAAAAGTCAAAGTCTACCCATCATTGTGCCAAAGTCAACTCCAGCTGGGTGTGGCAAGGGGGAGAGAAAGAGTGTCACGCCCCGACTCTCGAGCTCGCGGCAACCCTATTTCACTTGAGGTCTTAAAAATACGACGTCCCAGGTACTATCGTCGACCAATTCATTTTATCTTGTAATTAAGCACATGCGGAAACGAACAACTCCCAAACCAAACAAACGGGGATAGCAACAATAGCAGCGAGAGGAAAGACAACACCATTTTTATATATCTCGAAGGTTAGCCAAAGACACCAAAGCAAATACATACACACCTTACTATAGGTGACAAGCTAAGGCCTACTAAAAAAGAGACCGGCCTAGCCAACCTAACACTGCACAAGTGCCTACTCGCTGGCCTCAGAGGGATCGCTCTCTTCGATCCTCGAGTACTGCATCATCTAGGGCCTGAAAATGTTACCCACGACGGGTTGAGATAAACTCAGCAAGTTAAAGTCCTAAGCCCCGGTTAGGAACTTCGCTCGCCTCGAGAGTTTAACATACAACCTAATACAGCAATCAATGCAATACCACCTCAGAGAGAAAGACAGCAGAAGACAGTTTAATAAACAGGTGCAATCACAAGCGACCCTACCTGGCCTTGGCACACGCTACCTGCAGAAATTGTCAATCGCCTCACAACAACAGTAAGAGGCATGCAAATAATCAGAGCATTGCACCAAACTTTCTCATCTCAAAATCCACGCACATGCTCCGATTATTACGACCCTCTAGGCCACGGCACAACCTTATGGTTGGCGGTCAACCGGTCGTAAACTGCATCGTCCTCCCCGTGAGGCACGGCGACGTTATGGGCTTTCCCCCACCGACGGCATTCCATAAGGAGCATGGGCCCGGCCTCAACCGCGACTCCGCATCTCGACCACCGTCGGGCGACCCAATGGTCACGGCACAACCCGAAGGATTGGCGGTCATCCGGCTCAACCGGGCTATCAACTTTAATCTGACCATGCAACACATCAACAAACAGTTCATTCTTGTCTTTGCTTTTGCTTGGTCGTGAATGCAACATCGCTCATGCACTCATGCTCATGCGACATGCCATTTCAAATAACCCACGCAACATGTCATGCGGTATCACTCGACAATTCCAAAATCCCAAATTCCACCAATCAACAATCACGTACATTCCCTAAGTCTCTGAATAACTCAATAAATCAAACACTTTCACTTCCACTCGATCTTCGATCATGCATTTCATCATTATTCACACATATAATTAACAATCGGCACTTCAAGAAAGCATAACAACCAAGAACACAACAATTTGAAACCAAAATTTACTTCTGTATGAACAGTGCCGTGAACAGTAATCCGCGAACAATAAATTTGTCCGAAATTAAATAAATAAATAAAAATAAATAAACTTAACCATGGTTAACAAATTAACTCAACCCTAGTTAATCTAACCTAACCATAGTTAAATTCTAACCTTGGTTACTTTTAAAACTAACCATGGTTACTTTAATTAATTAACCCTAGTTACTTTTAAAACTAACTCTGGTCAATTAATCTAACCCTAGTCAGCTTAATTAACTCAGCCACCATTAACAAACTAACCCATAATTAACCAAGCACAAAAATTAAACTAATTAACCCCTAAGCAAGATTAACCCCTAAATAAGGATTAGGAAGTTAACTTACTTGGATCGGAAATCCGGCGACACCGGCGCGTAGAGGGGAACGAGGGCTACGAGGGGTAAGCTTGGGGATGGCAACGGATGACAAACGATGGCCGAAACGGGCCAAAAACAGTGCTGGTTACTGTTCACGCGGAACCGGTGCAGCTGAGCGGAAAAGGCCGAAACGGGCGGCTAACGGCGACCAGCGGTGACCGGGGGTGCGCGGTTGGCTTCCTAACTTCCAGGACTACACTTTGGGCGGTGGTAGCGGCTCTGGTGATGGCGGCAAGGCCATTTTCTTGCTGGAAAACAGCATGGACAGCAAAGAACACTAGAAATGGAAGAGAAAATGAAGAGAAAAAGGGAGAGAGAGGAAGGCTGGGCTGGTGCACGAATTTTGGGGGAGAAAGAGGAGAGAGAAGAGGCTGCTGAAGGCTTGGATAAGGCCAAGGCAATTGGGCAAGCCACTTGCTTGAAGAGCCAATCAAAAACAAAGCAAAAACAAAGATAAACAAAGCCCCCACTTCGCACAAAAGCAAAAGGCCCAAAGGGAGAAGCCCATGGGCTGGAAATGGAGGGGAACTTGGGCCAACTTGGGCCCCTCTTGGCTGGGTCAAGCTAAATGGGTGCAAGGCCCATTGGGCCGCCGGGTCTTGGGCCGGCCCACCCGCGGCCCGAAACCCGGTCCAATTTTCCCTTTTTTCCGACGCTTCCGTGTCCAACGGAAAATCCCAAAATAAATGAGGCGACGTCCAAATATTTAGTCTTGATATCACTGAGAAGTCGGTTCCCAAAATCGGATTAAAAATCGGGGCCAAATTGAGTCGATTGTGACCGTAGTACAATTTGGATTATCGGGCGCCCTTTTATGACTTTCTTCACATTTGACCCATGGTCAACCATTCTTTGAATCATGTTTACGCCAATTCTCGAGTCAGGGACGTCCCTCGATTTTCGTGTGATCCCAGGGGCTCAATTGATAATCCCGAGTACCGATGAAAAGGATTCGGTTTACCGTCGTTCGTAGTTCGTATCGAAGTCGTGCGGAAATCACCCGCAGATCGACTTCGTACTTCGCCGAATCGATTTATTTCCGTTTCCTTAATAATCTAGTACTTAGAGGATATCGTTCCCGCCTGTGTCCTCATGGTCGAAGGGTTCGTTCGATCGAAATTGCGAGTCGTACGCGAATCATTTTCTATCGACGCCTCTCTCGTAATCCATTATCCCACGAACACACAGTTCGGAAAATTTGTATCGACAGGCCTTCGACTAATATTGCCCTTTTATAAAATCCTAAAATGGGGTCGATTTTCAGGATGTTACAAAGAGTAAACTGCTGACACGATAACTTAGATTCTTAATACACCCCTATTTCTGTCATCCTAATTTAATTATGCTCGACACAAGCTCAGCAACATGCTCGAGAGACAGCCGAAAATAGCAACCGGAATCTGTACTGAAGTCGACAGATACCATAGAAGCGAAGACAAATATAACATTCACACAACATGCGCATAACTTCTCTCTCTCTCTCTCTCACGTTTATTTCCTTTAGAAATTGAAGGTTATGCATCGTTGTAGTTGATTAAGGATGATGGTATGAGTTTGATTTGTCGTTATTGCGCTTCTTTAAGATGTCAGTTGATATGAGGCGACGAGAGATAAGCCTGAAGGGGCAATGGGTGCATGTTACATCAAGTTCTCTAGGTAATTCGTGAATGGAAAAGGAAAAAAACATTGAAGCCAAAACCCCTTTATATAAATGCTTTTGAAAGGTAAAGAATATGGGAAGGAGAGTTTGAAGAGAGAGAGAGAGAGAGAGGAAAAAATGGCTAGACTCCCATCTGAAGCACCTCCTCCTCCTCCCTCGCCTGGCCACCAAGTCCCCAGCCAAAACCATCCTTTATCCGCCGCCACTACCGTCTTCGTCACTGCCTCCGCCGCTGCTGGCATTACAATTGCCTTATACTCCACCATCATCTTACACCACCCACCAGACTGGCCACCAGGAGGTGAACGTGCCCACATTCACCCTGCCGCCGGCAGCATTGCAAGCGCCGTATGCTCCAGCGTCCTCTTATACCACTCACCAGAATGGCCACCAGGAGGTGAACGTGCCCACATTCACCCTGCCACCGCCACTGGCATTGCAAGTGTCGTATGCTCTACCGTCGTCTTACTCCGCCCACCAGACTGGCCACCGGGAGGTGAACGTGCCCACATTGACCCCCGCCGTAACAAGGCGCCACTATTACTGGAGCAGCCATGGTCTACCCTCAGTTCAACCAGCCACGAGCCAACAATGCCGGCAGTAATGTCAGGGCCGTGTAATATCATCATCATCAGTTCTGGCAACAAACGAGCCCTGTGGCGGCTCTGCAGAGTTACAATCCTGCTCCTGCCTCAGTGTATACCTCCTCCCAGCAGTGGCCCAAAATGTTGCTCCTGCAAGTGCAGCGTCCACTTACGGTAATAATGCTCCTAACAATCTGATCAATCTTAACAACGGTTCTATGAATAACTACACGAACGTGGAGCAATGGACCACTGGCCTCTTCGACTGCATGCAAGATCCCTCCAACGGTATGTTCTTCTTGAAACATGTAAGCCAACGTCTCGATCTGTTTGAATTTAATGAAAATGGGACGCCCCGTCTGTTACCTGTCATAGATTCAACCTTCGAAGAAGTAAAGAGTTTTTGTATGTGTCACGTTCGTGTTTTTAGGGCAGATCTAGTTCAAATATTTTATTTTGCAGCCTTCATTACGGCGCTGTTTCCATGCATAACTTTCGGGCAGATCACAGATGTGCTCGACAAAGGCCACACGAGTAAGCTTTACTGGTTTACCAAGCATATGCCATTCGTTACTTATTATGAGCTATAAACCAGAGGTCGTCGTTTCTTCTGTTTTGTGGACATGAAAATGCAGACTGCATCATCAGTGGAATTGTCTATACTTTCTCGCCTTTTATATTGTTGCAGACATACCGCACGAAACTGAGGCAGAGATTCCAGTTGCCGGAGATCCCTACCTCGGATTACATTGCCCATTCATTGTTCGAGCCTTGTGCTCTCTGTCAAGAATACCGCGAGCTTAAAAACCGCAGCATTGACCCTGCGCTTGGTATGTACCACTCTGATGGCGAACTGAATTACCGCAGACATTTGTAGTTTAAGTATTCTGCTATTCTTAGATTTTTTTGTAAAGTATTTAGGATAGATATAGCATTCAGGGTATTGAGTATTCATTCATAAATTGCTGGTTTCATGTCAGGATATCGTGGCAATCTACAAGAACTCCAAAGCCAACAAGGCGGTTCTACAACAACGAAGCCACCTAGGAACCAGGCGATGACCGCCTGATTAGGAGTTTTCGTCGAATGAAGATCACGCAATTTTTAGAAATTCATCTTGTCCAAAGCAATCTGCTGCAGTTCTTGTGCTAATCGTTCCAGCTCTTTATCATTGCTCGATAAGTCGGAAATCTATTCAGAAACAAACCAAAAACAAGGGATAGGAAGCCCATAACCTTTTTTGAGTGAAAAAAATAAGAACAAGATAGAGAAAAAGAGATTGTTTTTGCAATTACCAAAAAAAAAGAAGAAGAAGGAAAAACAAGCCCCATTCAAACAAATTAGGTCCCCCACGTCACTCAATGGCGGTTCTTCTTTTCTTCCTTTCACCGTTTTTTCTGGTTATATCCTCAAGAGACACGACCCTTCGCAAAGACCCATTCATTGCTTCTCTCTGCTCTCAAACTTTTCACGTTAAAACCACCGTCCCGGAACAATTCTCTCTCTCTCTCTCTCTCGGACATATAGCAACTCTCCATCCCAAGCACCGATCCATGTACAATCACCATCCACAAGAACGGGAGATGGGTTCGCTGTCTCCTGCACCGTCGGCGCCGCCAGAACCACCGACGCCACCTTTGCCTTTTCAACATCGGCCGCCAGAGCATGGCCAATCGGCAAGCCATTACTTCGCTGATGGCACCGATCCGTACATGGAGTTATATGAACTGAGGAAGGCGCGCGGCGACCTGGAGGAAGAACCGGCCCCGATCAGTTCCAGCGGCATCAGCGGTGGTGGGAGCAGCGGTTCGGCCAATCCTTCATCATCTCCAGCCGCTTGGTCCACCGGTCTTTGCAACTGTTGCGACGACTTCAGCAGTTGTACGTACTTATTCAACGCCATTCTAATCTGAAGTCCGAACTCCTACTCTGTGAAACATTTCTTTACTTCAGAAGAGACCGCCATTCTTCTCTTCCAAACAAATAACGAAAAATCTCATGTTAAGCAGTCGAATACATTCTTCCCTCCATTTTGCCCGAGGCCTGTCGTCCAAATTTGCGTGAATTTAAGCCGATTTTCGAATTTGCATATATGGGAAGTACATAAGCGGACGTTCAACTTTTTTGGAGCATGTTACAGTCAAATACAATTTGCATTTGATACCAATACCATGCCTTTGGCTAGAACACGATCCATGGATGTATCAAAGCAAGGAAGTAGCATGTTTGCAATTAACGAGTGGATTAATACTATTTAAATGTCCGATGCAGGTTGCTTGACATGCTGGTGTCCGTGCATTACGTTTGGGCGAATTGCAGAAATGGTCGATAGGGGGTCAACTTGTAAGTCGCCGGAAAAGCAGATTTTCATTTTGCACTCTACTACCTAAATATCATGCGTTGGTCCCGCAAAGCTTTCTCTCGACAGTGGCATCTATATGTTTGATTGATTTTGCTACCAAAAGAAAATCCTTCAATATACATATGGCATTCATCAATGCCAACTAAATTTATACACAGGCCACGCGATGCAAAGTAAATTGAGCATTGAAAGGAAAGGGTATCATTTGATTAGTTAGCTTCAGGCTTATCATGGTAATATGTGGTAATCTAAATCATGATAATATGTGTTCCTTGCAAATGGGCATGCAGCATGCGGGGTGAGCAGCGCACTGTATGCGCTGATGATGTGCGTGACGGGGTGTCCGTGCATGTATTCGTGCTGCTACCGGTCGAAGTTGAGAGGGCAATACTTCCTGCAAGAGAGGCCGTGCACCGATTGCTGCGTCCACTTTTGCTGCGAGGAATGTGCCCTTTGCCAAGAATACAGACAGCTCAAGAGCCTTGGCTTTGATCCTTCCATAGGTCCTCTCTCTCTCTCTCTCTCTCTCTCTCGTTTTAATTATTGTGGTTCATGCATAAGCTTTCAATGAAATCCATATTTCCACGAGCAACAGTTTTTGAGGAAAATCGGTAGGCGTGTCATGTATACATTTTGATATTTGGAGCATGGCATGACGGTGCTGCTGCTTTGCTTAGGAAATTTTCAAATTCTGTTGTGAAAATGTGATGTTCTCGCACCTCTGAACTAATCTGGTGATGGGTTCGGAACCGGAATAGGTTGGCACGGCAACATGGAAAGGCAGAGACGGCTCGCCGCGATACCTCCCGGCATGGAGAAGGGTATGAAACGGTAGGGCGGCATGTTGGAAATATAGGGACCGAGAGTCGGCTTTGGAATGTTTCATGATCAATGTGCATTAAGTTTTGTTTCGTAAAAAGAAGGCGAGTTCTTTTGATTGCTTGACGGTCACGGTTATCTGAAGCTAACATTTTGTAATTAACAATGGTTTGGTTCCTCGTTCCGTTTTTAGTGTATGTAGAAGAATATCGGATTCTCCGAATTTATAAAATAATCAATCCTAAAATTGTATGATTCGGTCATGAAAGGAGACTGTACAATAAACTACTTTTTGCTGATATCAGAAGTTACTTTCTTTTACATGAAATCTCGTGTACGAATATCACCTATTGAACAATCATCTTAACGAGGACGCAATCATAACCGGACCATATATCGGCTATGGCTTTAGGAGCTCATCTCTTCACTTTCTAATATGGCTGCTTGTCAATGAAAAGCAACCATAAAATCGTCTGGATGCCACTTGAGATCGACCAACCCTCTTGGGCGACATGATGGTCCGAGGTCGAGGTTCATCATGTGATAAATTTTTTGGTCCGTCGATTCCCAAAATGGCTACCTATTTCTTGCTCAAATGAGTGTTCCAGATGCTGGGGCAAAGTTCCTCCTGCAAATTTAAGAAGACTATCTTTATTATATGTCATGTGGGTATGCGCATATCTACTGGTGGACCGTGAAGGCAGCGAAGAAGATATGAATAAAGAGCAAAAACAAGTTCTCTTTTTTAGAAGGATGTTTCCATGGATGTAGGAAAGAGAATATGACGATGCATCTCTAGTTCCTTTCTTTTTAAGTAGTAACAAGATCAAAAAGGCTCCCGATTTGGTTAGGTTGCAAAGTGGAATTGGAACCGAGGATTGAATAATTTGGTCCTAGGATTAGAAACCAGAGCAGATTGTCAATTTCGGTTCGGTTCGGTTCGATGGAATCGACCACTTTTTTTTTTTTTCAATAAATGGTGACCATTCTCTAAAAAAATCGATCCAGTTCGGTTCTTGAGTGGTCTCAATAAAATGAATCACATCCCACATGTTAAAAAGTCAAACTTTATTTGTGTTTAAGTTTATATATGTGTGTTTAAGAAATAAAATAGTCTATTTGAGGATTTATTTTTATTTTTAAGAAATTAAAAAGATGTATTTAAAAAAAAGTCGGTTCAGTTCTCCCTTCGAATTGGGAAACTAGACCGAAAATCACCAATTCCTTTTTTTATAGAACCGAGAACGGGACCATTGCCTTTGGGAATCAGACCAAACTAACCGGTCCGGTCCAGTCTCAATTTGGGCAATTCAATATACTCATCCCTAAAAGTTACTCACAAAAAAAGAAAAAAGAAAAACCAGATTAGAAAGCATAACAATTAAGAACCGCTCAAATCATCAACTCGTGGAAGATCATACGAAGTAAAGAGAACTAAAGTAACGAACACAATAATCTTCATCTTCCATATGAAAAATCATCACTTAAACATAAACACATGTCATGAACATGAAATCCAAGACACAAAGGCAAACCGAGGATTATAGGTGTCCATGTTATTCCAAGGTGCGAATACGACTCTATACATGTGCGTTCGCTTCATCGAGGATCAATTATTTCTGCACCGAAGAATCCCGTTACCTCGACTAGGAGTGGGGGATGGGTCTGGTCCTCCTTCTTCATCTTCTTCGGGCGAAGATTCCATATCTTCTTGGGATCAAGACCTTTCTCACTATATAAAAGGGAAGGAAGGGTTAGGGTTTCGAAAGGAGAAGACGTGAGAGGGTTGTGGCGTGTAGGGTTTGTGAAGGGAGGGTCGGTATTTGTAGGCGTTGGAGGGCTATACGATACGTGAAAGTTCCCTCGCTCCACCAAAAGAGAGAAAACAAAACAGGGGTTTTAATTGTGTGGGGGTTGAGAGCCCGCGAGGGCGAGCGACCGGTCCGAGGTAGGTCCGAGGTAAGAATGCCTCAACCCCCGTCTTCATCAGCAAACCCCGCACCTCTCAGAGACATCATACAATACAACACAGACACGTGTTGGCTTAAGTTCTAGTTCAGGACGACTCTCGTGGACCAGGTCAATCATCATCGAATGCACGCATTTACATTGGATTCTGCAGAAAAGCATTTGTGTATGAGGGAGAGGGAGAGAGAGAGAGTTCAGTCGATACAAGTTGGCCCTATTCATCACCAGGTTTGGCGGCCATTTCGTGCAGGCTGGAGAGTGGAGTTGGAGTTGGCTTTCTCCACTTTCTACTAACTTTGATTGCCTCTCCCAAAGTACATGCAGAAGTGGGATCCAAATATTTCGGGTGTGGCATTTAAGAAGATAAAAGAGACGGTAATAGCGAGTGCTTTCAAGATACTTGTTCAACATACTAAAAGATCAATTTTTATGATATTGACTATATATATAGTTTGGCTTAAAAATTGTAATAATTTCTTTACTAGTCACTTAGAGCACGAATAATAAGTATTCTATATCTAACTAAAATTATTTTTTTGTTCTAGAAATAATATAGTTGAGTTTTTTTTTTGATGAGTCATTGATATTTTGCATCTAGAAATATCCGATAGCAACCTAAAATTTACATGCTCTCATCACCACATGCGTATTTGAGAAATTAGCCAACCGGTCGCCAAAACTTGCGAGCAACCCCCAATTGCACACGGTTAACTTAGACACATAATTGAAAGAATCCGAATTCCTTCTCATCATCTTTTCTCCCTATCTCTGCCTAGCTTATCCATCGCTACTGTCGTCGGTCCCCCAAACCACCACCACCAGCAATACCTTTGCCTAACCCCCCCCTACCTTCCTCTTCCAGAAATAATATAGTTGAGTTTTTTATTTATTTATGAGTCATTGATATTTTGCATCTAGAAATATCTGGCATTAACCCAAAATTTACACGTTCTCATCATCACATGCGTATTTGAGAAATTAGCCAACCGATCACAAAACCTTGTGGGCAACCCTTCTCTCTTATTCAAGGAATCACTATGAGCAACCCCCACTTGCACACGGTTAACTTAGACACATAATTGAAAGAATCCGAATTCCTTCTCGTCATCTTTTATCCCTATCTCTGTGTAGCTTATCCACCACTGTTGTCGTCGGTCCCCCAAACCACCACCACCATCGGCAGTACCTTTGCCTAACACCCCCCACCCCAACCAACCCCTCTCTCGCACAAGAACAAGCTGAAAATCCAGAGAACACTCACAAATTTCACGAACCGATTAAGTTCAAACCTTCAATTAGTACATATTGTCCTAACTCATAGAGGTTTTCCTTTAATACGTGGAATTTGACCTCATTACCTCCAATTCCCAATCATAAAATTCCCCTGAACTCTATCCAACTCGGCTAATTCGTTCGATCCCGTTAGGTGAAACCTCATGCTGCCGATTGGTGGTGCTCACGAACGAGCAACACGTGTCCTAACAGAAGGCAAACACGGTCCAAAAGAGACGACCGGAGGAACTGTATGATAGGGTTTATGGTCCCCATTTGGCTGTCGGGCATGTTGGGTAAGGTCGCTGGCATACACTCGAGAAGGCCACGTCCCAACAGAAGAGGAACCGTCATGAGTACTGTTCCAGTACGGTGACCGATGAGAGAAGACTTTGGTATTGTGCCTTACCCTTAATTCTGTCGATCGAGCATTGGTCGAGAGAGGGGGTGGGAGGCTTGTGATTTGATGCATTGTCATTTCACACATTCTATTCATATCTCTCTTTCAAACCAGACGATCGGCAAGTCGCAAGTCATTGCACGTGAAAGGTGGGCAGCTCATGTCCTCTCAACGACTTTCCATCATTATAATTGTCCCTTTGCTTACGCGTACTAGCAGTGCTCTACTAGAGAAATGCTTGCATAACCGTATAACGCTGTAATGGTGAAATGCTAACAACAGAACCAGATGGATGGAAAAGAAAATGTACAGGTCAAAGCAGGGGCAAAGCGAGGCCCTCATCTGATTTTGTGGCTGGCATTTTACTGTTGCACTGTAACTGTAATTTTTTTGGTTTAGGTAAATTAATTAGTTCTTTTTATCATTTAAGCACCGAAAAGTCGAAAAATAATTTCTCAGAAACAGTTTTCTTTCAAATAAATTTCTAGTTATGTAAAATAGCCGTTCCTTTATAACCCCTCAGAGACAAGCAATTTATTTGATTCGGTTGGGAATTGGACGAAAAAGATTGACCTTTTCATCAATAAAGGACTGAAAATGGAACAGCTATTACTCCATATGAACGGAGCACGCAGCTAGATGTTTTTGTGGTGGCTTGTGTTTGTCCACACAATGCAACAGCACAAGCCACATTGACCTCATGTCTGCCCGGTGAATCTTGTGACCCTGATCCGCATATATGTTTCCGACATTGATGTCCATACTAAAGAACCTATTAACAATCTCTTTCTCTCGTATCATTTTTACTCCACCGCCAGGTAGCCGTCGCCATTGCCGACAACCTGGATGTCAAAACTTACATGATTTAAGTTTGCACGGGAGGATTTATCTGAGAACCCTCGTTCTTGGAATGTCCGATCAGTTCTAGGGATGTTGGTTGGCCTGATCCCACCAACCCGTGCACCGCTGCAGCAACCGACGGTGAACTCCTGTTCTTATCATTACAGTGTTAGATCTACTGTCGTTCCTAATGGACGTGTTTGTTTTTGGACCAAACGTTTGGGGCAAGAGTGTTGAAATGGGAACAGACAACTTCAATTTGGCGTCTTTCATGGGGCCGTGCTGTTGTGACTTGCCGCACTGCGGTTGGTTCATGATTTCGCTCATGGCCGACGCAAGTAGTTGGAAAATTTAAGAACGCCACAAGATCATATGACTCGGACAAACCGGTTTTATCGTTCATTTGCCAGTGCAGATCTGTATTTGGCAGCCAAAAAACCATGGCTTTCGTTTTTAGTTCCCCTCGTATAAACTCATACTCCGGAATTCCGTCGATCCATCAATTATCTTTCTTGACTTCTTATATCTATCTACCAAGACATGCCCATGCCCTCTGTACCGATCGCACCGCTGAGTTTTGAAGACCGTCATTGGTAATTTGCCGTTTTCGGTCATGGAAAGATCGAACAACTCTTACCTCGGACTGGGATTGCAGGGAACGTAATTGTCTTCCATCACAAGGATACTAAATCCACGTAAGGTTAAAATGTACAAAGGTGTCGGGGAGAACCCGGTTTTAATTTCTCCAATAGCTAAATTTAATTCATGATCAATTTTTCTCCCGAAAAATTAAACGGACCAAAACCAACTTAGTCTCAACAATAACCAGCTAATATACCATCACGATATGCAAATATAATACAGAAATAATAAGAAGACAAAACCAACAAGAACACTAAGGATTTAACATGGAAAACCATAGACAGTCCAAAAATCTTCCACTAATCACAAAGAATAATAAGATACACTAATTATACTTCTCTAGTCACATACTAAAGGATTAACATCAACATTACAATTACAGTTTTTCATCGTAAAGATGAATTATTAAATTCGGAGTCATAAAAACCTAACCGTAATTGAAAAATTCAAAGACGATTTTTGATGAACAAAGACCATCAATTTGTAGCCATTAGTCTTGCGAACAACATACTCAAATTAATTCCATCAACGTCTTATCTTTGAAACAGAATTATAAAGATCTTTCATTTTTCTTTCTTTCTTCTCGGCGCTCTCTCTCTTTCTTTGGTGGCTGTTTTCTCTTCATTTCCACAGTGCACGTCCAGCACACCTTTTGAAAAACGCTGCACAAAGCGGTTGTTCTTCCTTTCCCTTTTCAACTGTTTCTTTTTATTATTATTATTTTTTTTTTTTTTTTTTTTTGTGTTAGCTGGGACTAGGGGTGTCAACGGGCCGGGCTGGGTTGGGTCGGGTCGGGTCTTGATATTACCCGACCCGACCCAAACAATAAGGGTCATGTCATTTGACCGACCCGACCCGACCCGACCCGACCCGACCCAAAATGTATAAAACATGAAGAAAAAAAACGGGTCGGTTTGAGTCGGTTCGGGTCGGGTTTCGGGTTTTTTTTATTAAAAAATATTACAATTTTTAATAAAACATATTATAAAGAGAATTCAAAATGCTCTTACGTGGCGCCGTGAGACCTCGTCCAACCTGTCCATGAACCGTGACGTCGCGATGCCTCGTCCAACACATCCACAGACATCTCTATAAACAGATAATTTTTTAATCAAAAATTATAAGAAATGTTCTTACGTGACATTGCAAGACCTTGTCCAATCCGTTTGTGAACATTTCCGCAGACAGATAATTTTTTAATAAAAAATTATGACAAAGGGAATTCGAAATATTCTTACGTGACGTCGCAATATTTCGTCCAACTCGTTCGTGAATATCTCTGTAGACAAATAATTTTTTAATAAAAAATATGACAAATGGAATTCGAGATGTTTTTATGTGACGCCGCGAAACCTCGTTCAACTCGTCTGTGAATATTTCTGCAGATAGATAATACTCCCTCCTCTAAAGTTCTGCGTTGGCTGCAAAAAAGAAGCAAATCATATGGAAGATGGGGAGAGAGAGAGGGGAGGGGGAGAGGGAGAGAGATTGATGGGGGCCGACTTGAGGGGCGACGATGACGAACCCGTGAGATGAGACATGCTGGATGAGTTGTGAATAAAAAGAGTTGTAAATGAGATAGCTTTAGTGGGTGTGTTTGGATTGAAGCCTTTAATGTTTTTGGATAGGAACAATCAGAACATTGTTCCGACCCTAATTTGACCCAAAACATGTATTCCATTTGTGTTTATAATTGTTACCCAAACATTATTAAGACCCGAAACATGTACTATACTTATTTCGTGTTTAGGTCATGTTCGGGTCGTGTTCGGGTCGTGTTCGGGTTGGGTTGGATGGGTTTTTTTGACACCCCTAACTAGGACCCACAAGAGGTGGACCCAGTCCACAGAAAGAGATTGTCCGGCCAAAATAGAAATCGAATTGAAAGATGCTTAACCCGATTGTAGCATGAAAAAGCACCCCCAAAACCTAAGCAGTTCAAGGGTGTTAAAATAGACTTTTATTACTTTTCACTTAATTCAAATCTTGCAACTGATACACTTTGACTCTTTTTTTTATTATTATCTTGTAACACTCGAAACTTTTACAAGATACAAAATGTTGACACAGGTAGAATTACGTGTAATTTTTCATAATCTTTTGAAACTTGGCTAATATTTCAAATTTTGACAGGTTTGTTTTGCTAAAGCATAAACACACGTTCCCTCGGTCTCTGTCACTTTCAGGATGTTTATTCCGGGACGACCTTCCTTGTCGAACCAACAATATGAAACTAGAAAGAGGCATTCAATCTACATTTCTCAGTGAGTAACCTTCTTACGTTCAAATAAAAGAGTAAGAAAGATGAGCAGAAGGGCTTGGCTCATACGATGAAATTCACTAGTCGTTTGTGTGTGGACCGATATTGACCTAATAATCATAAAGGTTAAGTGCCATATCATAGGAGCAATGAAAATTATAAAAAAAAAAAAAATTGACCTACGGGCGTATTGTCTCCATCAGTGGCAAATGGCTTAGATAGCAATGGAGTCATTCTAAATTGGATTAGCACCTCTTAGGTCAGGCAAAGACTCTAATCGAAGAAGATTAGATGTTAATATAAAAGAAAGCTTCTTTTCAGCTCCCCCTTCTTCAAAGCAAACTTTTAGGAATTGTACTGGTACCTCGTTGCTGCGAGACAGTAATCCAAACTCTCCATAGGGGACCAAAGTAACGGCGCAGGTCTCTGTAAATTTCTGTTGTAAAGCGCTTATGAACATCTATATAAAGTTTGGATGCTGACATTCTGAAAGAAATTCAGAGCATTATTAAGGTTTTGTCCTGCTTGGACCAGAAGAGCATTGTGGAGGCTAACTCACATGAATTCACCAACATACAAGAAGAAGGGTCCATTGGTACGATGCTTCATGAAATGCTACGTCATACGTGTGCTTGGCTGTCGGAGAAACACGATATAACTCATCTGTATACTCCAAAGTACTATGAAGAGTGACCACTACTGGGGAGGACATTTTTCTGCCAATGTAATGAGTGTAGGTATACCCAACACCAGACAGTAAGCCACTGGATAAGCAGTGTTTCGTCATCATGATAGAGGACATGAGAAGTTGAATCAACTAGAAAGAAACTCCCCAAATGTTCTTGACAACAAGACTGTGAACTACAGGTGAACTAAATCCAAAGCAGTATAGTTAGGCATAATTCTTGTCTTGATCAAAACAGAGAAGATAGGCAATCAAACCAACAACCGGAACAAATCTAAGATAATTCACAATTCCAGTCTTGCTATCCTGAATGTTTTGTAGGTTGTCACCTATTAGCCAAGGCTGGAAGACTGTGTAAAGTGCTATATCCCATATGAAGGCATATGCCAACCTCTCAGAACCGAGGTAGCTTACCAAGAAGTCCAACCGGTCTGCTATGCTACCGAAATCGCCATCACTTCTGCCAAAGAGTGCCCACAATACCGAAATCAGACAGACTCCTCCACCTATCAGTCCAACAACGGGTGCGCCATTCGTCATCACTGAGCCTAACTGAGAGAGCTTGCCTGGAGTTTCATCCCGCTCAGCCTCATTTAGTCGGATGGCCATGTAAGGAATTAGGAACGCTGCATCATGAATAGAGAAAAAAATTACTTGAAGGGAAGTGTAACCACCAATAAGAAAAAAGGAGAAGAAAAGTGGCAAGTAAGAGATATTGTAGTTTCTCCTCTTGATTTGTTTGTTCATACAACTTGCAATTCCCTACTAACAATTATGAGATACAGTCTCAAATAATGATTGGCCTGAAGGAAATATCTTCAATTTGAAGCCTGACACTCGTATTGCTCATTCTATTAAATTTAGTAGAGAAGCATACTGTTTGTGAGGAACATCTGCAGGCCCCATAAAATGTCCAGGGAGCCTTTGTATCTGTCCTTTCTGAGATCGGTGAATAGCAGAGGAGCAAACATGAACGTCCAACCAATGACGAAATTAAAGAGGCCTTCAGACATCTGATGGGGGAGCAAATGGCCAATAAAACAATGAGGGAGACTACACCAGCTAGCATTGAGCAAGATAATAAGAGATGATGATGTGATGTAAACCGTTTGAGAATCCTTACCGGGTGGAGGACCGGGGCATTAATCACATTAATCCCAACTACCCTGCCAAAAATTTTACCACACAAATCAAGTTCACTTTACCAAGAGGAATATGTAACTGTGCACGTCACCAATGACAAAAGTAGGTTTGTTCCCTCGGTCAGCGATTAAAATGCAAAGAGGGCATATGAGGGGCATAAAATTATAGAGTCGACAGTGTCTATAATTCAAAAGCCCATGTTCGCATTGCGTACATCTATGAATGCAACTAGCACAGAACGAAATCACAGCAACCCTGGAGATTAAAGTCCAAATGGGGTTCCTGCTCCACACCATACATACATCTCAAATATCCACTTGCATTATGAGGAGAATTCTATCTTACATGCAAGAGACGGTGAGAAAAATTTCACCTCATTAAGTCATGACTTATAAGAATGTCCCTCAAAGTCGGCCATGCCCACAATGTGAACTAAAACAATCCTGTCAACTATCAAGTATCAACCAACCCATTGAGATGCCCTCCTATTTGCACAGAAACAGAAACATAATCTAACCAATTTAGAACTCGTGCCGAACTGCAGATAACTAAATAAGCATCTAGGCCCTCCAAAAATTGCTCAAACCAACGGACCGTGAATATGAACAGCACACAATAGGGCTTACCCAAGAGATGTCACATACCTTGGACATTGAAAGAGCTGAACATGAAAACCATTACGCAAAGAAATCACTAAGAAAGGTTCAGCTTACCAGAGTTCATCAGGGGCAGTATGAAGAAGAAATTCAGAGAGAGCCCCACAAGAGAATTCACCGTTTCAGAACTGATCGCCCACACTGGATCTCCCTATTCACATATTCCCCCAGGAGAAAAACCTCACTCCACATTCGATTCCCAACTTTGCAATATTGAAGTTGAAGTCAAAGGCACACAACGAATTTAATATGAGCTCAAAAACTCGAAACGTCATTGACTTACCGGGGCATAAGGGAGGAGAAAGAGCCACAGGATGTAGACCGCCTCGGCTACCCACAGGACAATCTGAAGAGCTCGCCGCGAACTACCGCCCCCGCCCTCTACGGCGTCGGAGACCGCGTCGCCTCTCCGGCGGGAAGCGCGGCGGGCGGAGGCGAGGGAACGGGAGGGACGGATAGGGTCGGACGCGGCCGGCGGTTTCGGAAGCCACGTTCTGGTGCTCAAGCGTGGCGGGGCTTGCTCTCTGCTCGGTGGGCGCCAGTGGTCACGAGCGGCCGAAGCCGAAGGTCCGGAGAAGGAGGACGGAGGGTCCGGAAGGCAGCGAGAAACATTTCGCGCGAACGGCGGAGGAGAATGGCGGGTTGCCGCCACCGGAGTCATCCCCAAGCTCCCGTGGCTGATTCTCGGCGAGATATTTGCTCGGATACGCGCAGACCACCGAACCATCAACTACATTGGTGAAGTTGGGAGTGCCGATTGACGTGGACAAGCTGTGATCTTAAAAAGAGAAAATTTATCATCGGTTTTTTTTTCTTGGCCAGATCCTATTGGCTTCTTTGGACCCGAGTAAATCTTTGTTGAGACGTAAAATACAGAATATTTTCATATTATTGAAAAAAAAAATACAACTTGAAACAATTAAGATACGAGGCGTACGGACATTAACACATTAAAATAAGAAACGTAATTGGAATAAATGCTTTCGCCGAAATATTACCATTGATAGCTCTTATAATTTGAAACAACTCCGGAGAAGGATAGGTTGAGAAAGTTGACCTCAATTTTGCCTCACTATAAATCCATGATCCTTTAATAAGCTCCAAATAGATGAGTACTTGAATTTGTTCAAAATATTCATTTTTTTTTTACATATTATCATATTGTTTCAATGAGGTTGCTCTCATAATTACCACCAATCAGACCAAATTGATAAGAGGGTTGTGCTTTAAATCAAGTTAAAAAATTCTTCGCTAAAGCCATAAAAATAAAAGATTAATATCATGAAAAACTCCAAATTAGTTATAATAAAACATTCTAAATTGATATATTTGTGAAAAATTTGCCATCCGCTAGTTTCCATTAAATTGAATTAATACCAAAAAACCACAAATCAATATATCTATAACAAGCGAAAAGTAAAACCCCAAATCGATACACTCATCATTTGTCATTTATTATTCAACCCAAATTAGAATTTGATGATGCCTCGAAAAATCTATCTCAAACTTTTTTTAAACATAACATAATCCTAAATTTGGGTAAATTTATCTAATTTTTTATATCCTAAAATGGTTTTATTTTGAAAATAATTTTCTATAACATCTTGTTTATGTGTATTTATTATCTATGTGAAAATGCCATGTTAAGTTGTGACTAGACCATGGGGTATATTTGAGAACATACCAAAAATTGGTGATTTTTTTTGATAATCAAAAAATTATTTTTGGATAAAATTGTCGCAGATGTACTATTTTTGAGTTTTTTTTTGTGTTATTAGCCATTTAAAAAAAAAAAGTCATGCTAGTTTCATCCGCAAATTAACTCTATACGGATCCTTAAAAAATTAGACGACGAAAGCACCCTCGGAAGTCTTGTACCTCTTTCTCTATCAATGCTGCTCACATTTGTAGACTTGTCTCTTGCCACACCATGCCGCCGTTGCCGGCCTTTGCACACTACCATTGTCGTGCGTCTCTCGTGCCTCGCGTCCTCCCCACTCTCTCTCTCTCTCTCTCTCTACTTCGAGCGCATGCCGCCGTGATCAAATCCAGGCGTACGAGGTGGTCAAATCTCAGATGAACTCAGGAGCCAAAATGTGAGGTCTCACCGACAACCTGCGTCAATGAGCATAGGGCAACGCAAGCAGAGCGAACGAGAGATGAAGGAGAGCGAGAGATCGGTCATCGATTGCCATCAACCGATCGAAGGATCGATGGAAAAACCCGACAGACATCAACAAGCAACTCTTGGCCTAGTCCCGAAAGCAGTGGGGGCTGGCCAGTGGCCAGGACGATCTCGCCAGCCATGCAGTGGGCCGACCTTTCCGATCCCGAGATTCAGGCCCAGTGGGCCTGAACCGTATCCGAACCTTCCGACGCAAGCTTCGCTCCCATCACCGTCATTAAAAATACAAATCTCCCTCCATCTCTCTCTCTCTACACTTCACCCCGAGAGGGACTGCTTTTCCCGCCCATTCCGCGTCGCAGCAATGGCGCCCAAGTCCAGCAGCACCGAAGGTAATCCATATCGATCGATCGATCGAACTCTCGGATCTCTCTCTCGTGTTCTCGAATCGTCGATTCCCGTCGTCTCTGGGTGTCCGATTCCGATTTCTATCTGCCTTGCTTGTTGTTCGTTTCGTCATCTGCGATTACTGATGTGATAACGCCTCGCTCTTCGATGCGTTATTCTTGTTTCTTGTGCAGAAATCGTTCTGACCTTCGTCAATGAGGTAAGCCATGCTTTCCCTTCCTCTGGCCCTGCTCGAATCCTTCCTTAGTCAACGGGGTACGATGAGGTTATCGCGTAGAGGCGGTTAGGTTTCGCTTCGAATCGTACGAGATTGGAGGTTTCTGATTGTTTCGGTGCGTAGAGACTGGTTGTGAATGCTGGTTTTTCTTGAATTAGCATGGTTCGGTTCAGCTTCAGAGATTTCTCTAGCTTAATTGTTCTCATTCTCGACGCCATCTGGATTTCGAAAGTTTCTGATGGAAGTACAGATCGCAAAGGGTCTCGTCGGGGTATGCCATGTTCTGTGTTGATTTGATACGTCCTTTTTCCCCCTTCCTGAAACCAGCAAAACAGGCCGTTAAATTCCCAAAATGTGGCCGATTCTCTGCAAAAGTTTAACCTCAAGAAGTCGGCAGTCCAGAAGGCACTGGATACTCTTGCTGATAACGGGCGAATATCTTCCAAGGAGTATGGTAAGCAGAAGATATACCTCGCTCGGCAGGACCAGTTTGACATTCCGAACAAAGAGGAGCTCAATCAGATGAAGGCCGAAAATGCCCAGTTGCAGCAACAACTTGAAGAATATAGGAAGGCAATCAGTGAGCTTGACGGAGGTGCCACCTTTATTCCCACTTGCTTTGTTCAGTAGCATCAATTTGTTGGTCTTTCCTTTTGTTTTTCGTTTGTAAGGGAATTGTTCGATGGTAGCAGTTTACGTCGCGTGGAACAATAGTAAAGGTGGTCTGCAGAAATCCCTGGAGTACAGGATCTCACATGAAATATGTTCTTGTTGCAGAAATAAGAGCTTTGCAGTCAAATCTTACTCTGGAACAGATTCATGACAAGGAAATTAAACTCAGATCAGAAGTGAGACATTTGGAAGCACTTGGTTCTTCCACATAAAAATTTCTTTAGTAGATACTGGGACTTTGCCTTAATATTTCCGTTCCAGGTGAAGGTGATGGAGGAAAAAATGGAGAAGTTGCGTGGAGGAGTCACCCTCGTGAAACCGGAAGAGCGGAAGGCTGTACAGGATATGTTTGCGGAAAAGATAAGACAGTGGAGAACACGCAAGAGGATCTTCAAAGATCTATGGGACACCATAACTGAGAACTCACCCAAGGATCTGAAAGAATTCAAGGTTCTCTCCTTTTATTTATTCTCGAGAACATACTTTTGAGGGTGTAATCAAGTCTGAAGTCTAAAACTTGCTGGTGTTCTTACAGGAGGAACTTGGGCTAGAGTATGATGAAGACATCGGTGTCTGTTTGCAGTCCCTCTGCAACTTGCAGCAAAACGGCAAGAAGCGGCCTAGAAGCCAATAAGTGGTTGTTTGTCTTTCTCCGGTGGCGGCCTGGAATGTATATTGCTTTGCTTCCTCAGAGATATACTGGTGCAGATGTGTAAACTATTCCATGCTTTGACCATCCAAAGCTATTCTCTTCTATGTTCAATCAATGAGCATATATATGACAGCTTTCAAAGACATATCAACGAGCCTGTGACACTATAATCAGGGGAGCGTCAATGATTTCAGAAAGGCTAGGATTTTGTGTGTGATATTACACGTGATTAGCTATTGAAGTTATTATTGCCATAATTTTATAATTTGTTTTGATATAATCACATGTAACGTGCATAAATTTTAATTGTAATAATAAATAAACGATCAATATAAAAATATGACAGAGCCCTTTCTGTGCAGAAAGATAAGGAAAATTTACTAATGCAGAAGCCATGGGAGCACAGAAATATACTCAATAAGATCACAAGAATTGTTTGGCCGTTGGCTTATTTTTGGTACAGGGCCAATGCAATTCAAAATTCAAATAGCATGTAGAGCAAAAAAAATTTGCTTACATCAACTGCAATGTATAATGAAGAACGGAGAGAAAGAAAAGAAAACAAAAAAGAAAAAGGCATGCAATAGGAACAATTCTCATCATGGCTTCACAAACTCACAACATGATGTCCCTGCTCTTCTCAGTAGCCACGAACTTGTCTGGTCCTGACCGAGAATGGTCTCCCGTCTAAGTTCAATTGTGCATTTTGCATCTTCGATGCTTCGGCAGCATGTGTCGTGGCGAGACCAGGGTCCACGTCCATCTTCCTACCAGCCCAGAACCTTGAATGAATTTGCTTCTGAGATGAGAGGCGAGGGGTGGCTTCAACTTTACCGCTGTCTTTGGACTTGCCATCATCCTGGTTTGGCAATCCAGCATAAGTGCGTCCTCCATCTTCTCCCTCGTCTTCGCTCTTATCAAAGATCACCTCCTCTGCGTGACCTGTCTTGTCTGAGGAAGTCACCTCAATTTCCTCCAACTTTGAACTCGAAGAAGAGATTGATTGCTTCAATCCTCCTGGATTTATGCTGAGAGACGGCATGTCTGGAACTTGATGCTCATCATCCACTGCTCCTCTTTGTGCTTCCAATTTATCCGCAGACTCAACCTTGTGGAATGATTTTGCCTTTGGGGTATCTGGACTGTCACAATCATCTGGATCATGGGATCCAGAACGAGAGAGTTCAACTGCCGCTCTTGCAGCAGCCGCTGCATGAGCAGCTGATTCGAAAGCAGCCTGAGCTGCATCAGCCACATCCTTGTACTTCTTCATTTGGAACGAATCAGAAGACGAGTCCTCTTTCCCTCCTGGAGATGAACTCTGCATTCTCTCCACAAGCTCTGGCTTCTTGTCAAGGCATGTTTTATCCTGCATTGAAATGCGTCAGCTAGTTAGGAATCATATTTTGCGTCGACTCTTTGTATGAGAGAGCATGTTCTCTTAAATATTCCCTACCTCTGAAGTACTGGGAGCATCATCCTCCAGATGCAGTGCAATGCCGTTCTCAGCAGCAATTTCTTTCAGCGCCTTCACTCTGCTCTCCCAGCTCGGCTGCCTCGTCGACAGCTTCGTCACCATCTGCAGGAACCCCATGTTTTTCTTATTGGCGAACTTAATAGATGACGAGGCCTTGAAAATCACAACGAAGACTTAAAGTAGCACAGGATCGGCTTGAAAAGTGAAGAAGACATCACCACTAACCTCACACTGTATAAACCATTAAAAGGAACTTGCCATAGCACTAGTGCTTCTACAGTTCAGTTCACTGACTCAGTTGAAAGCAAACTTCAATTTCAAAAACGAACGAAGGTCCTAGGATTTGCTATTAAACAGAAAATACATCTTTGGCCAAAGAACACAGGAAAATTACACTAGGACCGGGTGGACGTGCAACTTCCATCCAATCTTTAACTCTTCGAAGTCTATCATCTCCTACCATGATCAGAACATCAATGTGCAGTAGATCCAGAGCAGAAAACCAAAAGACGTACCTTGAGATTCACGGCACAATGGTTCCGCAATTCGGCCGCGCGAGCCACGAACTCCTTGCCGAAGTGCGAGGCGAAGACGGTGCGAATCTCCTGGAGCTCCGGAAAGTCTCCACACCTCGAAGAAGCGTAGATCAAGCTCGATATCGCCTCCTTCAACTCCTCAGGACATTCTCTGCGAGTTCCAGTCAATGACGAAAAGTGTAAGAAGGGAAAGGCACGAGGGAGGAAAAGAAAAAAGAATCGAATCGAATCAAGGCGCGTACTTTTCTTGTTCGATGAGGTCGGCCCTCTCCATCAAGAGATTGCAGTAGCTCTCCATCAGGTCGTAGGCGTCCAACATGTTCTGCTCCTTGACCACTTGCTCCACCTGTCGTCCAAAAAAAAAGAGGCAAACTTTCAGACGATGCGCAAAGCCGGAACGCGAACCCAGTACAGATCATCGGCAAGAGGAGGAATGGTTTACCCGGAGGAGAGCGCGCTCGTGGTGGCCGAGCTGGAGGAGCTGGAGGACGTCGTTGCGGGACAGGGAGAGGCGGGACTGGCGCTGGGTCTTGAGGACGGCGAGGCGGGAGACGGCGAGGTTGACGAGGGGCTTGAACTTGGCCACCCGGCGGGGGCGCCCCAGGAGCCGATCTAGCTTTCTCCCCATCTGTCGTCTGCTGCTCCCGGGTGACGTCACGCGCTCAAGAGCAGACAGACAGAGACAGACAGAGGGAGAGAGAATGTACGTACGTGAATATGCAGAAGTTATGCACAGGAGGACAAGCAAGCGCAGGCTTGATTTCGCCTTTTGAAGTGATGACGAAGGAGGAAGCGTAGTTCACAGCGTGTTCTCGGAGAGGGGGATTTTCTTAGGAGCTAAGTCTTTCCTTCGGCCGGAGGCGAAATGAAGGGGAAATAAAGAAATGGGTTTACGCGGTTTGGGTTTGAAACCATCCGCCGTTCTCCATGGGAGGGGCTTAGCTTCCTTTCAGTCCACAATTTGCAAACAGGTCCCTGTCACGCACTTTAATTGCCATGAAAGTACAGATGCCATTTGATTTCCATCCCGTCCTTTCCCATTTTGGCATGTTCTTTCTTTACCTGGCAATATCATCTGAAATCATAAATTGACGTAATCATGTCATACCTAAATTAACTTTCGCAAAAAATCCTGAGTTAGTCGGGTGCCATCTTCAAGAGGGAAAGAGGAGATTTTATTTGTTTGCATCAGGTTTTCCATATTAGCAGATTTTAGTTGTCTGTCACATGTTTTCCATATTAGAAATTTTATAAAGAAATTGGACAGAAGTTAGTAGAGGTAGAATCTTCACCAATGTACCACTTTCATATCCTTTTGTAAATAGTAAAATTAGTTTGAAATAAATATGGCACGATTAAACTAATTTGGGATTTTTTGTATATTAATTCAATTTTTTTTGGATTAACTTGTGCCTTAATATGGAGGTCATCACATTTGTGGATGGACTTTGTAAAATTTGGATATATACATGTGTTCCTATAAGTTGCTATGACCTAGTGCCGAAGGTCATTATGGACTCTTTCAAACATAGATTGTAATTAATCCACATTACCATTTTCAACCTTCACTGACTTGGCCAAAAACAGACAGGAAATGATTATAAGCATTTCATTTGACTTTTTCAAAACCCAACAACTTCCAGCACGGGGTTGCAAAGTAGTTCGTAAACATATGGGGGGCCTCATTGTGATTCCATATATTTAGGGGGGTCTCATTGCAATTCGGCCGACGTTCACATTGCAGCAAATTAATCATCCCCAATATTTATATGGTTGTCAAGGTCTGTAGTTAGTATATGTCATTGGCATCAGTTTCACAATACTATATTTTGTTCGTTTCGTTGTAAAATAAAGGACTTATAATATATATTTTTTAAAACAATCATTTATATTACTTGCCTTTATTTTAGAAAAATGGTTTTCAAAGCAAAGTTGGAGTCTTCCGAAACTTTCTGAGTTTCATATATCTTACTGATGAAGTGACAATCCATGTGAGTTGGATTTCACTCGACTCGGGGAGGTGCTATTTGCTTGTGTTTTAGAACGTTCTGAAGTGTGAAGAAGAAAAAAGGCGCGCAAGCAGACGACTCGTTCGAAGGGGAACGTCGATGGCGTTGAAAATGCTACCTGCAGGAAGTTTCGTGAGGGCTTCCGCTCCCATTTAATCTATTGTCCCAATGCCGGGATTGTTGAAAATGGAGGGCAGAGCCCAAGACCTCGAAGCTCTGCTGATCGGGACTGCAATTGAACTGGTTCAATCTCGATGCTTGTACTTAGATTACGTGTGCTTGAATATTATGCTTTGATTCGTTCTCCGGAAAATAACTTTCAGGAAAACGTAATGCCAAAAATGCAGGTTCCAAGAACAAATCACGAGTCAAAATCGACAATTTGGATGGATAGTTTTGATGTTTGACAGCACAGGCTTCTATGCATTATCTTAGATGGCGCTCGGCTTATGGGGCTGGCTCGAGCTGACCGGGCCGAGAGCTCACCGGTTCTGGTGTGCCCCGGCTGAAAAGTGTCGTTGACCCCGTCCAGGCTATGCGCGTTCGATTTGGTGAAAGTCTATAGGATTGAACGGCCATATGCTGACTTACATGCCACGCTCAAGATTGGAAAAAGGCGAAACTTTTACTCACAAGAACAATAACGCGATTTCTCAAACAAAATTGACCCTGTGATTTCGTACATCTGTGTTTAAATCAGCAACGTAGGACGTGGAGAACCACGATCTCGATCTGTACATTCAGCTGGAGGAGAGACGGAAGAGCCGTTTGATGGTGGCGACCTTGTTGAGCTTGAGAGGGTTTCGGTACACGATGGGGACCGGCGGTCGCCGGAGACCCTTGACGCCGTTCTGGTTGTTGGGATATTTACAAGAGAGGATCACCTTCTTCTCCAGCATATTCACCACGACGGACTCTGTTTCTGCAGAATCGACAAAACCTCAACATACTATACGATCTGGGGCTGGTGAAACAGCACTGCATACGTAGGCAATACGACACAGATGATGCGAACGAAGAGATCCAAGGAGCGAAATAGCCGAAAGATCAAAAAGTAAAGAGGCCCAATGATGTCAAATGGGAATTTCAGGACCGCAAAAGATGCGGACTTGGGGAGCCCTGTTGTGGAATCCATCATTGAAGATGAGCAAAACGGTGGTCTCTTAATCATGAGCAAAATCACTAGCAGGGAAAGATAAAGTACGTGCTCAAGATTTAGAGGATAATGATGTTCAGGCATAATAAAAATAATCCATGAATTGATATAATATGCAACAAACCGAGCACCAAAATAAGAATCTAAAGAAGCGAATCATATTCGACGCCCAATAAGAATTTGTCGCATTATTTAATAATATAAGTTCTGGGGAAGGCATTATACTCTTCTGCGGCAAATCACTTAATATATAATAACAATTGAAAAATGGAAAAGAATGCTCACATGACTGAGCCTAGTACTTGCCCGGGACCAGGCCCGTCCGGGTCCCATGTTGGCAAAAGAAAAACCATAGGGTATTTGCAGACAATGGTACCTGGGCATACCAGATTTACAGGGTCTTCACATTCTAGCGGTACTTGAGCAGAAGCTTTTCTGCAAATTTTGGTGTCGGGAACCGGAACCTAAGGGAATGAGGGTAAAAACATATCCTTCCCTAACCGTTTGCACCATCAGCGTTTGCTGAAGTTTTTCACGGGGATATTTTCCAGGTCTGGCAATTTTCCATGTGAAAGAAGCTTTCTTGAAAGTAACATTCTTTCATTTCAGAGAGCAAATTGCTTCGATTGTTAGACAGATTCTACTAGATCGCAAAGGATTACCCAACAAGTCGAAGTTCCCACCTTGCTTCGGGGATATATGTACTGATGGGCCGTTAAGACTCGCATCCTAAGACAAGACCCCGAAATAGTTCATCAAAGAACCAGAGACAGGGCGAATTCTACGAGCTCAACTCGAAAGAGAACAGAAAAAGAATGCCGTTTCGTTAAAAGAAAATGGAGAACAAGATAGCTCGAAAGGTAAAAGAAAGGATCTTTGTCGTTACCGCCCATGCGAGACATAACATCAGCAACTCGCTTCTGGCACTCCGCGCATCGTATATCAGCTGACAGGACCACCTCCTGCATCTGCAGTCCCCCAAACATTCACCCCATTTCTTCAATTAGTCTCCTTCGTCTAAACAGCATCGCCTAATAACCAGCACACCCCAACCAAGAGAGAGAGATAGAGAGAGGGTACAAACAAGAGGCATGGTCAAGGACTCGATGGAGGCCAAGCTGGTCTTGGTAGCGACGTCGGGCGAGCCGATGCTCTGCTTCGAATGGTCGACCCTTTTTATCCGGACCCCCTCGTTAGGCAGATCATCGTCGTCCCCGAAAGCCACGGCCATCTCGGCTTCGGTTATTTTAAACGGGGCTTCGTCTAATCAACACCGAAAGGCCATCTTCTTCTCCTCCTTCATAAAGAGAAAGGAGGAAGGTGGAGAGTTCACGACGGCATGACAGGGAGAGAAGCAAGTCAGGAGGGCTTGTCCGAAACAGGGAGTGAGGAGCAAGTGAAAACGATTCGGGACCAGTCGTTCCCCCTCCCTCCTGCTCTGATGGAACTCTTATCTCCTCCTTCTTCCTCCTCCTTCCTTGTTTTAGATGCTTCCAAATGTTGGAGAACAGGGGAGGAGAGAGACAGAGACAGAGAGAGATCAGGACATGTTTCGGAGCTGGAGTACAGCAGAGTAGTAAAGCGGAAAAGGATTTCTTGTGCTCCTGTTGACAAAGGATGTTGCTTTTACCTCTCTTAACCCCCCACCACCAAACCCCTCTCTTTTTTTATTTTTATTTTCTTGGCCACAATAATTACCTCGTTGGAATTAGATTTATATAACGGGGCGTGATTAAGAAATGTCAATTACCTAAATGAAAAAAAATGATCATTTCCAACACAATTATATGGGTCATAATACGGGTAAGTAATGTTTTAATAATTAAATATTTTTTCTATTAAGCATGCTTAATAAGTCTCCTTGAGCACACGTGACCCCCACAATAGAAAGAAGATACAGGAAGCAATGTGATATGATTTTTATTTTAGGTGTCTCAATGCTTTTCACTTATTTGGGGGGGATAATGACAATATCAGCGCTAGAATTATAGTATAGCAGTCATTTTGGTGCTGAACCATGCAAGCGATCATTTAAGTATCATTATTTTTAAAGAGTAATTATTAAAGTGATTCCAATAAGCTAATTTGTCGGAAAATTCAACTAACACACTTTTAGTAAGAAGTTCATGGGAGTCATTCAAATGGACGTTTTGAACAAAAAAATAAAAGCTCTGAAATGATCCTTCGTGAAATTTTGACACTGAATTGATTGGTAAAGAACTTACAACACAAGTATTTTATAAAAATTGCGTGGCACAAAACATATGTACCCTATGCACCCAATGTCTTTGAATGCACCAATTTTCCACAAGTTGATAAGGTCAGGTTGAACTAATTTGCAGCCTATTATGACAAAGGCTTCGGATTTCTTTTAATTTGAAATAGATTGAGACAACACAAATGCGAAGTTAGAGATGGTAGGTGAAGAAAAAATACCGGGATGAATACGTGGAGTTAGGTCTTTGGAGTCACTTAAATGATTGCTTCTTAAAAAATGACAGCACTTAAACAATATTTGGAGATGTTTGTGCACCAAAATGGATGCCATGAATCAATTTCATCACGCTACGATCCTTTTTCCCTATATTCAGAATTCAATAATAATTCATCTCATCATTCCGCAATCGGATCCTTTCTATCTCCGACATTGAATCTCCACAAATCATGGTTAACGCCTTTCCGCAGGATCAGATTCCAAACCCAAGGTTTATTCGGTGCAATTAATGAAGCCACGGAATCATTCCTCATCAAAGGTTTTGCTAAAGAGTTGCGGACTTTCAAGCAATCCACCAATAACAAAAGCAGAACACCGTGGACCACCCGGGGGAGGGTTTGCCCCCACCCGAGAATGGCGAAACGGTGCTCCCCACCTTCGTTGTTTTGTGGCAGATTTTCACTGCTGTTCCCTGTCCTTTCTGATGCGAAGCGAAATGGGATTAGCCCCATTAATCTGCGAATGGTTTAGCAGCAAAGGAGGAGGAATGAACTCACGATAGGTCGCGTCGAGGCCAAAAAAGTCGAAGGCCTACTCGCCATCGGATCCTGATGCATACTGGTCCCGCTTTGAAAACTCGAGCCGAGGACGGGTTTTGTTCCGTTGCAGTCTTTGCCTACTTTTTCTACCTCGGCCAGCATAGGATTCATTCTCCAGGCGCATCATTAGTTCACCCATGATGACACGGAAACGCATGGTCCGTCGATTCCACCTGCAACGCTGGAGCCGGAAGATGCTCCGGGCCAGAAGAATCGAAGCTGGAAACGGACAAACTCTCTTTAACGCGGTTGGTTGGGCCGGCTCGAACTCCCTTTTTAACCATCCCCCCACATGGCTAGTCATTACACAAATATTTGATTAATCAATTCATTAATCAGTTGATGAGTCGTCTTGTGGATAAGGTTTTTAATGTCATTTGGTTGATGATGACAAAGCCTGATCACCATATAAAGTGGTAGATGAAGTGCACTTTCTTTTTCACTGTGAAGTTTCGCTTTAGACACGCCACGGAAGGTAGAGCCAAGTGGTGCGTGCAATCGCAAGTAGACTCCCGATTGGTTGATACGTGACGGGCCGAGACAGATCATGAGGGGCGTTTCGAATTGGAGCCGAAGGCCAGGACATGAGGTGACAGGTAGATGTTATTGGTAGTATACGATGAGCAAGCTGTTAAAAAGAGTAAAAGAATTATAGACCTACTAGCTGGAGGAGCTGTACATGTGCACATTGTGCTGTGACGGCTCAAATTTTTGGAGTATATGGTCACAGCTCTCAATTTCAAGTTGGTATTGGAGCTAAGAGGTTTCGAGTTTGATTCCTTGCACCCCTTTTTGTCCATTTACGGTATTTGTATATAATGATTTATTTTTAAGACCTTCATCATCAAATTGGCCAATGCATGGAGTGAAATGACAAGGTTGAGAAAGACAGTTTGCATATCTCGAGAGTGCAAGGAGGCCAAAAGGATATGGACTAGACTAAAAGTGGAACTGGCCAGTTTGGTTCGATTCCTGTAAGTATCGATCTGAACTATGATTCTTAAAAGCGAAACTGTTGTCTGGCTAATCTGATTCCCGATTCCTATAAAGAATTAGACCGAACCTTGGAAATTGGATCAAATCAACTAAATTTATTTTTTGATTTTATTATTTCTATAAAAATGGTAAAATGTGAACTAGATATAATTTTAGTTTGGTTCCAAGTAGTGGGAAAAAAGTAATGAAAAAAAAAGTGATTGGTTTATTAGATTGAACTAGACCAGATCATCGATTTGGTTTCCAACCCTAGGACGAATCAATCCGGTCTCTAGTTCTGAATTATGGGAATTGGTCTTCCCAGGTCCACCTTAGAACTGGACCAGATCGAGAGCTAATCACCCCTCTCGAATAGGCTCATTAGGGTATTTGTAGCGAATCCCTGGGCTTTGGCCCAAACCAGCCCAGAACGAGACGATGTTCATTAGGTCCAGGCCGGCCAAATGGATCATGGGTCCGGGCATTTCGATCCGGCCCATGAACATCTCTAGCCCGAAGCGTCTTCCACGCCGTCGCAGTTGGATCAGCCGAGCTCCGGTAAACACGGGCCTGGCCCAGTATCAACCCGAATGAAATTTCGAAGCTCCGCTGTCCTGTCCGTCCCTCTGCGCAGCACGGTTTGGTTCGTTAATGGCGATGGAAACAGAGTGATGTAGCTCCAAAGTTCCGTCTGCTCCCTCCCAAGTTCCAACCAACCTCCTCCTCGTCTTCTCCGCCCACTTCCCCACTACATATCTGACATCCCCCCGCTTCACCTCCATCTCTCTCTCTCTCTCTCTCTCTCTCTGTGACAATGGCCTCTTCCCTTCTCTCTCCTCCCTCCTCCGCCACCACCATTTCCTTCTCCTCCTCCCTCTCCACCCCTCTCCCCTGGCGCCCCTCCTCCGCATTCCCCCGCCGCGCCGGCGGCCGCGGCGGAGGCCGGAGATCCCTCTCCGTCCAATCCAAGATCCGCGAGATCTTCATGCCGGCCCTCAGCTCCACCATGACCGAGGGCAAGATCGTCTCCTGGGTCAAGTCCGAGGGCGACGTCCTCTCCAAGGGCGAGAGTGTCGTGGTCGTCGAGTCGGACAAGGCCGACATGGACGTCGAGACCTTCTACGACGGCATCCTCGCCGCCATCGTCGTCCCCGAGGGCGAGAGCGCCCCCGTCGGCGCCCCCATTGGCCTCCTCGCCGAGACCGAGGACGAGGTCGCCGAGGCCAAGGCCAAGGCCGCCGCCAAATCGGGCTCTTCTTCCTCTTCTCCTTCCGCTCCTCCTGCCGCCCCGGCGGCAGAGACCCCCGCCGTCACTTCGAATCCTGCCCCGGCGATTGCTCAGCCTCCGCCGCGAACGGCTGCTCCAGTGGACGGTCCAAGAAAGATTGTGGCGACTCCCTCTGCGAAGAAGCTCGCCAAGCAGCACAAGGTGGACATTAACAAGGTGACAGGTAAGATTTTTGTTGAATACCGCATTATTGCAAAATCATAATACGATAGAACCACATCATTCAGCAGAGTGAGACGTTGTTGGCTAGATTATCTGTCGAATCGTCAATAGTACTCGATATGGTAATTGGCACGATTGAGTGTAGCTGATCATGTGTGGTGGCAGGTACCGGTCCGTACGGGAGAATTACGCCGGCAGACGTGGAAGCGGCTGCTGGAATCCAGCCGTCCAAGCCAGCTGTCACAGTTACTGCTGCTCCAGCGGGTGCAGCAGAGCCAGCTCCAGCTGCTGCCGCTCCACCAAAATCTGCTGTTCCTGCTCCGCCTCCACTTCCGGGATCTACAGTGGTGCCATTCACCACAATGCAGGCTGCAGTGTCAAAGAACATGCTGGAGAGTCTCTCGGTACCGACTTTTAGAGTTGGATACCCGGTGACAACTGATGCGCTTGATGCTCTCTACGAGAAGGTAGATTCTACGCTCAATATGCAGCCTTTGGTATGTTATTTCTGGATCATGATATGATGAGGAATATAGTTGGAGAGATTGTTAACGAAGTGTATAAGTATGTATTCTTCACTTAGGGCTTGTCAATCTTGATCTAATTTTATACCGTTTGGCATTTGGTGAGATAGTCCCACCTGCTCGATAGTTGCTTTTTATTGGTATAAATCTTTTGTTCGCTCTCTGTATTTAGGTGAAACCAAAGGGTGTGACCATGACCGCTATATTGGCAAAGGCTGCTGCAATGGCACTTGTTCAGCATCCAGTTGTGAATGCCAGTTGCAAAGATGGGAAGAGCTTCACTTACAATAGCAACATTAATATTGCTGTTGCAGTGGCCATTAACGGCGGGTTGATCACACCTGTGCTTCAAGATGCAGATAAGGTTTGATTTCTCAAGCATGCTGTGCCTTTGTTCCTCTTGCTAAAATGGAAAGCAAATGGATTGTTTGATGCATACAATTTTCACTTATCAATTTTGGTTTTACTATATAATATTTGGTACAGTTGGATCTTTACTTGCTGTCTCAAAAATGGAAAGAGCTGGTGGAGAAAGCCCGCTCAAAGCAACTTCAGCCACATGAATATAACTCAGGTTCCACCATTCAATATATCTTTTGTTTCTCATTTCTATATGTGCAACTCTGATAGTTGGTTTGTTAATGTCATTATTCTTCAATAATCAGGATTATGGTTTTTATGTCTATTTGAATGTTTTAGGCACATTTACTCTTTCCAACCTGGGCATGTTTGGAGTCGACAGATTTGATGCAATTCTCCCTCCAGGCCAGGTGAGTCATGTGGTCGCGATTTCCAACTTTACTGAACTGAGGATTTTATTAAAGTTGCGAGAAGCTTATTAGCTGTCTGCCGAATTTTTTTCTTATATTTAGGGGGCTATCATGGCTGTGGGAGCATCAAAGCCAACTGTTGTAGCTGACACTGATGGATTCTTCAGCGTCAAAAGTAAAATGCTGGTCAGTGTTTGCATCTTCCCTGCAATTTTCCAAACTATCCAGTTTATCATGTAATAAAGACTCAGTATCCCTACTAGAGCGAGCATATCTGTGATCAATAAGCATTCCTTTACGGCATGAGGCATGATTATACATCAAGCATTGAAAATTAGTTTAAAAATTATATAGAACTGGGGTCCTCATTTGCTCGCTAATACACCTGTTGTTGTTGTTGTTGCCTTTGTAAGAATATTGGGTGTTGAGGATTTCTCATTTCTATTTTGAGAAAATCTCCATTAGTGAATACCAAGATGAAAACTTAGTCGGAAGCAAATAGGAATTGGATCTAAAATGCCAATCCCTTTTTGGAGCCAGATACCATCTCAATTAGTCAGAGAGAAAAGAATGGTATAGTTCAATGGATGTTATTGATAATTTGACATGGCTTGCTGCTTGTCTCCAAGAAACTATGTTCCAACTAATGACAGGTAGTTTACTGCCTGTCGTAATTCTATATGTACAGAGGATCCATAATCTTTTATATTCTGCATAATTCTTTCCAAATTTTATCTTTGTCGAGGATGTCACACATTATAGACTGATATAGGCGCTGTGCTAATTTGTCACATACAAACAGATTAAGATTTACAGTTCGAGTTTCAGTTTAATAATTACTTGTGTTATGTTAGATTATCACTATACTATCAGAACTCAAATGTCCTTACTCTTAGAACCTGTTTGGTAAAATTGAAAATTGTGCTGAAAATAGAATGAAAAAGTTGTTTGATGATATTAAAAAATAGATAGCTGAGTATGGTTAATCTCTTATAAAAAAGACCATCATCTGTAGGTTTTGTCAATACATCTGGCAAGAGTATGATCACCATCAATTATCTTTAATTAAATGAACTAAGTCACCCCTCCCTTACTTATTAGATTAAGTGGATATCTGACTTAATTGAATCATTTTAAGTCAATTTTATTAAAGGTTATCAAAAGCTTAATCTCATTGTGCTCCTTGCTAAGCTCTTTGAGGCTCGATTTGAGTTCCACGGAGCTTTACCCTAGAGAGAGAGGGAGGGAGGGAGGGAGAGAGAGATTTTGAGTCCAGAATGAAGCTCCTTGCCAAGATCTATGAGGCCCAATTTGAGATCATGGTGGGCATTTTGGTGTTTTCTGGCTCTTCTCTGTTGATGTGTAAGGTTTTGGTCAAGATTGCCTATGTTGATCTGATAAGTTCTTCCCTTTTCGGTATGGGGTGTCTCATGTGAAGAGGATGGTTTTGAGTCCAGAATGAAAACCATGTTTTGTTGAGGACTAAAAATTGTGAAAGCACAAAAACGGGTGTTTCCACATCTTCAGTGTTAAAAAGAGGAAGAATAGGAAGCACATTCAGGGTAACCATTTAGAGTTCTTCCAAAGACCAGTCAAGACAGGCTCTAAAATCTTTAAGAGCATTTAAGTTTCGTGATTCTGTTTCCCTTACTGCGTTACTGATATTATTCTCTGAAAAGCTGCATTTGGGTTTTTATAATCCTAATCATGCTAAAACCTTTTTTACGGCAAGTTGTTATTTGACTTTGCATTTCATCATGATCTCAGCTTGCCATTTTGGACATTTCAAGTTGTTTTTCATGATACTAATCATTAACATGTAATTTTCATTAAATTGGCTGGTGAGAAAGCTACCTTTGTGGAGCTTAACTAATTGAATCTAGTGCAGAAAATTCTAACTGTGGGAAACAAATTTCAGGTGAATGTTACGGCAGATCACAGGATCGTCTATGGTGCTGACTTGGCTGCCTTCCTCCAGACCTTCTCAAAGATTGTCGAGAATCCTGAAAGCCTTACATTGTAATGAGGTTTGTATCAGTTTGGACTGGATTGTCCAAGCCATATTCTTTGGATGCGGCTCTTGCTTCACTGTCACCTTTTGTCTTGTATTTTCTTTTCTTTTTTCTCTAATTCGTGAGGAACTCACACAGAACTTTGATAGATTTTGAAAGAGGGTTATAAACTTCGCTGAAGTTTTGAGCTGAGCGTTGAATATGCCCTCCTTATTGTTACGAAAATGTAGATTACTTGTTCTTGTATGGTCGCTGCTGAGTTCTGCAGCCTAATGGCCATTTGCTTATGGATAGGGCTATCTGCATGGCTTAAATTGAGTCTACTTTTGATGTTCTGACGGAAGATTGTTCATTTAGCTAGAGAAGAAAACGGCCGAAGAGGCCATATAACACTTAAAATTATTTTCGTGGCTGGAATTTTGCAATCCGAGTTGATCTAGATGGAGGTAGAGAGATCTAAACAAAAGCGGGCACTACATGTCGGTTTGTACAAACCCTTCAAACCAATGGGAAAACACAGTATCAAAGCGACATGGGTGAGGGTAGAACTGGAAACTTGAAAATCAAACCAATTGTCCAGGTTCCAAAAATTGAAAAACCAGTTCCGATTGTGGATTCCAAAATTTTAAGTGGAATTGAGAACTTGCAACTTCGAACAAATTTTGGCATTTTTATTGTCATATGTCTTCACGTGATCTTAAATGATAAATATGATAAATGTGTAATCTGAAATTTCATCTTTGGCAATTTATTTAACTGAGACTTTTATTTTGTTAATATTTTATAATTTTGTATGTCTAGATGTGAGTTATGATAGTATATTGTAACAAATAATGATCATTAGAAAATAATGATTTATTGTAATCGTTCAATTAAAAGTACAAGTACAAGCGAAACTTTGGTAGACTCTAAAACCTATGACACAATGTGGAATCTATGACACCAAAAAAGCATTATGTTTGTCTTTCGTTCTTCAAGTAAACAGAATGATGAAATGCAAACTCCAAATCCTTTTATAGATCCTATATAATGGCAACACTTCTTGTGTTAGGACTTTGCAGCCTTTAATAGATCCAACGAAGTTGTGTATAACCAAATTTGCAAGCATTAATGGATTGGTAACATTTATGGAGATTTATTTTGTAATAACTCAAAGGGGCGGATCATCCATTATACTGCTGGGACCACAATAATAATGGAGTAATTGACCGATTCACAGCTTTCCAAGACTTCTATTTCTTTTCAGTCTCTTTGGTGGTACACGTATCGATAAATCATCCCTTCTTTCCTCCATCAAGTGTTTGTAACTACTTCATATTTCATCTGAGAATCCCTTGAATATCCTTTTACATAATAGCTTTGTGTCACAGTGCATCCTAACGTAAGCAGAAGCTGCAGAAAAATTGGCGGTATTCGCTCCTAGATAAGGTGTTCCCACCATTAAGCTGTGTGTATATGAAGGAAGGGAGTGAAGAGAGATAGAGAGATCGTAGGTGCCAAAATTGTCTGAAAAGTCTTTGTTCTGTACAAAGAGAGATCGGTCAAAGCTATCAACATGAATGAAGCGAGGTGTATCGGTTCACCAGTCCAAGCTAATATTCCTGGATATGTATAACTTATCAATGTACTGTATGACTGGGATCGAGGCCTCAATATACCTTCTCATCTTCTTTTCAGCCGTCTCATCTGCAATGAGATTATTGGAAGTTTGAGAACTCTGAAGGACAAAGCAAGATTAGGAGGATTATTTATGACCAATCAACCTGATTCGATAGTATATTTAAGACACAAAACTGCTTATGCGTAATTTGCCTCATAATGTTGTTTTGCAGAAGAACCAGTTAAAGGGCTTAGAATCTTTGAATTGCTTATACAAGAACCTTGTCGTGAGACACAATGCTGCATCTGATAAAAGGATTAATGCCATCGGTTCGTGCAATTGTCTCATGTAACATGAACACACAAAAGGTTTCCAGCAATAACTACACAGCTTACCAGGTCTAATGACATCCTACAGTTAATGGATGTATGATGATAATCTGTAGCTCCTTATAATTTTATAACCAATTCAACTCCCACCTTCTCGTTTTGGTCAACATTCTAAAGTTATGATTTTTAACATGCAAGAAGTTAGTCAAGCAATGTAGTTTTCTGACTTGGAAACTAGCAATCATCAGCTTTCAAGAAAACACTTTAAAAATCATACATAGAAGTCGTAAAAGTGATCAAAATAGAAAATTGTTTTACAGAAGAATAGTGGAAAGTAAGAAGGAGGACCGATATGCATGCAGTATCATCTCAACTCACCAGTTTCATTGAGCTTTAGCAAAAGTTGATCCCTGTATGGAAGAGCATACATTCCAGCATAAACAGCTGTCCTGATTGCCCATGTGTGGAATGGCGCACAAACTTGCGTATAGGCTGTGGTAGCCGCATCCTTTAGTGAGTAATCGCTAGAACAAGAAAAAGAGAGGAAGCTTTTATTATTGAACAAAACCAATCTTGTATATGAGATTACATCTGCAGGAGACAGTAACTTTGGACAATTTGACTAAAGGGCAATGGACTTCTTTAACTCAGATCACAAGTTATTATTATCTACTTATCATCTTATTCTCATTCATTGCGAAAATCATAGCTCAATTGGGAAGAATCCTTGCAAATGCTAGCAGCAAAATGACTTCGACCTCAGTCTACTAAATAGACATACATACAATCATGACTGACCTTGAAAAGCAAAGATTAAAAATCATGTGAACTTTCATTAGTAATGAGCAAGGTTGTCATCATAGTTTAACCTAGACTATAGCATGAGGATTTCCAAAATAAATTGACAAATGAGTGGGAATTCTTCTAGTCGGTAGCTGCTTCTTTCATTACTGAACTCTTGCGGGCAGTCATCTATAGTTTTCTGTATAAAGGCTAGTTAATGGGAAATCTTGCACACACTTACATAATGTTCTTACTACACCTTTGGAGTGCAGTAGCTCTGATGTTTCTTTGCTTCCATGACGTAGAGGAGTTACTGTAGAAGATTTTTCTGCTAAAGATGAAGTTCTAAATGTCCTGCTGGTCTGGTCATAAAGGGGAGGAAGAAAATTTTGTCTGACTTTTTCTTGAGATCACCCCTAAAGGCTCTACATCAATGCTCCTTCAGAGTAAATTGTGCCTCACACCTATTGTGAGAACTCCTGAGAATTCGGATTAAGGGATATAGAACCTCTTCCCTGTTTACTAGTACCTAAAAGGTCAATAGAATCCTAAAACTTCAAACTCTTAAGTACGTGATGCTGAGACATAACAAACATATGATCAAAAGCAGGTCTGCAAATTAAACAATTCCCTGGTAGAAATGGAATTTCCTTCCATAATTTAAACGAATATGCAATTAAACAGAGAGAGAGAGAGAGAGAGAGAGAGCATACTCAGAAGACAAAAACTGCTCAAATAGAGCTCTGATGAGATCAAGGCCCTGCCTAACTCGACGTAAGTTACGCGTATGACTTCCAGGAGTTCTCACTGTATTATTTGCAACATCGAGATCCAGTATGTTTTGTAATGTTCGATGCTTCTTTGATGCCTCCACAAGATCACGTACCTTGGAGAGTCAATTACTAAGTAAGTGGAAGGAAGGTCACAAGAATAGTACATGGAAATGGTAGCTCATTCCATCATAGCACAGATACTCCATAGGTCGATAAGTAGCCACTCCGAATACATCATTTCCAACTCACACAACTTATACTTTCCTATTCTGCAAATTCTAGCTCAATGAAAAAAGTTGACAACCATTATCAAAAAGTCATGTCTTTGAAATCCCACACCAATCACTGGAAATCTTAATTATAGCATTTCAACCGGCATGACATTTCCCCTTTCACCTAGAAGACCTTAAGTTCAACTCATGAGTTGAAGATTGACGAGAATCTATCCCGTAACACAGCAAACTCAAGCAGGTAATCGAATCATGTAAAACTGCTGACATATCACCTGAACAACCATGCGCGATCCTGCATTAGCAACAGAATGTCCTAAACCATTTTGAGAATTCATCCCAACACATGACAAAGCCACGAGCACAAGTACAAAAAGATCTCTCTTTTTCTGCATAATTAATGCCAGTAATTTTAGGACCGGCGTACAAGATACTTTGTAAAGTGCGGTGACAAGCTGTAAGTGAAATCCGAGCAACCGATGAGAATCCAAAATATCGTTCCGTGGACCAATTTGGAATATTAGCTACTCTTCGTGCATTTCACTATCTACGTATATTCCATCACCATACACACAACAGCCACCAGGAACAACTGAAGATGACAGCGGAGCAAATGAAGAATTCGAACAATCGGAGACGAAACACAGCATAAACACCAAATTTCCCTCCACAGCATTGCTCTAGCAATTTACAATCGAAACAGAACAGAGTCGAATTCAAAGCTCGCGAAACAAACAAATCGCGACGAAGGGGGGAGGGGACACGATCGCACGGGAATTCGCAACGAACGCACCTTGGCGACGTACTCCATCTCGGCGAACTTGAAGGCGAGGCCGAGGCAACCGAAAAGAACAGAGACCAGGGAGCAGGCGTCGCAGAACTTGTCCAAGCGGAGCTCCACGCTGTCGGGCCGCAGGAGGAGGCCGGCCATCTCCTCGAACGCCTCCGCGATCCCCGAGAGGGGCGTGCCGGGGGGACCCGGCGGGCGGCGGTGGGGGGAGGCGCCGCTCCGGCATCTCCCTCCGTCTGCTTGTTCACCCATCATCATTTGCTTGCGTGCGATCGTCGCATCTCCGCGTGGGGAATTTCGGAGAAAGAAGACAGGGGTTGGTTGCGTGCGTGCGTTGGATGGAGGCTTTCCGAGATATGAGCGAAGAAAGGGAGAGGAGGTGGGAACGGGAGGTGACGGTACATGGAGGGACGCTACTCGTGCGGGTTGCCGAAGGCCATAAGAGACTCCGTCTGTTTGTCCGTTGTCTGTCTGCATGGACTTTTCTCTTTCTCCTTCTCTTTCTATCCATGTCTTGCACGAAAGCTCTTCTTCTGCCTTCTGTCAATCTGGACCTTCTGACGTGAGAAAATTCATTAAGGTAAATGACACCAAATGGCCCTAAACTTTGTTTCAATACAATAGGATTTCTGAATTTTTTATTTATTCAATAGGTTCATTGAACTTTAACCCAATGTGATCCCTAGATTTTATGCATATGTTCAATCTAGTTCTTACACCATATGAAAATGTTCAATGTTATCCATCAATTGAAAACTAAATTGTTTAATGACCACATTAAATCAAAGTTCGTAAATTATTTATGTCATTATTCTTTCAGGCTTACTATACCCGCCATATGTGATATTTTGCTATGAGTTTGGTCCCTTTCATTGAAATTGCATCTGCATCATTAAATTAAATACTTATTCAAGTAATTTGGTTAAAATTGGGTAGTTTAATGACGCAACCAATTGATTTATTCCTCTTAATTATGAGGAAATTCAATGGAATAAATAATTCCCTATTAATTTAATATTATCGGAATTAGATGAGGCAAAATGGGTCTAGAATCCATACCTTAGCTCATATTTGGCAAAATGGGTTGTTAATGGGTGGCCTTAAGTTACTAAAAATAAAAATAAAAAGTATAAATGTGTCATAAATGGGTTACTAATAACTTAATGGGTCTCAAATGGGTTCATAAGTAACCCATTCCTAACCCATAAGACATATTAGGTTGAGTTAGACTTAAGAGATGCCAAGCCAATTTTTATGTTTTATTTTTTCCTTTTCACCTTTTCTTCTAAGTTTGGTGAGGGTTGGGTGAGGGCCAACTAGCCCTCGCCGACCACGGGTGAGGGCCACGAAGCCCTCATTAGTAATGGGCAAGGGTCACGGCCCTCATCTAGATGGCCACTAGGCAAGGGCTTTGCGGTTCTCACAAGGTTAGGCACCAAATTCGGGCAAGGGTTGCCACCCCTTGCTTGTGGTCAATGAGGGTCGGCTAGTCCTCTCATGTGATCAACAAGAGTTGAAGGGGACCCTCACCTGACTTAGAAGAAAAAAAGGAAAATAAAAATATTTAAAATGCTTTTATTTTTTTTAAATCGTTCACTAAATTTGTATTGCATGGAAGTGTTTAGAAATATATATATTTAAAAAAATTATTACAAATAGGTTTTCCTTAGATTATATTAGATGTGGAAGTGTTTTAGTAATACAAGTTGGGTCACATATGGGTTGGATCAAGTTAAATGAGTTAATTTTGGCCGAATCATTTTCGAGCTAGCCTATCCATTAGAGGTGTGCAAAACGGATTGCCCAAACCAGGAACTATCTAGACTAGTTAAGACAGTTTGATTTTTGAGAGTGTTGATTTGGTTCCCGGTTCCTAAAAGTGAAACCGGTGTTGAGGTGGTCTGATTTTTGGTTCTTGGTTCCAAGAGGAAATCGGATCGGACTTATACTTTTTTTATTATTTCTTCAAAAAATTAGTAAAATATGAATTATAAATTATATTGCCCAATGGTACTATAGATTATGACACAATAATTCTTTACTCATAATTCATTTCGTCAACATATTGAGATTTGTCATTCTCTCATTGTGCACAATCACTTTTTAGTAGGAAAAAAAAAGTAGCTAATTCCATTGGACCAAACTGGACCATACCGAAATCGATGGTCCAGACCGAAATCGGCGGTCCAATATGATTTCTAGTTGTAGGACCAAACGGTCTATAATCCCCCGTTCCCAATTTTGAGAACCGGTCTAGTTCTCGATTCCACCTTGGAGTTGGACCGGATCGGAAACCAATCACCTCTACTATCCATTCGACAAGTTTAAATAAACATCCATGAAGAAATGCAAGAAAACCAATCAAAACTAAAATAAAATCGCCTATCTGGAGTCCTAATGGAATGGCGTCGGGTGGGGATTTCAACTTCAATCCGAGCGGTGCACCGGCCGAGGAAGGCGGGCGGTGGCTATTGTTCTCTAGCCGCTTAAATGCATTCAAAGTTTGCTCGATATGACTATTTTGTATATCTGGTTCCTCGCTCGAAGATCGAAATTTTCAACCGAACCCAGTTCTCCGAGTTCCAGCTAATCAAGATGAATTAGCACAGAGAATGCTAACTGCTAAGCATGGTAGGACCGGTTAGATCTCGGGGAACTATGTATGTGTGCTCTTTTTCTGCGAGAAGTTCCTTCCATGTCCTTGAGAGCGTAGTCAAGGGGATGAAGGTTGCAGCAAGGAGGCACGAGAAAAAGGAGGAGGTTTCTTATCTTTCTACTTCCATTACGTGTCAGGAGCCTTTACAGGAATCATGACTCGCGGCGAGCGGGGCAGAGGATCCTCGTCCTCTCACCACTCCCAATGCGATCCTAAAAAGAGTATATACAGTCACATCATCAAGTGACCCAAATAGATTAACTGCGCCTACAGAATAACCTCCCTCCATAACTAAGCATCAACTAAACTTTGGCAAGCTCGACCGTGGTTTTATTATTATCTTCATCTCCTTTGCCCTTCGCAGCCTCCTCGCTGTGGATCTGTACTGGCTTGAACGTGTAGAACCTGGCCACGCAAACGTAGTACACCAGATTCAGACCCTGCATCAGGGTCAGCAGCCAGTAGAAGTACTCCAGCTTCCCTCGGTTCAGGTTGTCGTCGGGAAGCCAGTTGGACCCATCGGGCCGGGCGCTGTGCTTGTGCACAATCGTGACCATGAAGGTGCTCAAGTAGTTCCCGGCGGAGATCGTCGTCCAGAAGAGCGCGGTCGCCGTGCTCCTCATGCTCTCCGGGGCTTGGTCGTAGAAGAACTCGAGGTGCCCGATCGCCATGAAGGCCTCTGCGATCCCGTGGAGCGCGTACTGGGGCATGAGCCAGAACACCGACATGGGGATCATGGCGTGGGGAGAGTCCAGCAGCCCATGGGCCTCCGCATAGTGCTTTCGCTTGACCTCGACGAAGCCCGCGACGAGGGTGGCCAGGATGGAAATGAAGTATCCGATCCCCATGCGCTTGAGGAAGCTGATCCCGCGGTCAAGGCCCGTGAAGCGGCGGGCCACCGGGACGAGGAGGCGGTCGTAGGCTGCTATAGTGATCAGCATGAAGGTCATTGTGAAGACTGACATGGAGGCCGCAGGGATCTGGAAGTGGCGGCCGAGGTGGCGGTCCACGGTCTTGGCCTGCTGGAGCGAGAAAGTGCTCTGCTGCGCGTAGGCGGTGTAGAGGAGGATGCCGGATGCCCATATCGGGCCCATCCGGATCACCGTCTTGAGCTCTTCGACTCGATGGACCGTGCTCAACCTCCATAGTTGGGTGACTTCACATCATCCTCTGGGGCAATGATGGCCGCTTTGTCGAGGAACCTGGAAGTTTGATCAACCAATTAATTAGTGAAGGATATAGCCATAGTTTGACATGTAAGAACAATATCATACATTGTGTATTCGATGGTGTATGAGGGTTTAGTACTTTAATTAATTATGTTGTAACGAGACCAATTTGTCCTGGCTCAACCTTAAAGACAAAACACAATCTACATGTGCCTAAATTCGGAGATCATACCCTCATCTGTCTGTCTGTCTGTTTAATTTGGCCTTCGAGAGCTACTGAACGTTAGTCAAAAAAGATGAATGGGAACGAGACCAATTTGTCCTGGCTCAACCTTAAAGACAAAACACAATCTACATGTGCCTAAATTCGGAGATCATACCCTCATCTGTCCGTCTGTTTAATTTGGCCTTGGAGAGCTACCGAACGTTAGTAAAAAAAGATGAAGGGGCAAGAGTCCATAACTCACGCCTATATCAGGACAAACGACGAGGTATCATCCTTGTACACTTTCACAGCATCCATGCAAATGAAAAACGACAGGCGACAGCCGAGCAACAGGGACCCTTCGGAGGAAAGGGGCAAAAGACCACGTGCTCTGGACCATCTTACGTACATGTCTCCAGAGGCCACATTCGTAGGTGCGTGCAGACGATTCAAGACTCGGTTATTCATAGACTCTACTCGAAGCATGCGCTACTTCTCAGTGGGATTCCATGACATGTGGTCACAGAGGAACGCGGTAAAATGACAATGGTCTCCGCGGGCCTGGGGTGCGACGAGAGCCGGAAGCCTCATCGTCCCACCATGCCACGACTCTATCAGAAGCTCAACCAGGACCATCGAAACGAAACGCAGGACGGACGCGTGCGCCCGACATGATTTCGCGGGTTCGTGTCTCGATTCGTGAATCTGTCTGGATTTCTTTGTTTCGAAATGGAGTGAGATGAATTCGGACGTCTGCCTTTTTTCAGAAGAGAACATCATCATCGTTCTGGACAGTCGTGATGAACTTTGACGTTGCGGATCACATGATATCCGCAAATGGAGTCCCTTCGGCCGCAAAGTTTGTCGCGGAGTAACCGACTGTTCAGGACACATCATCAATGATTTCCTTCGCTCTTATCCCTTTTTTCCTGGGCTAATCTCTGATTGTCTTCTTCGTTCAATAAGAGAGATTAGATAACCTACTAGTTTCACGGGACGCAATCATTCGGTCGTTGAAGCTTCCACATCCTAAACGAAGGCTGGGATTTCTCTATTTTACATATAAGACCAAAGCTGTTATCATCTTAAATTAATAAGGAACGGGCCTCATCAATCATTGCTCGACGTTACTGTGCAGACCGTGCGAGTTTTCAACGCGAGCCTTCTCGCGAGAGACAAGATGACAAAAAGCACACGTCGTCGATTGCACGACGTTTAGAGTTTCAAGTTCTTCGTCGTCAAAACTAGTAGGGTTCGACGACTCATGTTTCGACAAAACTAGGCTGGCCGACAAAATCAATATGATTATTGGCTTTTAGTAAGGGAGGTTGCAAAACCCGTTTGGGCGTTGTATCAAGGTAAAATAATTCTTCGTATAGCATGTTTAAATACGTACGAATTCAATGATTTTCTTCCCTCCTAGCAAGCACAAAAGTTTACATAGACGTAAGCCGGACTTGATGATGACCCATTAAATGATCCGAGCTCCTAAAATAAAGTGAATTTGATTTAGGTGCGCCTTATGAAATTCTTAAAAGTCGATTTGATCGATTACTTGTGTTTGTCAAATCCGCTTCATTATGCTTTCATTTATGTTATTTTGTGAGAGAGAGCACTTACTTGACATGGTTGGTGTGGACAAGCCTCCCATCGAGCGAAATTGAGGCGTCGAGCTCTTCATTCTCATATAATAATCTCGAATCCGTCACCAGCGCTAACCTCCTCTTCCTGAACGAAGCCACAAAAACCTGCAGCAACCGGGTGAACGGCTGCCTGCCGGATCAATCATCCGGTACAACTGGTACCCGCCAATTAAGGTGATGACCGAGAGGAACATCAAGATGGTCGGGATCCCGAGACCCCAGCCCCATCCGATGTTGTCCTGAATATAAACGAGCACCGTCACCGCCAGCAGTATAGACACCCCCATCACAGAGTAGTACCAATTGAAGTACTTCCACGTCTTGGTAGACTGTTTTGGGTCATTAATGTCGAATTGGTCCGCCCCGAAGGCGACCACGCAGGGGCGAATCCCGCCAGACCCGAGGGCTCCGAGCAGGAGGGCCGTGTAGAGGGCGGCGAGCTGGCCGGCGCTGGCTTGTTGGCACACTTGGTCGCCCGTGCATGGGGGTGGCCTCAGCTGGGGGAGTACGGCGGACAGGGTCAAAAGGGTCATTCCCTGTCAACAGTATAAGGACAAATCATTGATCAATAATGGAATGGACGGGGTCCTACAGGGTTGTAAAATGTTTAAATCGGTGGTTGCGTCCGTTTAATGAGTAGGTTTCGCATAATCAATCCAGTAGAATATCAATTTTATAGCATCCTAGAATTCACGCTTCCATTAAGTAAGAACTTGGTGATTCAAACGTCGGGGAAGCGAGGATACACATGGACATAGATATATGGCCAAGGTCTGGTGGGTGACTTGACAGCGGCGGTGGCCAGCCCCACTGTTGTTTATGAAATGACTGCCGAGAAGTGGAGGAGGAGGATGAGAAAGAAAAGAGATTTTCTTTGTGTGCTAGGTTCCTGAGATTTAAATCATGTTGAGTGAGTTCTATAATTGAACGGACATGTGTCATGATCTTACCATGAAAACGGCAAATTAGTCCACAATGAATGACAATTTATATGTTCATAACAAAGACACGTCACGATTTTTAATCATTTAGTAATACTTATATTTAAGCACTAGGTGTACCTATAAGTATAAAGTGTACTCCCTCGTAAGAGTAACCTGTGAACAATCTGAAGTAGGTTTAAGTCGCCTGTCTAAGAGGAAGCTCCTCCAGATAGTAGCTACACGTATCGTTTTTTTTATGATTTTCGGTCGCTCACTTTTGAGCTTTGACATTGACGATATCTTACCATAGCAAGAAACCTAATGACAACTAAATTCAACTGAAGTATAATTAACACCGAGAAAGACGTAAACCTCATGTTTATTTACCCGTTGAAAACCTTGACGACTCCATCTACCCAGAGTGAGCAAAAACCCTTAGGACTCCAATCATACTTCTCCAATTATTGAAAAAATCAAATCGATGGTGTCTCCATTTTTGTAAACATGTATGGTCAGAGTCTTTTCAGTTTTCCCCTTTTTTTTCCCGGAAGCCATGGTCAGGGTTTGTATATGGAGAGCTATCTTAAGGGGTAACAATCATATGTGGATCTCATTTCTTCAGTGTCCCTTTCATAAGGAGTGTGTATACGGGTACAAAGTGCAAACAAGTTAAGTGCAAAGCCGTTTCAATTATTGCATAAGTTGCAACAGATGAAATTTATGTACACAGAATACGAAACTTAACCGTAAATTATCAAAAATCAGGAAGTGATTTTTGCACACGCCCTCAGGAATTCGGTTGTAGCAAAGTGGAGGACTTGTAAGGTTGATTCTTGCAGAGGTTTACAGAAATTATCTTCGCATAAGCTTTCAAAATCAGGTGAAGTTGCTCTGAACGACCACCAGTTTAAGATAAAGAGAAGTTTTGCATACGGTCCTCGAATCCATCTTGTTTGTATCCCCATGGTCATACCATTTCCAAAGAAAGAAAAGGTCATTCCTCATCTTGTTTATATCACCATTATTATACCGTCTCCGACAAGAAGAAAAGGCCACTCGACGTACAAGTCCCGACTTCTTCTCCGACTTTGTCTGAAGACACGCACACGGAGAAACAAAGAGTAGTTAAACTTACAACTACGTAGATAATGGAGGCGACGGCGATGGTCCAGAAGCGCCCGGCATAGGCGTCGGCGACGAAAGCACCAATCAGCGGCGTGAGGCTGGCGGTGCCGCCGAAGTTGGTGAGGGTGTTGGCCGCTTTCGTCAATGGCATATGGAGTTGGCCCGTCAAGTAGCTTAGCATGTTCGCGTTGAAACCCACCACCGCCAATTTATCGCACACCTCATTCGCTGCACCAATACAATTAACGTAATCAAAGAAACATTCAAGAAGATTAGGAGAAGTAGAAGAATAAGAAGAGATTATCATGATGAGGGAGCCTGGTTAACTCACAGAAAATGAAGGGCATAGTGATCATCCCTCCCTTTTTCCTTCCCCTTCCCTGGCTTCCTTCCTCCTCCATTTCTCTATCTCCTTCACTGCTTCTTCTTCTTCTTTTCAATATCTCTCCTTCGTTTTCCTATGGTTCTTTCAGTGCTCAAAGTGCCTCGGATTCCATGCCATTTATAGTGCTCTTGATGAAGATTTTACGACGCTAGTGATTAGACACCGATCTTTGGATATGCTTCGATTCTATTGGCGTGATTTTCTTTTTCTTTTTGTTACTAACCCCTTTTGCCATGGCGGAGTAGGAGCCACAAGAGTAATCCAGTATGGTGATAACAAAGGCTTCCTTTTTTTTTTATTTTTCAATTTTTTATGGGGGTGTTTTGGTCAAGTATTGAGACGACGATGTTTTTGTCGTGCTGAAGTGATATGATCACGCAAAATGTGAGCACATGGCCATTGCTCCAATAATTGAATCACCGGCAGCCCGAACAAAACAAAGATGTGAGGGCATTGGGTTAAAATTTGTGATATGAAATATATCTAGAGGAAAACTCAAAACGTCTATGGTCATTTTTAATAAAATTGAAGACGTCAGAACATTTTTGTCAGCTTGGAATACTTCTTTCGGGCAATGGGATTTTGCTCATTTGGAAATTAAATTTCTGTTATCAAATAGAAAGTTAAACTTTAGTAATGATGATAGGGTTTTTCTTTTTTGGGACATTAGGTTCACATGAGATGTTTTGTTCTTGCCACATTTTTTGGTTTTCAAAGGTTCATCGAGAAACATGGATTGAGAAAGAGGCGGATCATAAGTGGAGAGTTTGGGCCCCACACATACCATCATCGTTAAATTGTTGGGAGGCTAAATGAGGAATAAAAACTTATCAGGAAAAAAAATGTCATGATGCTAAATGGATATAATTCATGAAATATTTTAATCCTTTCTTTAAAATAATCGACATCATGTTCATGACCAAACCAAATAGTCATCTCATCATTTTTTCTTTTTTGGCAATGTTTGTTGAGGAATCCACTTGTTATTTCCCTCAATTCTTCTTACTGTATTTTTTATAATAAATTATGCTAGTTTTTGTTGAACGGGGAAACCCCACCTGAATTAATAAACTCAAAATTTTCAAATACATCCTTAATTTATTAGAACGCGTATGACACAAGCCAAACCTAAAGCCAATACTCCATCCATAAGATTGTGTTTACTTGATGACAGTAGATGGGTATGGAATATCTAATCGGGGTCATGTATCTAAGCCACTTTGACAAGCACATTCCTGAATCACTGAGCCAAACCCTAGTTATGCGATGTGGGCTGGAAAATTGTGCAAAGGCGAAATAATATAATGAAATAGATAATCACGATGTATTCGGTGACTCTAAGTAAAGAATAGATCGTCGGAAAAGACGTAAGCTCACTCAAATTGGGTAGTTCTCACGTCAAAATCATCAGTGGTACGTGGTTGTGCGTAGGAGATGGGTCGGTAGAAATTTCCAACATCTCTTTTTCGTTAGGCACAGACGATCTGCCAACTCGATACATCATGGTTTCAATCTAGCTGGGACCGTCGTTCGCCCTCTCAATCATGTCTCTGTCGGCGCCACTCACATTGCATAGATTCCCCGATACCTTTGCTTGGACAACTCTGCACGCGTGGATGACTCTTTCTCTTTGTTGATTAGCAAATGACAAGTGAGTGAAGCTATTCCTCAAAGATTCTTGGGGAGGGATGAAAAAGGAGTTCATGCCCGACATATTTAAGTTCAGTACTGAGAGGGCAACTTTTTGCTAATTGTACATTCATATGATTTATTATAGCGTTAAATAGCAAAAAAAATTGTGGGTTTAAAGAACAAAAAAGAATTTACCGAGTGCCACATTCTCTAAGATGAAACGTGAATGCCTGTTTTTCGGGTTAGCTACATCAGTGTAAAAAAAGATGAGAAGATGGAGTCTACATGGAACACGTGAGACTAAATTAATCAAATGTCGGCAAAAGAATAGCATAAATTCCAAAACTTCGTATGGAGAATCCTTAAGTGTCAAAAGCTCCAAAATATACACTTAATTATCACTTTTAAAAAAAAAATTGATATTTAAGTGTCAAATCCAGCAAAAGTGACCAAAAATGTGATGTGGCTTTTTTTTTAATAATACAAGTCACCTACGTGGCTCGTTGGAAAGCTAAGTCGCTTAAACTCAGTCAAAATGATGTCATTTTGGCATGAATTCAATTTTTAATATAAATATTAATTAAATAATATTTTTTTAAAAAGCATAGCACAGACAAGGGCTCCCCCTATGGCTAGGGGTGTTAAAAAGGCCTGACCCGAAACTTAGGATATTTTCCGATACCGGCTCCATACTCGAATAAGATTTTGACCCGACCCAAAAATACCCTAAGTTTAGGGTCGGGTCGGGCCTTTTTGACATCGGTACCACCCATACATTTTGGCCCTCATCCGTTGAGAGAAAATGGTAAAATATGATAAAATAAACAAAAGAAAAGAAGCAATCCCCTCTCTCCGTACATTTTGGCCCTCACCCATTGCTCAACCCTCTAGAGTTTTTGAGCTAAACACGAAATTGAAACAAAACTTGTAAAGGGTCACGACCCTACCCGACCTGATTTTTTTGTTTGGGTCTAATGCGTTTCGGGTCGGATCGGGCTAGGCCAAAGCATGACCATTTACGATTGGGGTCGGGTCGGGTCGGATAACATCAAAACCCGACCCGACTCGACCCATTGACACCCCTACCTATGGCCACCCCCTATCGCTGGTGGAGCGGCAATGATGACCACAAAGGTCATCGGCGCCTAGGTGAGGGCCAACAAACCCTTGCTAGAAGTTGGGAGAAGGCAGCCTCTCCCAAATATAGGCCAGGACGAGCAACCCTTGCCTAGATCTAAGAGAGGGTCGCCACTCACCTGCCCTCTCCTGATGCCTACTAGCCCTCGCCTCCCATCGGCGAGGGTCGCCAACCATCGCCACCACCCCACTAGCGATAAGGTGGCGGCCACAGGCTGGGGAGACCCCTCTCGCCTGTGCTATCTCTCTCTCTCTCTCTCTTTTTTTAAAATTTAATTTAATTAATTTTCATATTAAAAATAGAATTCAAGCAAAACAACGTTATTCTAGCGGAATCTAGTCACGTTAATGTCCAAAATGACATCATTTTGTGCTCAAGTTATCGGAAAAATGCCATGTATGTAATTTAGTTGGATTTTCTTACTGTTGACACTTAACTGATCAATTTCGCTCCAATTTTAACACTTAAGTGTATTTTCCTGAACTTTTGGTACTTAAATGTCTCTCTGTATCAAGTTTTGACACCCCACGCCTCATCAAATGTCATGAAACAATCAAATTTTATCATGTGACTTTTGCACAATGAAGTAATTCTGTGCATCGTATCATGCAAAAATAACAATGTTTACAGAAGAGAGACACATGCGCGTTTTTGAAACGAGAGTAGAGGAGTTGCTTCGGAAAAGTTGAAACCTTTTACTTGAATACATTATGGAAAATCGGTAGAAGTTGCACTAGTGCGGCAAAAGTGCGTGTACTTACGCAGAATAACAATTTTCTATTAAATAGAAATTGAAAAGTTTAAAAGATAGAAGAATTGCTAATGGGATGTAGTGGTTCGGTCTTCCACTTGTCATACTCCACACTCCTCACACTAATTGCCCCAAAAAGGCTAGAAATTCCACATGTAATCTTTGAGATGCTGTGGCTTGTATAAAATGTGCTATTTCTACTTGAAGCTTCTAGAATTGCTTCTACGTGCTCGAGCAATTCTCACAATACTAGATGACTCTCCTTTCAGATTACAAGAGAATTACAATCAGAATTCACTCAACTTTGATTTATAAGAAAGCGTGATACTTAATGCAACTGAAAAAGAGTTAATCCTAAGCTTCTAAAAATGTCACCGACTTTGATTTGTTTGTAAAAACTATTAAGCTCCAAAATAGCCATTGGTCCAACCTTCTTTGATCATCAGAGCCGTCCTTGCGAATCGTCATAAACCCTTTCCCAAAGTAGAGCACTTTGCTTCTCCAGTTTATCTAAGATCTCTTTTGCTTATCTAATAACGGTAAAACCGGTCTTACTTATTCCAGAGTTGCTTTTGGCGAATTCCAACACTTGAAAATAGTGGTGAAATACCAACTTTGAGTCCCGGAGGCTCGCATGTGGAACCGTCCACTTTGTCTATGATATGCTTCTGCAAAGTTGTCCTTTCAAACTTTTCATGAACTTTCTGGAAACAGGTTTTTTCAAGCAAATTGACGTCATCATTTTTGATAAATCTGTTCGCCTCCTATTGGTCTATGCAAGCTTTAACGAACTCTCGTTTACAACTTGTTCTCCTTCTACAAAGGTCATTCCAGATTTACACACATTTCCCGTCTGATAGCTTCTGCAAAGTGAAAGCCTGTCCCTACTTTAGACGTCCAGTTGTTAACACTATCTGAATCTGGCTTGCGTCTATAATAAGTTGTTTATTCAGCACACTCAAATACACATGATAGGAAACTTTGATTATTTTTTTCCGTCTTCGAAACATTGTAAGGAATTTTCTCAATAATATATGCAGACACAATGTCCGGACAGTTTCTTCTAGTCTTGACTTATTTTCTTGCAATTTACCAGCAGAAATTATTTCCTAATGTGAGTGAATACGTGGTTCAATAATCAAGTCATTGATAGCTTGTCATGGCAAAAGTTATCCTTCCTTGCTTCTTGTATGTTCACACTGGAAGGCATTGTCTGGCATCTTGTTCATCTTCTTCTTCGGGCAAACTTCTTTCCCGTAACGTATTAAGATGGTAGGGCCGAAACTCAATATTTATATTAAAGATCATTCATACCGATCTACACATGTTTTGAAAATCATTGCAGCATTCTTTGTAAGTTGTATTAAATTTCGATAGCTTACATGGCTTAGCTTTTCCCCCCGTGTTCTCATCAAGTGGAGACGTTGAACCGTCATCCTATATGTTGTCCAGACTCTAAACTAGAGGGAACGTAACATCATCGTTCTGTTCATAAGTATATGCTTTTCTAGAATAACATGAACTGAAGGCCTGCAAATTTGGTGTCTGTTTAGCGATGGGTCGCTGTTCTTGACCAAACAGAAGATAACAAAAAGAGAAGCACGAGGAGGCGACCTCACAGTTCGAAAGGCATCGGAGCAGTTGGTCCTAGCCCTCGCCCTCCATCACCGAGAAATCTATCTTTCGTCATCCAATAAGTAACAAGTGATGACGAATCGCGCTCGCGGAGCATAAACAGAGCTCCAAGAGAATAGTTCCGTGGGTCCATTGAGTTCTGAACATCTCTGTAAGAGATGATGGGGGAGATGATGCAAGCAACCCCAACCCCATTAACAGATCATGGAGCTCGATAGCTCTTTGTCCCAGAGCTCGAAAGGCGCTTTGTCGCCACTCCTGTGTATTAATATGCAAGCGCCATCTTTCTATCATCATCCGTCTTCGGCTGGTGGGGATCTTCAAATCACGTGTCTGTCTTGCCCTCTTTGATTAGTGTGAAGTCGTGAACGATGAGATTCCGGTCAATGTTATTCGACCTGGCTCTGGGGTCGACCACCTCGAATGTCGACCTCATTCCCTGCTGGTCTATTTCCATCTCTGGGGTCACTTTCTTTCGTCATATGTAGGCAAGCGCAAGTTGGCTTCGTTTGGCTGGATTTGGAGCATCGGGAGGGCCGATCACTGCCCATGTCCAATCAAAGTGTGAATCGAGATGCATGAATTTTTAACTATCTCGTTAGAGAGATTTTTCTTTTTCCTAGGTTTTGGCAATGTAGTAGACAGTTCACACGAGAGAGAGAGAGAGAGAGAGAGAGCTGCACCACCGCTATTGTGATGGCTATCCTGCCTCCTCACGTCATTCTATTTTAAGCGCTGTTAGGGGCATTGAAACTTTGAAGAATAGGTGCGCTGGATTCAATCTAAGAAAATGGTTTATCAAATAATGGTATTAATTGAAAGGAGAGATTCTAGGTAAGTGGGTCATCTTTGACATATTATCCAATGCATTGGAAACGAATACATGAGTCACCACTCATAACACAAACAAATGACAAATTTATAGTATAGTAGTAATTCAAAATGAGATGTTTTGCAAATGAGAAAATAGTGAATACAAACACCCAAATTTACTAAACAAAAAATTATTTAAACAATTAACTTCAATAGATAAATTTATATCTACTAACTTACAAAGATAAGTCCAAAATCTTATCTGATCATTATTGAAAGTGAAAACAAATTCACCTAGATTTCTTAATACTCTCTAAAATTCTAAAAAAGATCCTAGAATTAATTTAAATATAATAAAGAAAGACAACATCAACTAATGAAAATTTGAGACTCTTTTGGCACCCTAGATGGCTGGAAACACACTTCACAATCAGAACGGACCAAACTAACCTTCATTTATAGCTATTTTAAGTAATGGATCCACGTGAATAACTTTCCTCCGTTATGCATGTAAAGGTTACTAAAATGAGAGCTCATTTCCTTTTGAAAGTAATTTTACTAAAATAAGAGTTTCTTCTTATTTAAAGAGGCATCATTGGACTATATATCTTCGTCGGACCAATCCTCATATGTTCCTCAGACTTTAGGTATTTATAGATTGCATCGTCCCACGAAACAAGACCAGTTCTAGTTTAAAATCTCTGTCCAATTTCCCCTTACGACCAATTGGAGTGACTTCAGTTTTTACAACAAGTTTTCAACTGAAGCCGCGACCGACGAACGACACCTCAAATTCGTTGTTGTCGTCATCCATCGTATTGTCATGTCGCTTTGATTGTCGTCATCCATCGTATTGTCGGTTTGCCAATTTAATCCTAAACTTTTTTTTTACCAATTCATTTCTAAACATTTTACGATTGCCGAGTTGAGTCCATTCGGCCAAAATTGGCCGGCCGGAATCGACGTGGACGCCGGCCGGCGCTCGGCAACTATATTTTAATAATTTTTATTATTTTTTGATTTTTTATTATTTTCTGAATTTTTTTTTTTCTTTTCTTTTCTTTTCTTTTTTTCTCCCCTCCCCCCCCCGCCGGCGGCAGTGGCGGCCGGTGCCGACGAGGATGCCGGCCCCTGCGCGAGGGCCGCGAAGCCCTTGCCGACCACCTCGCCCGGACTCGCCCGGACACTGGGGCCCGTCGGCGAGGGTCGCGGCCCCGGCTTCGCCCGGATGCGGGCGAGGCCGGCCTTGCCATGGCTTGCCGTGGGTGAAGGCAGCCTCGCCCACGGCTGGCGGGCGAGGCCATGGCGACCTTCGCCCGGGCTCACCATGGCCTCCTCGCGCAGCCGCCTTCGCTCGCGGCCGGGCCATGGTGAGGCCGGCCTTGCCCGGATCGGGCGAGGCGCCTCGCCGCGGCGGCGTCGCCCGGATTTGGGCGGCGCCTCGCCTCGGCCGCGTCGCCCGGATCGGGCGAGCCCCTCGCCGCGGCCGGCGTCGCCCGGATCGGGCGAGGCGCCTCGCCGCGACCGACGTCACCCGGATCTGGGCAAAGGCGCCTCGCCGCAGCCACCGCCCGGATCGAGGCGAGGCGCCTCGCCGCGGCCGGCCTCGCCCGGATCGGGCGAAGCCGCCTCGCCGCGGCCGGCCTCGCCCAAATGCGGGCGGCGGGGCCGTGACCCTCGCCCGCCCCGGAGTCTAGGCGAGGGCTTCGCGGCCCTCGCGCAGTGGCCGCAGCCTCGTCGTGCGGCCGGCCACTACCGCGCCGAAAAGAAAAGAAAATTTAAAAAAATTGCTTTGATTTCTGGTAGGGATCGATTGAATGGAAGAACTGCAATAATTACTTACAACTTGATTTTTGGCATAATCTCGGGGGTTTTTAGTCAAAGACAATAAATGATTGGAAAGAGACGGCTCGCGGGATGAAAAGAAGCTTTGTTTCTTAAAATTGTTATTGAAATAAAAGAAAAAAATTGAAAGGCATACGACATCTTTTAGTTTTTGTTTTCCTATTACATAATGGTGATATCGATTTTAGACCCTAAAGTTGAGGGCCGTATAGTCCGTTCACACCCAAAAAAAATTGAGTATCTAGCCATTTAGACTACATTTAATCATCTAAATTTATCACTAGTATAGAACTAAATATGACAATATATCAAATCCAGGAGATTTTGCTATATCGAATACATTATTTTGTGATTACGTAATAAAGTTAGATATATTTATATCATATCATATATATTATTTGGTATAAACAGCATATTAATATAAATGAATCGTAAATTTTACAAATGAAGATGACAAAAATATCTCGTGGCACTTGTGTATACTCTATTTTTATCTATTTTTAATTTTATTTTACTCTCTCTTTTAATTAATTAATTTATTCTCCTTCCACCATTCTCTAATAAAATTTATTAATTAGAATAATGTACTAATATACCTAAAATATTAAAACACCTAAAATATGTAATAAATATATATTTATACTGAAATTATATCATAAAATAGAATTAAATTCGAATATATAAATAAAATAAGATTAAATTGAAAAACCAAACTTTCATTTTTTGTTATTTTGAATTTCTTATATTAACATTTAAATATTATTAATATTGAAATATTATTTTAGATTTGTTAATTTAAGAAGTTTTTTTTTTTTAGAATAATGAATTTCCTATTATGAAATTAAAAATCCTATCCACCTTTATCTTACCTCTCCCATTAGTAATTTTATCCAACCTATATCTTCCCATATTTGACTTTATCCTATCTTGATCAAGTACCAAATGCAAGATAAGATAAATTATATTATATCCTAAATTTAATCCTAACCACCAAACGCAACCTTAGGGTATGAAAGTAGCACCACCCCAATACCTTATGAGTTGAGATTGGGGAACCTAGTGGTGCCAAAATCCACATTCTTGTGTTGTTTCAAGTTAAGGATATAGAGTTAGATGGGTCAATATAAATATAATCGGTTGATTAAGTACATCGGAATCTCAATGCAAACACAATCAATTTAACAAATATGTAACCCCAACAAGTGTCGTAATTGGTCAAATTAGGTTAGGACAATCCGAAATGTAACAATTTGGATATCGTTCTGAGGAAAAATTTCATTTTTTGTGACTTTAATTAATGAAATTGACATCATTGATATGGTTACTACACAGTGTTGGTCAATTTAGGAGGGGACCAACAAGATCTTGAACTCTGTCTATTTTCTCCTTCAGTTTATGAGAAAATTCAACATTTATTATAATTAAACTAAAAAAATAGACTGATAATACTAGATGATGATGATTATATTCTGATACCTACTTATAACATAGTCATTGGTAAAGAATAAATCCATTACATTTTAATTAAATGGTGAATATTATTAATCAAGTCAATGCAGTACATATAACTAAAGAGGTCAAGTTCAGGTTACCCAAGTTAAATTCAAACACGATCCGTTTGATAATCGTGTTGAGCGGGTTGACACGGCCGCAACATGAACGCGATTAGCTCAAACTCGAGTTTCGCCTCACTTTATCGCGATAGAAATCGTCGCTCCCAAAGGTGGACTTAAGGTTTGGAGATTTAGGCGACGAATGTGGCAAAGATGATTTCGAAATCATGGGCCTGTGACGAAGACAGCTCGATCAGGCTTGCCTCGCACTTCAAGCACTGCGGGCCTATCGGCTCTAATCGTAATGGGCCACGCCAGCCTGCCGATTAGCTGGATCATGGGCCTAGCGGGCTCGGGCGAGAGCATTTAGCTATAAGGTCCGACTCACTTTGGTTTGGTCTCGAATCAGGCCCTCCAAAGCCCAAAAATTACTGCATTTTTCTTTCTTCGGTTCATAAATGGGCCTAAACAGCGAATGAGGCCCAAGTGTAGGTTGATGGCAACCTCGAGAGGCAAATCAACTCTTCGAATATGGCGATGAAGGATGAAGATGAGATGACGGATATGAGCATGCCCACCCGCCCGCCTGAGGCCCAAATATGGTGGCCGTAGTGACGACATGGATCGCGAGGATGGAGGCGACTTCAACGGCGGCAACTGTGGCTAATCCATCTTACCCTAATGCAGAGATATCGTGCTTTGAGCCAATGCCCCGCCCAGAAGGATCGTATTGAGGAGGAGGAGCGAGGAGAGGAATATCTTATAAGAACAAAATAACATATGAAATAGAGATGTACAATTCATTACGTGTGCATTTTGCTTCGCTGAAAACGGGCCATGGTATTCTTGGAAGTTTAGAAAAAGGTAAAGAAAATGAAAAAGCTTTTCTTATTAAAAGTTCCGTGAACATGCGATTCGTGGCACCGAGTTTAGGAAAGGTTAGTTAGAGAGCATCGACCGTCTCATTCTTTAGAACGCTTGATTCCAACGTGGCACTAGGTAAGAAAATTCCTAGGAGCACCGACCCTGCAGCACTTCCCGGATAACAAGGTAAAAAGAAGAACGCCTCGTCAACACAACATCCTGGTCCGAACCGAGAAACGAAAATAAAATAAAAAAAATAGCATCCTGGAATTAACGCTTTAGGGTTTCATACACGTAACTACGTACGTCTCGAAAGAAAAAAAATTAATACAATACAAAACTCGGTTCATGAAGACTAATGCTATCATAGCGATCGAGCGTGCGTGCAAGCTTCGTAGTTTCGTATGATCTGATGACGATGACATGAATCTCCACGGACCGAGTCTTACAAACATGGTCTCCATTTACATCTACGAAGGTCAGCTCGATGATCTGCACCTGTCCATGCTGCAGCCTCCGATTTGCTGCGTTTGCTCATCCGTGCTCTATGAACCGGAAGCGACGTTGGCTTCGGACGACGGTTCGGAGTTGAGATCCAGAGCCAGATCGTCGCTCCTCCTCCCCCGTGGAGGAGTTCCGTCGTCCTCCGGAAGAGCCTCCAGCTCGGACAGCGTCAACCGGCGGGACCCCTCGCCTTTCTTGCCCTTCTCGAAGTACTTGACCGCCGCGTGTATCCTCCTCAGGATGGCGTAGAACTCCTCCACCTCCTCCTCCGTCGCCGCCGCCACCGCCACCTCCCCCGCCGCCTGCTCCCCCGCGGCGGCACTCTCCGGTCCCTTCGCCCTCTTCTTCCCGCCGCTCGCCTCGCCGCCGTCTTCCCGCTTCCTCCTCCCGTCCATGTCCTCCTCCCGTGCGAGCCTGTAGTGCGAGCAACCGTCACCCGGAAAAAGACAAAGAAAGAAACAAACGGAGTTTCGATGATGGAGAAGGCTATCGTGCTTCTTGCAAGTTCTGGAGGATCGGATGGATGCTTTTAACGCGATGGGACGGTCAGGTCTGGCGATTTCGCAGCGGGGAGCCGTGCGTGGACGGTCGGGATCGTGCCAATCAGTGACGCCATTGACTTCCACGAGGGCTGGTGTGACGTAACGAGGATGAAGCAAGCAGTGACGCGGGACAACTGGAAAAAGGCAAAACGTGAGGCTTCGCCGTTGAAAAGTCAAAAGTCTATGGTCCTCCATTGCCGCAACTTTCACACGGGCCGGACGGAGAAGAAAGAGACAAAGCGATGTGGAGTGCCGCGAGCCTGGGTGCGCTGGTCTCCGTTCCACCTTAAAATACCGTCGCCCACGATTTGCGGAGTTGATGAAAGATTTACGGGCGGTTATTCTTAAGAGAATATTTTCTACGTTATCGTTCACCGGGAAAGCTTCCTCGAACAAATATTTTTTACTAAAGGGGCAGATTTACAGCTTTTTATTTAAATCAAAAAGAAAACGACTGATTCTACTCCAATGACAATAAATAAAAGATAAACAACGTGTGATCAAAAGTAAATGTACGGTATAAAAGAAAAGATAAAGCATACTTATGATTGATTATTCGTCAAAACGTCCCTTACAATGACGTCTCTTCCACTATTTACAGCTAATTTTACAAATAATCGCTCTTCAGAAGTTATTATTTCAATTTGAAATTGTTTGGAAGTTTCGGTACTATGTAACCATTTTTGTCTTATTCATAATAGGGATAATGCCACGAAAAATCCCAAATTTTACCTTTTGTAACATATTTACCTTAAACTTTTTTTTTGTGACATGAAAAACCTCAAATTTTGCCATGCATGATATATTTACCCCAAAATTTACTCCGTGTGACACATTTACCCTAAACTTTTTTTGTGACACCAAAAACTCTAAATTTTGCTCCACGTGACATATTTACCCAAAACTTTTATTCTTATGGGCATTTTCGTCTTTTAATTTTAATTTTTTCCTTTTTCTTTATTTTTTTTTTCCACCAAAGGAGCACTGACATCGGCCCTTGCCCGACTTAGGCGAGGGTTGGCGGCGAGGGTGGCCCCCGTTGGATTTGGGGAGCAAGGCCAGGGCGAGGGCCACCCTCGCCGGATCTGGCGAGGGTTGCCCTCGCCTACTAGGGCCAAGGAGACGACGAGGGCAATCCTCGCCAAATTCGACAGGGGCTGCCCTCACCAACATCCTCGCCTAGCGGGCAAGGCCAGCCCTTTGTAGGAACCAAAAATGATAACAAATAGCTTTCGAGGATTTGGTGGGGAGAGAATGACACAAAAGAGAGACAATAATTTTCAAAGGCCTTGCGTAGGCTTTTATAAAAATTCACACCACTAATACAAGCTTAACTTTTCTAGGCTAAACTCACTATCTCTGCATATAAAACCCTAATGAACTACATATATATTTATAGGGCTTTCCAGCGCCAAGTCTACCTTTTCCTTCAAGTCAAAGTAAAGGAAATAAAGGTGGAAAGAATCAAAGTGAAAATTTTCCTCTCCTTGGATGGCTCCTGATTCTTCTAGATTTCTTCCTTGATCTTTTCTTGTTGCCAAAGTTGCGGCTAAGAAGTGTGTAGAGAGAGATCCTTCAAAATCTATTTTATTTATTCCTAACATTCGGGCAAGGGCCGCCTAACAGGGTTGCTCCCTTGCCATTTGGGGGACCCTCACCTGAGTCAGGCAAGGGCCGACACCGGTGCTTCTCTGACGAAAAAAAAAAGAAAGAAAGAAAAAACAAAACATAAAAGACGAAAACGCCCTTCAAAATAAAAGTTTGGGGTAAATGTGTCACGCAGGGCAAAGTTTTGGATTTTTGGTGTCACAAAAAAAAATTTATGGTAAATGTGTCACACAAGGTAAAATTTGGAATTTTTCGTGTCATAAAAAAAAGTTTATGATAAATATGTCACAATGGCAAAGTTTGGGGTTTTTCGTGACATTCTCCCTTCATAATATTATTAGTAAAGACTTCTTTGAAACCGCCCTTATACATATCTTCTTACCCTCGAGCAATAACCAATACCGAACCATCAGCGCCTTTGGCGTAGGCTTCACTCCCTCGTCGATCCATTTATGTGCGTCTTGGGTTTGATGGGCTTCATCGTCTGTCCATGCCCAATGAGCCAATTTTGGTGATAACAATTATTCATTTCTCACAAAATAAACAAAGCCTCACTTTCATATAATTTGTGGTCATTTGATCGCTTTGGATCTTATGAGATTATTATTCACCTATGACACTTACTTGGCCTACAATAGGGTAGTTAGGTATACACCTATTAGATGGGTGGATCAAGTCAAGTTTCGGTTGAGACGAAAATAACTTTGTAATACAAATATAATAACTCAAACATTACACACATATGTGACTCAACTTATATTTTTAAAACACTTCCAACCATCTTAGAAAACCTATACCCAAACTAAGATGAGAACACCGAGTAAGCAAGCGCGAGATCGAGTGAAGTTGAAGAGAGAGTTGTGGAGATGGATTGAGTTGAAATAAGTTGTGAACCCATTTAAACTATATATTATTTTAGGCCCTACCTTTTGAAACTTATTAATGACCCATTTATTGATATTAACTTGTAACTCAACCCATCAAACATTGGTTTATAACCCATTTTGATAAATCTCATTAGGAATTACATTGGCTTTACTCAAGCTTGCACTAGGTTGTGCGATGGTAACATGCTCACATCAAAAAAAGTAATGGCTATAACTAAAGCCGAACATCATGATCGTTGGTATGAAACTTCTATGGTAGTGTCTTGAGAGAATTGTTGCAATCCATCATCACTTGGCACTCTTTTGTTGATAAAAGAATTGACAAGATGCACTTGAGCATGTTGGTGGGTGGGTAGATTACTTTTCGAAAAGATAATAATAATAATCATCTCGCTTATGGTGGTGATTATTCGACAACAATGATAGTATCTCGAGCAAGATTACCGCCCAAGAAAGGAGGCTCGAATAGTTTACAAGCGCTATCGTCTCGGATAAAGAAAAATTATTAGGTGCTCCCCAAAGCATCGCATGATTACCTACTAATTAATCATATAGTAATATTGACCGTCATGAAATTTCTTGATTTTACTAGAGTTTGGCATCCCACAATTTGCTAGGTACGTGCACGTCACTCAGCCTTTGCTAGAGCATCCAATAATTTCTCTACGAATAGGACTTGCGGCGTTAGGTGAAAGACTCTCGATTATAACTAGAAACGAACAATAATTGCTTGTATCAAAGACATTTTGATGTAGAATAGACCGACCAGATGCTATGGCGGGTTTGTATTGCGGAGAATTGACCATTTGAAGAAAAAAATTATTTTTTCAAAGTGATTGCCCATATCATCGAAAAATTCGAAAAACCCAAAACCTATTAAACTTTTGCTAATTCAATATTAAATCTTTCAATTTTGCTAATTCTATCCTAAATCTTTTTTTTTTCCAATCAAGTCCATCATTAATTTTGACCGAAAATCACTAAAGTAGACACTGGCACTATCATGTAGGACGTTTGACTCTAACTTGGATAATTTTATTTATCATATTTTTTGGACATATTTAATATTTTTTGCTTCCTTTTGTCACTTGCTGCTGGCTGGGCATATGCAATGGCTGTCCACCGGCCATGGCTTGGCTAATTGGCCTCACTTGGGCAAGGCCTTAGCTTGTCAAGCAAAAGCAACACCTAGTGAGGTAGCCTTGACCTGGGCGAGGGCTCCCCTTGTTGATGGTTGCCTAGGTGGGCCTCACCTATGGTTGGGCAAGGTCGGCAAAAGTAGGAAGAAAGGGGAAAAAGAAAGAAGGAGGAAAAACCGTAATAAATAAATTAATTGGAAAAATATTAAAATATTATGAAAAATTGGCTGGATGGACTCATTTTACAAAATGTGAAAAGGTTTAGGACTGAAATGGCAAAAACAAAAAGTTTAAGGCTGATTTAACAATAAGCACTAGATTTCTGACTTTATGTAATTTTCCCCTCGTATCGAATGTTCAAGCTGGTCTACCTCAACAGGTCTAAGCCCGGCCCACGCCAAGATTATGGACCACTTCTTTCTACGGAGAGACGAAGCGGGCTGAGAATTTGTGGACGAGAGCCATCTGAACGACGCGCCGTTCTTCTTTCGGTGGGCTCATTCGATCGGACCTTCTCCACCTCGTGCTCAGAGCCTCTTCATTGGGCCCATCGGTTTGGGCCTTTCCTCGTCAGTCGGATTTCGACGTTAGCCCCCGCGACGATTCGACCGGAGGTAGGGCCGACGGCCCACGGCCGTGCCACGTTCCAAAGTCAAAAGTATCTTTGCTGTCAAGCAATTCTACCCGATGGCTCGAATTCGAGGCCGGGAGGATGGTCCTGTCGCGACGAAACATCTGAAATAATTTTTTCCGCCCGACCAATCACCACTGCGCGCATCGCATCGCCTCGCCTAACTTCTTCTTCTTCTTACGGAGAACTGTCCTTTTTTTGGTTTTCTCTTTTTTGCACTGTCGAGCCGAATCGAGAAAATGCTTTACCGGCAAAGCCCGAACATCTCCGACATGCGCTCGTGATCGGCCCTTTGTGAATCTAATGCAGAACCCCATCGAGTGATTCGTATGTTGGATGTCCGCACGTCTTTCTTCTACCTCTTCATCGCGCGCCCGCGCGCGCTCTCAATAATTCATCGGCTCCCCCACCTTCGTCAATAATGTCTGTCCGTCGCGGCCCAGAAAGGACGCACCTCTGCAAAGTACTTCATCATCAGCTTCCTCCTTTCTTTCTTTCTTTGTTTTTTATTTTTTATTTTTTTATCAGCTTCCTTCTTCGCGCTGTTTTTCCCGTCCTTTTTTTTTTTTTTTTTTTTCTTTCGTTAATTTTTGGAAGGGGCCTTTTGGCAGTAACCGCGAAGGAATTGGTCCCATGATTTTTATTTTTATTTTGTCTTCGTATGATGTGTTTCTACAATTTTTTAAGTAACAAGTAAGCCTTCTTTTATTTATAAATTATTATAGGGTTTTTAATATGATTAATATCACACAAAAATCTAAATTATACTCGCCATGACTTAAATACCCTGACCTTATTTTTTGTATAACTAAAAACTCTAAACTTGCTCATGAAAAATTCTAAATTATATTAATATAATAGATATAATGTTGATGTATCATAATAGAAGATATATCAAGCTGAGATATTTTGGTCATGATGAGTACAATTTGAAATTTTTTTTTTTATAGAATTTCCTATTTTGATATCTTATGTTGCTCTATTTCTAACAAATAATATTGTGGTCAACTTTCATTATTATAGTGAAGAATGGGTTCCTATTCAATCATAAAAAATTGCTAATGAATTATGATTGACAGGGCTCCCCATTTTAGGTATGGCAAGGACAACTTCAAAGGACAAAGCTTCGGTGTCCCTCACCTACTCAGGCTACCTCGTATGCACATCAAAGTCGATTCCAATCGAGATTCGATCCGATTTAGAAAGATCACAAACCCGTGATCTCGAGAATTCCTTCCTCTCGACTGTCTCTCTTGCTCTGATAGTGAGGTCATGTATTGGCTCGTAGTGGCGTGCAAACTAAAAGCTAACTCTGGACCATACGACGTGATGATAGCAACCGGTTTCCGATTCAAATCGGACCGGCGGCGGCATCCCCCCAATCTCCATGCGATCTAACATGGGCATCGCGGAGCTCAGGAATCCTATGAACCTAGAGAGACGATGACTCAGAAGACGGTACTAAATATACCCACGATGCTTTAATCGACGATGGTGATTAAGTGAGCTAGATTGAACAATTATCGGTACGAGCAAATCCCAACATGACTCGTGGCGGGGAGAGGGAGGTGCGCCACGTACGCTTTTGCCCTTGTGTTTTTTAAATAATGTTATCTTCAGGAGACCCACGAACCAAGGGGGAGGACATCTATCTCTCGGGCATGATATATAAAGACAATTACGTGCCTAGGGATCCATATTATCTTTTATCTTAGGAGGAATTATTCCACTGAGAAAAAAAGGGTAATTTATTAATAATTATTATTATAAAAGGTTTCGTCATTCGGCGGGAGAGAGAGCCTCCTGTCCTGTCCCCCACCTGAGCACTGTCGATCTTCTGAATAATCAGCGACTTGGCCCTTTTCTTTAATTTTACTCATGTGTCGTTTTATCGAAATTGAAGAAAGCGTTGTTGGATTCGAGAGTTGGCAAATCGAAGCATATGATTTTGTCTTTCTTCTGGCGGGAGAGAGTTTCTCTTTCTTCCGTTTTCCAGTTCTTTTGACCTTTTGCGCTAGGTGCGTCGGCAGCGTTTCAGGCGTGGACAGAGCAGTGCAATTCTTCAGATTTTTTTCGATATGTACGATGGGATTTTATCTATCCGGTTGTTATAATCAAGTCATTTCATCAGTAATTATGCTAATAAGCATGGTAATGTGAAATTTCGGCGTTAGGAAAATGAAAATCGAAACTGATGATGAAGTATAAAATTCGTCGGAAAACAGATTTCGAAGTATCGAAAATTGGAAAAGTGGAGTTGAGAAACGGAAAGTGCAAAGCACGTTGAATGTGCCAAAACGCATTTTTCACGGGAAAAAGAGAAGACATCAATGATGCCGGTCGCCACCCAACCATATTCTTCCTTCTCCTGCCCTTGCCCACCCCTCTGAATCCGCCGCAGCGTTGTCAACATCTCCTCCTCCCTCCTCGTCGATGCGATACTCAGAGCAGTCGCCGCCCCTCTGACGACCGCCCTCGCAGCGGTTCTGCGTCGTCCCAGGGATGGGCCCATTGTCGCTGCACGTCTCTCTCGAAGATTCTGTTCTCTCTCTCTCTGTCTCTCTCTGTCTCTGTGGATTATGCGAGGCTAACACTTGCCGTGGCGGCCTTGGAGGAATTTGCCGTTGTTGAGGGCCTCTCATTGCGTTTAGTTTTTAGGCTGTACTCGCCGCTCACCGGTCACCACGTAGGACCGAACGATGCATTGTGATTCAGTACTCAACAGCGTCCAAAGATCATAAATATATACATTTTTTATTTCTGTTTGGGTCGAATCCAAGATCATAAGATAATGGCAGGGAAATGCTGGCCACCGCACATCTTAAGCAAAGGTCACGAGACCCGTGTTCTACGCGACAAATCCAGACGTTACCTCTCTCTCTCTCTCACTCTCGAACGTGACAAAGATGAAGTAAAAGTTATCTCGGAGATCGTTATCGGCACATCTCTGCCAAATTTGACAGAGAGATACGCAGAGCGATTCATACGCGTTCTCAAAGGTTTCTTCGTTCTTGGGTTTTGCGGCATCCACGCGCGTCCCCTGTTTCTGCTCCGGCCGAGATAACGAGACAAGATCCAAAGTCGTTTCGGTATTCGTATGGGGACTGGCTCGTTGTGGAGGCAATGTGCTGGACTATATGATTCTTTTTTGTTTTCAGGGTAAAACAAGGTCCGTTCTTTTCGCTGGCCTAAAAATGGGATTTTGCAAGGCAGGACTTTTTCGCCGTTGGGAGAAAAACCATGAGAAGTTCGGAGGTCTGGGACCGTGAGGCTCCTGTAATCACGGTCGACTTTGGTCGATCGACCTAACATCACAAGCTTCGCCGAGCACGTGCGCATGTCTACTGAATTCGTTCGGAAGGGGACAGACAATCTACGAAATTTGTCCTCGAATTCTCATTAGCCTAAAAACGACGGTGTAGAAAAAAGTAACTTTTACACAGGAACTTTTGTACGAGTGGTGACTTGTCCATCCCACACGTTTGTGTCGGTGCGAGTTCTGCTGTAACAAGCTCGTTGGCTAGTTTGCCAGGAAGGCATATTCCGCTGGAACGAGTCCAGTTTCCGTTGAAATGACAGTCGAGATGGAAGAAAGGAGACATCTTTTTGACTCACAAATCACATCCTGACCAGGCAAAAGAAACAGTGGGATGAACTTCGCGATCCTCATCAATAAAGTTACTGTTAGCCAAAATAAATGTGATAAAATAACTTTCGGGCAAAAATAAAATCTTCCGTATAAAGAACATATGAAGAAAAAATATGATATGCTCGTCCACTTTGGAAACTGTGGATGCGCTCGCTAAGAGCACAAGTATTGCTTATGTGGTCCTGACGTGGTCAAGAGATTGGGATTAGTTGATAGAAATATGGGATAAGTTTCACTAAATTGGAAACTCTTGAAATTGCTTGGATATTTCCCGCAATAATCCAGATCTGGAAAGGGCAAAAAACGAAAGATCTTCACCGAGAGACGGAGACAGAGAGGGTTCATTTGGCAAGAGAAATGGACTGATCCCACCTCTCACGTGTCTCCCCTATCCACGGCTCCTCCAAACTCCCTATTAAACCCGTCCCTCTCTCGAGTACAGTCCCAGCAAAACCCCCCGGTCTGAACTCCAAGTTCAGTCTCGAAGCAGAGCACTTGGAGCCTCAGATTGGGTCCCGACCGAAATGTTGCCTTCTCTCCCGATTCTCCTCCTCCCCCTCCTCCTGTGCATTGCCCCTGCACACTCCGCTCGCTACGCCTCGGCCAAGGTCGGCTATGGCTACCGCCTCGTCTCCGTCGAAGAAACCCCCGACGGCGGCCTCCTCGGCCACCTCCAGCTCAACAAGAAGTCCTCCATCTACGGCCCCGACATTCCCTATTTGCAGCTCTTCGTCAAGTACGCCATCAGAAAGTCCCCATTTTTAAGCTTCGACTCGCCATCGAGAAACGACCCGTTTCTGTTTCTTCACTGAACTCGCGTGTCTGCGTGTGTACGTGTGTGAGTGATTGATTGATTGATTGATTTCTTTTGTGGCTTTTGCAGGCAGGAGACGCAGGACCGGCTGAGGGTGCACATCACGGACGCAGAGAAGCAGAGGTGGGAGGTCCCCTACAGCCTCCTTCCCCGGGACCAGCCGCCGCCCCCGTCGCCGGCCGTCACGTGGTCCCGGAAGACGACCCCGCTGGTCTCGGTCTCCGAGTACTCCGGCTCCCAGTTCATCTTCAGCTACACGACCAACCCCTTCACCTTCGCCGTCAAGAGGAAGTCCGACGGGCAGACCCTCTTCAACTCCGCCGCCGACGACTCCGACCCGTACAGCACCCTCGTCTTCAAGGACCAGTACCTCGAGATATCCACGAAGCTGCCCGCGGACGCCTCCCTGTACGGCCTGGGAGAGAACACGCAGCCCCACGGGATCAAGCTGTATCCGAACGACCCGTACACGCTGTACACGATGGACATCTCGGCGATCAACCTGAACACGGACCTGTACGGCGCTCACCCGGTGTACATGGACCTGAGGAACGTGGGCGGGAAGGCCTCGGCGCACGGCGTGCTGTTGCTCAACAGCAATGGCATGGACGTGTTCTACAGAGGGACCTCGCTGACATACAAGGTGATCGGAGGAGTGCTAGACTTCTACTTCTTCGCCGGCCCAACGCCTCTCGCCGTCGTCGACCAGTACACGCAGCTCATCGGCCGGCCGGCTCCGATGCCCTACTGGGCTTTTGGTATAAATCGCTTACTTGCTCTCTGTTTTTTTTTTTTTTAACCAGTAAAGGAGTTACTTTTACTTAGAAGGTTAGTCAGTAACACTGCAAACTTGTTAGCGATAAAGTAAAGATATCTTGAATATATTAAACTTGTAGGGTCTTATGTCTGATGAATGTTTTAGGAATCGGATATTTTGTATTCATCACGCTTTGATAATTCATACTAATTGCTCTGTTCGTGTATTATTTTAGGGGAGATGTGGGCTTGACTCGATTAGACTAAGATAATCACCTATTTAAAAAAGGTTGTAAAAGATTGCAATGTGCTTGCTTTGCATTGGGATTGATTTGTTGGTAGGCAGATCATTAATTCGGTGGGTATGGCATTGAATGAACGCTTCTGTTTTTGCCCCCACCATCAGTTTCTATCCACCTCAGGTGGACCTCGGTTTCACGTTGCTGTATTGTTTCTTTTATCGGTCTCGGAATGTGGAACCATTGGCTACTTTACTTGCGTGGTTGATGGGAGTTGAGGTGTGATATTTTATACCCGCGTGTTGTGTGAAATATTTTATTGGGCACGTTGATGTTTTTTTGCATTCAGCTTTAGTCTGCTGTTCATTTTGTGCTGGCAGGCATGCGTTCTTTGGGTGTAAGTTTGGCACCTCATTGTCGGTATATATAGTTGGACTTATCACATTTCATTAGCCTATGGTGGAATAAAAGGACTTCTGATTATTGCATCCATCCTAGAGTAAGATCATACTGGTACAGCAACTTGTACATTTTGGTCCTCAGTCGGAAGTTATGTAGTTGATGATATGAATGGATATATATTAAGTAATTGAATTGGCTAAGTTCAGAACTGGTGCAAGCTGCAATGGTTTACGGTCCTTCCTTAAGGATTGATGTGTAGGTACCTTCTTTTCATTAAAGAGATGGTTTTTAAGGACCATCTGAGTGGCATGTTACGACACCCTGAGTGCTGCTCCTAGTTTATAATTCGATCACAACTTGTGTGGAAGTGGAGCTATATATTTTGTTCATTTTCAAGTGTAGGTCTGGTTGGTCCATTTTCCTGTTTGCACTTCAATGTCCTTTATGACTCTCATCTGTTGATTTATCGTGCGAATGTTGGTAAATGATGACCAGGCAAAGGCTAGATCTTTTAATCATATCTGTACGCAAAATGAATTGTAGGTCCGCATAAAAAGATGAGGCGATGTGCGAAAAGATGAAGTATCTTAGGCTGCCGTGCTGTTTTGGGCACTTGTTTACGTTTGTTTACTTTATGATAGCCTAAAATCTTGACCTTTACATGGACAACTTTTGAACGTAGGCCAACTGGTGGACCCCTAAAAGCAATCATGGCCTGAATTTGTGCTTCTCTTGTCCTTTTCTTACACGCCTTTTTCTACTAGACGTGGAGACTGGACCATTGCCATCGGATTCCTATCACAGTGTTCTCTAGCACGTGTAATTAGATCAGATTTTGATTATCTTGGCGGAAATTATGGCGGTGATATCAAAATTATATTTCTAGATTGTTGTTCAACATCACAACTAAGGAATCTAGTGCAAAACATTATCACTTCATTGAAATCTTAGTTCATACTGTAGAAGGAAAGCATGCAACGAAAATTTTCCGTTGGATCGAAAGTCGTGCATGATTTATTTCTTTTGCTTATTGACGATCTGTTGGCTTTGGTTTAGGAGATTATTTCTTCTTGATCAATGCAATACTTAAAGTTTAGATTTAGTTTCTAGTGCAGGAGATGGTGTTAATGCTCCTTGCTAATTGCTTATACTGTCAGTTACCTGTATAGAATGTTTATGCTTTCAAATGATATCCATAGATGATCTGAAAATATGTGTGTAAAGCTATCTATTTACTGTATCTCTGCTTTGAAATTCTACAGGGTTTCATCAGTGTAGATGGGGCTATCATAACCTCTCCGTTGTTGAAGATGTCGTTGCGAACTATCAGAAAGCTAAAATTCCACTCGATGTTATTTGGAACGATGATGATCACATGGATGGCCACAAGGATTTCACCCTGAACCCCATCAATTATCCCCGTCCGAAGCTTCTGGCTTTCCTGGAGAAGATCCATAACATGGGCATGAAGTACATTGTCATTAACGATCCAGGAATTGGCATCAACTCCACCTACGGTGTATACCAAAGAGGGTTGGCCAATGATGTCTTCATCAAACATGACGGCGAGAACTTTGTCGCCCAAGTTTGGCCAGGTGCTGTCCATTTCCCCGACTTTCTTAACCCAAAAACTGTAGAGTGGTGGGGTGATGAAATCCGACGCTTTCATGAGCTTGTCCCTATCGATGGCCTGTGGATCGATATGAATGAAGCCTCCAATTTCTGTTCGGGTAAGTGCAAGATCCCTGAAGGCAGGATATGCCCCAATGGAACTGGGCCAGGCTGGATCTGTTGCTTGGACTGCAAGAATATTACCGATACCAGATGGGACAACCCGCCTTACAAGATAAATGCTTCTGGATTGCAAGCACCAATAGGTTTTAAAACCATAGCTACAAGTGCTGTCCATTACAATGGTGTATTGGAGTATGATGCTCATAGTCTATATGGCTTCTCACAATCAATTGCAACTCACAAAGCACTCCAAGGGCTCGAGGGAAAGAGACCCTTCATATTGTCGCGCTCGACTTTTGTGGGCTCCGGGAAGTATGTCGCTCACTGGACTGGAGATAATCAAGGCACCTGGCAAGATCTGAGGTATTCTATCTCCACTATGCTGAATTTTGGCATTTTTGGAGTGCCCATGGTCGGTTCGGATATATGTGGCTTCTATCCAGCCCCGACTGAGGAGCTCTGCAACCGTTGGATTGAAGTAGGTGCCTTTTACCCATTCTCAAGGGACCATGCGAACTACTATTCCCCTAGACAGGAGCTTTATCAATGGGAATCGGTAGCTGAATCTGCTAGGAATGCTCTTGGGATGAGATATAGGCTCCTACCTTACTTGTACACTCTCAGCCATGAAGCTCATATGACTGGAGCTCCAATCGCACGGCCTCTTTTCTTTTCATTCCCCGATTATGTGAAGACTTACGGTTTGAGCACCCAGTTTTTGCTCGGTAGTGGAGTCATGGTATCTCCCGTGCTTGAGCAGGGTTCTACGGCAGTCAAGGCCCTCTTTCCTCCTGGTACATGGTTCAGCTTGTTTGATATGACGCAGGCCATAACGTCAAAAGAGGGCAGTATGTCACCCTCGATACGCCTTTGCACGCGGTGAATGTTCACGCATATCAGAACATGATCATCCCAATGCAGCAAGGTGGGTTGATATCCAGGGAAGCGAGAAAAACGCCGTTTAGCCTTGTGGTGACTTTCCCGGCCGGAGCCCAGGAGACGCAAGCGAAAGGGCAGTTGTTCCTCGATGATGACGAGCTCCCGGAGATGAAACTGGGGGGCGGGTCTTCCACGTACATCGACTTTTACGCTACTTTAAGCCAGGGGAAGGTCAAGCTGTGGTCGCAAGTGCAGGAGGGCGAGTATGCATTGAAGAATGGTTGGATCGTGCAGAAGGTGTCCGTGTTAGGATTGGAGGGTGTTGGGGCATCCGACCTCGAGATCGATGGAGCTGCAGAGAACGTGGAAATGAGTGTTTCGCCACAGAACGTCTTGGCGCCACTCTCTGACGTCCAAGATGCGAAGAACAGCATGATCGTTGAGATCAGCGGACTCAAGTTGCCTGTGGGGAAGAACTTTGCCTTGTCATGGAAGATGGGAACGAAAGGTTAAGATTTCAGAGTAGATTTCCAGAATAACCCGGTATTCGCAATCGATTTAGTCTTCTTTTAGTTCTGTGGTCGGTTGCCTATTTTCTAGAGTCTGTTCATGGAAGGGAGATGAGTGTTCAAAGAGAGATTGCTCATCCTTTTCCAATCGAGGGAAAAAAAAAACAAGAGAGAGAAAAATGTAACCAAAGAGCGAGTGTCTCATCTTTTCCATTGTCTGCTTGAAATAAATGTCGCCCCGTTTTCAGTACGTTTTCTGCTTCCAGTTTTCCTCACTGCAATCGCATTTCAGATGGGGTTGTAAGCTGAGGACGATGTTGCTGAGTAGTGGATGCACATTTACTTCGCAATTCTGCTTCGGCAAATGCATACCCATACACTGTCGTCGATTGGTTTAACCAAGTCTTGCCGAAGCGGCTTTTCTACTGCCGACCGCGTTCTCCGTTCGTGTAACGTAGGTTTCGATGAACGCGCAAGGATCTGGGCATAAATTTCTGGGATGGGTTTCATCCTCAGAAGCGCCCAAAACGAGGTTGCCATCCATCATCATCCTGGACCTCATTCTGGGCCGAAGACTCTTAGGTCTGGCGTTTCTCCAGCGCATGAACAGTGCAAGAGATGCTGCCTGGACTGGACTTTTAAAACACACTGGACCACACGACAATGGGGATAAACACGTTCGCTTTAATATTACCTGCATTAAATCCATTTTATTATCCGTATTAAGTTGCTTGATAACTATGATGATCACCCAATTTCAAGTAACTGTCATGATGGGAGACCTTACCTGAAGGATTTGAATGGGCATGTAAATAGGTCATCTAAGCCAAACTCTCTCATTATTCTAATTATTTGATAATTTGATAACACGGTATCAATGTTGAGAGGGCGATTGGCTAGAAATGCCTATTCATGACCATTCAAGTCCTACATATTTATTTTCAATTTCATCAATGGTTGGAGGTTAGTACAAATTTATACATTACCGCCTTCGATCTTGATTATCGAGATTTTTAGTTTCATGCAAATTTCTAACAACACAAACATAATGAAATCCTATAGTCTGCATAGTATATTCTTCCTAATTTAATCATTGAAGAAATAGTTGCAATAGGTGACTGGAAATGCAAAGAATGCAAACATCTTTTTAAGGGTACATATTAAATGTGCCGATATAGCACATGTGGAAATAAGTTACCAACCCATATTCCATTTTGATGCGAACGTGACTCAACAGTGTAGTGGAATAAAGTATCAATCTGCATAGTTCTAATTTCCCCATAAAAGAAATGAATCTCTTTCGGCTTAATTATCATAGTGCAAAAACTGAACTAAAAGAAGCAAAAAATAGAGACTCCCCATTGTTTTACCTTTCAATTCGATTATTACCTTATACATTTCAACCTTGGTGATACAAGAGATATTACGGCTAGAACATGTCAAGTCGTGCACCGGACTAATGGAATAATGCCCACACTAGACTTTTAATAAGGGAGATTTTCTAATTCAAATGAGCTAAAATCATAAGTATGAGAACTCATAGACAACTTATCATGCTTGAAAATGATCAATTTGAAGCTTATTTAAAGGGAAATCTCACCATAAGAGGGAAATGAAATGATTCATAGCATAAGGGAAACGGGTGGGAAGGGTACCCAAAACGATGGACAAGGCCCAAAAAATTACGTTCCAAGGATTTAGGTTCACCTCAGCACATTTTTCGGAGAGGTTCTTTAGAGCCTATTTGAAGTAAGTGTGGATTATGACCAAAAAAAAAAAAGTTTTAAGTGTGGATGAACCGTAAAGGGTAGTGAACGTGCGGTCATATACGTTTGGAAATCGAAACACCTGAAAGCTGGATGGGACAGTTTCTTGAAAGCTGCTACAAACTGTTGTAAGCGTTGGATGTATTGTAGTTGTTGAGGTGCTTGTCAAACGCACTGAAAAGTCACGGCACCTATTTTCACAACTGAAACTTATTGCCAAAATGATCAATTTGATCATGATCATTTTACCTACACAACATTACAGAGATTTTCCTGTAAATAAGCTTCAAATTGATCATTTTCACGGGATGTCGTTGCCCATAAGAAATGAACAGTGCAAGAGATACTGCCTACCCTGGAGTTTTAATTTAATACTCACCGGACTGAATGGGGATAAACACAAACATAGGGAAATCCTATAGTCCGCGCAATAGCCTCTTCCCACTTTAACCCTGGAAGAAATAGTCGCAGTGAGGGACCGGAAATGCGGAGAAGGCACGCATCCTTTTAAGGATACGTATTAAAGGCGCCAATACAGCGCATGTGGAAATAAGTTACCAACCCATATTTGATTCCAATACGAATGTGATTCCAAAGTTGCAATTGACTGAGATATTGATTGTTATAGTTCCAATTCACCCATAAAAAATGAACCCCATCTAGTTAAATATTACAATGCAAAAACAAGTCAATCTACTACTTCAGTCACTAAGCCGAACCAAAAGAAGGAAAGAATAGTGGCTCCCGGTTATTTTCTACTTTTCGATTTGATGATTATTTCCTTAAAACTTTTCAATCCCGCCGATAAAATAGACATTACAATGAAAGCATCTAAGTCGTGCACGTGACTAATTGGAATGCCCCCTCCCCCAATCCCCACCACATTGACGATCTTCCACAAATACCGTTCTTGACTACTATGGTGTCGCCGACCGAGGTTGTCCACTCGGTTGCTCCTCGTTGAAATCAAAGCGCCCTCACTCAAAACCACAAATTCTTTTTACACCGTGCGCCCAAGAAGGTAAATTTTCATGGCCTATGAAAGATCCGCCGAACATTGTCGTACTTTTATTAGCGAAGAAATTCAAACGTGTCCTAGATTGGTTGGTCGAGCTAGTGCCGTCCGGGAATTTGACCGAAATCACACCTCGAGGATCGCCTTTTCTTTCACGAACAAGGAGCTGGTTTGATTTTGCGGACCATTCACGTCCACACGAATCGCATCTTCTCTCTTTTCCCAATCTCTATCTCTCGACTCGAGTTAGGGGGAAATTCCGGAAGCGAACACATCATTTTCAATCTCTTCTGCTCTAATTCTTAGAATCGCGATCGAATAAGTCAAATGACAGCACTATGTCAATAACTATGGGGCCTACCTTGGATCCTCATAAAGATAAGGGCTGTTTCCAATTAATGGAAACTGTCTGCGTCTATCTGACAATACAACAAGCAACGAGAGGGGCTTACACGCATTGTTCGTCTGATTTCGTATTTTTTTCCCTCTCAAGATCGGGGAATATCCTTTAAATGCTCCACACTCTAAAAATCCCGAGATTCAAATTGAATTGGAATAAAGTTTTTTAAGTACTCATTTAGATGTATAATTTCTTTTGCTGTAGTTTTTAGAATCAGGATCGAGAAATCAAATGGTAGCGCCACGTCACACGGGTCGGCTCCTTTCATTAGAGAGAGATAGAGAGAGGGGCGAAACGCGAGAGGAAGAGAGGAGGGGGGGGTTGTTCCCGAAACCGACTAAACTAATAACCAATTCATTCGCATTTTAGTGTCGGAATCAAAACCCCAACTACCCCACTGACCAACCCATTAACTACCTCCACCAAATCGAAAAATCATAACCCATGGCTCGTGCTCTTCTCGCCTTCGGAGCTGGACCTCAGTCGAAGCGGATGCTCCCGGACACCCCCCGGTTCGGCTCCATTATTTTCATGGGTAAAATAATTAGATTCGAAAGCCCGTGTCTTGGAAATGCAATACTCGAACAACGCCCACCGAGGCAGTCACGCCGCCGGTCCAAATACGATATCGCATACGGTCGAATCCAGCGAGGTAATCGAATCTTTACCCTACAGCTACAGCTAGTTCACTTCCCCCACATGAACTAATAAAGATGAGAGCAACCACGCCCCGATAGCATGTGATTATTAATCCATCATGGGCAGGACGACATCATAAATGTTCACACACCCTATGAAAACCTCATGGTTGGTGGGCGGAAGGGCAGAGCAGGAGGAGAGACATCAATTGCCCGGAAGAAGTTTCGATCCGAACCGAGCAAAACAGTACGGACGGCTCCCAGGCAGATACAGAAACTCCCCCACCCAACAAGAACTCCTTCGTCCCACATCATCCGCAAGGAAGCTGGGCCTCGATGCGCTGTCCGCGGTACTCCCTGCACAGTCCACCTAACACGGCGCGCTGCAATTTTCACGGGGACAATTTTCGGACAGAACCGTGCTTCTGAATCCATCAAAATGTCGTCGTTTCTTTTTTCTTTTTTCCTTTTTGTAAATTAGGCATTTGAACTGTTTTTGAATAATTACAAATCACTCCTTAGATGTCTAATATTTGCTGAAACGATGCTCGATCTCGCGACGGGCGATATTTATCGAAAAGGGCGAAAAAGCAAAAGATGCCAATGTCCCCGACCCCCGGCGATCACTTTCGCTGCAATTACCTAACCGCTGGGCCCATCACCCAGCCGCCCCGGTTCCTCATACTCATCATCGAGGCCCAACGGGAGCCGTACACGTGTCGGGGAGGGCGGGCCGCGTGTCGTCCTCGGCCCACCTCGAGTTCGCCGAGGGGAGAGTGGGCGGCGGGGCCCACCCCCAACGCGCCCTTTTGGCGCCAAGAGGAGGGGCGGGGGGTGGGCTCCACGCCGGCGTCATTGGCGGGAAACGGAAGCGATCTGGGCGGTCCGCCCCGCGGGGACGGCGAGAGATCAGAGGTTGCGTAACGGACTCCTCCACCTCCTCCTTCCTCTTTATTGCGAGTCAACCAGCGTGGAGGAGGGGGGGCTGTGACCTTTGTTTTTCCTATTTTTGGGGATTGCACGCATTTTCTTTGGCCCAGAAGAAGCGGAAAAAAATAAAAAATAGAGACTAGTCTAAATCCTCCACAAATGCGTAATTTCCCTAGAATCAATCGAAATTTATGTTCTCTTATAACTATTTGTATCCAACGCCATCATTTATATTATAGTTAGACTTGCCTAACGAGTGAATTAGCCCTACTTAAAAAATGATTCGATTCAAATTGTCCTTTTTCAACTAGCTTTGATCAATTTTTGTACAATAAAAACTTAGTGGCTCATTCTCAGTACATATTCATCCCAGCTCATTTTACTAAAATTCTCGTATATTTAAGCTAATCTAGGACAACTAATAATCAAACTAAGGTGAGATCATAGAGCAAGTGAACGTGAGATTTAGTAAATGCAAGAGAGGATCATAAAATCTTACTATTTTGAACCTATTTACTGAATATAATGATCCATATCAAATATGAGTTAAAAAAAAGGTTTATGATCTATTTTGACATATTTAATTAGAGCTAATCAAGTAATTAGTTTCGTAAGTTTGAATGGAATATGAATCGAATATAATTTTTTTTTTTGGGTTAAAGGATCGAATTTGAGTATGCTACTTCTTCTAATATGTCAAATCCAAGTCCTATAGACGAGTGCTCTTTAAATTATTCAAAAACACGGCTTTTATCAAAAGACGTACGGCTCTGATGGGTGGGTGCATCGCAAGAATAATTTATTTCGTTACTTAACAAATGTTAGGAAATCCTTGTTGGTTGTCCGCAAGCTACTAGCGCGAGAGCCTAGGCTCGATGCCTCGCCATTATCAAACCCGATTCAAAATTGGTTAGTCAAAGTGAGGATGGGCAATAAATAATACAGCACCAACGTGACCCGAAATGGCCCGCGTCGATCCATGCATGGGCATCATGATGATGCATCCCATGCATGGATGGGAGGGATGGTGGTTGTACGGACGAGAGGGAGCACGTCACGAACGTCACGTGACGGGATTTGAATACTCTTCGGGACGAATTATCTTTAGACAGAATCCTGGGAGTGGCGTGATTCGTCTTTTCCCCAGCGCAAGCGGGTACGGTCGGACGAGGTAGCGGGGATCGGGTGTTGTTGGCCGTCGGATCTCTGGGATTGGCCCATCTCCGTGCGGACACGTTCACGTGGCACAGGCTTTTTGTCCTGAGACGAAGGAAATAAAAAGAAAAGTCATTTTTTCCTTGTATATTATTTTTTTTTGTCGAAAGTTGTATATTTTATCGAAGGAATTAATAATTAGAAAAGTATTAGGAAAAAATGGCGAAGTAATTATTATATGCGGCCAGCAAATGAGCATTGTAAATGCGATAAGGCGGCGGTATCTTAGGAACGAAGGGAGGGCAGGTGGATGCCTATCGTCTACCAAAAGTAAAATTATACCCTCTTGTTTGGTGGGTATTTCATGAAAATTCCAAGAAGGAATTTTTTCAAACCGACCCTTCCGTAGACAAGCACGCGACCGTCACATGACCATATCCAACCTTTGGGTTTGGTCAGGAGTGACTCTGATTTGAAAAATCGTTTCCTCCAAATAAATCTGGCCTTGGCTAACGGCGGAAAATGGGTGTCGGCAATCACCCGTGCATCTGAGACGGGGTTTTTTTTTTTTTTTTTTTTTTTTGCGACTGGTAATGAGCTGGGGGTTCGAGTGGAACACAGTATTTTACTTGGCGGGTGTCTTGAGAAAAATTATACTCGTGTGAGTATTTTAAAAAGGGTGTATCGTGAGGGATTCTTCATAATTTTCACTTTTACTATCGAAGAAGAATCTTATAGTCTTGATTAAGTGACCAAAAAGAAAAAAGAAAGAAAACGGTTGAATAATGGGGAAAAGACTTCTCTTAGGCTTTTTGTACTTTTTGTGTAAAAAACCATCCATCTGCCTTTTGGTCAAACCGAGCATCTTCTTACAATTGGTGATGCTGTCGAATTCAATTCACGTTTAACCATGGCCGGAAGTGAAGAGTAGGTACACATTTGACCCGATTGCAATTGTGTCAATTTTGTTTTTTCTAAAGTGATGAACTTGAGTGATCAGGTATTGAATTTTCGCGTTGGGATAAGAGGAGTGCCTTAATGGCCAAACGTGCTCAAAAAGAAAACTTCAAGATTTTTATGGGCCTTTTGTTATAATTGTCCCATCTTTTTTCTATAAAAGCCATCCACATCTTTTTTCAAAATTTCACATTTAAAAGGTATAATTCGTAAGAAAAAGTCAAAAAGTAGCTGATAAACGCATGTGGATGAGCTTAACTTGCCGGCCGGTCAAATTAAATTGAAACTTTACTCGGTTTCAAGATAAGATTTATGAGCAAGTCTTTTAAATATTGCCCAATTGCTTTATTGACATACCTTTGTGCTTGAACTTTTCTTTTTCTCGTTTATCATGAGGAAGCCTAGGTACTAGTTAGTGGGTGAACTCCGGATACAGCGTAGACATGAGCTAAAAATTTGTAATCGATAACCCAGACAAAAGAAATCAACATGCCGTGACATGAGAAATCCTATGCTCATTGTGCAAGTTGACTAACTTGGTGTTGTTTCATCCGGCAATTCTTTTTCCAAATGCATCAACAAATATACTCAGTTTCTTTCTATGATAAAAACGAATTCAAGAGATACTTTGCGAGTTCAAAACTTTTCAAATAAATTTCACAATGAGCAATAGGGATTACTTATCGCCACGTGACATCAAAACAGGATATAGGATTGCAATTCAAAAATAAAGACAATATTAGATAATTTATAATAAAGTAAGGAGTTCATAGACGATAATTACCTTTTCCCACGAACAAAGCATAATTTCCCAATTTGATCCGTGGTTGTCAAATCCAATTTGATAAAAAAAAAAGTCTTCAAAGTTGCTAATTATGGCCACTCATTCCAAGTCAAATTGTAATTACATTATTGACATTCCTTACTAGGTAGACGCATTATTATAGTAAAAAAAGAAAGAAATAAATCAAAACCGCATATGGTAGCTTTAGGATTAAATTCGCGATGCCCCACCCCACTATCGCTATCGCCATTTTTCTGAATTAGGGGAAATATGGAAAATATAATCTTTCCCTCTTTAGCCCATACAGCAAACGATATATTTCTTATTGGTCGTGAATATTTTAAATTATATAATTTTTAGCCGGGGAAAAAAAGAAAAAGGAAAGACGTACCCACGTACGTCGCTTTTCACACTCTAGAGGCAGACCGCCACTCGGGGAGGAGAGCACGAGCCAAAGTGGCACGACCGTAAATAACAGGCAAGACGAGCCCCACTTTCGCAGCTGTAAACTCCCCTTCTCGACTCGCGGCGATACGTTTTTCTAGAAGCACTTTCTGGGGGCCACGGCCGATCTCCTCGCGGGCGCGTGCTTCCCACGCCGCGCCGGGCCGGCTCGGCCAACCCGACCAACGGTGGAGCGCGGGGCTCAGCGCGTCCGGTTCGCACGCGCGGCGCGCGGCGCGTCGATCGGGGTGGCACGAGGGCGGATCTCCCGAACTTCGGCATCGCCTTGCGCATGATGTTATTTGCCGGCGAGTGAGTGGGATGAGTTATGCGCTGGGGATGGCGCATGTCCCCTGTCCAGACCCCAACCCCATAGGGCAAATGAATTTTCGACAGCTAATGGTCGATTTTTCTTACCAAACATAAAAAACAATTCCAGGAAAAGTCAATTAATTAATTGGACCGGCGATTTTTTTCTATTTCGATAAATATTTCTATTCGAGGCCTTTATTTAATATGGGCAATTTGACCGCGAGGAGGGAGGAGGGAGGGTTTTAGGAAGAGACAGAGAGGGAGACTACTGCTGCTGCCGCAGGACGATAGAGACGTAATAATAATAGACCAGTAAAAAGAGAGAGAGAGAGAGCGCTTCAGTGGGAGGTACTGATCTTTATTATCTTTATTTTATATTTTTCCCGACAATTTCGAGGGGTTTTTCGGGTGAATTTCATTATATTTTTCTCCAATTATATCTTTTTTCTTTAGTGAGGTTTGTTGCTGTTTGTTATGGAGATTTGCGCTTTTTCGAATTTCGTTGCGACATTCTAGTAAAGAGGTAGGAAGAGGAGGAGGAGGAAAAAAACAAAATCAAAGGCGGTCTGTGTTAACTGTGTTCCGAGGGGTGGTGGGCAAAGTTTTAGAGTGGGGTTTGGGTTGGCCAAGGTGAGGGCACCTCCTATATAAGCCGGGCCTCGCCTGCCTTTTCTCTCTCCCGGAACCCATCTTTGATTTTTCGTCGAATTAGGAAGAGAAAATCTCGGCCATAGATTCCTCATCTCCTGGGCTTTCCTTCTTTTCGCTTTCTCTCTTTAGCTTTTGCTGCTTCTATCTTGTTGAATCTCATACGATTTTTTTTTTTGGGGATTTTCCTTCTCTCTCTGCGCTTGCGGAACAGTGAGCTACTGAGAGAGAAAGAAAAGGGTGGGGGAGAGAGTAGTGGTGGAGAGGATTTATGTTGGTGGGTTTTGGATTGGCAGTGATTGGGGCTCTGTTGCGGCTCTGGGTCGTGTCTGTTTCCTCTTTTCCTCCTTCGCAATCATCGTCTTCTTCTTTGGCATCTGCTGCTGCGCTCGGTGCTCTCCGCTTCATGCTTTTGTGCGGCTTCCGGCCGAGGTCAAATCTGGTTCCTTCGTCTGCTTCGATGCGTTTGAGGCCAAGAAGGTCAGTTGGGTTCTTGCCCTTTTGGTGTTTTTTTTTTTTCGCGTTTATACGTTTACTTTCCATCGCTGTGTTGGGTTTCTTTTTTTCCTGTAGATTTCGTAGTTCAATCACATCGAATCTGAAGTTTTGTTGTTGGGTTTTGTGTTTTTCTTGTGGGGTTTTTGCAGGACTTGTTCTGGTGTCGAGTGCTTTGGGGGTTTTCACATAAAGCGATTTTCCAATCTCTTCTTGTTCTTGAGAGGGGGTCTCACTTAATATCGCTTCGGTCTTACACCGATTTGCTCGCTCTTTGGCCCCTTTTTCCGGTTCTCTATTTTTTGTTTTCTCTTGAAGATATTTATTTGCTTCGAGGGCATCGTTGAGAGGGGGGGTTTTTGGTGAGGGTTTTGCGGTCACAGAGATGCCGGAGCCTGTTATTCAGCCTCTAGACCACAAAGATCTCTTCAAGAAACAGAAGAAGATGCCAAGGTTCGTCACTGGAGAGTCCAGAATGGTGAGGAAGATCCGGGTTTTCTGTCAAGATCCTGAAGCGACCGACGATTCCTCGAGCGAGGACGAGTCGGACTGCCGGAAACGTGATGCCAAGCTTTTCGTTCGGGAGATCAGTCTCCCGTTCTCCTCCCACCGTGCCAGTGACCTTCCGAGCGAGAGCTCTTGCCAAGACAGCAACAACGGCTTCAGGAACCCCGAAAAGAGGAAGAGGGTCACGCCTAAAGTCGAGGCGGGCACGAAGAGGAGGCCGTCCAATTCGCCTTTCAAGGGCGTCCGGCAGAGGAAATGGGGGAAGTGGGCTGCCGAGATTCGTGACCCGTTCCACCGTGGGTCTCGGATTTGGCTCGGAACCTACAACACCCCCGAGGAAGCCGCGGAAGCATACGAGAACAAGAGGCTTGAATTCGAGGCTCTGGCAGCAGCTGGTTCGGCTGCTAAGGCGGAAGACGCATCCTCCTCGCACTCGCTAAACAGACCATCCACTTCTGAAGACTCGGAGAGCGTCCTGTCGCACGCTTCCCCGGCTTCCGTCCTCGATCTGGACACTTCCGCATCAAACTCGACTAAAGAAGCCAACGTGGAGAAACCCTGCCTGGAACTCGTTGAGGAGGAGCCATTTCTGTTGCTGGATGATGATGCTGTCAAGGGTTTTGACCTCGGGAAGGATTTTGACCTCGGGAAGGAGTTTGAATCGCTGTTAAACGACGGGTTCGGTGGGGGTCCCTGGGATGATTTCTTCGACTTTGTTGACATACCCTTGAACGGAGTCGACGAGAACGGACCGACCGAGCTCCCGGACTTCGATTTCGAGCTGGAGAATGATGACATTGGCCGTTGGATTGAGGAGCAGCCAACCGTTAATACTGCATGGCCATAAGTTTTGCAGCTATAGGTATTTCACTGTAGTATTAATAGTTAGTATGAAGCGTATTATCTATTTCGTTAGCGAGTACAATCTCGAGAACTGAGAATGGAGTTCTGGAGAGATTGGTTTTGTCGTATGGTGAGTTCAATTTATTCGTTTGTAACTAGAGAAAGATTCGCGTGTGAGGAGGGATTGAGTGAGAGTTGGGGGAGAAATCCCTTTTGGGTTTTCTTGTGCTATTTGAGCCGTCCCAAAGGGGTTTTTTCATGTTCTTCCCTTGAGAGAGTGTTCTGCAATGTTCTGACATCTGAGGAAGGAGAAACACTCAATCTCCTACTCACACGTTGTGATTGCTCTTTATATTTATTGTCTGATGACTGGTTAAATTTAAGGTGGAAAAACTTTTGTTTGGCCGATCAGTTTCAAGTGTTTGATCTTCCCTCAGTTCTGGCATTTCAATTTGGTTTTCGTGATGTGATTCGGTGTTCGATGATCTTGTTCTGGGTCTGTGCTTGGGTTGTCAAATTTTGAGGCCAGCTGACATGTAGGGATGGATCCAAAATATCAAAGGGTTCTTGGTGGAAGATTGAAAATATTCGGGGAGCCGGCTGAATCTTTTCGATTGTCTGGTGAAAATTCATGGAGTAGGTCGTGTGCCTGATTGTCTTGAATTTTTTTGATGATTCCTTTCAAATTGAAGCTTTAATTAATTCAGTTTCTTCTTGCTCTGAAAAAGTGGGCATTTAAATATTCATTAGCCCTTGGTGTTTTCTGGGTTCGTGCTTGCTCACGTGAGGGGGAGGACAAGGCACGTTTCCGGAGTCAGTGACCGCCCGATGGGTTTTTTCTTATCGACATAAAGAAGAAACGGAAAAGGCACGTGTCGCGGTGAAGATCAGCTGCTTGTCCGTCTTCGCACGTACAAAACAAAATCTGAGAAAAAGATTGTACTAGCGTTCGACAATTTAGGGTCTCTCGCCTTGTAGCGTGCCAGCTGGTTGAGAATATTAATATCGACAGGCGAGAGGAGTGGCGACTCGCTAATGAAAATATGCACGGTGTGGAAACTGCTACGGATAGGAACCGACAGACGATGCGCTGCAGCACCTCCTTTTGAATTTATTAATCATCTCGTCTTACAAAATGGTTCCTGTGTTAAAAAGCATCCGAGGAGAGGCAAAAACTGAAATGGCCGCTTTTAGCCGATGTTGGTTCGTTCGAGAATTAGGAAAGTTTCGGCGTGGGTTACTGAGAAGTCGATTGGGTATTTTGACGAGAAGGAGCTAATATCGAACGGGAACGATTCTTTCAACAGTAGAACGGAGGTAGACCCACTACCAACTTGCGCTGATCCATCTTCCGTCCTCTTCCTCCTCGAGGAGGTACACGCACGGATGGCTCACGTACCGGGCCGCGGGGTCGAGACCAGAATCTCTTTTCGTCGATTCGTCACGGGTGTGCTTTCTACCCATTGTGTTTTTCCTTTTTTATCCGCATTTCGTTTCAGCGCTGTATCGGATAACGAAGAGGAGCAGGTAAAGAAGAGGGAGATAGAGAGAGAGGGGAAGGGAGGTGGCTAGGCTAAGCGGGGGCTGTACCTTTTCGAGCTTAGCTGTCCTCCAATTTCAGATTCGAGAGTGAACAATCGACGATGGACGGCCTATCATCAAATTGTCCGAAGAAGGGTGGGCCACGGCTCCACCCCCACCCTAGAATTCCCGCCAAGTTGTTAATAAAGATGGAAATCTTGCGACAGACGGCTACAGAGGAGGGGAAGCCGACGAGTGTCGGGTGACTCAGCACGTCTTCGCTGCCAACCTGCACGTGCCTCTCGTGCTGGGCTGCTGGGGTCAACATTGAGTGTGGCCAAAGGGATATAGAGGAGCCATAGAGTCAACGAGAAAGAGAGAAGAGAGAGAGAGAGAGAGAGAGAGAGAGAGAGATGTTTTGCTTCATGATTGGAGCCATTTGCCCCCATTAATCGAGGATGTTTAGGATTAAGTCTTATATTAGTTGCCCTCCTCCTTCTGTGTTGTCCCACTTGATTGATTGATTGATATTTTGGGGTAGGGAAATGAGAGGCTTTTCCCAAAGATGCAATGTGGAGATTTTTGACGTTTTATGTAAGTTGAGATCTAGTCATCTCGCGGTTTGAGTCCAACTGCCTATTTGGTCATGTGGAAAAGTTAAAGTTCTTGTTGCTCACGTCAAAAGTCATCGGAGAAATTCCATTTTTATCTTAATTATGTTTTTGAGCGACAACTTGAAATTTCTCTCTTTTCAATTGAGTGGCCATGGTTTTTTTGTGTAATCCTGCTGTTAAGCAAATTCCTTGTGGAGTATTACCTCGTACTTATTGGGTAGTGGTCCAGATTGAATTTCTAGATCACTTCATCTTCGTTCAAAATGGTTGTTTGTGATTTAATCTCTTGCATCTTAATATGATAAGGATTTAGCTGTTGAATTTGTGATTTTGCTAGTTTATGTGACAACATATAATTGAAATGAAGATGACCCAGTTAGACAATTCCTTAGATATGACTGTTAGGTAGTATAGGTATAAAACAATGTCCCTATCGCTATATATATATTTCTATATTGTTAAAAATAGAAAGTATCTTTGCTCAAAAGGTCAAACGTCCCTCGACGTTGGATCCGTTGGTTGATGGGAGCTTTCATCATGACGTGTCGGAGTTTCTTTCATTTTAATAAGCGGAAGAGCCCATGTACTGCCGCAAAAGGAAAGAACAAGAACTCATCGGGTAGAAGTCAGTTCCTGAAAGAGAGTAAGGCGATCGGATCAGTGAAGTCCTATTATCAATGATGGTGGCGGCGGCCGTCCCTGGCCAGGGACGAGTGGCATAGCTGGTGGTGCGGGGAGGCCAGAGGCACCGGACCGTGTGATTGGACGCGATGCCGACTCCATGTATGTGTGTGAGAAAGAGAGCTTTTATTAGATGAGATTTGAGAATCCTGCGTTTAGTCGGGATGTATGCATAATAATTTTTTTGGCTAATAATGTGTTTACTAGAGGGATTGAGAAATTTTCTGTCGTGCCTTTCGACCCACACTAGATATCCGAAGTTCCGTGGCGAAGTTCTCTTCCGAAACTAGACAACATTGCTTACTAAAGCCTTCGCCTTTTTGGGTAGTAGCGGTACACGTCCGAATGCTTACCAAACAAGCAAAAAACAAATGGCGCTCCTTCACTCTAACATCCCCAAATATCCCCAGAAACCTAAGAACCGATGCCGCAGCACACCTCGAGGAGTCGCTTTCGATCGCTGTTCATGGCCGACCCATCTATCCAACACCACATCGTCAAGGTTCCAATGATGTTCCTTCTCATTGGACATCAAAAGAGAAAAAGGAGCTTACAAAAGCTTCCTCCGCATTAAAATATCATGTGCCACCTTCCTCGAGGTTTCGCTCATCGTGGGTGATGCGTGCTTACCCGGTTCGGGAATACTTAAAACGCATCTACGCGAGCCAATTTCAACAATTTTGACTTTCTTGGTTAGAATTAGTAAAAAGATCATATTAACTTTATTAAAAGTTAGATGACTTCAGATACGATGGTGTAGGTTGATGCGGACAGCAAATTGGTGTTTTCTGAAGTATTTCTTATTAAAGATCTTATGTATTCATTACTCAACACATGTTGAAGTTCAACCTTGAGCGGTACAAAAGAGTCAAACATGGAAATTTTAAGGTAAGAGACCGCATTCAAACGCACCCTAATTTGGTGAATGTCCCCCTACGAAACCGTCAAGGAAGTGAGCTCCCAAACGTGTACTTGGCTAGCCTTAGCATGGTGAGACCACGGTCCCATGACTTTGAATCGAAATGGGTCAATTCTCCACCTTTGATTTCCCTAGAAAGCCACTCGATCTATCTAGCCAGTTCCCTTCGACGAAATTAGAATTGAAAGCTCTCATTTTGTAAGATGATGGATCGGTTTTCTTTTTAATATTAGTGATTTATGAAGGGCTTGAAATAATAATAAAAAAGAAAAAGGATTAAGAACTCCAAAAAATAGGAAAGTGTGTATCGATTTTTCTAAAGGCATTGAGGATATCTTTCGAGCCGATGAGAATATTTTTCTATATTTTCGAAATGTAACATGCTTTAGAATAATCCTTATCCTTAAGCCCTTTATTCTTTCTTCAAATCCAAGGGATCTCACTTAATTGACCATGAAAATAGATATAAGGATTGGAAACGACTTCCATTATTTAGACATCGAAAGATACTTCCATTGACGTTCCCGCTGATCAAGAGACAAGTTTGGCTTATATGATCTCTACTTTGAAACCAAGGCTGCCTTCACAGATATTCTTTGTCTTGGAAGCTCTTCATGAAGTTGTCAAACATATGCTCCAGAGATTTCCGTTATCCTCCCATGGTCAATATAAAATTTAGGATAGGATAATCTTGTGTTTAGTGACTGTTTAAGATAGAATGAAATTGGATATAAAAGGGATACAACCCAAATACAATTATTTCATAGGAAAGGTGGGATAAATAGGGATAGGGATTTTAATATCTATTATAAAAAAAATATTTTTCTTTAATAACAAAATTTTAAATTAATAAAATTAAAATACTATTTGAACTTTAATAAATATAATTTAAAACAAAAAGAACAAAAAATAAAAATATCCTTTTTTATATATTCATATTTTTATATATTTAAATTTAACAAATATTTATTTATTTTTTGTATTTATTACATATTTTAGGTGTATTAGTATAAGTTTACTATATAATAAAATTTTATTGGAGGATGATTGAGGGGGGGGGGAAACAAATAAAAAATAAAATAATTAAATAAGAGAGGAAAAAATAATGAAAAATAAGCAAATAAAATTGAATTCGGTAAGACTGTTAAGGGGGATTATTATCATCTCCATTTATGTAATTTTTAAGTTCATTTACATTGATACGTAATTTATATCAAACAATTGATAGATTAAAATGTGAACACATCCACTTTTATCATTAGGATTCATCAAACAATGAAATATAGTAAACGATCTATCTTGGCTACATATCCAAATGATCAAATGTAACCTTTATTCTTTCTTCGTATCCGAGGAATCTCCCTTAATTAACCATGAACATAGATATAAGGATTGGAAATGACTTCCATTTTTTAGACTTCGGAAAATACTTCCATCATCATTCATGCTGATCTAGACAAGTCTAGTTTTCAGAGGAAATATGATCTCTGCTCTGAAACCAGGGCTGCCTTCACAGATATCCTGTGTCTTGGAAGCTCTTCATGAAGTCGTCAAACATCTGCTCCAGAGATTTCAATGGAGGAAGCCCCAGCTCGGTTATCTTGCCGCAGTCCACGCTGTGTGGGTTATCATCTCCTCTCTGGCTACTGCACCTGCAATTTCGGGCGAAGAAAAAACTCTCTGCAGGTTAATGGCTATGGATGCATGCCGTAAGTTGCAACCAGATGCAGCGAAAGATTCAGTTTGATAGCATGAGTCCAATCGGTGATATCTCAAAAGAGAGATGGTGATGGTTAAGGAAGTTTGGTGTTTTGATACTCACTTGTTCTCAAAGGGGTATTGTGGATACTTGGCCCTCAGCATCTCAATGATTTGAGACCAGTGAGCCACCGTGCTTGAGCATATCAGCCTGCCTGAGGCTCTCTTATCTTCCATAGCCAAGACATGTGCGGCAACCACGTCATGGACGTGCACGAACCCGACTGTCGTGTTAGGGTACTCGCCTCGCGAACCTGGCAAGAGCGTCTAGAGACTTAATTTCACCTCACCCATGAAAGAAAGAAATGTACTTCTAACAATTTGATCAGCTTTTAAAGGAGAAATAGATTCTCCTCGTCGGTTCAAGTGAAAGCTGCATCATCAACCAATTTGATCAGCTTTTAAAGTTATTAGAACAGGTGTGTACTAATTAACAAGCAGCGCATCAGATCTAATGTACTTCAGCACAACTTGCAGTGCTGAACTAATGGATGCGATGACTTGACAACATACTGATGCTGATATGAATTGCTGAACAGATGGAGGACAATTCGTGAATCAGATCAGGGAAGACGCTGGCGATGGTTGAACTAACCTTTCACAATGGCAAGTGTCAACAGCAGCGTACTCGTTGGTTGCCGAGTGAGCAATGGACCAACTACAAAAGCCGGATTCACCACCACAAGATCGATCCCATTTTGGTCTGCCAATTTCCAGGCTTCGGTCTCTGCAATGGTTTTCGCGTATGCATACCAAAGCTGCACCGAAGAAGAAGCAACAATAGCGTGTCAAGTACTTGCTACTGTGGAGTTTCTGATTAGAGAACCTGATGCGATCAATCTCACATTGTAGCGTGTGCAGTACTCGGTGTCACTCCAGTGCGATTCGTTGAGGGGCGAAACCTGCTGAACATCATCTCGGTATCTTATCGCGGAGCAGGAAGAGGTATGAACGACCCTCTTCACGCCGCTCGCTCTTGCACAGGATTTGAGCACGTTCACCGTGCCCTTTATACATGGATCGATTAAATTTGCCTGAAATTGCACGCCAAGAATCATCCAAAGGAATCAGGAAAAAAATGTTTGAGCTTGGCCAGCATTGCATTGTGCATTTCGATTTTCAACGCGAAGTAGTCATCCTTAAGTTACGACCAGAGTTCCGACCGGCAACACAACCACACTCTTCAAGCGGAGCTTAAATATTCACACTAGATCTGTTACAGAAAAAACACATCTCTTCTTTCTTTGGCACTGTAATATTCGATGAAAATCTTAACCTGAGCCGGTCCACCGGAAATTAGAACCATTGGATTCGGGGGGATCTCGCGTATTCAACTGATCAGAGTACTCAGTCCGCCATTACTAGGTACAGACCGCCCTCAAGGATGTTTTATGCAACAATCTCTACTTTCGCAATCTAATACTGAATGATTTTCAATCTTCTATACCTGCTTGCGATGAGAATGTCATCGAATCACAATAATCAATATCTTGTATTGCATCAGGATCAGGCACAGTTTACCTATTACTAAAGCAAACAGAAGCCGACCAGCAGGGCAAAGATTTTACCCGGACATAGTCATCATAAGGGACGATAACTGGGGAGGCAGTATGGAAAACGCCATCAACGCCACGAACGGCCTCGTCAAAGCTTCCTTCCACCATCAGATCCGCTTTCATTATTCTCAGCCTCTCTCTAGCTCCCTTGAACTCCTTCAGATGCCCAACCTTGGCCTCGTCCCCTGGTTGCCTCAGAAAAAAGACAGAAACGCGATATAAAGATCGCCTCCTTTTCTCATGCGAGAAAACAGCGAAAGAGACCAACTTGGGTTCCTTTTTCCTTACCAGGGTCTCTGACCGTAGCCCGAACAGTGTGTCCATTCTCGAGCAGGGACTTCACCAGATGCCCCGCGATGAACCCTGTTCCTCCGGTCACGCAGTACTCCGGCATTTCTCTCTCTCTCTCTCTCTCTCTCTCTCTCGGAGACACTCAACAGAGACGGACACAGAGCAAAAGCAGGGGAATGCGAGAGTCAACTGTCCCTGAAGCTCTGTGGTTGAGTCATCACCAGGAGCGCAATTTGCTGTATTTAATCTAATACGATCATCGATCACGATTTTAATAGTCAGTTTCCGATAGGCTACACGTCTCATGGATCTACCAAAAGCGGACAACTTGTGCCTTCAGAAGCTGCATTTATTTGCATTTATTTATCGAGGATGTTTGGCGCTTGTTGGCTAGAATTCGAGGGATGTGATGTCAGAGTCGAGATACGTTTGGTGAAAGGAATATTACGCGGGGGGAAGGCTCGTGGGTCGAGTGAGGTCATTAGGTGCTCCAGCGATTTCACGTGATAAGTTCGAGAAAATATCGTTGAAGCGGGGGAGTGGGTAACCGGTTCCATGATAATCACTCTTAACAATGCCCAAGATTCTCTGAGAGATTACACTCGAAGCCCTTCGTAAGGGAATTACAAGTGTCATCTCTCACGTCTCATGTTGAATTAATCATTCTGAATGGAATGGTTCAAATTCGTGAAATGGCATGTGGATTCTGAAAGTCTTCATTATTCGGATCTCTCGAGCTAACATGAATTCGAGTATAGATAAACTTCTTGACTCCTTGATGAGCTTTCTCATGTTTTGCCAATCAAAATCTTTGTTCTCTCCATGTAAGAAAAGGAAAAGATAAAATTTTCTTTTAGTGAGAATTCTTCAGTTAAGTTTGGTGGTTTAGATTTGAATTCGATTACTCTATCTAATATTTGGTAATACCCTCCTAACTGGATATATTTAAATAAGAAATCCGCATAGGGTGGGATAAACTCAGATTGGATATAAAACTCCACCAAAGGCAAGACTCATGGTCCTTAGCGTTTCTCATTAGGAGCACCCTACGACCATTTTGGCATACGTCCATTGTGACTGTCCTCCACTCCAGCGTCCTGGAGTGTCCTCCTCGCCAATGCCCTTACTCAGGGCTTGTGTGGCTTGCTTAATTAGTTGGTTTTCTAGCTTTTCTACCATCACCGAATCATCTCTTGATTCCTCTTTCTACTTCACCTCTAATTACTCATTCTAGACCTCCTTTGTTCCACGATCTCTCTTGGTTGACTTTAACTAAGCGCTTACCAATTGTTTGATGAAATGCTACAGAGAGATTTTCTTCTCTTAAGTTCAAAATTTTGCTTAATGGAAGAGGTCACCCACCTCCATTTCGCTCTGTGCCTCGCCCTCCTCCATTACAATCGGGGCAGTAGCTCCCCAGTTTAAAGCTTCCATCAAGTATATGATTTGATATTTTTACAATTCAAATGATATTTAGAAGATTTCATTTATCCTATCTTATCCAATATGAATTGGGATGACCAAACACAGATCCTAAAACTTTTGTGGGAGTAATTTTCTATTGAGTGCTCAAGTGTCGTTCATAATTGGTCATTATTGGTAAATCAAATCTCAAGTCCTTTTTCGAAAATGTAATATTTAGTTATATTTCGTTTGAGAGGATTCAAAAGAATTCACTTCTTGATTTTTAGTCCTCTGTTTTATTCTCACAAGTACTATCTGCTTTCGAAAACTTTAGAGGGATATCAACTTCGATGCTCTGTCTGACTTTTGTTCAACGATCGATATCCATCTTGGGAATTCACTTTTCTTAGCAACAAAACAGAAGAAAGAATTCACTTTTCTTAGATGTAGCGCCAGGTCACACTTCTTAATTTTCTGGAGTGCCTAGTCAGTGATTGACTGGTCAAAATAATTTGACTTGGACTACCACGTCATGTCCTTTTCCTTCCAAATTCATTAAACATCGTCATCAACCAACCGCATACCATCCAACCACAACCACCGGCGAGCGGCCTGTACCGCAGTGCTGCCTCTCTCTCTCTCTCTCTCTCTCTCTCTCTCTCTCTCTCTCTCTCTCTCATCCCATCATGGCGTATCTTTCTCTCTGATCTAGGGCCGTGCCGCAGCGAGGTGCGCAACCTCGAACCTTATGTCCCTGCGGCCTCAACCGTGCATCAGAACCGAGGTCAAGAAGAAGACACATTAGCAGGGGGAGAAGGCACATCCAATAAGTAAAGAGGCTCCCAAGCGTGTGCTTGATTTCACCAGCAGGGGGAGAAGACACATTCAAGAACCATAAAATAAGACATCAGGATAGCAAATGGCTTCCATTATTTAGCTGAGTTTCGGATTATTCGATGTCTGCTCTTAGTCAGAACAGGACCGCCTTCACAGAAAGCCTCTGTCCTGGAAGCTCTTGATGCAGTCATCAAACATCTGCTCGAGAGATTTCAATGGAGGAAGCCCCAGCTCCATTATCTTGCCACAGTCCATGCTGTGCGGATTATCATCTCCGCTCTGGCTGCTGCACCTACAATGTTCGAAAGGGAGAAAAACTCCACAGGTCAGTGTTACGGATTCATGTAGAAGATACAGCTAAGTACGGTCAAGGATGTCGCCAAAGTCGAGCAAAGTAATGGCGGCCTTTGTAGTTACATACTCACTTGTTCTCATAGGGGTATTGAGAATACTTGGCCCTCAGCATCTCGATGATTTGAGACCAGTGAGCCACCGAGCTTGAACAAATGAGCCTGCCCGAGGCTCTCTTTTCCTCCATGGCCAAGATGTGCGCAGCAACCACGTCGTCAATATGCACAAACCCAATCGTCATGTTGAGGTACTCGCCTCGTAAACCTGGCGATAGCGCCTACAGACTTAAAATTTTCCTCGCCAGTGAAAGAAATAAATATACTTGTAAGGATATCCTGGTTGCCGAACAGTGGAACCGGCATCATCATCCAATTTGATCAGGTTTCAAAGTTATTAAAACAGGTGTACTGATTAACAAGCAGTGCATCGGAACTGATGTACTTCAGCACAACATTTTGCAGCGTGGAACCATTGGATGCAATGACCGGTTGACGTATTAATGTTGATATGAACTGCTTAACTGACGGAGGACAATTCGTGAATCGGATAAGGGAAGTCCTTGGTGGGTGCGACGCTGGTGACGGTAAAACTAACCTTTCACAATGGCAAGTGTCAAAAGCAGTGTACTGGTCGGTTGCGGAGCAAGCAATGGTCCGATCACTAAAGACGGGTTCACCACCACTAGATCGATCCCATACTGTTCTGCCGCTTTCCACGCTTCCTTCTCTGCAATGGTTTTCGCATATGCATACCAAAGCTGCACCAAGTGAAGCAACAATAGTTCATCGCAGTACTCAGTATCCTAGAGTTTTCTAATTAGAGAACACACTCCAATAGATCTCACATTATGGCGTTTACAGTACTCGGTATCGCTCCAGTGCGATTCGTTGAGGGGCGAAACCTGCTGAATGTCGTCTCGATATCTTATAGCAGAGCATGAAGAAGTGAGAACGACCCTCTTCACGCTACTCGCTTTTGAACAGGATTTGAGTACGTTCAAGGTGCCGTTTATGCTTGGATCAATTAAATTTGCCTGAAATTGCACTCCAAGAATCACCCAGAAGAGTCAGAATCAGACAGAGTCAGGCCAGCGATACCAAGATTTTACCTGGACGTTGTCATCGTAAGGGACGAGGACAGGGGAGGCGGTGTGGAAGACGCCATCGACGCCATGGATGGCCGCATCGAAGCTTCCTTCCACGGTCAGATCCGCTTTCATAATCCTCAGCCTCTCTTTGGCTCCCTTCAGCTCCTTCAGAAACCCAACCTTGCCATCATCCCCTGTTTTCCCCCATGCAAAGACATTTTCCGAAACGCAATGAAAGAGATTTTCAGCCTCTTTTCTCTGGCGAGCAAACGGCGAAAAAAGACCGGCTATACACTGCTCGTTCGTTTCCCTTACCGGGGTCTCGGACCGTCGTCCGAACGGTGTGTCCATTCTCGAGGAGGGACTTCACCAGATACGCCGCGATGAACCCTGTTCCTCCGGTGACGCAGTATTCCGGCATCCTCTCTCAGGAAACGCACCCACGGAGACACGGAAACAGGAGCAAAAGCGGGCGCATGCGTGATTCAACCGTCCCCGTTAGCTACTGGTTTATGTAATAGGAAATGGGTCGCGCCGAGGTCGAGGCGTCACGAGGGACGCACTTCTCCCCCCTCGTCTTTTTAACCTGCTTCGATTATCATGTCAATCGCGGTAGTTACGGAAAGACTATGCATGTTTCGAGGATATGTCGAACGTGGTCCGCTTCGAAGCCTTCGAAAGGGGCAGCGGTTTGTCAGAAGGAACTCATAGCTTGTTGGCTAAATTCCATGGGAAAGGATGTCAGAGTCCCAAGTACTTTACCAAGGAAATGGTAAGCGTTCTGCTCTTATGTAACGAAGTATGCTTCTTGGCAGAAGACTTTCTTTTGTAGATATCACAAGGAGTCTAAAGGCTCTTTTTAAGAAAATGGATCGTGACATGGGTGGGAATATGTGGGGGCGGACTTAGTGGATGGAGCATAGGTTGGGAAAAGTTGGGTGCTCCACCAAATTCCACGCGATTGCTTACAAGATAAAAAAATAAAAGGATAATGCCACGAAAAATCTTAAACTTTATCCTGTTTAACATATTTATCCTAAGCTTTTTTTTGTGACATAAAAAACCCAAAACTTTATCCCGTGTGACACATTTATCCTAAACTTTTTTTTGTACTACCAAAAACCCTAAACCATATCACTTGTAACAATTTTACCCTGAACTATATTACTTATGACAAATTTATTCCAAAGTTTTTTAGGCTGAAGGGTATTTTCGTCATTTTCTATTTATTTATTTTTTTTAATGGAGGAACCCGGCAAGGCCATCCTCGCTTGGGTCGAAGTCAGGCGAGGGTGACCCAGGCTTGGGTGACTCTCGCCGGCGTCGGGCGAGGGCGCCCTCGCTCGACTCAGGCGAAGCTCGCCCTCGCTAGATCCGGTGAGGGTGACCTAGGTGAGGGCGAGGGCCGCCTAAGCCAGTTCTGGTGAGGGCGGCCCTTCGTCGGATATGGCCGCCCAGGCCTAGGTTGCCCTCGCTCGACACCAGCGAGAGCTGCCCAAGTCGAATCTGGCCTGGGCGACCCTTTCTTGACGCCAGCGAGGGTCGCCCAGGTCTGCGCGGCGACTCCCTTCCTCCATTCAATAAAAAAATAAAAAAATAAAAAACTAATAAATGACGAAATTTCCCTTCAGCCCAAAAAACTTTGGGGTAAATTTATTAAAATTGTCACAAGTGACATAGTTTAAGGTTTTTGGTCGCACAAAAAAGAGAGTTTATGGTAAATGTGTCACGCAGGATAAAGTTTAGGGTTTTTCGTGGCATTATTCCAAAAATAAAAATTAAAGTGGGGAAAAAGGGCATTGATTCTAGTCTATCTTATAATCACTATCGACAGAGCCAAAGATTGAAAGCACTGTCGAGGGCCTCCGGTGATAGTCCGATAACCCGGTACCTTACTTAGATGTGGTTTTTATTTTAATATGTTAGTACATGCATACTTTGCTTGTCGAATTCTCGGCTAGTATATTTTTTCCTACCGAGTAAGAATACGAGAGGTTACATCGGGAATCTCACCCCTCGAGGACTCTTTTCCCTATTTATTTTCTTCTCCCTCGACTTTTTAAGAATTTGTCCGAGTCCATCGGTCCATCTTATGATCACTCTAAATAAATGCTACGGTTATTTGAGATGGACGTGAAGTTCTCAATGAGGTAATTAAAGCATTGTCTCCACGTTTCACGGCGCATCATCACGTGGATTGATTGATTTGAATTCTCATATTGGTGGATGACTCATGAGTTCAGCATATTTTATCACTTGGATCGCTCGGTCCAACATGAACCCAATTCGTTCTTTTTATTTTTTGTGAGCGCTCAAGGGTGAATCATGACCGATCATTTCGGTCTCTTTGTTAATCTCACGACTTTTTTTGTAAAATATTATTATTATTATTATTTTTTAAAGCTGCGGAAGTAGTGACCGCGGATATAGCGTGGTGCCAAGGAAGTACTTAATTCAAATAACATACGATTAAATACAAAACGAGCAGGCTCGATTAAAACCCTTGTCTAGCTTCTTCGAATCCATTAAAAAATGAAACCTTCATAAATTAAGTTCAATCTCTAGTGACTGCTCTCAAGTTGGTGAAGTCCAATGAAGTTCAGTCGGCTTCAATAATCCCATGCAAGCCCAACCCAACAACAAAAGAACAAGACATGAAACATTTTCTTTTTAGCTTTATGAAAACAATAACAAAGGAGGAGCTCGGTAAAAAGGACGCAGAATGTGAACAAGTTAAGATACTAAGAGTGGATTTGGTAATCATTCTCAAGAATATAATGATTTTTGCTCAAAAATAATTTTTTTTGAATCTGTCATTTGGATGAGTTTTTGAATATTTAAAAAATTTGGTAACTATCTAAAGCTTCTATTTTAGTAATAGAAATTCGTATAATACAACCCTCGCATTTTTTCGTGATAATTTATTACATTTTTTCTTTTTCCTCTTTTTTGTTTTTCCTTCTCTTCTTCTTCCTCAGACCTCGACGACCAACCACATAAGAGTCGGTGAGGCTCATTGTATTTTGTTGGGCTAGTTGCCGGCCATTGCCATTGGCGATTGGCTAGAGGAAGAGAAAAAGAAAGAAAGAAAAAGAAAAAAAGAAAAGAAAAAAGATTTTGACTTGATTCTAGAGTTGTTCCTAGGATAAAGAAATAATTTTTTTACTTCTTGATTCTATTCTAAATCTATTCCTAAAAAAAATAAAATTAACAAATGGATTTATGTTTTTTTTTTTTTAATTTTATTTCAGAGAATAAAAGAATAAAATCATGCACTATTTAACACATTATTAACTAGGCCCTAAGAGTTTTTTTTTTTAAGGCCTTAAGAGTTTTTTTTTCGGTCCTATTCTACTTCTACTTTAATTTTTACTATCAAACTTTTGCTCTGCCTCTTTGCAAGGTGCATGAGTTAAAACTTATACCTAAAGCTAAATCATCATCACTCTAAACTCTTTTGAGAATATGAGGATTCAAACCCCCTACTTCCCCTGTTTTATGTGGGAATGGTGTCCACTAAAATAAATTCTATTGGTTTCTAAGATTTCGTTTATTTTGTAGAAAATAAGTTATTTGAAAATATATTCTTAAATGATCATTTAGATCGCTTAAAAAAATGAACTAATAAAAAATATTTTCATCGTTCATGAAAATATTCATATATAAATTATTGTCAATAATGAAAATATTTTTCATTAATTAATTATTTAAGCGATATGAGTAATCATTTTTGGTAAGAAAATTTTCAAATTATTTATTTTTTAAAACAAATTGAGTCTAATAATAATAATAATAATAATAATAATAATAATAATAATAATAATAATCTACTTATCACACAAATAGCCAAAAATAAATAAATGAATAAATAGATAGATATATAAACGAACAAACAAATAGAGATGTATCTTTCTTAGAGCATCTAACCAACCTCTTGCTTCACGAAGAAAGTATAGGGCCATTTCAAATTTTCATTACTCAGTTGTCAAATGCTTTTAGGTTTCTGTGAAGTAACTCATTCTCGAGAAAAATGAAATACATAGTAGTAAATATAGGCCAATATATGCTAACGAACTCCAAGCCCAACTTAAGTTAACTAATATCGTAAATCACTCGATAAGATTAGGATGCGAGACAGATTTCTAAGTAGATTGACAATTGAATTTGCATCGCACTCCATACACAAATCACCTAGTCTCGGTTAGATTCATATTGTGCCAACTTCCAACACCACCCTTTTTTCCAAAAAAGAGAGAGAATAAGCCAGCTTCCAACACATTGAAAACATCTTATCTAGTCGCTCCACTGGTTGAATCGACCTGAGGATCATCATGAAGGTCATCAAATTTGTTCCGTCGCCTTTTTTTTTTTTTCTGTTTAATTGGTATTCATTCTCCTAAACCAATCAATTCCTGATGAGTTTTATTCTGTCAATCGTCACAATTGCATTGTACATAATGCCACGAGGCAAACACATAGGCCAAATGAAGTGCCGTGTGGCGAGTACTCGAGTGAACATTCTCTCAGCTCTGTTCTTAGCCATAGCATGAAAGATTCACTAAGATTAGGGCTTTTTTCCCCCCTTGGCCATGGTAAGATTAAGGTGTTGAGAGACGCAATAAGTGGCTCCTCCTCCTTCCATGAAAAGCTTGGATTGGGCTCCGTCGCCGGCAGCCCCTGAAACTTGGGCTGGCTGAACTCATCATGGATGAGCTGGAGCTCTTATCCTCACCATTTTCTGGCCTTATATAAACAATGGATTAAACTTGGCCTCATCCCTGATAGCCCTGAAATTTGGGCTGGTCCTGGACGATGTCTTTCTCTCACCATTTTCTCGACTCATGAACAGTAAAAACAAAACTCGGGCTCGGCCCTAATATGTTGAAATGATCGAAAAGAGGTCGGGGCAAAAAATACGAACGAAGGAGCAGGCAGCCGGGCCGGATTGGGATCGGTTCGGGCGCCATTGCGTTACAAACATGGAGATAATTTGCACGAGTAGGAGGATGGACGATGAGCAATAGTTCATAAATGGGGATGATTTGCAAGTTTCCGCAGCTCGGTGTATCCTCCCTGGTGGATTGGCTTGTCCCGCCAGCGCTCCTAGAGCACTTTCAATAAGATTGGAACCCAAGATCACCGAGATAGGAGTAAATTTTCCTTGCTGTTTAGGTCAGGCACCATGTTGGATTCAGTTTTGTTGTTTATCTTCGCTTTTACATGCTTGAGCTGACCAAAATGTTGTATGGATTTATTTGGATTTTCTCTTATTGTTGCAGTTTCTCTGTTACACAAAGAGATACCAACAAAAAAATAAGAATGCATGCCTTTGAAATAGTTCTCAGTAGGACTTTTTTTCTTTGTTCATATTCTAAACGAGCCAACGTTTATTTGCATTAGTTTATGTATTTTTTATGTCCCGATTCTTAATAATAATTTTATTTGTTCATTGAGCAGTAAAATGTCAAAGCAATACCAAAATCTTCTTGAGCTATTACCTGAACTTATTACAGTAGGGATGGCGAGTATTGATTACTAAGAGGATCTTGCCGACAAGTGCCTCCAAGGCACTTAATAATCATACTTACGCTTCGTTTTTTTCGCTGAAAAATGAATTATTTGGAAAATATTTTCCAAAAAATAATTGATTGTAATGCTTAAAATAATTAGTTAATGAAAAATATTTTAATTACCAACAACGATTTATGTCTAAATATTTTCATGGATGATAAAAATAATTATTTTTTCATTCATTTCTGTAAACGATACAAGCTCATTTTTATAGAAATACTTTACAAATCATTCATTTTTTGCGAAACAAATGGAATTTCATTGTGGAAATATTTTGGTTTTTAATACATAGATCATGCATAACATGAGAGAAATAGTGTATAAAATAATTTTTTATTTAATTAGGTATTTAACAAGTGCTTGGGCATTTATTAACAAAATTCTTATTAAACTCTTTTTTATTTAATGGTTCATAAAATAACAATGATTTTTAACAATATCCTGACTAAATGGTTTTCTTCAGTTAGTCTATATAAAGATGCACACATTGTATTAGAAGAAAATTTGCCTAGATGTGTAAATCATAGAATTGTCATTAGTTTTACATGAAGTGGTGAGATGACAATTTTGTCTTAAAATAAATGAGATGTAGTTCGTGATATTTCATATTCTTTAGAGCAAATAAAATTCATATATTACTTTTCTTTTTTGTTATACTGCCTTTTCAGATTGGCTGTTTAGGGCATGTTCGCTTCCTCTAAACTTTTTGAAAACAAACAAAATTTTGAGCTTACAAATATATAATAAATCAATTAATTAATTGTACATGTTAATATCTTTATGTTTTCAAAGATTTTCAGCATCTGATCAAATGAAAAATACAAGATTTGAGGAAAAAGAAGTCGAAATTTTTTAAAAGTAGAATTGACGTTTCTCCAGAGGCTTCATTCCAGGTAATTTTGCTTATTCATGCGAAGCTCTTTTTCTAGGGATGGCAATGCCGTTATGTTGTTATTAATTATGAACGGGAAATAGAATAACGATAATTCTCACCATTCAAGTCCAAAGTCCCATCATTTTCTTTCCACCTAAATGCAATAATGTGCATAGTGAAGTTGACTTCACGTAATTTAATATAAGGACCTTGCCTTTTCATCACAATCTCATACAGTACGATTCAAACGCGCATAAATGGTAATCTATAGTCTATTTTTATGCTACAATAACTCATTCTAATACAACCTTTTCCACGTGTATGCTTAGGTACACGTTTGAATATGATTTTTCATCCTCATCACTTTATTCAGATTATGAGAAACTCATCTACTTCAAACAGAATGTCTCCCGAGAATTAATTTCAATTTGAAAAGTTACGGATTTCGATTAGCAAGTGTCCCTACGGCGCTATTTAAGTTAAACCGAAACTGAAGACCAACCCTTTTTCAAAATACCTCAATGATACAAGAATTACACTTTTGGACGAGATCAAACAACTTCAGCTAACGAATCCTATAATCTCACAACAACTACAATTCGACTTAGACTCGAGAAGTGCTTGGACAGAACCGTTCGGTGTTTGGCAAAAGCCGTCGCGTTTCTTCCATCCATGCTCCACCGGGGAAGGGCAGCTGTCCGATAATTAATGAGAGAACACATAATCGTCATCGTCGTCTAATTATGCAGCACATGCCTGGAACGCTTCCCTGCGTGTGCGGGTGATAACAAGCATCATCAATCGGATCGCTCCCAAATTAATTGTGGACATCGCCATTCCGAGGAGTAGGAGGTAGTTGGGAAGATGGTTGTTGTTCCAACCCCTCTCCCTCCTTTATGTCGATCGAATTCGTTCCTTTCGCCATTACGTCAGCCCCGGTCTTATCGGAGTTGAATAATTCCGAGGCTTTGGTAAACTTCAGGTGAGTAAAACGGAACGTGATTCGCAGCGGGTTCTTTTTTCCATCTCTTAGGAAGAATGACTAAACCATGAGGTTAAACAACCACCGCAAACCCTATGTGCTAATCATGTTCTCGGCTTGGTGAAATTTAGGGATCTAATCAATGAATGATTACAAAATTTGACTGCCTATGCAAATCTATACGGCGAAACGTAGTACTCAAGCAATAAAATTAAACAATCAACAATAAAGATAAAGATAAAGATAAAGATAAAGAATGAGCGGAAAACAAAAAGAAACCTGCAAAACTGTAACTAATACGTAGATCAGTCGGAGTAATTAGGAGGGAAGAGGAGGCATTCTAAGGATACGATCTAAGTTTGGACCGAAGGAACGAGGCGGGGAGATTAGGAGAGATGGTAAAGTCGATTTTGTGTTCATTTTGAATCTCTCCTGGGGGGATTTGTAAATTGATAATTTTTTTTTCCATCTCATTTAAATATTTATTTTATATTTATTTCTAAATACATAAAATATAATATATGTCGTAATCCTTTTTCTTCATTTTTTCCCTCGTTAGCATCCAAACATTGTTATAACCCTCTTTTTTTTCCTTTTAATCATTCAAATTTTGCGACCAAAAAAAATAAAATCATTCAAATTCATTCTTTTCCATCCTAATCACCACTTCCGATAAAGTACAAATATCCACTTACCTATAAGTTTGCTGATGGGATTGCCGAGGTTAGCTAGATTAGCTCAAGTGAAAATAAAAAATTTAAAATTATTAAGTATAACCAATAATATAAGTTGACGTAAAATGGGTAATTTAATCATAACTAATGCTGAATTGATCTCATCATTTCAATTACCATTGCATATTTAAACGAAGGAATCTTTAATGCGACTCCAGGAATCGGTGCCGGATGGCGTGTTTTTATAAATGTTTAAGGAAATTATGTTTGATTAAAATAATGACAGTAATTATCAAGGGGTCTCTCAGTATCATCCCCAATTTGTCCCTTTTTTGAATTCAATAAACCCACTATATAAACGCAAAGTTTTAAATATTGCTTTCGTATAGTGAGCAACCCACCGCATTCGCCGGTGCCTGTGGTATCAATCATTTATTGATATAGATAAAGAGGCTAAACTTTGGCTATGCAATTAGGTTTCAATTAAAACAGCGGTTCTTATTGCACCTCTTCATGTCTACCTCGTTTAACGCATTCAAACACCCTTTCTGTTCGTGATAAAATAAGACATTTGACCCGACGTGTGATGTAAACCTTATTAAGAATGTGCCCGGGACACGTCCATTGACATGCTTCCACCTACATTTGTGTACGCACTAAACCTCGGGGCTGGCTAATCCTACCCAGATCAACCACAATCAAACAAGGGGCCGAAGCATGTTGGCTTGCACGCTTTTCCCGGACAGGAACTATTCACCTAACTTCTCCTTTTCCGAAATATACAACTCATTTCGTGTTTCTCCCGGATTGAGCATAAATCTCCAGCCATCAATGTCCCTGTTCGTCATGGTACCTCCCCTCTATATTTATGTAGTGCACCCAGGAAGGACATGTTTTGGTAAGTCTCACTTTCATCCACTGACGACTCTTAACTTATAATGCTTTCATCAACCCTCTGTAGCTTTCATAATTGAACGCGGATTTCGCATTTTGCATTTTCCATGGTGCTTCGGAGGGGACCCCTTCATCGCCAGCGTGAGGACTTGGTCCGAAAGTCGATTAGCGCACGTTAGTCGTCTTGTTCGACCTTTTGCCATCTTGATCTGAAAAATTCGAAAGGCCAATGACGGCGATGACTTGATGCGAAGATTGCTTAGTTTTTCAGGTAAAATGCTGCTGTTATGCATGATATGGTTTGACTGAGACCTGGCCGGCATATGCTTATGAGAGAATGCAAGTGATGGGAGTGAACAGCAAGACTTCTTATTAGGTCAAAACATATGAAAAGGCTTCACATTTTCGTAGGTTTTCCCCCCTTTTACCACTACATTTTTCATATCCCTAAAATGGTTTATTAAGTTTTTACCAATTTGTGGATACAAATTCAAATCGAAAAATATATTTTTGCTTTTGTATTTTTGGAAATATATAATTTTTTTGGGGGGGGTTAGTTTGTTTTTAGCACTCCTTGAAAATCATGAACTAATTACAACGATAGGTTCCTCACCAGAGATCATGAGAAAATGTGGATTTTAGGTTGCATGGACAGTCTTCTGGATCTCATCAGGATGGCACGCACTCTTTTGTCGGCTTTCCTTAACAAGCTCATTAATTTGGCTTTGACCCCAACCTCGCTTCGATTAGGTACTTCAAAAGACAGCTGAAATAGTTACGTAATATTGCTGTGCATGGAGAAAATCATTGATTCTTTCTTTATTCTAATGTACGGATGTCAATTCAGTTTTCAAATTTTTGATTTTATCAATATAATCTTAAACCGTCGTGCGAAGTTTCAACGTAGTCATTTTAACTATTTAATGCCGAGAAGGAAGGCGACCTCGCAATCAATGTAGGATGTTGACTAAAATAAAGTTGCCAACATCAATGGGTCGCATAGGACGGTAAGAGATGACCGGACACTACATTAGTAATCCCCAATGACAATTGTCATAATGATTACGTTAAAATTTCGCGCAAAGATTAATGACTATATTGTTAAAATTGAAAAGTTCAAAACCGAATTAATATTTGTACAATCGGTTAAAGATTGATTTGGTAATTATCCCTTTGTACATAAACCTAAATTGTTTCTGTAATTCTGTTTTCCATTATTTCAAATATTAAGCTCCCATAAAGAACATTTTAAGTATATCAATTTGTCCCTAATTTCAATAAATGCTACTTCTAAAATTTCGGCGAGTCAATTGATTTGGAGAAACAGCATAACGTGGGAGCATCTCGATCAGGTTACAATAGTTTGTGGAAACGATTCTACTCTTTCGTACCTGTTTCTAATCAAGGCTCCATACTATCAATTTGTCAAATTTAAATCATCTAATTTTACAAAATTTTCAGGAAAAAAAAATTACAAAAAATCTCAAATTATGTCTACCGTGACACATTTACTATAATTTTTTTTTATGATGCCAAAAATTCCAAACTTATATTTGTACGACACATTTATCCTCAATCAAGATTTTGTTAATAAGAACTACTGAAAATTTGCCTACTTGGACGCCGAAAAGCAAACGTTGTTGACATGATGTCAATGTGACTTAAGTAAAATAAAAACAGTTATTTTGGCTGAAAAATCATTTAATGAGACTTTGATGGAATGTAAATGTGTCATATAAGTACGCGTGTGGAGGTTTCTTTTATGCAACAAGAAAAAAATTTAGAATAAATATGTCATAGTTAGCAAAATTTACGGTTTTTAACTTCACAAAAATAAGTTCAAGATAAATGTGTCATGACAAACATAATTTAGTATTTTCAGTGGATTTTTCTCAATTTTATAATCAATTCCTTTTGGACATCAAATCTTGTCAAATCTAATTGTCATGAACTATCAAATGACGTGATAGTATGAACATGAATAATTTTTTGCAACATGGACATCTGCGTTGGCTATATTTTTATTCACCGCCAAACTTTGAACTTCGGTTAAATTTCTTCACCTATGTTGGCATGTTTCCATCGCGTTATATCTTGGGGTCATCTGATGGCCACATCACCACAGCCTAAGAGCTCTTTAATTGCTCTATCGCCACGGGACACCACTACAACCGTACCTATTAAATTAGTCATATCCGTCCCTTAAATTCGAGCCCCCCACCCCTTCCCACTAAAACGAATTCGATTGGCGACCTTGTGACCGCCCAGCTAAGCACTTACGTTGTCATCATTTCGTGGGAGAGACGGTTTGACCATGAGCAAGAATTTTTAGTGAGGAAAAAGTTCAGAACAAAACCAATTCATCATCAAACTCGACTTAAAAGTCTACAAAGCAGAGCAATTTCAGCTAATTGCTTACAAGTCTACAAGTCAAATGCACAAATCTACCTTTTGCACACGTCTTTTCATGCCTTTCCCAATCAAGTCCCCATACTTTTAAATCATCTAACTTAATCCTCTACCATCGTAATTTTTCTAATCATGTCCTTGGGCTATTAAATCCGGGCCAACTCCAGTTGCTATATTTTTCCAACATGGACATCTCGATTGCCTATATAAATATTCACTGTCGAATTTTGAACTTCGATTAAATTTCTCCACTTATGCCCACACGTTCTCATCGTGTCATGCTTTGGTGTCATCCGATGCCCACATCGGCTAGATTTATCTAGATTTGATATGAAAGGATCTCGATTATAAGACTTATTAAATTAGAAGGACATAGTAAGATAACTTTAAATTACATGAACTTGATTAAAAAAGAAAGCAAGGAAATGTATAGTAGAATAGCAGAACTTTACCTGAAAGACGCTACTTTAGGAGACTCCTTCCAACTTCAACATAAAAAGCAAAAAAAGAAAAGAAAAGGAGAGTTTTGACTTTGGAGGGCACAAAATAATGCGGCCCCTATTTTCTTCTTCTAATAATAATGATTCATCTCAAATAAAGTCTCACTTATACATAGAACAATACTAAAAATCGATACTTGATCATGCTCTTTCGACTGCATAATCTATATAGACAATCCGATAATTAATAGGGCGGGATGACCTGTACACAGGTTTAAACTCCATGGGGTCCTTTGTCCCTATGATCGGGACCTTTCATCGCTGGGAAAAACGACTAGAGCTAGAAAATGCAAACAACACGAGCCAATCTCCATCCTTTTGGCTGTTTTCCGGCACTAGCGACCACGCCTATTAATTAGTTCATGGCATTTTGTCCATTGAACTCGACTGACGACCTTGCGACCTCCCCAGCGAAAAAGTCTTCGTGTCGCATCATCATTTCGTTGGGCGTTCCCTGGTCCTGTTCATCTCGCCTTTCGCCCCGGCTGCATGAATATCGAGAAAGACCACGTCTTTGAATTGGTCTTTGCATTTCGATAGGTGAAGCAAAACCAAAATTGGAAGAGAATGGTCTGACCTCGAGTCAATTGCGTCTTAAACGCCATTGATAAGAGGATATTATATCTTAAACGAGGATTGGAAGTGGCAACATGGAGAAAGTGAAGCTCTCAAAGACATAATGACACGACACTCTTACATTGATTAGCTTGTTTGCGATTTGCATGAACAACTTAAATTTAATCCGGTCAATTTATAAGTAAGTTTGATACGATTCTCGGGAAAATTGAACCAAAAGTCTTAAATTTATTATATTTTTACCAATTCAATCCTAAGCCTTTTCACACTTTATTAATTTATTCCTATACCATTTTTTATTTTGCCAATTAAGTCTATTTGATCAATTATTGTCAGAAAATATTGACGTGAATATTTTTTAATAATATTTTGAATTTTTTTATGATTTCCTTTGCAATGGTCGACTGTCCACCCTTGTCGGCCCTAACTCCAACACCAGAAAAAAGCCAAGAAATTTAAAAAAAAAAGAAAAAATTCGAACTATTATGAAAATTTTATTAAAAAAATGTCACGTCAGTCATCTAAGTCAGCAATTTCCAATTGAATTTGATCAAATGAATTTAATTGGCAAAATATGAAAAAATTTAAGATTCCATTGACAAAAGTATAATAAATTTAGGATTTTTTGGACTCCACGATCATCTTATCACAATTCTAGTAACTATGTACATATATGTAATAAAAAAAAGAGTTTTCTTAATTATTGCCGCTAAAAGTGACGTGTAGGATTCTAATTCGCAAGGAGCGGTCATTTTCCATGCAACGATCACTTTTCTTGCTCTTCGTGCGCATTTTGTTTCCAACTACAATTTGTACTTGATTCATTAAATGCCATGAATTTCTCACTAGAAAAAATAAAAACAGTAGTTTCAATGGGGTTTGATGTTGTGGATGGCAATCATGGGAATTTTTTAGTATCGTTTTGTAAATCTTCTTACCATGGACTTTCTTGAAGATTTTATTGTTCTCTCAATATTGCCATAACGTTGATCATCTAGGAAGGATGCTATCATCCACGCGAAACAATGTTTATATGCAATGCATGGAAAGAATGCTCCTCAGGGACCAGTGAAAATATTTTAAGAAAGTTAGGGAAAGTGTAGACATTCCCAATTCTTGTGGGGAGCAAAATGACAAAAGAGAATTTTCTAGGACAAAACCGTAGGATTTGATGAAATATTCCTGAATTTCACAGTTGCGATAGGGTAGATCTGTTTCGAGGTATTAGTTTAGGAGCTTTTAAGACGCATCGAAAAACTTAGAATAAATTTATCCAAGAGGACATAACTAAGGGCCTTTTCTCAGTGCCATGTGACCTCAAAAAAAAAGCTAAATAAGATAAGCTAACAACTTTAGTCATTCAAATTAGCTAGAGCATCCGACCAAAAAATAAAATTAGATAGAATAAATAATAATGCTCGATTGTCAAATCGAATGAGTTTTATGATTTTTTTGAAAGTATCCGTACTGTTAATGCGTGTGACGGTTGAGAACAGTTACATCGAGACTCATCGATGATATCAATGTTCGAAATCTACTTGTACGTGGAAAATAGACATGATGAAGTCTACCCATTCAGACCAACAAAAAAAAAAAAAGGTCTACCCATACGTGGGGCTGTCTCCGGTGTATCTCAAAATTTTGGTTATAACATGCAAGAGCAATCATTACCAGTTGAATAGTCAGAAAACAGATGTCCTACTGATGTAGAGTTTCTCTCTTGGACCCCACAAGTACCGACGTATGTTTTGTTTCGTTTGGTCATCGGTAGGGATTACATAAATACTACTAGAAATACAAGAATACTTAAAAGTACATGCCGGATCCTAGATTCTCAATGCCCCAACCATTATCCAACGGTCTATGCCCTAAATATACGATTCAGGTAGCCGGACATAGTTTCCAGGAACACCACCATCAAGCTAACTAATTAACTGACCCCCAAAAAAATCTAACTAATTATAATTAGGGCAATAGCCAAAAAAAAAAAAACTAAACTATGATTATTGCGACACATTTTGATAAGCTTTTCCTGTATCACCAAAAATCCCAAACTAGAACATAGATGGATGCTCGAAAGCAAACGGTATTGACATGATATTTATATTGTATAAATGAAATAAAAATGACATTATTTTGGCTTAAAAATCATCTAGTATGTTATAAGAAAAATTTTAGGATAAATGTGTCAAAGTATGCATAATATTGAGTAAAATTAGAATAAATATGTCGTAATAGTCATGATTTGAAGTTTTTCTGGGACTTTTTCTCTTGTACCATCTAGAATACTTTAATTTTTCTGTTCTGAATTTGTTTCGACCTAACCCATGAAAGAAGAGAGACAGTCCACTTTCATGGTTTTGAAGCGGGTGAGACTAAAATTCTTCTGGAACCCTACTATGCCTTGTTTAGTATTCGATGACACGGACATCAGTGTTATAGCCGGTAAATTTCTCGTATAGGGAGTGGGACTAAAGTTGAAGCTGCCACTCACGTTGGGAAAAATCAAATCCACAAAAATCAATGCATATATAACCAAGATGCATGGGTGTATAGATTCGGTTATTTGGAAGCCCATAAAACACCCTGCAAGCCCCGGTCAATTCAGACCTCTAGTTTATGCAAGTGGCTGTGACTCAGTGCGATTTGCATGCAATTAGTAAATTTCGAATAAGTGATTTCTGTATTCTAAGCTGAAATTCCACCACCACCCCAAATAGGGGATTGAAAGTGTAAGGCTATTTTAGTAATGGCATATAAGTTCAACAGATTCATACCCAAAATACTACCCCACATGATGCGGGCATCCCGGGTGATATGTTTGATTAATCAGCCGCCTCGCCTAAAGAATGGAAAGTTACAGGGACGAGGTTGTCTCGAGATTTTGTCTGTAATGATTACGCGACGTAACATTTTTGTTCAGGTTTCACTTGCGCACGCAAGCTACAGAGCCCGAAACGGGGCACGACTTTCGCACTGGCCAGCGGTGACTGTAGTCTGTTGCATGCACCGACTGCATACGCCTTCGTTTCGTATAAGCGTGAGTCGCATGTGAACGGGGTCTACTACGTCGTTTACGATGGGATTTCTTGGCGACTTCCTCTTACACTTTATGATGTTGTTTCGAGGTTTCTGCATTGGGGTTTTGCTTTGACCTAACATGGGATCGCCTTTTGCTCAAGTGATCACGGACTTTCTTTCCTCTCTCTCTCTCTCTCTCTAGCTTCGGCCAACTCCCGCCCCCCTCTTTCGGTTTCGTGCCGTGAGATACGAAACCCCACGCGAGTTGAATAATTTGTTCGTGAAACCCAGAAGCCCCCTCGTATCGGTTTTCCGCTTTCTGTCCTTTTGCTCTTTTTCTCGCTTCGTCGAACCGCCCGGGGGGGACATGTGCTCCGAACCGCGCATGAGCTCCCGCATAATGGGAAGTCATCAATCGCATCTTTCCAAACCCCCCCAACGTGCGCTACTAGAGGACAGATCCGAGCTTCATTAATGCAAATGCCATTCTTCGAAAGGCCAGCGGCTCATCACTCCGTGCAGAAGACCGACGTGAGATCGATAAAGATGAATCAGATTACCTATGACGAAAATAACAAGTTGGCTTGAAGAGAGAGAGAAAGCAGAGAGAGAGAGAGAGAGAGAGAGAGAGAGGGAGAGAGGGGCCTTTCCATAATTGGGTCAACCAACGAAGCTAAGGGAGAGCTGAAAGATGCTAAGTAGCACAAGTTACTGTGACGGATACACCCAACAAATAGCTGAATTAGTTGGGGGTTTAGAAGGTGCATCCGTATGTGGAATGGACGGAGAGAGATACATAGAGAGTTATGAAACGATGAATGGCTCGCCCCCAAAGTCATTATTAAATTTTAAGCGGGGGGCGTTGAGTGAGGGGGGCATAGAGTATGCCCTCCGCATTTAATCCCCTCATCTGCCTCTCCCCCTCCATTCAATTGCCTCACCACCCTCCTCGCCCCTCCGCCTTTATATCTCTCTCTCCTCTTCTCCCCCCTCCCTAAATAACTCCCTCCAAAACTCAACTCGACACCCCTCCCCGGCTCGTTCACCGTCGAGTTCTCTCCTTCTCTCTCTCTCTCGCTCGGACGACCATGGCTCGGAGCCTGCCGGACTTCTCCAACTCGGTGAAGCTCAAGTACGTGAAGCTGGGGTACCAGTACCTGGTGAACCACATTATCCCCCTCACCCTCCTCCCCGTCATGGCTGGCGTCCTGATGGAGGTCCTCCGCCTCGGCCCCGACGAGATCCTCGGCCTCTGGCGCTCCCTCCACTTCGACCTCGTCCAGATCCTCTGCTCCGCCTTCGTCATCATCTTCGTCGCCACCGTCTACTTCATGTCCAAGCCCCGCACCATCTTCCTCGTCGACTACGCCTGCTACAAGCCCCCCGTCACCTGCCGCGTCCCCTTCTCCACCTTCATGGAGCACTCCCGCCTCATCCTCAAGGACAATCCCAAGAGCGTCGAGTTCCAGATGCGCATCCTCGAGCGCTCCGGCCTTGGCGAGGAGACCTGCCTCCCCCCCGCCATCCACTATATCCCCCCTAGCCCCACCATGGACGCCGCCCGTGGCGAGGCCGAGCTCGTCATCTTCTCCGCCATGGACTCCCTCTTCCAGAAGACCGGCCTTAAGCCCAAGGACATCGACATCCTCATCGTCAACTGCAGCCTCTTCTCCCCCACGCCCTCCCTCTCCGCCATGGTCATCAACAAATACAAGCTCCGCAGCAACATCAAGAGCTTCAACCTGTCTGGCATGGGTTGCAGCGCTAGCCCGATTTCCGTCGACCTTGCCCGCGATCTCCTCCAGGTCCACCCCAACTCCAACGCTGTCATCGTTAGCACCGAGATCATCACCCCGAACTATTACCAGGGCAACGAGCGCGCCATGCTGCTGCCCAACTGCCTGTTCCGCATGGGTGGTGCCGCGATCCTGCTGTCGAACCGGAAGTCCGACCGGAGGCGAGCCAAGTACCGCCTGGTGCACGTGGTGAGGACGCACAAGGGGGCTGACGACAAGGCGTACAGGTGCGTGTACGAGGAGGAGGACAAGGAGGGCAAGGTGGGAATATCTCTGTCCAAGGACCTGATGGCGATTGCGGGGGAGGCGCTCAAGTCCAACATCACCACGATCGGCCCGCTGGTGCTACCAGCATCAGAGCAACTGCTCTTCCTGCTGACCCTCATCGGCCGCAAGATCTTCAACCCCAAGTGGAAGCCCTACATCCCGGACTTCAAGCAGGCGTTCGAGCACTTCTGCATCCACGCGGGCGGACGGGCGGTCATCGACGAGCTCCAGAAGAACCTGCAGCTGTCGGCCGAGCACGTGGAGGCCTCGCGGATGACACTGCACCGTTTCGGCAACACGTCGTCGTCCTCGCTATGGTACGAGTTGGGGTACATCGAGGCCAAGGGGCGGATGAAGAAGGGGGACAGGGTTTGGCAGATCGCCTTCGGGAGCGGTTTCAAGTGCAACAGCGCCGTGTGGAAGTGCAACCGGACCATCAAGACGCCCATTGACGGGCCGTGGGCCGATTGCATCGACCGATACCCGGTCCACATCCCCGAAGTGGTCAAGCTCTGAGCGACCGAGAGGGATGGAAAGAAGGACAAGAAGAATTATATCATTGAGCCATCAAGCAAAAAGGGTTTGATTGGTAGATTGGGATTATATGGAAATAGCTCTCTCTCTCTCTCTCTCTCTCTCTCTCTCTCTCTCTCTCTGGGTTTCTCTTACTTTTTCTTTTGGCCTTTCCCGTCTTTGATTTCAGTTATTTGCTAAATCAGAGTGGATTTGCATTTACTCCTTCCTCCCTTGATCTCTCACTCTCAGTCACCAGTCAGTCTCAATATCTCCCTTTCTCTCTCTCTCTCTCTCTGTGCTAAAGTCTTTGTCTTCTTGGGGTCGTCGACAGTGGATTCTCTCTCTGCTGCTATAAATTTGCATAGACACTCTCTCCAAATGTCCTCCTCCTTTTCTTTACCGTGTATTGAATTTTCAGTGCCCATTGTAACGCCAACTGCATACATGAAAGTTAGACACAGGAAACAAGTGGTTATTATTACCTAGTGCGAGAAAAGGAGACGATATATGGTCCATGCAACTTTCATTTATATTATGTAATTTTCTCCCAAGTTGTACTCTGGAAAATGAACTCGACGGATTACATAAGTTGGTGCATTTGGTAATCATAGGATGTCCTTTTGGTCTTTGGATGTTGCCTCCTGTGATGCTATGTGGTGTTTTCAATGCTTACTTTTTCTCCATCCCTAGAACATATCTTGAAACTACTAACCTGTTCTTCAATAAAAGCTAGTTCGTCGATCAAGTATTGAATGATTCCCATGAATCAGATAGTGCCACACGTCCCACCCGCCGAATAAACCAGCTATGCCCTAACATGTGAAATGTATGCATAAGGATGTTATCTAATGTAATTTTTTATGAAAAATCTCAACATCATATTTGTCTAGAAAAAAAAAATTGCGTTGCTATAGGAGTAAACTTGCTTATCAGTAGAAATAGTTGGTGGCAAAGTTTTATATATTCTAGTGCAAATTAGTTTTTTTTTTCTGACATATTTGGCTCTCAGCCAGGATTTATATGGCTTTTGTCTCGGAGCTGAGGACTGTGATTTGACGGCTAAGGGAAGTAGTTATATTAAGGTGAAATTTGTCTAACATTTTATTAAGTGCAAGTGGCTGACGGACCAATTAAAAATCCTCATTTGGGGGGTGCACAAATTAGAGAACACATGTCCTGATTGGAGTAACGTTTCATCATACTTCGATGAACAGACAACATTGCGATGGCGAATAAAGAGGTCGACAAACAAGACATTCCTCGAAGTTCCGAGGAATCAACTTCGATAAAGGGTAAAATAAAATATAGGAAATCCCTTCACTCGCACCAACTTCTTGGATAGGTCATTCATCATTCTATACTAGCTCATGCGGATCACATTGATTGAAGATGCTTGCTCTGGAGCACTTGAAAAGTTGTGAATATGGTTTCTGAATTAATGCCCGTCCTAATATTATAGTTCAGCATTTTTCTAATAAGTAGAAAATGATTTGGCCGAGGACATAAATAAAGAAGTGACTATAGAATGAGGCAAGTGTAAGTTCACTACTGAATCGAATTCAAAATGCTAAGGCCGTTTAGCAATTCAAGTATTTGTAACAAGAATCAGGAGGTTTTATGTCATATTTCATTCTTGAAATCCACTTACCTTATCCTTGACTGTTTGAAAGGGAAAAATTCTACAAATTACTCTTATCGTTTTGCTTTTTTCGCCTTTTTATCGTGGCACTCTCATATTATATCCAACTTACATATTTTGTACTCGAATTGCATTTTTCTTGATTAGAACTCGACTTACTACACCGATCCTAATTTGAACCATTACCCTTCTTTCAAGTCGAAGTCTTAGTTACTTATCTAGTTGAAGTGAGAAAAATTATTCAAAAAATCTTAAATTTATTATATTATTGTTAATTTAGTCTTAAACTTTTTAATTTATAATTTTCCAATGTAATCCATTCGACTGCCAACGGCTGACATGAACGTAAAACAATGTTGTGTTGCAATTTTTTTTTTTATAAATTTTCTGAGTTCTTTTTTCTTTTCTTTTCTTACCTTTTTTTTCTTTTTCCCCCACTATTCATCTTCCTCGGAAAGGGCTGGTGAGGGCATCCTTGCCCAAGTGAGGGCATTGAGGCCCTCACCTCTCTTTCCTGCATCTTGAGCGACTCACTTCACCATCACCTCCTTTTCCTTCGACCAAGGCCCATGTCTTCGAGCTCGCTCCAACTTTTCACGGCTCTCAGAGCTCGTTCAACTTCAATGAAGAACGACTGCGATTCTCTCAGAAATAGCGAATTAGTCTCTGCATTGGCGAGCAATTTCGTTGACGTCAAGCTACAGGAGACAGTCGATGTCGTGAAGTCCGGCAAACTCTGGCTCGACGCTTGGATCTCTTCTCGAATACAAGCCGTCGACATAGCTCATGTCCAGTCGAGCATTCACTCTAGCTTTGTCTCTGTCAATGGGTGCAATGTTGACAGGGTCTTCGATTATGTCAAAGTTGTAGATGTGGTCGATCGCACGACCTCCGAACTGTAACCTCTTGGGTGGAGGCTTGGCATCCCTTGCTCGTGGCTGTCAGGGGTTGCTGGCCATCATTGACACCCCAACGACTCCGTCGGCCCTTTCTGGAGAATATAAAAAGTGATGGAAAAGGGAGAGAAAAAGAAAAGAAAAGAAAAGAAAATTAATAATTAATAAAAATTCTCGAAGATGTCAAACGGTTAGCCCTCCCATGCAAGATAGTTGGTGTTGACTAGACCTCCATATCAGCGATTTCTAATATAAATTGGCCAAGTGCTACCATCAAAAGATTTAAGATACATTTATCAAATTTGAAAGTTCAAGATTGAATTGGTTATTGCATATTAGATCTTAGACTTTTCAAATAGTTTTCAACTTCAAGAGAAAAATTCTGTCGACTTGTATATTTCTAATACAATGACGTCAACCTATATTATCGATGGTACAGACTCTTGTGTAAATTTTCATGATGGGGGTGCATTGGTGATGGGGTGCAATTGCATTCATTGCCTCGAGTTATCCTTTCCTCAGACCCACTGCCCCAAACAGTGCTCGAGAAATGTGGCAACTTCGTTCACATCCGTAGGCGTGGATGGTCCTTCCCAGTTGTCCAAAGTGTAGCCGATCCATTTAATGGCCAAGCTCCTCCAGTTGGCAGTGAGATGGATGTGCTCACTTTTCTGGTTGACCATTTATTGCTGGCTTGCGATTCACACACACTGCTCCTCGTTCTCCTCCTCTTTCTTCCTCTTCTTCTTCTTCTTCCTCCTCCTTTATGAGGATCGTCTTCTTGAATTTGGTATCTGTCTTGTAACCAGATTGGGTTGTGGATTAATATGAACCCCCATGGTTGTATGTCATTTATTGCGACCACACTTTCATGGAAATGGATTGTCTGAGCACATTAAGTTGAAAGACTAGAACCGCCTGCCATTGGAAAGTATTGTTAAAGTTCCATCTAAAGTGAGAAGTGGCAGAGTAAAAGTCTGAAAGTGAGAGTTAAAGTATGACTAACAAAAAAAATAAAAGTGGGAAGTGGCATTTTTTGTGCCTAGCCTTGCAATCCTTTTTCAATACAGTCCTTCAATTTATAACCTCCACAATCGAGTTCTTCGATTTGTGGAATTTTGTTCATTAAAGTCTCTTGGTCTCTAGTTTCAGAAAATTGCAGTTGATGTACCTATAGATGCCAACCAATAGTATGATGTTAAAAATAGGTATCATACTCATAATGGATAATTATTATGCTGACCAAAATTGTAGGAACAAGAATTGAAGATATACAAGCATATTTTCATTAACTTACAACAATATATTCCATCTTTTTGGGTTAATCAAAGTGAAAAAGGCTCCAGTTTTAATTGCATAAACTATTGATGTAATCTACCGTATGTATTTTATGTGTTAGAACAAGTAAGAATATCCATGAGCCTATTTATAGGTTTTATTGAATGACTGTTTAAATAACATGCAATCAAAGATATACATAATGACAGAGAAAAATGGAGAATCTCCTAAATATACACATCATCATGAGATGTATGGAAAATCAAAATAAGGATATTAAATATCTCAGGAAATCCTAAGTATCTCTAACACACCCCTCAACTCAAAGGTGTTGGATAAAAATCTTGAAAATGCCTAGGTAGATCAACAAAACGGTTCGCTGACGTCTGTTGCACAAGCTATGTGGCAAGAGGTTGCTGTCACAAAATTTCAGGATCTAGATCATCTAAGGGCAATACGTTCGGTGATGATGTCTGTTTTCCGAAACAAACATCCTCAAACAGCTTTCGAAGTTGTGAACTTGGCAGAGAAACAAGAGCAATGGGCCTATGCGGCTGGCTTGACAACCATCATAGTGAAACGTGGCCTATGTGACTGGCATTGTTATGAAGCAGACTCAATGGCGCTCCCATAAGTAACACTTCCTTAGGTAATAAGGCTCTATAGATTATGCCAAATAGAATAAGTGGATGTGGTTCCTCTCTCGAGTTGAATGAAGGATATTAGGACTTATTTAAAGAATGGATGCGCACTTGGGTGTGTACGGGGGGCAATAAGAAATATAACCAAGATAATAAGTACATGCGGAAGAAATAATTAAGAAATTTCTATAAATCTCGATGATCTATACTGATAAAAAGTACATGAGTCTATTCATAAATTTTATTGGATGACTGTGTAGGTAACATATTATTAAAGCATATGCAAATACACATCATTAATAGATATGGAAACTCAAGATAAATATCTAATAAATCTCAGTAAATATTTGGTATGTTTGAAGGTTATGCATTTGCTTTTATGTTCAGATGCTTTCCCGGTGTATAACTTTTCCCACTTATTCTAATTGGTTTTTTTTTTAATGAACGTCTTTCAAGGCATTCGTTAGGTACCCATTTTTAAAAAGAACTGTAATTTGAAAATCGAAGCATTTTTTTTACGAGTATACTTAGCAAATACCTTAGAGCGCTTTAAATAAGACCCGTTCTAAGCATATTAATTTAGCGTAAGAGCAGCTTAGTAATTTTAGAGAGAAGGGTTTCCAATGAACGCATACATTTCTATCAACTAAAGACGAAAATGCATCTATTTAACACAGGTTGAGGACCACAATGAACTATTTAAAACTTCAGATTAAGACCCAAACAGTGCTCTAACTATAGCTTAAAAGAACTAAACGACATACACCATGTTTGGCGAATAGAAACTCCAACAGTTTGGCCAGGAATATATTCTCGTTTAGTTGCGGGTTGGTTGGAACGGCAGTGAAGGTTCAATCATCTACCGCAACTTCCAACCGCTGAGCTGGTCAAAACCCTAACCCCGCTGGAAAACAACTCTCGCTTTTTAGCTGCATTTGGCTTTGACTTCAGTCACTTTAGGAAGCAGACTACTGCTGTTAGTCAGCATGTATTCAAGTAATGGATCCTTATGAACGAGCGACGTGTCTTTCAACCTGAAAGAAGATACCGAAGCTCCTAGACCCCCATGTCAAGAATGTTCGGGGTTTTAATGCATATTAAGGATGGTTGGCCTAAAAGTTGACTGCATTTTGCAGGCGCGAGAGAGAGAGAGAGAGAGAGAGAGAGAGAGAGAGAGTTTAGGTAGGGGGGCATTTGGTGCTTTTTCGAGCTTAGCCGGTGCTTGGTCTGAAACAAACCTGACCACAAACATGCTCCTCAATGGTTCGCGGTGATTGAAGTTAATGGTTATTTATTGCTTTTGCAGTGATTCCCATGGCGCTCATCAAAGCCCTCTCTGCAATCTCACTGATTTCGCCACTGTGGTGCCAGGTAGACCGTATGTCCTCGTATTTAATTCTGAATCGTTGAATGAATTTGTTTGAATAGATAGGAAGTTTCCATTGGCATCGGGTTACCGTGTCTGTCATTTGCTGTAAAATAAAGCATCGGTCAAGATCAACATAAACAGTAAGAATGCGTGCATGTTTGAAAATTGGGAAAGAACCACTTTTTGAAAATAAAAGAAGATCTTTGTTGCGAGTACTCTCCAGACATTAAATTAATCAAAAGAATTAATCAAGAAATATTTGATATTTTGAAATATTGATTTTGCATATCACGAATATAGTAAGCACATTAGAAATCAATAGTTTACATCAAAATGGATGGTTTACATTGACAATTGGAGTTAATATATTTATTTGGGAATGCCTAAATTTTTTTCATGACTAGCAAGAATGAACAGTATTATATTTATTAAGCAATGTCGTCAAAAACTTTTTTACTAATAGTGCAGAATTTCACTATTTGGTAGTTTCATTTTATGAATGGATCCTAATAATAATTTCGATGTACAATTGAAACTTGCCATATTATTTTATAAATAAGTGCGCGAACATTTGTTATAAGATAGGGTGAGTAAAAAATGGATAATCCATGTTATAAAGGGAAAAAAGAAGTGAGACTTAATCTACACAGTTTAAACTTTTAAGGGGTTTAAACTGATGAATGGAGCGACAAATTTAATGTTATAAATATTCTAACGCCAGCATGTCGCTCCTCACTCACAAGCTAGTATATATATTAACCAAAACCGAAGCGTGAAATCGATCATCAAGGAGAGGCACTCGTCTGAAGTCTAAGTTTTGAATTACAAAACCTTGTGATATAATACCATACTACACGTTGTGTGCATGTTGAGTCATCATTATGCTTACTTTAACGTGAAGTTTGTAACCTGAGTTTTAATCGTAATTATTTGTTTGATTCTATTGTTCAAAAAAAATAAAATTGGGAGGCCTTGAGGACAATATTTAAGCTCTTAGATGGAGCTATAGAGTCAATATTTAACGACAAAATTCTTAGGAAAGGATCGTTAGTATAGATTAGGTCCAAAAGGCCCAAAAGTTTAAAATTGAGGCCTAACGAGTAAAAAGCCCACTAGACAAATTGTGCTCAGAAGCTTTTATTTATTTATTATTGTTTTGGGCCCAAGTTGTCAAAGCTATATGTACATCCGATTTATGATTATGATCTACTTCCCATTTGCATCGAGATTGCATTTTGGTTCCATGCTCATTTTTAATTTTTGGATGACTTTTATATATTCAGTGTCTCCTTTTCTTCCGGAATATAAACTTGTGGATTTATAAATAATAATTTAAAAACTATTTACTTCCATGCTTTTTCAATGTCATATATTATTCGGGACTTTCTTTCTCGTTCACTTTATTAACGAGTTTACTTTATTAGCTTAACATCAAGAATTTAAAAAGGTGTTGAAGTCATGCGGATGAGTTTGGACTGAATTAAGTGTAAAGTTAGATTTTGCCTTCCACACCCTCCCCTCCCATGGCGTGCGAAACATACCAAAATCCAGTCCGTCATTCCTTCTTATCAAATTTTTATTTTCCCCTTCTTTACCTTTAAATCTCTGATTATTTTATGTCTCCGTCCTTAATTAAACTATCTGTTGTAATATTTCATTTCCTGACAGTTTCTTATTTCATATTGTTAGCCGTTTCCACATTAACTCTCCTAACCGCTGCTCGATATTCTTTTCAGCTTCCGGGTGGCTTATTTCTCTTGTAAATCTTGACTTATTTTTTCATCCTTCTACATCTTAGAAATACATTCTCCCTCTCTTCATTTTGTTCTTGTTGTACTTAAATAGTGCATTGTGCATACTAATTGAAAGGAATAACGGCGTTCTACCTTTTGTACTCTATAAACATGGGGACAAAATTATCCTCACGAATAGTAGACCCATCAAATGGGTGGGTCGGGTCGGGTTTGGGTCGGGTTGAAAATGGTCCGACCCATATTGACCCGTTTAAACCGTTTTGACCCAAATTTATGTAATGTAAATCTAATGACCCATACCCGATTCGACCCACACCCGATCCATACCCGACCCGACCCGTATTGCTAAAAGCCATTATTATTGTAGAAAAATCCAAATTCACTCGAAGTTCTATATTAAATGATTCACCCAACTCATATTTGACATATATTTAACTTTTACTTAACTCATATTTGACCAATATTTAATTTTCACTTGATCTATATTTGACCCATATTCAACTTTCACTTGACCCATATTTAACTCATATTTAACTTTCATTTGACTCATATTTTATCCATTTAACTAAAAGTGAGTCATAATATGGGTTTATGATCCATTTTGACACCTCTAACAAATAGTGCTTACACGACGGAGATATTTGTCATTTTTGGATTTTTGGTGATTTTCGAAATTTTCACTATATGTCCCGCCTTTGCTTGAGATTTACTTCAAGAAAGGTAAAAGAAAAAAGAAAAAAAAGTGGGGGATCGACGATATCCTCCTTAGTTTTTAGCACCGCCCGACAACTCATCTCGATCGCTCCAAAAATAAGGGGAGGTGGCACATGTCATTGAACGAGTCCGACCATGCCAGCTCTTGTCTGCCCTTTTCGCATGCTTTGAGTTGGACCAATCCAGCTTCAAGACAACTCAAAGACCCGCAAAGAGACATCTACTCGAGAGGAATTTTTCTGTCTTCTGCCAAAAGAGTCTTGAGTAAGAATCCAATGCACCCAACATTTATCGTTAAATCTGATGGATTTTGCGCAGCATCCATTTGCTCCCTTCCGCTATCGGCGGAGAAAATGCATTTCCAGTTTACTTTCGTTTTTCTGATTTTCACTAGATTATAAAATTTGAGACTCCCGGAATTTTCACAATATTGAAATTCGTCACTTAGATATACATATGCATTTTCTCTAACTTTTGGTAATTTTATGACGAAAAAATTGGAAGTCTACTTTTGACTTATGCATAAGTATGGGGGTAGGTTTGGTGGAGAATTTCCCAAACAATGTCCAAGTCAAACACTTTATTTTAAATCCTTTTACTTTACCAACCCCCCCCACATCACTTTGTTTCGTTCTCCAAATTAAAGCTATAGTCTTCTTGCTCCTTGAAGACTTCAACCTAATTTGTACCAAAGCCATAAAAAGGCTAAATAGTGGTACAAAATTTGCCAGATTAAAAAGGTGAGCTACAAGGAAGAATAGGGGTTTAATGCCATAAAACATCTAATATACAATATTGAATTTTGCACATTAAGTCTATCCACGAAAAACACTATTTGATTTATTTAATCAGTTCATAGTATGATTAAAGAATTTTTTTTTGAATAAAAATCCAAGAGTTTCACCAAGAAAAAGTAAAGTATGGAGGGAAATCTCCATAATAAGTAGTAAAAGTGACATTACGAAAAAGAAAATGTCTTTTTTATGACATTAATATAGTTTTAAATTTTTCATCTTTTCAATAAGACCTGATATAATAAGTACTAAACTTACCTCTATGAGAATATGAAAAAACATATCTATATATTCATGCAAATTGATATGTCATGTCTGGCATTTAATGTGTCATATATACCAAAAATATATTGATGTATCTCAAGAATATTATAGAGATAAAAATTGACTTTATCACTTGCTACACATTGCACCGTAGAGTGTAAAATTACTTTGACTCCTTAAAAAACAAGAAGATACTGTCTATACCCAAATAAAAATCAATAATTTTATAAGGAAGCCATTGAAGGGTTTCCAACGAATTGCGATGTGACTTTAAATGGATCGAATTGTAATATAGTAAATAAGTCCATGGTATTTGATTATCTACTAATGGTCAATATTATTTTCAATAACTTTTGAAAAACAAAACCCATGTTAAGCTCGAGTAATTATACTTATTTTTCCATAAAAGTTACACATGCTCCGGTTAATTACTTTGAAAGAACCGAATGAGGAGCAGCACGAACAATGGGGGAAATGGTTCTTAGCCTCTGGTAATCTGCGCCAGAAGAAACCTTTGACCAACCGTACAAATCAGCAGGGCCAGACGGCTGAAATATCATTTGAAAAACCCCAAAAAACTTCAACCCCAAGCTGGCACGAAGACGAGCAAAAGGTGCTAGTGCTAGCTGGAGAATGCTTCCCCACGCGGCGAGCATCAATTCTAAAGCCACCTATCCATAAATGCCTCCTTAGATCGAATGAAAAGACCATCCTTTTATTATTTTTAAACTAAGGAAACTCCTGGCGCCAGGCAGCACCTGAATTGCAAGACAAGCAAGGATCCTAACCTTTCATTCTAGCAGACAAAGAAATGCTTTTAGCTTGTGATTTTCAATATTGAAAACAGTCGATGACCCAAAACTCAACCACCTTTATGAAAAAGAAAAAGAAAAAAAGAAACCCTTACCAATCCACCAAACTCAATGTAGCTTTCAACGTGGAAAACCAAGACCAAATGAGCTGCGAACAAAGACGCGTGCAAAGTCTCGATCGCAGGTTTTGGCGACTCTTTTAGATCACCAACTACCAACTCCTCAAAATGTCTCCTCATTCCATTTTCATCTAGCATGTTCCCAATTTTTTTCAACCATGGGGCTCAACCACATTTGGACACCCTTGAAACATCTATAACTTGATCCGGAATGTATGACCTCAAGGGGCCATCGACATAGTTGATTGGAACGATCGAGCATCATAAGTAACTCAAGATATTCATAGTGAGGTCCATGGAAAAAGTGATGGTACTTGTCTGAAGATAATTTCGAAAGAAGAAACTTCTCACGGTGTCTTCTCTCCAGATCAATTGGGAAATTTTTTTTATTTGAGTTTTATTTTAGAAGCCACAAGAAAAGTTTCACCAGCATAATTAAGAATATCTTTTCAATGTTGATATATATTTAAATGACCAAACTCAATTCATACTTAATTGAATATATCTGTCTCAAAACTATTTTCTAGAAACATGTCAGTTAAGTTACTATTATCCAATACCTAAATACCAGCTTCATCCTAATTGTACGCCTTGCCCTTGATAACATAGGTATGGATAGATGGATAAATGCATAGATATCTTCAAATTTTTTCACGAAAGGATCTAGTCGAAGAATCTTGCGGGATCCCTGCAGCCACCCGTGATCTGCTTAGGTCTGCTGGATCACGTAAATTGTGGAAGGTCCGACCTATAAAATGGGTAGAGAATAGATTTTTTGACCAATTGAGGTAGGTGAAGAATGGAATTTGAAGATCCTAAACACAAAAATAAGAAAAGGGAAGTAGTTAATGCAAAGCTAAGACCAAGCCCTCTGCATAAAAAAAATGAATCTACACGGCATAACAGTCCACGTTCACCAGGAAACACGCGAACGCCTCGGCATAAAAAGAGGTTGAGGCAGAGCATGACTCTGTCGCCGAACCAGAACCAGAAACAGAACTGCAACAATCTTCCTCCCGACTTTTCCTTAGCAACATCGAGAGAGAGAGGAAGAAGAAGAGAGAGATGGGAGTAGGAGAGAGGAAGGGGTCGGTGTTGGAGGATCTAATACAGAGAGCGGGCGGGTGTGCCGTGGTCGACGGCGGGTTTGCCACACAGCTTGAGAAGCACGGGGCCACGATCAACGACCCTCTCTGGAGCGCCCTTTGCCTGATCAAAGACCCTCATCTCATCAAGCGAGTGAGTCCGAGTCCCGGTTGCTCTCTCTCTCCCTCTCTCGATGCATGATGTGACTCGTATCGCTTTTGTGCGCATCGGTGGGATCGGTTGATTGGAATGTTTGACACTGGTGGTGTAAGAAAATGTTTTCTTTCCGTCCCGGAAGAGTAGTGATACAGAATTTCTGGTGTAATGCAGGTCCACATGGAGTACTTGGAGGCTGGTGCTGATGTCCTGATCACATCTTCCTACCAGGTACATATGATCTTCTCTTCAATTCCTAGAAGGGGTTGATCCTTCTTAAGTTGTTTTATTATTCAATTTTTGTTTGGCTTGGAGGATCGAAAGAAAAAGATCAAACACTGTTCCATTTCATTTGAGTGGCAGAGTCTGTTTTCTAGAGACAAAGCAATGTTCTTCCTTTTCCTTTGATCATTCCCCTGCATTGAGTCTGTTCAAAGTTTGCATTTTTGCTTGTAATTCCAATGATAAATGCAAGTCCCGCGTTTTATGGTGGAAATCAGAAACAACCGGTGCATTCTTAGCCAGCAGAGCATGAGTTTCTTGATTTGCACCCAGAGGATCCCATTAAGGAGACTGTGCAGCTTATCTAAAAGAGGGTTAAGTGCGACGTTCTTGTTGTAGATATTTGCTTCTCTCTTCGTTTAGGTTCATCTCGTAAGTGCAAACGCAGAACACCAGAGTAGATTTGGGCCATTTGGCATAGAGTTTTGTCTTTCCTTCTATTGAAAAACACAGATTAGTTTTTTGCATATTCTCTAGCACAAAATAAATGTGCATATTCCAGTTTTCGTCCAGATTTCAGAGTCTCTGCAAATCTCCAGTTCTAGCCATTTCATTTTCTTGCCACTTAAAAATGCAAATTCTAACATCCAGATGCGAACAACTCTGTTAGTATTACTATCACTATTATTAATTTTGGGTCAGCTGTTTAATTTTGCAGAAATGAAATATTTGTCTGTTTAAATTAACTGAGAATAATCCTGTGAGTATGGAACTTTTGCTTGTCTCTGGGAGCCGATTTATGAACGGATCTGTTTATTTATCGTACACTCAAGGATTGCTGCTTCATATTAGGCTTGGACTAATTGGTCCGTGAGACATTACTGTAGGTATAAAAATCATAGAAACTGTTCCACTAGCAATACTATGCTAATAGCCATTTTTTGTTCTGTGGTTGTGTTCTGGTAAATTTTGCAATACTAGGAAGACATTTGATCAATATTTTGTTTACTTAAAGCTCATAACTTGCATAATGTTTCGCTATCCTCTTACTGGAAAGTGGAGATGACAAAGTTAATAATTCCATCACCACTTTGGCTAATGCTTTGCTATTCGTGCCAGGCCACTCTTCCAGGGTTTCTGTCCAAGGGACTGTCCATGGAAGAAGCAGAGTCGTTACTAGAAAAGAGTGTCAAGTTGGCCATTGAAGCCCGCGACAAGTTCTGGGATTCCTTGAAGGAGGTTCCTGGACATAGCTACAATCAGGCCTTGGTGGCTGCATCGATTGGTAGCTATGGAGCTTATCTTGCTGATGGCTCAGAGTATAGGTGAGGTCAACCATTCTGATGAGAATAACACACCACGCACGAAGCTGGTTGAGAGTAGTCTGGATAATTTGCTTGTCTCAGTAGTCATATTCACTTGTATCTGTACTCAATATCTGTATTTCTGTTCCCAGCGGTTGTTATGGACCAGATACAAGTTTGGAAAAACTCAAGGACTTTCACCGGCGTAGATTGCAAGTCCTTGTTAATGCTGGTGCAGATTTGCTGGCCTTTGAGACCATTCCTAACAAATTGGAAGCTCAGGTATGTTCTTTTCTTATCAGAATAGTCTGTATTTTCTCAAATCTAAAATTCAAATTAAATACATTATACATTAGTCTTATATATGAAGATGCTGAGCATCAGCAGCGTGTGATTGGCCAACATTACACTGTATCCTAATTGAAATGGGATTGTGAGAATGTTATTGTGATGCTACCTGGTCTTTTGAAATCAGTACCTTCTCTAACATTTTGTTAAAAACGATATTATTCTGGCATTTGGAGGAGTTGACTCAAGTTTTAGTGTCTGAAATATTATGCATCTATGAGTAGCATAGGGGATGATTGACTTAACCAAATAAAGAAAAGTGTGGTCTTGGCATGAGCTTTCTCGGAGTTATTTTTTGAAAGGAGGAAGCTTTATTTTCAAGCATCTTAGCATCTTAGTTCCATGACAAGGTGAAAACTTCTATCAGTGGTTTTGCATTGTCTCGTTTAGCAAAAGACATTCTGTATTGTCTCAAATATGGTAATCTGGTGATGATCGTCTAAGATGTTTGTGATCTTTGGTACCCATTACCAAATCATCATCTTGGGCCAATATTCATGACCATAAGTGGCAAACTTTGCTTTGCAGGTAGCCACATTTGAAGGACTACCAGTCATGGGAGACTAGTGCTTCAACCAATTATCTGTATAATAATTATTAGGAGCTTCTGTCTTATGTTTATGAGGACAGAACCTGGAAAATAATGTATACTTATCATATAAAAGCTGATTTTCACTTACCATAAGATGTACATGGCTTTTGCTCTGCATCTCTCTTTGTCCTTAACGAATGTTGGGTTTCGGAATCATTGTATAGGCTTGTGCTGAGTTGCTCGAAGAGGAGAATATCAAAATTCCATCCTGGATTTGCTTCAGCTCGGTGGATGGTGAAAATGCATCATCTGGAGAGAGTTTTGAGGATTGTCTGGATATATTGAACAAGAGCAATAAAATCGATGCAATCGGGATAAACTGTGCACCGCCCCATTTCATTGAAAGCCTAATAGGCAAATTTAAAAGGGTAAATCAATCTACCTGTCTATTGAAGAATTGATGAAGCCATTATTTCAATTATTCTCAACTTGGCCTTACGTAGTTCTATGTCACCGATGTGCTAATTTCCTCTAATTCAGTTGACAAGCAAGGCAATAGTTGTGTATCCCAACAGTGGCGAGGTATGGGATGGCAGAGCTAAGAGATGGCTGGTAAATGCATTCTCTATCTCTCTCCCTCTATATTGAACATATTCAATTTCTCCCCTTTTAGTTTGTTCCTAATTTTGATTCAAACACCTTTTTAATCCGCCACAGCCATCCAAGTGCTTTGGCGATGACAAATTCGAGCTGTTTGCTGCAAGATGGCGCGATGCAGGAGCCCAGCTCATCGGTGGTTGTTGCCGAACAACGCCTTCAACAGTTCAGGCTATTTCAAATGCATTGAGAGGATTAAGGGAAGCTAATCTAGACTCTTACCCACTTTAAAGAAGGCACCTCTGACCCCCTAAGTTTTGGCTGCCATCTAGATTGGCAGCTCGGAAAATATATATTCAGCTCATAGATATAGCAAGTAAAATTTATTCTTTTCCATCTTCGTTCTTAGTATTCCATGCCGAGACTTCAGATGCAAGTCCTACAGCACAGTCCTCAATGTCTACCAGAGGGATTAGTCTCCGGCTGATGTTACTGATGTGAGCTTAAAAAAGCCTCTGCGCATGTGCTTGCGAACTCGATGTCTATAAGCTCTTAGCTTTGGTAGGTCGCAAGCGAGGCCCTTTCGGTAACTGAGGTTAAATCGCCCAGCTAGGACGGAGCATCACAGGTCGTGAAACGTGAAAGTGACGCAGCACAAATGGCTGTCCACTTCTGTCGTAATACGAACCAGCAAGTACCAATCAATCAAACCAGATAAAGACCCAAACAGCATCATTCTCAGGACGGTTGATGCTCCTGAAATGTACAGACGAGAGGCAGTAACATAACATGAGCAAGGCCCGCAAAAAGAAATGGGTAAACCACATGCGATGTCAACAGCTGGTTAAATACCCATTTCGACAAACCTGATGACTTTTGACATCTACTTTCGCGAGACGAGGAGTCCTGAGCAAGTTTTAAATTCTACAGTTGAGGCGATCTGGATCTGTTTCGTGGCAAAACAAAAGGATTTGTTCTTAATTGCAAAAATATGGTCCCGCATCTTTTGGAAGAAGATCCAAGGTTAAGTTGTCGGCAGCAAATTACAGTAATAGCCTAGGCCTTTCCGAGTAACGGGTCATTTTCTTACGGGAATATTGACTCCAATAAATTGGGAGGATCTTAATCTAGTGTGGACACGTACCACAGATAACACCTTCCTAGGGTCCGGATCTTAACTAGGTGAATCTAAGCAAACAATACCTTTCTAGGACCTAAATTGCCTATAACTCCAATTTGATTAAAAAAAAACGTGAATTTTCTAATCATCAAACAAGCATAGACAAGAGTTTTCAAGTTCAACCGTCGAGCCTACCCTTTTGGACAAGTTGATTACAAGTAGAGGTGTCAAAATAGGTTATAAACCCATATTGTAACTCACTTTTAATTAAATAGATCGAGTGAAAGTTAAACATATATCATAAATGGGTTTTAAAAAATAAAGTAAAAATAAAAATGAGTTTTAATTTTAATCAAATATGGGTTAAGTGAGTTATTAAGTAGATCCATCCTCTCTTTCCTTCCATCCCCTCCTCCTCTCTGCGTTCTTGACCTCCATGGCCGATTTCGCCATCATGTCACCATCACCGGTTGGAGCTCGGCCTAGATTTGGACAAACGAGCCACGAGCTCACCAACCTTGGCTGAGCTCTAGCTCACTTAGATCTAGGCAAGCAAGCCGTGACAGAGCTCGGGCTAGCGAGCCCTAAACTCGCCGGGTGGAGCTCGGCCTAGATCTTGGCAAGTGAGTCGCAAGGACGTCGGCCTTGGCCGAGCTGCGGCTCGTCCGAATCCAGGTAAGCGTGGCCTCAAACTCACCGACCGCAACAGAGCTTAGGTTGGCGAGCTCATGGCTCACCAAATCCAGGCAAGCTCGAGCTTGACCACTACTGATGACCTCAGGCTCACCTAGATGGCCGAGCCTCAAGTTCATCGACCCTAGTCGAGTTCGGGCTCGTCGGCGCTGTGTCTTGGCCGATCGGTTGTCGTCGGCAGGACCAGCAAAGGAAAAAGGGAAGAAGAAGAAAGAAGAAAGAAAAGAGAAAAAGAAAAGAAAAATAAAAATAATAATAATAAATTCAATTTTTGTAAAATAATTAAAAAATCGAATTTTTTTAAAAAATAATTTTCAAAAAATATTTCAATTTAGAGGTATTCACATTTGTTATTTTATTTACTAATTTTTTTATTATTTAATTTACATTATAAAAAAATAAAAAAAAAAAATTATATGTGAAAAGTTTAAAGTGGATTAAATGAGTGTAAGTACATTTTCTTAAATTAAGTTAAATATTAATATGAGTTGGTAATATGAGTCGGGTCGAAAGTATAGGTCGGGTATAGATCATCAAATTTACATTGCATGAAAATGGATCAAAATAGATTAAATGGATCAATGTGAATCAGACCATGTTCATCTTGACTCAATCCACCCATTTGACACCCTTAATTACAAGGCACTCATAACCAGGCATAGAAATGACTAACTTAACAATTGAGCTCAGAAAAGTCATAAATACGATCTAAACTCTAAACCACACCAATAATTCATTCCGCAACCTCAAGATATCATTCAAATATCTAGTAAAAATATCGTCCAAAAACTCTCCCTCGGATTGAAACTTTGACAGATAGGTAGACAGCCACATGCAGTCTCTTTCAGGGCAGAGAATATGTAGAGAGAAACTCCAATTACTCCCATTATTGCGGATAGTTATTATTGACTTTGTACACATACTCCAAGATTCTCCGTTTTGATGAGCTCTCCACATCATCTTTATCCTAAAGCTTTTTCCAGACCTTTATCTTCTCAGACATGTAAAACCACAGCCAAGCGACTGTTCCGCCTGTCCAGCTCGAGCTGGTCAAGCTCTTTTGCCTGTTGCTCTTCGTCATACCATGCCAGGAGCCAAGAGGTCTCTTTCTGTACTGTTCTTTGAGAAGAATTGGGGGAAAGTTATTGCCGTCTCAAGAGCGTTTCAATCGACCGACGGACAGCGAAGGAAGCGACGACTTGTCAGTAGGTGGACAAAAGGACCATCTTCTTCTATCTAGAAAGTCTATTTGGTCTTTGGACAAGTTGCACAAAATGATTCCATGTTCGGATTTATAGTTTTCCTCATTTAGTCTCCATTTATTTCGTGAACAATGATTGATTTGAAAAATAATTTTTTAAAAATCGACTACATTATGTTCCAAACTTCATGTTTCTCAATTAATCTCATTCTGGACATGTTCTCGTGGAAAGCAATCCACGTTTTACGGCCGCCCCCGAAGCAATCTCGATTTCTTGGTATTTTAAGATTCATTCCAATCCCTGCGAGTCGACCACGCTCTAAGAACACGCAGTGGACATGCCACATCAGCCCACGCAGACGGGTGTTAAACTCGTGGCCCTTTCACCAGATGATGATGCCGATATATATATATCAACTTTTTAGTTATTAGCGATAAGTATTAGACTCAGTCAATAAGAGTGAAGTTGATCAATTAACAGAAAAATCAACAATTTGAAGGGAATTGACAAGTCACTAAGAAAGCCATCAACGACCCTAGTTATCGACCAAAGCCTTTATGAAGACTTGAGAAGTTTATCAATTAAGTCAATGACAACGGGCAATCGATACGAAGATGTATCTGCAAGGTAGTTATGTTTTCTTGCCACTAATTTAGAGAGTTTTAGCTTCTTGTAACTGCCATTATGAAGTTTTTTGTTCTTTGAATTTCAAAATTGTAATCGCTGCCGCATCATACTCTCTGTAATCCCCTCTCATACAATCCTCACATATTTATCCTGTACTTTTTTGCAATTTAAATGTCTTTCAATTCCCATACTTTAGTCGTAATTTTAGATATCACATCATTGATTGAATTTTGGCATATATCTTAGTTGTTTTTTTTTAGATCTTCATCATCAATTAAATTCCAACATTGTATTTTTATCATCGCACTTTGTTGTCGATGAAATTCTGACAAAGTGTATGTCATCGGACTTTATTGTTGATTAAATATTATTGAAGCATTTATGTTCCTTGGGTTTCATTTATATAACTCATGTCCACAATCGTTATGGAACTTGTCTCCTTTTAACAATAATCGAAGAAAGAATTTCAGGGAAAGATACTTTGTTGACAATTCAATTTCGGTGAAATATCTTCTTAGCAAACCTAGTGGGACAACTTATGCTCAATTTGAGGAAATTAAGTACCAAGAACAAAGAATCATCCAAATGGTAGTGACAAGGCTGCGCACTCTGGATCTTTAACTATTAATTGAACGGAAGGGGGCAAATCTTTCTCGATGTCTCAATGAAGATTAGTTGAGAGAAGTTGCATCAAATCCTCATGTGTTAACTATTATGAAGAGATTGTTTAAAGAGCAGCGGAACAATATAGCCAAAAATATTGTGAGTCGCATATCAAACGTTGATCAAGCTTATCATCATCAATGCCATGAATGATGTTTTCTCGAGACTAGGATCGTCCAATCAACCACCACTATCTAATTAGTAGTAACATGGTATGTTCCTAGTCTCTCTTCATTTGTTGATACCAATTATGTTGTTTGGAGTAGCCAACCCCTATAAGAATTATGCAAAGACCTGACTCTTTTAACAAGGTCATAATGATGAGAATAATCTGGCCAATCTTGATCAAGATAACCATATTGGTGACGATAATTTGGCAAAATGTTGAAGATATAAGGCCAATTCCAACCAATGTGAATATTCCTATCAGGCCTTACATGTCAATTAACTTCAAAAATTTGGAAAGACTAACATTAATGCATCGAGTGCAAAATGGCTAGAAGTTCAATAGCGATTGGGATTAGACAAAGGTGTTATCATACTTATTTGTAGAAATTTGCATCTTGAATAGATGGATAACCAACTAGCCGTTTTGAAGAGGTTTTGAAGTCCTTGAATCTGTCATTTTTACTGATGAAGATGAATAATCGACTATTGAACACGTTGATTGATTTATAGCCTAGTGCAAATAGGTAAGGATAAATGGGTTTTTAAGATTTAGGTTATTTCTTTATCATTGTCAAAAACTGTTTTTACCTGATACACGAATTTACCACCTAATTTGATGTGTAATTGAGCAGAGATAGAGAGACAATCCCATTCTTGATTTTATAGAACAATACATGAGATATCAATTGCTGATTTGGTTGCACTCTATCAATATAATAATGAATTAGTCCATCAATTTGTTACTCAATTTAAAAAGACTAGAGATAGATGCTTCACTTGACTCTTAGAGAAAGAATTTGTAAATTTGGTTTTCAATAGATTAAAATTTAATGTTAGAGAAAAATACAAAAGTAGAGTGTTTTGCCAATTTATTGTCCTTGGCTACTATGGTGTCTAGGTACGAGAGGACTGATATAAGGGGCCACGTGAAGACTTACACAAAACGTGAATTTCATGGAAAAATGTACTAAATGATGAACTGACCATGATAAAATTCGACAAGGAAATATCAAATTTACCAATGACAATGGGGTACGGTGACTCCTAATTGTCTAATTTAAAATTATCAAATGATCGATAAATCATTTGATTCTTTTAAAAGGAACATACGTTTACATCAAAAAATAAAATCAAGCTTAGTCGATAAGAGCAAATTTTAATCAGTAATGAACAGAACAATCAAGAATTTGCTAAGGAAATCATCAATAACCTCATTTATCCATGAAAAACTTTATCAAAACTTGAGAAGTTGATCGACAAAGTCGTTGACAATGCACAATCAACACAAAGATTTAACTGCTAGAAAATTATGTTTCATTGCCACTAATTTGGTGAGATTTAACCTCTTGTGGACACTTTTATTCTAGATAATAGGAGCTGATAGATAATACAACTTTTCATAACCACCATTAGGGAGTTATTTGTTATTTAAATTCCAAAATTATAATCAATGTGTGCTATGTCGATTGTGGGCTATAAATACCCACATCGTACTCTTTGTAAGCCCCTCTCAATAAATCACATAATGTTCTTGCAAATTTATCTTTATCTTTATTTTTAGCAATTTAAATACCTTTCAATTCCTTGTACATTAATCGTAGTTTTAAATATCCTGTTGTCAATTGAATTTTGGTATGTATCTTAATTGTAGTTTTCAAATTTCCATCGTTGATTAAATTTTGACAAAGCTCTGAATATCATTAAGTTTTATCATTGATTAAACTCCATTGAAGCGTATATTGTTCCTTGTGTTCAGTTGATACAATTACTAGTCGAAATTTCCATAGAATCCGTGTCTTCTTAATAAATAAATAAAAATCAACGAAAAACACTCTATCAACGTATATCTCTTTAATAATTTTAAGGGATAAGGGCATTGAAAATTTTGAAACTTGTCATCAAAGTACAATAAGATTTAAAACTTTTAAAAAATGTAATTACGTCATAAAACTTATCATGAAAATACAATCGAATCCTTATATTAATTATACTTTCGTGATAAGTTTTAGGATTCGATTGTATTTTCAAAAAAATTTAGGATTCAATTGCACATTTTGAAAGTTTTAAAAACTTAATAACATCATCATAATAAATTTTAAAGCTCTCAATGTATTTATCCCAAATTTTTTATCCCGCTGTTTTGACCAGAAGCCATGGAAATTCACATTCACCTAACTATGCTATGGAGTACTATTTTGAAAAGGTCTAGATGTCCATGGAAGAGAGAGAATCGTGGGTGAAGGTGGTGGTTGTTCGGCAGGGGGACCGCTTAGAACAGAACAGGACTCCATCTCTGGTACCGGGACATAGGCGCGGGTCCCACCCCTCCCCCAAACGCAAACAACGATCCGTCCCCTTCTAAAATTATCTCAGACGTGATGGAAGAGGATCACGAATTGACTCTTTCCCCCCCACCTTGACGATCTCATCCCCATCCCCTCCTCGTGGGCCCCCCTGGAAATCCCCCGCATTTGACCGTCGTCCAATCACGGCGCTCCGCTCCGGATGACCCTCGCGGGAGCAGCCAATGGGGTTCCAGATAAGGCATGGACGTGGGCCCTGAAAAGTGCACCTCTTTTTCTCCGACTTTCCTCGCCAAAAAGTGCACCCCCGGTATCAGGACGCGTCCTCTCCTCTTGTCAGAAAAGCGCAACTCCTGCGGGTCCCGAAACAAAAAAAATTTCTTATAATCGCTCCGCCGGGCTCCTCCTTCCGCGGCCTGACTAGATCCTTTCGCCGTTAATATCTAGGAAAATCCTGCCAGAGCGCCGGCGGCCTCGGTTGATGATCGCATGAGTCCGTCCGTGATGATTCCCCACAAGAACGCCGCGAATGCTTTCAGCGGCAAGACCGCGCGGGCCTGCGACAACTGCATCCAGAGGCGGGCTCGATGGTACTGCGCGGCCGACGACGCGTTCCTCTGCCAGTCCTGCGACCGCTCCGTCCACTCGGCCAACCCTCTGGCCCGCCGCCACGAGCGGGTCCGCCTGAAGACGGCGGCCACCCCGCAGAAGCACCTCAGCGAGTTCCCGTCGCGCAGGAAGCCGTCGTCGTGGCACCGCGGCTTCACCAAGAAGCCGCGGACGCCCCGCGGCGCCAAGTCCGCGCTCCGCCGGGCGCACAAGCCGGAGAGCGCTGCCCGGAACCCTTTCCCCGTCGTTCCCGAAGTCGGTGGGGATGATACGTCGAACGAGGAGAGCGAGGAGCATCTTCTCTATAGGGTTCCAGCTTATGATCCTTTCGTCGCGGAAATGTGCACGCCGAAAGGAGCTGAGGCGACTGCGTTTTGCGCCGAACCAGAAACTGCCATGGCCTTCAGCGGATCAGGCAACGGCGACAACCGAAGCAAAGGGTTGACCATCGAAGAGGAGAATTTGCAAGGGTTTCTCCCGTCGGATGCGGACCTCGCGGAATTTGCAGCCGACGTCGAGAGCCTTCTCGGTCGAGAGCTAGATACCGAGTCCTTCGGGATAGAAGGACTGGGTTTTGTAGATTGTAAAGAGCGAGACGATAACTCGATGGACTGTTCCTTAGGTAGCGGAGGAGTGATTAAACTCGAGGAGAAAGAGGGTGTCGAGGAGGTCGTGGTGGAAGTGGGCCACGGCGACATGGAGATGGACGTGAGCAAAGAGACATTTGAGCTGAATTTCGACTACGATTCTCCGACGACATGCGGTGATGAAGAAGAAGAAGCGAAGGTGATCATCCAACTGGAACAGGAAAAGAACATGGTGAATTGCGGCGGAGATGAAGGGACTAACATCAACAGCGAAGAGAGGAAGAAGAAGAAGAGGGAGATTTTCTTGAGGCTCGATTACGAAGGAGTGATATCGGCATGGGCTGGCCAGGGTTCGCCGTGGACCACCGGAGACCGGCCCGACTTCAGTCCCGACAACTGCTGGACCGACTTCATGGTACAAACCTTACCTAAATACTGTTAAAATACTGTTAGTAGTAAATATAACAGATGACACCATACATGCAAACTTGAGAAAGTGGAGAGGGGCAGTAAGCGCCCAGAAAAGACAAGTCAACTAAAAGCTTTTTCTGCTGAATAATTCAAATAGTGCACAGTACACAAACAAAAGCACAGAGTCAGACAAAATACGTGTTCTCCCTTCCTGATGTTTTGGTGCACTTCATACGAAACTTTGCATCACATTAACTTGCACATAGTATACATATCATCTGCCTTTATAGGACCTTATTTATTGAACTATGTTACATTTAGTGATGCAAGTATTTATGAGAGCGCCCATCTCGAAATCTGTCAGTTGTTTCATACAGAATTCATGACTTAGGTACCTGGGAACAACCTCTAGATTTGGTCATATAATTAAACTGATTTCCTTCATTCTTCCCCTCTTCCATATTGACGTGTTTCGGAATTCCTCTCAATGTTCAGGGCATGTCTGGATTGGAATTTCAAAACCTCTACGGCGAAGCCGGAGCATGCGGGGGGCACATGGGCATGGGGGATGCGGGGCGGGAGGCGAAGGTGTCGAGGTACAGGGAGAAGCGGAGGACGAGGCTGTTCTCCAAGAAGATCCGGTACGAGGTCCGCAAGCTGAACGCGGAGAAGAGGCCTCGAATGAAAGGGAGGTTCGTGAAGAGGTCTTCATCAGGGTCATCGTCGGCGCCTGCTTTTCCTCTGCTCAATAAATGAAACTCTCCCCATCGGTCACCAATGAAGCTATACCTGGTCATGGAATAGCTAATGACCTAACAGCAAAGTGACGCCACTGTTAAAAGCTACCTCCTGGGTCCAGCCAAGTTTGCTTATCTATATCCACGCCCACTTCGTGGAGACCTGGGGGTCGCTAGAGTTGTGTGTTAATCCAATAAAAACCTGAAGCTAAGAAGCTCTCTCTTTTTGGTCTGGCCTCAGTTTTGTCTCTGCGAAGAAGTGGAGCTTCTGTTCTTTTTGGTCTATTTGTACATACAAACGAAAGAAAGGCTACAGGTCAAAATGCTTCCACTGTTTTAGGGTTGGAAGCATTGAATTACTGGATAATTATGGAGGGAAAGATGGCAAAAGATATGTAAAAAGGCTAATTTTCTTTTTCGATTAGAAGATGAATGTGCACACGACCCACAGATCAAAAACAATACAAATGATGAGTGAAAACGATAGAATGTTGCATGAATGCAATATATATACTAAACCGACTAGCCAATATCAAGGAATATTAAGTTTGCTGCCATATTATCCGACTGTGAATATTAAGCTGTTCTGTCTAAATAGGCAGTTTTAATTTGTTGATAGTAGACATGCGAAAAATTTCTCGTACAAGGTGATGACACAAAGGAGTATAATAACAAGATGATGAGATTTATAAAGTGGTCACACCGCATCTGCTATAAACTAAGCATACTTTCAGGTATATTGACACCATTTGATTTAGTTCAGTAGTATCCCAGAAAGAACCTTGGAAACATTCTCAAGAAGGTTCGAACGTGTAATCTAAGAAAATAGCCAAAAGAACAGAGTTTTAAGCCGAGTCCTGAGGTTTAGTACGCACCGAGAGCACTATACTATGCTCGACACCGCTGCCCGACACTCTGTGGCCGGCCGACTGTGGCCAAGCAAGTCCATCCTTGAACAGTCTGCAAGAAGTTCCTTGAACAGCCTGCAAGAAGTCGACTCGGGCCTTTTTGTTGGACTCTGTTTGGCCAAAACTGAAAATATATTCAACACTGACCGGTCAAATCACTAGTTGAACTGGTGTTTTAAGAGCTTGACGATGAAAGCTTAAATCGTCCGGCTGAAGTTCCAGGAAAAAGTAGTATATTTGGATACCGAAAGTAACTAACAATTGAAGGCGTTCAGCATTAAAAATATCCACACAAACTTTCTATAATCAACGACTGTCGGCATCTCTCACCAGTGTTCTCTAGTTTTGTGCTTCTCCGTCGATATCATGAGAGAAAACCCTAAAATGGTAGAATAACACCATCCCGGCTCAACGGACATGTCACACGACAAAGTGGATGATGCAAAACCTCGAGCACATTTCCCATGAAAGAATTCCATGGAAGGAGATGAAATTCCTCAACGATTGGGAGAGAGTAGTTTTCCCACAAGACAATATCTCAGTGGGGTCGACACCGACGATTGGCAGGGAGCGTATGGCGGTGGCCCATAAGTTTAAAGGAAAGCTTGGCCTTTCCTCTCTAATTGCTCGAGAATGACATGTGGGAATGGTCCCCTAAAAGCGTCGAGATCGCACTTTTGGATATTGGAAAAAATTGGGAAAATATCGGCTGCCCTCTTTACTTTTCACTCCCATTATCACTTTGCATCGATTGTTTTCCGCAATAACATTCTCCATCCTAAGACAAGATCACATGACGATCAATACCAGGTCACCTTCCCTTTGAGAACCCACCAAGCAAACCCCAACTCTGAAATTGCAACAAAACCTAGCTCCATGGGCAATTTTTTTTTTTTATTTTACCGAATACAGCATGGATTCCAGGAAAATATTAGGATGCGATTGACTTGAATTAGAAAATTTAGTCGATGCAATACTTAGCTCCAAGGCTCTCTACTATGTACAATTCCCATTACTTATTAAAAATGTCCTCAAATGGGTCGTCTTGTTTGGTGGAACCATAAGTTGGGTCTTGACCCACTAGATAGTAGGCTTTAACTCAAGACATGCTATCATCCTAGATCAGACACGTACCCTTTCTTCCCTCCATAATATCACCAAGGTACTCACTCTAATCAGTCCAGACTTGAAAATTTACAAGACATACTAGACAAAAATATGGAAGTACTTTGTGTCGAATTTACTGTGAATTATTGTTTTTTAGAGTTAGAAAAAAATGACAACAAAGTGTTTATAATAGCTCAACTCTAATTAGGGTTGTATGATATGTATTTATAGGAGTGACTAATTATAAAAATTGGTACTGATAAAAATATAATTACATAAATATCCTATAGTACAAATCGATTGCATATTAATATAAACACCGTGTAATCCATCTTGAGCCCGGGGGTCGAGGACAAGACACTCCACGACAAGGTGCAAGTAGTCAGGAGCCAGTTCGCAAATTAGCAGGCGCACGGTCAATCAAGTACATATCCCTCCCATTTATTAAATCTTTTTGAACAAAAAGTACCCGTCGCTTTTTGTAAATATTCATGATGATGTACTTAAAGGTTCCCCTTATAACTGGCCTTTCAAATTGGGGGGGGGGAAAGAAGGAAAACAAAAGGTTGATGGGCGACAGCATGGTGAGTCGTGACCGGCCTAAAGATTCCAAATATTTCCCGAGGTGACAATTTATTGGGCCAGCAAATAACTCGGCCATCAAATTAAAAGAACGTTCAAATTTGATGCACTGCGACTCTCGTCACAAGCCCACACCACAGCACCAGGCCATTAGGGCTGTGTATGTACTAATTTATGTATTTACCTCCAAAAATTATTGATTCTCATCATTGAGAAATTTGCCCTTATATCGCCAAAAATAGAATACTTTGAATTGATTACTTGAATCTGATCCTACAAAATAAAGGTCGTCTTGACTTGCTAAGCGAGAGAGTCGCGGTCTTCTTTAGTGGCTAAGCAAGGGTTGGCCCCCTCATCTCGATCCCGTGAAGTGTATAGGCAAAGTAAGGGTGGTGACCGCCCTACCCCTACCCCTACCCCTACCCCTACCCCCCCTACCCCCTCCTCTCTCTCTCACTCTATTTTTTTCTAGCTTTGACTATGCTACTAATGTGGTTTCCCTTAACTAGCATCGCATTCATGCTACGTGTTAAGAAAAAAAATTTAAACAAAAAGAATGTTATTCAAAAGTAATGAAACTAAAGAGTCAATGGAAATACTTGATTGCCCTTGATAATTTTTAGATTTTGATTGACTATTTGAAAGTTTTGAATTAGCTAGTACTCTTAATCTTTTATTTATTACTCAAATGCGACCTTGGAAAGCCTAATTTTCAAATTTCATGTGAGGATCCGCTCGTGTTTCCGTCTTGTGTTGTGTTTGCAAGTATGAATGTCAACTCTCTCTCATATTTCCTATTCCGAACAACTCGTAATATTGTAAGGCCGGACAGTAGAAATAACACTGCGCAGTCCAAAACAATGACTAAGATTGAAGCGTTTGGAATAAAGTGAGATTTACATTTTCAATGCATCAAAAGTGTATAAAACGAGAAAATTGGTGTTTTAAATTATAATTGACAAATTTTCTTTATATGGGGGTAAGAGATAATAGCGGACCTAGCGAGGCCAGTAGTGGCCCCTGCTCCCCTAGGTCCAAAAAGTTTAAAAATTAGATGGAAAAATTTTTTCCAAAAGAAATTATATATAATATTTATATGACAAAAATACCCGGGCCGCTCTGACCTCGATTTTTTGGTGTGCGGTTGTCCAGAAGACCATATATCTGCTAAAGTATTAATTGAAAATGTCAATTGTCGTACCATGACAATACAAACAGTGCATTTTAGTGAAACAATCGCGGATATAGTGTTAGCCATGCCATTTCCTCTCCGATTTGCAATTGATCCTTATATTTTAGACTTAACCAAATGCAGTCTAATCATAAATATGATAGTTAGAGTAGAGATACGAAAAAGTAAGTCCTCTGGGTACCAATTAAAATGATTATGATCTTTGCTAATTCTGTACTCACGCTAATTGCTATGTATAATCATTTTTATTCCTAAGCAAGCTGGATGTTGCTAAAAATTCATCAACTTTATAAAAACTTGTAAGGTACATATAAATTGTTTTATCATCAAAAGAATTGGATTTCCTTGATATATGAGAGGTATCTAGCTTGTAGAGTGTTCCATGAATTTAACCAGTCCATGAAGTTCACTAAATGTTTCACAAGCCTCCAAATAATCGGAACTTCAAGTCCATGCCCTAGAATATAAAAGAAGAAGAAAAAGAAAATGACACGTCTACAAATTATTCATTAGATGTGCTGATAGATCATTAATTTAAGGTGATAAATTGAAAACGATGGACATATTACGCATACGACGGAACTTTTAGAAAAGAAAAGAGAATCTCAACCCTTTTTCTAATTGGGAAACGCCTCCCGGCTCTTTTGCCTTCGTCATTATGCAAGCTTCTTGATGTGGTACGCAGCTTTTCTTACAAACTAAGACTCCCCTGATCAAATATCTCAGTGGATCCACCTACTCATCGACTCATCTGGATGATTTTCTCGATGCAACATAAATGATCGATGCATAATACACTTGGTACAACGAGGCTAAAGCTCGATTTAAACTTCCTGCCATGAAATAAAGGCAATACGCCAGCGCGCACATTGTACCCAAAATGGAACATGGTTAAAGAGAACCCTCTTAGGCGCTTGTCATCTAGCTTTCTTAAAGTGCCCCTCGCCTCCTTTAATTCTGACTTTTCATTAATCCTCAACTCAACTATCAAACTATCAAACAACTTCGCAACCTCTGTCGACTAGGCGTGTCAACATTTGTCTTCTGCACATTAACTTTTTCCCAAGTTTTCATCAAGCAAGGATCAAGATACACGGGGAAAGAGGGAACTAATTAATTTATGTCTGCGAAGGGAGGGGAGGGGGTGGGGGAAAAAGTACTTGGAATATCTCGAGCCCCGATGGCCGTGCATGGAAAGCAGGTGTCCGCCCACATGCATGGCCCGAGGCCAAACCCCTCTACGTGGAGAATCTTCACTGCCGCAGGGAGACACCCACCAACCAATAATTCGCCATTGACCCCCCTCGATCCAATTTTAACTCCGCCACTGTACAGAGATTCGCGGTCGCTGGCTCTAAGATCCGCCATCGAAGAGCGCCGTCTCAGGGCAAGCTTGAGAGAGAGAGAGCTCTTAATTATAGCTAGGTCAAGAAGATGAGAGTGAAAACAGGATGGGAGATGGACTGTAGTCTCTAATGTACCGTTCATCAACCACTATAAATGACCAGCAAAAGCATGAGTACATATACTTATCTCTCCTCTCTGTGTATAGGCCTTCGTGTCTGTGTGCGCTACATTTACACAATTAAAGTCCCACCCAACACCGCGAAACCACACTTTCGAAGGAAGCGGAAATGAAAAAGAGAAAACGAAAAGGAAATGAATCATCATTAAAACCTCAACTACGCTCATTCACGTCAGATGATGATGATCATGTCAAATTCCAATCCTCAAAAAAAACCACCTCTTTCTCTCTCTCTCTCTCTCTCTCTCTCTCGGTGTCTTTTCCTGGCGACTCTCATTCACAGGTGTCGACCATGATCAGACTCAGATTTGCATGAGATGCTATGTTGTTGACTCTGAGCCACACCAAGAGTGAGCTCCAACCCGACCCGATCATCATCACTCTCACCACCTTGGCCGTCGAACGCCAAAATGGGGCTCGGCTTGGACCGGCCCTCAGGTTCAGCCTCCACGGTCTCCACGGAGAACACGCTGTCGTCCTCTGGCGACGTCGAGTAGCTCGCCTCCGGGTGAGGCCAGCCGTCCGGCTTCAGGTCGGCGCCGAGCCTGGGGCGCTTGGACCGGGTCCTCGCCCGGGCCCTCTGGAGGTCTTGCGGGCCCTCGGCCTTGGGGAAGTGGCGGATGTCGTAGGCCTTGAGGGCAGGGAAGGGCTGAGAAGCGGCCGGGGTCGAACCTGAATCCAGCGACGGGTGTAGCATGATGTGGGAGGAGCCCCTGAGGACGGCGTCGACGGCGGCTTGGCAGTGGGCCCAGTTGCCGGACCAGAGCAGCCCGACCGACCCGTATATGGGGTTGATGATCCTACCGCAGGCCTCGTAGAGCAGCGACCTAAAAATGGCTGCTCGCTCACCAAAGAAGAAGAAGAGAAAGTCAAGGAACATCACTAGCTGAGTGCTGAAAAATCCACATCCGACGCAGAGAGAGGAGAAGGGCAGTACCCGGACGGAGGTGGGAAGGGCCGGCATTGATGAGGTTGATAAGGCCGGCGCGGCCGTAGAACTTGGCGAGGAAGACAGTGGCGTTGGCCTGGGAATCGGCGGACTTGATCCATTGCAGGCAGGGCCTTATGACGCAGTCGTCGCTGCAGCCCTTGCGGAGGACTCTGCAGCCGTTGCAGCTCATTCTCATGGCCAACGTACAGAGAGAGAGAGAGAGTGCAGGTACGGAGCTGAGGAGGGAGAGGGAGAGAGAGAACGAAGAGGGGTATTTATGTGAGAAATGAATGGAGGGTTTGAGAGAGTGGGGGTGGTGGACCCTTGCGGTTTAGCTAGCTTTGGTTTATAGCTTGGTATTTAGCTTGTGAATGCTAAGTGTTGGATGCATGGAATCAAAAGGGACTTTGAAAAAGCCTTTAATCCGGGAGTTTACATTTCGTCCTGCAAAAGTCTGTTTCGTGTTTAGGTAAATTGCGGGAGTTCCCCTTCCAAATCGGACAGCATGCCCCTTTTTGGAAGAAAGCTTCGGCCTGGCATGCACTCTTGTGGAAGAGAGATTGTTGGATGGGCCTCGTGCGTGTGCGGATACATATGCGTATCCACCTTTGTATCATATGAAATTTCGCTTGAACCCTATGTATTGCAATAATATCTATCGAGACTACTTAATTTTCTAGGGGTCCTCCATAAAAAATAATATCACGTATGCATATATAGTATTTTAGCAGATTTCAATAGAAAACCCCATGCTTGCTCAATGTATTCAATCCCACTGAGGTGGACACCACCTTAGATCGGCCATCATGGGGCCACCTCTCTCTCGTAGTTGACGTTGCTTGAGCTCGATAAGCAACGTCGATCCAGCCGAGGGAAGAGCTCTATCAAATCATTGAGGATGAGCGCTAATCCTACAATCATAGTCTCTAATATTTAACTATCGATCTCTTATATCTAACTAATTATGTTTGACCTTTTGAAAATTCAATGGTTAACTTCACGTGCAGAAAAGATTGAAGACAAATTCGATCTAAAATTTTAATTTAAGAAGGAGGGGCTTTTAGCAATAATGGTAGATTCAAGAAGGCCGTGATAGTGGTAGTCTTGGCAGCTGCCGGCTGCGATGACAGCAAGTGACTACGCAATGGAGGGTTATGAACAAGGTAGTAATGATTCGTGGTTTAGGGTTTGGTGTTTTGTTTTGTAACGATGAATTCTAACTTAGATGCACATATATGTTCAATTTCTAGTGAAGGCTGCATGTATGTATACCTTATTATTTTTAGGACCGCTTGACTTTTTTGTTTTATATCGAGAATGGTTGTCTGCACCCAATACAGACACTCAATTGCTTCTCAACCTTTGAATTTGTTGAACCTTAAATCAAGTTTATTATGACCTGTAGATTCAATCGTGTGTATGCACTTGGTGGAATCAGTGTTTGTCTCTTTCATATCCAGCCTACGGTGCACCAGACGTGTAAACCTTTCTTGCAAATTAAAAGTACACCACCCTATTTATTTTTGCATTGTTTTAGTCAACCATAAAAGATAAAAAGAGGAAGAAGTAATATTAGATCGACTGCATTGATCTCAAAACCTAATTTAATGAGCGATGTGATGGACTGCACGAGCGAGAATTTCAATAAGTGGGCCACTGTCAACATCGGATGAAGATCTGCCACATCACCTAGTGAACCAATTTTGTCAGCTAGTCTTAGTGAATTCACAACAAATTTCGTAGCAATAATGGCTTGTTATAGGTCAACTAGGAGTTGGCTGATTATTACAATATTTACTTGCAATAACTCTTCTAACAGTGGTAATCCCTTAGACAAGTGAAGGCGTAATTTCTATTTCACGGTCCCTCTATTATAGCTATTACAGGCGTGTTGTAATAATTTACTAAAATACCCATGTTTTTTTCTCCCACTAACCCTACTAATGTTAATTTATAATAAAAATCTATGTTAATTACAACTAAATTTATTTGTGTCGTTTATATTATGACAATATCAATTTTAAACTATTTTTCGTATAAGCATGTATTATATGATTAATATTACAGTCAATCACACTCATAATTTATAAACAATATATTGAATAATAAGTAAATATTTGAGTAACAATATATGTTATCTTAATAGTAATAGCTATTCATTACATTGAAAGCTATCCTAATAATATAATACTAAAAACAAATGAGGAAGAATGCCTACCATGACTCAGTTCAAGGATTCGTACCAAGGAGATGAGATCCTCCATTTGTTTTTAGTACCAAGGAGATGAGATCCATTTGCTCATGGATCTACAACAATTTTAAAAGCACATTTGCCAGAGATATCAAAAAATTATCTGACAAAATGTCATGATACATTACTATTAATTCTTTGGTTTGAGAATAGCTCACTCATTCACACATTCAACTCGTCATAGATTAGTGGCAAGTGGTGATTTCGCTATAATCCTTCAAGAGTAAAGCCCCAAATCAACGCGTGACGCGATTCTTGCCTTCAAGTACCTTCCTATCCCGAGAGAGAGAGAGAGAGGATGAGCTCCAAAATCTTTCTTTAGCGTCGACGATGAATCTTGGTCAATTGGAACGGCGTGTATGAAGATGACAAAGGAAATGCAAAAGCAAAGAAATATAAGAGATTACGAGAGAGAGAGAGAGAGAGAGAGAGAGAGAGAGAGAGAGAGAGAGAGGGCGCGTGGCCAGCACAATCTCGAATCCGCAGGAAACAGCCAAAGTGGCGCCACATAACGTGGCGAGACGAGAACCTGAAACCTAAACAACAACGCCATCGCACACGCTTGATTCTCCTGGTTTTCAGGAAACTCTTCTTCCCCACCATCTTAATCTCGAAACCGCTTTTTCGCCTCTCTCTCTCTCTCTCCTTTTCTCTCCCTTCCTTCTACTATGGGCGCCGTCGTTCGGGAACCTGAGCGCCTGCGGTTTTCTCTCTCTCTCTCTCTCTCTCTCTCTCTCTGCCCTGGGATTACTTCTTTTACCCAACTAGTATGGAGAAGTACGAGTCTCGGCAACAATGCCCACTTTCTTCCTTTACTCCATTTATTTTATGGAAAGATATGGAAGTTTTCCATTTGAAGCGATCTTCTCCCCCTCCTTTCCTAGCCCGTGAGCGCGGCCGGATTGGAAAAGAACGAGGAAGGGGATGAAAACCCATCTCAACTGCATTCACTGCAGATGAGCTACGCGTTGATGTATGCTCTTCCCCAGTTCATCGAGCACTATTGCCTTAATGTAAAGATCAAAAAGCATCCTTCCATGGATGGGTAAACGACAAGTCGATACGCCGCGTTTGTTTGATGTAGGCGTTGCATCGCATAGAATACTAAGACTATGTAGGACTATACAGTATATACTTCATTAATTGTTTGTCCACCACTTTTGTTACTCGTTCTTTTAGCCAACTGCATCATATCAAGACAAGGGGAAGGGGGTCACACGCAGCAGGGGAATTGCGTTTTCTGATGCTTTGGTACAACTCAGCTCATCGTATTTCAGTCATTGGTGAAGTCATCCGAAGGAGATTGTCCCGAAATGTCTTCTGGACTGAGTTGCCTTCAGTATTTTCTCTTGCTGTTCATAATGACAATTAGCAAAACCAAAAAATGGAAAAAATGGAGAAAATTTTCAGTTATAAATTTTTTTAATTTAGCCAATCTAGCTTTAAATCTTTTGACAATTTGCCAATAAAGTCCCTCCGGCAATTTTGTAATAAACTTTACTCGTGACCGTTTGATTTACCCTAAACTTTTTTTTGTGACACAAACATGAATAGCTGTGTGTGACACATTTTTTTTTTTTTTTTTAAATATATAATTTTTTATGATTTTTTCCCTTTTTTGGGCTGAAGGGCATTTTCGTCATTTTCTATTTTTTTATTTTTTATTTTTTATTTATTTTCCCTCCGCCAGCCCACAACCTCGCCGGTGAGGGTCGGCAACTCGCCGGAGCATAGGTCACCGAGGATGGCTAGATAAAAAAAAAAAAAAGAACAATGGCATCACAATGCACACCAAATCTAGTTTAGGTTTTTGGTGGCAGAAAAAAAGTTTATGATTTTTTCTTTTTTTTCTTATTTCCCTCCAGCCCACAACCTCGGTGACAACTAGCATAGGTCACCTAGCCAGATAGAATAATGGCATCACAATGCACACCAAATTTGGACGAGGGCTCGCAAGCTCTCATTGTGGCCAATGAGGAGGTCGCGGCCCTCACTATGGCTAAGGAGGGCCATGACTCCTTTGCCCAATGATGGCAAGGTTGGCCGGTAGCCCTTAGTGAAAAAAAAAAAAGGAAAGGAAAAATAATAATAAAAAATTTGCGGTGTTCATGTCAAATTAACTTCAACCTACCAAAATCCATAAGGTTGTAAAGTTTCCATTTTGGGCCACTGTAAATTGATGAATCATTGACTTATTTCGGCCAAGCAAACACAATATACGATCACAAGCCAACTAACGTAGCACGGTACTAAAAAAGTATAGTAAAACCAACGGGAATAAAACCTGTTAACTTATGCAAATAGTCAAGAGGGGGAAAATTACAGAACACAATGGAAATTCTAGAGTAGTCTGTGCCTTATTGATCGACAGTTTCCATCAAGAACCTAGTTTTCATGAAACCTGATCGGACATGGTATTAGTGCCGCATCAATTTAAGCTTCTCCAAAAGTAAGCAGACATAAGATTGCCAAAATTATCTAGTAAAGCGTGATAAGGTTGGTCGGGATTAGATGACTAAACTTATTACTACACATTTTGCTAGCGGACAACACACCCACAGCCAAAATCCTTGTAAAAGATAGTTTAATCTATAGGTTCTACTATAAAGTTAAGGAAGCTGCGTGCTATTTAAACCGATAAAGGATTTGCAGGAATATTATCATTAACATATCATCCCAAAATAAAAATTCCACTTATATATAAACAGTAAGAGAATAATTATCATAAATATGCCTGCTCAAAGTTAGTAGGATGAATTTTCTAACCTAGAAAGGTGAAATATTTTCATGGAAAAGAAATCATTTTCCTTTATAGTGAAGTTTTTTCCCGAAACAAACACACCCTAAGTTTAGGGTTTGGATGCTTGCTTTTTGGGTTTGATTTTGGGGTTGGGATGTGGTAAGTAATTTAGGACTTGGGCAGGGCATTTTCTGAAAATTCAATTGCTGTTTGTAAATAAGGTAAGATGTGAATATGCAAAATAATCTCCGAAGACAAAACTCAAGATATTATTTGGATTTTCTAAAAGTTGAGGAAAATAAGTGCAATGAGAAGAAATGTGTGGGGATGGTCTGAGTTATTTTCCCAACTTTTGATATGTATATATATGTATATATATATATATATATGTTGTCTTACTGTTGTGTTTCCTATTAAAACCCTTATGAACTTATTTTTCTGAATGTAAATCAATGAAAATTAATGAGTGTATAGTGCAATCACCTCATCCTTGCCCTCTACGTGAGTAATCATGAATGCTTCTCCTAATCTACTTTTATCTTTTGAAATTGCAAATACAGGTTCATCTTTAGTTTTTGAAAAAAATAATAGCAAAATACCCGTCTAACATTTTCTTTTCAGAAAAGAGTATGCACAGTAGTAAATATAGGAAATAACGTCGAGTTTCTTATTTCTCCTTGAAATTAAAGATTACAAATATAATCGAATGAAAACTAATATAAGTAAGTTTGGGCCATGTGGCCTACGAAGAACAGTTACGAAACTCGTTTTGGGAAAAACCTCGTAGCTCGGAAGATGTTGGGCTTTACCACTGTCTACTTCATGGACCTTTTACAGGTAGCGTTACTAGGCCAGGACTTTCATCAAGTAGGCCACGGCAATTCTGCCCCAGAATACATCCGCCTGAAATTCGATGTCTTTTGTGGCTCCTCCGAAACAGTTGTGAAGGAACACCAGTCAAGGGAAACTATCAAAAAATCCTAAACTTATCTCATTGAAATAAATTCATTCATAAGCTTTTTAGTTGGACTAGTTTAGTCCTAAAATTTTTGCATATATATTAGCTGAATCTATCCAAGCAATTTTGTCTAAAAATTACAAATATGAATGTCAATCAATCTATGTGGCACAAATGATGTTGATGTGAATAAATTTTACAATTTTTCTAACAAAGGTTGAGCCATTGCCGCTTGGGCAAGGGTTTCCCTTGTTGGATCTAGCAAGGGTTTGGCGACCCCCATTCGCAGCTAGCGAGGGTTCACATGCCCTTGCTAGCGGCCGGCAAAGGTTGCCAACAACCCTCGCCCAATAGCCAACTAAGGAATTTAGAAAAAAAATATTCAGAAATTTTAAATTTGTTCATATCAATGCTAATTGTGTTATGTAGAATGCATAATGTTTATGTTTGCAATTTCTAGTTAGAGTTAATCGAATTGACTCAATTAGCATAAATATAAAAATTTTATGACTGAATTGGTACAATATAAAAAAATTTAGAAATTCTTTTGTATCTCCCAAAAAATAAAATAAAAATCACTAACACGATGTCGTTTACTTTGCTCGTGCCTCACACACCCCCAAAGGTTTACGTGGACCATGAGGGATTCCGAACATCCGCACCCTTGCTTTGATACTGCTATAGATAGCTTCCACCAGATATGACAAGACTTGTCATTATTTTGAGGTATGACAAGACTTTTCCACCAGCACAGCAAGCCATTCGTGTGTAACATGTGACTAGAGATGGTATCCCACACGCAACATATATCAATTTCTATACGGCATTCTAGAGAAAAAAGAAGGTAGTTTCAAAACGTAAAGTCAAAGATTTTAAGATTCAGTTCGGATTAATTTAATTACTCATCAACCTTAGCCTATGAGGGATCAAAGATGTCAAATGAGCAGTGTTCACCACAAGCGAGCTCGACCCAACTGGGGCCATGGCTGTGGCTAGGTGCTACTGTGACGATGATACGGTCGTGCATGCAGGCTACGGTCGGTCTCCATAAGACGTCGCACGACTATATATACACGCACGATACGGTCATCACTTTCTGTGAATCGGAAAATCAGGGCTCTTCATGACATTCAAAAAAACACCTTTATTTTATTTATTTTTTCTTCTCTTTTTGGGCACGGAACACCAGAGCGGGCATTCTCTGGTTCAGTGAGGTACGGATCGTCAGTTCGAGTGCCGCGAGACCCGATACAAATCAAACCGGGAGTGCAGCGAAACCGGGGCATCGCATCGACGGGCTCGCTCCCTTTGTCTCATCCGCCAAAAGCTAGCGCAGATATTGTCAAATCCGATTCCGACTCCAAATCGCTACCCGACAAGACTGTTTCCGCTCTCCGCCGCACAATCCGCGGACCTATCTCGCCTCGATTTCCCCCCCCCTCCCCCATTTGAGAAAAAGGGGGTGGCCCCGAACGTCAAATTCCAACGAGTACGAGACTCGTTTTCATCAAGGGTGTCGCACCACGACAAGCGTTGCCATGAATCCGATGATGAATGAGGAAAAACAGGGGAAGGCCCCTAGCCCTTCCTGCCTGTCCTAGGACGGAATTCAAACCTAGGGCTCTCCCAGTCAAAAACATTGGTAAGGTAAAGCCCGCTTCGAGCTTTAGACGACGACCCATGAAAACGAGACGAAGAATCGACGGCAAAACAAAGAAAAAAAATAGGCAATCAAAACCGAATTAGGATTATCACAGTATCATCGTTGTTGGTTTAGTTGCCTTCAGGACAAAAGGTATTTTCAAGTTGCATCACACAGAAGTACTATCGAGTTTGTGAATATTTGCATCACATACTCAACAATCGTGAAAAGTTAAATATATTCTATCATAACTATTCGAAAATACTATATCGAGACCTTTTCAAAGCTCCTCATACGAAGTCACATACAGAGTTCGAAAATTAAGACTCCTGGAAAGGAAAATGCTTGAATATTCACAATCTCCCAAATTTTTTTCTTTCTTTATGTTATGAACCGGCATTTGAATAATTTAATCGCGCTTCATCTTCCACCCGTACCGCGAAGAGGACAACACGTAAGTCAAGCTTGAAGAAGCGAGCAAAAGATGCCATTGCCCCAGTTTTCCTAACTACTGTACGCTTGTGCTGTCCTGCGGAATCTCCGTCACTGTTCAAAACAACAGTAGGACGAATCCCACCTTTATGTGTATCTTCCAACTTGTTTCTCTTGAAAAAGCTTAGGGAGATCTTCCTCATATTGCCAAGCTAACACACCCCCACCCCCCCCACCCCAAAAAAAACCCTCGTTCACACGGTTTTCCGTTTGCTTGTTGCTCGAAAATACGTGAAACAGGCTACTCCATGTTTCGTGAGCAGTGATCCTGAGGTTTCAATCTTCTTTCACGGGGAATCGATGCGGAAGTTTTAGGGTTTAGAAAAAGAGACAGGACAAGAGAGAACAATGCCCATTTTTTGCCACTGGTTTTGTTTCAGCACAAGTTTCAATGCCTAATGCACTCCTAATATTGCAATGAACTGATGAGTTCAGGATGAACTGAAGTAACCAGCAAGAGGTTCATAATTTTACGCGGAGAGAGAGAATCAAGCATTCCAGATGTTACATCACTGTGGAAAAAGAATGAAGGAAAAACAAAATGAGCCCTTTGCTCCTTTACATGTACATGGATCTCCATTCAAATGATAAAAAAGGCCGAATGACGTGCCGAAATACCCCCGGTTTTCCCTTCAAGAATCCGCAAGGAGTTGTCCGCCGTATTGACGAGAAAATCGCGGGTATTTCGGATACAAGAAAAAGGTTGGCAAAAACCATAGCTTAATAACGACAAAACAAAGAACAGCAGGGAGAAAGAAATAGAGAGAGAAAGACTTCGTCTGAATGATTAGTCAATTGTGGAGAGGGTCAGGGCCGCTCGGCACGGATCGGTTGCTATCTTCAAATGCATGTTCGGTGCTGTCGTCGACAGCATGACTCGAAGCGGAAGGTCTCCCACTGAAGCCGGCATTTGAGTGCAACGTGATCTCTTCTTTGCCGGTGGAGGTGGCGGCGTTGGTGTCGGTCAAGTACACTTGCTTCACTTCTACGTGGTCGTCTAAGCTCGACTCCGATGATGATGATGACGGCGACGGTGATGATGGCATTGTCCGTGCCGCTGTGGCTCTGCAATATTCACGGCAAGCCCAGAGATGAAACGCCGAGAAGAGCACGAACAGAAGCAGAGAAGCGTGCATGAGTCTCCAGGGGCCGACTAGAGGCATAGCTGAAAGTGAAAAAGGAGCTCTCTACATAAGAAGAGAAAGTTGTGCAGACTCTCTCTCTCTCTCTCTCTCTCTCTCTCTCTCTCTTTTTGTCTGATTTGGTAGTTGAATATTCCGGTTTCTTTGCGGAGACTTGACTTTTTAACTCGCCTCTTTTTTGACTAGCTAGCGTTTGACTTATGTTATGGATGGTTCCGTTTTCTCTCCCTCTAATCCGGGTTATGTTTTTATTGTCGGATCTAATTCGATCTCTATGCTACATCTGTATGTATATTTGTATCTGAGAGGTTAAACATGTACATTCAAATACAAGTATGTTTGCTTTCTCTTTCTGTAATTTACTTGTGGAAAGTATTATGGTCTATTAATTTGTACTTTTTTTAACTAAGATGTGATAGACGAGAGTGGAAGTTACTGACCGTAGTTCCCGGGGGCATAACCCCACAAAATCAGAAGGCGGAAAAGTCCAGTCAAAAAGTGTTGGGGCACAACGTCAATCACACTGACCTTAGCCTTTGCCCATGGCCGCTAGGTGATCTGCCCATCGATTTGCTTCGCTAAACACGTGCGCTCGATCTTCACCTCCCTCGGATCCCGACGGAAGTTTCCTGCATTCAAAATTGGCTGCGGCTAGTGATTGTCAATGTTCGCTTTGTCAACAGTTTTGAATGACGGGGAGAGCATCTAGTTCAACGTGTAATTTAGTCACGCCGGTGTGTTTAGTAGACTCGGGCAAGAACGCATTGGTTCTTGCAATCTTTCGCGCAAAACCCACAATCCTGTCTCCCCTATGATCTCGCACTAACCCTCCTCCCCTCGCGACCCGAGTTTGTTTGTCCCTGGCATCGTCGGTATCGAGTTCTATCCATCCTTCTCCCAATGGCTTCCACACATGGTTTCTTCTAGTATCAGTTCTCTTAGCTTTCTTTCTCAGGCTAGCATGCAATTCCCCCGCTTTATCAAAGACAAAAAACCAACTAAGTTAGGAATAGTTTGGCCATTTTGAAGGACATGTCTATTCCGATTCAATCTTATGGTCCAAATGCCCGTTGGGAAGACGATCTGCCGCAGAATTTCTGGGCTTGTATGCCGACCCCAATGAGCGACGATCGTTTTCATCTAAGCCTCTACAGCTGCTATAAAGAACACTCTCAAGCTGCAGGGGATGAACGAGGATTGCCCACTGGAACGAGGTAATTCATTTCTTCCAGGCCATTCATTTTCACGTTCAGCCCACTGCCACCCACGTCAAAGGCCTTACTCCCATTTGGTGAGTTATGAAATTCCAATCTTCAGCTTGTACTTTCACATTTGAAACGTTGACAAGTCTTGAGTCTTTAGCAAAACTGACATGCAAAATTTTTCTAGAAGCACATTGTAAATTGAAATCGATTCCATTATATTATCAATATGGCTTGCCGTGCAGAAAGCTCTCCACTTTATAGCAATAAATTTTACCAACAGAAACGCCACAAGAAAATTCCTACTTTCAGTGTCCCAGCTTATGGCTTTAACATCTGCATCTCTTCAACCCAAGAAAACTCATGTCCTCGCATCATCCAAACCAAGTCTTTCTTCTAGATTTGCAATTTGCAAAGTGTACTAATCAACACTCCCACAAAAATTATGATGAGGGTCTTAACCTTATTTCACGAACATGTAAAATTTCTGCAGAAAATCTCTTAAACTAAACCAGCAATTTTAATATCGCTATCAGCATTTTTGCTCCCGTAGAGGACTTGCAATTGTTAACTCGTATTCTCTCTTTTTTGATACACTAAGCGAGTGCTATAGAATCTTATAAGTATGACTGAAACAAAAGAGCAGGTTCTTTTTCGACATACCAGTATACTAGAAAAGCAATGTCGAGCGATACATATCAGAGGCATTACTCACATCAAGGAAGCAAAGTTTCAAAACTACATAATTCCTTCTTGAGTCGAACAAGTCATGCGTAGCCAGCCATTCCTATATTTGAGCTCGTGCGCTTCGCTTTGTGGCTAGCTGGAGTCGTGACGGCCTTGTTAAAGTACATGTAGTAATAAATATTGAGAATCATCGTCAGTATCACGAACACAGCTCCGGCAATGAAGACACCTTTCCTCAATGCCTCACAGGAGAAGTTCTGCGCAGATATGTACTTGGTGTGATAGGCATTTTTAGTTGCCCCTGCAATCAAGCATGCTTCTGCCACGAGAAATGTTACCCTGCATAAGCACAAAGAGTGGACATCTTCAAGTGTTCAACTTCCGAGGCCACATTTCACGTCAAAGTTCTCCAGACTTAAAGCAAGGAAGCAATATCTAAGCTGCTAGCTAGCTTTTTTTCAGTTGTTGATCATCAGTTGCCATGTGACCAACCATAAGATACATACATCAAGTCAGAACTTACAAAATCCTGAGTCTTTGTTCTCCATAGTGTTGATTTCCCAAAGAAGTGTTGTCCAAGTATTAAGAGATTTCTGCAAAGTTTCCAGTGCTTATACTACTCTTATTCCAATTATCAGCACACATATGCAACAGCAAAAATGTTCTGATCCTGATCCTAATTCCAACATCTATTTCAAAATAAGATTTCTAACACAAAAAATGGTTCCCAAATGTAATTTTGGCAGCACCTCAGAACAACTACTTGACATCATCCAAGTCTCACGATCTAGAAAATGTTGGTTCCAAAAGATGGTAAAGCATCCTGTATATAGTCGCCAACAAAGCAAATGGGATGGTTCCTATTTGCCCATTTGGATGGGAGGCAAGTACTTATCACAACACTACTTTCCAATCATATGCTCGCTTCAGCAAAAAGGCATCAGCAAATCATGAGATATGCTTCAGAATTCTCACCACGAAGAAACAAAATATATGATGGACCATGCACGATGCTCTCCCGGGTTTAAGGGTCTTCCAAAACACATGCACTTTGTCACGCCCATCAGCAGAGATTCACTTGTTAGAAGAAACAAGAAACCGCCGACCCCATAGCCAGTAGCAACATCAGACTTGTATACGCAATATGTGGAATTTGTAGACGGATCCACATCAATCCTTCCCTGTCATGCATAAGAGGACAATGACAACTGCCTGCCTTAATTTCACCTCAGGAAAACCAAAATGGGAAAAAAACTTGCTTTAACCCAATGGAAACAGAAATTTGTTATGGACACTGAAATGGATCTCAAGAAATCCTATAAAGCCAAACTCAGAAGTGACAAACACAACAGCTTGTTCCAAAGAACCAATCCATCTAACAATTTGATCACCAGAAAAGTTGTCTGCAACAGCAAAGACAGGCTTTGGAGCTTCAAAATTATCATACAAGTAAAGAAACTAATAAAGCCATCGTGGTCCTATGGGTACCAGAGCACTGGTTACCCTAATGGATCTGAAATTCGACTGAACTGCTGTTTTTTCTCATGACACCAACTACTGAACCCAATATCATGCAAATTAGCATCCTCCAGGGCCTATAAATGACACTGAATGCCCCAGAACTGATCCAACTAATATTTGATTTGTTAGCAATGAAAACCAATATTTTATTGCAGCACCACTACAGCATACTGTAATGGGCAAAATTCAGACATTGAGACTATTAAAAACAATGGAATCTTAAGCATCTCTGATGTGGCAGCTTTAAAACATCTGTCTATGCATTAGTTATGGCTATTGTGTAGCTATGGAGCTGTTAAGTTACAATGTTGAAGCATCAAGAGCACACAGACATATCAAAAGTTTGGCAACTACTGTCACCACAACCAATGTGGGGATCAATATCTCTTTGACGGAGAGTTTGGCTAGTACATTTCCACTCGCATCAATTTATGAGAATCAAACTATTGAAGCGTCGCTACTGTTAAAGTAGAGATTGACTGCCAGTCATGGTGTTTATGCCATTAATTTTTGCTCATTGCCCTAGCACTAGAAGTTCATGTATGCTAACCATTTCGCCTTTTGTAGGACAAAGAAGCCATCTGTGTGCTCACTATTTATCCGCTTTGATGACTGTTCCATTCATTAGCACTTTGCTAGGCCGTAAAGGCACACGACTGAAAGAGCTCAAAAACTCCAGAGTACACTGCATAAGTAAATAGCTAAATCCTAGAGATGCAAGCATAATATAAGGACGGCTTCACACCATTTCCAACTTCTAATTAAAGGCCAAGCATTGTCTGCACCGAACGTGACATGTCAACAGAAAGTAACTGTTTTCGACTACCACATCACTCAGTTCCACCACTCTTCTGTCTTGTACTGAAAATTGCATGACAAACACTTCCCAAAATTTCAAACATCCAAAACTTCAAATTTAGTGATGCTCAGCTAAGCACTAGCCTAATGACATTGAGCATAATGTCAAGCACTAAAATGTTCAGATGGGAATGTCCCATCGGTTCACCAATTAGGAAAGCAGCCCACCCAGACCGCTAGCCACTTCTCTCGCTCAATGGCGCAAAGTGCGGATGCACAGCCCATCACTCCGACGACAGAACATCGAATTCTTACGGCAACGTTAACAAGAAGCACTGATGAAAACCCATTCCAAGCAGACGTAGACACACAGATCTTAACCATTACCGAGGCCTGCAAGCTACTCCATATTCACCACCACTAGAGCGAGCTCAGCCAACTGAAGAAACGCTCCACAACTCGAAGATAAAAATCCCTCTTTTTTCACCACAAACAATGCAGGGCCAGATCATCCAAGAGACACTAACGGGCAAGCATTCAGTGCAAACTACCACAAACCCACAAATCACTAGCGCAAGAAAGCTGGGGGACGCAAAAAAGCTCAGCGGAAAAGGTGGGCTTGCTTACAGTGCTTCTTCTTCTCTCGGCAGCAATGGCAAACCCGAAAGCAACCAAGCCAAGAACTATCAGCAAAAGGTACACCAGAGAGGAGCCCCTCGCTTCCCCTTCCCCCATCTCTCTCTCTCTCTCTCTCTCTCTCTGGTCCAGCAGGAAGAGAGAGAGTGAGCCTAAAGCTGGAGATCAAATGCTGAGAAGTGGTGCGGGAGGTGTGAACTGCAGAGCGTGAGAAGAGTGAGTGTTGAAAAGGCCGGAAGAAAAGCGGAACTAATTGGACTTACTACGTACGCAGAACTGGAAAAAAAGTAAAAGAGCCGGAGCAGCATCTGTCAAAAAGAAATTACGAACCACGCGTTTCGGAAGCGCGTCCCCCTCACGCGGAGATCCCCGTGCACCGAACGGGCGCGTACTCCCTTCGATGAAGCGCGTGCTCCCTACTTGATCTCGCGGAGCGTGGGGGGAGGGAAAAAATTAGGGGACAAATGTGGGGGGAAGATCCGGAGAGTGGGCTCCACATCATTTGCCTATCACGAGGCGTAATAGTGATTAGATAGAATGGACGGTCGGATGCGTCCCGACTCGCGTACGGATTTGGAGTGCACAGTGAGCGCATGAGGTCGCCGCTCGCTACGATCGCTCGCTATCTATAATAAATTTAATAGTGGCCGACACTAATTCGAATTTTGGCAGAAAGTAGGAATCTTGACCTATAATAGTTGCGGACATAATTATCTTTCTCGTTGAAAATTAATTCGACGAGGATCGAGTGCGGCTCCATTTAGGTTGCATAATTTGAAGAATAATTTTCTAAGAATAACCGCTTAAATTGCTCATAAAAATGAATAAATAAAAAATATTTTTATCATTTATGAAGATGTTTAAAAGTATATTTACATGTATATTATTATTGACGATACAAATATTTTTAATTAATTATTCATTTTAAATGATTCAAGTAATCATTTTAAAGAATATCTTTTTGAAATTTATTTTTCGTGAAACAAATAGAACGTTTCTCCAAAACCCTTCAAAATAAAATCGTTTGCATACTTGTCATTTTATCGTTCCATCTTTGACCATAGGAAAAAGAAAATGAGACCAATCATTCATGTACTCTTATCCGTAATTCAACTATGAAAAGCATTACCGCCAATTCCAAAGTTTAGAACGTTCCAAAGCATCGAAAATCAAATCTATGGTGAATTATATGATAGACATGTCGCGACGTTTTTTCTTAGAAAAAATTATTATGAGGTTCTTACGTGTCAATGGAAGGACATTCCAGCGAATTTAGAAATAAATTCACAATTCAAGACACTTTGTCAGTGTCTACCAACTTGGAAAATATAAGAGGTACCCTAGTTATGCCCTGTCAGCAAATTTATAGTCTATTCACTTTGCGACACATGTTGCTCACAAGCCCATCTATCATAAAGCAATAACTCTTATCCTTCTCTCTCCTCTACTATACTCGCTCTTTTCCTTTTTCTTTTCTCAGTGGTGGAGCTCAAGCCCAATCTAGGGAGCGCCACCTCAAGTAACCATGGTTGTGAGCTTGAGATATGGCGACCATGGTCGCAAGCTCGTCCTCAAGCAATCATGGCTATTTTGACCTCGAGCTCGAGCTCCACAACCATAACAATTACAAGATTGTAGATTAATCATATATGGGCTCTTTGGATGCGCAATCTAGCACAATGGAGAAAAATGACAAGGAGAACGTCTATGTGCTTGAAACCCAAGCTGCCATGCCCATGCAAGTTTTAGGCTCAAGGTTAAGCTCTGTGGCCATGGCAGCCACAAGCTCAGGCTCGGGCTCCATGGCCAAGGATGGAGAAGGTGTAGGCGACACCAATTTGGACGAGTCGTCGGACGCCCTTCGACATCCTCTATTTTTCATTTTTGGTGTCCACGGAGGAGATGAGGAATTGTAGAGGGAGTTGGAGAGAGAAAGTCAAGAGGAAGTGAGTGAAATGAGGGGAGAGAGAGAAGTGGGCCCTACGTAGTCCCCTTCAACTGTAGTTGAGTTTAAAGGTGTGCTCTAGAATGACGCGTGTCGCTTATTGAATGGACTTAGGCAAAAATAATGCAGGACCACAATTGTATTCAATATATTTTCAAAGACTTGTCCACATTGGACAAAGAAATAGTTTTCTTTTAGAGGAGTTGCTTATGTTAAATCTCTGAACATTTCTCTCCGAGTAATGGGGTCATGAATTGTGGAGGCATTTGAATGATCAGTTCCAAAAAAAACAATCGGGGAGTTTCAGTATCAGGCATAGCCAAAAAAATGTGGAGGTGCACTAAATAATGGATACTAAGATGTTGGCCCATAAGGCCCATTAAGCTTTTGACAATCATGTTGGCCACCAATTCCATGATCAAAGCTATTTATATTTAGATTGAGATCCTCTAAAATTTACGGGGTAACTTTATATCTTAATGTTAGCCCTTCGAGAGATCGACACATCGACGAAATATTTAATTGGACGGCCCAGATCGACTCTCCATATTTTTCTGTTCTTCTTTGTTTCCTTCCTCTCTCTCTATATGTCCACAAACTGGCTTCTTGCTATTCAACAGCAGTGCCGACCCTTGCTGTCCAACCTCAGATCCGGGGTTGCGCTGGACCAGACACGTCCTCGATGTAGGCTGCCGCCTGTGTGTTTTGTTTCTATTTAATGCCGGACGTTGTTGCTTGGTCACATCCTCTATCTTCACGGACAAATGGACCACAAACGTCGATGTTGGGGGATTGAATCACAGAATCTATCATCGAGTCATATCGACATACATTGGAAATAAGTCATCAATCAACCATCGACTTTGATATCATTTATTGAGAGCGCACAATAGAAATCGAATAGCTTAACTCAAAAAGATAGCAAAAGAAATTTCAAATCCAAGGTGATTAATAAATCAAGTTAGACCCACATTCATTCAAGAATTTAACATAATGAGTTATGAGTGTATATATATATTGATTGTTATACATTATACAAATTCTTTAACGAGAGACTTCTCGAATAAAAATCACATGCATATTCCGATGCAAAGGATGATGGTGAAGGCTGCGGGGAGGCAATCTCCAGCACGTGGACCAGGATGAAGTTGCATCGAATCTACGATAGAGGGCTAGCGATGGAGGGAGAGAGCTAGGGAGAAATTCAGAGGACACGGTCGTATTTCGCTTAAATATGCATCGAAGCAGTCGGTCGTTTTAACCCAAAGAGCAAATTTGCCGCCTCTCTCACGATCCTTCGTGTTTTGCTTATATCCCAACCTTCAATTCACATATAATTATTTTGGGTCCGCTTGTGGAATGTGAGGTCTGTCTACTGCTTGAGCCGTTAATATCTGTACGGTCACATAAGATCCAAAATACATATTGATAATATAAACGTGTAACGAGGAACTGAATGGCGTGGATAGTTTGTAACCCTTTTTCGTTGTTTCAGTCAAGAGAAAGATCAAGGAAAGGGAAAAGGAGAAGACGAAGCGGTGAATCTCCAGTATTTCTAAATTGATGTTCGTAAAGCCGGAAGAGAGACACTGGAGATTGATGCCATGGTTTCTCACAACTGAACAGGGAAACCGACTCTCTCTCTCTCTCTCTCTCTCTCTTTCGTTCGCTCGCTCTCTCTCAAGCCTTTGGTTTCTCCAAATCCTTCAGGTTCCAGAGGTCGTCGCCGTCCCACGCGACGTCGCCGAAGAGCGCATTGTAAGCTTCGTCGCCCATGAACTCCCCGTCCCAGAATGGTGACCAGACAGACCCGAACGACATCGCTTCTGCATCGGCCACCTCCCGCGTCCACCACGGCCACTCCTCCCACCCCTCCATCTTCTCCTCCACGGCTGCCGCGACCACCCCTTCTACTCTCGCCTTCTTGCCGTGCTCCTCCTTTGCCTCCGCAGCCACCACGTCAGCTCCGGCAATTCCCTGGGCTCGAGCGTCTTCTTTATCCGACGACGACAGTGATCGAGCGGGCTTGTTGGGAACTTCCATGCCCTTCACCCTTCGCCTCTTCATAGTTCTTTGATGATGTCGCTGCTGGTTTTCGTCCGAAGCAAAGTTCCTTTTTTGACGAACTTAAACGAAGAGAGAAGCAAAAGGATAGATGTCTCCGTGAACGGTACGATACGGTGAATGATAACAACGATCGTGGCCACTCATATTTATAGCGAGCCGAAGATGAAAGGGTCGACTATTGTTTTGGAAGTTGAGGCCACGTGTGTGGGGAGACGACGACTGCAGATTTCGTGAGTTGCAAGTCGACAAGATCGAACTTCAACGCCAGTTTCGAGTCTAAATCAACTCGAATTCCTCATTCTTTTTGGCTGTGCAGATGGCTCCCCTCTCGCGCAGCCCCAACCTCGCTCGATCAGGTCGGCCCATATAATAGTCAGCGACCACGATCGGATAGGGGCCATCTAGACCTCGATTGATCGCATACGTGTAAGATCGACTGAATAAGTAATCTCTATAAAATCAAAATCGTCGGCAAAAAAGGGAAGGCCCACCACTTCGAATATCGAGCGCGCGTGAGGTCAAAAAGCACTTTTCTTCTTGCCGTTTGATCGAGACGAAGAGAGAGAGAGAGAGGGATCGCTCCTTGTAAGTGGGATCGTGACCCTTGTCTTCTGGTCAAAATTACCAAGGCTGTTTCGTCTCCGAGGCCGGGGTTCATGCACGAGGCTACATTCAACGAATGTGGGGAGGAACCAGGGACAAGCCATCAAGCATTCCGTGGTCGACAAGGTCGACAAGGTCTTACACTAATACCATTCAAAGGCTCGTGTATTTTCCACTGGAGACCTTCATCAATTGATCAAATGAGGTTTGAAAATATTTAAACTCAGATCTTTAGCTCTAAAATTATGTGAGACTTTGTGAGATTATTGCTAAAATATTTTAAAAATTTAAGCTATCAAATAAATGCGTGATTTTGTTTCAATGACCGCCATTCCCATATGAGAATAAAAAAATGGAGGTTCGAATTCTCACATTCTCGGGAGGTTAAGGTAAGAACGATTTAATTTCAAATATGAATTTCATGATCAATAAGGTCTTACATTAGTACATTCAAATGCTTGTGCTTTTTCCACCAAACATGAATATCATTAGGACCTCCGTCAACTGGGTAAATAGGGTCTAAAAAGATTAAACTCGAACCTCCAGTTTTAATATCATGTGAGATTTTGTGAAACCACTGACAATTCTTTTAAAAACTTAAAGTGTTAAATGAATGCATGATTTTGTCTTAATGACCACTTTTCCCACATTGAAACGAGGAGATGGGGGCTTAAATTCTCACCTTCTCATAGAGTTGAGATATAGACGATTTAGCTTCAAACGTAAATTTCAAGGCCTTATAAGGAGACGGAGCAAAAGTTTGAAAATAAGAGTTAGAATAGAACTAACTATAAAAAAGGATGAAGACGTGATTTATTATATAAATATTCGAACAATTGACACGGCTAATTGGATTGGGACGCATATGATCTGTGAACTCCTCTAATCGATCTCAAAATCCTAAACTCGGTCACATCACCAGGATCTTGGCTGAGCGCTGTGCACGTTACTGGAACGGAGATGAGTCGCTCGTAGATTTGTTTGATCGTGAGGGGAGGCAAAGCCATCGGGATTCCCAAAGGGTTCGGGGAGCAACGTGCGAACGCCGTTGACCGTGGATGCGCAAGCATCGTTTTGCGTATTAGGCGTCGTCGGTCAGACCAATCCCTAGAGATTGGAGGAGATAACTTCGTTTTTCTGGTCGTCGTTTCTGCTGTTTCCTTAGGAAGAAACAGACAAACTTCGAGCGGCTAATTTCATGGAGAGATCTTGTAAAGACTTAGACAAGACTAAGACTTGCCAATTGTCTTGAGGTCGAAAGAAATGTTTATGTGGCCTCGAGCTAAATTTGACAGAGGATCTCGGGTTTTGGGTTAGGATTTGATCCAGACCAAATCGAATTCGGATTTGGGATGAGAGGTCCCTGTCCTAAACAAAATATTACATTCGAAACCAATAAGATAGTGATGGGGATATTCCCATGTCGGCCTCGGACCTCAAGTGGTATGCGCCTTTTGATGTTTGAGTCACCATGTTCATCTACGCTAATTTTGATGTCTAATTAGTCGCCGAACATTAGTGTCATTTCCCACCTTTTAATTTACTCTGTATAGGTCATTACCACTCTTGTAACTTCAAACAGATTTATTTTTGGCTCCTTCATTCCCCCACGTAAGTTCCATTTCCATGACTATTTCGGCAAGTTGCACATAAAGGTAACTTGAAGATTCAATAGGTCAAGACTAATGGTCTTGTTTGGCCCCAGTGGTATGATCCAAATTGTGCAAGTTGTAGCATATTTATGATTTTAGGTAACGAGATTGAACATTTCTTGAGATAAGAACCGTAATATTAACAAAACTTTTGTACTACAGATAGTCTAGTATGAAAATTTTTGAGAACCTTTTGGTCTAAAAACCATTTTTAGGTGTTTCCAAACCGCCTAGTAAATAAACCTTCGGAATTTTAGCGACAAAACCATAAGCAACATTGAGTGCAGCATTGAGTGCTGAAACTCAACATTCAAAGATTTTTTATCTTTAAAATACTATTATTTATGATTTTCCAGTGAGTTGAGTCATCAAATTAACTTAATTTTTTTAAATTTTGCAATCAAAGTGATTCTTTGTAAACTTCAGCACAAACATGATTTGCTGTACAATAATTTTGACACCTCTCGTGTTGTTATCTCCTAAAACTACATCCATGGCAGTCACCGTCTTCCCCGTGCATGCTCCTTGTGAGTCACTGGCCCGCGGATCACGTTCTCTAGGAAGATCTTCGACATTCTGCGCGTCTTCTCCTAGATCAACCCGCTGATCCGCTTCACTCCCCCACGGCATGGCCAGTCATCGGATTGGCAGATTCGTGGAAGGTACTCTTCACACCGCCCTTGCCCAACCCCTCGCCTCCCTTTCCACAGCCCGACACGGCCCGACATTTTCCTGGCCTTAAAGCTGAGAAGATTCGAGGAAGAAGAAAAGACGGTGAACGATCTTTTCGTGTTTTTCGGTTTTGAAGTGACGAAGGCTGGTGACGGCGGCTGATGTACAAATGAAAAGAGAGTAATGGAGGAAAAAGAGAGGTGCGGGGGGAGCGCCTCATAACCCTGCTCACCAACGTTTTGACACCTCTCGTGTCGTTTTCTCCTAAAACTACATCTATGGCGGTCACCGTCTTCCCTGTGCATGCTCCTTCTGAGTCACTGGCTTGCGGATCACGTTCTCTAGGAAGATCTTCGACATTCTGCGCGTCTCCTCCTAGATCAACCCGCTGATCCGCTTCGCTCCCCCACGGCATGGCCAGTCATCGGATTGGGCAGATTCGTGGAAGGTACTCTTCACACCGCCCTTGTCCGACCCCTCGCCTCGACATTTTCTTGGCCTTGAAGCTGAGAAGATTCGAGGAAGAAGAAAAGGTGGTGAATGGTCTTTTCGTGTTTTTCGGTTTTGAAGTGACGAAGGTTGGTGACGGTGGCTCATGTACAAATGAAAAGAGAGTAATGGAGGAAAGAGAGAGGACCGTGGGGGAGGGGGTGTTGTTTTGTCACGGAAAAGAGGAAGCACTAAAAAAATCCCGAAAAATAAGCTCTTATGAACACGTGACGAGAGCTAAATGGAATAGCTTATGGAATGAGTTATTACTAACGCGGCGAAACAAGCTTACCAAATATTTTTTCAGGTCTGTTGGCCTCATGCTCAACCTTGGCGCTACCATTCGACACTTGTCACTGAGCTCTCTCTCTCTCTCTTTGTTATTTATTTTTTGTATCAGACTAAATTAATGGGACACATCCGCCTCAAATGGTAATGTTTCATCTTACCGATTATACCATGTCAGCAAAATGGAAGATGCTTTAACGGTCCAATTACTCATAATACCAGGTTTGATGACAAAAAGTGAAGCTGTAACTCTTTTCACCATCTTTAAGAGCTTTTATCAATATAATATATAAAATAAGCATCAACAATTGCACACGGCTCCTACCGATGGATGATATCGGCAGCTCACCCCATCCACAATTAGAAAAAACGTTGCAGGCCTCATACAAAGGAACAGACTAATATATGTTATTATGTACGCTTGATGGATGCAAGCTCAGTTCATATGTATCATTCATGTAACGAGTCAGCACGCATTGCGTTGCTACGTTTCCCCTACATTTTTAAGATCTTGTCTTCACAGCAACTAGGAGCCGCAACGTTGCAGGCACAAAGAGAATTAAAGAAGCCAAGGGCAGGGGGGCTCGAAAGGCCAGTCCCTCCAATGATTGGATTAGCCGGTGAAAGAGGCGCCGCCTCGTAACCCTGCTCACTAACGTTTCTCATTTCTCCCGTGGGCTTCTCCTTTCTATGGAATCTTCCCTTTTCGCTCGACCCAAAGGCCGGAGCGCAGCTCGTCGCATCAGAGCGCGACACCGCTACAGCCGGTCAACACCCACAGAAAAACAGAACAGGTGACAAAACCACTTCCGTTTGTTCGTGCGGACGAGGATGAGCTTGACGTGCGCTGAACGGCCTACCTATGGAAAGGATGTCCGCCGCGTCCTTCTGCCCTTTTATTTAGCAAAGTAAAAACTCGAATCGATTAGCCCGCGTGCAGGAGGGTGCGTTGAATGCCAGCTAAGTCTCTCGGGAGCGAACAGAATGTGGTTGGAGCGGCCTCGCAGATCTCTCCATGCACGTATCACTTCTCTAACGGATGCTTCCGCTCTTAGGTGAGGCTTTTGGTAGCTGAGGCTTGTTGACCTTTAGGTTGGCGGAGTCGAATTAAACGAACAATATTTTTCTCGAGAGGAATTTGCTAAATCGGGGTCATCAATTCTTTCGGCGTCAAAAGCTATCCATCAATCGAAATCGAGAGCAATGGAGACAACCGGCGTGTGCTATGCCTTTCGGGCAACATGTGAAACTCGAAAGGCGTTGTTTGGCAAACTGGTGAAGCAATGATTGTCAAAGCACTGGCTGTAGGTGAAAAGTCTTTGAAATACTGCTAACTATTGTAAATATCTAACCCACTAACTTCTTCACGTTTCCTGTTCTAAGTCTATCGAGCTGTTACTGACTTAAGCATCAGAAGGCCAATCCAAAGTCTCCAACTCGAACGCCGCTTAACTTGATGATCCATGTGCATAGATTCGGAGATCAAATTCGAACTTCGGAGATCCAACTTGCCCCTCAGCAACAGTTTTCCCACTCAAATTGTATCGAAAAACCATCTCCTGGGGTGAAAACCTCATGCCTTTTTGAGCAATACCGCCTCCTAGATCTGTATCAACGCATCTAATCATGATCGTCATCTTTGTCACATCACTCACAGGTTATGTGTCGATAACCTTTCGTCTTGTGTCAGGTTGTCCTTGGCCTAACCAACCATATAATGCTATAGAGACAGAGGCAGATGGAACGTCCCACTGGTTAGATGGTGTCTTGTGAGCAATAATGGATTTGATTGCTCGTTCGACATCGCCCCACCCAAACCCAACCCCACAAACATTACACTCCATCAACAACCAAACTTCCCCCACCACCTTCGAAAGCGTCGTTGCGACAAGCATAATGTCTCGTCGCGCAACACAACACACTGACTGATGCAAGTGGGGAGGGGCATGCCTCGCCCAGCATCCCAGCATCCCAGCATCCTGATGAGGTGATGATATTCGGCAGGACCATTTCCCCATACCTCAGCCAAAGGGGGTCAAACAAAAACAAGAAAAAAAAAAGGGAGAACCCAACAAAAGGAAGGGCGCCCATTTCTCGCCTTGGATGCCCAATCGATGCCCATATCTCGCGATTAGATAAGCACATGAAACATCAGAGTCAAGTCAACAAGCAAATGGGCCACGCTGCAGAACGAGAAAGTCTAGCGGTTTGAATTGAGGATGCCCATGCCGGGCGTAGATCCTAAGCAAACATCATCACATCACTTAACTATTCCAGATTTACATTCAAACAATCGGAAGGAAAGTGTAGCAAAAGCCGGAAAAGAAAGCAGATTCCATGTCTCCAGTGCACAACAAGACAATGGGGGAGAGAAAACAGAGGCTTCCAACAGTAAGTCAAGATATAAATAAAGGGTTTTGTATTTACACATAAATTACTAACTTTGATTACTCAAACTTCGACCTGATTTGTACAACTTCGCCCTCTTTTAAGCCGGCTCCATGAAACTTTCAAAAGACTCTGAAAACTCCCCACATCCTCTTTCGACTCTCTTTACATACTAAATAAACCAAAGAGGATAGACAAACAAAGGGGATGGAAAAAAATACAAAGACAAAAGGATGATCTCTCCCATCTCAGCTCAAGCCCAAGTTTCTCAGTAAACTTTCCAACCGATAGACACCCTAAAGGACTCTCACCCTCTCAATTATTTTTGGTCAACAACTCATTTACTTACAAGACACTTGCCATTCGATTTACATAGGACCCTTTTTAACATATATATACACTAACAAAAAAGGACTCCTTCCGTGCTCCCTCGCGATTTCAAAAACCTCTCGAGCTCCTCAAGTTTTAGCAGTAAAAAACGGACAACTTTAGTGGTCGGTTCGAGGGTCTCTGTTCTTGCTCTATGCCAGGGCCGGGATCCCGCAGTTCCTGCGGTCCCTGTTGAGGCAATCGAATCCCTCGACTCTCACCGCAGGTTTGTTCCCAAAACTCGCGCGAACGCAGCCTCCTTTCCTTGAGGATGACGATGGAGATGAGGACAGTCCTGAAGGTGTAGGGATTGGCGACAGCGGCGAGAACGGGGGGAAGCCATCGTCCCCGAACCGATCATCTTTAATTAATGGGTTAGCTACTCTACTTGGCGGTGACCCACAAAAAAATGGGGGCGACGAGGCCATCTGTGCACTAAATTCTTCCATACCATTGCCACCCTGCAATGTCATCCCGAAAAATAGAAATCAGCATAGAAACTGAGATTCCAAACACTGATGGAAGTCTACAGGCATTGCGCAGGTTTGCCGGGTTCACAAAATCCTAAAGCGCGGTTTAACTACTCCATCTAAGCTTTGAATTGGCACATCTCGCCGGTCTTCCATGACATCTTAAAGTAACAAATGCTAGAAGCCAAGTACGCAGCTACGAGTATCTCAATTTCCAGATCCGCAGTTCAAGATCTTACATCCATTTAATGCGACAAAACTATTCTAAAAAGAGCTGAACTTGATAAGCTTAAGGGCAGGTTTAAAAAGACTACCTTTGTCAGGATGATCTCCAAAGCCTCAGTCCCTGCTTTCAGATCGCTTAGTTCAGCTTGGCTCCTGCAGATCAAGCAAGCGACAGACCATAAGTACCTTTAAAAACATTGACCACTTTCATAAGAGCTCAAGTAAACGTGGGGAAAGAGAGAGAGAGAGAGAGAGAACCCCAAGTGCCATCTGAAGTGCCTGATTGGGGGGTGCTCCTGTATGGGGGCGCTTAATAAATTAAGGCGGCGAGGCTTCGGACAAACCACCGCCTCCCTCCTCATTTCTTCACGGGACACGAACGCGCTTTGCTGGATCGAACAGGGATTCATTTTCGTTGTTCTCGAAAGATAAATATACGCTCTTTCCGAGTTGATATTTGTGTATAGAAGTTCCTGTCCACAGAAACAGATCGGCGTTAAAGCAAGGACCATTTGATAGGGAAGGGCAAAGCAAAACAGGACCTTCCGTAAATTACATCAGTTAATTGGATGAGCGTGCTATAGATGCGAGCAGTTTCAAGATCAAGATCTGGTCAGTGATTTGTGTCCAATTAATTACTCGATTTCGCAATAAAGAACTCGGAGATAGCATCTTGACTCCGACCCAGAAAAGACAAACAGAGAAACTAACAGCCACAATCGTTGGAATAATCGACAGGCTCGAATTTTTCCCCAAGAAATTCTCTAAGAAACCGACGGAACCGGCGAAATTAGCCCGATTCCATGGAGGGAAAATCACGACCGAAACGGGGCGAGAACAAATCTACAGGATTTGTGCTTGCCGACATGGATCTGGCAACATAGGGACCGGAAATGAAGCTTAAAAAAAAAAAAAAAAAAACTTGGTCGCTTCTAAAGATGAATTTAAGAATTTCAGGCAGGCGAACAAATCAAGAAGCTTGGCATATCCTCCACATCTCAGCTCAGACTAAAACGCAAACCCACAGGTTATCAAGATCTGCAAATCGAAGAATCAAAACGCATTAAGTCATCACGAAGAAACATACAGGACGACCCCGTCAAAGCCCACAACACCCGAGAGGCGAAAGCTCCTTCCTTTCAAACACGAACCCAAAAGATACAGAGAGGGAGAGGGAGGGAGAGAGAGAGAGAGAGCGACGGAGGGTACCTGAGCTAAAAACTGTACAGGGGCTCCTGCCAGAGGAGGACTAATTCTTTAGGCGGAAGAAAAAAAAAGAAAGAAAGAAAGGAGGGAAAGGAGTATTAACAAGCAACAGAGGACGGGGTTAGGCAACAGGTACAAAGGAGGGTCATGCAGGAGAGGTACAGTTCAACTTATAGAAGAGGAGGGAGGGGAAGGACGGAGAGGGGAGGGGGGGATTTTGATGGCGAGAGGGGAGGGGAGAGAAAAGAAGAGAAAGAGAATCTGCTGCAGAAAAGTAAAAACTAATATGAACAGAGGGAGCGAAGGGGAGGAGAGAGAGAGAGAGAGGGAGAAGCGAAAGCGTTCTCGTGTTATTGGGCAACAGCGATGACAGAGAAGAGAGAGAGAGAGAGAAGAGAGAGAAAAGGGAAAGTTCTGCAAATGCAAGGCTGCAACGTCTCTGTCTTTGTCTCTCTCTCTCTCCGCAACTAATGAATCGAGTCGAAGTGAGGAGAAAGAAAATTAAAAAGAAAAAGAAAAAAAAAAAATCGCATTTTTCTAATTGTCTATCTTTCCTCGTCAGCGTTTCCTCCTGACCGAGGTTAATGTAAGGAGAAAGACTTTTCCCATTTTTTTTCTTTTATTCCTTTTGATTGTTTCGCGCAGGCGGTGCCTCACGCGAGAAATCTCATCGGTTTCTGGCACCCACCCCCTCCCCCTATATCGGAAATATCATTATTTTAATTCGAGAGAACAGACCTAAAGAGAATCGTTAGACAGAGAAAATATCTCGGTGGGGCCCGCCCGCGGGAGCGGCCCCCGCTCTCGTCCCGAGGGTCGGGGGAGGGGGTGTTCACGTTTTCAAAATGGGGTTGGGCATTAGGTTTGAAATTGGAGGGCGATTTGGCAAAGACGGATGCGGGTGAACTGTTGGTTTGCCCCCGGGGGAAAGAGAAAGAGAGTTAAAAAGGAAAGGAGGAAGGGAAAAAGAGGACGGATCCATGATGAGTAAATATATATGCGTAAATCCTACGTTTTCACACGCCCGCCCGCCCGGGGGCTTCGAAACTGGGGATGGATCTGGATCGGATCGGATCGGTGTTCTTGTTTTTTTTAACCCGGTCCCGATCTGATATAAATGCCCCAACTCGGTTGGCTTTTACCTCTACTGTACGTGCTAGAAAGGGAAGACCATGGTGGGTTCCTGATTCAATTAGTCGAACCGGCCGATCTCTTCCGAGTTTAGAAAACACCAATTCAAACTTTGAATGGACGGATCATATTAGAATTGATTCGAAAATTATACCCACTTTTTATTATGTATGCTAGTTTATTTCCCTATATATATATTTCGATGTTTTAATCTAATTAATCCGTTGCGCTTCAATAGGACAAGAGTGCCACTTGGTCCATGAATAGATCTTATAATTAGAGTAGGCAATTCAATAAGTCACTCAAACCTAACTAATCAAATGGGCGTGCCATTCCCTTCTTTAACTTTATCAATTGTCCTTGATTTACTTGAGCCCACCTAAGCTTTTTTCGATTTTATAAACAAGATATTACATTTTTTTTAAGTCATTGACATGATTGGATAACAATTCTTAGCCTTGGTACCAAGCATGGCCACCTAGGCTCATCCATTAATTATGTTTACCTATGAATAGATTTATGTCATGTGCTTTTAAATTATTAAATGGTCGAGTACCTTACCAAGGGATTGGCGATTGAATTGATGGCAAATTGTGTACTAGTAAACTGTGGTCATAGGGCTTGAGTAAAAATTGAAACCAATATCTATAATGGAATTGGTTGGTGGCATTGAAATAGACCTAATCTCAATCCTAGCTATTAGGGGTGTCAACGGGTCGGGTCGGGTTGGGTCTTGATGTTACCCGACCCGAACCGAACAATAAGGGTAATGTCATTTAACCCGACCCGACCCCGACATGAAATGCATAAAACATGAAGTCGGGTCGGGTTTCGGGTTTTTTATTTAAAAATATTACAAAGGGAATTTGAAATGCTCTTACGTGATGCCGCGGGACCTCGTCTAACCCATCCATGAACCGTGACGCCGCGAGATCTTGTCCAACTCGTTCGTGAACATTTCCGCAGACAGATAATTTTTTAATAAAAAATATGACAAAGGGAATTCAAAATATTCTTATGTGACGTCGCGAGGCCTCGTCCAATCCGTTCGTGAACATTTCCGCAAACAAATAATTTTTTAATAAAAAATATGACAAAGGGAATTCGAAATGTTTTTTACATGATTTGCGAGATATTGTCCAACCCGTCCGTGATCATCTCCGCAGACATATAATTTTTTAATAAAAAAATGACAAAATGAATTCGAAATGTTTTTATGTGATGTCGTAATGCCTCGTCCAACTCATCCGTGAACATATCCACAGACAAATAATACTCTCTCCTCTAAAGTTACCGCGAAAAAGAAGCAAATCATATGGAAGATGGGGAGAGAGAGGGGGAGAGGGAGAGAGCTTGGGTGGGTGTGTTTGGGTTGAAGTTTTTAATATGTTTGGGTCGGAACAATGTTCCGACTCTAACTTGACCCAAAACATGTATTCTATTTATGTTTATAATTGTTACCCAAACAATATTAAAATCCGAAACATGTACCATATTTATTTCGTGTTCGGGTCGTGTTCGGGTCATATTCGGGTCGAGTTGGATGGGTTTGTTTGACACCCCTACTAGCTATCAAGGCTCCCAATCTCCACGAGGGCTTGAAACACAAATCTAGGTAAGCTTCGGCAATGACAATTAGTTATAAGATCTGATATGCCTTGAGTAAACCCAAACTTGACCCTCCGGCTTAAAAACGATAAGTATTTTTAAGCCAGTGACAGGCTTGAGCAACAAATTAAGCATGATCAAAAGCTCTAACCTAGCTCGACTGCTCCATTGATCACCTCTACCCTAGATCCTCCAATAGGAATTTGCACTCGAAACAAAAACATTGATCTTGATAGAAAAAGACGCGGACAATTAAAAGACAAAGACGTGTCCTTACATAATGAACTTAGCTCTGTGTATTCGATAAGGGCCTATGCATTGCTATGAGGTCGAAACAAGTTCCATGGTTTTTAATTTTGATTGTCGATTGACTAGACTTAGGCCATGTTTGGAATAATTTCTAGATGCGTGCGCGGCAGAGGGAGGGTAAGAATAGCATATATATTCCATTTTTGTGCATGCGCTTGTCTTTTAGTCAAGTTTACGTTTGAATAATGTCCATAATAGTCATCAAATAATACAAAGTACATGACCCGGTGATATATCTAGAAATAATATAGTGGTAAGTTATGACACTAACAAATATATCATTGTATATTTTGAACACTGACCAAAATTTCACAAAAAATCGAATGGAGAATCAAGCCGATAATTATCCACATATAAATTATGTTTTAGACTATTTGGCCAGCCACACATATGGTTCATGTACACGATTTAGTGGTAGATATTTTATTCGAACCTCCATAGATAACCAATTTAATAAAACTTTAAATTTCGGCCGAATGGGAAATTAACCAAAATTGTATGAAGGGAACATTCTGGAAGATATCCACGGCTGATATTGCGAAAATATCGATCATATTATCTCCCCGCCGCATAGGAAAAGCCCCGTTGCAGTCGCAAAATGCGCAAAAGGTGACGTTATTGCCGGACGTGATTTTTGCCTGAATGTAAAGGAAAGAAAACACAAAAAAGAAAATAAAAAAAGTTAAAATAAAAGAAATAGAGAGAGAGAGATCGTGATAAGATGCGTGACGGTGGAGGTGACTAGGATGCTTCCTCTCTCGGATATTTTCAGCCATCCATTTATTTTCTTTTTTTTTCCCCTCTATCTTTATCTTCCATTAACTTTTCTCCAGGCCACATTCGATCTTCTTCTTTTCTTTTCTTCTCTTTCTATTTTTCACGAATTTTATTTATTAATTTTATTCATCTGCAATTTAAAAATAATAAACCGGATATAATTGTGGGCGACATTGAATCATCACGTGGGCCGGAAGCAGAGGAAGGGGAAGCCCCCCGGGGAACAGAGAGACCACGTCTTCCGCTGTCAGTCCGTCCCTCCCGTCCTGGGGAATCGTGGTACGTCGTCCCTCCCCCCCTTCAGCTCGCTCGAAACGTGGCATCCCCACCTAAATTAATAATAAAATCTGCTTTTCTTTTTTCATTTTTATAAAAAGGCATATTTCGTAATAGGGAAATCGAAAAAAAAAAAAGGAGAGAGAGAAAAAAAGGGGATCTGAGTCTTTTTTCTTTTTTTTTTTTAATTTAAAAAAGAGGGGTAGGAGATCCGGCAGTTCCCTGTCAAATCTGGTCCCGTTCGTAATCGTCCCCACGATCCCCATTCTCCTGTCGTTGTAGCCCGAGTCGAAATAGTCTTTGAATCTGGTTCAACGTGGACCGCATCCATCGCGATCGTTTGCGGATTGATGGGTTCGCGTGCTCGCGGGATCCCCCTCGAAGAGCTCGGAAAAGTCAACAGGGCCGTCGCGTCGTATGGCCATGGTCTCCAGAATTAAGGCGGGTTCGCTGTCTGTCGAGAACTTGGCCAGTTCGATGCCAACGAAATTATCCGACAATGTCGGCCTCTGCATGTAATGTAACGTCGCTCGATGCAGCCGCAAGTACTATTCATTTTTTTTTTTTCACTTGTAGCACCTGCACATTTGCGATTGCGCTCTTTATCCTTCTTCCCCCATCGTTCAGCTATATTCGGACGAGCTCGAGACTATTGCATCGTTGCAGACTATATGGACTTAAGTTTTCATGGCGTGTAAATTATGGAAATAGGAAGTATATCAAACTTGAAGGTCACATAAATCTCATTTACCATTCGACAAGCTTGTCCACGGTATGAGGATTCACAGATTACCATCATGAGAGGAGCTCGGACAGGTGGCATCATACCATTAATCTAGTCGTAACCTGCATCTCAGAAATTGATGCCCAATCATTGTGTCCGGAAGCTGATAGATCTCCCTCTCTCCAAGTTATTTCCAGGGCAAGAATGATCTGAGAAGGTAGGGTCCCGGAATTAGGGTTACGTTCTCGATGTACATGGAACTAAACAGAGGAAAGAAGCTGGGAGTTTCGTCAGGCATCATCTGCTACATAAAGAATCGCCAAACATCGGTGTTCAGATCCGCTAGATTTTTATAGTAAATTTAAACTGAATCTACATGGAACAAAGCATGATTAGCACCTTTCTGGTGCCGAACTAAACGAATGGAATGAATCAGGAATGCTGTAAGAGATGCAACTTAAACATCAGAGCTAGAGGGGCAGCTAGACAGAGGAGAGAGGGGTCAAAAAATGAACACCTCGAAAGTTTTGAAATGGCTCGCTAGAAGGTTCAGATGCAGCAGATGCAGCCTTTTTCCTGGCAAAGTAATCTTCGGCGTGTGCCAACTTCTTGGCAACAGAAGGCTTAACCCACTTCTTTCGGCCAGGCCAGGCAAGACAGTGAGGGAACAGCCAGCAGCCTCGAGCTTCTCTTTCGCTGCTGCTGAAAAGGCACAGGCCTTTACATTTAACTTGACAGAACTCAGTTCCCCGTCTCCTAAAATCTGAAACCGTGGTAACAACCAAACAGTTCACAACAGTTCAAGAAAACTTACAACAAGACAAGCTTCACTTGTTGCCGCCTTAAAAATAGGGAAATAAAAGATTTTCTTATTTATTTTTGGTCGGAACATAGAATGCTTATTTTACAAAGTCAAGATGCGGTCTTTTTCCTAGGACTGTTGATTTCGGCATTGGTAGCCAATTTTGCATTTTCTGCCAGGGTTTTGTATTATGTTCTAGAGATCGGCATTTCAGTTATAGCTGTAAAAATTGTTAATGTTTTGTAACTGATGATTTAGGTGGGAAAAGGTTTGGTGGTGGCAATTGGCTATCCACAAGTCATGGCATCGCAAAGGATACATCTGATATGGTTTCGAGTTTTGCAAATATTGGAGATGGGTTGAGCGAGTCTATTATCCGAACCGAGTATTGGGATTCTGACGATGTTGGACATATGAGGCAATTTATTGAGGATGAGGCCTGCTTTCTGGCCCATGAAATAGGCTATCCTAGTGATAAGGAGAAGGGAATTGGCCGTGGGAGTGTTCCTGACCTACAGGAAGGAGGTCGAATTAAAGATGAGGACGATGACCAATCTTTTGTCGAGGAGGATTCTTACTTCTCTGGGGAGCGATTTCTTCATTCAAAGAACATGGAACCGATTTCAGCTTTAGATGATCCGATGGGGCTCAGTTAGAGAAGTTTATGGTAGGGTGGAGGAGAATAATTTAATCGCCTAATATGGTGGACAGCTGATGGATGAGGAAGAATGTAATATTACGCGTGCGGCACTTGTGTATCAAGATTTTGTCGCATAAACGGATGAGGGATGAGAAGGTTCTGAATGATTGTTAAAAGGCCGCAACTAGATTATATATGTCTTTTGATGATCAATGACACGATTCTATTAGATCAAAAGATAAAGAAATAAAGGCCTTGAGAAAATATTTTTTACTCATTCATTAAAAAAGAGTGAACAACAATTCGTTTGTCCACTTCCCTACAAAGAATAACATGAATTGAAGCAATGAGAGAAATACACCACTAACACTCACTAGAAGATTGCTCCTCTCAACATTTTATTCATTAAAATGTTCACTTGATAATTCAACATTAGAATTCTTTCCAAACCAAGCTACAACTATAAATGTAAGTTCGAAATCATGATTTCCATTTCTGGGCAATGTTGAAAAAGAAGAAGTAAAAACCTTCAAAAGAACGAGAGAAATTTTTTACTACTCAACCCATATAACCTTAAAGTGTGTATTGATTGTATTAAAATTAAACAAACAAAGTATACTAAACTATGCCACAAGAAGCATAGAGCTTCTTGAAATTATATATACGGATATATGTGGTCTTTTCGATGTTCCATCTTTTGGTAAGGAAAGCTATTTCATCACATTTATTGATGATTTTTCATGTTATCGTTAAATTTATCCTAAGGTGTTGACGGTTAGGTAGGAACAATGCGACTTCCATAGACGTAATTGGAGATGGCGGGGTTTAGAAAGTGGAAGCAACAAAGTTTTTAAAGTTGTTGTTCTTGATATTATAATTCAACCTAACAATAATCAAGAACAACAAATTATACGGAAATTGTATATTATGTAAGAATTAGCCGTATAATATTATTTATTATGTGATTTAATAATTATTGAAATGCTATAAAATAAATATTTGTTACAAGAAATACGATTTTAATAAAATGAAGGGTATAATCTTCAAGAAGGACTCATTTAGAATTATTATGGTTTTGGTGACTCGTTATGACTTAGAGTTATACCAAATAAATGTAAAAACTGTATTTCTTAATGAGAATTTAGAAGGAGGTTTAAATTTATTATTATTTTCTAACACTCCCCCTCAAGTTGTGATGTAGATATTAAACAATCCCAACTTGTTATATAAAAAATTCACTCTACTTCATCGTAAAGACTTGGTAAAAATATCTGCAAGCTAATCCTCTGTTCTTGTATGTTAAAGAGTGATATATCCTTTTTGAACTTTTTCTCGTATAAAGTGATAATCAATCTCAATGTGTTTGATTCATTTATGGAAGACAGGATTGTTTACAATATGAATAGCTGATTGATTATCACAACATAATATCGATGGTTCTGATGTTGACATCTCAATTTTTGACAATAACATCCTTAACCATAGCAATTTACTAGTCACACGGGCCATTACTCTATATTCTGCTTCTGCACTTGATCGGAAAACCACATGTTGTTTCTTGCTCTTCTAGGCAACTAAATTACCTCCAAAAATTACATAATACCCCGATGTAGATTTTCTACTAGTAAAACATCCAGCCTAATCCGCATCAGAAAAGCCTGTGGTATTCAGGTGGCCATAATTCTTAAAAATTAGTCCTTTACCCGGTGCTCCTTTCAAGTATTTGACAATTCAAAACACAACATCCTAGCGAGCAATTCGAGGAGAACCTATGAATTGGCTTACAACACTAACGGCAAAAGATATATCAGGTCTTGTGACGGTAAAATAATTTAACTTACCAACAACTTTCCGATATTTTTTTGGGTCATGTAATAATTCTCCATCTTTTGTATCAAGTTTCACATTGGGTTCCATAGGAGTATCAACCGGTTTTGCTCCAACAAGTCCAACCTCATCAAGAATGTCAAGAACATATTTTCTCTAAGTTAAATTTATACCTGTATGCGAGTAAGCAACCTCAATACCTAGGAAATACTGCAGACATCCCATATCCTTAGTACTAAACTGTGTATGTAGAAATTATTTGAGTCGTTGAATATCATCTGAATCACTGCCAATAATGATAATATCATCCATATATACCACTAGAAGAATACAACCAGCTGAGAAGATAGAATTGAAGACTGAATGGTATATTTGACAACGCTTTAATCCAAACTTGATAACAACATTACTAAACTTACCAAACCAAGCATGAGGAGATTACTTGAGTCCATACAATGCTTTATGTAAATGACATATTAGATTCTCCCCCCGAGCAACAAATCCAGTTGGTTGCTACATATACACCTCTTCAGCTAAATCACCATGTAAGAACGCATTTTTTTATGTCTAATTGATGAAGAAACCATCCAAAACGCGCTGCTAGAGAAATAAAAACACGAACAGATGGAATTTTTGTTACAGAAGAAAAAGTGTCATCATAATCAATACCATATGTTTGAGTATGTCCTTTGGCGACCAACTATGCCTTCAATTGATCTATGGTACTATCAGGTTGGACCTTAACCGTGAAAACTCAACGACAACCAACATGTTGCTTTCCCATAGGAAGGGTAGTAAGCTTCCAAGTGCGATTTTCAATGAGTGCGTTTATTCCATCCTCTATGGCTTGTCTCCAATTAGGATAAGCAAGAGCTTCAATTACACTACTAGGTACAAAAACAGAGGACAAGGACGAGACAAAAGTAAAGAAAGTATAAGATAAACGATCATAGGACAGAAAGTTGTTAATAGGATGACAAGTACGAAGACAATTAGACAAATTAGAATAAAGTGTATAACGATCCATAGGACGCCCAACATAATATCATGTACCTTTTCGAATAGCAATAGGTTGATCAAGATCAGGGGATGGCACAACAACCAATGAGGGATCGGATGAATCAGTTGATGGCCATACTCCTGTAATAGGGGCTGTTCCTCGTCTATGGTAAGTGTGATCGACAAACTGAAATCCTGTTGATGATACTAGAGAAAGTGAGTTTAGTGGAGGAATTGGTAAGACACACTCGTCATTGTCGGGAGGCACTATAGAGACTGTTTGAGTACTATAGTATGGCCAATCCTCAAAAAATGTCACCTTTGTTGATACAAACACACGATGACTAGTAGAATTGTACCATTTATAGCCCTTCTAAGTTCAAGAGTACCCAATAAAGACACATTTTTCAGCACGAGGAGCCAACTTATCAAGACTTGGAGTCAGAGAATGGACGAATCAAATACATCCAAAGATACGTAGGGGTAATGCAAAGGTAGGACGATTTGGATGCAAAATAGAAAAAAAAGTGTCTCCCCCTGATGAACGGAAGTTGGAAGCCGATTAATTAAGAAGCAAGCTGTAAGAACAGCATGGCCCCAAAATTTCTTCGGAAGATGCATGTGAAACAGAAGACAACGAGCAACATCAAGAAGATGACGATTTTTATGTTCAGTTACACCATTTTGTTGTGGTGTATATGAGTAGGAAGTTTGATGAATAATGCCATGGGAATCAAGAAAAGGTTGAAAACTAGAGGTAATAGCAAGATACTCTTTGGCATTATCGGACCGCAAAGTTTTCACAGAAGTATTATATTGATTCAGCGCCTCAAAATAAAATTTACGAAAGCAATGAAAAATCTTAGTATGATCTTTTATTAAGAACAACCAAGTCATTCGGGAAAAATCATCCACAAATGTAACAAAGTACTGTAAACCAGATGTATCAGAAACACGACACGGGCCCCATATATCTGAATGAACCAGCTCAAAGGGACTAGACACATGACTTTGAAAGCAAGAAGGAAAAGTGACTCTATAGTGTTTTCCAAACTGACAAGCTTGTGTTATACACTCGTGTCATATTATTTTGGCCAGAATAAAATAGAACACATTTATCCCAAACTTCCTTAACAGAATTACACTGAATGAAGTGAGGGCTGATCTTCGGATTCATAATATTCCATAATAGTGTACGGATCATTGCATTTCCGGCAATCCAATCATCTACTTTACTCGTATCCGAGGGAAGTGTAGATGTAAGATAAGCATTCTATTTAGTTGCAGTAAGATAAACTTGTACAGCTTTAGACCATGATGGGTAGTTAGTGCCATCCAACTTGACAGATGTCAATTGGAAATATGTCAAACCAGTAGATGTTGTGGAAGCCATCAGTATTAACCCCACTGAACTCCAATAATGCAATTAGCTAGACAGGTTGAACACAATGATCGATTGAACCCAATAATAATGACACAATAATCAAGCACTTAACTCCAGTTGTGCAATCAACCACATAATAAGAAACAGAAATGAGGGTCCAATCGATCCACCATTTAGTCAATATACTTTAGTGAGAGGCCATAAAATCATACTAACAATACTTCAAAATGACTGGAAACCATCCGACCCTTGAAAGATCACTATGTGCATACCAACCATCACTTCAATAAATGATATACGCCAATAAGAATTCATATAAGAATACTGGACAACATCTTTTGATGCCCTCAGTTCGAGTCTTTTTTTTTTCGAATTTGGTTGAAACCCTCATAGACGAATGCCTTGCCGAACCGTGAAGGCTTCTGAAGTCCTCATAATTTATGAAAAAACACAGATTCTAAATCCCAAGATAAACAAATACCAAATCGTGCAATCGGTCTTTAATCCCATCATCAAAAAGGAGGCTGAGCACATACCAATTTTGCTGGACAACAGTTCTGTCCATATCTGCAGAATAGGGGCCAATTGAAGGTAGCGAGTCACTACGATGACGACATAATTGGGTGGCTTCGGTGAGAATGGATCTGGGTATGGGATTCGCACCTTAGAGAATCGATGGACAAATTTTGATATGAATCTTGATGAAACTTCAACAAATCGCGTCGTTCTCTCGGATCTGCTGTCTAGAAGAGAAGCATGCTATGGCGGTGGCGGCAACGGCGGTGGAGGATCTGGATCTAGCGACGGCCTCTGCCACCTGCTGTGGTAGTGGTGGGATTGAAGGTTTTTTTTTTTTTTTTAAACTTGCTATAATACCATGTTAACAAAGAGAGTATTCTATGTATTGTATTCTTTTAATCAGAAAAAGATTACAAGAACACACACACACACACACACATATGTATGTGAGTAACTTTCTCAACACAAGATTAACTATTGACTATTTTACCCTTATTATTATTTCCTAACATATATGAAGGTCAGTGGGAGCAAGTTTGTTTTTTTACTTCTCTATGTTGATGACATTTTGCTTGCTGCTAATGATCTTGGTTTGTTACATGAAACTAAGAAATTTCTCTTTAAGAATTTAGAAATGAAGGATATGGAAGAGGCAATGTATATGATAGGAATATAAATATTCTGAGATAGATCACAAGAATTGTTAAGGTTGTTTCAAAAAGCCTACGTTAAGAAAATTTTTAGAGAGATTCAATATGGGTAAATGGTCAGTAAGAATAGTTCTAATTTAGAAGAGTGACAAATTTAGTTTTATGCAATGTCCGAAAAGTGAATTGGAATGAGAACGAATGAAAAATATTCATTATGCATTTATTGTGGGGAGCTTAATGTATGCACAAATTTACATCAGACCAGACATCAATTTTGCTATTGGAATGCTAGCATGTATCAAAGTAATCTTGGAATAGATTATTGGAAAGTTGCAAAGAAAGTTCTCAAATACTTATAAGGAATAAATAATCATATGCTCACTTATAAAAGTTTCGATCATCTCGAGGTGATTGAATATTTGGATTTAGACTTAGCCAGATGTGTCGATATAAGAAAATTAATGTTTGGTTACTCGTTTTTCCTTATTAGAGGGGCAATTTCATGGAATAGTGTGAAGTAGTTAGTTATTGTTACATCCATTATGGAGGCTGAATTCGTGGCATGCTTTGAAGTCATTATTAATGGATTATGGTGCGGAATTTTATTTGAGCTTGTGATTGTCAATAGTATTGCCAAGCCATTGAAAATTTATTGTAATAATTCTTCTCTAAGAATGATAAGTATTTTAAAGGTGCTAAACATATAGAAATCAAATATTTGTTTGTTAAAAAAGAAGTTCAAAAACAAAGAGTGTTAATTAAGCATATTAGCACTTACCTTATAATAGTACTTAACAAAAACTACCCAAAACATTTAATGTATTGTTGAAAATCCATAGATAGAATACGTTAAAGAATAGTGGGTTAATGGAGAGAAATCGGATTTTCTTCATTTGGTTTGAATTCTTTGGTTTTCCACAACGATTATATTCAAGAGCGGCACTAAGGATAAATGTATGTTCTCATATATTTATGAAAATCATGAAGATCAAAGATCATTGGTTTCCGAATTTCTGTATTAAATAATTATATTTATTCACTAACATAGTGTGTTTATGGATGCCGCTAGGTTTTACGAGGTTGTAGTTGAACATCCCCATTATGGTTCGGAAAATCTTATTCCTACTCTCAAAGAAGTCAAGTGGGTTACATAACAAATTTATAGATCTAGTTGTAGGCTTAAGAGTGTACATATGAGGGACAGGTTCAATCGACTGATCATCCATGTATGAGAGACAAATGAGGAAGGTGGAGGTGGAGTGGAGTTGAGCAAACCTCCTAGCGAAATCGCAGCCCTCTAGTCCCCATCCATCGATGATTGACTTCCTATGCCCTTGATACGCCTCTCAGTGGGTTGATATCTTCAAGTGGCAATTTGAAGAGGATATTGTAGAAGATGTCCATGGATCTCTAGGTGGGATGCCCATTCTCTGGTGGCCTAATCCTCCTCGGCGGCATTATGAGTAAGCCTAAAGAAAAACTGAGGAAGGTAGAGGGGTTTATATGTAGGAGAGGAGAGGTGGAAAATAATAGAAAGGAAAAGGTTTATACAAAGGAGAGGAGAGATAAGAAATAACATAAAGGAAAAGTGAGTTTTGCATGAAGCCGATGTGATTGCTCTATTTGAAGTAAGTCATGGCGCTCATCCCATTTCACACCAGCTGTGGGCCCCCTCTCAACTCCCACGAGCAGACCGCCAGAGCTTTTGAGCCTCCACATTCCTGCCCGTAGCATATGGAGGGGTTGCGAGACTTTGTCAAGACTCTTGCCTCTCGCGGATGCAAAAGTTCGTAGTTCGAGGAGAATAGCCATGAATTTGCGAGAGTGGGAGATTCGGTATTCGAACGCTCTTTAAACTTGTGTGTGTTGGATTATATATTGACACTTGAACCCTTGCTTGAATTCTCGAAATCATAATCAATTTTTCCCTAGCAACGTTCCCAATAATCCAGCTGGAGTTATGAGGGTTAACCAAATAGAATTGGTGTTCACTCCAAATTTTATCTTCGCAGTCCAAGATGTACATATCAAAGGATATGATTTTCATCTTCCTCCTCCAAGATGTGCAACCGCCTTTATTTGAATTCAATCAACACTACTACCACTACTGTATCATGCTCCATTTCAAGTTTGGGAAGTGAAATAATCACGAAATTCTTGGTCTCAATTAAGAATGCCGTGATAACTACAATAACTAGTTTATCATCCTTGTCAAGAGTGAGGAAGTAAATGTATCCGCTTATGCAAATACTTCCTCCCTGAATGAGGGAGAGAGCTCATCTATTTATATTAGAATCCCTTTCATTTCAACCATAGATTTTTTTTTGATCTAACGGTAGAGATTGTGCCATCTACCAACTATCAACATTCAAGACGTGAATTCTCTAGAACATGATACATTTACCTTATTGCCCTTCTACAGAAATATTCTAGACAACTCCGGAAACCCAATAGACTTGCTCGGTTCTCTTGGATCGTACATGACTCTTGGTCTATCATTGGTCCATGGGAAATCTCCGCATTGTGACACTTTCTTGGTTGTTTGCTATTTCTAGCTAGACCCTTGATTGTGTTTATACTATTTGATGATAGGAATATGTGCCTCGAAAGCTGGTTGCAACGCATCATTCATTCTACTTATTACCATTTGGAGAACATAATAGAGTCCGATGGGTTTTCACTTAGAAAATTTAAATCTAATAGCTGGAGAATTCCACTATGCATGAATCCCCATACCAAACAAAAACATGATTATCAATAAAATAGTATACCTTTCCTTGAGGCCTTTGACAACTAGGTCACGAATCAAAATACGGAACGGAAACATGGATCAATCTCCATAATTAGAATGATTAACTTATGAGTCTTTGTAATTAACATTTATTTGGAGTCTTTGTAATTAACATTTATTTGGAGGTTCCTAAAGGGGGAAAGAGGAGAAGAAAAAGTCAATGTTGAAGATTTAGAGATAATTGTTTCTTTAACAAACAAAACCCACAACTACGTTAAGAACCAAAGATGTAAGAAAGAACTACATTTAAACACAAACCTTTGCTGTAAAATTGATTGATTTTGAATTTACTTTGCAGCAAAAGAAAAAAAATTAAAACAAAGAGAAAAAAGAATGCTGAATTTTTTTTTTAATTGTGCCTATCGTCTCCATTGCCGGAAACATGTCATGACAGAGATGGTGCCATTTGGAGAGCTTTATAGAGTTTGATGAAACTTCACTATGAAAGATTGACTCTAATAGCTGAAGAAAAATATTTCACACTCTTCACGAATCTACATACCAAGAAAAAACATGATTAGCTATGAGACAATGCAATCTGACTACATATCATTACTTGAAGCCTTTAACAACAAGTTAACGAAATAAAATACCAAACAAGAACATGATTTACCTTGGGAATTAACATACTTTCCTTCTCCCTCTCTCTATAGAAAGTGTTCCTGTGAATGGAATGGTTTGTTAGAAAGAAGGAAATGAGAGGAGTGGAAAAAAGACAAAGCAAAAAGAAGAAGAGCAAACTATATTCGACAACATGCTCAAATCTCGCAGCAACGCCACTACCTTGTCTCTCATTTCTAGAAAAGGAGTGCGGCTATGGATCTTCACCTTTTTCAGCTTCCAAGGCTCCAGAAATTTGTGCGCCTGTTCCAACAAAAAATGAGAGAAACCTAGTTGATAACTTAATTGAAGAAGAGAACAGTTTGCTAGTCAAGAGAACGTATTTGTAAGTCTGGTAAATGAAAATGGTAATTTTATGTTAAAGTTAGTAAATGGCTAAATATTGATAAATTCAAATGAGAGTTGGTAACCTATAACTAATAGGACAAATGTTGGTAAGTCACAAAAAGAAAAGGGTGATAATCCAATATAATAGTTGATAAATAATGGCATTAGTAAAAAAGCTATTGGTAAGAGAATTTTTTTTTTTTTCCATTCAAAGACCAAAAGAACTTGAAAATAAATGTTAGCAACTAACTTAAATGAAAATTGGTAACACAAAATTAGTGAATAATTTAATCCGAGAAAAATTGATAATCATTCTAATCGAGGTTGGTAATCTTTAAAGAGTTGTTAAGCATGACAAATAAAGCCACCGCTCGATAGAAAAGCTGTTAAGTAATGTAAATAAAACTCGATAACTTATTTAGTTAATAATTTTCAAATAATAAATAAAAAGTTAGTAGCCTTTTAAAAGTGTAGATAATTTTTCACAGTATACCGGAAGAAAAAGAAACTAGTCATTTTTTTTTTACAAACACTTGTTGATGATTACCAATTTTTCTAGAATCTTATTAGCATGGAAAAATATGTTTTTTTTTTTTTTTTTTTTTGGGGGACAGATTGTTCTTTCTCTTCCCTAAATCGTCCCTTAAAAGGAGTTCCATTTTTAATACGTGGTGAGCTATCAAATTAAATGACATGTATTGAAAGATTTTTAGGTTACAAGTCACAATTAGACTTCTTTATGTATGGATCCGTCGTATTTGTATTTTTAAAATATAGTTTTTATAGTATCCTATTGATTATTTGTTGAAGTCTTACGAAAATTGAAGATAGACTTGAGGACCGAGCCTGTCATCATCTGCATATAAGCCATGCTTTGGATTATCTGGCCAGCCACACAGATAGTTCATGTGCACAATCTAATCATAGACATATGATCCGAATGACCATAAATAATCAATTTAGGAGAACTATAAATTGTGACTGAACAGGAAAGAAACCAAAAATTTCTAATGGGAACATTCTCGAAGACATTCATGGCTAATATTACGAAAATATCGATGACATTATCTCCCCGCCGCATAAGGAAAAGCACCATTGCAATCGCGAAATGCGCAAAAAGCGACGTTCACGCCGGACGTGATTTTTTTTTACAAGAAAGAAAATTAAAAAATGTTTAAAAATAAAGATATTTTCAGCCATCCAACTTTTTTCTCTACGGCACATTGGATCTTCTTCTTCTTTTTTCTTCTCTTTCTATTTTGCCCGGATTTTATTTATTTATTTTATTTATCTGCAATTTAAAAATAATAAATCGGATATAACTGTGGGGGCTACATTAAATCATCACGTAGACCGCGACTTCCTCCTTCACTCAGTCCCTCGCGGCCAGGGTCCGTCGTCTCTTCCCCCTCAGCACGCCCGGCACGTGGCATCCCCACCAAAATTAATAATAAAATCTGCTTTTGTTTTTCATTTTTATAAAAAGCTATTTTTCGGAACATGGAAATCGCAAAAAAAATAGGAGAGAGATAAAAAAAAAAAAGGATCTGAGTTTTCTTTTTTCAAATTTTAAAAAGAGGGAAGGAGATCCAGCAGTTCCTCGTCAAATCTGGTCCCGTTCGTAATCGTCCCCTACGATCCCCATTCTCCCGTCGTTGTTGCCCTAGTACGCGTGCTGAAATACTATTAATAGTCTTTGAATCCGGTTCGACGTGGACCGCATCCATTGCAATTGTTCGAGGGTTGATGTATTCATGCGCGACCGAGCGATTGTACCGACACGTGGCTCGCTGGAGCCCCCTCAAAGAGCTCGGAAAGTCGAGGGCCGTCACGTCATATGGCCCAGTCTCTAGAATTAAGGCAGGGTTGTGTGTGATGAAATGATCCGACAATCAACGTATGGTGCTGCCTCAAGGTCAAGCCTCGTGTGTAATGCAATGCCATCTTTTCAATTCTAGCACCTGCACATTTGCGATTGCGCACTCTATCTTTTTCCCCATCGTTCACCTATACTCTGACAAGCTCAAGATTATTGCTTCGTTGCAGACTAGATGGACTCAGTTTACATGGCGCGCGTGACAACATCTTTCGGCAGATACACTCCCAGAAATAGGAAGTATATCAAACTCGTGGGGGGCATAGTCCCATTTACCATTCGACGAGCTTGTCCACGGTTTGAGGGTTCACAAACTACCACCGTGAGTGGAGCTCAGACGGGCGACACCATACCCTTAATCTAGCCGTCGTCTGCATGTAGGAAATCACGCCCAATTTTGTGCCCAGAAGCTGGTAATTCTCCCTTTCTCCAAATTACTTCCGGATCAAGAATGATCCAAGAAGATAGGGGTCCTGATTTAGGGTTGAGTTGTCTATGTACATGGAACTAAACAGAGGAAAGAAGCTGGGAGTTTCGTCAGGCATCGTCCACTACAGAAAGAATCACCAAACATCGGCATTCAGACTTGCTAGAGTTTTATAGTGAATTTCAACTGAAACAAAGTTTAATTAGCACCTTTCTGGTGCTGAACTAAACTAATGGGAATGAATCAGGGATACTGTAAGAGATGCAACTTGAACATAAGAACTAGAAGGGCAACTAGACAGAGGAGAGAAGGGCCAAAAAAGGAACACCTTGAAAGTTTGAAATGGCTCATGTAGAAGGTTCCGATGCAGCAGATGCAGCAGATGCAGCAGATGCAGAGCCCTTTTCTTGGCAAAATACTCTTCGGCACGTGCCAAGTTCTTGGCAACAGAAGGCTTAACCCACTTCTTTCGGCCAGGCAAGACAGTAAGGGAACAGCCAGCAGCCTCGAGCTTCTCTTTCGCTGCTGCTGAAAAGGCACGGGCCTTTACATTTAACTTGACACTTAGTTCCCCATCTCCTAAAATCTGAAACCGTGGTAACAACAAAACAGTTCACAACAGTTCCAGAAAACTTACAAGAAGACAACCTCCACTTGTTGCTGCCATCAAAAAAGGGAGATAAAAGATTTTCTTACCATTTTTCTACAAAGCTAGAAAAACACGAGCACTACGTGATAAATGCATATTATGATTTGAGAAGGCAATATTAAATAGATTCAACTTGCAAGCACTAATTAGTTTCCCATCTCCTAAAATCTGAAACCGTGGTAACAACAAAACAGTTCACAACAGTTCCAGAAAACTTACAAGAAGACAACCTCCACTTGTTGCTGCCATCAAAAGAGGGAGATAAAAGATTTTCTTACCATTATCTACAAAGCTAGAAAAACACAAGCACTATGTGATAAATGCATATTATGATTTGAGAAGGCAATATTAAATAGATTCAACTTGCAAGCACTAATTAGTTCCCCATCTCCTAAAATCTGAAACCGTGGTAACAACAAAACAGTTCACAACAGTTCCAGAAAACTTACAAGAAGACAACCTCCACTTGTTGCTGCCATCAAAAAAGGGAGATAAAAGATTTTCTTACCATTATCTACAAAGCTAGAAAAACACGAGCACTACGTGATAAACGCATATTATGATTTGAGAAGGCAATATTACATAGATTCAACTTGCTAGCACTAATGACAATGATAAGTCTACTTATATGCTGATGATGGAAAAGCAGGGAACACAAGTTTCATTAAGCAGATATATGGAGCAAGCTCGTCCTTCTGAATGAAATCTAGAGGATGGAGACATTATTGACAAAATTTTGGGGCCTAAATGCTACAAATGACCCTTAAAAAGCCTCCACCATGGGTAGAAGTGCTGCTCAAAAGGGGAAAAAGGAAAACTTTGATGCACCAAAGAAGAGCAAGGATGGCCTCTATATTACAGTGGAAAAGAAACCTTAGCCATACCCAAGCATGTTCATACCTTCAAAGGGAGTTTCCTTTCTCTTCCAGATGGGTTAATCAAACCCTTACTCTTTAAAGTCTCTAGAGACACCTCATCCCCTTCTCGAAATCCAGCCGCTTCAATGTCCTTTAGATTGACAGGAACATACTTAGGCAATCCCGCATGCATGCCTTGCCAGTAAATCGAAAAACAAAAAGTCTCAGCAATTACAATGTATAAAGTAAAATTAGGCACACAAGACATAGTGACATTTTTGCCCGTACAAAGCAGATATCTTCTCTTCTACAAACTCATGCCGCTAGAATTTTCAACTGAAGTGACAAACATAAGGCTGAACAGCAAAACAAGAGAACTGGCATAACACCATGTGCCTATACCTATATTTACACCACTCATTCTAATTTGCAGGTAAAACTAAGAATTTCAGGGAAGATATGACTGCAGGCCCCTTGACATTCTCCACCATCTTTTGTTTATTAGTCATTAGTTCAGGCCATCCTTAAAGCAGGAGTTATTGCATATCGAGGATTCTCCCAAATGCCACAATCAACGATCCTTCCCAGTTAATATAGATATGATGGCATCTTGTACGAATAAGTTAATTCTGGTAACTCAGAAGTCTTATATTCTGGATTGCCTTAACTCTGGATGACTGTTACTTAACTAATTCTATTAGGCCTCTCCATGTAATACTAGTGGTGCCAAGACAGAAGAGAGTAAGGAACTATGACTCCTTCACAATGATTGGGCACCCACAAATCAGATTAGCAATACATAAGAGCACTCATTACAGAAACCACAAGATTTGATTTAAAAGAGTGAACAATGTACCCCTATGGGCGGAAACAAGATTCATTGATCATTTTCAAGATATATTTAAAAAGATACACTTGTTCATAACCAGATGCTAACTATGTAACATGCGAGTGTAAAACACTATCAAGAAGACCTGTTGGAGAAAAATTGTCCAACTTCTCAAGGACGCCACTATCCTTGCTTCCATCAGAAATTTAACCAACATGATGTTTCACCAAATTCATCCCAAAATCTTATGCACACCACATACGGTGGAATCATATTTTGCTTTTAGTAACCACCAACTAAAGTAGAAAGAAAATGTAGATATTCGGTTAGATACAGGGACCAGATAAACCATGACTAGGCCAAGCCATCAACTGAAAACTTATGAATGAGTGTGATCAAACATGACAAACTACCTTGGCTATCTTGCAATATCTATTAAAAAGGATCCGAAAACTTATTTTTATGTACTTGTGTGAAGTCATCCCATATATGTCTGATTGCTGATTAAATGCAGCATGATCACAAACCTTAATGTGACAGACAGTGTAGAATGAATAGAGACTAATCCTTGTTGCAATAGATATTATTTTTTTTCCCGCTTGCAGCTTTGTATTGCTTTACCATGAAATCAGTACATACATAAACTATAAACTAGCATGACCAGTGTTGAAACATTCAATATCACAGCAAACTAGTCAACTCAACCAGCTTCAGCTAGAAACTACTGTCACTTGGAATATATAAATGTGAAAGACCTAATTGTAGAGCCTATATCTGCAGCTGCAAAACTTTAAAATTCTAAGGATCTCCAATGCCCTAGTTTAATTGCTTTAACATGACTACTAACAATTGCATAACTGAATAGCATGGACATGGAAAAAAGTAATTGCTTTCTAAGCATATCTAAGTAAAAAAGACAAAAGAGCCTTTCTTTTTCTGTAGAACAATAGATAATGCTTAATACATACATTTTTAACAATTCTACACCAATTCACAAGTTTGTTAGATCTGCATCAAAACCAAGAGCGCAAAATGGAAAAATCACTCAAAATGAAAGCCCGATTACGCTTGTTCCTTCCTCGGAGAAAAATTTCTTCAAACAACTTCCAGACACTCATAGTCTCCAAGTTCTTCTTGATCCTTTATCATAACACCACCACCCACTACAATAACGTCATATCAACAAAACTCAACAAATGCCCCATCTGACAAAGAAACCTCGTTTCATCCTAAAATCAGACGAACGCACCAAGACATCTTAATGGCAACCCAAGAATACAACACACGAAACAGTCAGAATTCATTACCTCCCGCAATGCCACGCAATTTAGGGAGACGCCGGTAAAGCGGCATTTGACCACCCTCAAAGCCCTTCATGACGCCCGGTCCAGACCGGGACTTCTGACCCCTCATCCCGAACCCACAGCTCGCCCCTTGACCCGCCGAAATACCCCTTCCCTTTCTCTTGGCCTTCTTCCTCGACCCAGGCTGAGGTCCCAAGTTGTCCAGCCTGAATCGGACGGGGGAGGATGACGGCGCGGCGGCCGGCGACGAAGACGCCTTGCCGCTGATGACGAGCGCGGGCTTCTGCTGTCGCCTGCTCTTCAGCTGAAGCAGCTTCGGAGGAGGGTACAAACACGGTCTCGCTCTCAAGCTGCCGGAGCCGCCCTGCGAGGCGAAAGAATTGAGAATTTGCTCCCGACGGCGAGAAGGGCCATCGTGCCCGAGAGAGATAAGAGAGACAGTACCTTGAACGAGGAGGAGGGATGATTGGAGACAACGGCGAGCCTCGTCAAGGGACTCGAAGAAAGAGAGAGAAGAGAAGCCATCATGGACGAAGCGAGAGTTGAAGATGGGAGACGATGCCTTGCTCTGCTCTCAGAACATAGTTTTCGCCAACGGATAAGGCGCGGAGCGAGAGCAGGGCAAAATGACGAGACCCGGTTCGGTTGTCGCGTTTCCTTCGAACCCGGTCGACATGGTTTCGCTGTAGGCTTTTGTTTGTCATTTTGGCCCAAAATGACCAGGCCCATCACTCCAAGCTAAAAAAATCAAGATGGTTGGTTTCAAAAAGATGAATTTGAGGCAGGTGAAGGAATTAAGAAGCTCCGCGTATCCTCCGTCAGCGCAGACTAAAACGAAAATCCACATGTCATCAAAGATCTGCGAATAGAAGGATAAACAACGCACTAATTATCACGAAGACACGTACAAGATGACCTGTCAAAAGCCCCCAAACGCCCGAGTGGCGAAGGCTCCTTCCTTTCCAACACAAAACCCACAAGAGAGAGACAGAGAGCGAGGGAGAGAGAGGGTACGTACCTGAGCTATACCTTGTACGAAGGGCTACTCCGAGAGGAAGGAGAGGAGGGAAGAGAATCCGCTGCTAAAAAGAAAAAAATAATATGGACACAGAGAAGAAAAACGTTCTCTTGTTATTGGGCAACGGCGACGCTGACAGAGGAGATCGAAGGAGAGAGAAAAGGGGAGGGGCCTGCAAATGCATCGAGCCGGAGTGAAAAGAAAGAGAAGAAAAATCGCATTTTTCATTTTCTTTCCTCATCGTTTCTCCTAACCTGACCGAGGTTACTGTAAGAAGGGAGAGATTTTTCCTTTTATCTTATTTTTTTTCCTCCTTTTGATTGTTTCACGCAGGAATTGGAGTGCGTTTCGGCAAAGTCGGATTGGGGAAGTGTTGATTTGTCCCCCGAGAAAAGAAAAGAGTGGAAAAAAAGTAGGAAGGAAAATAAAAGAGAGAATGGATCCATGAGGAGTAGATGTGATTGCTGAACTGGTTTCAAATTTTGAATATATTGGAGATGGGTCGAGCGAGTCTATTGACTTTTTGAATCGACCATTGGGGTTCTGACGATGTTGGACATATGAGGCAGCCTACTGACGATGAGGCTTGGTTTCTGGCCCATGAAATAGACTATCCTAGTGATAATGAGAAGGGAACTGGCCATGGGAGTGTTCCTGACCTGCAGGAAGAAGGTCGAATTAAAGATGAGGACGACGACCAATCTTTTGCCGAGGAGGATTCTTACTTCTCTAGGGCGCGATTTCTTCAATCAAAGAACATGGAACTAGTTTCAGCTTCAGATGAATCGATGGGACTATCAGTGAGAAAAGTTTATGGTAGGGGGGAGGAGAATGATTTAATCGCACAATACGATTGATAGCTTATGGATGAGAAAGCATTGAATTTCATGTGTGTGGAACCTGTGTGTCAAGGGTTTTGTCACACAAATAGATGAGGCATGAGAAGGTTCTGAATGATTGTGGAAGGCCGCAGCTGAATTATGTGTCATTTGATGATAAACACAATTGTGTTAGATCAAAAGAGAAAGAAGTAAAAGATTCCAGAAGAATGAGAAATTTTTTTAATCACTCGGAGTGCCAACATTCATTTTAAAAAGTGAACAATAATTCATTTGTCCACTTCTCTACAAAGAACAATATGAATTAAAGCAATTAGGGAAATACACCCACCAACACTCACCAGAAGATTGCTTCTCTCAACATTTAATTCATTAAAATGTTCGCTTGATGGTTTAACATTAGAAATCTTTTCAAACAAAACTACAACCATAAATGCTGCAAGTTTTTCAAAATGTTCACTTAATGCTTCAATATTCGAAATCTTTTCAAATAAAACTACAACCATAAATATAAGTTTAGAACCATGATTTCCATTTCTGGTCAATGTTGAAATCTTAGTGGTGTGCTCGTAGGCGATAGGTGTCTAGGGCACCTCTAGATTACGCATCCAAAGTGGGAGTGGGAGATTTTGAGATGTTCCTCAAACTCGCATGTGCCGAGTTATACATTGACACTCGAACCTTTCTTTGAATTCCTGAAACCAGAATCAGTTTTCCCGACTAGCGCTCCAAATAATCCAACTAAAGTTGTGAGGGTTGACAAAATGGAAATGATGCTCACTTTAGATTTTATCTTAGCAGTCCTCCAAGATGTACATGTTGACAAGTATACGATTCCTGCCTTCCTCTTCCACGATATGTAATAACCCAACCTTTGTTCGAATTCAATCAGCATTGCTAGTACTATTATATCATGCTCCCAAAGTGAATATTTTTACTCACTTAGAATACCAACATTCATTTTAAAAGAGTGAATAACAATTTGTTTGTACTTTCTCTACAAACAACTATGTGAATTGAAGCAATTAGGGAAATACACCCACCAACACTCACCAGAAGATTGCTTCTCTCATTAAAATGTTCACTTGATGGTTCAACATTGAAAGTATTTTCAAACAAAGCTACAGACATAAATGCAAGTTCATTAAAATGTTTACTTGATGGTTTAACATTAGAATTTTGTTCAGCATAATTGCAAGTTCAGAATCACGATTTCCATTTTTGGGTAGTGTTGAAAGAAGTAAAGACCACCAAAAAGAATGAGAATTTTTTTTTTTAACTTACTCAATCCACATAACCGGATATCAAATATTAATGGTGTGCTAGTAGGTGACAGGTGCCTAGCACACCTCCACATTACACATCCAAAGTAGGAGGGGGTGATTCCGTATGGACGCTCCTCAAATTCACATGTGTTGGGTTATACATTACACTCGAACCCCTGCTTGAATTCGCGAAGCCGGAATCAATTCTCCCCTATTGGTACTCCTAATAATCCAACTAGAGTTATGAGAGTTGACCAAATGAAATTGACGTTCATTCCATATTTTATCTTTGCGGTCCTTAAAATGTACATGTTGACGTGTACACAATTCTTGCCTTCCTCCTCCACGATGGGTAACAACCCAGTATTTGTTCGAATTCAATCAGTACTACTGTATTATGCTACATTTCAGGTTTGGGGAGGGAGATAATTTCTCAGGCTCAATTAGGATTCCGCAATAACTAGTTTATCATCCCTGTGACAAGGTGCGGAAGTAAATGCATATGTTTGTGCAAATACTTCCTCCTCGAATGAAATCGTTGGAGGCCAAGTCCATCTCGCTCCATTGACCCATTTGAAACTTGTACAGTATACACCCAACTAATATTTCATATTCTTTTAGGGGTTTCTTTTTTTTCTTTATGTTCTCATCTTTCGGATTATATAGCATCAACATATGATTGGAGCGAGGATCTACGAGCAAGAGCTAATATCATAGGCAGATTGTTCAGGATTACGATTTAAGCTTCCTTTGATCATTTATTATTTTAGGCGATAAAGAGTTTGGAGAGAAAGTATTTCTATTGCTTCAATTATTTGGTGATACATACAAGCCAGAAAGCTCCTCTATTTATATAAGAATCCCTCTAATTTCAACCATAGATTCTAACGATAAAGATTGCTCCATCTACCAACTATCGATATTCAAGACATGAATTCTCTTGAACACGATATATTTACCTTATTGCCTCCCACAAAAATATTCTAGGCAACTCTAGAAACCTAGTAGGCTTGCTCGATTCTCTTGGATCGTACACAACCCTTGGTCCATGGGAAACCTCCGCACCACGATATTAGCTTGGTTGTTTGCTACTTCTAGCCGGACCCCTAATTGTGTTTATACTATTTGATGATAGAAATATGTGCCTTGAAAGCTGGTTGCAATGCATCATTTATTCTACTTTTTACCATTTGGAGAACTTAATAGAGTCCGATGGATTTTCACTTAGAAAATTCAAATCTAGTAAGTGGAGAAAATTCCACTCCACACGAATCCCCATACCAAAAAAAACATGATTATCAATAAAATAGTGTACCATTTGTTGAGGCCTTCGACAATTAGTTCATAAACCAAAATACAAAATGAAAACATGGATCAATTGTCGTAATTAGAATGATCAACCTATGAGTCTTTGTAATTAACATATATTTGGAGGTTCTTGAAGGGGGACAGAGAAGAAGAAAAAGACAATGTCGAAAATTTAGAGATAATTATTTCTTTAACAAACATAACCCATAGCTACATTAAAAACCCAAAGATGTTAGGAAGAACTATATTTAAACACGAACTGTTTGTTGCAAAGATTGACCAATTTTTTAGTTTACTTTGTAAAGAAAAAAGAAAAAAGTTACAATAGAGAAAAATAGAATGCCAATTTTTTTTATTCGTGCCTATCATCTCCATTGCCAAAAACATGTCATGACAGACATAGTGTCATTTGGAGAGCTTAACAAAGTTTGATGAATCTTCACTATGAAAGATCAACTCTAATAGCCAAAGAAAAAAATTCCACCCTCTTCATGAATCTACATATAAAAAAAGACATGATTAGCTACAAGACAAAGCAATCGGACTACGATCATTACTTGAAGCCTTTAACAATGAGTTAACGAAAAAATTACCAAACAAAAACATGATTTATCTTGGGAATTAACATACTCTCCTTCTCTTTCTCTCTCTCTCCCCCTCCCTCCTCCCTCCTCCCTCCCTCCCTCCCTCTACCAAAAGTGTTCCTGCAAATGGAATGGTTTGTTAGAAAGAAGGAAATGAGAGGAGTGGAAAAAAAATAAAGCACAAAAAGAAGAAGAGAAAATTATGCTTGAGAACATGCTCGAATCCAACAGTAGTGCCGCTACCTCGTCTCTCATGGATCTTCACCTTTTTCAACTTTCAAGGCTTTGGAAATTTGTGCAATCGTTCCGACAGAGAATGAGAGAAACCTAGTTGATAACTTAATTGAAGAAGAGAACAATTTGTAAGTCAAGAGAACATGTTTGTAAATTTGGTAAATGAAAATGCTAATTTCATGTTAAAGTTAGTAAACAAATAAATATTGATAAACAATTCAAATGAGAGTTGGTAACCCATAACTAATTGGAGAATTGTTGGTAAGTCATAAAAAAAAGGGTGATAATCTAATATAATAGTTGATGAATAGTGGCCTTAGTAAGAAAGCTATTGGTAAGAGAAAAGTTTTTTTTTTTTTCATTCAAAGATCAAAGAACTTGGAAATAAATGCTAGTAACTAACTTAAATGAAAATTGGTAACACAAAACCAGTGAGTAATTTATCCGAGAAAAATTGGTAATCATTCTAATCGAGGTTGGTAATTTTTAAAATGTGTTGGCAATTTTTAAAGTTGTTAAGCATGACAAATAAAGCGGCCACTCAATAGAAAAGCTATTAAGTTGTGTAAATAAAACTTGATAACTTATTTAGTTGATAATTTTCAAATAATAAATAAAAAGGTAGTAGCAAGTGTAGATAATTTTCCAACAGTATACCGGACAAAAAAGAAATCAGCCATTTTTTTTTTTTAAACACTTCTTGATCATTACCAATATTTCTTGAATCTTATTAGCATGGAAAAGATATGTTTCCTTTTTTTTGGCATGGAAGGTTAGAATTGTTCTTTCTCTTCCCGGATCATCCCTAAAAAGGAATCTCATTTTAATTTGTGGTGAACTATCCAATTAAATGACATGTATTGAAAGATTTTTAAGGTTACAAGTCACAGTTAGACTTCCTTATGTACGGATCCGCCGTTTTGTATTTCTGAAAGACAGTTTCCGCAGTACCCCATTGATTCTTTGTTGAAGTCATACTAGAATTTCTAAATTTTTGCTTAATTTTTTTTAATACAAGTAATCTTTGGCCGTAGAGAAATGCAGCTAACATATCTAATAAGACCCACCATAAGTCCTCAGGATACAAGAGAGAGGAGAAAAGTTACTTTCTCATGAGGCGAACGTCCTGCTTATCTCCTTTCTAAAAAAACACCAAGAGAGCATAGTCTAAAAATATTAGAGTACTTGGTCGAAATCAATATTTATGACATAAATAAACGTGTTTCTCTTCTCGTTCTCTATTCATCTTAAATACATTAGGCTAATGCTGTATATATAGAATAAATAGTCTATACAATAGAGTATATCGAGTGCTACGATGTACAGACTAAGTATTTGACCCTAAGATGAAGCCTTTCGCATTGTTTGCTATATCAATTTTTATAACATAGTATTAGTATATGCATTGAGCTAGCATTGTTTCAAATAACTACTTGCCATAAAAATCAGATGGTTCACTCTGCTACTATCAGATCCATTGTGCATCGAACATGTGAAGAAAAAATTAACAAAAAAGTCATAAACCTATTACAATGGTATCAATTCAGTCTTAAATTATTTTTTAACCAATTTAGTTCTAAACCTTTTGCGTTTAAGTCAATTAAGTCCATTGGCATTGATGTGGACGATCGACCATAACGTGGATAATTTTTAATAAAATTTTAATTTTTTTTCAAAATTTCAATTTTTTTTCTTTTATTTTATTATCTTCCTTCTTCCTTTGGCTAATTGTCGAATTGAGGCAACCGCCTAGGTTGAGCCCCACCTAGCAACAGTGATGCGAGCCCTCACCAAGTTAGGGGAGTTTGATCTCACCTAGTGGCGGCGAGGCAAGTTTGCGAGCCCTTGCCTCTTGCCAGTTGCCATTGGCCAGAGGAAGAAGGAAGAGGGAAAAAAACAAAGAAAATATAAGAAAAAAAATAATTCCAAATAATTTCAAAAATATTAAAATATTATAAAAAATTATCAACGTTAATGTTGATTGTCATGTCGAGCCGGACGTGCCATATCAGTCTTAACCAACCAAATTTGGCCAGACGGACTAAATTTGCGTAAATATAAAAGGTTTGTGACTCAATTACAATAGGTTTATGACTTTTTTGAAAACTCTCTCAACATGTGAATTTTATCTCAACTATGATATGCAAACTGCAAAGTATATCTAACCATTCCTCCAATTCAATCGGATTAACCCAAAATGAATTTACAATTACTTTAGATCGTCAATCTCTCATTAGCATTGTGGCTTTAGTCGCGTTGCACACATTCGACTGAAAAGAGTCCAGTGAAGTTTTTTTTTTTTTTTTTTTTGGGGGGAGGGGGTGGGGGAGATCATGGACAGACCGAGGTCAGTTGGTTTGGCCGATAGCTGGAATGGAGGAGGGTTTGTACCCAAATGATGAGAAACTGATGGTTCGTGGAGAGGTGGGACAATGAAGTTGGATATGAACTGGTAGTTCCTACTCAATTCCTCTTTACCTTTGGGGACTTTTTGGAGCGATCGCCGCTCGTCCTCTCCCACCGACTAGCCACAGTGTTTCCTTGCTCAACCAATAGTCGCTCTTCAATCCCAAGCATGAATATGAACAATTTCCTTTGGATGATTGTTCGGACTGGTCGTAAATTTTAGCTTCTATTTCAGGTTCTTCACTTCTGGGGTAAACTTTGAAAAAGTGTACTTGAGCGTTTGGAGCCAACATCGCAAACAAATGGGAGAGGAGCATTATTCAAGAAGAGAGAAGGGAAAGAGACAGGCCATAGAGACGCACTCCCCATCCATGTTGGCACTTTGGCCTGAGGGCAAAGGTGGGGAAATGCGGTCTTTTTTAGCATTTACCATTATTGTGTCGGGAGGTGCATCATGAGTTAAAATGGCCGTCACAATCAGGGCGAGCATTAAAAGTTTTCCGTGGAATGACTTTCTTATAACTTCACTGCCGAAGAATGCACGTAATGAGAATCAAACTTAAGATTGAAATCTCCTTGTGGAACTGATGTTGGGCAGGCAACAAAAATATTTAGCGAAGATTGATCTTGCCAAATTAAGGAAGATATAGCTGTTATCTTATTTCCATTTAAGATTAGATAAGATTGAAGAATGGGATACCTCTAGGTTATACATCTTTTTGCTAGGTCTTCAAGTTTAACCTCTTTAATAGGAGCATTCTCTTTTAGTTAACTTTGGAACGAATAAAGTTTTAGTTTATTCACATTTATCCGGTCCTTCAGATTTTCTATTCCTTGAGATTTAAGGTCACATCGTAATACTAAGTCTAGCCCATCTCACTTTCATGCTGCATGAAGAACACCTTTAACATTTAGACAGGTTCGTTTGTCCAAAAAAAAAAAAAACCGTTAGAAAAACGGGTCAACAACGTATTCATAGTATATGATTTAACATTCCCCATGCTGGTCTTCACATCTGCAAGACCATCTTGGGACTAGAAAAACATTAACGGGATATTAATGGATGTTAAAAAAAAACAGAATAATAAGTAAGATCAAATTGGGTCATTATAGGTAATATCATAATTTAAATTTTGATCTATACTTTGATACCATGTTAGATAAATGGTTGGTCCAAAAAGTTCGTTCGTTATAAAACGAGTTAACAATGTATGCATAGTGTATGGCTTATCAAGACCGAAGAATATTTCGAGGACACTTTCGTTTCGTTTTCAAAGGAGAGGGACAACACTCGGGTCGGTTGGTGCGGCTAGTTGTGTCACTAGTGTGGGTTCGCCCGATTCCCCTCCGGTCCCACCAGAGGAAAACAGGATCCTTCCCAATTCGAAAAACACAATAAAAAGAATGGCCGAAAGCTACGGTTGCATGGTCTAGTCCAAAAACCGGGTACAATAATAAATCAGGAGGGAGGGGGGAGATCGTGCAACATGTGGATGGTGATCCGTAGAATTTGCCCATCTCGACATGATGAGCAGATCGCAGCAAAAAACTCTGCACGATTTGGCATGCGTTCATTTGCCTCCAAACCCATACATCATTCTCTTTCCATTCTTGGGTTGGCTTTTTAACTTGTTGCAGCAGACACCGCCAGGAAGAACACAGAGAGAGAGAGAGAGAGAGAGAGAGAGAGAGAGAGAGAGAGAGAGAGAGAGGTGCGTGTGTATTCAGAGGGAAATCTTTCACCAAGTCGTATGTGGACGTGACATTGTCGACGGGACATCGCTCATCTGATCATATGCCTCGATCTGCAGTGCATGATTGAGAAGTTTAGGGGAAGGGAGGTGTATGTATGTCCTCATATCTCCCGCTATTATCTCCTTTCGACCATCCCAATTCACGCTCGGATTCACACGATTTGCCTGCATTGTCTCCCTAAGTTGCGAAACTGTAAGCAAATACATGCTCGTTTGAATCCGAGCTTGACTGTGGCACCGCTCATTGGATCGACGTCACTTGAACTTTCGCCTGAGCTTGGGACATCGACCTCGTGCAGCAATGAGCCCTGCGTCTCGTTGCTCGCCTGCTTTTGTGAGAGAGACTAGAGGCTTTCTTTGTCGTCCTAGATCTAATAACCAGAATACAAAGCCCGGGAATAGATTCATGTATACTTCTCATCATTTTAAGTCATACAAATGCATATGATACGTAAATTGAATACTGCGAAAACATATCCTTTTACTTTCAAATTTTCATACATAAAGTACAAAAACCTTAACAGTAAGAATTAATCAGAATTTATGTCGAGTTTCTTGTGATTCAAGTATATACACCCGTGATAATGTGAGATAAATATAATTGGGAACACTACGGTTGTGTTAGAATGGTATCTTCTAATAATTATAGAAGAAGTATACATAACCTCTCAATTACTTTCTCAATGTAAAAGAAAACGCCGTTTTATGTGCTATTGTCGATCACCTTCTTCTAGTTAAAGGCTAATTTAACATTTCTTTGGCTATAAAATAGTCTTCAACGAAATATCATAAAAGGAAATTAAAATCGAAAAGAAAAAAAATCAAAAGTTGGAACCCATTAACTAAAATCCCATTGTAGTTGCACAGTCAATTGTCATAAGCCTTTTTATCTATCAGATTTCTTGCTAATTCATTAGTGCTTAATCAGATCAGGAAGATTAAAAAAAAAAAAAAACTCTAACTAGCCAATGGAGAAAAAAGAAACCCAGATTGAAACTAAGGTAATTAAAAGAGAGAAAAGAGTACAACCGGAATTTAAATATCTAATATACTTGATTCTTGCAAAAAAAATTATATGGTTACCTAAAATCAGAATACAAAAGTCAAAAATTTTTACGTACATGAATCCTAACCTGATTTGCAGAATCATACTACTTCATATCCATATACAGTGATTATTTCTCCAAACTTTCACAGAACTTACTCATCATAAGAAGAAAAGAAATCCGTCCATTTTTTGAAATATAAATTGTGCTTGGGAAAATCTCAAAAGCAATCAAACTTTATTGAACTATCGAAAAAGAACAATAGAATCTCCCAAGGAAATACTCAGTAGGAAGAATTATGGAAAATGCTAGAATTTTGTGGGATTCTTGTTTTGCTATATTCAAACTCATTGAATTCCGTCATTTCTATTGTTGAACAAAACTCTGTGATATTGAATGAGGCAAGTACGATTTCCTAGTTGGAGCAAAAAAGTAGAGACTGCAAGAAAAATACTCCTTTCAGGGAGTATGGTTAACCTCTTTCTATTGAGAATCCTATTTGTGAACCTTTGAGGTAAGTTTTAGGGAAAACACCGATGTCATATATTTATATGGATAGGTAATTGGTTGATCTATCAAAATAGATCGTAAAGCCATATTTGATGGGTTGAGTCAATAAGTTTAGAAAATGTGTCATAAATATGTTTAGAATAACAAAACTTACAAAAATATGAGTGGTGAATGGGTTTACAGTTTATCCAAACCCAACTCTCCTTTGAGACTCTTTTTTTTTTTTTTATGGATATGGATAGGTAATTGGTTGATCTATCAAAATAGATCATAAAGCCATATTTAATGGGTTGAGTCAATAAGTTTAGAAAATGTGTCATAAATATGTTTAGAATAACAAAACAAAAAAAAAAAATATGAGTGGTGAATGGGTTTACAGTTTATCCAAACCCAACTCTCCTTTGTGACTCTTTTTTTTTTTTTTTTTTTTTTTTTTTTTTTTTTTTATGGATATGGATAGGTAATTGGTTGATCTATCAAAATAGATCATAAAGCCATATTTAATGGGTTGAGTCAATAAGTTTAGAAAATGTGTCATAAATATGTTTAGAATAACAAAAAAAAAAAAAAAAAATATGAGTGGTGAATGGGTTTACAGTTTATCCAAACCCAACTCTCCTTTGTGACTCTTTTTTTTTTTTTTTTTTTTTTTTTATGGATATGGATAGGTAACTGGTTGTATTTATATGGATAGGTAATTGGTTAATCTATCAAAATAGATCATAAAGCCATATTTGATGGGTTGAGTCAATAAGTTTAGAAAATGTGTCATAAATATGTTTAGAATAACAAAACTTAAAAAAATATGAGTGGTGAATGGGTTTACAATTTATCCAAACCCAACTCTCTTTTGTGACTTTTTTTTTTTTTTTTTTTAAACTTTACAAGAAAATAATGGACTCCCCCGATTGTTCTAAATTTAGAGAAGTTTTGGTGGACCATAATATAGGCCCAACTTCACCTTTATTAAAAATATCAAGATAACTTCTTTTTTCCCCATTATTATTATTTTTATTAATCTTGTAAGTTTCGCCTATTGGTTATTGGAGTATATCTTTCCTTCGTTGTGGTTGGCATTGTTATTTTATGTAATATTATTATCTTGGTTCTTATTATTGACATCCATGGTCAACATAAATTATCTTCTTCAATATCTTATATTCCATTTAATTAAAAATTCAAATCTTTCACATTATTTGTTACTATAATTTTATAAATTCACTAACAACTAATTATTTCTCTAGTTTTTCATTATGCATCAATACACAAATTATAAATTTTATGCAATGTCAAAAGCCAATTCTATAGCATTTTATAGTCAAAATAGTGATTTTATCGAAATAACCTATACACATAAAGAACTTACAGTGAGTTAACCAGGAGCATATCGATTTTCATGGATTGGATTGTATATGGAAGTATTTTGACAAATTGGTTGGGTTCAGTATGGGTATAGATCATTAAATTTGTATTACATACAAATGGGTCAATTTGGGTCGGACCGTTATTGACTCGACCATTTAACGGCCCAGCACTTGGAGACTAAATATAACACATGGTGTAAATGAGTCAAGCCATTCAATTTCCTTGAATCCCCATTGAACTCTTTTCAAGTTCAAGCAGGTTAAGTACTTCATTGAGTCAAGTTCGAGTTAGCTTCAGTAGATGGTAAGCATTTGAATTTCCATAATGTTTTATTGCATATAATCTCATTGTACTTTTAGAATTTGAGTTTGAGTGTAGATTAAAATGCAAATTGAGTTTAGTGTTAAGTTGAGCTCGAGCTTATTGAAAATCTAATCAAATTGGATTGAAAGCAAATTGAGTATCGAATCATGCATAGATAATCGAGTCAAGCCCTAGCCCAAAAAATCATACTGGATTGAGATCAAATCTAGCATTGAGCCATGCAAAAATAATTGATTCAAGTTGAACTTGCAAATGATAATGTATTAGCTCAGCTCAACTATATTGCAAACTCGTCCCGGAAAAGATGCCAGAACCCACCATATAATTTTCAATGATTGCGATGCGTTCTTCATGTTATCCTTACCCTTTTCGAGTCTTTTTTTCATTTTAATCAGCTCGTAATAGAACCTTTACCAATGACTACCAAAAGTGAATACGTACTGTTTAAGGTATTATAATTATAAAGTTATATTCCTGTATATCTTGGAATCAATTTTCCAATTTTTCGTTCATTTACATACAAAAGAAATGAGCCCGTAACTTGTCAAATCCTTCAAAATTATTTGGATTCGATTAGATAAAATCATGTTAAGGACATCACTAATTAACTGAGCGACCAAAGAAGCTATCAGGTAGTGAAGGTCATTTTGACCTGGAGTGACCAAATTTGACGGGCTTTATTAAGTGGGTCATGTTTGGTTTACCTATTTAATAACCGGATCTTGTACTAATTGATCTATTGACTCGACATGATGTAGAGACTGCCGCCTTCCCTTGCGAATACAAAGGTCGCTATGTCTGTAGAGATCATCAACCACAGGTAACCCTATCAATTGATGTCGTGTCTGAGTGCACGCGTGTGGAGGATGATGTTCGTTGGCCGAAAGCGTTTTTGGTCGTTGTCGTCATCCCTCAAAGACAGATGCGGCTGCGGCCGGCGAGAGTTTACTTGAAAGAGTGGGTTCTTATAATTCAATCGATGATAGATAATCTCACTTGTGTATATATTTGTTCTGTTTTCCTATCTAGTTAATCAAAGTTAATTAATCACTTATAACAATGACTCATGCATCTCATCCTCTCAACCACCGGGTGCCATCAACAAATCTAAAGTTGCTACGTCAATCAACACTCTCTAGTTTAGTCCATTAGTATCTCAAGCATTATTCATTGGTATGGAAAGTTTGATCTATAAAATCGATAAAGCAAGTCACGTTTGTTGATATGGCAAGTGAGCATTCAAATAAGTATCTTATTGAAAGTCCAATAATAATAATAATAATAACAATAATAATAATAATAATAATGTGAGTGAGCATTCAAATAAGTATCTCATGTTTGTTGATATGGCAAGTGAGCATTCGAATAAGTATCTTTTTGATACTTCAGTATTGATTGCTCTGCATTTCCACATTGTTTCTCATAGGAGCACATCGTTCTTGGATTTTTTGTCCTTCGCGTCGCTGTTACAAGACAACAACGTCTAGAGCCGGAAGTCGAATACGTATCGCCTAATCTTGTCCTATCCCTTCCTTCACCTAGATCGCCCGGTCCTGCCAAAAATGAACCAAACCTCTCTCCCTCGAAAGGGAAAGAGTAAAATCATTCTTTTTCTCCTTGGTCAGGGAGAAGTCCAATTCCCTTCACTCGTCTCAACCGAACCAGAATGACACTCTCGTAGACTCCTAGCCCCCCCCCTCATCCTCAAGTAGAGTCACGAGAGTGCCCTCTTTGTTCTTTCAATTCTCATCTTTCACAGAGAGAGAGAGAGAGGGAAAGAGAGAGAGAGAGGAAGGGAGGGAGCGAGAGGTGTGCAGTGCAGGGCCGGGGCAGGGGGGTGAACTGATAGAGAACTTTCAAAGGCCCCTTCCTTTTCCTCCCTCTCTCTTTCTCTCTCTACCCTTCACTCCACTCGACTGGCCTTTATATTGCAGTCTTCGACTGCAAGTCTTGTGAATTTTGCCTAATCTCTAAGACCACCTTTTCTTTTTCTTTTTTCCTAACACTTAGTATCTTCCCACACACACCCACTTAACCTGAAGATTGCTTTAACCTCACGTTTTTCTGTCTTTCTCTGTCGGTACCAAAACCATGTAGGTCTCCCCCACAACACAAACTCTCTCTCTCTCTCTCTCTCGCGCGCGCGCGCGCGCCTCTCTTTACTCTTCAGCATCCCTCTTTTTTCATTAGCTAATTCGTCCATCCGCATTCTCTTCTTCAAGACTGAGTTCCATTGTTTCTTCCTTTTGTTGTTTGTTTTTCTGTTGCAGGAGAGAGCTGGAAAACAACTCCTTAGACCTCAACAACTTGCCTGAGGATTACACTAGGGATGGTAATAAGCAAGTGTTTGAGGGTAGTAGCTCCTCATCAGGTATCGAGAGTTTCTCTCCTTTAGACTGCTAGTTACTTTGGCTGAGCGAAAGCTAAAAAGAAAGAAAAAAGAGAAGCTCATTTCACTTTTGTCAATACAAAAACCAGTTCCATTTTATAAGCGGAAGAAAGAGAGACGTTGTAGTAACTTGCGACGCTCGAAGTGAAAAAGCGAGCTTTGAGCTTTTACAGTGTGGACCAAAGGTTCTTATCTTTCTCAAAATTAGAGAGAGACGATCGAAAGTCGATCTTTCGAATGGTATGGTACGACCCTAAAAACTAATCTGGGGCAAGAGCCGATTAGGGCTGGTCTGTTTTTTTGGGCAAGAAGGGTCAAATCGAGTTGCTTTAATTGGTTGACAGGGTGCAGGAAAAAGAAGAACGACGGAAAAGAAGAGTGCGGAAAGGTCTACGAGTGTAGGTTCTGTTCCCTCAAGTTCTGCAAGTCTCAAGCTCTTGGCGGGCACATGAATCGCCACCGCCAAGGTACGCTCTCTCTCTCTCTCTCTCCCTCCTCCCCCCCCCCGTCCTCCTCTTGTTTATTTCACTTAAATGGGGGGAAGAAAAGGAAAAAGAAACGAAGCGTGAACTGTTCTTCACAGTTCACCCGCACTGTTGATGAAACCTGAAATGGACTGTGGACGTCGGTTAGATGATCTTGCTTTCGGTGAAAGGCCTAGTCATATCAAATCTCGGTTTCTCCACACGCACACCCGCACAAACTCGGAGTAACAGTTGGGGGTTCGCTGAAATTCTTGAGCGGAACTACTGTTGGGGCTTTTGATTTGAAATGATGTGTGCTCTTGTTGTTTCTTCGGTTGTTGGTTTTGGTCAGAAAGAGAGACTGAGACACTGAACAAGGCTCGTCAGCTGGTCTTCGGTAACGATACCCTAGCGGCTCATCCAGCCCTTCCTCATCATCATCTAGCGTAATGCTCTCTCTCTCTCTCTCTCTCTCTCATACAGACACCTAGCCATCTCTTTTATTTTTAAGCATGAAATTGAAAACTTTGAACCCCGAAACCAAATCTGAACTTTTTTATGGAAAAAAGATGAAAAGGAAAACATGGGATTCTCCTCTTTGGTAATTTTAACCGGACTTTTGTTTAGAAATATCACTTTTCTTTTATCTTGTAGTCAAATTCAAAATTAAAAACTTATCCTATTAAGTATGGTTAATAAAACCTTGTTCACATCACCCTTGCTTGACGTATGTGTGCTCAAGCTCAACCAATGTGCAAAGATTTTCCCACTGATCTTTTGGTTCGTTGCTTCGTTCAAGCTTAAGTTCAGATCTCAACACATGTGCATCAACCCAAGATCTTTGTTTTCTCAGCAGCTGCCAATCAATGCCGGGAGGCTATCACGCGGCGACCAACGTGGCAGATCCACCGCTTCCATTCAGATCATCGATGTACCCACCACCACCACGATTCTTCTCGGCCTCCTCCTCATCATCCATAGTGCAGCCACCCCCGCCACCACCGACTTACCTATATCCATCGCCGCCCCGCCTCGTCGCCTATCCTTCGCATTACAACAGCAACCAGCACCCAGCTGCCGGAGATAACTACTCAATGGGCCACGTGTTCGGCAGGAGCTCAAGCTCCCACTTCGGCGCGCTGGAGTCGAACTACACCTGCATCGGGGCACCGGTCGGAGAAGGGTTCAGTGCACCCGGGGGAGGTGGCAGGGACAGGTCGCCGCAGGGTCAGAAGGAAGGATTGAATTGGGTGTCAAGATTGGATCCTCCCTCGATCAATCGGTTTCAAGATGGGTTCTAAAAATTTGATCCCGTTGGACGTATGTTGGAGGGTTGAACCGAGTTCTTGAAAAGCCACCCTCAGAGACAGAGAGACAGGGAGAGGACATGACAAACACTGACTAGAGAGAGAGTGTGTGTGGTTTTTTCATCTCATACAAGGGAAGGAGAGAGGAGAGAGGAGAGAGGAGAGAATTTTTGGTTTATTTTGGGGGACACAGGGAGGGGGTTGAATGGTACAGCTTTTGGAGTCAGGTACACTCTCTCATCAGCTAGTTTGTCCTGAGAGAGAGAGAGAGAGAGAGAGTGTGTGTGTGTCGTCGTGTATCGGGTTATCGTATTCGATCTATAAATCAATTGTGGATTGTTGCTACAATGCGTGTGAAACGGAAGTGACCAAAAGCTCGAGCTTTTGATGGGGTTTTGGTTGGTCGTGCATGTGGGACAAGGGAAGTTCGATATGAACTGGAAGTTCCCAACCGCTCTTTTTCCCCTTGCATGGGGATTTAAGTTTGTGAACTCTCTCTCTCTCTCTCTCTCTCTCTCTCTCTATACAGTGATCTCGCCTGTCCAGACGTATCTGTGCTCACATCATGCCAGGACGATAAGGACAGTGACAGGCGTGGGGGGCTGAAAAGAACTACGGCAAATTATTCTGGTCTTGTGCTAATCAGTAGACCAGAAACAATCGTGATTAAAAAGCCAGCGAGACCTGTTTAAATTAACTGCTCGGCGAATTCTTCAGATTTAGTTCTTTGCATCGGGAAGTAAAGTATGACGAGTCCCTTTCTATCCCCGAAAGAATAGTTGCTTTCGTTTGAGCTCATGCTAGCTCATGGTTTCTTGATCATCGGGATAAGTTTCTGTTTGGGAATCCCCTTTCGATCGGGTGGAGCAGATAATCTTCATTTTCGGGGAATTCGAAGAAATAAGCTCGACAAGAATGAAGAGAGGTGATCTTATTAACTATAGATCTTAACTTGCGGTATCCACTCGATCTCTTAAGCATTTTTCTCGGAAAACTCTCGGAGAAAAACCCTGGAAGTACTTTCAAGAAATTTCTAATCGTGTATCTCTCTATGCATGCCTTATATAAGTCGAAACCAGGTCTTAAATCGCGAGGACCAATACGATACTGGTTTTCTGGAGGACTGGCCGGGCGCTTGACCATTGGCCCCCCGACTTAGTGCCTGCAGGGTCTGGTCGGCAATCCAGGCACAGGGCCCCCACCAGGTAGCTTCAGCTACTTGGCTCGTTCCTCCGTCTTCTCACTCGACGGATGCCTCCTTACTCGTCTACTTCATGCCTAAAATACATCCAAAACCTATATACTTCTGGCGACGTGATTCTGAGAGAGAGAGAGAGAGAGAGAAATATGCGGCTAGGGTTCGTTCGATCTGCTATAATAGATGGATATATTTTCGAGTAGGATCTAGAAAGATAGACCATATCTCTGAAATCATACATGAAGCAAGTTGAACTGGCCCGCCCCTCAGCCTTTCTTAACATGAGATCGATCAAAGCTCTGTATGCAAGAGGGGGTAGGTACGAGCTGCGGTCGAGAATCGCGCCAATTGGTGCCAATTCGAGCATCAGAGCTACACAGATGTACTGTGTACTAGACAGGCTCAGCTATATCCATGCGCCTAGCTAGGGCTTTTGCATGTTGTTGCAATAACCTGATCTGGGTAAACAGCCAGCCGAACGCTCGCTTTACTCACAGTCACCAAAGTGAGTGAATTACCTGTCTTTCCATCGGAGTGATACTCGCGTGCCATTGATGCATGTGTTGGCTTCATCAAAAGCTAATTTGCAATCGAGATCGATTGGACTTGGGAGTGTGCAAAAAGAACTGTCAAAGTCGAAAACTGTCTAGATTAGATTGACTACATGTACTTTTTTTTTATTTCATCAAAAAAATTAGTAGGTTCAATTCATTGTTTATGAGGAAATAGGAGCCTGTAATTGAATAATAATATATTTGGATGGAAGCATATAATTTGTTTCGAACTCTGAATTTATTCCTAGCCATACTTTGCACAATAAGATATCTAGGTGGAAACATAAGCAAAAATAGTAACCAGTTCCATTGGATCGTTCCGGTCCCCAATTTCTAATGTTGGGAATCCGGAACTGAGTAGCCTTAAGTGGACTTGTGTGTATTGAGTCTGTACAATTAATAGACCATCATTTGGAGCACGTAGTACCATACCCGATGCTCACAAAACACTCATGGGCACGGGTTCTTTTTGTCTTAAATTTTTTTTTTTTTTTTGGTAAAGGTAAGTATTATAGATAAAATTTTGGAGCCAACCATATAGCTATACAGAGGGGGTGAAACTTGGCACCAACCCACACTCAACGGGACAACATGTCACTAGAGTAGGGGGGGGCCAGGTTCACAACAGAGAAATAACAAATGTGAGAAGCCAAGGTTATCAAGGCTAGCCTCACTCACATTCCATGTCTTAAAATTCAAATGCTAAGATTTCAAAGAAATTTAAGAACCGTGCTTCTTGTCAAAACGCAGATGCCTACTGTACCGCCATGGAAAAATTCAAGCAGAAAACATAGTGCAAGCGCCCGGGAACGGAACTTCCATACATGTTATTTCAAGCGAGAGCGGCTAATCAAGAAAATTACGTGCCTTTAAATATGAAAGTAACATTTTTCCATGTGATAAGCAACATCTTGTTCAAAATTGTAATTGACTTATTATTCTAGGCAAATAAAGTATTATGGTGAAGGAAGGGGCAATGAATTTTGCATAATTTTGGAATAGTGGCACGAAATAGAAGTGTATATTGTTGCTTGCTATAGGGTCTTATTGTTCTCGTGAACTTGGTCCCCCCACACTCCAATGACATGTTGTCTCGTTGAGTGTGTGTCGGGGCCGAGTCCCACCCTCTTGTACAGTTGCATGGTTGGTTCTTCACTTATAATACTTACCTTTACCAAAAAAAAATAGAAGTGTATATTGCTTTAAACATTTGTAATCCTCTCACTCCAAGAGGACTTTTTCCTTTTTGTAATTAGATCTGCCATAAAAAGGTTGTTTCTAGACCCAAGCTAGTCCTCAAAATGCTTAATTGAGAGCAAGAGTTTGCTTTGTAAGTTTCTCAGGTACCCCCATCTTATCAGAGGAGAAAAGTTCAGGAGATGAATTGGGGGGTACGGAGGTCAGTGAGGGCTTGAAGGTACATAAGAAATCTAACCTTGCCGCTTGCCCTCGTTGGAGGGACAAGCAAAGGCGAAGGTAAAACTTTGATTGAGACTAGATTCCCCTCGAATAGGCCGTGGCACGAAATAGAAGTGTATATTGCTTTAAGCATTTGTAATCCTCTCACTCTAAGAGGAGTACCTTTTCTTTTTGTAATTAGATCCACCATAAAAAGTTGTTTCGATTAGGCTGTAAACGACATATGATGGCCTACAAGGCCATAGATCGTTTTTGTCTTATTAATGGACAACAATCTGTCACTGCCCAATATATTGACAACATCCTATTAGATAAACGTGCAATTGAAGTTTGGCCATTCTTATCCCATCAACGTCACGATATCATCGTTCTGATCCTCCTAGGCTCATATACAAGGTTTAGATCTTTTCAACAGCTCAAACTTTGAACCTTACATTTCTATTTCTTTCCTGCTTAAATGTGGTTTTGACCCAGGTTGCACGCTTCACTTGTGTAGGAGTAAAAGGAAATTTGTTGTTACTTAATAATTTTTGGCGACTCAAAAAGTTTATAACCTGTTTTGTCGCTTGGGAAAACAACATCACTAGCCAATCGTAATTAGATAACTTGAAAGGGACAGAATTGATTTCCTCAAACCGCGCGCATCGTAATTTTTAGTTAAGTTTGTAGGTTGGGGGATGTTTATGATTTATAACTTCTGAATTAGAGGTATGTTCTCCTCCAACCATTAATAGAGTGAAATAAAGGCCTTATGGTTTCCTCACACACTATGTGAGGAGAGAGAAAGAGGGCTTTTCTAGAAAAAGCAAATTAAGAGTAAATAATCACATTTGATGTAAGTGTACATTAATGCCTTGAATCAACCTATCAGAGTTGAGCATTTCGATTTGATTAAGCGAATCTAATATCCAAACCATAGGGCCACCCACTCATATTAACTGTAGAGATCATTCTCTTCACCCAATTTGTGAAGTCTTATTCAATGTATATGAATGGGTTGATTTGTGTAAACCTTTATAAATTAGTTGAGTCACCATATCCAAATATTTTGTGTTATAAAAAGGAGGTTTAATCTTACTGCATCGAATTTGAAGTTAATAAATGAATAAATCCTATTAATGAGGGCTGCCGGATAGTAGTTAGATATACAGTACAAGGAAAGTTTCGACTTGTGATACATTGATTGCAAACAATTGATAAATTGAAAATCATAAGGTTTCCCGGTTAGTCTCTTGTCAATTCTAACTTATTCCTGAGCAAATAAAGCAGTAAGTGAAATTAAATGCGGCTGCTTTGAACTCAATCATTTCATTTCAAACAAAGCATTAAATACACAGAAGAGATCTGGCAGAGAAAAAGCTGAAACGCGAGCTCTAATTTTTCAAACATGATAAGCACCAATCTCAATGTGGGATCTCATAAAAAATCACGCGTTCCTGATCAAGGCGATCTCTCTCTCTCTCTCTCTGTTTTTGGACATTATATTGATCGACTCCGCTTGCTTCAGTCCTTGTTGTTTCTCCTGCTAATCAACGTTACATCTCTTTCACTCTCTCTCTCTTCTCTCTCGCTAGGGGTGTGTCTGTCGTCATTATGAAACCCTAAAAGTAATCATGGGTAGATATCTGAAGCTAAGCTAGGCGTTCGCTGAATTTTTCATGCTCAAAGGGGGTGGGGGAGTTGTCATTTGTGAAAGAGACGTGCATTCGAGTTTTGGGGGGGCGAGATATTTATGAGACTCGAGAGAGTGTAAAAGTGCGTATAGACTGTATTTATAGGTTTTGTTTTTATCCGTAATACACTCATTGATTCAGGTAATACACACAAACACACGCCCTCTGCATGCATGCATCGCCTGTGCAAAAGTGCGCGTATGGTGGTGCTGGTGGTGGCTGTCTATCCATTATGTGTAGGCGTAGCCTGGCTAGGGTTTAGCCTCTCTCTCTCTCTCTCTCTCTGCTTCCAGCAGCAGCAGTGATAGAGTCGATGCTGTGAGCGCAGAGCCGGTAAAAGATAAAAGGGTAAAGAGGAGAGAAAGATCAGCGCCTGGGGTCGATCGGGAATAGCGACAAGAATGTCTTTGGTTCTCCTGACCGACCGGCAGACTTTTTTGAACTTCGTTCTGGTGGCGCTGCTTTGGTTTTAAAGATGCCCCCACCAGTCCAGTCCAGCACTCAGCCTTTCCTTTTTGCCTTTTTACGTTTTAACTGTTCCCTTTTTTCTTTTCTATTGAGAGGAAAATGCATGGAGCGGAAGTAGATTCTTCCCATGGTCTTTAAATAGAAAATGCATTTGGACATTTACCAACATATGTCGCAGGGAAACAGATCCCAGGCAGGACTGCATGAACATGGAAGAATAATGTAGAAAAGCTATGAACTGGTGTCGAATGGAATGAGTCTACGTTCCAAGACAAGACATGTTTTTGGGGAGAGTAAAATATTAAAAAAAGAAGAAAATTTAAACATATTGTGCAAATACTAATTCAATTAGTGCTTAACATTTTGATGATTCGTTGATGTAGTTACCCAATCAACTTTGGTCGACAATCATTGACGTGAACACCGGTTGGCACGACAAATTTTTGTATTTTCCATTTTTATTTTATAAATTTTGAAGTTTCATTTCTTTTTTTTTTCTTTTTTTTTTCCTTAGGTCTCGGCAATTGCTGATGACTACCACAATCGAGGGCAAGCCTTGCTCAAGCCTAGCAAGGTCCACCCTTGCTGGCCATGGTGATCAACGGAGGAAGAAGGTAAAAAAAGAAAAAGAAATAAAAAAATAAATAAAAAAATTGACCACATCAATACTGGTTGTGACACACGAGATTGTTAGCATGCACATTAGTAGTTACCAGCCAAAATTAATCAAAAAGACCATATTGATAAATTATTTAAAAAATTAAAATTAAACTGATACTATTGAAAAGTTTATAATTCAAATGTCAACCATATAATAGTTTTATGATTTATAGATAATTTCACCCTTTCAAAGCTGATTAGCGCATTGATCCCCCTCTAAAAAATTTATGCAAAATCCCCACCTTATCAAATACCGTCAACAGTGACTTACAATCACTACTAAGTGCATGTATTGGAAGACGTACGGTCGATTAATAAGTAGCACATTCTTGCATCCGATTCAATTTCAAGTTTTGTTGATGCCTTTGTGTTTTCGGCCGGTCTCGACCCATCTCGCACAGTCCAATATTGTTCAGTTCCGACGCAGGAGGCATACATTTTCAATTCCAATGGCATAATTTTCCATCCCATCTGTTTAGATATATACATGTCTTGCATAAGAACAAGATGGTCCATGCATTTCGTATATTTTCATGAAGTAATCACACGATGCTGGAGACGAAACGCAATGGGGTTCTACATTCTCGGAAGCTAACTATACCGGGACAAAAACCCAGACGAACGTCGTCCATTTCTTTCGCATAGCATCGATATATCTGCATAGAATTAGCTTTGGCTCAACTGAAGCGGAACGTTGCTGAGCTGTTGTATACCGTCTGTAGATTGGACTAGAAGAGATGGCTCGAGCAGCTGCTACCTTGACAAATTTAATGTATATCTATCTTATGAATAACCCTTTCAATCTAAATGAAGACCTTGAAGCATATGGAAACTCGTGGTTGGACCATGTAGACCTCCGCTGTTTATGTCTCACAGGACATGCTTGTTTGCATTTAAAAGGAAAAATAGAACAGCTAATTTCAAAAGAATATGAAGAAGTTTCTTGAAAATCTACGAGTCAAAAGCATGAAAGTTCAACAAAATCCTGACTTGATAATGTAGAGCTAGGTGCATGAACAGCAAGATTTATATTACACGAAAATCAATCGACACAGAAGATGAAGCTTCCGCACATTGAACTTGTACCCTGAGAAGTACCAACGCTCTTGTTTTATCTTGAGCTTCACAAAGACCGTATCACAAGATTGGTGCCAAAGAACACACTCAGAATTTACAAACAAATGACCGTTCCCGTAATTGGCCCTGAGCACAAAACATTTGCTTCCAGAATTCTTTATAGTTGCTTTGACACATTTATCAGTTATTCGAGGAGAAGAAGATATATTTACTTTCTCAACCGCTTAGCCCTTTGAAGACGGTCAGCAGCATGCACTCACTAGGATGTCTTCACATCTAAAATGGCTATTGATTATATGTCTCGCTTCTTTACAGAAGAATTCGACCCTGTGGAGGCAATATGTTCGACCTCATCACATTCAGATACTAGGAAGACCTCCCGTCCTAACTCTTCTGTGTCCCGTACTGGATTTTCGCCAGCTCAGCAGCTGCACGTGCAGCAGCAGTTGCACGCTCTGCAGAAGCAATGGCAGCTCGAGCTTTTTCCAGAATTTCAGATGATTGTGGCCTTATCTCAAACTTCAAATCAGTCAGCATTCCAGCATCTTGACTCTTCTGAGATGTTTCAATCTCATTTGTGCTGTGCGGGGATGTCTTACTAGCAGTGACAGGCACTTCAAGGCGTGTGTGCTCTTTGTTATCCTCTGCAGGAGTGATGTCATGGGTCCCATTGGAAGGAGGTAACTGGAAGGAGACGCGCTTGGCGGGGGCTTGTGCCGGCGCTGCTCCATTGTTAATTTGCTTAGGTCCCACCTGCAAGTAAGTCCATAAAAGCAAGAGTGAGAATATACTTGGCTAAGCAATGCTTGCTCAACACAAATCGATTAAATCTTTTAACTCAGAACTGGAAAAGCTCTAAGTGAGTTCACTTAGAGGCCTCTGTCCAGCATGTGAACACCTTAAATATCTATTTAATGAATGGACCCAAACTATCATAGGGACCTGATATTGGTTTCTCTTTGATAGTTCAACCACCAAGAAATCAAGAAGTTGTTTACTTAAGGCAGCAAATGATTTTCAGAAAGCTAAACATATGATATTATGCTAGATCCGATTTATAAGTAATGGCCAAATTCTACTTGCAGTCGTTTGATCACAGATATGTAAGTTAAATGGAAAGAATGTGATGACAAAGTAAGCTATAAAAAGTAGAGAACTTTGATGGTATTCATAGAGGGAGGTCAATAAATTCTTGCACTATATCGACATTGTGTAGCTAGTTAAGGATCCAATCTCACTTCTCTACGTAGTTGACATTGAATTACAAATGGTAACCTGACAGCTCATTGATATTTTCCAGAAGATGACATGCAGGAACTAACACTAACAGCCGGATTTGGGATCACACTTGAAACAATCTGAGGATCTACACAGCTAAAATGTGGACAAGTGAACCAAAGACGTAAGCATCAGATTTGGTGACTAAAGTTTCTTGTCAGGGATAAGTTCTCTGAAACCTGGCTCCAACCCAAAACTTCTTCATGAATTTTGCTGGCAATTATTATTTTCGAAACCTTCAATGCCAATACAAATGAGCATATTGACTCTTCATTGAAAACAAAGAATAGTTGGGAAGATCCTTGATTCTACCTTATGCAAAAGAAGGTCATTTCCTATACACATGACTGAATCTAGAAAGATAAACAAAAATTACCAGGAGATCTTCATGCTTCTTAGTCAACTCTGCTTCAGTATTAGAAGAATCCCATTCCAAATTATGTTCTTGGGCAATGTCCTTTAAGACTTTGAGTCTTGTCTTGACTGGAGGAGCACAAACACTGAGCTTTTCAATTAACTGTGACAAACATAACAACAATTTAAGAGGTAAAAAATCAATGGGTGAAGCATGATCAAAGTTAGGAAATAAGGACAAGCTAACTAACTTCACGATTGACTCCAGATTCAGGACGAAGTTCAGCAGCTGCTAAGACGAACTCCTTCCCATACTTAGTAGTGAACAGATTCTTGATCTGAAGCAAATCTGGCACATCTGAACATCTTGGAGCTGCAAAAATGATGCTTGCGATGGCTTCACGCAAATCAGTTGGACACTCTCTGAGGCATGGGAAAAAGAGATGCCGTAAATTTGAAAGTTGAAGACTGATTCTAAGGACAAACTGCTAAAGCAATTTCTCCATTGTAGCAGTAGAAACAAAAGCCATTCCTTTTCCTCTTTTCTCTTCATGAAAATCCACCTCTAATTTCTGTGTTACTATTTATGCAATTTGCCCACAAACCAATAAGCTACATATAACTTGACTACATCAAGATATAATCCAAATAGTTTCACTCAAAGTTAAAAATTTTCACTCTGCATTCAGCAATGCAATCCCAAAACTGTATATGATATGATTTTGGATGATCTAGATTACCAGGGAGGAAATACCACATTTACAACTATATTAGCGGTCGACTTTTATGCATCTATGCATTGTACTTCTCAAGCTAATTGATGGTTCATGTTCCAATTGTCTCAATTGTGTCCTTTTGTCCTATACACAGATATCAAATTCTAAACAGAACTACCCTTCCAAGGAGAAGCAACAATCTAGAAACACTTAAATCTTGCAGGAAACTGCAAAATAGGATAAATAGGGAGTTTAAAATTTAAATATAAGATATTGGGTCCAGCTCTCTCAAAAAAGAAAAGTTCCATTTCCTTCTCTACATGGAATATTCACTTGGAAGTAGAAAAGCATTGTGCTTCAGGCTTGCTGTGATGTGTCTCTGTGTGAAGGTTCCCATCTCTCCAGGAAATAGCCCAAACTTGTAGGCAATTACTCCAGCACTCATATAGAGGATACTGACAATTTGTCTCATCATACTTTTATGAATAATTAGTTATCTATTTGAATCGTTTGGGACCGCATAGGCCTGATGATGACTTTATATTCTCCTTGACCATCCCCACTTAGAAATTCAAACTTTTGGATGAACTACCATATAAAATATATTAACATGCGCCAAAAGCTAGCAACTTCATCAATTCCACACAGAATTAGCATGAACTCCAAGAAAGAGGATATCCAGGCAATTAAACTAACTAGCCTTGGAGCAACATCACAGTTTGAGCAATATACACAATGGCCTACCTCTGACTTTCAATTATCGGGACGCGAGCATGAACAAACTCACAAAACAGCTCCAATATGGCATATGCAGCCATTATATTTTGTTCCCGTATAACATGCTCCACCTATGTCAACAAAAGCAATCATGCTGAAAATCAACTCTCAACAAAGTGCACACTCCTCAAGGATTATGAATAAAAATATACAAATCTCATAGAATAGAATTCTCCAAGTGCAATTCTTGAAAGTACCCGGATGCGAGCAATCGGTTCTTGCCCGGCCTGCAAAAATTGGGCTATTTCTTTGCGCATGAGCTTGAGCTGCAAGTCTCTCTTGTTCTGCAGCAACTTCATCCGCGAGATCGCCAATGTCAAGCTCGTCTTGCTGAATAATAACCAACAGGGCAGCACATTAAACGATCAGTCAGAGAGTGACAACACGTACCATCATCACCAAAATCTCTAAGCACGAATAATTCGGAGCATTATCAAAAACATAGCAACTAGGAGCGGAGTTCATCAGTATAAAGAACCGCCCTTTCTCGCCACAACGCCTATCGTGAACAGTAAGCACCTCAAAAGTACAACAAGTTTCGATATTCCGGAACCCACGAAAGCACACAACCACCGGAGACGGCAAAAGGCACGAAATTGACTACCAAGAAAGATGAATTAAGACATGGGTCAGACGGACAATAAGAAAGAACTGACCATTTTGCGCCGAAGACGCCTCTGTTGAACAGCTGGTTGAGAAGAGACATCGGGCTCTCTGTCGAATCGACAAAAGGGCATCTACCGAGGGGAAAGAACTGGGGGAGGCGAGCTTCGCAACATACAGCGAGAGATTGGAATCGCCCCCACCGTGACCGAGAGCTGGATCTCGGCGGATGGTCGTCGGAGGCCGAGGCCCTCGAGGTCGCCGGCCTCTGTTCTTCGATGGAGAAGACGATCAAAGAGCTGAAATCTGGGGAGAGGTGAGCTGTTTTCTTGTTGGGTGAGATCAAGAATCGAACTTGGATGGAATTTCCGTCCGACAACCGCGATTGTCAGTGAATTCGTGCGAAATCCGTGAATTTGGATGCAGATGGGAAGCTTCTTGCTGTTGACTTTCCTCCTTAGCCCCGAATCGTCGTCTTCAGTTTCTAAAGATCGTGTTTTTATTTTCCTTTTTCATTCTTTTATTAGTATTTAGCCACTAAAGACAGCAGACGTATTCTCTTACCCCAAAATAAATAAATAAAAAATTAATATCACGAAGACTCTTAAATTAATATATTTATAATAAATTTATCTTAAATTAATTATAAATTGATATTTTATAATAAATTTACTTTTTATTAAATTGAATTATTACCACGAAAAATTACAAATTAATACACATATAACAAATGATAATAAAATTCAACTTGATAAATCAATCAGGTTGCTAAGTGTCATCCCATGTGATAAATTAATAGTAAAATTCAATGAATATTAATGTGGAGTAAATTTATCATGATAATAATTTAGAATATTTTCTTATGATATTTACCTAAAAAATAAAAATTTCAATCAGGAGCCGTGATCACTAAATTCAAAGATGTCTCAAAATTACGTGTTAAATTTCGATTTCAATCGCCGAACAAACCAAAATTTCATTCATTTTGCAATCGATAGGGACCGCTAAGCAATTACATGACTACGGTGACTTTATAACACCGACCCAAAAAAAAGACGGCGGCTTTATTACAATGCGGCCATCACACATGTACATTGCCATAGAATTGACCGAATTCCCACTCAATTTACCGTAAAAGATAAGAAAACTAATACATATTTGAAGGATAGAACCATAAATTTTACGCGACAAATCAAGCCGGTTTAGGAAATAAGCTCTTCATCCGCCTTTTGGTATAGAGATTGATAATACTTTGGAGCGTAACGGACAGTCCTATTTAATGGTCGAAACGAAGGGCCTGAACCAAAAAGGATGAGACCTTAAACTAGACCATCGCGCCGCACGACTAAAAGGTCCCATTGATCTGTTATGCTGTCGACCCCTAACTTATTAACCCTAGGAAATACAATTCATGCACTTCATATTACGTCTTGATCAGCACGCTGCATTGTGCAGGATAACGATGTCAGGTGAGCAACCACAACACATGCATTCAATCAATGGGGTCCCTTCATCTACTTGGGTTCAACTGGCAGATCAAATCTTCATATGCCTGAAATGAATACAGATTGTGAAAACCATGACACAGGAAATGAAACGGCCAAGGCGATGTTAACGAAAGTACCAGTACCAGAATCACCAGAGGACTCGCTCATCAGTCTCTGCCGCCCTCATCGGAGGTGTCTGACTGGTCTGAGCAAGCAAATGAATAAAGCTACAAACGCACACTTGCCTCTATTCCCAGTTTCCCTTTTTCAGGAAGAGGGGAAAATTTGATCACCGTTCTCAATTTACATAATTAAGAAGCAGAAGGATGCATCAAGTATACGCTTGCAGTAAATTTAAAAAGTCACTAGAGAAATTTTTCATCTTTCGACAGTTGAGCCCAAATACATCTTCCACCTCCAAAAGTAAGAATTACAAACGATGAGGCAAAGAAAAGTTTAGAGACTTTGTAGAAATGGTCCTCAAATTCAGAGGTGACCGCTGTAATAAATGCTGAAAAAGAAAAGGGGTGAAAAAATGAAATAAACTTTACCCAATTAAGCAGAGGAGTCCATAATGAAGCCTAGGCAGGGGCACTGAACAGCAACATAATCAGGAACAGCACCCCATTCTTTGATCGTATCAGTGAATGATGTTCAAGGAGCCCAATTTGCAACTTAACAATGATGATCTCAAATGAATTTGCTTTCAAGGCCAAAAGAATGGGTATTTTTACACCGAGAATTCAGCCACGAAACAATATCATCAAGGGCCATAAATATCTTTTCATCAGATTCGCCTTCAAGAATGCAGTGATACCCTCCTTCATAAAGCTTTAAGGTTTTATCCTTGCTAGAGGCCTTTTCATAGAGGAACTTACTCACTGAAGGATCTGTCACCTTATCACCGGCTCCATGAAGAATCAGCAATGGAGATGACACCTGAAGTACAAATTGATTAATTTTCATCTTGCTTGCAAACACATGCGAATAGGCAAGCAATTGTGAAGCCAGAACTGGAAAACACCAACCTTCTCTACTTGTGACTCAATATCATCAGTTGCCCTAAGAAGTTCTGAGGCAGTCTGCAGTCGCATTTGGTCCTCATAGCAAATCACATTGTAGACAGCCTAAAGCAAGACAAGCCAACTAGAATTATTGAACTTCTGCACAAATCTCATGAAGATCGAACTACCAATGTCTTAATTAGCTCATGGGGATTTCCAGAAATGCAATGCCCAATCACAACCAATATAATATGAAAATTGGAAAAATCATGATGCAAAGATCAAGTTCCATACTTTCTAGAGCCTTCTTTTATTTTTCTTAAAGTTAACAGTTAGTTAAGGAAAAAAAGACGATTGACCTTTTAGAAGAATTTCCAAATTAACCCCTGGACAATCATGATCATAGCATTTTTGATACTTAACATCTTTGATCACTATGGCCACAACAGAATGCAACCTCCTTATTCTAATCTGCAAGATGATACTAATCACACTGTTTAGGATATAAGCATGGTAAACAGCTAGATAATAAGACCACGAAAACCTGATTTTAACAATCTCAATAGTAGTTGATTCTTATTAATAGTGCTATTACATGCAGTAATCATCTTGAATCGGGAAAATATGCAGACATATTGAACAAAATTAGCTGAAAGGACATTGGCTCACACATTATGCAGCGAAGTGCAAGAGTAAAGCTTAAATCAGCAAAAAAGAAGTTGGAATTAACATATCAAAAAATTCTAAAGTTCAGCAAAATTAAAGTGGGACTGCTCTTTTGCGAGCATAAAAAGTGATTCAACATTGCTATGGGCATTGGCAAAATATAGTCAGGTGCATTTCAGATTAAGCTATAGGCACTCTTTGAAGAAGCAAATTTACATGTCTTGCAACTAAATTTCTCCTTGTGTAGTTTGTGCTAGAAAGGAGACACAACTGGAATACTATAATACACTGCACAAGCACAGACACACAATGCCATTGAGAAATTGATCTGTTTCAACAAATCTAGCCAAATTGCATAAGATGCTTCTTTTACCAGTTCATGGCACTCAATTATAACTCTGCAGTGAACCCCAATTGATTAGTCTGTGATGCTGACTAATAAGCTTTTGCACGACAAGGATGAGACAGCCTGAACTTTCAACCACTTATATAAATTCTTGCATTGGAGACCATAGTGAAGAAAACTAACCATTTGCCTTTTCTTCAAGTCCCTGAAAGCCAGCTCAGCAAGATCCTTCTGTGGGAAGAGCTTTGCTTTCGGCAGAACACTAGACATGAAGGTTAACGCTTTTACAACTGCTTCGGGTGGTCTAACAGCATCTGATATCTTGAAAGCAATTAAAGTCAGTAATTCATCTTGTTAAGCACAGACATCAGCTCCAATTGGAACTTGGAAAAGCAGTTTCTATTAGCATGGTCAAGATTAATGTACAAAAAGCTTCGTATAGGCACTTTATGTGTGCCGGGATACATGTGCATAAGTATAGAGCATCAGTTCCAATGAAAACTTGAAGTGCAGTTTCACTTAGTATCAAAACTTTTGATCACACAGAACAGGACTTAAGCATTATTTTCTTGCTATACAATATGCACGCATGAGTACATGCATTGTTAGAGAGAGAGAGAGAGAGAGAGAGATTAATGGTAAAAATGACTTACAAAATAGTGGTGCAATAGCAGTCAATTTGGCATTCTTGTGCACAAAATTCATGAATGAGGATTTTGCTAAAGTTTTATATGAGAAAAATATGGAATACCAAATTAACAGGCAAATCTTTCAAAGAGTAAAGTAAAGGAAATTCTCTGTTGAAAAATATGGAATTTACTATAAAATATTTGTAGTTGTTATTGTCCAGCATCTTATTACAAATTCAACAACCATCATAAAAAACAAGAAACTTGTTTTTCTCACGTGTGGTTGTAAACCCAAGTGATTTTACATGCATATATTCTGTACACAAAATCATGCATCATTTGCATGGTCATCATTTCCCATCAGGAACTATTCATTCAGTCTATACAGATGGGGTATTCCTTCTAAGTTAGTTCCTTAACTAGCTGGAACTACTTTGGAAACAAGAGCACAACCTAAAATCTTTGGATGTCCACATCACCTTGCTTTATGGTATAGCTACAATTGACAATTTGTATGAATGACACAGAGGATAAAAGAAGGTTCCCAATGCAAAAGAACATGACGAAAATGGTGACAGCCAAAGGTGATGGGAGACATACTTTACACATCGGGGCAACAAGGACGACTCCATCCCATTCATCAGGCTGTTTTAGATGAACCTTGAGAGTAACAGCTCCACCCATGGACTGTCCCAATATAAAGCGAGGCAATCCTCTCACTTCAGGTCTCTCTGCAATTCGTGAAATAAACTCATGTAAGAAGTAGACAACCTATCAATAGTAGATCAATTCTGAGAAACGGATTTTTTCTCTACTGTGTGTGTGCACAATGGGAAATGGTTGAGTTTCTTTTCCCCAAAGCGAAAAGAAGGTAGGGAGGATTACAGCAATTGAAATGATCTTGATTGTTTTCTGAGGCAAATCTTGGAGTTCACACCTTTGATTTTCGTGTACTGTTCAATGACGTTGTCGACTAATTCATCGAAGTTTGAGATGTAACCATGCAATCCATCTGAAAGGCCGAATCCTGGGTGGTCCAAAGCATAAACAGCATATCCTTGTGAAGCAAAGCGCTTGGCAATACCTGAAACCCATTGTTCCAACAACACTGCAAATCCTTAATTTCCATTTTGGGTAATTGATGATGGCATGAGTCCACTATTATGATGTTGCAACTGAAATGATCATCTCTAAAAATAAAGGAGTAATTGAGCAGACCTTCAAAGAAGAAAGTGCAAGTATCACCATAGCCGTGGCAAAAACACACCGCGCCTTTAATTCGAACACCGGCTTTAGGTAACCAGCTCTTACAGAAAATTTGGAGACCATTTGAGTTTGTCTCATACCACTACATGAAGAAACAATCGATAGTTTCAATAATATTGCTTGTTAAAAGAACAAGAATGTCTGATTCTTGATCTCAACGAGCAATTGTTGAATTGTTGAGATGATTTCCATTATATAAAGATATTACACATGTTACACTTTGTAAGGAAATAATATAACAAAGGAAAATAATAAATGAAGAGAGATTCTGGTGTCTCCAAGAATCAGTAAATCGGTGCCTTTAATTGTGCCCCATTAGTTAAAAGAAAAACAGAAACACACGCATTGCTTTTCCAAATCTCTTACAAGACATCAGATACAGAAACTAATCAAACCCTAGCAAGAATGAATTAATAACAGAAAGGCACTTGAAGTTGCAATGTCGACTTGTTTACCTCCTCTGTTCTGATCCCGGCAGGAGCCAGCTACACGCCAAGCCGTGCATAAATCCAAAAACCATTGAAAGATCAGTGAAGAAAGAAACCCAATTAGTAAATTATGCGCACTGCAAAATAAATCTCAGCTCATAGCCAAAACGACCGTCACCGGGCTAAAACGACGAACCTTGAACAAGCAATGATCGAGCTGTTGCTGGACCTCGGCGAACGCAGCTCGGACTCTCCTCCGGGCAGGCGCGAAGTCCAGCCTCTGCGACGCGATCGCGTTCATCTCGTCGCTGAGCCCATCGATCGGGGCCTTTTTCTTGGCCGCGACGGTCAAGCGAGTCTTGGGCGGCGGCGACGATGCGGAGCTCAGGCTCGGTCTCGCCCGCACCGCCCGCCGGAAAGGAGCTCTCCGGGGGCCGCCGGGAAGAGAGTGGTCGTTTCTCAGGCGGAACAGGGGCAGCTCCGGCGACCGGAATCCGAGGGTCAACGCCGGGTCCATGGGATTCTACTGGAGTTCTGGGATAACAACTTCCTAGAACAACCCGAACGGATGTCCGTAAACGAGAAGAGCGGAATCTAATCGAAATTATTTTGCATGATTTTCACGAGGGCTGTCCCTGCATCACGTGCAGGTCCCGCCGACCGCGGTCCCTCGAGAGGCCTCGGTAACGCAAATAAATTTTGAAAAATCTAAGAATATAGCATCCTAGTAATAGAAATAAGGCACGAGCACGACTCGTTCTTGCTCCAACTATCAAATCAAAAGCGAACGAAATTGTTTATTAATAATTTTACAAGAAACTCCAAATTAATAAATCCGTAACAAATTTAAATATTCTCCATCCATCAATTTCTTGTTCAATTTTACTATTAAATTATTGAATTGAATAATATGCGGTCTTGAAAGTATCTGGGTTTAAGATTTTACTCTCTAAATATTATAAGTGTATCATTTTAAGTTTTTTCGTAATATTATTCATATTTAATGAAAACTAATCAAGAGTAAATAAACATATTAATTTAAGGTTTTAAATGATCAAAAGATTTATTTTGGGTAAATATGTTAGAAATGTACTGATTTAAGGTTTTTGATAGCTAAATAATTTATTACAAATGTACTAATTTTAGGTTCTTTGTGTTATTAACCTTAATTTCTTTTATGTTGTTCCCTCCTACTATAATTAAACATCGACTCCACTGCTTGATAGTTACATTGCGACTCTACCACCTTGACATTCACATGCCAGTGTCATTAGCCTCATTGACCGGTGAACGTTTTTGTTGACAATCAATGATGTTTCATCATGATTTTACTAGTGAGCTATCGATTCCCTTCAACTTATTGACTATTTCACTCATCGATGACTTTTGTTTTCATCAAGCTCTGCTCTCATCGATTATTTAGTCGCTCGTTGAAAGTAACCAAAGGTTTGGTCTCTTCCCATGCCGACCCACAAGCTTCTCATCAATGCCATGGGACCATGTAGTTTCCAAAATGGCAGTGTGCGGTGCCATTCAGTGCTGCTTAGTATGGGCCCATTTTGCTTTTCTCACCATAGAACTCGGCCCAGAATACTTAGCACGGGCCGACTCATGCTGTTCAAAGTTCATCTTATAAGCCCGACATCATGGGCCGATGCATCTTAGGGGTTTTGCCGACATCATGGGCTTCCCCTTCTCTTCTGTAGCCGAAGGGCTCCTAAAGGCCCGGAACATGTGGCATCGCATTTCTCTAATTTATACAAAACGTCTTCCTAAGTACGGTGGTTAGTCGAAGTTTAGCGGGGATAATGGGTGTTTAATTCATTCCCAATCAAGAGAAATCAATAAAGTTTATTTCATTCCAAATTTAGGGATTGTTGATTCTTTTTTTGGTCGGTTTTACTCTATTCCTATTTTTACTCTCAAACTTTTGTCCAACCTCACTACAAGGTGTGGGAGTCGAAACCCATACTTAAAATCAAATCATTTTCACCACAACTCTCATGAGAAGATTAAGATTCGAACCCCCTCACCTACCCCTTCCCATATGGGAAGGACTCCAGTGATTGATGCCGATTGAAGATTTCCCCTTCATCTTGTGCTCTCTTTCTTCAAATTTCCCATTGCTAAACATGGTGATAGAATAATGCGCACAACGCTCTGCTAATTTTTTTTCTTCAAATTCCCGTTCCACTAGCCGGACATTATTCAGAGATAATTTTTTATTCTTTTCCTAACTTCCAAAGGTAGGATATGCTGACCGAAATAAAAAAGAAGAAAGGAAAAATCTCGGTTGAAGCTTTGTCTTTAGATACAAATGGCCAGTAAGAATCAAAACTTGGGCTTTTCCAAATTCTCTAAAGCCCGTGTTTTTTACCAACGGGGTCAATCTCCCCGTGGGGAGGGAGGGTTGTTCGTCTAAGATTTTAACACACTCGATTAAGAGTTCGTCTTCCTAATTCAGTACTTCAAAATTCATTAGACAAGAGATTTCGAAGTGCTGAATGTAATCTGAACTCTAGAGATATGAGTCTTCCTCAATGAGAGGTCATTTCATAGTTTATTGACCTTGTATAGACAAGACTAGCTAATTACAAGATTAAGACTGAACGGACCTTCTAACCCATCCCAATAATATGATCGACTCTCGTGAAACGGAAAGATGTCATGGCCTTGACCGATCGATCATGTACTCACAAGATCTTTTCACTAAGATCGAGAAGAAAAAACACATACCAGCTCATGCTTATCCCTTCTCTCTCCGGCGCCAGAAGTCGTCGATTCGCTTCGTCCAACTTTCTGCTCAAGTCGCTCAACTTAGCATATACAATAATCAAACCATCAACGCATGGACAATCATTCATCCGAGCAGCACTCTCGTACTAAGGGCGGCACGCGCGTGTCGTGCGACGCATGTGCCCTACCCAACTTGCCCAGTATTCTATACAAAAGAGACAGCATCATCTCTCGCTGTCGTGGCTCCTATCTATGTATTTTAAGATTAGATTAAACAGACAGATTCGTGCGTTATGATAACCCTTTTCTTAGGGTTTATCATCGTCGAGTACGAACAAAAGAGCGTTCCGATGAGCACTTTAGACGAAGCCCCACGTCGAGGAAGAGGACAGAGGCAAAAGTCTTCTTAAATCCCAGATTTTCCTAACCTCAGAAAGACTGCCGTGGGCGACCTAGGGTGTTTTTTTTCTCGTCCTCTCCAAATTTTTAATTGAGCTCGAACCCACCTTTTTAAATGAAATGTCGTCGGGGTTTTGGAGGTATTATGTTCGCTGCTTAATATATTGATTTCGGACCTTTAAAAAGAAAAGAAAAAACCTAATGATCTCGACCCTGGTTGCGGTTTAGCATGATGATTACGCCGACCACATCGACCCTTGACGCAACGTCGAGTGGTAGTGGCGCCAAGGGGAGTGTAGTCTAAGCAACTTGCTAGTGAAACCATCGGGTACAGATCAATTGCAATTTCGGCCCCCCTGGCTCTCGGTGGTTTTTTTTTTCTTTCTCCGATTATTACCAAATGGTGTAGATAGGTACGAGCAATTAAAAAATGTGAATTTTTCTAGTTATTATTATGAGTTATCTATCAATGGACTAGATTTGACCTGAAATTTCATTGGACATCATTTCCTCATGGAAATAGATATGTCATCTTTGTCTCGGATGCTAAAATTCAAGTAAAAGATGGTATCACAATCTCAACTTTTTAGGTGAGCAGAACAATTTTCAGAGCATTCATTCAAAATCAAATATATTGAGTTGAAAATTGCCTGAAGTACCAAATTATGAATTTGAAAGATAGCCTCATCGCTCTATTGCCGCACTCTTGGGTGTATATTTATGATTCACATTAAACCTCATTTCCATTGACATATGGGTTGTCAATAGATACCTTTCATGAGAGAAAAGTGAACTAGAAGCATCTTGTCTACATCAATAGTTTATAGGTACATGACTTTACTACACCCAATGTAAAGGAATATGTGCTAGAAAATCGAGGGGAACAATTACAAAAATGATAGTATTGGGCGTTGCAATTCAAGTACCTCATAGTTGAGAGGGCCTACTTAAAGTTATATAATATTTTACATATTTGCAAGGTATACGACCCTGTTGTTCTGTTTGTGAACTCGAGATAGAACTGACTTCCATCCATGCGTCTCTTTCAATATTAGCTCGTGCTGATCCAAGCCCTACGAGTTGCGTAATGGTTGAGTAGTTGGTGAGCACGCTAGTGAAACCCATTCCACGACAAGGTCTAGCCAACTACAAGTAGGGTGATAGGGGAATGGACCCTAGTCCCTTGCTTCATTGCAGTCCTTTGCTTGGATTATATATTTAGAATGCATGCCCAGTTGAGATTTCTACGAGCGTTTCGTTTTCCTAATTGTGAAAAAAAAGAATGGAAAAAGAACTGAAAAATTATAAACCTATCGTATTGTTATCAATTCATATCTAAATTTTTTAATTAGACCAATTTAATCATAAACCTTTTTATATTTTTACCAATTATGTCTATCCGACCAATTTAGACTAAAAATTGATAATGTAAATGCTGGTTGTCCTATATGACAAGCTTGGGGCTAAGGTGGACAATTCTTAATTTCTAAAGATTATTTTGAATTTTCTATTAATTTTTCTTTTCTTCCTTTTTTCCTTCTTTTCCTTTTGTTCCCCACTATGACTAGCGAAGGTTACTAACCCTCACTCAGTCTTGCCCACACGTGGGCACAACGCAGGCAGTCATGGGCGAGGTAATGTTGCCATGGCCTAGCCGACAATGGACAAAGGTGGCCTTGCTTGTGGTTGGCTAGGCCATGGCCACCTTCACCCCCGGTTGGCGAGGTTAACCTCACTTATGGTTGCCTTGCCCACGCCCACCTATGCCTCATCTAAACTGCGAATGAGACCATCCTTGTGGAGAGGCCAAGCAAGGGTCATAAGCCTCACTAACCACCATGAAAAAAAAAAAAAAAGAGGAAAGGAGAAAAAAAGGAAAAATTTATAAAAAAATGTCAACGTCAATACTAGTCATGTCACATAGGACAATTGGTGTCTACATCAACAATTTTGAACCTAAATTGGCCTAATAGACTCAATTGGCAAAACATGAAAAGTTGGATTAAACTTGTCAAATTGAAAGATTTATAACTGAATTAAGATCAATATAATAGGTTTAGGATTTTTTTAGTACTTTTCCCGAAAAGCAAACATGTGCTATTGCCCGTTTATTAGCTCATAAGGACCTCTTTTGTCACATTATCCGTGAGGCTATACTAATTTGGGACCGCCATATTTGTAACATAGTGTCTATAACGCTTGCTTGAAGGTGGTCAAAGTGCAACTTCCACTATTAGCATGCTTGATATTCCAGGACTAAAGAGCGAAGTTTTTCTTCATTTGACTCATCTATCACCAATTTAAATATTTTAAGTATAGCCATCGTGCTTTTATCTTACAAGACAACTCTTAGTGTCGACAGGAAGTTCCACTCGAGTTTGGTGCTAGCACCATATTACCTACTCATATTACCACCTATCCATGTTAGCATGGATATAAACCATGCCATGTTAGTTTAAATTCATACGAGACTTATTTATCAGAGCAACAATTCAAACTAGGTGATGTGAGATCAAAGGCATAGCAATCGACGTCCAACTTCTCCATCCTTATCTATTGGCATGTGATGATTTAGGAATCACTCAATTCTTAACTTTACTCAGCCCTAGTACATGTTTTCTCTTTCTTTTTCTTCAAACCCTCGTCAAAATTTAGCTGGTGAACGTAATTTTCATCATATTCTACAAGAATGGATTAGTCCATGAATGCGAACGGGTAAACGTTAACTTCCAACAGTCGGCGGCCAAAAGGACAGTGCGTTCACGTTTTTATCTAGAAATAGTAGGTAAAAGCAAATTCTATGTGAAGTCGTGGATCGTGAGGTCAAAAAGGACTCCAGTTGGCCGGTTAACTTTCTGGTGTTCGCGTATGACTCGCATCGATTCATCATCAGTCAACCTTACAATGTAATTGTATGACCAACTTTCACGACCAAGACCTAAGCCCATAACTTTGCACTTTCTTCATGTTTATCATGCTATTGGCACGGTCCAAAGAGCCACTTTAGTCGGTAAAGAGATCATCATCTGTCCATTTTAAAATGTGCGAAACAAATTTTCCTCCTAAAGCATTTCCTTCCCATCACTATCCTCGTTAGAGATAAGCACAATACACTTTTTAAGACACTAGGGGCGTTCACATTCTTAGTTTGAAAAGTCAGTTCTAATCTCTAACTTCACCTATTTTCACCAATCCAAGCAGTCTGTTATTAGATTGATAGCCATTTACTGTATTCGTGTTTCAAATTCCGCTAAGTTAATTTGGTTTCAGATATCAATTTGTGTAGCATTATGTACGTGCCATAAGTATATTTAATTGTTTTACGTGTGTTTGTCAATTAGCACGAGTCCCAAACATAGGAGGATTCTACTCTTCTGTTATAAAGAGAAAAGGATGGGTTTTCCTGCTGGTAGGCTCTTGAAAGAGTTGGTACATATTAAAAAAGTGTCCAGTAAGAAAAGGTTATTGGTCGCTTGGGGTTTGTTTGGAATCTTGCCAATTTTTCTATTTTTCTGTTCTTTTGTTTCCTGAAAATCCGTTTAGTAACGCAAACTGATTTTTCTATTTTCGGGAATAGAAAGTTGTTCTTGGGAATAGAAATGAGAAGTAGAAAAAAAAATAGCTTCTTATTTCTGGGAACAATTTTTAGAAACTATTTCTTGGGGACTATTCACTGCACCACCCGCCCATCGCCACCTGCCGCCTACTGCTGCCGGTCGTGGCCGTTGCCGCCAATCTGGCCGCCCCCACCCGCTCACCACCGGCTGACTGCCGATCGCCGCTGCCTGTTGTCGACCTCTCGCCGTCATCCTTGGCCTTGCGGCCGTGACCGCGAGTGCAGTGGCGGGGGTCGGTGATTGGCGACCGGCGATGGTGGGTGGCGACGGGCGGCGGTGGGGGCGACCGGCGGGGGTAGCGGCGGTGGCGACACGGCGGCCAAGGACGCGGGCGGCGGCTGCCGATTGCCGGTCGCGGCGGCCCCCACCCATCAGCCGTTGGTCACCGATCGCCGGTTGCCCCCCTCGTCGGTTGCCGCGTTGTTGGGGAAGAAAGAAATAAATTTTTTTTATTGGTACCAAACCCATTTTACTCAGAAATTGTTTTGAGGAGTAGAAATAGAAAATAACTATTTCTCAAAAGAAATTGTTCTCAAGAGTAGAAATGTTACCAAACGCACCCTTGATGTGCCAACACTTTTCTTGCTAATTTATTAAAAAAGATTTCTTTTTAAAATTACGAACTTTTCTTACACTTGATTGAAAAAGGAGAGTAATTTGTTTTTCTTATTGTCCTTATAAACCCATTATATTAATCATAGTATATGAAATTAGCAACCTTTATTAAGTGACCTATGAACTTTATTCCCAATTAGTGACCGAATAGAAATATTGGTAAATTCAAAGCTATGAAATAAATGTTAGTAATAAACTCAAATGGGAAACCACTCGGGTTTGTCCAGTGGTCGCATTTCCCACAGAGGAATGAGAAGGTAAGGGGTTCGAATTCCCACCTTCTTAGAAAAGTTGGGTGAAGACAATTTAGCTTCATATGTAGATTTTGACTCCCATGCCTTGGAAAGAAGTGGAGCAAAAGTTTGAAAGTGTGAGTTAAAATAGGAGTAGAGTAGAACCAATAAAAAAAAAAGTTAAATGGAAGTTGGTAATTCAAAAAAAGAAAAGAAAATATGATAAATCACATAATTTTGAGTTATTTATATTACATAATAATTAACAAATTTAAGGCATAAATAAGAAAGGTTAATGAAAGGTGGTTATTATAATAAGGGAAAATGTCACCAAAAACCCTAAACTATGCCATCTGTGACAAATTTACCATGAAATTTTTTTTTATGTTACCAAAAATCCCAAACTATGCCACTTGTGACAATTTTACCTTGAACTTTTTTTTTTGTCTTAAAAAATCCTAAACTATACCACTTGTGACAAATTTACCCTAAACTTTTTGGCTGAGAGACATTTTTTTCCTTTTTCTTTTTTTTTTTCTCTCGATCGAGGGAAGCCAGCGAGGCCGCCCTCATTGGCGTTGGAGTCAGGCGAGGCTCTGGTGGCCCTCGCCTGGGCGGCCAGATTCGGCGAAGGGCCGCCCTCGTCGGATTTGGCTTGGGCGGCCCTCGCCCTCACCTAGTGAGGTTCGGGTGGCCCTTGCAGGTGTCGAGCGAGGGCCACCCAGGCCAGATTCGGCAAGGGCAACCCTCGCTAGCATCCGGCGAGGGTCGCCCAAGATTAGACTACCCTCGCCCGACACCTGCGAGGGTCGCCCAAGCCTGCGTAGCCCTCGCTCGATGCTGACGATGGTCGCCTAGGCTTGCACGGCCCTCGCCTAACTCTAGCACCGGCGAGGATGGCCTTGCCGACTTCCTCTATTCACTAGAAAAAAAAAATAGAAAATGACGAAAATGCCTTTCAACCTAAAAAACTTTAGGATAAATTTGTCATAAGTGATATAGTTCAAGATAAAATTGTCACAAGTGGTATAGTTTAAGATTTTTGGTGGCACAAAAAAAGTTCGGAGTAAAATTGTGACAAGTGATATAGTTCAGGGTAAAATTGTCACATGTGGCATAGTTTGGGGTTTTTTGTGACATAAAAAAAAAATTTAGGGTAAAATTGTTACAGATGGCATAGTTTAGGGTTTTCGGTGACATTTTCCCTTAAAATAAAACTAAATTTAGTAAGTAATTCAAATGAGAGTTGATAACGCGAAACTAATTGATGACTTAATCATAACAAAGTTGGTAAATTATTCTAATTAAGTTTGGTAATTTCTAAAACAATTGGTAAATTCAATGTGTTGTTAAAAAAATACAAATAAAAGTTTGTAAATGATAAGAAAAGTTGGCAAATTAAAAAAAAAATCAAATAAAGGCAGGTAAGTAACTCAAACAAGAGTTGACAACCTATTATATTGTGGCAATTTAAGTTATTAGAATAATTGGTAGTGGTCCCACAAAATCTCACATGGTATCAGAGCAACATATTCTAAATTTGAATCTTTCCAGACCCCCATTTGTTGCCTCTCTAATTAAATATTTTCATGCTTAGTACTAGACATAAAGGCCAAATTAAGCATGAGAGGGAGTGTTAGAATATTAAATATTAAATGACGTATCATTTAACAGCTTAAGTTTTTAGAATAATCGATAGTGATCTCATAAAATCTCATAATGAGAAATATCAATGAGTCACATTAATTTAAGTTGATAATCTCTAAAAAAAATTAGTATATTTAAGGGATTGTTGACCATTGTAAATAACAAGAAAATTCAACATAAGCAATTGGAAACTCAAAACTAGTCGATCATTTAATGTGATAAAAACCGATAAATCACACTAATTTAGTTCGGTAGTTTCATATAAGATTTAGTAAAATTTGGAAAGGTGATAAATTATGTTGATAAAAGTTGGTAAATTAGTATAGAAATTGATAATTTGCAAATTATAAAAGAAAAGGTTGGCAATTACATGTTTGCAATTTATCAACAAGTTGGGAAATTAGTCACCAATAATTTTTTCTTTCCCATTGTTTTTTCTTATACCTACCAATACTTCTGCTAGTCGATAGAATTTAGCTCGGAACGATAGAATTTTGCCACAAATATAGTGATCCCGCTTCTGCTACTTGATCAAATCATCAATATCGCATTGCTACTGCTCATAAACACGATTTATTGTCTCTCACACATGTACTATTCTTTTCTCATTTTGGGTAATGCAGATCGTGAGTCCATCATACGTTCCAATCCCACTTACTATAAGCAACTCATCTTCAACCTGTAATTTTGTAGTGACGAAGCGCGAGCCAATTCAAAGACCGCAATGTGCCGACCGTTGTATAAAGACGAGAGCTAAAGGCCAAGAACGACTCCAACCACCACCTGATGGATTGTTTAGAACTACCCCTCCTTTCGGTTTGAAGTGTGCATTGCAAACTCAGTAGTTCGCGCGTAGTTGTTCTTCCTCACACACCTCTGACTCTGAACAACGATGCATGCATGGATATTATTCAACTATAGTAGGAAGCAGGTGATGCCTCTATCTGCATGAGCTGCTTTATAAAGTTGCCAAATGTTAGAGTATGATATGATAATGACTATATCACATTTCGTAAGTCCCCATTAAATATTGACCTGATATAAAAGAATAGGTTAGCAATATTATACTATGGCTTAGCGCTTCGCAATGCATCGAACATAACCGGGTTGAGGTGACTACGAAAGGAAGGCGACGTGGACAAACCGAGGCAAAAGACAAAAACCTGGCTGAGGTCTTTCGCTAATTACATGCAGTCAAATGGCTGGGACGCGTGCAGGGCAGAAGTTTAATATCTTTGTGGCGACGAGTCATGAAAAGGAACCTAGAGTTCGAGCTCATCGATATGTTTTGTCGCACACAAGTTCGCTAAGGAACTCGAATCATACAACATGTATATATGCCTATACATATTTTGACTCTCTTCTCTGCCAGTTAGCCGCATATTTGTCGGTACGAGGTGGTTTCTAAGTTCTTGATATTGCGCAACCCCCTTCTATTAAAAGATTCCAAAACCTCTTGTTTCTGCAAAAATTGACAATTAAAAGATGCTTTTGTTTTTCATGATTGGGGACACGAACCGTCATCAGTGGTTCCTCTCCATTTTAAAAACAACATTATCCTCTTTAAATAGAAATATCAAATGAGCTTTGCCTTTTGGTAGTCGGAAGAGCCTAATTTATTACAAGCAAACTCATGAAACCCTAGATCAACATCCTGCTTCCATGATTAAATAAAAACTTCATCTGCATATGTCAACATTCATGAGATAAAAACGAAATTACATGTCAATCGAAAGTGACCGACGCCCTATTTTCATTTACTATGATTCGTGTTCCTTCGTTTTGTTTTCTTTCGGGGAAGTATATGAATCCGAGGGTCTATCAACCTTGTCTTGTCGTGATGATATTTGTTTATGGACTCTTCAGACGAGTTAGCAATGGAGATCGGGAACGTCGCACGGGGCTTTTCCTCCGTATTTTAGAGCCTGAATCATCAATGTTAACCGCTTGACTGAACTCCATCAACATCAGCGGAGTTAAACAAACTTCATACAAACTAATCAGCAAATGGCAATCGATTTCTTTATACAATCTGCATAGCATAATGTTATCAACTGTGGACGACGAGACAACAGCGACCCGTCAATCTCTATGAGCCAGTTGCTTGGAGCTCAAATGAGCTAGCGGATCAACTTCCCCCGAGGACGGATATTTGACAGGTGGGGTTGCGTGGCTCGCAATTGATAAATAAATCCATCGAGCTCAACTTATAATACAATAACATTAACCTAAGGACCGAGATTATATTATTCTCTTACGTGAAACCATGTTTTCATCCCATGAAACAGACGCACGGCTTATGTTTATCTGTTTAGCTAGCTCTCGTCCTCAAATATTTATTTCATCTTCATGTTAAAATATATTCTCCACAATATTTGAAGGATGTATCATTACGGAAGATTTGCTAAAAATTTACATTCTGTTTTTCTAATATTGGGAGTGTCTCTTATTATTAATTAATATTTACTTTTTGTTTTTAGTTGCCATTATTTTTTGTATGTCTTTTATAATTAGTTAGAACTATCAGGTAGATCTTTTTTTTGTCCTTTTCCATTAAGCAATACCTTGTATAAATATTTGTGCTGTATGATGAACAATACAAGCAAGAAATATAATTCAAGTTATTGGAAGGTATACTCTCTATTGCATTCCATGGACGCGCAAAATGTGTGCAGTCATTGGAGGACATGTTGATTGGATTTGGAAAGAAATTCTATGATTTTCGTCATAGAAGATTATTGAAATGTACAACATCTCAATATTTTCTTTGTAAGTAGATGCAATGAAGCTACTAAATTTTTTAGTGAAAGTCCAGTTGAAATCTAAGATTTGTACATGAAGTGTGAATGAGCATTTTTCCGAGTTCTATCTATTTTGAATGACAAAACAACTGAATGTGTCTTTCTAAATAATTTTGAGGATACTTGGCTCGAATGCTACACTCAGTCAGTGGCACATTAATTGGATTGTCTAAAAACTAAAGAGAAAAGCTAGAGACATGGAGGGGTGGGGAGAGGGGTGTCGCCTCTACTCATCTCCATAAGCCTTGCCATGAGCTAGCGATCGACTTAAAGGTTTTTGTTTTGTTACAACATGGAATTTTGATGTTCATGAATCGGCTTATTTTTGTGAATCAAGAGGCGTGGTGAAAACTTAGGTGAATATTTCAAATCAGTACTTAGTCAATAAATTTGTTCAATTTGTACCATTCATTCTCGGTGAGCTAATATAACATACTTATAAAATGGAAAAAAACCAATAATATATCCTTCTATCTTTTAGATTGATAGACTAAATTATACTTTATTTTTTATATGTAGAAGGCGGGGAAGAGAATTGTGTAGCATGTGCATCATCTCCCTTTCAAGACTTTGCATCAATCGGGTGTTGAATCGAGAACATAGGATTGAATTGACAGCAGTCTATATTTACTGCTTTGAAACTCGAGGGTTATGCTGGGTAGATAAGAATAAGTGCACGTGTTTTTCTTTTTTCTCTTCGCCCGAGAAGCATGCTATATAGCTGGTACGGCGTGCTTGAACTGACGCATTGATGAGAGCTTTTTCAGACTGTTAGCCCCACATTCGATCAAATCTAGAGACCCGGCTCTCACATTGGATTTTCGTCAAAAGGGCATTCATTCAGAATATTGCTGGGGCAATCATTTGACAAGGTCCGAGAATTCGGCAAGAGATTCAACGTTAACGTTGCCAAAATTGTCATAGTCACTGTCACGATCTTTTCAGATCTATTCGCGGGGCATGGTGACTGTCAACGTCATTGAAAATTCCCCTTGCTTTATTACCCTCAAGCTGATGAGCCTTCTTCTCCCCTTGGCAGTTCCATTCGGGCGAGTTGACTCCCGTTCTCCCTCCCTTTCATCTCTCCTCTTTTCAATCATTGAGACTACATGTGTGGAACGAAAACGTCGACGGGATTAGATAAGGGGGATACGAGGTGAGAACGGTGATTCATAAAGCAATCACGTTAATGCTAGGCACAATAAAATTTTGGGGGAACATTTGCGTAAATGGGGGTGCAAATGAGATAGTACAATCCTTCAAGTCTCTTTAAGTGGCAAAATAAAAGAAAAAAAGAGAAAAAAAGAATTTCGTTTTGTAATAAGTAGATAAACAAGTCCTTCCTAGAAATAATTTCCATATAAGATGTCTTGACTTTTCGTGAGGAAAATAGCATTAATCTTGAGAAAGAGAGCATAAATGTTATTGGAATTTTTAGCATAATAGTTTTGAATTATTATAAAAATAATAGCTTCTCACATTTATTGTCAGTTTCAAAATCTTAGAGGAATTGACAACAATTTATAACTATTTATTATTTTATTTTTTAGGTCCATAATGAACTGTTATTCTCACAATAAATTAAATGTTATCACTCAATTATTTCTCAATATTATCTGGAAAGATAGAATGTCTTAGCTCCAAAGTGGACCCTCGATCTTGAGATAGCTATGATAATAAGCAATTACAAAATCAAGATTGCATACTAAGTTACCTTCGAGAGTACATGCAACTATGCTAGTAGCTAAATTAATGTGCGATAATTTATGTTTTAGGGGTCAATAGTGAGGCAATCTTTGGAGTCAAACATGACCCTATACAAAAATTAATCTCAATAAAAGAGGCATATATTTGTCGGCATAACCTTTATTCTTTCGTATCTATTCGACTGATTCGACTTGGAATATTGAACTCAGGCGACGTTATCTCCTAACTTTTCCATTACATTTCTCCAACTTTTCCCCATTTTTCAAACCTAATTCTTTCAACGCTGACGACGTTAGCAAAACCCAAGTTAGAAAAGTCCAGCACTCCTCTCCGCTCCCCAAGCACGACTCCCTGCTCCTCCAATCTCTCCAATTCACGCCGGTATATGCGTGCGTGGGAGTATGCAGGAACGACCGATCGATGGAACGCTGGCTGGTCCCTACCGAGATGCGTCAAAGTGGAACTCCTGCGTTCCGAAAAGCGACTGGCCATCATTAACGATTCGATTGATGGATTGGATGTACCGACGGTTGGGGAGCTGAACGGGGGTGACAGCGAAGGGAGGGCCACATAAGTTGAAATTCAAGATTCAAGGAGAATAATTAATTAAGTGATGATTGAAGGTCGGTGAGGAGCCATGTCACTTGAGAAATCGGCCACCTGATTGACTGATATCTAGTCAGTAGTCACGCATGTCATACTCATGTCAATATCGCCCGAAGTACCTCTTTCTTCCCAAAGGGTGAGTTCAGATGATGGGGGTTTGTGTACGATTTATAGAAAAAATTCCCTAGCGGCAATGATGCACAAGATCTACATTGGACCATGGAGGATATCTAAGAAGCCCCTTTATTCAAAAGCTTTAATAATGATCCGCGACTGGCGGGTTCCGCTTTGACATCGTGGAATTTTTCGATTTGTGAATAGAAAGGTCATCAGTTTGATAGCTACGGCTTTACACAAAGTGCTTTAGGTTAAATGTCACATGTATAAGTCAAAAGTTTAGGTTTAATTGATTTATAGAGTTTGTTGTATGTTTAATGAATCTCTAAATAGCCAAGCCTCTATTCTCATGCCTCCAAATTATATAAGAAAAGAACTTTAATTGAAATATACTTTTATAAATATCCAATGTTGTATCTTAAGAATCTTTCTCTTCTTCTTAATTAAGGGATTGGGCAGTATCTAATTTTAACCATATCTTTTCGGAGATAAAAGGCTTTTGGATGATTTACATTCATGTATGTATATATGCTTTTCAGTTGAATTGATCAATTAGTCTTCAATAATGCCTTAGACTTATCGAAACTTTTTTTTTAATTAACAAAGTGAATTTATTAATACCAAATCTATATGCAGGCGAATGAGACATCATCAAGTATCCAATTATATCAATTTGTCAACAAATTTCAAAAAAAAAATCTTATATGCCTAGCATTTCTTTCAACCTATCATATGGTAGCTAAACAAATAAGTGTTTTATGAGTTGGCCACATAGTTGACATAGTGTGACTCGCTAATCCCAGTGACAGCTGACAATACATTACATCATACTTAATGTTTAAACTTATTTGAAAATAATTATGTTTTATTGGTATGTTACACTAATATGTCATTAGGAAGTGATGTAACCGTTATATGAAATACATCCTTTTAATTGAACACATCAAATACATTTTCGAAGCCATGACTCTTATTCCTCGAAAAACTATCATTTATCCTAATTATAGTTTCGCCCATCATATTTATTGACAAAACTAGACAATTTAATTTAATAATGTGAAGAAAATGAAGGGAATCACCGCATAATAGCAAGTCAAGTATATTTTCCACTTAATACGTAGTCGACATATCGAATTGAAATATTCAAACGAGTGAACCCAAACAATGTTTGACGAATATGGCTTTATGCTATGAACAGAATCCTTAATCGGTTCATCTTTTTGGCCTCCTCTATCACATCAGAAGACCCTTTCAACTTGGTCTTCATTTGAATTCTCAGATTAGTAGAACGAAAATCGCCATCGATCATCATAAATTCTAGAAGGGAAAAAGTATAATATATGGATAAAATAACGTGATATATTTGTAACATAAATGAAACCACTATTACTATGTGCGATAGTTCTAAAGATTCATCTCAAATACTCAAACGAATCGAGTAGCGATCCTCCTATTTGAACTACTTTTCCTTTTTCTTTTCTCATCGATAACCTCAGACCAATCGATCGGCAACGCAAAAAACCAAAATCATATTATGTTGATGAGTCCAACAAAAGCACCTGCGATGTTGGCGACAATTCATCGGCCATTGGAAGATTGGCCGGGACTTATAGAGAGCAGCCAAAGCACAAGGCTACCTCGAAATACTGGTTTCTCTTCAGGCTAACATGGTCACGTCCCGGTGCCCTTCCCTGGCCTTGCAAATTCACGTGGACATTCCATTCCCCGATTTGTAGCTTTTGCAGATATGACACACTCTGTTGTTTAGTTGTTGTTATTCCCATATGCATCATTGCATGTTTCTTTGGTTCTTACATGTTTTATTACGGTGGTACGCCCATAATGGGGTGTGTTTAAGAAGTGTTGATTCGTCTTGATATGATGTGATTGAGAGGTGTGCTTTAAAAGGGTATGAGTGGTTATTTTTTAAGGGAAGTATATAAAGGATAACTTTAGAAAAAGAAGTCTCTCTCCCCCTCCCTCCATGAAGAATAAAACATACAAAAGGCTTACATTACTACTTTGAAAAGACAATCAGCATTAACGTTGTATGATGAGAATACCTTCCTCGTGATTGTATTGGGATCAATGTGAATTCACATTGCCACGACCCCTTCTAGGGTCCGAGCTGCAGGTCATTTTTGCTGCATCCCAAGGTTGTTGCCGATTATTCATTTTATATTATTTATATGCACACGTGGAAGCATTAACATATAAAACCTCGACAAATATCACTGAAGGAATATGGGAAGTACGTACACAAACACACAACTATTTTTTCATTAACCGTTTCGTATACAAACTAACTTTATGCTTAGGCTTGATTTATATGATGCAAGTGGCTAGTGTGTCTCTATCTTCGCTACAGCTGTGGCTTCCAAAATTGGGAATCCTTCTCGCTACTGGCTAGTTCTATAGACTGGAGTCCATCCCATTAGACGTTGTCCCGCCACTTGGGTTTATCAACCCCTTGAAACAATGAAGGGGACCGATAAAATCCCCATCAGACTAGACATACCAAGCCTCATAATGGTGAGAGACCAACTCAACCCGTCTCTCATCGACCCAAATGATGGTGGTATATTTCTGATACGTTATTCATGCTTCAGTATGTATTACATCTACAGTCGACCATTCCATCCTTATAGGGGGACCAAAATGTACAAAATGCGGATTATCCATACCTACAAACCTATAAAAGTAGAGGAATAAGTTTTGGAAACTCAATAAATAAAACTCCTAACTTTCGGCTAGTAAGACATTTCTTTATCAAACACTAGCCAGGACAACTCATGCAAACAATATCAATGTCAGATTAATTGCAAATTCATATGGTATGCCATGACTATGTGCAAGAGTTTCACTTACTCACCTGTTGGCTAATACAAAGACATGTACAACCCAAACTTGAGTATAACTGGTACCTGTATAGATCACTTAGCATTGTCTCGGCTCAATCAGACCATCTTGGCTCAACCAAGGCTTCTTGCTTCTTACTGGACTTCTTAGCTCAATCAAGGTATCTAGGCTCAACTAAGCATTCTTGGAGCTAGCTTCCCAAGGTTTTCGAGCTTAACTCGGGCATCCCGTTGGCGTAGGGACATAGTCATTCTCATCTTTTATTAAGTGATCACACAAATGTATCACGTATGCCGATTCTTGTCTTTTCATTTAATCAATTCACTCATGGTTCAACGAAGACATGCTCATACATAATCATATGTGCCATGCTTTCTACAATCCAATTCTAATGATCTTGTGAATGTCCTTAAGTCTGAGGTTTAGCTCAACTGTTAGATATCAAGGTCCCCGCATCAATCCAAGACATGAGCTCGGTACACTTTGATGCCAACCAAGACTTTGTGGCTTTAACAATCCTCATACCAAACAAGACTAGAATTCAGCATGCCTTAATGCTGATCCAAGACCTTGCGACTTGAGCAACCCTTGTGCCATGCAAGACTTGAGTTCCAAAACATCATCATTACCAACTCAAGCCTTAAGGCTCTGGCATTCTCGACTTGCGTTGAACACAAGCCACGGATCTTGACATCATTTCGATCATGAAAGACTCAAGCATATGGATAAGATTCATATACAAGCTAACATATACATAATCTCCCATACAAATTACGGCTAGTCAAGAGAGGACGGCCTAGAATTAACAATAGAAATAACAATACTTGGGAGAAGTAGGAAGCTTTACTTACTTGAACGAACCTTTGAAAATTAGAGAAATGCCTTGATGTAGAAGGAGGGGCGCACAAACAGAGAGAGGGCGAAGGAGAACACGCCTAAAAGAGAGAGGGAGAAGGAGGAGGAGGAGAAGTGGCTGGTGGTGAGAATGAGGAGGGGCTCCTCCTATTTATAGTCCTCGGCCTCATGATTACCAGACCAAATGATCTAATCCTTCGTTTCCAAATGGCCCGCTTAAATTGTTTAGGTGACAAGCCTATTTGGCCAAATTTCTTGCCTAAGAAACAAGGTGTCACGACTATCCAATTTTATTTGGCAATCTAGGCCCTAGATGTCATCATTGTAGACTCACTTATCATTTTCTTACTGGAAGCAACCCCACATTTATGAGCATTTAATGTAACTTGAAAAGATGGCGCCTGTTTTGCCAACTTGATTCTCAAGCTTCATAGGTTAATGATGAGCATTTCGAATGTCTAATTCCGATTGGTCCATGTGTGTAGCAATTTCTTTCTTGGCCACTAAGGAAAATCTTTGATCTATCATTACCAAATCTTTGACCCATCATTACCAAATCTTTGACTAGGACACCTCATGTCACAACTCATCATCTTCAATAAATGAGGGGTTTTAGAGATTTCTCTTTTTGTCCTTTTCATCTAAGAATGAGCAGCTATAAGAATTCCACTCATTAAGTTAGTTTCAGGATCGGGAGAAAGGTCACTAGGTACACCTCGAAAAATTGATTCTCATGCACCCGAGGTTCAGGCCATTGTGCCTCTTGAACATCCAAATCATCATCTTGGACAGTTGGTTGGCCTTGGAGGGTCAGCACAATGGTCGGCCCTATGGTCAGCTTACCAGAGTTCAAGACTAGCCCACAAGCCGGTCCTTAGGCTTATCATAGGGCTTGTCTATGACCGATCTCATTGTCATGATCCTCAGTTCATCGATGAGTTAAAGGGTAATTTCAAGGTTATTCATGACCTGGCATTAAGCTAATGCACTCACCTTAGAATTTGTAATGGAATCACCGGATCTATTCCAGAGCTCATTTCAATCAATGCTCAATCCATCGCATGGGTCCGCGGTTGATGCATAATCGATCCATGATCGAACATCATCAATTCGAGATTCCTTTTTGTTCACTATGAATTGGATAAGGAATTATGCATTTTTGGTCGGAACATGATCGCATTTAGTCAAATTGGATCGTTAGTGTATCAAAGCATGGCCGAGTGGAATTACCTGCAGTTGGGCATGACCAGTTAAGATCGACCCATGACCATTTGTCGATCATTATCAGTCCGTGACTATTGCATGATCAATTCTCATTATCCAAAAGGTATCTCATGAGCTAGTGGTCCAATCCCACTTGTACGGTTAGTGGCCAATTCATGATAGACACCTCGGCCAATTCATGGCTGATTGGTTAATCGGATCATGACCAATTATTGATTCCTTATCGATCAAATCGATCGATTTCATGACCAATGGTCTATAGTTGATCCATTATGGACCTTATGGTTGTTCCTCAAGAGGTCGGAATTTGAGATATCACACGCATCATCCATTGTTTGCTGGTGATTCAACATACGTTTCTCAGTGATTCGTTTATCGTGCATCGAATAAGTTAGCTATTTTTTCTCGACACTTTTATCCTACATACCTTTTTAAACAACTCTTCATTTTTCTTTCAAAGATCTAGATTTCGAGCATTCTCAGTCTAGTCGGCTATACATGCAACGGATGTGGATCCTTTTGGTGCCTCAATAAGTCTCACCCATTAATTTTTTTAGTGCGGTTTTTATCAACTATTGAGATTTATCAAGATGCCAAAACCAAATCCATACATGGCAGGTACCTCCACCCATATGCAAGTTCATAATATCCTTGCTAGTTCTAACTTTTACTTTTAATTAGGGGTATCCAAAAAGATCTAGGATCCTAAATCAGCCTAGATAAAACCAGCCGGATTTTTCACTCCAGATCTGAACCTTGGACCCTGTCTCACCATTAGGTTTGGGTTTGATTGGTTCTCAAGCTCGGGATTGAGGAGTTCAAAAGGCTCGGACTCGACTAATAATATATAAAAAAAACCTAAAAATTAGAAATATAAGTCATTTATATCTAAAATATAATGAAGTTGTAAATTACTAACTTAACATGATAATGGGCTATGGACATGTGTGGTTGGGGAGTCGAATTCGAAAAACAAAAAAAGTTATATTTTTTTAGAATTTAAATTGGCTATCTGCCTCTTCCGACTAAAACAAAAGTGGCTTTCTACCTTTTCAAGATGAAATCACCGTGTTGAGCTATGAAAGAACATTTCAGAGTATGTTTACGAGCTCTATAACTCTTCCCAAATCAAAAGCATAAAGTGTCAATGGATTGATGATCACACTTTGACTCTTGATATTGGACATAATGATATATTATCATAAATCTTATTTTCAGTTTGTTTCGTGACAAATGGATGATTTATAAAACATTTTCTTAAAAATGATTACTTGTATCACTTGAAAAAATAACTTAATTATAAATATTTTCATCATTGATGACTCAACATATGTTTAAATGTTTTTGTAAATGATGAAAATGCTTTTCGTTCATTCGTTTTTTGTAAGCAATATATGCAATCAATTTTTCGAAAAATAATTTTCAAATCATTCAATTTTGCGAAACAAACCAGCAAGACAAATCAAAATTGATGAAATTGAAGGAGTCAAGATTCTATCTTTTCTTCTTTATAGGCATTTAGAGTGTGCATGAAATTATATCTATTTCTTTGTTTCTCTATTTTTTTGTTTTCGAGAATAAATTTAAAATAGAAATCTGTTTGTAATGCAATTTTATTTTTTCTATTTTTGGAACAAATTTCTATTCCAGAAATAGATTTAGAACATAAATCAGAAGTTAAAATTTTTTACTTCTCTATTTTTGGAACAAAAGTGACAAATAGAAACTTTTCTTATTACTTGTTCTCATTATCGCCCATTAATCATCCACCCACCACCCGTTGCTGATTGCTGCACCCACCAGACTTTGCACCATCACTGTCACCGCTGTTGATGCCGCCGCCGCCCCGCCCCCCCCCCCCTCGGGCCCCTTTGTCATCCACTGCTGTTGGTTGCTGTTACTCAGGAATGATAAATTTTATAATGTGTTATATCGTTATCAAATACTTATTTTATCCAAAAATTCTTCTAATGAATGGATGTAAAAGAAAATCAATTTTTAGCTAAAAATTGATTTCTGAAACAGAAATGTTGCTATGTGCGCTCTAAAAAATTGGGTACGTGTTGGGTTTTAGAAACTGAAGATTGAAACCAAGTGATGATTACTTAAAAAGCATCCTAGTTTCTTAGGTCTACAGGTTTGAAACCGCCCCATATCCCTCCCTCCGTCCCTTCCGAATCTTCAAAGTTCAAACCGGCCCGCATAGCTTAGTCGGTCTCTAGTTTCTTAGGTCTGCCACCGACGATCTTTTTGCTTGATAATGGGAACGCATGGGATCGAGCACTACCTTAGGAAGAGGGGATCCATGGAACTTTTCGGCCCGACTTCATCGTGCGAACCGACGGCCCCAAATGGTCAAGGAGACTTTTTGCTTGCGTGCTACGTCTGGAGATCCTCCTCTCCCCCCCCTCGATTCCATCGAAACTCCCGAATCCTCCGGTCGCAAGGATCGCTCCTCCGACTTTTTACTCTCGATCTCATTAGGTAACGAGGCGACCGCGGGCTCGCTTCGAGAGTAAACGATGGCTGCACCTCGAATCGAGGGATTCCCCGCGGCGGGTGATGCGCTCTTTCACTGATGTTATTGATGTGGATCGCCAGTCCCGCCCCCCTCGCCCCATTTCCTAGAGAGAAAAAAGAGAGGGGGGATCGAAATGATGGAAAGTAGGGATCGGACGAGAACGTTCACATCTCCAAAACACCATTTTTCAATGCTCTAGAAGCAGGTAAAATTGGTGGTGGGCTCTCACATCTTCGCGTCCTTCGTCGGACTAGGACCGCATACTTTTGAAGCTTTGACATTCTTTTTGCACCAATTCCCTTCGTAAAAGCATCATCCCGCTCGTGCAACCACAGAAAGTAACGAGAGCAAACCTACATATACTATTCACCACGCCACGCCACGTCTTCCTTCCATCGCCATCGATTTAAATACTCGGGTCGGGTTTTTTGAGCTTTAAATCACCTTGATCGGCGACGACGAAGGCAGGCCACGCATCCGAACTGCGCGAGATCTCATTAAACTTAGGCGAAAAGCATAAAGCTCACTTCCAAATAAAACACTGAACACGCACCAAAGTACCGGGGCACAACCCATCGCATCCACTCATGTCTTTTCTCCCCATAAAAGAGAAGAAGGAAAGCGCGCTTAATCTCCCTAATTAATTAGGGACTAATCAAAAAGGCTTAATGCCTAATCATCACCATTAAAAATAGAACGAAGACGCTAGATGTGACTAGTCATAAATGTCCAATCCATGGAGGGATGGCCTACCGGGAGAGGACAGCAACTTGCACATTTTCAGAAATTCTCTCTTTAATCTCTTCCTAATCACTTAAATTAAGGAACATAGAAAACAAAAGGCAGGAACCGCCGGGGTTGACGCATCTTCGGCCAACTAATTTTTCGATTAATGATCGGATTAAAGCGGCGCCTTTTTCGAGATTAATATAAAACCCTTCTCCCTAATACATAAACCTCAGTGTTAACATACGGACAATCTCAAATGTTCTTTTTCTGGGCGTATGATTAAGCTGTCTAATCACGCGATAAAGCCACGGCGAGTGGCCACTAAGTCTGAGCTTAATCTGTGTTCGGAGACGTACTGCAATATAATTAGGAATTGATTAAGAGAGAGGGAGGACACATTGGAGCCATGAAAGAATCTTAAGTCTTGTATCTGGTACGATATTTGACTAACAATATTTTGGCGTCGGAGTATACCTAAAGTTAGCCTCTTTAATTGTATTTCAAAAGCTAAAGCAAAATATGCTAGATACGAGCTCTACTTTCGGCAGCGTTTGACAAGATCTTCGATGGAGTATCTAAGTCGCAAAAATGAAATATCCCGCGTTGAAAATGGAAAGTAAATTCGAGGTCGTCTCCGATTTTATGCATGTCATCATATCTACACACGTTTATATGATATATGCTAAATGAATCCGAATTTGCTCGTTCCCAAAAATAATAATTATGTTCGCCATATCTTTTTCCACCTCACGTTTAGTGGAGAATGTGTACCAAATCAATGAAAGTGGCGAACGAAAATGTAAGGTACAAAGAGAAATATGTGATGCAAATAGGCCCTCAATGGAAAAGTGATAACATTGATAGTAACAAGGACAATTCCACTCCTATAAACTTTTCCCATGAAACCCTCTTGTTTATTTAAACGAGTGTATGGAATAAAGCACAAATTTAATTACATTATCATCCACTCCATCGAAAATTAATTGATGTTCAAATTATTTCGTAATTGAGCAACGAGACAAAGATTTAAGTTTGAACTTAAGATGCACATAATTAAAAAAAATTAAAAAATAATCCACTTGTAAAAGCTCGAAAACAAAGAAAAAGGGTAGATATTTTCTCCACAGAAATGGGATCGTAATATGGACATTTGTCCATAAAAGCGATTAGTTGACACGAAAATAGGGATGGGTCTTAATTCGAACAAACTCTTGAAAAGCGGTCTACCTCCCGAGGTGTCTTTATATGAAAAAAAATAAAATAATTAAGAAGAGCCGCGTTGAGATCGGTGAGATCTTTCTTACGCAAAAATTGCCCGACTCGTCCTTCCGGCTCACAGAATCGCCGGACTGAATAATGCAACGGGCTGTTCTCAATTCATCATGATTAGAATTTATTCGTTAAAAAAAAAAAATGCACGCACATAAATTATTGTACGTATTAGTTAGTAAATCTATTTTATAAATCAATTCTAAAGCCTAGCATTATTCTTCTTTTAATATACATATGTATATGTATATATGTATTTTTCGTTTTTTTGATTTGGCTCTCTGTTTTTTTTTTGGGTGCTAAAAATCGTTCAAGGGGCTTGCTCTCATTATTGTTATTATTATAATATCAAGTTAAAAAGGGGAGGGAAGGTCGATGAAGAATATAAATTTATTAATTATGATCGAGGGAAGAAATGGTGGAAAGTCAGATATCAACTATAAAAAGAGACAGGGGAAGGGAGGGCAGGCGCAGATGCGCCTGCCCTCCCTATCTCCCTCACTCTCTCCCCTCTTTCGCAGCAGCAGCATCAGCTGCCAAAAATATGCTCTCCCGTCATCGCTCCTGTTTCTCTTCCTTCCATTTCGTACGCTCATGGTGCTGATGATCGGGCTCGCCCTGGTCGGAGCCGCCGCCCCCGGAACAGCAGCGAGAGAGCTCCCGGACCGAACAACGCCCCCAAATCTTCTTCGCCGGACGGACGGCGTCGCATGGCGGAGCCGAGGATCCCCTGTTTTGGCCGATTTGCATGAATTGATTGAGGGAGGGACTGGAAATACATAACGGCTTTCTTTCGTCTGCTGGAGGAAAGGATTCACTCTCGTTCAGAGCGTCGTCTGCATTGTCTTTCCTGCAACGTACTCTGTACCCCCACGTCTCTCTCTCTCTCTCTCTCTTTCTCTCTCTCTCTCTCGATCGCACACAGGGTCACGCCTTCCGTATATGCTGTAGAAGAAGTGTACAGCTCAGCTTTTTCTGTGTAACCAAAAGAATCGTCACGCTCTCTCTATGAAAATTCTCTCCCTAAACCCACCACACTCTCCCTCCCCCTCCCCCTCCCCCGAGCTTAAATCCCTCTTCTCCTTCCATCCCCTCTTCGCTCCCCCCAACAACTACCACCCCAAGCCCGCCCGGTGGTCCCCAATGGCCTCCTCCTCCTCGGCCGGCCGCCTCCGGCGCCGCGCCAAGGTGGTCGTCATCATGGGTGCCACCGGATGCGGCAAGTCCCGCCTCTCCATCGACCTCGCTTCCCTCTTCCCCGCCGAGGTCATCAACTCCGACAAAATGCAAGTCTACAGAGGCCTCGACATCACCACCAACAAGATCACCCCGGCCGAGCGCCGCGGCGTCCCCCACCACCTCCTCGGCTCCTACGACCCGGACAACGGCGAGATGAGCCCGTCGCTGTTCCGCTCCCTGGGCCACGCCGCCATCTCCGGCGTTGCCGCCCGCGGGAATTCCCCCCTCCTCGTCGGCGGTTCCAACTCCTTCATTCACGCTCTCCTGGTCGAGCGGTTCGACCCGGACGCGGACGTGTTCGGCGCTCTCGGCCAGCCGGCGAGCCCCGAGCTGAGGTACGACTGTTGCTTTCTGTGGGTCGACGTGTCGCTGCCCGTCCTGGAGGAGTACCTGTCGAAGCGCGTGGACGACATGCTCGACATGGGCATGTTCGAGGAGCTCGCCCAATACTACGACCCGGCCCGGACCGACCCGGGTGGTCGGATCGGGCTGAGGAAGGCCATAGGCGTGCCCGAGTTCGACCGTTATTTCAAGAAGCACCCGCCGCCGCGGCCGCGGGAGGAGGGCGCATACGAGGAGGCGGTGTGGGAGATAAAGGAGAACACGCGTCAGCTGGCGAAGCGGCAGATTGGGAAGATCCTGCGGCTGAGAGGGTGCGGGTGGGAGCTGCGGAGGCTGGACGCGACGGAGTCGTTCCGCCTGGCGATGGCGGCCGAGGAGGAGGAGGAGGGCGGCGGCGGCGGCGAGGCAGGTGGCGGGACGTCTGGGAGAGGCAGGTGATGGGGCCGAGCGAGAAGATTGTGAAGCGGTTTTTGCAAGAGAAGTAGGTGTCCGTTTTCCGATTCTTGATCTTTCTCTCTCCTGGTCGTCACGTATTTTGGGAGAGGTAAAAAAGAAGATGATACCTCTCTCTCTCCCCATAGAGGACCGGGGTTGGGGGACCGGCTCGGCCGGTGCGCGGAACGGCTCGATCGATTTGTGTTCGCGGCTCCAGCGACCCGGGCCAGGGCCGGGTCGGGTCGGCCAATTTTGGGCGGAGGATTCGGTTTCTGTCAGTATTGCTGCTTGGGGTGTGCAATTTGAATGTGGAGACAGGGCAGCCAGCTCTTCCTTCTTCCTCGTCCTCCTTTTTTCCTTTTTTGGGGCACTGCCGGATAGGCCGAAAACGGTATAAATTTCAAACGAGAGTCATTTCGCATTTTCCTCTTCTCGTCCTCGGACTTCGGATCCCATGTAATGAATTTGAAAGTTTCCACGCAACGAGACGGATTCGTGTGTTCGTTTCGGACGCTCGCCTCTCGGTTTTTATCCAACGCCCATGTGATGTGGCTCTCATATTTTACCGAAATGACCTCTCTTCCGTTTCCGACCATACGACGATCGCCTAAAGCTCGAACCTTTAATCCTCTGTTTCGTCCCACGGTCCGTTGGACATTCTCGTATTTTTCGGCTCCCTTTTTTCTTTTTTTTTTTCTTTTTTTTTCTTCTTTTAAACTACGGAACGGAAAACAAGTGGCGCGAGCAGAACCGCAAGGTGTCGTCGCACCGTCATGTCCGAAAATATTAGCTAAAACAAAACCGATCCTTCCTCCTCCCCCCACCATAATTGTTTTTAAAAAATGAGTCCTGTTTCTTTATTCATCATCGTCTTCTTCTTTCTTTGCATGAGCAAAGTTCCGGATCGGGTGATGGCAAAGTGATGGCGCGCCCCTTCACTGGCCGCCGCGAGCTAACGACCGAAAGAGTTCTTGGAAGAGCAAAGTCGAACCTAAAGAGTATCTAGCACCGAGTCCCCATCAAAGGGTCTATTGGCACGACGGTAACAAGAGACGGTGGTGGCCCCCTCGCCCCCTCGGTTTTCAGATTCCCTTCTCTTTGTCAGCGGATATATGGAAGAACAGAAAAAGAATCTTACATATTTCGAATGGAGTCGAGGGAACCCAGAGCACTTGTTAAGTTTAGTTATTGGAAAAAAAAATAGTGGATTTTCAATATGTTGATTGCGTCGATTACCAGAATAATTGATGGTATATTTCCTCATTTAGTGATTTGACAAGTGCCTACTTTCGAATTTTAAATAAGAATTAATGACCTCTCACTTTTCGAAAATCTGAACTTGCTATGCATGTAATGCTGGTGGTGATGGTATCCTTACATCAGTATTTCCAGTCCAAAATTGATGATCTGAATGAGAAAGTTGAAACTTCACGCAAAGATTTAGGACCACATGGGTAAAATTGAAACAGAATCCGTGTAAAATATTTATGACTGAATTAGTAATTTATTGCTACCAGTAGGAAGGTGCCTTGTTATTTTGTTCAGTTTTAGGGTTTAAACAACTGTTTTGTTCAGAATGTTGCATTGAAGTTTTGGCAACACGGATGGAAAGTGCTGCTTACTAGAAGCATTCGTTGCCCAATATTGAAGAAGTGTAGTCTTGTCTTTAGACAACGGATGCATAAGCAAACCCTTGAAAGCGTTGCCTAAAGTTTTGAGTGAGCGGCGCTTATAAAAGATTATGCAAATGCATATCGGGGCGTCGCATAAGGCTTGTTATGTAAATTTTAGCGTAGACACGTTCGCGCATAGACGTACCAAGCGTAAACAAGGACATTTTCAGGCACGTCTCGGAACCACTGTAAAAGTGTTAGCTCGGCGACGGCATCATAAATCCGAACATGGTTTTGAAATTCTCGGCTTAAAACTACAGCACGACACACTTGTATCTACCGCATCACCGCGCCGATTATTAATAGTCGCCATGTGAGGCTTGCAGAATCCACATGACATCGAAAAGCCATGGTCAAATTAGACGCAGCCGCGCGACTCGAGTAATTTTCTTTTCATTTTCGTTTTGCAAAATTTCTAAATAATCAAATAGGCAGCACATTCTTCCATCAAGGTATGATGATAGAAACAATGGATAATGGTGAGCCTTCCATGGATACAAGAGCTTTTTAAGCACTCAAGGCGGTTCATTGCTATGCAGCCAGCCGGGCCAGCCAGCCAGCCAGCCATCATCATGATCACCCCCCAGGTGCACGAACGGACAGACAATGGAGGGACACTGGAAGACGGGTCTCCCTGCTCGTGCTCCTTCTGGTTTTTCGGTACCGATGCTTGCCTTGAGAAAGAAGATTAGCATGGAAACCGAGAGCGTCGAGTGTTTCTGCTTCGGTATCATGATCCGGCTTCTCCCCGGCGATTAAATTACTGCTCAAGGACCAATGGGGAATTGCCTGTTTAGAATAAACTAAGTCTGGTGTCCGGTATGCAGATGCATCCCTCTGGAGTTTCGAGCCACCTGAAGGAATGAAATCATTGCCTGTGTTGACTCATGATTGACTCGGTTCATGCCCTGTGTTTTTATTAAATATATATTTTATCATGTTTAGCAAGAGAAGTTTTGAATATTTAAAGTGACGATTATACATGTCACGAGAAAGAAAATTATGGCATTAAATGATGTACAGATTTAAACTTTTGAAGTGGAACGACTCGATCGAGCGCCCCTAAGGGAACAGGGTATTTGTGGACTATCTATGATTTTCAATACCTCTCTCGTGATGTGCCCTATCGATATTTCGAGGACTGAATTATTCTTTATCATGCTTGATAGGTTTTCGGACGCGGTGCCGTAGTGTTAGATTAGCGTGTTGCGCACAGTGAATGCATTGTCCCTATCTTTGAACTCAGTGCGTCCGTTCTGCGAATGGTCTGGGGATGCTAACACCTAGAAAACGCTTTCAGAAAGCGAAACGAAGGCTTTATGGAGATCTTCCCGACCTCAGAAACGGACGCGTCTGCATTGTGGTCCTCATCGATCACGACTTGAATTCAATGCGCTATATGCCCGCCCTATTGAACATAGGACAAGGTTGCGAGAGGGTACTTCTTTCCGTTTCCGGAGGCATCGCCATTACTGCAGCTCGCTAGATCTGGAGAATGACCTGTGCTCGATTTTGGGGTGCATTCAGAACAATTATGTTTCTAGGTAGGCACTAACTCGCGTGTTGTCCATTTCATCGCCCAAGGATTCTGTAGATTGCACATCCTGGGTTTCCCGAATTCAGCTCTCTCAGAGAGCCTCTTTATAGAAAGGTTTTATTGCATGAACTCGGTCCACACGAGCTTGTCTCACACGTATCATCGGGTGAGGTGGGCCTCACATGAGACTCACACGAGTTAATGGGGCTCGCATGCTCCAGGGGGCGAGCAACAATTCTGTATCGATCTTGCTTTTCTAGAGCAGTATGTCTGCATCCTTTCCACGTGATATATCTAAAGCTCTCTCCCTAAGTGTGGCGTTCACCAGCTCAGAAAAGCCACTCTTGCCGTGGTAGCCTAGGTTGTCCTCACTAAAGTCGCAACGAAATGAAGTAAGCTCTGTTCATCTGCAACATAAGATATTGTCCAACAAAATAAGTACGCCTCTTACTAGTCGCACACTTCCAATGTCATCTGTCAAAACATGGAGCAGAGGGATCGGTTCCATCAGAATCTCCAGATGTAGTGAGAACTCATCTGCAATTTCATGAACATTGCATGGAGGATGAGCTCCCTAGGCCATCTGATACTTTGTCACTACAGAAAGCCAATATTTCCTTTTGGAGATAGGTTTAACCAAAAGCGAGCGAAAGACAAGGCGTTTTCCAGTTTTAGTTCACGGCATCGTGGTGTTCTCTAGATACTCGCTGCTGCAATCCTTCCTATCAAGCTACTGATTTCAGTAAACGCGGTTCTACCTGCTACTCTTTTCCCAATATGACTTCATTTTACACAAGTCTCAATCCACCAACTTGCTTGATCTTTCCAGTGTATTACATATTTTGATCCTTTTCTCGTTTTAAGTAGACAAACCCTAAAGATTTCTCTTAGGCTAAGTGCGGTAGCCAGGAATTAAAGTCCAAACAGGATAATTGTCCTATCTGGCCCTGGAGGTCGTGTCTAGCCGGATATAGATCGAGTAAAATTATCACGCTCGGCATTGCCATAGGTGGCCACATGCATGATGCCGTAGAACCTGAGCGACCACCATGTGGCGGTTGCCGTGCCCTGCCCGCCCCCCTCCTGGCTCCTCTTCTTGCTTTCTCTCTCCGTTCTCTAGAGACCATTCATCGTTGTCCCTACCTAGCTCTTCGCGTGTGTGAGAGAATATGAGATCCCAAAGAAAGAAGAGGCCACCACGTCTGCGGTGGCTGCCAGAGATGATCGTCCTCCAGGGAAGGTGTCAGCAACCACTTGCAGTGGTCGCGGCCCTGAGTTGGCAGTCAACAGCCATCTTCCTTGATTTAGGAAGATGAACTTTTTCACTTACAAGTTAATTTAATCCAGTCAGTCTGTCATATACAATATCAAACACCCGTTCAGGTTTGTATATGTAATATGCGGTTCTTTACGGTATAATAAACAAGATTTAAGAAATCATATGCTATTTTTATCCTTTTTTTATTAGGTCAAAAAATTCATACGATCAAAGACAACCTAAAAACACACATCACAATGCATTGTGCTTGATGAAAAAAAGAGCAATTCTTTTTTTACTTGTAAAGCTACTTTTTATTCATTTTGAATTCACTTTTTAAGATCTCCGATTATAGCTAGGCAATGCTTTACGAGAACTTATTTATAAGACATTTTCATAAAGAAAAATGATAGACTAATTGAAAGTTCTTAAACGAAACGATTCGAATAATCCATAGTGAAAAAACTGAACATAACTTTCCTTCAGTTTGCTAGCATTGATATTTATTGTCATTATGACTCATTTGAATTTTCAGGTTACTTAGTGTCACTCTTTTGATAATCGGTCTTTACATCACTATTGCATAACACCTCGCCTTTCTTATGACATCACGGCAGTAAATGGTCCTCTAATGTGTTTGAAATCATCAAATGCAATCGGCGTGGCAAGCAAACGAGCTGATCTACAAGAGAATAGGCGATTAGGCAAGGTGATCATGTTGAGTGTCCAAAAAGGAGAATGAATGATGGGGGTGGGGATGGCATAATACCCACGACAGATCCGAGTGAAAAGACAAAAGCATCGAAAAGTGATCAAACATGCACTCCATAGGGACAAAACCAAACGAATTAAAAAAATGACAGCATCGGTATTTTTAACACACGACGACGATGATGATGATGGGGAAGGGAAGTTAGCAGAGGCCGAGGCGGCAGCATTGTCTAGGGAGAGGGGCGATGAACCGAGCCCAGAGCGCGCGTGCGGCTCGTCGCGCACGATCCCGTAACACGCAGCAACAGAGCCATCCATTAGCACGGATTCCCAACACCAATGCGGTTGGCCACATCCCTGGCCATGTTTCCGACGCCTGGCCCCGTGCTTCTCACTCCCCGCACGCACGAGCTGCTGGTGGTCGCCATACCCCCTCGTGCACCCATGGCCAGAAGGTGGGTGGAGTTTTATATTGTCGGTATGGGAAACGTTGCCCTTCGAGCAGCAGCACTTGTTAAAGGGGTTACTAAATAACATACATATTTCTACTTGGAGTAAGGTGAGGGGTTTTTTAAATGTGTTAGAGCTCAATTTTCGAAGAGTGTCGGTATGCACTATTTCTATTTTTTTAGTAATCTTAACCAGTGCGCCGATAACCCACTGGGCCGTGTTTAATTTTAGATATGGAGTTTAACTCCGACACTCTACAAAAAGACATGTACAAATTTGAGAGAAAGAGGGGGACAATTAGAGTATGATAAAAAAAAAAAAAAACTAGTGCACCTCTGTCACCCATTAATGCCCATTGTGAGTGCATTAAAATTAGAGTTCTACTAGCATAATTATTTTTAGGTTAGCATGAGAATAATAACTTGTTATGAGCCACAAATGCTTAAAATAGTGGACTCCACAATAATTAATAATTATTTGTTATTTGATTTTTTATGATTCGAAATAGACTATTATGATTAAAAACTGTCACATAATCATTTCCCTTAGAATTATTCTTAACAAAAATTAAACCATGTTTTAGGAAACTTAGGGTGTATATAATAATAGTTCTATTTTTGGGAACAATTTCTATTCAAAATAGTTTTTTTCATTTCTATTCCATGATCAAGTTTTAGAGCATATGAAAGCATTTGGTAATTATACAAAATTTCTATTTTCGGAATAGAAAAAAATAGGAACGCGTGTCATACGGCTCTCAATGTTTTTTGCGATGTAAATTTTTTTTAATTTTTAATAATTTTCTAAGATTTTTCTACTTTTCTTTTCTTTTCTTTTTCTTCCTCCTCTAGTCACCGGGCCTCGACAATGGCCACTAACCGGCTAGAGATGAGAGCCAACGACCCGCTAGAGGAGGAAGAAGAGAAAAAGAAGATGACCCATTTCATAAATTGTTCTCCAAAATGAAGGAATATGTTTTTTTTAAACTTCTTGTTCCTAATCTAAACTTACTCTTTGGCCACCTTTTTATACCAGAGAATTGAAAAATTAATTGATGTTACTAAACAAATTTCTATTCTGAAGAATAAAAGAATAGAAAAATAGAAAAAAAAATGCTGCCAAATGGAACTTAGAATCATTCTTGAGTTCTGCTCATTTCTCTGAAAATGAATAATTTGAAAAAAATATTTTCTTAAAAATTCCTTATATCATTTATAAAAATGAACAAATGGAAAATAATTTCATCATCCATGAAAACATTTAAACATAAATTCCTATCTATGTGGAAACGTTTTCCATTAGCTAATTATGTTGTGCAATATAAGAGATAGTTTTTGGAAAATGTTTTTTAAATTATTTATTTTTATCGAAACAAATGGAGCATTAATAATAATTACTTGTAACTTGTCCATGGTATCATAATAACACTTAAAGATTCGTTAATAGATATCCTTAAGATGCTTGTCAAACAACTAAATAAAAAAATATACTTGCTTCCTCTAATATGTTCAACCGGTACCTTGAAATTTGAGTTATTCCTTTGTTAAGTATACCTTCCGCCAATATATTTAGGGTATCGACCTAAAATTATGTATATATCCTTAGAGTGCTTGTTCAACATGGTCTTTTCTAGTGTAAATTGTAGTCAGTTCATTTGGAAGTTGTACAAAACTTACAATTATTCTTCACGTCCGACTTGAAATTATATCATTTGCGGCACATCTTTAAAGTAAGCTTTTAACTTTAGTATGGCTCCTATCCAAACTAACTCCTTTCCAAGTTTTCCCCAGTGTCTAGCGGCAGCTATAGCTTCCGTCCCATCGTCCGACAAGCGATTCGGGGAATCGTGGGCCGTGTCAGACGAGGCTTTCTGCGAAGAATCAAAGGTCTTATGAAAAAATCGAAGGTCCTGGTAACTTCGGTAAAGCCCAATCTCGTTGCTAATCTTGCCCCATCATCGGCCTTTTGGTGCTTTTTGGGGACTGGATCGAATCTCCACTTGGTAAACCCATCTTGTAAAAACGGTTAACCGGCGCCAATTATGTCATCCAAAGTGAATTTAAATGAAGTCGCACCGTAGAAGTCAATCGAGCACAATCTTCGGAAGTCCTTATTTGAACAATCGGGTCGTTCTTCGACCATTGGAACGTGGAACTTGGTTTCTGACCCCCCCCAAAAGAGGAAAGAATAAAAGAAGTTGATTGGTCAAATGTCATCGGCATCTCGCTATCATCGCCTACTTGTTGAAGGCTTCGATGACGTGATAGATATACATCTCATAATACTCAATCGTGGACCTTTGGCTATGAAATTATTCTATCTATAGTCCTTTTTGGAAAATACATCTCTTCGTGGTCGAAAATGGTCGACAGAGATGACCGGCGAACTCTCGTCTCATATTGAAGTCGGGTCATTAGCTATAGCTCGTCTCAACCCTAGTTTCCCATCAAGTTATCGAGCAAGAAAGTAGCCACCCGCTTCGAAGGGAGCCTCCTGCATTCCTCTACTCAATCTTATGCTGATACAACCCTGAAAAGATTAGGGTTTTGTGTGGACATTAGTTGTACAGACAATCAAAATGTTTAGAATTAAATTATCACGAATGTAATATGTTGAAGACTTTTCCAATACTTTGCCCAACGATTTCTCATACTTTTCAAGAGCAGAAATAGTAGGTTATACTGGTGGGGGTTATGGTAGTTTGACTAGCTTTGATAGAAGGAAAAGAAAGGGAAAAGTACAAAAAAAGTCATAAACATATTGCATTAGTATTAATTTAATTTAAAACCTTTCAATTGGATTAATTTTGTAATAAACTATTTTACGTTAGTACCAATTTAATCCATCTAGCTAATTTAGACCGAAAATTAATGACGCGGGTGCCAGTGATCCTACGTGTTATCATCGATGATCCTACGTGACATTGCCAGCACTAATATTGACATTTTAAAATTTTTTTTCATTTTTTAATTATTTTTTTGATTTTTCCTATTCATTTTCTTTAGCTTATGGCCTATCGGCCATAGGCAAGAGTAGCCCTTGTCGGATTTGGTGAGGGTGAGGGCATGATCCTTGTTCCCTGGGCAAAGGCAGCCCTCACCAAACTCAACAAGGTGAGGCGACAAGGGCCACAACACCCTCGCTGGCCCCCACTTATGGCCAGTGCCAACCATAGGCCAAGGAAAAATAATATAAAAAAAAGAGGAAAAAATTAATATAAAAATCAAAAAATTATTAAAAAATTATTTTAAAATATTCATGTTAGCGCTAGCGATACCATATAGGATCACCAACATCCACATCACTAATTTCCGGTCTAAATTGGCCAGATTGTCAGAATTGATATCAAAATAAAAAGGTTTAGGATTAAATTAATCCAATTGAAATATTTTATGACTTTTTGGGAACTTTTTCAAAAAAAAAAAAAGTTACTTGAAAAAAGAGGGTTTCTTTGTTAGACACCCCTATATTTTATGAGTTTTTCAAATGTATCCCCAACTATATTATAGTTTCGCCAATTGAGACTCGTCGATCCTTGCCGATTTGAATTAAATAAAATCTGACGGCCAGGTTTGAAGCCCGACCCTCTATTCTCCACCGAATATATCTTGGTGTTTGGTGAAGCCAGCTTTCGTTCGGCATTGGATACAAGGCGAGGGATCGCCTCCGCTCCACTAATTAAATCTATTCAAATCTTACTTAACCTAATCCGTCCGTCACCTTTTTTTTTCTATTTTTTTTTTTTTTTGCCGTCCCGCCAAAGTAACATCATATCTTTCCATTAATCCTAATGTCAACCAGGGTTATAGAACGGAAAATTTAAAAAATCAAATCTTGTTCATATACGAAACGCGACATCTTTTCGTGGTCAAATCATCGATGTCTACCACCATTGTTACAAATACCCCCTTTTACAAGGCTAATGTCTAAGAGATTTATATTGAATTCATCCGATGATTTTTAAAGAAAAATTCTACACCATCGTTATCGAAGGATCCGTATATATACACGCGAGAGAAATTAGACACGTAATGACCCGATGTATATGTATCGCCCATTCAATTATGGCGGTACGAAATTTGTGATTAGTAGTACGAATGCACCTCGATCAGAGTCAAAAATCCATCATGCAAAGCTTTGATAATTTTCGGCCAAATACAAAATTTGGGTCTTGATATTGACCGGTCAATTCATGTATGGGCATGGAATCCTCCACGGATGTCGTCGCTAATGCAATAGTCAACTTTGAAGTTCTTCACATGCCATAATGACAATAGGTTGATCGCAAACCTTTTGGAAATCAAATCAAAGATGGGGACAAAAGCAAAATTTGACTTTGAGATTCAAGCCGATGCTGTCAGCCGCGCCTTCCGGAGCCGAGTCGCTTCGCTAGCATGACAAAACAAAAGGCCAAGTCGAGATCTTCTTCTTCTTTTTCCTTTTATAGCCTTTTCTGTCATTTTGAGTTAAAAATAGGAAAAATTTATGTAAATAGTTTTCGAATTTTGGCTCAACCTAGAATGTCTTATCTGAATTTTTAATTTGTTCGTTGTTGTTTATGAGCTTTAGTGTGATATATAATATTGTTATCAAACTTTTAATTAGTTTAGTATGATCCATGAATTCTCAATATAGGGTAAATTTAGTCTATGGATCATATGAGATTGTTTAATGTTGTTTTTACATTGATTCAAGTTAAGAACTTCTGTTCTGATATGTCCGAATGACGGGGAAAAACCGTTACATGTAGATTATTCACATATCATATTTATGTTTAGCATTGATAAATCAATGACATTTTTACCCAAGACTACTTACACTGAATGTGCTCCATGTTGTTCTTACATGTCAATGTGCCCGTGATCGAAAAATCACATCATCATGACCATAATTTACGCAAGGCTTCTATTGTAGCCTAGAACTTATTATTTTTAAATCGCAAAAAGCAGGAGAAGTGTGAAAGATATAGGATTTCAAAAAGACCGCGAAGTTTCATAAGAGAATATAAGATAATAGATGGGGTTGCATCTAAACCATCTTTCCATAAGGATTAACCCCACTCTATCTTCTTCGTTGAATTAGTCAGAGTGGACAAGTGGAAACCACACCAAACGATGGGTTCCATTTTCAATCGAACAACATTGCGAGTTTCGGAATTTTCACATGTAGTTCATATACATCGATTTATATTTATAAAATTTGCATAGCAAATGAGAAATTAGTGACATATCGATGCGAGACTTAGCGAAAAAAATAGTAATTAGCTATCAAATGAATGACATATGATAAATTCTTTGTCTATTAATATTGGAATCGAACTTAGAATGAAGTAAAATAATTAATATTAACGTGCAAAGTGAAATGCATGTTATTCATTCATGGATCGGCTTATTGACAGTCATGAATATGTTTAGAGACACATAAAACTCTAGAAATAATTGCATGCATAGATAGCTACAGTTGCCGCAGTGAGGATCTCCACCAAGGCTTGCCGTCGATTGCCGCCAACCTTGCTTGCATTTAATTGACGAGGAAACTGTAGATTCGACTTATTGTGGTTTACTTTAGATTGTATTAAAAGAAACTCTGAATTTAATCTTTCTCAAGATTAGGATGTTATTGAATGAGTGAAAGCTTATGTTTAGTGAAAATGTTTAACTAGTCATTGCATTTTGGTATCTAAATAATAATAAAATCATTAACATTGTTCTATATAACTTAGCGACGATTGAAAATTTAACAATAAAATATAATTTGAGAAGTGTTCCTTTTTATACAATTAACAGTAATTGCAATCACCATGATAGTCCTAACTTTACCTTTGAACTTTTAGCTATGATTATGGTAGACTTCACTAGGAATTACTACAATCTTGGGTAGAACTTTTAGCGACTCAACCTATAGTACCAATTGCATAATCAATAATAAATCTTTAAGTGGTTCTTTGCAATCGCTGCTAAAATACTAAATGGTTATCATTATAAGAAAAATTTCTTATAGCGACCGCATAGGCAGCCAAGATGGTGGTCGGAGGGGTGGAGGGCCGATGATTGGCGTGGAGGAGTGGCGGTGGCAGCGGCGAGCAGAACCGGCGGCGGAGGCTACGGTTTGCAAGCTTTGGGGATCGGACTATGCCGAGAGAGGGCAATTTGGTCTTTTCAAAGGGGGAATTTTGCTCGGCGTTTCTTCGGAGGATAAATAAATTTTACCTGGCGCAAAGGAGCCAACTGGGAAGCCGCTGGCCAAGCCTAACCGAACGGCCAAAGCCAACAAATAAACAACCCTAACTTTTTCATCATCTTCTCTCTCTCCCTCTCTCTCTCCTTCTCCCTCCATGACACGCGCACCCACATTTGTCAATGGTCAGAATCGCTGGCTCACTCTCTCTCTCTCTCTCTCTCTCTCTCTCTCTCTCTGCATCATCTTCCTCCTCCATCTTCTTCTTCTCCCTCTTCCTCTCCCTCCCTCCTCTCTCTCTCTCTCTCTCTCTCTCTCTCTCTCTAACATTCCGGCTACTGCAACGAGTATATATACATTCCCATCGCAGTCGGTTTCATTTCCTTTTTTAATCACACTCGAGCCCCCCGTCCCCTTCTGATCTCCTGAGCATACCGACCCGATGAGCCCCGCGAAGTCTCCCGGCCATGGTGATCTCAACGCCCCCACCGCCAGGAGGGAGATCAACGGCCTGCGCCCCCCGCTGCTGAAGATCCACAAGGACTCCCACCTCGTCAAGAAGGCCGCCTCCCATCACTATTCCTCCTCCTCCTCCTCTTCCAATAACTCCTCCTCCTCTTGCTCCTCTTCCCTGTCGAACCCTAATCACCGCCATTTGCCCGCCGACCCGTCGCAGCAGCAGCAGCAGCCGCGGCGAACGCAGCCGCCGCAGGGAGCCCGCCCCGTCATCATCTACACTCATTCGCCGAAGATCATCCACACCAAGGCCGGGGATTTCATGGCCCTCGTCCAGAAGCTCACGGGGTTCTCGGGGTCCCATCAGCACGACGAGGGCGAACCGGCTCCGGCTCCGGATCAGCCTCACCCCCAAAAGGCACCGACCGATGGTAAGGTCGCTCCCCACGAACGGGACGCGTTGTCCTCGGTCTTGAGTGAGGACAGACGGAGCGGCGCCGTCCCGGCGATCCATGAAGCCAATTGCGTCTCTCCGATTCCAAGCCACCAAAACGCATTGATTTCGGATATCCCGCTGTTCACGCCGGACGCCACGAACTTTTTCCTGTCGCCGGGCCAAAGAATGTACAGATACCCTTATTCTTCCTACATGTCTCCAAGCGCAGCTAACCGGATAGTACCGCCTTCTATATCCGAGCTCATGAAAGAAATGCCAGAATGCTGAGATGAACGAAGAACGTGAAGTGATCGGTGATGGAAGTTTGAACAGAACTGGAGATTATCTTCTTTCTTTCTTTTTCTTTTTCCTTAGAAACGTTTGATTTGTTTCCTGTCCATATCTTGACATCTGTTGTATGATTCATTTGTTTCACACGTGCATGCACTTCTTAGGGATTCTAGTCATTCGTTTTGGGCCAATAATTGGAAGGGAGAGAGGTCGATCTTGATTCTCTCTTCTGTCTGTGCTGACACTGATTTTGTATATGAAACAGGTACGATGTTACATATATTGACTACTTAGTCTGCCACATTACAATTTGATGTATGAAAGAGGGAGCACGACGAGAGTAAACTAGCTATTGCCCAAAGCAATCTTAGTATATCCAGTAATTTTCATATACTATGTGGATATCAATACATTGTAGAATATTGACATCAGCTCCTTTTCTTTGTAAAGATGAAGTAGACATTTCGAATCCTCCCTTGGTGGATTTAGTAGTATCCTTATTTCGTCTTGGCAGCCTTTTGGGCTTTCCTATACTTGGGCCTCTGGCCATCGTCAGCATACTCCTCTGTCACTCGCTTCTCAACTCGATCATCAATATGGGCCTTGCTTTGTCTATATGCGGATAGCTAAACAATATTCATTGACTTCCTCCCCTGACTCCTACCTAAAAAAAGGGGCAATTAGTTCAGGCTTCATCGCAGGTTTTTTTTTTTAACTTTCTAAGAGGTCAAGCTCTCTTTCCTATCTTCAATTTCAGATGGTTAGGAAACAACATCTAATAAGGCCAAAGAAAGTTCCAAAGCTCTAATTTTTGAAAAGGACAGTATAAACTCATCTTTTTCACCGTCATAGAAAGCTGGGAATAGCGCAGCTGTTCTTGATGAACACCAGTCCACCGGCGCCTTGCTCGCTGCTCAGCTTGTGTTTGCTAGTTCCTGACACCTCTAGCGGTGCTCTTCAATCATGCCGGCAAGTCCTCGGTTGAGCCTCTTTGTGTTGTCGGTTTCCTTGTGAGTTTCCGGGCAAAGTCCCCACTGCGCCAGTAGCCTAGGCGTCACCCGCTGCCCCTCAGTCGCCATTCGTGGTTTGGACAGCCGTGGTTCGTTGGTGACCTCAATCTTGCAGCTGCCGGCCTTCTTGGCGTTGGACTTTTGAGCCTCGTGCATTATTCGTGTTTTTCTGTGTGTGTGATTCATTGATGCACGGATTGAAACGATATGTCTTTAGACTTTAATGATGAACTTTAATAATACATATATTTTGATATCTCGTGAGATCATTAATCATGATGATCATATTGCATGCCACACACATGTTTAGAGCTTAGGCCGCATTCACAATTCATATTTTAGGGCTTTCATATTTAGGGTAATGTCAGTTTATTTTAGAATACATGTAGATTTAGGATAATCCATAGTTTGTATTGACTAAAATCAAATAAAAATGTCCTTAAAAATTTCATTTAGATTGCATGTAGACATAGGGTTAATTAGTCTCATGTTATATAATGCACGTCGTCTAGAAAAACCACAGATTTATTGATTTTTAATAATCACATCATATAGATAATAACTGCATTAGATGCATTACCCACACTCGCATATTGTTCATATAGCATGAACAAAACTATTCAAAAAATTAGCATTGCATCATTTGGTTGTTAGTCAAATAATAATTTGATGTTCAACCAAAAAAATAAAATAATAATAATAATAATTTAATGGCAAGCCATATTAATTAACTTAGAATTGCATTCATACAATATTCTAAAATAAAAACACGTCATCTTGCACATAGAATTTAGATTTTTATTCATTAATCACGAGGTAATTCAGGTCATGATATTTAATAGAGTTAATTATTGGTAATTAATGCATATTCATTTAATAAGTAAATCTTTAGGTCAATTTGTCTTTTCATTGATTGATGAAAAGAAAAAAAAATTGAATTAGAGAGTCTCACATAGGTTGCATCAATTCGGAGAATTAGTTTTATAAAGTCCAAACTGCATATGGCATGTCGTTTAGTAGGTCCATGTAATTTAGAATTAACTTTAATTGATATCCCAGATGAATAACACTCAGAACTAATTCCTTAACATGCAACATATAACTCATCATGTATGTTCTTGCGTGTTATTGAGCAGTTTAATTAGTACGTGTAAGTCAGTTCCTGTCATATAGAATTTTCGAGTTCATTCATGCATTTCTAAAAATGAATTAAGTGAAGAAAAAAGGATCAGTATAGGTTGCATGCTAGCTATTTATGCATATTATTCGTGTATTCCATCTGCATATTAGTCTGAGTAATAGTTTGCAGAAACTTCATGGCAGTAAATAATGATGGCCTTGGCTTTCCTTCTTAGTAGGTCTAGATTCTTTAAATCTTTCCCAATCTATTTAATATATTTTATTGAGTGTTACTTTGAGTATTACTTTATTTATTGCGCACATGTATGATTATCTCTTATTTGTTATTGGTATAAGATAAAAACTGACAAAAGATTACATACAAAACGAGAAAAAGTAACAAATGAGCGTTAAATTAATTTAGCGTAATCAAGTCCATAGAAGATAAATTACATATTGAATTAAGTACCAAGTTGGGATTGATTAGGCTTGAAAGAGTCCATGCTAAGCACCACTAATCCTTTAACCTTCTCTTGGCAGTTCAACTCGGGAAGGTCATGACAAGAAATGAATTGACAAATTGATAAAAGATTTAAGATTATAGTTTAGAACCCCATTTGGTTCGGCTTTGGACAAATGCCCTTAGGAAAATGCAAATATTCTTAGGCTAAACGGGTTTTCCAAAATGCAAATACCGTTTCGTAAAATGAAATTTTTCATTGCAATGCGAAGCAACTTTGGCCTAAATGCCGTTTGGTAATTTCAGACGGTGGTTAGATCTGGCCATCGCTTGGGTTCATGCGGCCTCGGCGGACGGTCGCCTGGGTCATGTGAACCTAGGCGACGGCGCCTCCGTCACGCAACCCAGGCGAACACTGCCGGGGCCACGCAAACCTAGGCAACAACACCTCCATCGCGCGACCCAAGCAGTGCTCACTTGGGTTGCATAGGCGACCACCACCTAGGTCATGCAACCTTGGGTGGCGGTTGGTGGGGTCAGGTAACCCCTCAGCGGCATTTGCCAGCACTCGAGAACCTCTTGGCCAGCGGTCGTCAGCTCATCGGAGAAGATGAACAGTAATTTCGTGAACAATGCTATTGTATTTGAAAGATGTAACTTTCCAAAGTGGTTTCGGATCTCTCTTGGGCTAAACGCCTTTAGAGTCATTGGGAGATGTAATTGTATTTGGCCAAAGTACTCCAAAAAACGAACTAAACGGATTTGCATTTGATGAAGAGGCTTTGGGGCTGAAAGCCTCAAATTGGATTGAAAGATTGAACTTTGTATTAGCGTTCGGATAATTTTGCTAGCAATACACGACTTTGACGGTTGTATGAGCTGTACCATTCTCCCTCTGTTGGCAAAAACCCAACCTCGAAATTTGAGGCGTTTGCCGAAGAACAATTGCCCACATCATTACCAACTTTTTTAGAATCAATTTTCTGAAATATAGGGAAATGAAAAGAAACAAGTCATGAAAAGCTTAGAGAAATGAAATTGTTAAAGGCCTAAGTTATGAAGTCCGTCTACATGCACATAGACCTATATAAGCCTAGTTCTTGCGAATTCTCTTGCTCAAATGGACCTCACCTAAAATCCTCTAAATTTAATATGGAATGAGTGCATTGAAAGTTCTGAAATTTGTCAACAAAGTGCAAATTGGTCCCAAAACTTTCAAAAAATGCAATCAACATAAAAGTATAATTGAGTCAAAAAAAACTTCTAGAAAATGCAATTAAGTCATAAAACTTGTTAAATTGATCAAATTAAGTCATTCTTTTGATAGTACTTTTTGAAAATTTTACGATTTCATTGAAATTTCTTAACAAGTTTTAGAACTTAATTGCACTTTTTGAAAGTTTTAAGACTCGATTATATTTTCATAACAAGTTTTTAGGATTTAATTATAAATTTTAAAAGTTTTAGGAGTCAAATGAATATTCGTGACAAATTTTAGGACTTCTAATGTATTTATCCCACTTAATATTTGATGCGTATTGAATGATTGCAAGTAAGAAAAAATTATATTTTAATGTGTCAAATTATATGTTCTAAATTAAATTAAATTAAATATATGCATTATACTAGTCGAATACTTGTTCGCCGGCAATTCGGCTTCACATCAAACGGATCGATCACCCAAACGTCACCAGATGAGTACGAAAAGATCACGTCTCTTTCATCTTCGGAACATATGCCCACATGTTGCTTTGAAGACCCATTTTAAAGGGTAGCGAGAAACTTACATTTAAAGGGAAAAGAAAAAGAGGTGATTCGTTCGTGTCTGATTCCATGTTACCTAAAATCTAGGTTTCCTTGGTCGTGCAAAACTCCCAAACGGACCGACCATGCGACACGTGGCACGCGATAGCGTGGTCCAAGAAACATGTCATTTTCTCCTTTCCGCGTTCTTGATATCTGGCTCCAGACCATCGCAGATTTTAAACGTGGACCCCAAGAAACTCCACTTTGTCAAGGGGGAGTGGATTCTAGGAAACTCCCTTTTCTTTTCTTTTAAATTGACTCTATTTTTTTTTTTGGGCCTAATCTCGGAAACTTCTTTTCACCCTTTACATTAGATCGAGAATTGACCAAGACTTTTTCATTACGTGGAGAAGCACAGTTCACATCGACCAAATCATGTTAGGTACATGTGGTTTTAAAATTCTTGTTTGGTTCTTCCTCGAAACTTAACATCAATCTTTATCTAATATTAAACATAAAAAATTCCCAAAAGCATATCCATAAAGAACATTTGAAGGCACGCCAATACATTTTCGTAGTACATTAAAAAATAATTTTTGTTTTATCTTGCTCGAACCTAATTTAAATATTGTTTCTATATCGCAGATAAAGTCGGTCAATTTAAAACCTAAGCAAGATAAGAGACTATCTACAATGAGTTTGAAATTAATGACGATGGATGAAAATATATAACAAAGAATAATTGAATTATGGAAGTTTTTGTTAGCTTCATTTAAGAAGCATATAATAAGATATGGAGCAAATGAATTTTGTATATTATTTACACCACGTTCGTTCGAACTCATTTTCTCTAAGGTTTACCGTCATTTACTCCGACGACATTGTTACAAATTTGACAGCGTGAATCGCTACTTTTCCTCCGAGTCAGATCGTGCCGCGTCGCCGGTCAGCCCTGCGACTTTTCAAACAGCGAGTCTTGTCCATACTCGTCGGAGACGATGACGGCGTCGGCGTCCCACCACCGTTCCCCATCGGCTTCCGACGAACCCTCCACCGGCGAGACGACGTTCCTGAGGTCTCCGACCGTCACCTCGCCGGCGGCGCTAGGCTCCCACTCGGCGACTATGGCGGGGATCCGGAACCCTACCCGGCTGTCCCAGACGTCGAGCGCGATCTTCCCCAGGTTGTTCAGCCCCGCCGACACGACGGAGACCGACGACCTCGGCGACGCCAGGACCTGGCAGAACCTCCCGACGAACTCTCCGTTCGCGTCCTGCAGCCGCAGAAACCTGCTGCTGTCTGACCTGTCCCACAGCTTCACGACGCTCTTGCCCAAGACGAACTGCGACAGATTGTCCGCGAAGCTGCGACGCCGCCGGATCTGCGGATCCCCGGAGCCCGCGACCCGGAAAATGAAGCCCCCTCGCGAGCGGTCGCCCGATGGGGAGAGAAGCTCGTCTTCGTCCGACCGGCCATCGTCTTCTTCCGACGTTGACGAGCATTTGTCGTCGTCGTCGTCGCTATCGTCAAAGTCGGCAACAAGAGGTTGCTGAGCCGCGAGAGGAGCGCTTTTCAGGAATCCGAGGGGCGAGAACTTGAAGACTCGGCGGAACAGCGTGCTGAAGCAAGCGAGCGTCGCGAGGAAGATAGCGCTCCATTTGCAGACTTCGAAGGCTTGCGAAACGAACGCTTCGCGAGACCACGACCGAGACAGGATCTGAGAAAGGAAAGGTGGGTTTTGCAGAAGATTCATCACCCGAGAACGCGAGGCTTCGAGGAGGAGGAGCAGGAGGAGAACAAGAATGAAGTTTCGTTCGAATTCGCGTTGGGTATGCGAAGGAAAAAGCGAAAGGGCGAAGAGGGATGAAACAGGAGTCGTGTCGTGGTTTATAAAGAAAGAAAAGAGAGAGAACGGATAACGACAGAGTAATGGTAGGTAATGCGATGCGAGACGGAAAGCCTTTCTTCCGGCGTGTGACGTGGAGAAACGTGACTGGCCTCTGAGGAATATTCCGTCCACGTCGGAAGGAGAAGGGCTCGGGCTTTCCCGGAAAAAGCCAAGTAGATCGAGATCAGGCAGCCGAGTCAGCCATGACGATATGGCTGCTCCTGTGTATCACGTGGTCCAAAAGGGGCGAAGTTCTTGGATAAGTGACTGAGTTTCCATGTGGGGTTGTCTGGTTTTCGAGGCTCTTAGGTTTGTTGGGGACAAATATAACATAAAACTGGTCAATTCAACCTAACCGAGATTGAAAGGTAGATGCCAAAGCATATGCTTAAAACGAAAAGACTTTCGGACTTATGGAAGATCGATTACTGTCTTGAACATAAAAGCCATGTCCATTGGATATGTAAAGTTTACTAGTGTATCGATCACCAGATGTTGGAGTTGTCTGGTGGATCTAGCGCAGGACTTACTGATCCAAAGGCTGAATATGTTGCGTGGGCATCCATAAATTTAGATTCAGAGACATTTAATTCTCGCGTGATTACTTCTTTTATCACTTTGACCGCTTTGTTCGGTAATTTTTTGAATCGGGCAAAATCGTCTAATGGTATGGTAGATTGCGAATTGCTATGTTAAGAAACCACTTTGGTGGCCCCAATGGAGTTGTCTGCTTGAGGACTCGATTCATTTACCATGCTTCTGAAGACCGGATTGGACCTCGAGTCCTTTCGAGCAATTAGATTATTATTTGTCAGTCTTATTCCATGAGCAAGATTGTTCCACCGCCTCGCATTCAGGTGTTCTAAGAAGCTGATTTGCTATTGACTCTGTTCAATGCGCTCGAGTCTGAATAGTTGACTCATCGAAATGGCCATCGATCTTTAGCATAGAAAGTCCAGATCTTTTATGAATACGCAGACATTCGTTAAGGACTTTTGCCATTTGCCATACGCGAATAGAAGAAAGTACAAGAGCGATCGCTGGTCATCTCGGCCAGCAGCCAAAGAAAAACGAGGCAAGGGCGTCGTGTTCTTGGCCCTGCCTGAAGAGCGATCTTCGTTGCATATCAGTACCTAGATAAACTTTGTGGAAAAACTTCCATTGAGGTTCGAAACATGGGTCGGTCATACATTGAGCTCTGAACAAAGAAAGAAAAAAGGTCCAAACTGCGACCGGCGATCCTTCTATCTGTAAGTGGCCGTCTTCTAATCCCATCACTCACTATCCTGCCAAAAGAAGTCATTATACCATGTCATACTCATGCAGGATTAACTTCTCATTTGCATTAACTACCAGAATAAGAGCAGCAGTTCACAGGACAAGATGAACTCCTTGGTCGAGAGCATGAATTTATATAGCATACGTTTAGTACATGAAGGCAAGCATATACTGACTAGATACTGATGAATTATAGGCTTGTATCAAATATGTAGTATTCCTTCAAATAAATCTCTGATTAGCTCAAAATGAAAACCCTTGCTTTCAGTCCTAACATCTTTGGCCCAATTCACAATCGTTAAGCAGAGCAAACCTCAAAGGTCACTGAATTGGTTTGAGTTGAAAGTTCAATGCTTTCCTCGTATGTAGCAAAGTGGAACCAAATGACCCCTTGGTTCGTCTTACTTGCAGATTTGCTGCGACTCTCTATCCATTCTTTCCTTAATATATGCTCATAATTCACATTCACAATTAACTGAACTATCATTTCCATTCAAGAAGAACAACCAGAAAATGATTGAGAGGGCATAGAAGATTGGAACTCTCTGGCATATGTGATGGTCCTCTGCTACATAATTCAGGAAATATAAAGTCACTTTGAATTATATCTAGGAACTGGCAAAGACCCCCAGGTGGAGGCAAGATTCGATTTGACAGCATCCCTTATATTCGTGACAGCAAGCTGTCAATAGAAAATTTTGTCACATAAGATAAGTTGAAGCTGTAGGCTGTTACCTCTATTATGGTTTCCTCACCACAAGCACAGGCATTTGGCATATTGAACACAGTAGTTGCTCACGCTCCCAATTAGAGCCCTGTTATGGCACTATGGTTAGTACCACATTCGTTTTCTGAACCTTAAGCATAAAGAGCCACAAATGACAGAGCAAATGTTGCAAACTTGCAGGCGAAGTTAGAGTTCATTAAATTTAGTTCTTGAAGTGACAAGGAGCAGAAATTGCAAATTCAGGATATTCAGAAAGCCAAGGAAAATTAAGCGCACACTCAATTAGTTATGTAAATTGCAATTGAAGTTATTCAGAATTTATAGCGCCGACTCTAGAAAATCTCAGCAGCTACTTTACAAATGGAAGTTGTGCAATGCTAAGTACCAGAGCAAAAGTAACTTCGTGTCACGTTCCAATTTGTGCTTGCGGATGTGTCTAATGATTTATTCATGCAGAACAGTTTTTTAGCATCTACTTAGCACATGCATCACATCAATTCACGGCAATAGTCAGCATCCAGAAGTTCTTTTCCATGTTTTAATTCTTCTCTGTGTTCATTGCAGACATATGTACAATGGGATACCTCAACATTGTTATCTCTGCACAAACTAATTGACAGCATTTATAGGGTTATCATCGACCTGCCTTGTTGAGGAAGAGAGGAAAGGAATCAGAAAGCGCACCTTTTTATCTTTCCAATCCCACGTTCACCCATAACGAGAAGACTAACGTTGTACTTTAGAACAGCATCGCATATGGCCGCTTTAGGATCCCCAACATCTGCAATCGTTTCGGCTGTTACCTGTATTTAGAGAGACTATTGGCATAAGACAATGTGCTCCTACAGATGTTGAATTTCGAAGCTATGAAAGTAATTCTCTACAACAAGAAAAATCAAATCTAGCGGAGTGGTAGACAGCAGCTTCACTACTATCTTGAGGGTCAGAAGAAACTTTTCTTATTTTTAGAGTAAAGTCCCCTTCCTTCTTTGACTGACAAAAATGAAGGAATTACGCATACTGTATTAGATACACTGATAGTGTCAGTGCTCTAAGGACAACCCCTATTTAGCCTGGATAATTTCTCCCAGTTAAAAAAGAGTCAATCAGCCATATAAGAAAGAAACATGATAAGATACAAATGTTCATAGTAATTTTAATTATCATAGGAGGCAATAGCATAGCCCAAAGAAGCAAAGTGACCCGCAAGAATCTGTTCGATAATTAGTAGCAGGAAACTATGGCAGGAGTCGATTCTTTAAACGCCCATCATCATACAATTCACAGTCGTTGCTTCAACAGTACGGTCGTGCAGACTTCAGATATTAAGTTGATCAAGATAGTCCACTTTCTAATCAGTCCAGTCTTTCGCACTGAAAAGTTATAATCTCTTGTTAATGAAGAAACAGAGGAAGTGTGGAAATAGTAATACCCCTCGGTTAGCACAAATCTCTTTAGCTTTATCCAAGTAGGCCGAAGTGAGCTTCTTATTGTTTGCTTCGACAGACTTGACAAGGTCCGGAGCTGCAACACAGCAAAGGGAGGACAATTTCTATGAGCTTGTGGATTTCCCAAATGACAACGATTATCACGATCTAGAGAGAGAGAGAGAGAGGTGCTTAACTGGGCGAAACAGAGCAATATATGCGAGCAGAGCTGAGGGAGGCTTGGAAAGTGCTGATGGGTCGAGGAGGAGGGTGAGCCATGAAGATGAGGAGCGTGGATCGCTCGACGGACTCCTTGAGGTTGTCGAGCACCCACATGAGCGCGTAGTGGCTGTAGTCGCTCTCGTCGATCGCCACCATCACGTTCCTGTCGACGCCATTAGCCAACAGCACATTCGCCATTCTCGCAGCAAGAGTCCCTCTGAGTCCTTTCTTCAGGGTTTAAGCACAGAGATGACGCCGCCGATGGAAGATGAATTCGAGTTCCTGCAGAATTCTAGTGGGCAAAAGATATTTTATATGCACACATGAATGAATGTATGCATCTGTCTGTACAAGCGACAGTGTAGGTGGGGTCAGGGTTTGGAGAAAATGCGTTCTTTCCGAAAAGGTAGCTGGAAAATCAGATGGGCGGGAAGTTCAGGTAAGAACCACCAGTCAACAGTATGAATTTCGGAGCTCGACCTGGTCAGCAATGGGGAGACGCCGCCATAGCCAACTGCTTTTTCTTGGGAGTTTCAAGGGCCAAATCCCAGAAAACAAAGCCCAGCGGTTTCAACACCCCACCTCCTCAGAAGTTTCAAAAAGGAAAATGATATATTTGATTTTCGAACTTTGGCTGAACGTGCAATATGATTCATGAACTTTTAATTTACTCGGTATAATCCTTGAATTATAGCTCAATATATAATATGATCCCTAAATTTTTAGCTTATACAATGTGTTTTATGAACTTATATGTTAATGTACGATGTGGTCCATGAACTTTCTGTACATATTCAAAATATTCAATATTGTTCATTAACTTGAATTAATAAAAAGACAACATTAACCATTATCATATTATTTAGAGAATAAATTGAACACGTATCAAAAATTCATTGAATATATTAAATAAATTAAAAATTCATGAATCATATTACACATTAGATTAATGTTAATAAACCATTTTTGTCATCATCATAAGGTGACTTTTTACAATGGTAAAAATTTCAACACTATCTTCCTAAGGTCTTGAGAAAAGCATGACCTTTTACTCTTGAAATACCCATTTAACGTGACCTTTCGAATGTCTTAATATTTGCCCATAGAATAACTTTGGCCTCGATTAATTTTTTGGTACAAAAGTGAATTGCCATTAAAAATCTAATAGGGCAACTAGTGTGGATTGACAATCGTGATATGCTGCCACGTCACTGCACATTTTAATACAAACCTGTTCTCTTCCTGAGTTTAAATTTAAGTAAAACAATGGTGAAAATCTCTCCTCAATTTTAAGTTCAAACCTAATCTTTTCTTCGGCAATCTAAAATACTTATTAAGTATATTCAAAAGAACGACCTTCAAAATAATGATTACCTAAATTGGAGAAAAAGACACTGAGTTGAAATTATTTCCCTAGATTCTTATTTCCTGAAATTTTGTTATTGCAAAATCAATATTTTCAGTAGCATCTTGAGGACCACGTCAGCATCCTTGAACAAAACAAAGTACATAGTTCAAAGGCTCCATAAATAAATAAATAAATAAATAAATTCATAATTCGGAATGAGCACATTGAAAAGTCAAATGACCAGTAGTGCTTTTATCTCTCGATTTAAAACCGACCATATTAAAAATCAGTGTAAGCAAATCCTATTGAACCTTTTATTTTCAAGGGGAAAAAAAAAAACTTGGCAATGCCCATGATAGGACTAAGCATGGGCCTGGCCGGGCCGGGCCGGGCGGGCTCTGGGCCGATTTATTTGGCCCCAGCCACGGCTGGTTTTGCATGGAAGATTGCCACGCATTCATAGATCTATGTTTACTCGGGATGAGTTGACTACACCAATTCCATAAGTTTGTACATTGCTTTGTGATCTGAGAAATGAAAATAAGGCTCTTCAAGCTGGTTTCCTCACGACAAGGACAGGGCACTTGGCATTGTGGACACAGTAATCGCTCACACTCCCCAGAAATGCTCTGTTACAGCAAGCAAGCTTCGTCATCAGACAAGCACGTGATCCTCAAACAGCGCACGAGACAAGTTCGAGGAGCTCAGCAACAATGAAACTCGTAATCCTATAGTTGCGATGAACTTTGACCAAAATTACAGCCAAGGATCCAAAAAGCTCCGAGAGAGAAGGTATGGTCAAAAGCCGAAATCAAGAACTTGGAGTTAGCGTTCTCGAGAGAAGAAAAACAGAGAAGAAAAACAGAGGAGTTCGAAAATTACCATCAGTGGAAACATTCGACTGTGCAATCAAACTGCTATGGAGAGAGAGACACAACATAGGACTAAGGGGCAAACGAGAATAGGCATAAATGCAAGGAATAAATGTTGCAGTCCCATAACTATTCATCTGACAATCAAATGAGACTTTCAAGAAGGAGGTACTAACCTTTGAACGGCTCCCCGGCTGTGACTTCCCAAAATAAGTAGCTGAACGTCGAGCTTCTCTGCTGCCTCGCAGATTGCTTCATTGGGTTCCCCAACTTTTGTGGCCATCTCAGCAATAATCTACATCAAGGATGAAACCTTAAACTGGACATAGTTTCATGGGTGGAGGCCATAGTACTGGACCAAGGTATTAAATCAATCGGCTTCAGGCAATGGCACTGTGCTATGTGAACCACACAATACAGATCATTTTTCCCAGTTCACGCTCATTGGATTATGCTGCATTTATCTTGCCGTTGCAAGAGGGATTGGAATTATGCCATGACCTCTGATTAGCACTCATTAAATAAAAGGTTCCACCTTCCGAACTGAAGCAGGTTAACAAAAATATGTCGATAGGACAGAGAGTGACCCGATCTTGGTCCAGCTTGTCATTAGACATTAATGAAACAGATACACAGCGGTGACCCCAGAGGGTGTGGCACGAGATGCAGTGCGGACACTAAGTTTGACAAAATTGAGATGCCTGAGACAGCAGGGACTTGACCCTGAAGCAACATTAGCATCAGCTCTATTCGGCTTACAGAGCACAGTATCAGAGTTATCTTGTTAAGCGCTATTGCACAGTCAAGAGACTCAAGAACTTTCCTGATCCATACGCATGATCAGTAAGAACAATCAACCCTGAACCCATGATGAGTGATAAAAGAGCATCAATGTGTTTGAGGCCAGTTCAATTGTGGAACTCACTATGAGTATTCTCATTTCTTCTTAAAAGAAAATGCTATTATCATCTACTTGATGTACAGAAAATTAAATTCATACCTAAATACTGCTAACCTATTACTCTGGATTAGCTGCATCTAGCTGTTGGAAGAGGGGCCCCGAGAATTTTTTGCCGCATGTCCTAACACATGCATATTTATTCATAATACAACGCTAGTCTGCTTTGGCTCAAAAGCATTAGAGACGCCAAAAGATGTAATGAGATAAGTGAATTCAAATTAACCGAAGATAGTGCCCATACCCCATGCTTGGCACAGATCTCTTTCGCATTCGCAAGCAGAGACAAAGCGGCCTTCCTCTGATTTTCTTGAAGATCGTTAATCAGATCCACAGCTGTCAAGACATATTTACCGAGAGCACAGAAGCACCATTCGTAAATTGCATGTACTAGAAAAGAAAAACAAAACAAAAGGCTACAAACGAATACACAACTGAACTCGAGGAGGGGTTGTGCAGAGAAGAGGAGGAGGCGAGACAGAGAGAGCGTTTGGCCCAGGTGCTGCAGCGCCCATCGAAGAGCGTAGTGGCTACACTCGCTGTCGTCCATTCCCACCATCACCACCTTCTTCTTCTTCTTCTTCTCGTCCATCTCTCTCTCTCTTTCTCTCTCTCTCTCTCTCTCTGTGAGTGAACCAAGCCTCTTGGTATTAGCTCTGCGTAGGACGGACGAGACATCGTCTCGACGAACGACTTCTGCCTTGCTGTTCATCTTCGAGCCGCAGTCCCTGTACACATGGGCAGTGAAATGTGAAGTGCATTGCTTCCACGTAGATCGCCCCTGCCGGTGCGGTGCGGTGCGGTGCGGTGCGGTGGGTGGGTTCGTGGATGAGCGAGCGACGAAAATTCTGCGTCGGTCCTTGTCACCAGGGCTTGGCAAATGGCAGGAGTGATCGTGTCCCTCGAAATTGAACATTCCCCACCTGTAAGTTCGCGTTTCCGTCAAGTGGTTTCTACGGGATTGCCGACGGAAATCTTTCTGAGGGGAAAGCTGTCCATGTCAAACATTAGGTACCCTAGTTTCTATCAAATGTCAAGGGTTCAGGAGAGAGAGAGCACGCGCTAGAGTGGTTTGCTTGGCCCAACCTTGCAAGGATTTTCAAACCCTAATCATGTTGGAAATTTCCATCTTGATTGGATCCCACCGTCGGCTGCCGAAGATCGTGGCACCTGACCATCCTAGCTTCTCATAAATTCTCTACTGAACTCGAGTTCACATGGTGTGAGCGATCAGTCATCGATTATGTGGGCCCCACATTTATAAATCCGACACCGACTATGATGTATTTGACTTTGGAGCCGCATTGAGCAAAAATTTCTCCCGACTACATGCCACCCTAACCTTGACCGTAGTAGGCGAACCAAAGTGGAGAACTGGACTCTTCGTTGCAATACGGTGGCATTATCCACGGACATTCTCGAATGAAAACTTTTTACCAAATGCAAAATGGACAATGTACTGTTCAATCATTGAAATTCGCCATCTGGAATTGTAAAGGATAATCGATGAGTTTTTTTGTAAAATTTTATGAGATTATTGTCAACTGTTTTAGAAGATTTTAGAATAACTAGGATAGTCGACTACAAAATTTCCTAAAACAATCGACAATAGCCTAACGAGTTCTTGCATAATATTATAGTAGAAATTTTTGAGTTTGAATTTTTCCAACTCCTATAATTGGCAGTAATCTCGCAAAATATACCCATATGATATCAGAGTAAGAATACAATGACTACCGAAATGAAATCCTTGGACAATTATGTATATTGAGTAAGAAGACAACGACCAACAGAATCATTTTATAGAGAATTCAGTATATCCTTAAATATAGAAACTTTACTATTAACGGGTATGCTTTACCACGACAGAGATTTTATTCTCCAATAAAAATAAGATAAAGAATATATGAGATATAGTTTTGAGGAATAATGATAAATAAGTTGAGGGGTGGTCCGGGCGTCCGTAATTGCCACATCTTCCTGGATGGAGATGCCAAAGAGTGCGGGTGCTGCAGCATTTGATCTTTAAAACAACAACGTACGAAGGAACGAGGAAACAGATGGGGGAAACAAAAAGGACGGGCATCGAACTGACTTCACCTCGTCCTTTCCTGATCTCTGGCCCTCCCCACCGGTCCCGTAAGAGATGCCCCCTCCTCATTAAAATTCCCCCCCGACACTCACCACATCTCTCTCCTGCGGTCCGGTCCACGTTTTTACCCACTTGGCAAGACCAAAAATGCCGACCGCCCCTTTTGTTTTTTGATTGATTTAGGATGTACAAGTTAAGTTACCCATGATTTAATAGACTGAAGGGATGGGATTCACCTATGCTATAAACTTTAAAATGCATTTTCGAATTTCGAAAAGAGAATCATCGGTAAAAGCCGAAAGTAAAAGTAAGATGGGGCTCAAAATTTGGATGAATTGTCCAGATATTAAATAAAGACCATGTCTCTAAGCCACAAGACATGAAGTGCGTTTTACTTACCCTTATGTTGCCTTATCTTGTTGAGATTTTTTTACCCATGTTCATTACGCTTATTTCTCAAAAAGTTAAGGGAATCAAATTGCTGTAATTTACTTTATGTCTATGAAAGCATAAGAAGATGGTGAAAAGCAATCTTTAACCTAGGAAAATATATGTATATTGAGATGTCTCCCGTTAATACTATAGACAATTTTATAAATAGTTCATGAACTTTGATCTAATGTGCAATGTCATATCTAAACTTTTAATTTATTCAATATAGTTCGTAAACTTTAATTTAATGTACAATATCGTTCCTCAACTTTTAACTTATTCAATATAATTTCTGAATTTTTAGTAAACATTCAATTTAAATTTCTAAATTATATGAATGTGTCCAATATTATCTTTGCATTATTAAGTTAATGGAGTCTCTAGATTTGACTTCCAATCCAAAAAGTTTGAATGATGGATCAAAAGATACCATTACATGAGAATTATCGATATTAAATAAATTAAAAATTTAATGATGGCATTATTTATTAAGTCAAAATTTATGAACTATTTGTGTGATTTCCTTTTTTACTAAGACTAGTTCCACAATTCTCTTATGTAGTGCCATATTGTTGTCAAACATGAGGCAAAGAGGTCATCTCTCTTTCCCTAATGTTTTCCAACACATTGACTCTTTCAATTACGGGTTTAACATACCCTCAGACTGGGCAATCACTATTGCCAAATGTCATGTGATGAACAAAAAAAAAACATATCGAAAACCATGAGGCTCAAAAGATCTAATGCTAGATCCAATCCACTCCCCAATCAGGCCGTACCTCCCCTTAAAGCTTCCTCAATCATGCTTTGGCTTAGGGACAGCTAACATGGTTTCGGAATAATTCAGTGTGACGTGACCTCATTGACATCTTCCACCTTCCTTCTATTTCATTACCTGGTCCGTACATTGTGATCAGACGGCTTGCACCAAATTTCTCATCATCTCCTTTTTACTTTGTCAAGAAATGACAATCTTTCTTAGTAACAAACGAATGGCTCGTGATCTCCCTCCTGAGCATCTTGGGACTAAGCATCTGCAAACAGTTTCCCATCAACGGGTCTAAAAACCCACTTTCAGTAAATCCCACCTGAATTTGGAATTTTGCTTAAAACCCTTTCAATAAGCTTGCTCAGAAAAACTAGGAAACAAAAATTGGGGACATTATGGAAATGCTACATTTTCAATGTCTTAAATTGAATAGATAGACAAATCAAAAACCACAAAAAGTCATGACTATAACCACAAAAATTGACTAGTGGATGTCAATTCGAGCTGCGTGCATATGCCGGCTTTAGAAGAGGCATGTAAAATTCCCAATTGGCAAGTTTTGTGATGAAAACGGAGTTAAATATATTTTTATGCACATGGAGTGGCGTAACGATGAATCAAACTATCCTCATCCCGGCCTTGCCCTGAATTACAAATCTTTTTCTATTTACCATGTTCTAATCTAGAAATTACAAGTTATGTTCTAGAAATAAATATAGATGGCATTTTATTTTTTCTAAACTAAAACTATTGTTAGTCATTCTTTCATTGAAGGTAACTAAGTCAGGAAGATGCTAGCGTCAAGCAAGTTTCTTGAGCTGGTAGGAAGACATAAGTTCCCCCTCGTGCCGCCCAACCTTACCTCCATTATCATTCCTAAAAAAAAGGTTGGAATGTTCCTTCTGAAATAAGTGAAATGAACGATTTTTGAATTTTCTTTTTTCTAATGTTGCATAAGAAAAGAGCTAAATGTGATTATGGTAAGGATGAGGTTAACAATTGCCCTAAAATACTCATTAAACATACTTAGTTAATGATTATGTTAACAAGTGTTCTCACGACACTTGTTAACCATATTCAATAGAGAAATGCTTTCATTTCCAATGTAATAATTACACACGAGACAAAAAGGAAATAGGTGCTTTGAAAACTGCACACCTTCTTCTATTGACTACTTAATAAATATCCCGACACACCCTATGAAAGAAATTCCTTAATTAGTACTACAATTTTCCAAAATAGTGATTATACATAATTGACGAACAGTCGATGCATTGAAAGATTTAATCACTTACTTAACTAGTGATAAACAACAGAGAAGTATGGGAAAATGACAATAAAAAATGGGGAGAATTAGAAAAGAAAAATGAGAGAAAAATAGAGGGAAAGAAAGAAAAGGAAAGAAAAGGAGAGAGATGGTTAACATTGGAAACCCACATAGGGGGTAGATCCTTTAATAGCCTTTCGGTGCTTAAATTCAACGGCTTCCTTTCTCCTTTTTCCCTCATCACGGGCCAAAGTTCTATCATTTGTGCGTTGGTGTTTGCCTCCTTTCCTCCCTTCCTCCCTCTCTCCCTTCCGTCATCCATTCATCCATTCATCTCATCTTCTCCATCAAACCCATAATCCAGATTCTCTCCTCTCTGCTTTCACGCGCCGCTCAGACGCAATCCCCAAAAGCTTCGAAAGCTGCAAGCTTGCTGACTTCTCTGTCTCTCGCCGCTCCTTTTGACTCTCCCGAATCCGCACCTCTCTCTTTTCAAACCCTCTTGGCGCTTCTCCACGTAGACGTACCGGGAAAGATGGGACGGGCTCTGTTCGTCTCCTGAGAAGGGAAAGAGCTCGGGATACTGCTCTGTCGACCCTGCTTCGGCTTTGTTTCTCTGCCGACCCGGCAAGGCAATGGCGATCGACGTTTGCTCGGAGATATCGAGCCCCGGTCTGCTCAGCCCTCGAATCTCCTTCTCCCACGATCTCAAGGAATGCGGCGACGCCGTGCCCGTCGAAGAAGATGACCGGAGCCGCCGCGAGAGGCTCGACCGCTCGCTGTTGGACTCTGACTTCGACTTCTGCGTCGGTGGCGCATCGAGTTTCGTCCTTGAGCTCTCCTCAGCTGATGAGCTCTTCTCCGATGGCAAGATCCTCCCTGGGGAGATCAGGAGGGACAGAGTGGTAACTGCCGATCGCAATAATTGTCGTCGAATACCGTCGTCTCCTCCTCCTCCTCCTCCTCCTCCTCCGTCTGGGGCTCCGATTTCTAGTGCTGCGTTCACGGAGAAGAAGAGTCTGAAGGAGCTCCTGTCGGACAGCTTCGACGACGATGACGACGACGACGAAGGGGATGAGAAGCCGCCGCCCAAGCCGTTCTGGCAGTTCAAGCGCAGCAGCAGCCTCAATTGCGACGTTGCCAAGAGCAGAGGACTGATCCGGTCACTGCAGTTCCTCTCGCGGAGCAACTCGACCGGTTCGGTTCCGAATCCAAAGGACAAATTCGCAGCCAAGGACAACCCGAGGCAGAATTTGCAGAAACAGCCCTCCATATCAAGTCGAAGATCGTCCTCGTCGGAGTCATACCAATCCTCCTTCGGCATGCCATTTTCGTACGGCCCGCCGCCGCAATCGCAGAAGCCCCCGACGACGACGACGAAGAAACGATACGGACCCGGCGTGAGGGTCAATCCCGTATTGAACTTTCAGCCCCACATCACGATCGGGACGGTGAGCTTGTTCGGGCTGGGCTCGCTGTTCTGTAATGGCAAGGTCAGGAAGAAGAAGAAATGACTGATCCCCGATTAATCTGTCCTGTCAATTCTCATCAACACAGAGAGAGAGAGAGAGAAAAAACAAGAAATGAGCTTTTTAATTTGCTTCTGGTTTTTGGTGCACATGTTTAGATGGATCTCGTTGGGGTAGATCTGTGGGAAGGCTTGATGGGATTAGCATGTGATGAGGTTCTTGCCAAAAAAAAAAAAAAATTCCTGGAAAAATATAATGTGCGTGTCTCTGTTGCGGATGCGTGTTTAAAGATCAGATTTTTGGTTTCTTCTTCTGCTGCTGCTTCTGCTAATGAATGATTTGAGAGAGAAAACTACAAAGAAAAAACAGAGAGACAGGGAACTGGTCCATGATGCATTTTGCACATCGGCATCAACGTGTCCTGGACACGGGGGACACTAGAACAAGGGCCTTAGCTCTATCGTGACACCATCCCTCTGCTTTTTCCTACTCTCTTTTCCGCTGCCTTTTTTTTTTTTTTTGGGTCTTTTGATGTTTTTCTTTTGTGGGGGGGTCAATAATTGATGTGGGTTGTCTTTTGTTCTTTTCTGCTTTTTGATTGGAGCTCGATAAGCAGTTAGGTCTTTTCTTTATTTGGGGAGAAAGTAGGATGGTGATGTGGTCATGGTCTGTGGGGGCCTTTCTTTTTCTTTTTTTGTCTAGGATTGGAGGGAAATTTACAAAGTGGTTTCGGGAAAATTGATCAAGTTGGCAATTTTTTTTTCTTTTTAACAATGAGTGAATAAGAAATTAGTGGATGAATTTATTTTTGGGTTGAGATTAGCTTGCGGAAAGAATCCTTGGAGTGGAGATATGACTTCGATGGACATTAGTCGGTAGTTAGGTGGCATCGATAAAGAAATTAGGATTTTATTGGACTTAAAATTTTGTTTCGAGAAAATATTTTTCTCATTTTTCTGATGTTTAGTTCATTTAAGAAAATGGGTTAATGATTTTCTTTATAAAAATCGAAAATTATTTTCCAAATATATAATTAGATATCAACACTTAGATCAGAAATTGTACGATTAGACAAAGAGATATCAACACTTAGATTAGAAATTGTACGACTAGACAAGGAGATTCCAACACTCATTCCTAGACCTTCGGTAGTGGGGCCAAGTCTAGAGGTTAGAGCTAGGTTCATCGAGGTCTAGGTCAATCTAGGTCATGTCGTGACCTTAGTCACTGTGCCTCAGTCCATTAAGGCTAGGCTTGGGATGTTGAACACGGTAACATCAAGGTTAGGCTCGAGCCTATTGAGATTAGGCCTCAGATCCTTATGCTCATGCACAGATCCCCAACCCAAAGCTTGGGGTCACCTAGGCCAAGCCCAAAAATCTTGTGCCCATGCTCAAATCCCCTATGCTTATGCCCCGATCCAATGTTGGGCCTGGGCTCGATGCCTAGGCCCATTGAGGTTGTGCTCACAACCCTAGTGCCCAAGCTCAATCCTTGACACCCAAGCCCGATCCCATCGAGGCCTTGCTTGAGACCCTAGTGCCCATGCCTAGGACACTGCCACTCACGTCTAGGTCCATCGGCCAGGCCCAAGACCTCGGGCACTTGGGACTAGGTTCCCAATGCTTAAACTTGGGTTCAATGAGGCTGGGCCATAGAAGTCAACACCCACACTTGTGTCCGTTGAAGCTAACCCTTGGACTCAGTGCTCGCATCCAAGTCCCTAGCATCGAATCGGGGTCCAACAAGGTAGTGCCAGGGACCTAGACAATCATGGTTGGATCCATTGGGGCTGAGCCCAGGTCCTTAGGACATGCACTTGAGTCCATTGTGACCTTAATGCCTACATTTGGGTCCATTAATACCAAATCGTAGATCCCAATGCCTACATCTAGATCACTAGCACCCAAGCTTGAGTCCACAGAGGCCAAGCTTGGGATCCTAGTACTCATACTCGAACCTAGCTGCTGAGGACCTAGCTCGAGTGTTGAGAGCCAAGCACAAGCATTGGGTTCTCAAGCTTGGTTCTGGTGGACCCAAGACCAATGCCAGTGCTTATTGCCAAGAGTCGGGTATATGGCCTTGACACTTTGCTACTCATGTCGAGCTCCTTGTCTGCCTATATGCAAATTACCAACCTCCAAACAGTATATGTCTATTTAGAAAAATCAAATGACATTTTCCTTATTACATGATGGAAAATATTTTCTGAATCATTTTTAGATCTCAGCCAAATACCAAAAAAATTACAATCTTCTTGGAAAATGTTTTTCAAAAACATTACATTTTTTGCCTAACAAATGGAGTCTTAATTGTCTCTTATGCTTTATAATTAGAGTAATTTGCATTAAGCTATCGATTAAAGATGTAACTTTTGAATATTTTCTCTCTCCCTCTCTCTTGAATATTTACATGGTACTGGAGCCATGAGGAGATAGGGGCCTAGGTCAAAATTCTAATCTCATCTCTCTTCTTTTGCCGCCAGTCCTGCTATAAAAAGATAGAACCCTTGTTCCTAACATCATCGTTAACATTGTGACCATCACCTTTTGTCGTCCCAAATCCTCTGTATATCATCCTCAAGAAACGCCACAACCGGTCGTCCTCTGTAGCAGCATCATCGTCCTCCGCTTGTTGTGGTACTCGATAAGCTCCGGTTGTTTTCGAGAGCTTTCTCGTGAGCCGCTGGTCCCTCTGCCATCATTTGGGAGAGTCGCAGTCCTTTGCTGCGGCTTTACCAGTCTTGTTGCCGACATCTTTGCGTCAGTGAGTCTATCATTTATTAGTCGAGCCTCTCGGTTCTCCAACTTTAATTTCGCGGTGCATACCTTCTCGATTGTGGTCGTCAGTTCCACTTTTTTCTCAAAAATCAAGTCACCATCCTCAATGATTTTTTTATTCTTTGTTTCAAGCTTTATTTTTCTTCTTTTGTTATCTGCCTTTGTCAAATCCACGAGAAGAAGAGCAGGAAAAAAAGCTCTCTAGGGTGTCGAGTGCTCCAATCAATAATATGTCACGGTCTCATGGTTTGTCATGAATGAAGGACCGTGCATGATCCAAAAAGACCGAGCAAGTCTCTTAGGATTCCGAGGTCATCTAAAATATTCCTAGGGACGATAATTCAGTAAATGTATTATATTCTAGAGAATTCTTGTCTCATGGATGGGAAAATGCAATTCCTACCATTAGATCAAGATGAAATATATGATTGTAATGAGAGAAAATTTTGTATAAATTAGGAAACTTTCTCCTGCATTTGTATCACCTAACACTTGAACAATAAAAAATCCTCTTCAAGAATTTCTCTCTTGACAATCGAGGTGAGCAAGCGATCGATTCTTGAGAAAAGACTTAGTTTAGGCACTCTAACAATTTAAGAAAGCTTAAATCACCACACGGTCTCAAATCCAAACAATTAGCGTGTGACAAACGCCTCATCTTCAATTTCCCCATTTTGGTAAACATTCAACAATGCGGGCCATGGATGCTATTCATTGTGGGTCCCGCTTTCAATTGTGAGTGTCATCTATGAGCAAAATTGCCATCGAGTGTCCAAATAGTTATAAGCGACGAAGCCATGCACGTCTTCATCGAGCAGCCAAAGTTGAGCGTTATGGGATGAACGGAGTTTAATTTGCTGCAATTCAAATTGGTATTCCATAAAAAAAAAATTCAAGATTGAGTGAGAAAGAGATTGCATGGTTTAGAATGTGGGGAGAACGAGAGAGTCATGAGCCATATAGAGAGGGCGATATCCGCGATCACAGTAGTTAGCAAGGTAATGGCAGCTAATAGGGTTGGATGTAACATCAGGCATTAGGTGATGTTCACATACATTAGTTGCTCGGGAAGGAGAAGGGTGTAAAAGAAAGAAACGGGAATAAATTGTGGAAAACACATCTCAATAATCGAAACACAAGTGTCTTCACATATTGTTTATTTTAATGTAAATTGCAGATGTGAATATAAAAAGGGAGCCCAATTCTCAATCTATTATTGGATTCAACATTTGAAATTTGTAGAAATATTATACTCAATTAACCAGATTGCCCTCATGAGAAGTTGTGCACTCGTGAGGGTAAATTGAAAGTGGTTATTCAAATATGTTTGTTTCATAGAAATGAATTATTTGAAAAAAAATACTTTTCCCAGATTAATTACTTATAAAAAGGAATGAATGAAAAATATTTTCATCATTCACGAAAATATTTACGAAAATATTTTAATATAAACTATTGTAGATAATTTAAATATTATTATTGACTAATTATTTTAAGAGATATAGACAATCTTTTTAAGAAAATATTTTTTTAATTATTTATTTTACATAAAATAAACAGAAGTCGCGTCTCAGTCCTTTTTCCTCTGCTTTTAGGAGGCGTAGATTCAATTGGGCTCAAGAGAGCTGATGTGGACTCTTTCGAGAGTCTGAAAAGTAATTTTTGTTGCATCATCCTCTGTTTCTATATTTTTACTTTTTGTACGTACCTTTTACGGCCGTAGTTAACATTGTATGTGACGGATCTTCCCTTAGTGTTTGTGGTCCGCGCTTGTCTCGCCCTCTTTAAGGATGTCCAAGTAGCATCTATTTCTTATCATTTCTCACAGGCACAGTTGTCAGAATTCTCGGAAAAGTACCATGAAAATATTACACTTATTGTATTAATGTCAATTTTGCCCACAATTTTTGATTAGATAAATTTAGTCATTAATATTTTGCTTTTGCGCCAATTGAGTTTATTTGACTAATTTTGATCTAAAATTTTGATATAAAATCATATATGACATGACCAATGATAACATAAACATTTTTTTTAATAATTTTTCATTTTCTAATCTTTTTTTTTTCCCTTTCATTTTAGCCAGTGAGGGACGCCTCAGTGTTGTGAAGGCCTTTGGGCAAGGCCTAGCAATGGTCTTTGCACAGTGCTCGCTATCAATGAGTTTGCAAGCCTCACCCACCAAAATGAAAAAAATAAAAATTCACTTTTTAAATTGTAAAAATTATCGATATCGGTACCAATTGTGCCAAGCCACGTGAAACAATTGGTGTCCACGTTGGTGGTTTCTGGCAAAAATTGATCGAATGAATTGAATTGGTACAAGTACAAAAAGGTTTATGACTAAATTAATCAAAGATTAGAACAAGTTTAATACATTTTCGGTACTTCCCCTTAAAATTCATTGGCCCCCTTTCAATTGGAACATGAGTCAGGCGACAAGTGACCGTGGCGAGTAAGTGGATATGTAAATAAGCGAGCAATACCCGTGAAATTCCACAGGTCGGTCTTCGTTTTCTGTAGGGCCATTCTCTCAAGCGTTCCACAACCTCTCGTTCCCAAGAGCTAATTCCGCATTTTTGACTGGTGCCAAAGGAGCCATGATCGACCCGATCGATGACCGTGTCAGCCACGCGATCCAATGGATCGAATTTCATGGCTCCTTTCTCGTCCAGGCTCTTCGCTGGCCGTTGGCACGAGAGGGTTTCTTCTCCCGCAGACCATTCCGTCATCGTCCTCATCGAAGCCTTCCCGAAGAGGCCATCGAGATTCTACAACCTCGTAATCAAACCTTCATCGCGTATTTCAGTGCTTGTCATGATGATGATTATTATTATTCTTTTGCCTCTTTGGGACTTGGTTATGTGCAAGTAAAGGAATCCTTTGCTTCTCAATATGATCATGCGTGACGTCATTTCCCATCACTTGCGTGCCCTCGCAAGTTCTTATTCCTCGACAGATCGGACGGCATTTTTCGTACGGTTGCCTTAATCTAATTGATTACTCGGGTATACGTTGCTTAATTCATCGCTCCATCCGTGCCGTTCCCTAACTTGATTAAACTATAGTAATCAACTAGGAATCTAATTCCAAGAGTCTTGATCTGGGATGATATCTTACCCCCTCAAGATAATCGTTCACGAAGCTTTTCTAACAATATCTTACGTCCTCGAGATAATTGCATGCTGTTCTGTTAGAATATTAACTTTCAATAGGAATGTTATAACTCAGAGTCAAACACATCATTGCCTTAACCCAGGATTGCAATCCACTTTGCTGAAAATTGAATGGAGATCGTCTCTACAATCTTCAGGTCGAGATTTGCTCGTTCATCAACGGGGTTAGTAAGTTCGTTCTATTTGTGCCAAGTCAATGAGGAAAACATCTAGAAGTTCTTAAGGAATATGAAGACAGGGAAAACAAAAAAAAGGGACAAGATAAAGACTTTCGACTTCCACTTTTGCTTGTTCGAACCCCACATCGACAAAGGTTAACAATTTCGGCAGCTAACATAGTTAATCATCAAATACAGCATAACCATCTTTGCATTTATCGCACCATCACGACATCACGACCCACCGGCGTATTTAAGTGCAAAAATGTCGTAATTCGTTGCAAAATTGATTTATGACATCATGGCGAATCGTCAATGATCAATTTACAAACTAGCTGTAGATAAAAAAGACACACACAAAAAATAAAAGGCTTCCAAGATGGGAGCAGGTTGCACAAAGGCACAACAAGCCCAAAGGACAAAAACACTCACTTTCCATGAATTCCCCCCTTCCGCACCAGAGCTAGGCCTACATAGATTGACCCGTTGAAACTAACTGCTATATCTAAGTTTATGACATCCTGTGACGAGGTTTGAGATAAACGGACAAAGATCGGTCGGTCGGCCACGCCATTTTTCGGCATATGAGAAGTACCCTCTCAGATTGTATTGGCCCACGCTCCCACAGCAACATCATATCCCAGATCCTGGTTTCTAGAATGGCATGGGAGAATCATCTTCACTACAAGTATTGGAAGACATCATCTCTGGCCTTTAATCTTTTTCTAAGAAAGCTCTTCCTTTTGAAGATCGCCATTCCGAAGAAAGAGATTAGAGCCTGGAGAGGACTCCCCCGACGTGAAGGATCCTCCCGCTATGTCCAGAACCCGGTCATCAATGCATCGTTCATCTACTGGTCCACCATTTGCTGACCCCGACGACGGATCAAGTATAGGCTCTTGAAGACATTCAAGAAAAAGTTTCAGCATCTCGGCAATCTTTGCTGACTCATTTGTTATCTATATATTTTACACGAATGATCATCTTCATGATCTGCCATAACCTGAATTAGGCTTCCACATGCCCAGCTTGCGCTTGCAATTTCATGTAGAAGAAGTAATGTATGGTGCCCAATACTATCAAGAAGCCAATACTATGCCGAAAACAAAGTGTGAATACAGGATTAGGTAAAGACATATTCTCCCCTGAAGTGAGAGATGACCTGCAAGATCAACGGTAAGTTCTTACTGTAAGAAGCCTAAAGGATGATGGAAAACGAGCATAGACAGGCAAGCAGCAACCACAGTTCAGCAGTTTGGACCAAGTAGATATATCAGACTTCGGTCGTATCAAGAGTGGTTGACATGGACAAGTCCTTTGTCCCAACCAACAAAAGCACAGCCACCATCTATGGTAGAAGTCATCATTTCACCAGAATGGTGCAGGTTTGCTGGAATTTCACTGTCAGACCCCTCGAGCCTGAGGGCCAAGAACTGCCAGGAGCTAAAGGAACCACCTTAAGCTCTTCAAGGAACAGATGTTCCACTCGATAGACATGCATCCCTCGCACCAAATCGTCCCTGTTAATTTCTCCTCCCAGAAGGCCACAACTCGTCCAATTATTAAGCATTCGATGAGACAGTAACAAAGGAGACAGCAAGAGAAAATGAATGCAAATAGTTCGCTCAACTATGGAGCTCTAAATAATGCTGGAATGCCTTACGGTCATCAGCTAAATGAAAATCACCTCAAGTTTTGCTGATAAACATGTGCAAAGATCGAAAACCACAAATTAAAATCCAATACTCGATTATTCACAGCACCCTTGCAGTTGAGGGCAACTGCCCACCTTTTTGTAAAAGAGGCTTATTGAGATCGAGAGAGATATCGATGTAAAACTAATTTGTCGACCTAAATCAACACTTCCAAGCAGCTAATCGTCAGTGACAAGCATGGAGGAAAAGGACCCTTCCACGGTTCCACCATCTACCCCAATTCGCAGAGAGCCAAAAGAAAGCCGGTTGGAGTTCCATTACAGGTGCCCACTCCCCCTTCGTTATCTCTGCAAGACGACAACCCATAAAGGAAGTTAGATTTCCCAAAATGACCGACTTTTCAGATAACCCAATCAGTTCTTTTCCAGAATTGCTGAATGAAACTAATTGTGCAACTCGATAGACAGGTGCAAAATCGTTTCTTGCCTAGTTGAGAATTCTGAGAGAAAGAGACAAGGGGAAAGGAATTGAATCTGGAAACTAACATATAACAGGAAGAAAAGAAACAACCCCTGATCATAGCTAAAACCAAAGTCATACATCGGCTCGGTTTTCTCGGAAAATCGAAGCAAAGCAGAGAAAAAGATTCAACATTTAGTTCTCGTTCGGCTCATACGGATGGAGGGCAAGGCGAATTACCTTTGGATATTCGGGAACTTCTTCGACCTTGTACGCATCAGCCGTAACTTCCGTCAACCACAATCCAGGAAAAACAGCCTGCAACAACAACATAACAGCAGCTTCATGTCGCAATTAGAAGGAAGAAGAGGAGAACAAGAATGCAGTTCGACAATCAGGCAAGCAAGACAATCTTAAACATCCACTCACATCCAAATTCTTCTGCACTGTCCTGTTTCTCTTCTTGGGTCTCCGCGGGGGCCGATGTCCAGTCATCTCCAGGAAATCCTCCTCGATTTCCTTCCTCTTGAGCGGCACCGCGAACTTGTCTCTCTCCTCGTCCTTCCCACCATAACCGCCGCCACTACCACCAACATCAACGCCCTCGGTCCTCGACAGGGAATCACCGAATTTCGCTCCTCCATTCATGGCGGCCAGAAGCTTATAGCTGGGCCTCCTCGTCCTCAGATTCCACGGCACGGCAGCGACAGCACCCGCTTCCGGCCCCGAAGCTTCCTTATTCTCGGGCAGAACACTGGAATCCTCCTCTCTCTCTCCCCAGAGCTCATCGCCCGCCCTCCTCTTCTCCCTCCGCCCCTCCATCCCATCATCGCCGTCGCCGCAGCCGCTGCCGCTCCCGCCAGCTCCGTTCCGCTGCCCGAAGACGACCGTCGTCGGCCTATCCAGCGCCCTCACGCCCTCTTCGATCCGCATGATCGCGACCTTGAGGGATCGAACGCCGCTGCCGCCGCCGCCGCCGCCGCCGCCGCCGCCGCCGCCGCCGCTGCCGCCGTCGTCCGGGACGCTGGCGCTCGCGCTCGGACTGGGACTGCCCACCTTCACGCACCGCAGCTGCTTCTGGCTGCTCCACCTGAGGCACGGCAGCGCGAAATTGTGGAGCACCTGCTTCGGCCTCCCAGAGGAGGAGCCCGTCGCCGCGGAACCACCCATCGCGCTCTCCCGCTCCTTCACCCTCGCGCTCACCATCACCGCCGCAGCGCCCTCGATCAGGAAGGTCCCCACGAGCAGAAGGAAACCGACCGACCCACTCGATCTCGGGTCCTCCTCAGTGCTCTCCTCGGGGAAAAGTTCGTAGTTTTCAGAGCGACGATGCAGCCTCTGTCACGAACAATTTGGCCGGGAAACGTCGGCCTTTTATACTGGGAGCCAGAGAGCGACAACATGGTCGTAGGAAGAAAGAGAGAGAAGCGCTAGGATCTGGTCTCGAGCATGAGATCGCGAACGTGAGCCGTCCGATCGAGAGGGGGCCCCACGCCTTCAAAACAAAGGAAAATTAGAGAAACTAATCTTGCAAAGTCGATTAGGATTTTTTGCAAATTTCGTAGAAATGAGTAAATCATGCAAAGGGCAATAGTACCCATGACATTGCATTTTAATACATTTGTCTATAGACTCTACAAGATTTCTTTCCAACGATATGCTTTTGATTGCCGTTTTCGACAACCTAGTTTATCCCGAGTATTAATTATACGAGGCCGGAGTTGTTATATTATCTGGAGACCATATGAGATTTTTTCCCCTAATGATATGCTCAGGTTGCCATTTTCAACGGCTCAGTCGGTGTTATCGCGAGCATTAATTATGCAAGGCTAAGGTTGCTATATTGTTTGTAGACTGTGGGAGATTTCTTTCCAACAAATACACTTCGATTGCCGTTTTCAATTGGTCAGTCAATGTTATCCCAAGGATTAATTATGCAAGGCTAAGGTTGCTATATTGTTCGTAGACCATGGGAGATTTCTTTCTAACAAATACACTTTGATTGTTGTTTTCGATGGTTAGTCGATGTTATCCTGAACATTCTTTCTGTGAGAACGAGCTACTAGATTGTCTAGAGACCATGGGAGATTTCTTTCCAGTGAATACACTCTAATTGCCGTTTTCAAGAGCTCGGTTGAGATTATCCCATGCATTGATTATGTAAGGACAAAGTGTGAGACTCGGGTTGTTGTATTGTCCACATATCATACGGTATTTCTTTCCAATAATACACTCCGATTGCTATTAGCAACTTGGCAATGCAAACATTTTATTTAAAAATTGAACCAAATGAAGAATATATTGTTAACCACTAGAGCTTACTTTAGTAGCTACCATTCTTACATTAGAAGGGGGAAGTAGAGAATTCGCATCCCCATCTTCTCATAGGGGTTGAGGTAAGGACATTTAGTCTTAGGTGCAAGTTTCAATTCCCACATCATTGTGAAAAAGCACTACAAAAGTCTGAGAGTAAGTTAAGAGTTAAACTATTGGGGTTTGCCTTAATAACCACCATTTTCACATGAGAAGAGGAAAGTGGGAGTTCAAATCTCTACATCTCAATAGGGTTAAAGTGAGTACGATTTAATTTCATGAATGGGTTTCGACTTCCACACCTTACAAGAAGGCAAAAGTCTAAGCAATTAGAGTAGGAGTAAAGTAGAACCGCAAAAAAAAAAAGCGTTAAAAGTTAAAGTAGGACAAATTAAGGAAAAGAAAGAATATGTTGTTACCATCAATCTTCATAAATATTTCTTATTTCAAATTTATCTCATTGCATTATAAGCTAGATATTAATCTTTTCACCTAATTATGTAGATTCAAGTTTCTTTTTTTTCGACTTAGTTACATTTTTGCATTGTCTTTTCAAAAAATTAGATTCAGAAAGTGATGACTTTCAATAATTATTGTTAAAATATTTCATATCGCTTAATTATAGAGTTTATATGCTCATTATATGTATATCGTTTCCCTTCATTTTTTATTTAAGCCTTTGGATTTGACTTTCTAACATTATATCAGAGTCAGGTTGTGCTCTAATTTATTTCGTGTTAAATCATTTCTAATATGACTTGCACGTGAGGGAGTGTTGAAATGTTAATTTGTATTCACATTATATACATATAATCTCCATCCATCAATAAATTTAAATTTTTAAATTGGATTTTCTAACAATTATGATCTTTGGGAATAAAATGTGTCGTGTTTGATCTCCAACGTTCCTTGTTAAACTATTTTAAAGTTCTTTTTAATCGGCATGTGTGCATGGAAAAAGATCGTATGATTTTGTATCATAAGATAGATCTTAGTTTTTTATGTGACTATTTATGAAAGTATGATAACTTTGAATGGTTTTTCATTATTTCTGATAAAAGAAAGAAAGGTAGTTACAATCCATATTATCAATATACAATTCACATGTTAAAAACACTTGTCTTTTCTATCGTAATCATTGCTTATACACAATAATAACATAACGATTCGATACTTTATTATTAGAATAAAAGAAGTTAAAGATGTTCATTTTTATCATTTTGAATCCTTCAATTTGAAAAGGCTAATATATATATTTTGAATTGGACATGCCCCCAGGAATCCAATAGGTATATGGATCAAATGTTACTTATTTTGGTGCGGTCTTCATCGGAATAATGGGTTTTCTTTCCGTTTGGCTTTGTCTGAATCAGGGTTAATCTTGTCAAAGCCTAATGATCTTTAAACGACCATCTCTCTTTCTTTCCTCATTCAATATCATTTGTCCTTTTTTTTTTTGGTCAACATGTCATTATTCGTCTCTTCAGTTGCAGAAATTCGGACCAAGAAATCAACATCCAAGACCAGATGAAACTAACTTAATCCCCAAGGAAAAAAGCAAAAAAACCAGAGCCATTTTCAGGTGCTTTCCGGTGCAGTCCCCCGAGCCCACGAGAGCCCTTAGATCGAGGTGGGTCCCGCCCCCATCGAAGGGCGCACGTGGGGGGGAGATTCCAACGGCTACCTGCGACTCTACTCCTTTACACGCAATAATACTCCAAAACTCGGCAAACCGACCAAGGACCTCCTCCCCCCACCTTCTTTACAGCTCGGCAATGGCGCTCCCCTGCCTTTTAAGGCTCGACCCGACTCGCTCGCCTCGTGCCTCGACTCAATACACAGCAGCCTACCACCTTTCCGCGGCCGGAAAGAGCCATGTCAATGTCAGGGACTCCCGCCGCGACGATCCCGAGAAAGAGGCTCCTCGTCCTCAAGAAAGTCTCCGACTTCCTCAGGAGATCCGCGCGCTGGACCAGGATGAGCAAGCCCGTCGCCGTCCCGTGCCTGGCCCTGCTCAGGCGATCCACGGGGAGGCCGGGCGGTCTCGACCGCGCCGCCGACTACCGGTTCCTCCAGGAGTACGAGTTCTCCCCTTCGAGGACCCCGCTCATCCACCGCTACTACAGGAAGAAGCTGAAGCTGAACGGGGGCAGGAGGAGGAGGAGGAGCCTCAAGGAAGACGTCCGGTCGCTCTTGGTCCTGTGCAGCTGTCTGGGGAGGGGGATGCCGCCGTCGTCGGGTTGTGAGGAGGAAGACCGTTTCTTTGCCGCGGGGACGTTCATCGAGCCGGCCTGCGAGGCGGCCGACGAGGAGGGCGGCGGCGGCGGCGATTCGGTCGACCTGAGAGCGGAGATGTTCATCAGGAGATTCTACGAAGAGATGAGGATGCAGAGGCGGCTCTCCATCTAGACGTGGAGCGATCCAAAGTCATCGCATTTTGCAGGATTGCATCAGGCGATGCGTCATGCGAATCTGTTTTTCTTTTTTTTTCTTTGCGAATCTGTTTTCTTGTTCTCTGCTCTCCGCAGGACTTTTTTTTTTTTAGAGAGATTGCGGAGGTGGGTTTTATGAATTCCTTTGATTCTTTGTTCTTCTGCGTTAAGATTGTTCAGGGATATCAGAAAATTTTCAGTTTTGGGTGTTTCCTTCTCATTTTTTTGTGTCCATTTTTATGGTGGCCGATATGCCTCTTTTTGTCGGAGTTTCTTGAATTTACTTGCTCTCTCGGAACCATGTCGAGGGACAACATGCACATTCTATTTTGTGTACCATCCAATGATATGGTCGGATCAATTGAATTTGATCAGATTAGATGTCTGAAAATTTTATTAGAAAATTTGTGGAAGTAGAAAATTTTGATTTCGATACATGAAAAGTACAAGCATTTGATTTAAATAAGTGTTGAAAAGTAGATGGAAAGTTGTTCAGTAACCTAGTAAATATAGATTCAAGACCAAAAGAGAATCTTAGATAACAAAAATAAATATATAGTTGCTTTCTATAATGTTAAATCACTCCGGGGGGGGCAACTCCTAATGAGTGTGGGCTTTCGACAACAAAATCACAAATGGACCTAGCTATCAAGTAAATGGGCTTTCTCAAGTTTAGAGGACCCTTGGGCTCTAGCCACCCTCTGAATTGGTATCTAAAGACTTCCCAATGAAGTCACTTTTTCGTATTGAAGCTTCTTAGTCGTATGACATATTGTGATTGCTATGTTTGATTCAAACTGGGAAGGGATAATTGCATCGACCAAATCAATTCATTGATGAGATATTTATAAGAAGGGAGACTACAAATGATGCACTCACAAGTGATTGGATCTCACATCAGCTAATCTCATTTTCAAAAATTGTCGTCGGTGCTATAGTACTGCTTTATTCACAGAGTTATCCAATAAGGATTTTTTTTTAGTTAAGGCATCAATCGATCATTAGCAAGAATGTACTGATTGAAGTTGTTCTAGAATGAGCTCTTACCATGAGAATATCCAATGTTAAAGATTTTGTAAGTGCTCAATTACTAGACACTTTCGATCTTAGATTGGAGTTATAATATGTCATTCAAGAAGAAGCTGTTGTTTCAGCTAGTCTTTTATGAAAGGCAGTTGGTTGATGGCTTCTTGAGATTCGATGCCTTTTAACAACCAAACTTTTTCTTCTCCTTTTGGATATTGTATAATATTAGCTTATGTCATGTCGGTTCCTTCCTTAAATCCCCTTAGATGAAACTTCATTTAGTTCAAATAGCCCTAACTAGATTCAATAATACCAGATTCTATAGCAACATACTAGGCATACTAACCAAGAAAGGCACCAAGATGAAAGAAATAGGCCCAAATACAATTGAAAGACATGAAGGCTAAACCTCCCCTAACTTGCCCATTAACATTGGAAGATAGGGGATCAATTCCCTCCTTTACATACCTTTTTGAGACGATCAAAATTAATTGCCTCACAAACATGGGGCATCTTCTAGCTCATTCCCTTCCTTCTAGCTTTCCCAGCTCTTTGGTAATACTAGAATACTAAAGATTGTAGCGTGTTTGCTATAAGAATCCTTATGTCTATCTTTTTAAGATTAATGGGTTGAAAATTCATAGTCCTTTTCATAAATCCTTTAGTCGAACATCCGAATAGAGAGATTGACTTCCTATCAATGGTGCTTAGTTACTTCAATGAGCTTGCATGTTTGCTCCAATAGAGAGTGTTTGAGACTAGGATCACAAAGACGCGTCGTACGGAAAAACACGCACAAGCAGAAACTAGAAAAGGAGGGGAACTCCAAATCCTCTGCTGATTGGCTCTACTCTTGATTAAATGGACTCCTTTTTCTAAGGCACTCAACCCCAAGACTATATGGCGAGGCTTCCTTAATGGGTCTTATCCCAATTCTCTTTCTTAGCACTTGGACAGATGAAGATTGGAAGACCATAGTTCTCTCTTTTGGTAAGTTGTGATTCCAAGAATAAGCCACCCACTAAACCATCAAATTCACACAAATTGTATAGAAAGGCAAGACATGGACTTATCAGCTCATATTGATTGATCCCTGCTACTGCAGAATGGATCCATCGATGAGTGAAGGGAGGCACGGGGGTCGGAAGATCTACTCATTCAAAGGGAAAGCATACCCGTCTACTCATGAACAATGTAACTCTCCAAGCAATGATCTTATGTCATTTCTCCTAACGTGATACAAAAGATGACTTTAGAGAGTCCCTTAGGGTGCGAATAGTAACCATTTTGTTTCCGAAAATAATTTTTAATAAAAAATGATTCTTTTTTATTCTGTTCCCAAGAACAATTTTTGAATATTTAAAGGCATTTGGTAACTATCTAAAATTTTTATTCTTAGGATAGAAATGTATATAGTAAAACTCTTAAATTTTTTTGGTTTATTCTAATTTTTTAATCTTTTTATTATATTATTCTTACTCTTATTCTTATTCTTTTTTTCTTTTCCTTTCTCTTGTCCTTCCTCCTTTTGTGGCTAATCGCCACCATTGGTGGTGGCCAACGAGCGAGCAAACGAAGTTCGACGAGCTCGCCAGAGGCTCACTTGGCCACTGCAAGGCTCGACCTTGTCCATGTGGCGCGAGGTTGGCCTCGCCTTGGCTTGGTGAGGCCTAGCCTTGCATTAACTAGCAAGGTTGGGCCTTGCTAGCCGGCGCAAGGCTAGGCCTCACTAGGCTAGGGTAAGGCCTACCTTGCACCACCTGGGCGAGGTCAAGCCTCGCCTAGATCTATGAGACCGAGCTTGCCGATGGCCAGGCGAGCCTTTGACGAGCTTGTCGGACCTCACCTAGCTGCTTGCCGACCACTGCCAATGTCGACAACAATGGTCGACAAGTGGCAATGGGGTGGCAGTAGGTTGAAAGGAAGAAAAAGAAAAGGAAAGAGAAATAGGAGAGAAGAAAAAAAATAGATTCTTGGTATTGTTCCTAGGAATAAGAAGTAACTCTTTTTATTTATTCTTGATTCTGTTCCAAATCTACTCTCGAAAACAAAAATTTTAACAAACAAATTTCTGTGCTAAATCTATTTCATGAAACAAAAGAACATAATCAAATACTATTTGATCGGTTAACAAACAAGCCCTTAGTCACTTGACCTCTGCTATAAAGAAAGCATTGTGTGGCAAGTCAATCAAAGTGAGAGTAGAGAAGGGAATGAGTGGAACTTTACGTGAACTGCACCGAGTTGTAGGTCGACTAGGCTTTTTCCTTGATCAAATTAGATTAGCTCGCCTTCTTCTTATCCAAAAGTCAATCGAAGCCCTTGCCAATCAACCTAAGTTAAATAAAGTCTCTATCGCTTTCCTTAAAGAACCAAATGATGTATCAACATGTGGCTACATTCCTTAGTTAATTAATATACATGTGCCTACATTCCTTATTTAATTAATTGATTATGCACTTGGGAATTTTTTGAGAGATTTGTAAGCTAGATGAATGCTTACCTGCAATTAGTGGACCAGATTCGATAGTGCGGTGTGGTAGGCGCTTGTTATCCCTTCGTAATTAATTTTTGCTTTGCCCTTTTACAGGGTATGAAAATCGAAACTCACTCTTGAAACTAAATCATTCACATCCCATCCCCCTAAGAAGGTGGGATTTGAACCCTCGAGTTGGTGATTCTCCTCATAAGGGTGGGGATAATTTAGTTTCAAAAGTGGGTTTTGACTCCCATACTCTGTAAAGAGGCAAGGCAAAAATTTGAGCAATTAGAGTAAGAGTAGAATATGACTGAAAATAAGAAGTAGTGTGTCGATATGACTTCTTACTATTTTATTTTATCATAGACTTCTTACTATTCAGCGAGGACTTAACCAATGTTCACGGAGAGGGAGAGACTATTTTTTCAACCATGAAATTTAAATAGCTCGAGATCGCGGCATTTGCAAAGAAAGTGGAACCACTTATTGGATGCATCGTAGTTGTGTTAAAAATAACAACGAGAAAGTGTTCAAATCACTTTGAACACAAGAACTGGATGGAGTCTTCATGACTACATACATACATACATATAGGCGATGTCCCTTTTAATATTAAAAAACTTCAACAATTTTATAAAATGTCAATTTGTGGTGCAATAGCATTCTGATCAAGAAAGAAGGTTTTCGTCGAAGGCCATTGGGCCTAGTGGCAAACCTCTAGGCTAGAGGTCACCGGTTCAAAGTCTCAGGGGAGAGACATGGTGTTGGGCTTAGGCCCAAGAAGTAGTGTATGTGTCTTGTGACTACACACACACTGTATAATTCTTTGTCCATATCATTTCCATCGTATATGGATTAATCAAACAATGGAAGTACAAATATGGCGTGATTTATTCGCATTTATCAGTTTCTTGAATCAATAAACCCAATCTATCTCAACAATCACTTAGAAAAGTTGCTTTAATCTGAAACCAAGCAATGAATGATAAAGTGATGATCAATTTTGGTAGGATTCAATGTAGTTATAATGATAATTTCAGATAATGTTTGCATTCCTGTTAGTACTACAATAGCTTCTTAAATAACCAATAACACATATTGTGATAGCCTAGTGATAAATGTATTGAATGTCCTCTTCACAAACTCACAAGTTCGAGTTACATTTGAGTGAATTTTTTTCTTAGTTGGTATTTGCGGTCTTTTTCACGAGGTAACAAGTTTCATGGTGTGACCTAACCGCCCACAGCCTATTGTCTCCACTCATCTCCACCAAGGTCTCTCTCTCTCTCTCATGGTGCGCTCTAACCGCCGACAACTTATTGTCTCCACTCTCTCTCTCTTTCTCTCTCTCAGAGGCTTATGACCTCAAGAGGCCTTAGTTGAAGCAGTACGAAGCTCACAACCCTCCATTGTAATGGTCACTACCTGTCAATTCTATAAAGAGACTAGGCAACGACACAAAATTACATCAATAACGGTGGTTTGTGCGTAGTGACAGCAGCCATGATAATGCAATTCGGGATTAAAAAGAGCAAGTATGTCCTGGAGGCGGCCAATTTGCTTCTCTCTGTCCCTTTCTTGAACGCTAGTTACTGCAACATATGAAGTATCTTGGTGGAGTCAGGTCATAAAGCATGCATGAGTTCCATCCATGACCCGCGGTCGCGCAACTATGTTGGTCGTACCGGAATCAAAACGTCTTGTTAAGTTACTTTAATTTTAATATAGAGCTCAAGTCCTATTGGTTAGAAAAGAGGGGTCAATCAACCTTGTATGTCTTATCTATCTAGGACTAGCAGACATCGTACAGCCATTATCGATGTGTCGGGTCTCGAAAGAAGTCACTCACGAATGTCCTGTAATTTTCGTAGAGAGAGAGAGAGAGAGAGAGAGAGAGAGAGGAAGTTTTTTTTTCTCCGAAAGCTGGGTCCTCTGGACCATTTCTAAAGTACTTGGTCCCTACCCTACTCTCTGAAACTTTCCTTGCATCTCTAGAGTTGGTGAAAGAAATAATGAGCGGAGAAAATATTGCCGAGACTTATTTTAATAGTAAAATTGATAAGTTGGATAATTAATACTATAAGAATATCTAAATTCTTATTGAATTTCGTAGAGTAGGATGCTATAGTGAAAAAGTACTTGATGAAATCATTATAGAATATGATTCGCAACATTGTGAGAGGAAGAATTTTCCTATCAGACTTTCATTGGAAATTTAATTAGATTAACGGGCTTAATAACGCATGATTGAGACTCATCCTAATAATTGGATGACTTTCTCGAGAAAAAAAAAAAGCCCTCGCCTTCTTTTATCAAACAAGAACCATATTCGACTACCATTGAGATTCCTCCGTTCAAACCATGCAATGGCCTTTATGTGATGCGTACACATTAGGGTACTAGGCTGTTAGCATAGCCTTTCACATCCATCCCTCTTCAAGGCGTCAAAGAGCTGGGCATGATGAAAACTTCGAAGTGAAGCTGCGTGTGTACTCCTGCGATTCTTTTGGAATCGCCGTGCAGTAGCAACAGTACGGTAGTCACAATGCTCGGCTCATAGAATTGAAGGCCGTAGGATGCTGTCATAAGCTTGTGACTCCTCTCGTGGCTGAGTTCTTAAAGGCAATCATCTAATATATGAGTTCCATAGTTCGATTGATTGGGTCAGATCAAGTTCAGACTTCCCGAACTTCAAAAAATTCAAATGGCCAAGGAAGTGGCGACAGCTGAGGTGGCCAATGCTTGAAGTCAGAAGGGAAGCAATCAACTACGATTGGATTGAAAGAAATATAAAGAGGGGAGCGTGTCACTGTCTTTGTCTCATGTGGTACGAAATCAAGTTGAACCACTTAGGAACCAACATATGTTTAATTAAGGATGCTCAGTAGAACGACGGATAGTATTAGTTGCTTCATTTTATCTTGCTCGGCAGACCACGCCAACAACTTTTCCTTCTTGTGGACTTTGTTTATGTTTGACAATGACTGATAATGTAAAGGATTAGTTCAAAACCCTAGTAGTGATAAGTTCATGACGGATGATAAATTGTGAATGAACGTGGAAACTTTCATTATGGTTGCATTTGTAGAGATAACGAGTACTAATATGGATAATCATCATCTCCAATCAAATGTTTAGCAAGTGTTGATGATTCTTGTATGGATATGTAGATTTGAATGGCAGACAAATGTCGTTTGTCGATAATACGTTTTTTTATTGACTATCTCACGTTAATCCTACAAGATAACATCTCTAATGAAACATGTCGAGATTAAATTAAAGATACCCAGTTAATATAATCAGTATATATTAATGCCTCTCCCACCAACAATTGAAGGGTAGTGTTTGAGAGAGAGAGAGAGAGAGAGAGAGAGAGAGTCAAGCAGGGCAGACAGTGGATTTCCAAGTAAGGTCAATTCGGCACTCGATTGATGAAAGCAAAAAGCTCCGGTGGCCCAACCCCCATCTGCGAGACTTGTGTTCAAGGCAAAGGCTGTGCGCGAATGAACGAGAGTCTTGATCATAGATTTCTTTTCTTTTTTTTCGGCCCAAAGTTCTGACTCACCAACCACAGAAAACGAGCTCTCTCTCTCTCTCTCTCCATTCTTGTGAAACCCCTTTTCCCTGATCATGTCAAAAAAGCTCCCAAAGCAATCATAAACTTTTCCCTCCCTCAAAGAGTGCACAAAACCCTATTCAAAACACATCGATTATGCTCTCCCCACCCTACTTTGATTCCCTTTTCCTCCTTCCCCTCTCTTTCTCTCTAGGGATCCGAACGAAAGACTAAGCGAAAACGATCATCAAACCCTAATTCAAAGTCCCTTGGGAAGAGAACCAACTGGAAAACGCAGCCAAAAAGCAGCCAATCCCACATAATCATATGAATCACCCCCCACGCAAACTCAACACACTAAGCATCTCCAATGACTTCATCCCTAAGTTGGGAGGTGGTGATGCTGATCTAGGTCTCCATTGGAGGATGATTGCGGGCCAATGAGAGGGAGGTATGTGGGTCGGTCCCCCCAATCGATGACTTGCCAACAAGAGGAGCCAGGAAGATTCTTCCCCCAAGGGGGGGATTTGATCATACGAGGTGAACACAAAAGCAGGACCGACTTGATGTATTATGAACGCTTTTGCGCCCCCACTTTCGGACCGAAAACAAATCTTCCATTTTAAGTGTGTGCCAGTACCGCACCCCCCCGCCTTCCTCCTTTTTCTTTTTCTCTTTTGTCCCACCCCCTTTTTTGTGGACGTTTGAGAAATTCCTTGTCAAAAGTTTGTTGTGGAACTCCCTCGAAATACCAATCATGACTAGAGGGTCGGTTCATAATCTTGTATTGCTTGTTCCTGTATAAAAGTCAGGACCGACGGGGAGTCTTGAGGATCATATCCTAGATCATAGGATACTGAAAATTTCAACAGCGATACTATGTATTGGATATTCTGATGAAATTCATCAATTGTGAACATTGCGTGACATTAGAACTCCAAAATAGTGCGAACTTAAAATATATGTCGTCTTTATATTGTACATGAAAGAAAGTCGAAATTTCCATTACCTAAATATCCCGAAAAAATCTCATGGTTGCAAGATCTCAAAATTGAACCCATAAGATCAGTAGGATCTAATTGATCCTATGTTTTACTTCCCTTTTCAAGACCGGAACCTCGTAAAGATACTGGCAAATTAAGATCCTACTTAAGATTTAGACCATTTCTTATGCTTCAAATCATAGGATCAAGATCAGGATTCAAGCAGCCATAAAGTAGAAGAGGGTATTCCATTTGCTCTCCTTGGCTCTTTTATTATTGAGAGTTACCATATGAAAAGAATAAGTAAAAGTTAGAGTGAGATCACCGATATTCCATGGCTGGTACAAATTCACTTTTCTTTCGAATTATACTGGTTATCCGACATATTTTCTAGAGGTTGGTGCTTGGTCTCATCGAAAACACCGAAGATGAAAGTTGTCCTCAACAGTCTCCCTCCCCCCTCACTCAAGTAAACGATACCCATGAGGCGATTGGACAAGACACACAAACTCTCTCTCTCTCTCTCTCTCTCTCTCTCTCTCTCTCCCTCCCTCCCTCCCTCCCTCCCTCCCTCGAGAGTAAACAATAACACATGAGCAACCGGACAAGAAACCTAAGCTCTCGATCATAAAACATGGCGGAATATCATAGGCATTTGACTAGTTAAGCAAGACTTGTTTATATCTAAATGTCAAAGGGAGGGGGAGGAGAATTGATCTGCATGTGATCGGCCCCACATGGTGTTTCGCCCTGGTCAAGTTGATGGGCGACACTGACAGGAAGGCACTCAGCTAATCATCAAAGTGGTAGTTGGCAGTTCCTTGAGACCCCAAATTCTCGCACCTAAACAATATGTCTCACCTTCCAGATATATTCAAATACCATTTATTCAAAATTGAATGATAAATAGGGTTTTCCAATCTTTTCTAGTTTTAGCCTTTAGGGTTAGCACAAGAGGCTCCTACCAGTAGACCATGAGGGCAAGATAGTGCATGTTTTATCTGTCATCTTGCATGTTTAGATGGAAGCACATGTTAAATTCTTTATTGCAATAATTGCTCAAGGTTGCCTTTGCAACAATCTTAATGCAAAATTTAGGGTTTCATTGATTTTATATTCGGAACCAGCCCTGGCTATTTCAAAGCTAGAATGAGTAAAGCTTGACCTTTTAGCAGCTTTCAACTTTAATTCTCGAGAGTAATTTTGTAGTCACGTTCAATATATATAGGGAGGACAATAGAAGTGAGTAACCGAGGGAGTTAATGAGAGCCGGCACGCCCGACCGTTTCAGACTAATTAGGTTATTACAAAAAAGAAGGAAGAAGAATAATTCGACATGACTGTCAATTTAAGTTCCTGCCTTCATCTCCAAAGAAAATTCTATATACAGATCTATTTACGAATTCAAAACAAGAGAAAAGATCACAGAGGAAACACAACTTTAAGATCTCTTGAGGAGCAGCAAAATTACCTCAATTTACCCCCAAAAACATGCGTGGAAGTGGAAGTACTACTTTAACATTGTACTAACTTCCCGCTTTTGTCCAGACAGAACTTCAATCTTTCCCAAACTTTTGGTCATTTCAATTCCAATCCGAAAGCTAAGCTAAGGCTTCGCTTTAGTTCGTGACTTTCCAAACTCCCGACCCGAAGTTTCCCCTTTTTGACGTCATGACAGGCTCGATGAAGACATTTTTTTCTTATCTTTATCGATAGTTTCATGGAGCCCAAGCCAAGTGGGAACAGAAATATCACCTCCACACCAGGATAATATCCTGAGGATATAGCTCGAGATCGATCGAGCATGTAAGAGTTGCAATACATAGCTTGATCCGTGGAAATTTCACTTTTAAGCAAAGATCAGGGGGGAGAGAAATACCTCGATCATGGAAGAGTAGAAAAAAATAATAAATCGAATTAATTTCCTTAAAGAGAGATGTACAAAGGACCCCCGTCTGCCTATATCGTCCGAACCGAACCCGAACCTGAACTCGAATCAGCACTTCTAGATTATCCCCATAACGATTCAAGCCTAACTTATCCCCGAGAAGATGGCCGAGCGGAACCCGAGTCCTCCAGTCACGGCGCGGCCGGAGCCAGGCTCAGATGCAGGTCAAGCCCCAAAGAGTCGTCGAAACCAGGCCCGCCGCCACCGCCGCTTCCTTTTGAAAACTTGCTCAACGAAAGCCCGTCCAGGACCGGCCTCCCATTGACCTGATTCTGGACTTGCGACCCCGTGGAGTCGCCCGCGCCTCCGCCGTACGGCACCAGGGCCCCCGGCGACCTCCCGCCCGCGCCCTGGCTGCTCGCGAACACGCAGCCGTGCGACACTTGGAAGGGCGGGGCGGCGCGCGGGACGTAAACCCAGGACGGGGAGGTGGGCGCCGCCGCCGTCACCACCACCGGCCCCACGGCGGCCAGCAGGTGCGGCGGCGGCGCGAAGGCCGAGATGATGGGGTTCCGGACGAGCGACGACACTGCGGCGGTCCGGCTGGCGTGCAGCTGGGCGCGCTTGAGCTGCTGCCGCTCCTTCTTGTGCGCGTTCTGGTGACCCCCCAGGGCCTGCGAGTTGGCGAATTCCCTGCAGCAGTACTGGCACTCGTACTTCCGCTCGCCGCCGCCGCCCACCGGGACGCTGCCGTCCGGCGAGCCCGACGGCGTGGCCTTGCCGCCGCCGCCGCTCGCTCCCATGGGAATGGGGTCGCTGACGGCCGAGTCTTCCTCGTCGGAGACGTTGAAGCCGAAGAGCTTTAAGCGCGTGGCGGCAGCGCCGGGGCTGCTTTTGGGTTGGCAATAATCTAATTCCGCCATGTTCGAGTGACAGAAAGAGAGAGAACGAGAGAGAAGAAGAGAGAGAAGTAGTGGGAGTAATAGTTTCAGCTAGAGAGTTTGAGTGTATGAGAGTAGTTGCATGTGTGAGGGTATTTATATAGGTTAAAAAGGGATTTGATATTAGTATTGCAGAAAACAGTACAAGCCCTAGACAGAGAAAGTATCGAGAGAGAAAGTAGAGAGAGAGAGAGATGATTAGCTGAAGCAGGAAGACTCCCGAGGAGGAGGAGGAGGAGCGAGCAGAGGAGGAAGATGAGAACAGAGAGTGGGAGTGATGTGGAGGAACGCGGCCCTAAAAAAAAAAAAAAGGGGAGCACTCTCTCGGGGCCACCCACGAAATATTAAAAGATTAAAAATATTTATGCAATTGTCCCGGCAAAGTCTCTTTAATCGCCGAAATACCCCTGGCGAACCGTATTATAAAGCGAGACATTTTAGATAAACGAGCCATAATTAGCATTTGGTAAGAATTCCCACACGTTATCTATTATGTCGATTTAAATATGCTCAAATCTGGGATTAGAGTAATGAGGTTCGCCTCCTCGAGATCGACCGCAGATTTCGAGCTGTTTTACTTTACTTATTCGATCCCCTTTTAAGATCGAGTGGTTTCATACTAGTTAAATGTAGTTGGGCTTTTGATTATTTTTGGCTCGTAGCGGCTTGTTACGGTCTCTAATTAAATCAGGAGAGAGGGAGGGAGAGAATGCGGTGCATGTGAACATTGGTTATGCATTGAAATCGATTGGATGAACCCCATCATCAAATTAAATCATCGAAAGTTGGTCACTGTTTCAACAAACCCACGGCCCTTTCTCCTCCCTCGCCTCCTTGATCAGCTTCAGGTTTGCTGCTGATGATGCTCGCTTCCGATTCACACATCGACACTGTCGATCCGCGTGAAATACGCCGAGTGCACTAAGTGAACAATACGTAATGTAACCCGGCTAGGGTTTTTTTTTCCTTCCAAAAATCGACACGTGATTTGGTAAAAAAAGTTTTGTAAAGATTTACTAAGACGTGTAGCGAGGGTCGTGCCAAAGATTTAAGGGTTTCGTGTGAGCTTAACGTGTTTTAGAAGGTCTTCGATTTTGGCGGAGGGGCCCGGTGTTATTAGCTAGCAATTGTGGTTGCACTATGCTGCCATGAGTCAACACGGGCAATTACGTCTCGTTTTTCATGGGATTTGAGTCCGCATCCAACTGTTTTCCGGCTTGCATATTATAATCGGCGCCTTTATTTCCACGACAAGCACTAGCTTATGTTGTCTCTGCAGGAGAGCCAGGTTAGGACGGACGAAGTTCACTGATTGCTTCGTTTGGTTCCTTTCGACATTGTCTATCTCCTCACTAAAGATTCTTTAATTTTTTCCCCCACCATTTAGGTGAGCCCAAACGACAGTCGATCGTACTTGATTTGCTTTCATTTGATTCCCAATCGATTGCAACCCCTTGAAGCATGTGTCATGTTCATTGACCAGGAGTGCGGTTCTTAGACGACGGTAAATAACTAGGTACGTATCTAAATAAGTTTCAATCGATCAGAAGGTTGTATCGATTGACATTTCTAACCACTTAATTCGCGGGCAAATTGGCATTTGCCGTTCCCCTTCTTCTGGTAGTGAAAATCCAAGTTCAATTTATGCACGTCAAGATGCCATGCGTGGGATCCGTAGACTCCGATTTAACTCATGTGTTTTTTAATGGCGAATCAAAGCGTAATGAAACTCTAATAAGACTTCAACAGGGCATTAGCCAATGCGAATGGGGGATAGATACGTACAAAACTTTCCCGAATTCACCTGCCATCCCTGTCTTTCTCTCTCTGTGCCAATGATAATGGGACGCGTGGCACGGATCTAGGAGCCGACAGCACCACCCCATGAGTCTCTGTTTTTGGGGTTATGGGAAAAGTCAAAGAACATCCATCCATGCAAGAGCTTTGATGGTGTCCAGTTCTCGCAACTCGGTACTTGATGGGATCTATCACCGTCGGTCCAAGTAAAGTTCTATCGCTCCCCCGGCCCCACGCGTCACCATCATGTTCGCCCTCCATACCCCAGCATCAGATACACTCGTGCTTCACGTTATATACCGTTCTTCCTCAGGGCTTTCCTCTCCTTTAAATCCCTCGTATTTTCAAACCTTAAAATTCGGTCCGGCCGGGTCGAATTTTCAATTCTAAAACGGCGATTTTCTGTACTTAAGATTATATGATTTTCTTTTTTCGGCTCGCACCAATTTCGAGAGAGTGAAATCGAATCTGTAGCTTTGTGAGTGGAGGTCTATTCGATGCATGAGAAGAGAGTCGTCAGTCCGTGTTTCGTAATAAAGAAGTACGAATTATGTTACTAAAGAATTGAGGAGAGAAAAAGAGACATGAATGCGATGGCAATTCTGTGAATGAAGTCAACATGGGCAGCTTTGAGTTCGATCTATCTATTTCTCTCTTTTCTCTCTCTCTCAATTTGAAAGGGGTGATTAAAATTGAATGTCTTCAGGTGTTCGAGGCCTAAAAAACTATTCTTTCGGCCCCGCCATTACGTGCTGCTGATGATGATGAGTGGTTGTTTAGGATGTTCGCGTGATTGACGTTGAAACGGGGTTTTAATATGGTCTTCTCTCTCTTTCGGAGAGATCTCCTCGAATCTTTCTAGAGAGAGAAAAGAGGGGTTAAGCCCCTCTGTTTGTAATCTTCCACTTAGGGTTTCTTTTTATTTTCAAAAAAGAAGAAGCGGAAAAGCAAAGAAAGAGAGAGGGGGGCATATGTCGACTCCATGTCATGTCATGCACCGTTCCAAAGTCTTCATCTCAACCCCGAAAGGATGACCCACCATTGTCTCCCTTCGTTTCTCATGTGTGTTCCTTCCTCCCATCCTTCTCCTCCCTACTTTTGGAAATAGTCAAAATTTCCCATAAAAGAAAAATCTTATCCCCTACCGCGATCGGATCGATCGCCTTTGGTTTCTGAAAGGTGATGCTCTTTTTCGACCGTTTGATTCGATGATTAACCATCATTGCTCGAGTATAAACGCACAAGAAGCCCCCCCCTCCCATTATTGATCGAGCTTTCTTGTCAAGATGGCTTCCCCTATGCTCCACCGGAAATGGGGAATCATTATCGTCTCTCTCACTTGGGGAATTGGAAAGTCAATCTCGCTCATCATGCCACCGTTTCGACATGATTTCTAGACGCCCCCCTTTTTCCGTCGCATTATTAAATTTCGTTTAACGAAAGCCAAGCCCCCCCCGTCCCTCCCTCCCTCTCGGCCGATGCTGATGTGAAAAAAAGGACATGATTGATCATATATTCGGTGTCCAGATTGTGTTCGGACACATTGTTTCACCAACCCATGTATGCAGCACGACATCATTCGTGCACGGCGGCTGGCTTTGCTCATCACGCCTGTAAAATATGATTATTACAGGGGAGGAGAATTCGCGCAACTTTTCGACATCAACTTCAGAACCCCCCCTTGGTAAAAGCTGGAGATGAGAAAGGCCGGGCAAAGTCAATTCTAGCATAATTTAGATAGGACCCCAATCATCATTCTTATTGTTTGGATGCAGAGATTGGCACACTAAATCCCCTACAATTTTCACACGAATTGCCTAGTACCTTAAGATTTCTCGAGCAATCCGATCGACACGATATTCCCAAATAATTCGATCGAGTATCATTAGGATTTTCTCTTGTCGGAAAATCACGCGCGACAGAGTTAATAATTTGGCCATGTGGTGTTTTTTTCAACAAGAAAAGTCATCCGAAGCGACTGATTTAAAATGAATTCTAGAAAGTTTGGAAACTCGTATGATAAATAATTCAAAGGTCTTGTTCGCACTCCTATAAAGAATTTCGAAGATTTCGGTGCACTTTTCCACAATGCATGAGACGTAAAGCAACTTTGGTTTAGGGTTAAACGGGAATTTGGGGTCTTGATGCATCGAGAAAAGGAAAGTCTTTTTTAGCTTTAACCTAACCCCACTTTGTTTTCCTTGGCTGTGCGGGTCCAAATGATTTGCGATCATTTTCATTAGGTCTTTCTCGCTCATGCCAAGGTTTGGAGATCAAGGCTGCGGCCACTGCGCCCTGACTATGTATCTATATATGGGGACTCCATAGCTGGATTCACTTGGAAAAGGAAACCCACCGAATTGACATTTATTGTCGAGTTGATGTGAGCTGCAAAGTTGGAGCTGAGGTTTTAGTTCACATGTGCTTCTTAGGAAGGGTTGTCCTGTCGCTTGTTCGGGATCAGTAGAGATCCAGACATCGCGATGTGCGAAGGGGGCCTGTACTCTACGATCCGAGGAATACTTCTTTTATTCGTGCAGTGTTCATCCACTTTTTTTTTTTTTTTAGGGTTTTTCTTTTTGATGTGTAATAACGCCTTGTAATGGAAGTATGAATAAAATTTACGTGATCACGACGTTTTGGCATGGAAAAATTGATCCTCCAATGGAGTTGGTTGAAGGAGCCGATGGTGGCGGGGATGATAGTAAATGAGCTTTGATTAGATGGGGGTTGTAATTGAGAAGATAGGAGAGATGTTCGAATATTGTAACTGTAGGTTTTTCGGAATTGGTATGGTTTTATTTATGACCACTAAAACCGGGATTGGGTTTTAGGGAAAAGTTCCCTCTAACCAAAGACAAGACCTTTTCACGAGATTAAAAAGACAGATTGCCCAATCGAAAACCTCACAATTGGAAATTGTTACCCGAACTAGCTAGAAAGTACGTCCTTTTTCGAACTTTTTACCGCAGCATAAGGTGGAGCATGAATACAAAACTAGTCATCTCTCAACTTCTAGGTAGCTAGAGGCATTATTCTACCTTTGCTAAGGTGGAATCTCACAATAACAAACAATAGTCACATAACTCGCTTTCATTTCAAACCTAAAGTAGGACCCTGACACGGAGATCGATGACTCTATATTAATGTAGCTAGTGTCACTTGGGTTTAGACAGGACTTAAAAATTCACAACACACACACCTTCCTAGATAGGAAAACCTACAAATTTAATACATTTGCACTGTTGATCCAAAAGATACATTCAATCATAGTGCAAACACACATGAAGAAGGTCGGATAATAATTTCGAGAATTCTAATTTGAATCTTGTGAAATTTATGAAATAGGGTTGGTTTGGTATGATAAGTTAAGTTATTACATATCTAGATCATAGGTAGATACCTAAGTAGGAACCATAATGGACAATGCACATGAGACGAGAAAAATGGCAGAGAGGGAGCTACAGATTTGTCAGAATGTGAAGGGTGGACATAGGCACAAGATTTTATCCACTGATGTAGGAAAACACATGTGAAGGTCCATTCAACATATAAAAAAAATCATAGATATATTTATATACACACACACACACACATTAACTATGAGATTATAAGTATAAGTCCGGGCCCCACGCACATTGGGAACAAAAAGGGACCACATGTGGCAAAGTCTTTCAGCATCGACCCCACCCTACTATAGAGAAGCCTCTCTTGACATCGAAAGTTAAAAAAAAAAAAAAGAATTATTCTTTTCTTTTTTTTTCCCTAAGTGTTGGTGATGATGGCATTGTCCAATCAGCATTTTTCCCCCCTTCTTTGCCGGTTCGCGTACAACTGTCCTCTCGGCAATGGTCCCTGTCATTAGTTTAGAGATTTAACCCTCGGTTGTGTAATGGCTGCCACCAATCCAGTCTTAATACGCAATATTTCTCTTTTTATTTTATTTTATTATTATTAAAGGACGTTGATTGTGCTTTTCTTTCTTCCCTGCTTTCGTTGTTGATTGAAGTGATGCCGATATTATCGTCCCCGAAGATTGCCCGAATCGTGGGTGGCGGCCCACCAAGTTGTGCTTATCAAGGAATCCCAGCCAATGAGGACACGCAAGGTCGTGTTGATGAGGAGATTATTTGGGACATAATCCCTATCGTGTTGCGACTCCATTAGCTTTCTAATCCACAGCTTTTTCTTTGTTTTCTATGGTGCGACCCCATTTTTTTTTTGCTTGCTTTTGGAAGGATCCAAAAAGGGGGGGTTTAAAAAGAGAAAGGGAGAGCCCCTCTCCCTCCCAAGTAGACTTAGCTTTCAAGTTGGAGAGGAAATCCCCTTTCGAGGGATATGTTCAAGGGAGAAAAGGGAATATTTAATCGATATTCGAAGCAACGTGGGGGTGACAATAAGCTCCTTCCATGCCCGCCAAGTGCCACTGCCCACTAGCTCTAAGTTTTTTTTGGAGAAATGAATTATAAAATCGGTAGGGGTTTGGGTGGTGGAGTTAGCTTTAAGTCATGTGAAGTGACCCTCTCTCTCTCTTTGTCCAAAAGAAGTTGATTAATTAATGTCTCGTTGCATGATTATCTAAGAGGAAGCTAAGCCTAGATTTCAGTCTAGGAATTCTTTAAAAAATAAAAAAATGATGCCACTCCCATGAAACGCATCGAGATGGCTTTTGGACTTATGAATAAAAAAAGGGGAAGGATGGAAACACCCGTGAAACAAGTACGTGAAGAAAGGGGTCCTTTGGTCAATCAATGAGACAAGAGAAAGGTGCTTGGGCTTTGCCTAGAAAGCAGACACATAGACGGCTCCATAAACGTACTCATTCGCGTCCAATCCGGAAGTATAGTCATGCCACTTCCTCCTGTTTTGATTAAGATATGGGAACTCCTGTCATGTGCTACAGTGCTGGAGAGGGTATTTGCAATCGTTTGGGTATCTCGTCTTATTGTTTATGATACTTGAACTATATAATAGACGGTGATCTATCATGTATAGAAAATATTAGACATAGTCGTTTAGAAAAATATGATCTAATCTTGATTGGCCTTTGACCCCCCCTCCCTCCAAAGAAAGTTGTTGAGCTTGTCTTGTCATGGTTGATCTACATCCAAGTACAATGGCGCCACGTGAATACATGTATTGGTAGTGAGATCTTGCTATACATACGTGAATAGAGAGATCTTGTAAATTAAAGGAGGTAAGCTTACAATCGTTAACTTGTATCCTTGATAGATTGGTGTGTTAATATGTTTTAGTGAGATATTTCTAGCATCTTTCTCCTGTTTTTCCCTTCTTTTCTCCTTTCCATTTTCCACTTTTGCCCATAAGATCACGTCTAAACCACAATAAAGTAAGCGCCCCCTCTCCTCTCGCACCGCCATCATCGTCGCTCTACCGTTGGCGAGAACTTCACTGCCACAACTCCTGCCCCTCAATGCTCATCGACCATTGACAAGCACAGTTAAAAGTCGTGGATCATTGATCCAAGTCCCACAATCTCCAAGTTTAGGTCATTGATCGTCAACTCTATTGACCACTGATGTGTTAGTAAGTTAGGATAAGCGTTCTTCTTTGAGACATAAATCAAGACCCTCAACTTTATCAACCGCCAATGTGTTTATCTTTTAGAATGATAATTTAGGTCGGCGTGATCGTGATGGCTAGAGCAAAGAGAAGAAAGAGAGTGTTAGTAAGTTAGTATAAGGGTTCTTCTTTGTGACATAAATCGAGACCTTCAACTATACTGACAATTGATTTGTTTATCTTTAAGAATTGCTTATGGCAAAGAGAAGAGAGTATCGATAAGTTAGGATAGGGATGTTCTACTTTGTGATATAAATCGAGACTCTCAACTTTATCAACTACTAATGTGTTTATCTCTTAGAATGATAATTTAGGTCGGCGCGATTGTGATGGCTAGGGCAAAGAAAAGAAAGAGAGTGTTAGTAAGTTAGGATAAGGGTTTTTCTTTGTGACATAAATCGAGACCCTCAACTCTATTGACAACTAATGTGTTTATCTTTTAGAACCAGCTATGGCAAAGAGAAGAAAGAGAGTATTGGCAAGTTAGGATAGGGGTGTTCTACTTTGTGACATAAATCGAGAATCTCAACTCTATTGACCATCGGTGTATTCATGTTTTAGAATGATAGGTTAGGTCGAGGTGACCGTGATGACTAGGGCAAAGAGAAGATTGAGACCCTCAACTCTATTGGCCATTGATGCGTTTTATCTCTTAGAACGGTCAATTTGCAATCTTAAACTCACCCCACCCTAAATGTATAAGATTCCTTATCGGACGTGTCGTTATCCGTTCCATATTCCCTCTTAGTCTGCTCTTTCCGAGTGCAAGACACGTGTAAGCCATTAGCCCATTTGCAGAGTCAGTTTTGACCGCGATTGGAATGGATGATCACTTGCCATGTCGGTGACTCACTCCACACAAGAGGCCTAAGTGGCCAGCCCCATGTCCTCTTGCGCCTTATGCAGGAGAAGCAAAGAGCAAAGCAATGAAAAAAGAACATGAGCACGACTGCCCATCTCGACCCTTTCACGTGGAGAGGCAAGTAGCCTTGCCCTTCATATCAGCTGCCACATTATCCTAAGCCATGCTGTCCCCAGTCTCACCCCGCACAAGCAGCAGAACTCAACCAGGAATCTTTTGGCTCTCACGGAACACAACTGATGTTTTTATTCCTCTGCATGTGGAGGGTTTCGTCCCATGAACAAAAGAGAGAGAGAGAGAAAAATGCGGTCTGGAAGCATTTAATAGTTGCTGCCACACATGATGGGATTAACGTTATCGTCATCAACAACATTATTTTATCGGCAAGAGTTTCTGCTTGGATTGGAGTCCTGGAATTCTGCATAAATTTGTCCCTTGCAAGAGTCCAAGAAGATCGAAATTTGGTTCTCGAATAAACAAACTATTTCGGGTCATATCATTTAACATGGGTCGAGACAAGAGTTGTGTTCTAAAAGAAGTTGGAGTTCGAGTCAGTTGAGAGGGTTGCAGAACAAGTCACGCCCTTGATTTCTTTAATGGGTGAGCGTAGGATGAAATTGGCCTCATTAGACGCTAAATTAGGATTAGGCCCTGCGCTTATAAACTGATTAAGCCCCACAAGGAATATAAATCACATTGCGAGGGGAGACCTACAATGATTTATGTGCTTAAGAGAGAGAATTTGATAACTTTATATGAATTAATCATTCGATGCACATCTCTTCTTTTTTATAATTCAAGAGAGACGGTCATAATTAGTAGATTACTTAAAAGAAAATCAGCAACGTAACCTATTGCTATGACTAGTAACTTAAATTTGAATTTTCAGAAATGGGAGTAAAATCCGCAACCCCGAATTTCAAGCTGAAAGTACGACAATGCCCCTATCACGAGTTCAATGAACCCCCAATCCCAAGGCTGTTGGCCTTCTTGTAATTTCCCCTCTTTATAAAGGGCTTGTCCATTAAGGAAAAAGAAAGTGACTTTCGTCGCATGCACCGAATGGAGAAATTACTAAAAATGAAATTTCGAGTGTCACTTCATGGCTAAATTCCATTTAAATACAAAGGACTGTCGCCTTTAATCTCATTGCATTATGCTGAACCCACTTTGCTCTCGTCAGCATGTCGACTCAGTCAAATCCTCCAAGTGTTCCTAGTCAATAGCTCCTTTATGGAACCTTAGTTTAATCGACATGGCCCGAGAGTATTTAACTTTCATTAGCTTCATGATATTAGACACGATACCAAGCTTTTGTATTTATTAATGGGAACCTTAATTTACTACTTATTTTTGTCCATGATATCGACATGGCTGTTTTAGGAACCTTATTTTACTTCTATTCTTCATTTCGGTACAATGTACACCTTTCGATTTTTCAGTCTTGGAAGTAACTTTGGCTAAAAGATGACTCCTTTCTTTGGATGATTGTAAAATATAAAGGTTAGGTAAATTTTTCATTTACGTGTATCACGTTTCTCAATGCTGATGTGAGTAGTTTTGTTTTTAGCAAAAGTAACTAATTGCTCATATTAATGATAACAAGCGTTGTGTGTCCAATATCAATCTTCATATTTTTGTAAGGGAAGGAGGATGACCCCTTTATCCATTACACAAAAGTTGCAAATGACAAAACATGTAAAATCTCAAGAGGGGAATCGGTGCAAGACCTAATAAATTGAATACTTATTGTATGAATCAAAAGAATCATCATTTCAACTGATTCACGTTTTTTCATGTGTATAAGCTTAGCCAGATACTACATGAAATCTAGATTTACCGACTTAAGGACTCGAGCCTCCTTGCAATAAATAAATCAACTATAATTATTTGGACAATCGAAAAAGTTATAATAAGCACGCGATTAGGAGGAGTCACGAGATACGCAATTTGATTCTAGTTAAACTCAAAAGAATTTCATTTTGTCGAACACTTCAAGAAAATCTCTCAAAGTTGAGACTTTGCACCAAATATGGAACTTTACCCTTCCTGTGGACCAACCTATAAGCTTACATTATATTATATACATCTCAAGAATTCTTTATGTTGATGAGTTATATAAGAAAATGTTGCCACTTTAATACGCAACTGAAATTAAATGGACATCTACTCAGCCGCCTAAATTTTTAAATTTTTCAGAGAAAAGAACACACATCAAGAAAAGGGCATACCTTCAGCACTAACACTAAAAATAATGCAAGTCCATTGCCGTGACAAATGACCTATGAATATAGAAATAAGGTCTAGTTGTTGAAGAAACTCTCAACCTTAGGTTCATTCCAATTCTGACTCGAACTTGCTTTTTTATCTAAAAGAATGTCAAATTTTGATTTTAATCCCATATTGATTCACACGTTCAAGAATTGCATCTGGTTTTTTTTTTTTTTTTTTCGAGATTATCAACATCATGAGATTATTGTTATTTCATATGAAGGTGAGGATACTGATTGATGAAAACATGGGTTCTGATGACAAACCTAGCCTTGATGGTGATAATTTTGAAAAAATTAGTGGCGATTCGTGAACATGAACAGAAGTTCAAGACACAATTGGACAAGGCCTAAAACTGATGCTTTTTTAGAGAATTAGGCCGTAGGAACATGGGGTTATTTTTCTCTTTGTACCCTTTCTTTCTTCTTTATTTTCCTTCAAGTCCTCCATTAAAAGACAAATACCGGTTGGCCACCCACGACCCACGACCCACGAGAAAGTATTCTCGAGGTCGCTCATTGGGCCGAAATTTAGCCCAACAGCTAAGCTCCGCTTTATATCTTGACCTGTCACTATAATTCAATTTCATCACTAACTTCTCAAAATCGATGCCCTTTATAAAGTATTCATCATCAGTTGCAGGGTTCGTAGTCCAATGTGGTCTCTAGATTCAGTCCTGGCGTCACACAACCAAAAATACAAGGTTCAAAACCTGTCCTGATCCTCCTTTGTCTCTGTTTTTCTTTTCTTTTCTTTCTAATTTCTTCTCCAAATTTTAACATGTTACTCTTGAGAAGGATGCATTCCTCAGATACATGACCCTTTTGACAGTCATTGCCATTTAACGGTATTTGAATACAAATAAATCATATCAGGCATTCAGAATCAATATACTGTACTGCAGGTTCTAGTTATTACATGATTGGAAGAACAGCAGCACTCATGACAAATGTGAGGATTACTACAAAAGGCACAACATTTCCTCTCCCTTCATTCTCTTTGTGCCCTTTTTCTTAATAAAATTACATCATGTCAGCACTGGGAAGACAAAAAACAAGATACAACTAATAGCCACTATAAACAACATCGATTCTGCATTAACAACAAAAAGAAGACCCATGAGACGAGCAATAAGTGAATATGAGATTGAAGCTCTTCAGAGGACCGCAAGTTAAGTGCCCTGATCGGTTGATGCTGGATGAATATAAATACACCCTCTATACAATTCTACAATTCAACCAACCCTTTTATCAGATCCTCTGAGATTAAGGTTGAACCATTTCTTTCTGGATGATTTGTCTTTTCCTTCAACAGATCCATCTTCCACCGGACTTCCCATCCTCGAATCTTCACCTGGAACTCTGTTGCTGCTGCTGCTGCTGCTAGTACCATTACCAGCACTACCACTGCTGCCAAAGTCACCATTTGTTACCCGGTTTACAGTGAACGAAGAATGAATGCCGTCTCTTTGTTTTAGCAACTCATCTACCTAAAACATGCCATAAATTAATTCAGCTACAGAGAAAAGGAGGAATGTCATCCCTCGAAGTCCAAAAAAGGGGGAAAGGAAAAGGAATGCGGCAGTAACCATCCATCAAAGACTTAATGAGTTAATATCATAGGAGGACATCTGATTGAGGGAAAACTGCTAAGTGGAGAAAATGACATTTGGAATAAGGGTGACAAATGGCATAAAGTTCCAGCATCTTTGATGTGAAGAGCACAAAAAACTTCCATACCCGAAATCTTAAATGGACATACATAGAATGGATGGTTGTATGTGTCAGTGCATAAAATTACATTTACCAAGGCAACATGCTTTGAATAGAAGATCCCTCATAGGAGAGATGATAGATATTCATATTGAGCATCCAAATGAGGATATAGTTATTCTGCCAAAATGAGATGGTAATAACATAGGAATGAGTCATGTTGGCCAATGTAAATGGTTATAGAAGAATCCCAGATTCTGAATGAGCAAGACAAGCCAAGAAAAGAAAAAAGACATACAGATTGCTTTTCCTGGCTGTATCTGTTGGTCACCTCTTGAAATCGTGCAAGGGCCTACAAGTATCAGAATAAAATCGTGAGAATGTGCATGAAGCAATAAGTCTGGAAATAACGTAGGAAAGAGGAAACACCTTCCTATACTCTGTCTCAAATTGGCGTAGATCCATCCTTTTTCTCAATATCTGAGCCTCAATTTCCTTCAGCTTTTCCGTCACCTCTTCATATGATCTTACACATAGAGCCTCTATCGTGTAGCTTGCAGGCTTGAAAAAATTATCTCCTGAATAAATTTAAGAGTATTAATCCACCTAAATATCAAAGGGAAATCCTAGTTACATTGCCAGAAGAGTCTAAAAGCAATAGATAAGCTACCGTACCATAGACAGCGAATATGTGAGTTCCCGCCTTAAGTTCTGAAACCTCACAAGGTTGTAATCCTTCCAACCTTTTGAAGAATGCAGCTTCAGGATCCTTGGCCATTGCCAACTGCCCACCACTAACAATTAGAAATAGGAATGGGGGTGAAAAAAGTAAATGAGGGGAGGAATAATAGAAAGAAACGCACTGCATTGATGGTTGAATCCATTCGATAAACTTGGAAATGTAGAAAGTACATTCCTGCAGATGTCACCTTGCCAGTTTTCTCACTGTCTTCCTATATAAAGAACAAATAATCTTATGAAAATAATAATAATAATAATAATCTCATAGAATGCCAAATAAATCAAAAGCCCTTGAAGTAGAGCACATTGCATGACACACATAGCAAAACATTATTACAAAACTCATAAATAGCTCCTGATAAACATGTCGTCCAAGATTCTTACTTGACAAGGACAAATCACAATTTCAAGGAAATGGTAGCAGTAGCACTCGCCCAGAAAATTTTCACTCTCCAGATGCAATATTTTTTATCTAACTCACAGCCACGGACCATGGTCCTTTTACAACATCCCTTAACTGCACTCTGTCACAGCAACTCATTATTAAAGAAAACCCCAGCTCATTGTTTCATCCTTAAACATGGATGCTGCTATCGCATTATTCATGCTTACCATGTCATAGCTACAATAACAGTAACAGCCTCACTAGCCGAGTCCAAAATTAAAAGCAGGCTATTTTCTCAAGATCACAAACATGATACCAACAAACTGAAGAAGGTGAAAGGAATAAATGCGACTTGGGTTTTTATGTTTTAGCACATGATTGGAACAGTTCACCAGCTAAAACACCAACAGCTGCCCTTCTCTTTCCAATAAAGCCATTTTTCCCCTTTTGACAAAACAGAGTGAAATGGAAAGGTATAAGACTAGTAATATACCTGTAAGGCCAAATTATAACCACCATTGGCCTCTTGTTCGAAGTAAAGCAACTGGATAAGCAAACAAAGAACAAAATGAATGAGTCCCTGAAACAAAACCATCCAGAAAATTTAAAAAATTAAGACCAACAATTGCTGTAAAAAGCTTACTTTGAATTTGCTTTGTGCTGTGGAGGTGACTCTTACTACAATACCAGATTCTGCTTGTTGTTCATTAATCGTCACACCAAAGAAGTGAGCACATTGCTTATCCACCTGCATGATAATTCAAAATCAGAAGAATATGCTCTCATGAATGCTGATCGATCAGTCTATGAACAAAAAAAAGCACCTTTCCACTGACTGATGTTCCAATTGGAAGGGGTCGTACTGTTACAGTTCCATTGATAGCTTCTTCAAGAACATTGGCAGAGATCGTAGTTTTGATTGGCACACCCAGTTTGCTGTTGACAAGTATGATGAGAGATGCAAAACAGCCAAATGAATCTTAAAAAAATCCAGACAGCTGATAAAAAAGCACCTGAATAATGCTGCAAACATTGTATTGACAGTTCCCAGGTTAGACAAGTCGATTTCCATATCCAAGCCTTCAGCATCGAGAGCCTAATTTATTTCATGAATATGAAAACTTCAAATCTTATTGTTTGATCAATAAAACTACAAGGACACTACAGAGAAAAACCATGCAAGAACTAAATTCCAAAAGAAAACAGAACAAGCCAAATCTACTGGGGGCACTGGAGCCTACTATTTCAAACTTAAGTTAACCAAAATATTGACCCATCTTTATAAAACCATGCATGACTAATCCCCATAAGGTGCCTTCTTCACAAAATAAGAGCAGCATCTGTCTCTGCCTTTGTGAATGACATAGTGTAGGAATTCCATGCGTGAGCTTTACATAAATGAACTAAAATAGCAGAAAATGAAGCATCAATATACACATTAAGTTCAATTCTGTTTAGACCCCTTATTTGTGTCCCTATATCTGTATTTCCACATTTTAGTCTCATGCCAAAGTCCAAACTATTCATAAGGGGAGTGTTAGAATATTTAGATATTAAATCACGCATTTATTTAATAGCTTAAGCTTTTAGGACAGTTGGCACCGGTCCTGCAAAAAATTTACAACTTCAATTACCATTACTGACTTACTTGAGCTGCCCATTCTACGTCATAAGATGAAACAATCCAACTTAGGAGATAGCACGCATGATCAGGAGTACTTGGAAGACACTGCTCAATCTTCGACAAAATTCTTTGAAACTAAATCAACCCACCTCTGCAAGACTAGTATAACCCCACAAGTTCACAATTTATCACATCTCACCTCATTAAAAAGCAAAAGTCAAGAGATATCATTACAGAAGCAAGCACAATCAAATGTTGGCACATGAGGTGGCACACTTATGTACAGTTCAAAATCCCCTCCACCCTCTCCCTCTCTCACCAAAAAAAAAAAAAAAAAAAAATCTCTCCTTTCCCACTTGAAATGCCTAGGTACAATAAATTGGCATTGCCCACTTAACACAATGGCACTTCACAGGAATTCATGTGCCAAGAGCAACACTTAATCACATCATGCTAAGACATTTACTGATCATTCATACGTCAAGCAGACATGCACACGCACATTTCCAAACAAGTGCATAGGGAAAAGCAAACAAGATTAATTGAAGCACCTCGAACCCTGCACTATCGTATTGTCTCCTTTTCTCTGGGTCAGATAGTATATTGTATGAATATGCAACCTCCTTAAAAAGTTCAGAAGCTTCGGGATTGTCAACATTCTTATCAGGGTGATACCTGCAAGTTTAAAGATATAATCATATTAATATACTTTTAAAGGTTAAGACTGAAGATCTCTCGAAGAGTCACATTGATCTATCATTATTATAGCACTAGACTAAACTTAAAAGAAGCATTCCGAGCACCATACAATGGTTGTTGTCAAATGAAAGGCTCTACATCTGGCCTACAATGATTGAGAAGCATAAGTTTAACATCACACTAGGGTGGCAATTTAGTTAAAGAATACCAATTTCTCACACATGCCATCAACTAACTTGCATTTCCCTAGAACAAAAATTTTGGGATTTTCCATACATGATTTACCGGGAGATGAAAGCATCTAGAGCACGATGATTCAAGCCAAACAAAGGACAGGATCAAAGATTATCATTTTTCAGTAGTTATATTTGTCCTAAAAAAACTTATCAAAAACACCACAGTTGCACAGACACAATATACAATTCCAATATAAAAGAAAAAAAAGGAACATTTGGTGGAACCAAGAAGTTTCTTTTTTATCAAAGTGTATCATCCAGACATCAATTGAAGAAATATCTACAGGTCCCAAATCATCAGCAGGCCCTCCTAGCACACTGAGACTCTGCCTAGAGTTGCTCTGCTGACTGGAACACTCAGAGGAGCTCCCCGTGTCATCCTCTTCATCGAAATTGATCCGCTTGCCCGAAATGCCACAGCACAAATTTGGGAAACTAGGAAATTTCAACTACTTGGGCCGTTCAACTCAATCACCAAGACCCAGTTTGTAAATCGCGTGCTCCTAGCTGATCCTCATAAGATTAAGCTACTAAACTGAAATCGGGCGACAAAAATCATACTCTAACAAAGCTACTCGCTTCGCTCATCCGAATCAGCAATGCGCATAAGTAAAGCCTCAACCTTTGCCTAAATTTCATTCATCCGTCTGAGTCGACCTCTAATTCTTTAGTAACAGGCATAGAGCACCGAGAGAACGAAAAAGAGATTGAGAAGAAAATCAAGAAAAAAAAAACGTACTTGAGAGCAAGCTTTCTGTAGGCGGTCTTGATTTCTTGATCGGTGGAATCCTTAGACACGTTCAACACCTCGTAGGGGTCCCGCCTCAGCGCCGGCGCCGATGGCCCCTCCACCTTCGGACCCATCTCTCTCTCTCTTCCCTCTCTCTCCCTCTCCCTCTTCCTCCTCTCTCTAAAAACCAACCCAATTCACCTTGATTTACTCCATTCCAAATCTCCAGGCGGAAATTCAAAACCGAACAGAGCTTGCCCCCCCTAAAATTCAACTTAAAGAAGGACCTTTTTCCGCCAAAAAGATGGGGCGCGGAATCCGAAGCATCGGATCGCTCTCCTTCCGCTCCTCGGAGTCCGCGCCGGAAATGAGAGGTCCAGAAAGACGAGGAGGCCCAGCAAATCGAGACGCGCGCTCGACGGACGCGGGTTCCCCCACCGAATCGCGACAGTAGCAGGGAGGGGGGGGAGACAAACCAGATCGAATTAGCAGCAAGGCTCGAGCTTTAGGGTTTTTCGGACATCGGAGCCCGTCAGCTCGAGCTGCAGGATACGGACCCCACCCAACCCCCGCGAATGTTTTTTTTCTTTTTCTTTCCTTTTCCCCGGAAGAACTGGGTACGCCTGTCATTTTAAGGAATTACAACGAGATCTTCCCGTTGAAGTCAACATGAGTTATTTTTATCCAGTGTTATAATGATTAAACGAAAACTGGGTTTATGACCCCAAACAAAAAAAGAAAAAAAGAAAAAACTGGGTTGAGAAAAGCAAATTAGGGCTGCAATCGTTTGGGTCTCGTTAATTTACGTAATTTCATTTCTGAAAGAATTAAATATACATGATCAATCAATTCTCCCTTCAAGATCCATAGAGTTTTTTTGTTATTATTCTAAGATTATTTATCGGCATCATATTATACTCAAGACATAGTCAAATAGTATTGAATATCGGATGAAATGAGACTAAAAAATATTTATTAAAATGGTTATATCAATTTTATAATGGACGTTTACACTAATTCTAAACGTCGTTAAGGATATTGCATTTTCATAGAGTAAGTCATTTTTCAAGTACAATTGCACAGAATAAATCTTTTGAACGATAAAATGAACATAATTTGTAGCCCAATGTTAGAGATATATCTTCTGTATTTAGTAAAATCAAAAGAATGCTGAACAATAATCATTTCTAAGACTACTTTGAAAATCAAATCGTTCAAAGAATTTTTGCCGAATGGTCAAATGCGTAACAGAACTTTTAGTTTTAGTTTTGAAATTAACAAAATAAATAGCAGTATCAAGATTTAGCAAATTTAAATTTGAGGATGATTCCTAACCAACCCCCCCCCCTTTTGATCCATAAACACGTAAGTCGATTTTTATAATGCATTGCACATATTCCTTCCCAAATTAGCTGTATAAATTCTATTGGCTATTGGCATGTAGCTTACCTGCTCGGTAAGATAATATTAAATTTATTTATTTTAAATTCTTTTTACAGAGGAAAAGGGGGCCAACTAGGCATTGGCCATGGGAGTGAACGGGACCGGGTCAGAATTGAAAAGCTTGGAAAGCCAAAAAACAAGTGCAATTATATTTACAGTCAGATTACGCTTGACTTTCTATTTCCACATTTGACGTTGACCAAAATGAAACTCTTGGTCTTCTCCATTTCATTTTTTGTACTGATCGTGCGATAGTCAAAATTTTGGCATGTATTAGCCTCACACAAAAAGCAAGGACCGCAACACCAGTTTCCCATTTTGATGGCGAACGATTTACATTGCCATGTGAGAATGAGAGATGGGAAGTATTAGTGAAATTTTGATCTAACGTGATGTTGAGCACTGCACGTCAGGTGTATCGACCTTAATAACCCGAGTGTTGTAGGATCCGCAGAAACCACACTTATGATATAGCCAGTGGAACGGCGCCATCCCCTTTTTATTGCAATCATTGCACAGTATATCCTACACCGAAAAGAGCAAAATGAAGACAAGCAGACGAGCAGCACCAGAACAAAAGATCTAAGGAAACAGAAGAGAAATGTTTACCTGGCAGTGATCCCTGTATTCTTCTGGAAGCACTTCTGAGGCTAACAATGCATCGAGCATGCCAAAGTAAACCTAAAACCACAATGAAAACCAGGGCTGAAACTGGATGAGAACCTGATCGTGTGTTCTAGCCTTGCACGAAAGAGGTACTGTCCTTAACTTGGACTTACAATGCACGTGAGCACAAGTTTATATAAGAGTACAACATTTGGTAGACAGATCCATTTAAGGTTTAATGTTACTTCTGTTTTCACTGAGACCAACGCAAAAAAAGAGGCCTCCTATAGGGAAGAGATTCCAGCAAGCAAAACACAAGCTAACTTTATAAAATTCATGTGATGCAAAAGTAAGAGAACTGAACTTCCCAGAATGCTTGTGAATGTCTTGATCCGCCCCAGTCTAATCATACAATTGATACTCTACTAATGATCAGAAACTTAAGGATCGGGCAATCAAATTCCTCTGATGCTCAGTAAGTGGATAAGCATAAAATAATTTGACATTTACGTATCATGTGGTGGCTTTTCTAAGAACAGAAAGGGTTTTTATTAATCTACTAGGATTTTCTTTCCGTGAGCACAAGTCCAGCTTACAACAACTAAGTGGCTTCCGACAACATTACTGAAAAACCTTTTCCAAGTCCTACAAGAAACAACTGAAAGGAACCATGATGAGACTTTTCTAAAGCATCTTCAAACTTTATCCAAGTCCTAAAAAAAATAACTGAGAGAAACCACAATGGGACTTATCTAAAGCAACATGCTTAAACATCTAAAGGAGGATATAATAATCAATGTTCATACCGCCATATCTCCCAAGGATCTACTGCAAATTGGGCAGACGTAGTGGCTGCATGTGTATGCCTGACATAAGGAAGCACAATGTTCAGTATCTTCAGAACCAACACTCAAGACACCCAAATTAGACCTGAGCAGTGCCAAATATGAGATACCTGGAAGCAAGCTGAATGCATGAAATGGCCACAGGGAAGAGCTTTCACAGTTGCACTTGATGTGAATAAAAAATCACAACAAATTGGGCAATTTGTCTCCAAACCTTTTTCTTGGCACTTATGGTCAACCAACTTCATCCCCAAACAACAGTTACAAGTCATGCAATGAAAGACATCGACCCCAAGACCCTTCCCAAGACGGCATAAATTACAAAAGGGGCAATGGTAAATTTTCCTGGAGGGAAAAAGGAAAGGAGATTATTGTGGAGTGTGAATATATTTTGGGACTTGTGCCAAGGCTGATCTCGGAGACAGAGAATTAACAGAAATGAAACTCCAGTAAAAACTAGGTCACCAAAACTCTGTGCTAGGTGACTGACTTAGCTTGGACGCTTTGGACATACATGAAGTATATCAGACTAGAAAGTTTTGATAAAAATAATAACAATAATAGCAATGGACCCTTACAACATTATGCAAGCAAGATTCAAGATTGCTACAACATACACTGACATATTTAGAGAATTTGGGTTTTGCAGAAACTCTAACTCCGTTTTGCAGTTCCCACCCAACTTGAAGGCTAAAGATTGATAAAGAAGGTTTCCCATGGGGACAAAAGATACTAGGTCATCTTTTTATTGCTGTAATCCACTTGCATATGACTCTTCACATTTAACGTAGTTTGGATAAGCAATTGAGACATGAATGCATGACAGGAAAGAGAGACAATTAGATTGTACAGAACTTCATCAAGAATGCAACTTCTTTAACATCATTGACCTATCCGACCAAAAAAAAAAAACATCATTGACCTATAATAAAAAATAACTGAGAAAAAAGAAACTCAGAGGACTGATTTAATGATATAGTAGAAAGTGTCTGTACCTCTCATCATCAAAAAATTTACAAATGCTACAGTAGTATTCTGCCATTGAGAGACCATTGCACGAAGGTGTTGCACAAATTTGTCCAATTGGCTGAATCTTAAGGCAATGCATGCACATCATTTCAGCAGTGGCTTTCCTGCACTTCGATTTAACACAAGTTTAAGAGTGAGACAATGAGAAGTGTGTGAACACTCAAGTATGCAATAAAGAACGTCCTAGGATGGTGCACACAAAGTTTTATAAAGTCACCTGTCCATGGTATGGTCACTGACATTATCATGGCAGAATCTGCATGTATACAACTTGCCACAGCAGGCAGCGCGAAGCTTGCAGTTTCTCTTATAATGCTCACAACCGAACACTTGTTTTTCTGAATCTCGAAATGATGGATAACGTCCCAGAAGTGCATCGCTTGTAGAATTTTCAGCAACAGCTTCAGGTGTTTTTTGTTGAGCAGCTATCCAGCGACTGCACAGCCAGTCGTGTCGGAAAAAGGGAACATAATGAATAGATGAAGCCCACATGTTGGCCTTGAAAACGAACCTGGTCATCAGATGTTGAATCAGATATGCCTTTCTTCTCGGGTCAAGAGTTGAATCCCTAGAAACTTTTCTTATCTCTGATTCAAGTTCACTTTGATTCATTCGGAAGATATCCTTCCACCCAGGCTTGAATGTTTCACTACAATCCAAGCTTCCACAAAAATCAGCACCTACATAGTGTGGAAAAAATAAAACTTGAAATTATAAATATCTAAGTTCCAATTTGGTGATATAGCAGAAGAATGTTAACTGCAGGAACTCAAGCTGGCGCATAAGCAAGAAACACATTCGCAAGAAAATAGTAAAAGCTCACAATTTACCAAAAGATGAGCTACTCTCTGATGAAGCTGTATGCAAAGCTGTAGCAGGAACTCCCTCCCACCATTCATTAAGCCATTCACTGAACATGGTGTTTTTAGTTGCCTGCTTCCATGTCTCCATCACATAGTTTTGCTCCTCTTGGGTGAGAGCAGAAGTCACCCATGGCAACATAGACTGGAGAACCTCTGCACCCATAGTACCAATTATCCTACCAACTAGTTTTTCTTGTTCCTCAACTGAAAAATATTTAACAAATAATGGCCATAGCTCAAGTTCTTCTCGAAAAAGATGCTGATCCAAAGTAACCTTGATCGATCTGCACATGCCTTGAAGTTTGGTGGCAAGCTTAGTGTACTTACTCACGGTCTCATGGTGATAAATAGACACAGAGTTTCTTCCATCTGAATTATCTGACAAAAGTTCACCGTTCAAGCATTCATGACAATGAGTGAGCTCTGAAAGTGTAGCCAAAATATCATCAAAAAGTTTCTCTTCTTGCTTATGGTCTAAAGTGTAGGAGTGACTCACATTGTGAAGGGTCTCTTTGGATTCTATGGCTGGAAATACTATATCATCCTCTGCATTACTATGGGCTTTATATAAGCCCCGCAATAATTGGAATCTACCAGTGAACTCCCTTAGGAAAACGCCATCACAATTCTTTAGTTTTCCAGATTCAACATCCAGATACTCTAAGTCCTTGCGAATGGCTTTATGAAATTTAAATATGCTGTCTATGGGACGATTAGCATTACTAACTTCAGCAGAGCATATATCCGTTTCCCAGTTAAAAAGACTGGACTTGAGGAATGGAGCACATTTGTCAAAAGATGAGGACCACAGAGCTTTCGTTGATTTTGCAGCAGCAAGATAACCTACTCCGAGCTTATTAGAATTCACTCCTAACTCAGGTACACAAGTTCGATCATCAACAGACAATGTATGGCTATATTGAAGTCCTCTAATTTGATGAACATCATTGTCTCTGCGACGAAGTCTGTTGCCTTGCTTGATTAGCCTTTCAAAAGTATGTGCTTCATCTTCACAACCAAGTGAAGTTAAGACATCAGCATAAGACAATGAAACACACCTACGAAATAGACCATCTCTCTCCATGCTGTTTCCTGTCAATCTTTTGGCAGGACATCCAGTTGCACTAGAAGACAAACACTTTTTGGAATGGCCTTTACACGCCCAACCAGAAAAAAGTGTAACCAGCGCAGAATCCGATGATGGAGCTGCAGCCACAAACTCTGCAAGTTACAAATAGGCTAGACACAACAAAAAGAAAGCTTGAAGAGCAAAATTTGCTGTTAATTTCCCCAACAATTAAGGTCAAGGGTGTACCTGCCATATGCATATTCTGAAGAAATGACTCTGCTTCTTCTTCACTCAGGAATCCAATCAGCCATGGTAAGACTGACTCAATTAATCTCAATGGCATCAAGCATAAGCTCTGGTACAGAAGTTCTTGCTGCTGTTTGGGGCTGAAATGCTTTCTGGCTAACGGTAGTACCTGGGAAAGTGATATTTAGATCCCTATTTGGGAAAACAAGTGACCATTGACATATACAAGCTAGACTGTCTTCAATAAATTGATCTGAGAGAAAATGTCCTGTCCATGGAAAATTTAGATCATCTAAAAAATAGTATGCACACCTGAAGTTCCTCATTCTGGAAGTGCTTCTTGATGGAGTCTATCATCTGATCAGCGTGTAAGCACAACTCTGTATTAAACTCAGCAGAAGATGAGTTGGCTCCATCAGTCTGAATACTTTCGATCAAACACCTAAGCTGATCAAATTGTATCTCTTCCTCAGCATGCTCCTCAGCAAAAGAGAGTTCTAAATCTACAGCAGGGAAGATAACTTTGTCCTCAGCCATGCTGCATTTAAAAAGAAAAGCTTAGAATCTGCAATTGACAATACAGCCAAAAGAATATTCAAGGTGAAAGGAAATTCTAACAGCTGAATTTAAAATTTTTAAGAACATTGATCTGTAAGAAAATCAGTAATGTTAGCAGCATAAGGAAGCTAGGCATGGCAAGATACTGATGCAGAAGAACCAAAACAAAATTTACACTTTTCTCTTGGAAACAAACATTGTCTGTTACTGTAATTACTCCTAGGGATCCTTAATGATATGTGCAAAATTAACAATTGAATAGGTCTCTCAAGAAAAAAAGAATCATCACTTGACTCCACAAAGCAGCTGCTCAAGCATCCATTTTTTTTCTTTGGAAACTCCACTGCAACAACACAGCACCAGTTTCAACGAAATACCACTTACAAATTTCTTTTCTATCCTGATATATAGGGATGTGCAACCGGACCAGGTTTACCCGGAACTTGGACCGGACCACCCGAAAAACAGGGTCAGGAACTGGTTCCCGGTTAAACCGGTCCGGGAACCGGTTGAAACTGGTTTGGGAACAGGATCCAAGCAAAGACCCACCCAGAACCGAACCGGTTTTGGAACTGGTTTTTACCCTATTAAAAAAAAAAATCATCTCTTTGTATGATGCTTTTGAGTCTCTTTATCTTCGAAAAAATTTTACAAAAAAATCAAGTTAAGAGAGAATTGTTTTGAAAGAATTGTTAAAAAGAACTGTTCTCATGCATTATTTTTCTTTTTTAATGGTCCCACTTTAAACAATTACTATAGTCGCATGACAAATACTACTAACTATTGTAGCATTAATTAAAGCATTCTCAGTCCAACTCAAGAAAGATGTCATCTTAATAAGAGCTTTGTCGCATACACATAAGTAAGCATATTAGGTCATATTAGAAGAATTTGTGAAAATGAGACTAATATTAAATCCATATTTGTTGCTAATGTTTATGCATTCTTAGGATTTTTGCTTTGTCTTATAATGTTAGGAGAATTACGTTGTTTTTTCGCTAATTAATGTAAAATTCGAAACCGTATAAGATATTGAACGGTAGTAAAATAGGTTCCAATGAAAACAGGGTTGACCCTGTTCCCGGATTGGAAAAACAGAATTGGGTCAAAAACAGGGTCCAATAAAAATAAGGTAGGGTACAGGGTACAAAAAAGAGGAATCGATTATAACAAGGTCGGATACAGGGTTCAAGTTTGGACCCTACCCACCCTACACCCGATCACCCCTACTGATATATAGACCATGAGATAGTTTAATTGCTTACAGCTTTGACCAAGTACAAAAAACCTCCGCAACCAAATCCAGTCTCCTAAAATATGTTTTCTGAGATGAGATTCAACAATTATTGAGACCCCATACCACCCCCATCAAGAACGCTAAGCATACCAATGTAAAGAAAAGACCACCATACCTGTGAAATATACAAACTTCGGCAATAAAACGCAGCTTCTTGTTAAATGCAGATAAATTGGAAAAACCTCCAGAAAATTGGAGTCTTTTGGCTGCCTCAGCTATATCATTCAACTCTCTTCTTATTGCATTATGCCAGAACAAGATTTCATCTATAGGATGAATCATAAAAGAATCAGCAGGATCAAGTTTCACCTCTCCAAATTTCCTTTTACTGCTCTTTGAAGATTTAACTGCACAGTCATCATTCTCAGCCGAATTGCTCAACGTGTTAGATTCAGAGACTTGCAACGATGGGACATAGTTACAATTGTTCCCATTACTCTTACTAGAATCATGCATTTTCACCCCTTGAATCCAGGAAAAGATAACCTTCATTGAGAAAATTTAATGTCAGGCAAAATTCTTTTTTCTAGAAATCAGGAAGAATATGGCACCACCCTCAGGTAATTTTCACCTGTTGAAGAAGCCTTTCTTCAGGGATTATCTTATGCAAGCATTCAAGCATATCCTCATATTCCTCAGGTGCTATGGAAGAGGAGAACCATGGAAGAAACTCGGCCATCATGTTAACAGGGATGCTGCAGAGAAACTGCCACACTAATGATGCCTGTTCGTCAAATGAAAACTTCTCAATAAGCAAAGGGAAGACCTGCCACAGCCAAAGCAAGTCAGAAATACTAGTATTGTAGTTCCAAATACAAAGTAAATTTTAAAATAAACTGAAGAACCTAAAAATTTTAGTCATGCCGAGAGAAAGTAGTTCCAAAACCCCTGAGATCAACGCCATCAAAATTAGTCTTCCTAATAATTGCATGGGAAACCATCGACAAAAATCTTGCAGTACACATTAATATATAAAATTACAGAATAAAAGGAAAAAAGAAAACAGAAAGATGACAAATAGATAAAGAGCACAAGTGAACAATCCAAGAAACAATACATTAAATGGCCATGATAAAAAGGTGATGCATCAAGGACAGAGAGACCTGTTCCTCCTCCTTGAACAAGTGCTGGCTAATTGATGTTTGAAGAGCTCCCAAGCATGAGGCCAATTCCCTCCTGTAATGCTCTTCATTTTGCATTTGTGAGTTCAACAACTCAAACAACTGATCAAATAAAAAACGCTCTCCTTCATGTTCTAGGGAGTAAGTCCTGGCCACATTCTTCACACGTATATCCAGAGCTGGAAATATGACCTACACTTAAACTGGAAACATCACTAGTGCGTGCTGTAACTTCAGAAGCAAAATCTCAAGCCATTATCTCATAAAGAGCAGCAAAAAGAGGCATATGGAAAGAGGAAAGACTACAATCCAAGAAGATCAGTGATAGTGGAAAATCAATATTAAATGCAGGAGAATTTGAATGAGATGCAGGAAAATATGAATGCAGTCTCTATGCTTTCACAGAGACCCCAGTCTCAATTAAGTGTCCTCTTGACATAGTAAGTGAACCTTCATGGCACTATGAAAGTTGCATGAGAAGCCTTTTTATTTCAGAATACAATGTTTTGTGAAGTCTAACATGGCCTAAGTACTTTTATGCTTGCTGACCTTCCTTTCAAATCTTTTTGCACCATCCACTTGCAACAAGATGATGCATAAGCAAATTAAGGACAGTTAACCACATGTATGGCACAGAAGTCCTGTACTGAGTAAGTAGATTATAATGTCAGTGCTTTTATACACCAGGTCCATAAGGACACGGTCAAAGGATCTTATCAAGTTGACATAAGTCACGATCATAGGACTTGGAGGGTATTGGCTCAGAGAGACTATTCCACTCTGGACTTATCCCCTAGTCTCACACAGACAAGGGGGGGCAGGAGAGTGAGAGAACTTCAGATTGGCATACTTCCTTTATAAGGAGACACAAATACTGACACAAGTATTTCTAAGAAGCTGCTATCTTCTCTCTAGTTTCTTTCTATACTTAGTATTAAATGGACTGAGTAAATACGTTTGTTTTTCTCTAGACATGACTTGATCCCTCTCTCCTTTGACAAGATATTTTTCGATCACCTTTGCCATTTCTGCACAATTTAGTTTTTCCACGTTGTATATTCCAGCTTCATTGTGCTTTAACTTATCTGAAAATAATCTGTAACTTTATTTTGATTATCATTTCAGATCATGCTCCTTTCATATCTCAGCCCTGTGGAAGGGTACAACTTCAACTATGAGCTATGAAAGAAATTAACTTTATGGAGTTAAACTTGTAAAATGTAGGTCACTCATGCAAGAGGTGGTCAACTCAATTGCAGAATGTTTCTCACTTTAAGAATTTTGTCAAAAGCGAAATCTGTATTGCCCAGGAGGAAACCTGAATCTAATAAGAAAACCTGAATCTAACAAGAAAAAAAGTACATGTATACGACTTTTAAAAATAATGGTAGAGTCTATATCTCTTGGCCTTGTACATGTATATGACTTTTAAAAATTCACTTGTATATATACCTTGGGATTGGTATTCTAGCATAGTCGTGAAACTTAATGCAGTTCGGTAGGGAATATCTTACTTAGGGATAGGGGCCACCAAAAGTGATTAGTGCATTGGATTCTCCCACTTGCTAATCAAAGAAATCACATCACCTCCATCCTCTGCCAGAAGATTGCAAAGAACTCCACAAGAATTCGATTTTAGACTTGCTCACAAGAGCAAAAGAAGTGCATAGAAATGGGCAATTCTCAACTTTTCTGAGAGCTATTTCGATGGTATCCCTGCTGCTGGAATTACGAATCTGTTCTAATCTGACTCTCCAGGACATTCCTTTCCTTGGCTTCTAAATCTGAGCTAGCGCTTTTCTTATTAACTAATTGCCTATGTAACCATAAGGCGAAAGGAAAAGTTTAAAGCTTCCTCAGGGTAGATACTTAGTGAGCAGAATAGTCAGTAGGAGAAGGCAAACTCAATTCAAACGCCACAGCATACGAAAGGAGGAAAGATTTACACAGTACATAGTCTAAGCATGACAAGATTTCACGATCTAAATCATCGCAATTCAGTCCCAGGCCCTGGGCTACGACAAGCGGAACAGTTATATTTGCCGAGCAACGAAGCCGTAGAACCACGAGTGCGCAACTCTCTAGTGAGCAAAAACGGAAAAACTCGTAGAACTCGGAACTACTCGGATTCGACAACTACCATCCAAACCAAATCCAATCAACACGAACACCGTAAAAAACGACTAGAGAAAGACGAAAATGAAACCCCGCGAATTTTAAACAGCCCAAAAGGGAGCGAAAAAAGACGGCAATGCAGCTAACCTCGTCCTCGGCATGGCAGTGGTGCTTGTACATTGCGCGAAGGAATCGGCACCTCTCCGACAGAGGGCCGATGCCGCCGCCGCCGCCGCAGCCGGTGGCGATGGCCGTGGCGGCCCGGTGGAGGCGGTCGAGTTCGGACCTGATGGCCCTGTGGAAGAAGAGGAAGATCAAGATCGGGGACTCGAGGACCGACTTCATCGAGGGCGGCGGCGCCGCGGGCTGGGCGGGGCCGGCAGCTCCGGCCTCCGCGCCTCCGCCGGCGGACTGAATCCCGGCCAAAGGAGTCGCCATTTTCTTCACGCGCGCGAGCTCGAGGACGACGGGGATGGCGATGGATAGAGATTGCTGGAGGTGGGGATCGCCTATCTGCCGAGAGGAGACATCATCTTCAACGTCCGTGTGCTCGCCTCTCCTTTGTTTCGGACCCGCCGTTTTCCCTTCTTCCCGTGGCTTGAGAAACCGGAGGCACCGAACGACGGACGGGTACAATTAAAAGGAAGGCACGTTCCCCAGTTCGCGCGGCACGTGGCGCTGACGCCGACAGGCCATTCAGGGGGGGAAAATTTCAATTAAAAAAAAATTATTATACCTTTTAATTTAGTCAATTTAATCTTATAACCACAAAAATTTTGACTATTATTGACGTAAACAATTTTTACATCAAAAAAAATTATAAAAATTATTTAACATCAACATTGATTATTGCTAACTATCCTAGTGAAAATTCCTTACACACATCAATAATTTCCAATTAATTAATCGATAAAACAGTTTAAGGTTAAATTTACTAAATTATATTAACACATAATAAATTTAGAATTTTTTAGATAATTTATTCGATACTTGAGAAACTATTTTGTCCTGCTTCTCAACAAAAAAGATAGTAAAATAAATGGAGTCATCCATTTCAAGATCAGTAGCATGAAAGCTTATCAATTCCACTTACAACGATTCATAGATTTTGAAAAAAAAATATGATATCCCATATGGAAGAAATGCTCATTCGAAATATAGCAAACGCTACTTTTCGATTATATAATATATATAATTATATTTATATATATAGACACACACATGTAGCAATCTAGATACAAGCTCAAGTGATAAAAACGAGGACGTTTGGGATTTATAGCATTTTGTATGTAACGAGTTGCTAATTAGAGCAAGACCCATATAACCCAAACCCTCTATTCTATCGAAATGGGTATTAAACAATTTGCTTGAGCGTGTCGTGCGTGAGTTTGGCACGCGCACTCGCGAATAAGAAATTCATAAAATTATTCGTGCACAACAACCGTGGTCGATCCACCATCGATGCAAGTGGCCACTAATCGGGTAAAATTAACTCCGAAAGCATATCCCCTACTTTCATTCATTGTCATCTTCCCCACCCCCCAGATGCAGCCATCCCTTGGAAAAATAATCCAAGTCTCAAGTCTCTCTTTTGTACCCTCTTCACAATGGACTAAAACGAGGGAAATCATCATTAAAGAAGAAAACAAGATACAAGACTAACGGAGTTATCGCAGACTTTTAAGCCTATTTATGAAAATCGACTCGATGAGATTTTGGACTGTGAATGTCACGGACCTACTTTAAAAATGCGCATACATAATTCTATTTATTTATTGGTGGTGCTGGTGGTGGTGCCTGTTGCTATTCAGTTGCTCTTGACCAACTGTAAATTGGAAGAAGGAATCGATGTTCTACTCAGAAAAAGGTCGATGCCACTGACCAACCATCCAACCTAGCTCATTGAATAAATATTGGAGGGCCACCAGTGGTATGCACGTCTTTATCTTCGAACAATAGAAAATTGCCCCCACGAGCCACAGTTTTGTGATTATCATGAAGTGAGTGGGGGAAGCTTCTGACTAATCCCTTGTCCAAATAGACAAATACAAAACTAGTAGTCACACCATCGTTAAAGACTGCTTCTTTATCTAGCCGCTGTGTAAAGGGGAGAGCATCTATCTATTTTCTTTTGGGACAACGACATAAACAGTTCATCAACTTTGGTTGAATATGCTAAATTATATAAAAATATTTAATATAGTTCCTAGTCTTGAATTAATGGAAATGACTATTGAATATATTCCAAAAGTTTTAGGAATCAAATTGAACAAATTAAAAGTTCATAAACCAAATTGCAAATTCAATCAAAGTTTAGATATTGTTTGTGTCTTTTTCCTTCCCCCCTTTTAATAGACTCCTCATCCTTTTCCCTTCTATGCAACGTGTTCTTAATTGGGTTCGCATTAGAATTAGGGCTTTGTCCGTTTCACAGAAAATAATCTTATAAGAAAATGTTTTCAGATTTTCAAGCGTTTGGTTCACAAAAAATAAATTAGTCTAGCAAAACATTTTCTGCCAATAGAAAAGCACCTTCAAAAGTGGGGAAAATGTTTTCTACTTTCCATCCTCTTTCTTTCACTTTTACACAAAGCACTTTCTTTAACTAAATGCCTTTTCCTTTTATTTTTATTTTTCTTTGTTCTTCTTCTTTTCCCTTCTTCCTAGTTGGTTGCTGGCCACGACAGTGGTCGGGGACGAAAAGGAAACAAAAAAAAAAGAAAAATAATTAAAAATTTTGAATTTTGAATTTTTTTTGGAAATTTTCTCTAGAAAATCAAATTAGATACCAAATGGCGGAAAATAGCTTCCAAGAGAACATTTTCCAAAAACATCACATTTTCAACTAAACAAATCAAGCTTTAGATCTCACACCTAGAATCTAAAATTTCAGTCTTTTGGCATAAAAAAAAGGAAGGAAGGAAGAAGAAGATCCAGCCGAGAACCGGAAGCTAAGAGAAGTACCGACAAAAGTCCAATTAACGATGAACAGGATGGCTTGAAGGCCACGAAGGATTTGCCGAAGGAGGGGGAGTAAGCGATGGTGGGATGAGTGCGATTGCAATACCGGGAAGAAAGTGGGAAAGAACGTAGGAAAGAGAGCATGATTTTGTCCTTGACCGAAGACAGAAGCTTTGCTTCGTGACGGATGCTGCGCGTGTAGGCGACAGGATAACGTTGGAGTCGAGTCGTGCGCCTCTCTTCTTGGGTTCTACAGGGGGCCGGTTGAAATGGACTGTGTTGCCAAGGACTCGTTTTCTGGGGTTTTGATACGTAGGAATCTGAAGATTATTCTCCTATGGCCAAGAGATACTTCCAGATGTTGAGAATGGTACAGGCTTGCTCAAGATCATTCATCTGAAAAGAGCTCCATTGGGCCCGGCCCGATGGGCACAGAAACCCGTCTCTGGCTGCCTCGTCGATGGGTGGGCCCTAAAAACTTGTTGGGTTTCTAGGGTCCATCCATGGCGGGGTCGGTTTAACAGTTAAAAGTGTGCATGGCTCAATGCAAGAAGAGGAAGGTGAGAAGTTACAAGTGTAAAAATAAACTTGTTTAGTTAGTTGGTTATGGAGGGATGTGGTAATTGGGAATGAATTTTAGGGTGTGTTTGTTTCGCGGAAATCGTACCATTTTTGGAAAATGTTTTTTAGGAAATCATTTTCATGGAAAATAATTTAGTTTTCTTATGTTTGATGAGATGCGATTGAAAATATTTTTAGGCATTTAGATCACATTTGGAAAATGATTAAATAACATTTGAATTAATAATTTACACTAGTGTAAAAAGAAGAAGAAGAAGAGATTTTGGAGAGTAAAAGAAAAGGACAAAGATGGCCTAATAAAAATGAAAGAAAGACCTAAAGACCTATAAAGACGAAAAGTGTTTTTCTCTTTTCATGCACGAGGAATTCATTTTCCTAAAATAATACATAATATTTATGTTGATTGGAAAGTATTTTCCATTGACCAAATCGTTTTTAGAAAAATAAATAGCGAAAAGTCCGGAAAACACTTTTTGGAAAATTACTTTCATTGAAACAAACACATCCAAGTGTTGTGCCGTATTCAAGCATTCAACAAGAGCCAATCATATTAATATAAGGAAAATTACCAAAAAAGTTCTACACCTATTGCAATTATGGTCAATTCAGCCATAAACTCTCTTTTTTTATCAATTTAGTCCTAAAATTTTTGTAATTGTATTAATTTTATTCATTCGGGCAAATTTGACTTACCAATGGTGACGTGGATGCCAACCGTTTAATGAAAATTGACGTGGCAATTTTTTAATAATATTTTTATTTTTTTCAAATTTTTGTATTTTCTTCTTCTTTTTTTCCTTTTCTTTTTTTCTTCTTCCTCTTTGGCTTCCTTACATGCAATGGCCAATGAGGCTTCAACAAGACTCCCAAGCCATTGGGTGAGGGCCACAAAGCTCTTGCCGACCGCCAACAAGGGTCATGGTCTTCATCCATCCTCACCAACAGCTTCGCCTAAATCTAGGTGAGGCCAGCATTGGCCTAGCCTTGCGATAGGCAAAGGGGACCTCACCTGCAGCTGGGGAAGCCTTGGCAGGCCTAGGCGAAGGTCACCATGGCCTTGCTAACCACAAGTGAGGCCACCTTTGCTTGCGGCCTCAAGCCTTGCCCAAACATTGGCAAGGATGGGCGAGGGTCACAACCCTCGCCAATGGCCGGCAAAGGCTTCAAAGCCCTTGCCTAGTGGCTAACAAGCCCTACCGAAGCCTTGCCAGTCATTGCGGGGGAGAAGAAGCCAAAGAAAAAGAATAGAAAAAAGAAAAGGAAAAAATATAAAATATTATTAACAAAATTGCCAGATCATCATTTGTCGGATTGTCGACACTGGCAAGCATCCACATTAGTACCGGCCAACCCAATTTAGTCAGATAGATTAAATTAGTACAATTGCAAAAGGTTTAGTACTGAATTGGCAAAAAAAAATTTAAAACTGAATTGATACCATTACAATAGGTTTAATAAATTCTCCTCGTTATTAATGAAACTAATTTCATAAGCCAATCTTTTCCAAGAGATCATTAGATCAAACAAAATGGAACGCCTAGCACCTCCTTGTTGTTTTAACGAATATCAATAGTCCCGAATACCACCCCATGTGGTGGCTCCGCTGGCTTTGGGCCTTCCCCCCCTACCGAAGGGGAGGGGTTCAAATCCCAGCGGAGTCATTTGTGGACTTATCCTGGTGGCACGTGCTTGGTGGTCGCACGTGTCGCCCCCTGGGGTTTACTTCATTTTGCCGGCCGTGTGTGGGGTTCCCGGGTTATCAAAAAAAAAAAAAAAAAAAAAAAAAAAAAAAATAGTCCCGAATGATATGTCGGGAGAATCAATCGAAACATAGATAAAAATACAAGAATTGGCGTTTTGTCGCGACGTAAGGTAGATTCGATATTTCTTGATATGATAGGTTTGCTTGTCTTGGTTTAATAGAATTGGGGGTTGGTGACATGCTTGACTATTCAGTCCGACTTTTTCTTTTTTTTCCTTTTTGAAGTGATCGATTGCTTATCTTTGGTAAGTTTTCGCGCCTCAAAGCCATCGCCTTGGTTGGAACTTGGAACGAAAGGCAAGTCATCAATGCACGAATTAGGGGATTTGCAAAGACTTGCTAATGAACACCTCAGCTTGATCCGAAAAGTTTTGTAGCAATTAGACCGAACTTATCCTCCCCAATGAACAAAATCTGAAGTCACTTCACTACTCAACCGATGTTTCGGGATTAGATTAAACTCTTAACCACACACTAAGTTTGGGTTTCGTTGTGTAATTGCCATCCTCATTCAGTAATTTTTTAATCATCATATGTTAGCACAAGTTTTAAAGATCTAAAAGACTTGATAAAAATAAACAAATGGGAGATCTACCTTGAAGTAAGAGACCCCGCAATGTTATCCATTTATTCCCGTTTGCTAGGAAAAAAATTTGTCGAGAATTAATGGGCTACTTAGGTGAGAAGAGTAAATTCCACGACAATCTATTTGGAAGTTATTTGAGGAACTGATAGGCTGGTATAGTAACAACATATACTAGTGAAAATGAGACGGGAGGTGCTATTTCTCTTGTCGGTCCAATCTTTGCTTTGCTTTTGTTTTGTAATTGATTTGTTGATCAAGGCATCCTACTCACTAATAAGCATCTCAATTGTATCTAAAAAGTTACGTAGCAATTAGACCGAGCTTATCCTATCTAGCGAACAAAATCTCAAGTCGCTTTAGTACTCGATCAATCTTTCAGATCGGGAGTAGACTTTAAACCTCACGCTTAGTTGAGGTTTCGTTGTGTGATTGCCATCCTCATTGGATATTTTTTTTCTTTTTCCTATGTTAGCCAAAGTTCTGTTTGACTGAGGAAGCGAAATCGAATTGCTTTCACATGTTGCCAACTTGGGAAGAGCAGATCATATGCGACGACGGTATATGTCGTGTGCTTGACGTCAGAGCCATCGACTTGGACCTCAGTTTTGTCTTTGCGTGTGCGGAGGCTATTTCCCTTCGGTCAAAAAGCGTGCATGCATGCAAGCGGTATTCCCATTCGCGTTCGATGCCTTTCGTGCCCCTTTCTGACCTTGGACTAAACTAAAGGATGACTAACAAGTTTGATTTTGACATATATATAAAATAAATTATGAATATATATGTGGACACAAACATACACTTAGGATTGGCCAGGGATCCACTTATTATAAAGTCGCACCCGTGTATTCCTACGTATATGTACTTCAACCTACGTAATAATTGATTGAAATTTATCATGAAAAACTTATTGATTTGAACACCAAAATTTTAAAAATTTCAATTGAGAATACATTGCCTCTAGTTTGGAATGTATGCATTTGAGTACCATATCTCGCATTAGCAATTTTTGGTTAAAATTAGCTAGAATGGTTAAATTGACAAATCGCTATAATATTTAAGACTAAATTAATAAATTATCAAAGTTTTGGGAATGTTGAAAGTATTAGGATTAAATTATATAATCGAAAAGTTTAGTACTGAATTGCCTACCGCACAATAATTTCACTTTCTTCGTGGACAATTCTTCAAAAAAATCTAATTAGATAAATGCGTTGTGGTGCTCCTTGGAGAAGTTAACGAGGACTTGACATGTGGTCCTCTCCCTCGGTGGGGGCACGTCTCGCTTTTGAGACAAAGGATATGCTACAAAGTTATGAAATATTAGAATCGTAATTAAAATATATATATAACAAACAAAATGAAAAGGTTTTAGCAGATTATGAACACGCAAGGTTAAAGAAACTAAACTCCAGCACTAAACGAGGTTTAACTCATTAATTTATTAGATAACCTAAGTTATGCTAAACTAAGACCAATATTCAGAGTTAATGAAAGACAGAATTCATTTTAAATTAGAAATTGTAAGTGACTGAAGCAATCGATGTTGAAAAAGAAAAGATTGGCAACGTGATGTGAAATTTTCTAGCAGCAGGCAAAGATTTGTCTAAAGGTGGAGAAAAAAAGCACTCGGAAAATTTTGGCCACCGAAAAACCAAGAAGATTTTGCATGTACAAAAGATAATTCAAGTCGGTAAAGAAATGAACGTGAGATCAAATTGAGGACGGCACTTCCTAAGTACCTCATTCACACGTAATCCTTGACAAATGACGTATACCACATCGAGATGATTGTCACAAGAGATGAGTAAAATGACCCACGAAATTTCATTAAGAAGAAAATTTTGTGACAATGAAGTTTTGAATAATTAAGTGGAAAGAAATGGATGCCACTTTTTGGACATTAGTGAGGATGAGGAATAAATAGTAAAGTCAACTAATATTTCTTTTCTGCAATAATCGAGTTCGATCAAGGGGGGACCAAAATAATGAATTCACACGACAAAAAATTAAATAAACAAACAAACAATTCATCAGTGGTTGTTACAACAAATAAAGAAAATCCATAAGAAAAACAAATAATATTCTCAGAATGGTTAAATTTATATATTATAACATTACCTTATCACAGTCGTGTGAAGAAAATTGAAAAAGTTTGAGATGATAATTAATATAGGTTCTATATAATACATGATTTTTTTTTTGTCGGATATATAATAAATGGTTGGTTGTCATATAATTGGGGTATCATGTATGTTAACTCCTTATTTGGAATAACTTAATTGTCCTATTGGTATTGGACAAGTCCCCTGCTTTTGCGAAACTCATGTTTATATGAAGTTTAAACGAAATTAAGTTCCGCACGATATTCCATAAAAATATCATTCAATCCGACTCATACATACCACGTGTCGCATGCTAGTTAAGAAGGAAGTCGAAGGTTTTCACATAACACCATTGAATCAAATATACTATTAAGAGTATGGTAGTACTCTCCTATGGACATACTTCCGATTAGTGGGTGACCAGTCATGCACGTCATTCTCCAGGGACATAAGCTCTCCACATGTTAATTTATCTAGATATAAATGTAGGTGAAATCCGTTCCCGTGATCCGCCTCTCGGTTAGTTCCAATTAGATACGAAGGGAAAAAGAGCCGCCGTATGTTACAATCTAGAGTGCACTTTTGACCATCGGATAAGCCTCCTTTCAATCTACCTTTGTCAAGGAGACTTGGACCATTAGACATGTTCATTGCGTCCGCTCGCGGTTCATCTCCAGCCCTTTCCAACATGTACTCAACTCATTCAATGCCATTTGCATATGTTCAAATTCATAGAAAAAGCTTATATTGTTGAGCTGTCAATTGGGCGATGTCTTCTTCTGGAGGTCAATTCATGAGGAGGAATTCTTTATAGAGGCTCGTCCTTCATCTCGGACACTGGACGAATTTTCTAATCGAATCAATCTTCTGACTTATCGTGCGGGCAGGGGGGCGGCTGGGGGACGGCCCAATTTTTGCCGGTCCAGTCGATTTCCAAGACTTTCCATATCGAGTCCCCGATTCAATAGGAACATTCCGAGGGCCAATCTGTGTATCCTGCGCGGAATGCGTAACGTGCTGGAGTCAATGGAATGGACGCGTCGCTCGTTTCCTTCATGGGGCCACTTTGCAATGCCTGCGGGCCGACGCTTCCCTCTCGAGTCAATCCCATTTGAACATGATTTGATCCCCAGATGCTTCCGGTGATAATGCTTTATCTGACTTTTTCTTCCTCCCTCCATGGCAGCTTCTGGTTCGCTTCCCCTTCTTCTTTAGAGGTGCTTTTTTTGAAAAGTCCACACGTTTGAAACAGTAGCTTTGTTCACGATCCTCATGCCCTAAAACTCTCTTTGTTTTGATCTTGATAGGTCATTTAATGGCGGCTAAACGGTGTTCAAGGCCTGAGTATAAAGAAACCCCACCATGATATCTACAGTCGATTGTTGTCCATGGAATTATGTACTCGCATGTTTGTTAAGCTATTGTGACATGGTCGACTTTCAAAATCATTAAGGACAAATAATTCCATGTTTAAGTCACCACCTCACTCGATTCATGAGATTAATCGGGTGTTTTTTGTATCTTAAATTTGCCAATTAAAAACGGGTTTTGCTCCGCAAGAAATTAGAGATTAGTGTTTACCCTGAAAAGTTGAAAGTCCAAGTCCATGGTCTAGAAAGCCGTCGCTATACGTGGATAATTCCTAAAGCCGTCTCTGGCACGCACATATAATAGAGCCTCTCTGGCATGACAGTCCCTATTCTTTCCCTCTCTTCCTCTCCCTGTCTCCTTCTCTCCGCAAGATAGGAATCAATCGCCCCGCCATTCTCGCCATTCTCTCTCTCTCTCTCTCTCTCTCTCTCTCTCTCTCAAAGACTTGCGTCTGGATCTTCACATATCCTGCACTGTTCCTCCATCTGTTCATAGTCAATTCTTCCACAAATTCAGTGATGGTTCGCATCTCCGACTTCTTCGATCTGTTTTTATGTCTCGTGATGATAACCGTAGCTGTGGTGTACGTCTATACCGATCTGTCATAAAGCTTATTAGTTACGGGATTTAATTTGTTCCCCGCACGTTACAGCAACATTCATTCTTTCTCCGGGCCAAACCCTCCTCCTTTTTTTTCCCCAATTGGTACGTGTGTCGGGCAAAAACCATACACGGATCTCATATCCTTCTTATTTATATATCTTAACATATGATTTTCGATTTTCATTCACCGACGTCAATACTGTAAATAATACTCTCCGTGTACTTATATTTTGCTTTCTGTTTACATTCGGAGCAGTCCTTTTTCTCTCGAGGGCAGCGGCATCTCTTGCGTCGAAAGAAAAGTTCGCCTTTGAATCTACATTAAAGAAACCTCCTTTTTTTCCATCAGAACAAAACAAGACTTGGTGTGGCCCAACTCTTTCTTTTTTTGTGTCTTACACACAGTTTCTTCGAGATTGCTCAGAAGCCACTTGAACGGCAACAACATAAAAGCCCACTTACACAAAAAAGGGCAAGAAAGAACAGTTCAAGAAAACCCCGCAAGGCTTCTCTCTCTCTCTCTCTCCCTCCCTTTCTCAGTGTCTGCAAAAGATAATGAAGAGTCAACAGAACCAAAATCTGCCGACTTCGATGTTCAAGCCCTTCTTCTCGAACCTCCAATTCACCAACATCCTCTCCTGCATCATCATCTTCGGGTGCGGCTTAACCATAGGAATAGTCCTCAGTGTCCATCTCAAGAACCTGTCCAACCTCGACTTCACCCAGCTCCAATTCTCGCCTCCGCCGCAGCCGGCTGCCCCTCAACCACCCCCGCCGGCCCGCCAAGCGGGGCTGGCGGAGTACCTGAAGCTGCCGCCGGTCGCGCACGACATGGAGGACGGCGAGCTGCTGTGGAGGGCGTCGATGAGCCCGCGGATTCCCGAGTACCCGTTCGAGAGGACGCGGAAGGTCGCGTTCCTGTTCTTGACCAAGGGTCCTGTTCCATTGGCCCCTCTGTGGGAGAAGTTCTTCGAAGGGCACGAGGGGCTGTACTCGGTCTACGTGCACTCGAATCCGCCGTGGAACGAGACGGAGCCGGAGGGCTCGGTGTTTCACGGCAGAAGAATTCCCAGTAAGGTCAGTGCTCCTAGTCAGCTTCCCATAAACAGTCTTTCTTGCAATGATTCTAGCCATATATCTTTTTTGTCATTTGTCAAGTGACGGGTACCCGTTTTGGAGCTTTCAGACCCGCAATCATTTCGAAAGATACAGTGACTGTTTCGTCTGCTTTTGCTTTGTGAATATGATTTCGATCGACAGGGAAAACGCACGTTTACATATCCTTTCTTTTTTTTGTCCAGTGTAGAGACATTACAAGCGATAAGGTTGCGGCATAACTTTTCCTAGTGTCTGGTCATATGGTTTGGCATTACATGCACGTTTGCTTTGCCAGAAAAACTAGAGATGAACTAGGAAGTAGCAATTGCGTAGAGATGCCGAGTTGCGAAATTGTTTAGAGTTATCGCACTAGATAATTCAATTTAGGTCCTTGTGCGTGTCCTCTTTGGTCTTAGATTGACAGCACACGTCGGAGCCTTGCCGGCCACTGGCGAGAGCCGTAGATGATTTTTTTACGAACACTTTTGAATGTTGGATGCGCTCGGAAGCCGAAAGGGTTTTCTACATGGAAACCACCACCACCACCACCACCACCCCCTTTGCCTGACGCAATTAATGCATGTGCACTCTTGCCTATAGGAGTAGAGCTTTGGTCACATTAATTCCCCAATCGGAATGGAATTCTAATACCAATCGGGTCCAGTTGGACCGTCTTCATTTAGATTACCGTAGGTAATCTCGAATTGAATCTTCGCAGTAGTCAAAACGTTACTGGTTTTAGGAAATTCAATACATTGGTCCCCGTTCCAGCTAAATCAAGGGGGTCCCCATCTTTTGCTCCCAGTGGTTGCACCATTCCCAACTTGATCTTATCGCATGTGATCTCATGATGTGACCGGTTTAGCTTAGCTGCCTGTCGGTTCGTCCTTGAATTTGCATAATACTACAGGTCGTTCACCGACACCTATTATAAACTTTGCTGCATGTCGGTCCACGGGTCATAACTTATTCTAGAGAGTTAATTCAGAAAGGTTATACCGGTCATGTATCGTGAAAAAGTGAAAGTCCTACCTCAAAAGTATAAATTCACCTTTGCTTTATAAAGTACGATTGATTTTGTCTATCACATTAGTTTATAAATTGAGCTTGTCCAATTTTTTTTCATCTTTGTATGATTTTCAGGAAGTCGAGTGGGGAAAGGTCAGCATGATCGAGGCTGAGCGGCGCCTCCTCGCCAATGCCCTCCTCGACATCGCAAACGAGCGCTTCGTCCTGCTCTCCGAGACGTGCATCCCGCTCTTCAACTTCTCCACCGTCTACTCCTACCTCATCAACTCCACCCGAACCTTCGTCCAGGCCTACGACCTGCCGGGCCCTGTTGGCCGTGGCCGGTACTCCCCCGCGATGTCCCCACGCATCACGGTCCGCGACTGGCGCAAGGGGGCGCAGTGGTTCGAGATGGACCGCCGGCTCGCCATCGAGGTGGTGGCTGACCGGACCTACTTCCCTCTGTTCCAGAGGCACTGCAAGCGCCCCTGCTACGCGGACGAGCACTACCTGCCGACCCTCGTGCACAAGAGATTCGGGGCGACCAACGCGAACCGGACGCTGACCTGGGTCGACTGGTCGAAGGGCGGGCCGCACCCGAACCGGTTCGTGAGGAACGATGTCACGGTCGAGTTCCTGGACCGGCTGCGGGCCGGGAACGGGGCGCAGTGCAAGTACAACGGGAAGGCGACGAGCGTGTGCTTCTTGTTCGCGAGGAAGTTCTTGCCCTGCACCCTGGATCGGCTGTTGAGGTTCGCACCCAAGGTGATGCACTTCAATTCTTAGATCATCTCCTAAGATTCATTCAATATTTGTTCGTGTATTCTTTTCCCCGTCAATTATAAACGGGGTAAAAGGATCTTAGAACTAGTCGACCTTGCCAAGATTTTACATTTTTCTTTACTGTTATTACGTCTTCAAACATTATACAACATCGTACACTATCGACCGTGTATAGAACGAAGAGGTTCGCGTGTAAAAATCCAGTTGCCCGACATATTGTTGCGCCATCTATACAACAAATTTCATTTTGTGCACATGTAATTAGGAATATCTCGATATTCAGAGTACTAATTCTATATAACACAATTATCTTTTCGGTGCACGGCGGCTCCCATCGTGTGAGACCACACCATCCGAAGGTGGGAATTTTGTCCTGCATCGATTTTTACTTCCCTCTAGTTTAGCTTATTATAACTCAACGGGGTCCTAGATTAGTTACCACTCGCGTTAGGTATTTTAATTTTTGACTCTTGATGTCTATCGATGAATTATGTGGTAAAAAAGGGAGAAAAAAAGGTCCAAGTGCCAAAACTTAGTATGATAGGACATTTAAATGCCAAAAGTTAAGAAATGTATATGTAAATGTCATTTTTTTTGAAAATTAGATCACTTAAGTGTCAATTTCGACAAAGGCTGTTGGAAATCCAATATGACTTATTTTAATAATTTTTAACATATACGTGGCTTATTGAAATTCCACATCAACTTACTTTGATAAAAAAAAAAAAACGATGCCGTTTTGGCTTAAATTTAATTTTTAATCTAAATATTAATTAAATAATGTTAAAAACGAAATTTAAATAAATAAAAAAAAGCAACAACAGCACACGGGCAGGCTGCTTTGTCCCATTCTTTGGTGGGGTGGCAGCGATGGACAATGAAGGTCGTCAATGCTTGAGTGGGGATTGGCGACCCTCGCCAGACGCCAGGAGAGGGCAGTGACCCTCTTCCAGATTTGGGCGAGGGTTGAGTCGCTAGCTCTCACACAAGTATCACTAAACCTCACATCAGATCTGTCAACGCCAGGCGAGGGCTACTAGATCTTACATGAGAGTTAGCAACCCTCGCCCAAGCGTCAGTGACCCTTGTGGCTAGTGTCGTTGCCCCACCGATGATGAGGCGACAGCCATAGGAGGGGAACCCCCTCTCACTTGTGCTAATGCTGACTTTTTTTATTACTTTTTTAAAATTTTGTTTTTAAAATTATTAATTAATATTTATATAAAAATATAATTTAGGCCAAAATGATGTTGTTTTGGTCTGATCTAATCACATCAGTATTCAAAAGGATGTTGTCAGTCGGGCTTATTTGGTCATGTTAGTACCAAAAATGACATCGTTTCAATTTTAACTTGCTGGAAAAGTGCAACATCAGTATTTTAATCAAATTTTCTCGTTGTTGGCACTTAACTTATCATTTTTACTCCGATTTTGACACTTAAGTGCACATTTCCAAACTTTTGGCACTTAAATGTCTCACATGCCAAGTTTTTATTTCCCTTTAGTTTAGCTTATTATAACTTAACGGATTCTAGATTAGTCACCACTCGCGTTACATATTTTGATTTTTGACTCTTGATATATATCAATGGTAAAAAAGGAAAAGATTAAATATAGCGCAAGAGAAACAGTCTCTAACTAAATTAAACCATTTTTGGCGGTGTGGCTTCAACTTTTTTCAAACCAAATTGAGCTGCGAACCATGTTGTAGAACCCATTAATTTTCTTTATCACTTTTCCCCTTTTATACATGAAGTAGCTTACTTTTATAATTTGAACAAGGTTTCGATTTCGTTTTGTGTGAACTTTTTGAGTTGTGAGCGTAGACTTTTGCTTTTTTAAACTAAAGGCTCCATCTAAGCTAATTTAGTCAGTTTAACTCCATGGAATTACAAAAATGAAAGAAGAAAAAGTGGTTTGGTCTAGTTTCAAATCGGAACCGTGCCACAATAATGATTTGGTTTGCCGATATGATTTTGCAATTTGGTTTTAATTTTCTTCAAACAATTAGAGGCATGGTTGGAGAAAATTTCCCCAATATAGGGATGGAGGGGAAATGGAGGAAAATATAGCCCTTAACGAAATCCTTGATATTTATGCTTTTCTGCTTTCTATTAATTATTTTTTTTATGTTTAATGTATTAATACGATAGTTTTGTAGGCCCACGTAATTGAGCCCATGTCCTAAGCTTACTAAAGGCCAGCCCAACAGTAGATGACCTGCTAATCGACTTCGTACTATAGTTACAAGGACAAAAAAATACCTTTTTTTTTAGTTCAAGACTTCAAGATCTTTAATTTACTGACCTCCCTAAAAAAACACCCTCAATTTTTGGTCAACTCCCAGTTTTTTCCAAACTTATCTTGTCAAAAAAAAATCTCAAGTTTAAATCTAATCTTAAATATGTCCTGAACTTTTTTTTTTTTTATCTAATAAAATATCTCCAATGGCAACCTCGTTAGTGATGGCCCTTGGCTAGATTTGGATGAGGGCCGGCAACCCTCACTCGATTTGAGTAAATTTGGCTAGGGTTTGGTGATCCAAGTCCACTCTTGCCCCCATCATCACCAGCTTTTTTAGCAATGGTGGGGGCGGCGGCGGCGAGGCCTTGCTTAGTTTTGTGCTTTCCTCCTTTTTATTTTTTTAATCTAATTTATAAATTATTTAAAAAATCAGATATAGACCAAAACAAATGTCATTTTGGTTTTGTCCTTCATATTTTAGCATCACATAGGAGAGAAAATAATAATAAAAAAGCCGTGCGAACGTTTTTTGTTAGTCAAATTGGATGGAATTAATGAATGGACTTGATTATACCAAATTTAACAAATGAGCTTAATTGTATTTTTTATGAATTTTATAATTTTATTGCACTTTCATGATAAATCTTAAGATTTTTAATACATCTTTTTTTTTTAAAATAAAAAATTTGGGACAAATTTTGAACTGGACTTAAAGTTAAGATCCCTTTTAAACGAAAAGAAACATTCAAACACAAAATTGAAATTGAACCAAAAGTCGGTTGGTTTTTTTTTCTAAGAAATCAAGCGGTTTTTCAGGAGGGGGAGAAATCAAGTAAAAAATAAAATAATTGATTATCCCTTGAAATCCAAATCTGAAAGGAAACCTTGCTTTTCCAATAGGAAAGCCGTTCAAGGGAAAATGAAATCATGGTAATTGCCTATTGCAACCAAGAGTTAAAAAAGGTGCTCATGATCATACTTGACTATTCTGCATGATAAAACAGTGCAGTGAAATTGTCAGAAACGATCGCAATGAAGACCTCTTCATTAACCCACAAATGATATTCAATCCCTACTCATCACGAACCAAACTCAAAACCACTACTACTATCATTCACGATGATATCATCGACTGGTAAATAAAAAAAATACAAATGAAAAGGAAAAAAAATAGATGAAAAAAGCAGATAATGCCTTGTTAATTACAGAACTACGGTGGAGTTCCACGAAATCATATGTTAAGTATCTCCGGTGAAGATCAGATCACTGGCTCGTCCCGCATGTGCCTTCCGACATAGATGGCGAGTCGGAGACGGAGTCGAGGTTATCGTGGCATGGGGACGACGACTCCTCGTCGGCCCCTCGGATCTCCTCGATCATCCGGACCACGTAGCCCATCCTCGGCCGTTGGTCGGGGGAGGCGCAGGTGCAGGCCATCGCAATCTGGAGCAGCCCCACCATCTCCTCCTCGATGTCCTTGTACCTCATCAGCTCCAGATCGAACACCTCCGCCGTCCACTCCTCCCTCACCACCGACTGGACCCACCTCGGCAAGTCCAGGACCCCGCCCCCAGCACCCCCGCCGCCGCTGCCGTACTCGGCCCCACTCCCGTGGTCCGGCGTGGATGGGCACTTCCCGGTCAGCAGCTCCAGGAGGACAACCCCGAATGAGTACACGTCCGACTTCTGCGTGAGCTTCCCGAGGCTGCTGCTGCGGTGGCTGTCAGCCGCCTCCGGCGCACGGTAGCCATTGGGCCGGGAAGCGGCGGCAGGGGAGGCGAAGATGGAGAGGCCATAGTCTCCGATGCGGGCATTCCCAGCATGGTCGATGAGGATGTTGGTGGACTTGATGTTGCCATGGACGAGCTTGAGGGACTTGCACGAGCTGTGGATGAAGGCCAGGCCACGGGCCGCCCCGATGGCGAGCTTGAGGCGGGTGGTCCAGTCCAGCGGCGTCCTGCCCACACCCCGGTTGCCTGCGTAACACCAAGAAAACGACAAACAAATCCGAATCAATCATCCGGTTCCGCAACCAACCCACGTTAATTCGGCAAACTTTCTCGCATCAAATCACACTTTCATTCGCAAGAACATTCCACAGTGAGAGAAAAAGACAAAGATTCCCATCATGCCAATCTCCGAAACGATAAAGTGTCCCGATCGATTTCATCGGGAATTCACGTCGAAACAGTGCCGACATATGCTAATCCGAGTTTAGCTTTAATCTTTATCCGAGCGTATGGTCCGCTAAAGCGGAGGTGAGGAAGATTCGGGTCTAATCATTACGCGAGGGAGCTTCACGGAAGATTTTAACATCGATTATGATGATGATGATGATGATGATGATGATGATGCATGGTGCTCCACGATTCGTTTTGAATAGAGAAGGAAGTCTGGGTCAGAGGTGATGATGGCGATGAACGAGAAAGTGCGCGGACAAGGGCCTACGGGGAGCACGCACTTTTGGAAAAGAGTTCAGCTGGGACGACAGGGCGATGGATAAATTATTCACCGGAAAAGGAAAAGAGAAAGCGAAGGAGACCGCAAGGAAAAATGAGAATAACGTTCGGACAAAAAACCAAAACCAAATATTTCGAGACACTATTCGATAAAGAAAACAGAAAAATAAAAGAGAAAAAAATGCCCTCAACTTTGGTCAAAGCAGTCCTGAGCTTTATTTAACCTTTTAGTACATGATCAACTCAGTTTAAAAACTATACGAAAATATTTCATATTATATTTAAATTTAAATTCATGAAATAACAACATTGAATATTTTTATATAATTCGAAAATTAAGTTAAACATATAATAAAAATTCAAAAATTATATTAAATAAATTAAAAATCCAGAGACCACGTTATATAATAAATCAAAATTCATAGATTATGTATCTCAAAAAATTAAAAAAAAAAGAAGGTAATTAAGCAAGCTAAATAAAGCTATCCTCTTTCCTAGGAAAACCGCGTCGCAGAGGTGGGGGACCCCCTGAATTGTACTAAAACATCGAGAAAGACAAGTGCTTTGGCTCCCTCCCTGTTCACGGATGGCAATTAAAGTCGCAGGTTTACCCCGTCATCTTCCATGACTGTTCCCTACCTCGTCCGTAAATAATGCTTCCCCTCCGCCACCGGTACCATGCACGGACCACCCCCCAACCAGACCCGACCAGACCGTCTCCCAGAAAAGCAAAGATCGACAAATAATCAAAGATCCCTTTGTCCCCCCACCCCTACCTTTGTCCTTTCCCTACTCCGCCATTACAAATGCTCGAGCTTTAAGTTCGAAAAGGGTAAGGCGCGAGGAGCACGCAAACTCAGCCGTTCGGCATTGAAGGCGGCTTCACGTAATGCGCCGAGCAGCGATTTATGGAGCGTGTTTGGCTACTGTTCATCAAGGATAGGTGTTTTTTTTCTAGGACTGAAAACAGAGCAAGGAATGAAATTTCGAACGGAGTAGCTCGACATTGACTTCTATGGGGCGTGTTTACTGCTGTTCGACAAAAGGGTCGTGGGCTGTCTGGATGAAATGAAGGGTCTTGAGTCGACGGAAGCAAATGGGATCCAGTGGGGATCGACTCGAACATCGAGGACGGCCCTTTGTCCATCCATGGAACAATCAAAAACAGAGCAACGAATGCCATTTGTCGTAGAACAGAGCACGAAATGTAATTTCGAACAGAGTAACTCGCAATCAACTTTTTACAAGCAAATGATAGTCGCAACATATAAACAAGAACAGCAGCAAGAAAACAAGGGGTTCGAAAGAAATGGGGCGTACCGTGGAGGAGCCAGAACAAGCTCCCGTTCGCCATGTAGTCGTAGACCAGCAGCTTCTCCTCCCTCGCGAAGTAGTAAGCCCTCAGGCTCACCACGTTGGGGTGGCTCAGCCGCCCCAGCACCTCCATGTGCTGCTCGAACTCCCGCCTACCCCCGACGCTTGCGTCCTTCAGCCGCTTCACCGCCACCACGTTCCCGTCGTCCAGCACCGCCTTGTACGCCGTCCCGAACCCTCCCTTCCCCAGCATCTCCGCCGACGCCCTCAGCAGGTCCTCCAGCTCGAACCGCTTCACCCCCTCGAAGAACACCATCCTCCCTCTCTCGTACCCGGCGGGATTGTTGGCCGCCGCAGCAGCGGCGGCTGCGGCTGGGTAGGGGCTCGACGAGTACACAATCTTCTCGCTCTCCAGGAGCTTCGAGTTCTTCTTCTCGCCGACGTAGCTCCTCCAGAAGTAGCAGTAGAGCAGGAGAGAGATTGCCGCGAGCACTAGGGCATCGCCGACTATGATGGCGATCAAGGCCGCGGGCTTGATGTGGGCTGCGGCACCGGAGCGGCGAGCGCCCGACGAGGCCGCGGCCGGCGTCGCAGTCACGGGCAGCGAGCTCGGCGATGAGGCCACGGTGTTGGGCTTCGCGCTCGGGCTCACTGGGGACGCGATGGCCCCGTCGGATCCGGGTCGAGTCGGGTCGCCGGCGGCGGCATCGCATTTCTTCAGTGGTGACCCACACAGAGCCGAGTTCTCTGCAAATGCAGACCCGGGGAACCCCGACAGCGACTTGGGCACTTCGCCGGCGAGCTTGTTGCGCGAGATGTTGAAGTCCTGGAGATTCGGGAGGTCCAGGCCTGAAATGGGGCCCGAGAAGGCGTTCCCCTCGAGCCTCAGGGTCAGCAGGTGGGTCAACCCGTTGAGCACCGCCGGGACCTCACCGGAGAAGTTGTTGAACGACAGATCGAGCCGGTAGAGCCTCGACAGCGACGGCACGGAAGCCGGGAACTCGCCGGAGAAGCCGTTGTGGGAGAGGAAGAGGAGCTTCAGGGTGGTGAGGTGGGACAGATCCGGGACCGGACCGGAGAAACGGTTACGCTTGAGGCTGAGGACGCGGAGCTGGGAGAGGGAAGCGAGGGGCTGGACGGAGCCGCGGAGGCCGACGCCCTCGAGGACGAGGCGAGAGACGCGGCCGTGGAGGCAGGAGACGCCGACCCAGGAGCAGACGTCGGCGGAGGAGTTCCAGTTGGCGAGCTTGCCGTCGGCGTCGGAGGCGGCTCTGAAGGCCAGGAGGGGCTCGGCGTCTGGGTAGGCGATGGAAGCTTGGAGGGAAGAGAAGCGCAGAAGAAGGAGGAGGAGGAGGGAGATGAGCTTCTTCAGATGAGGAGGCGGCGACATTGTGGCCCTGCGGGAGGGACGAGGTGTCACAGAGAGACAGAGAGGGGGGGAGAGGGAGATAGAGAGAGAAGGGTGAAGTGAAGTGAGGGAAGTGAGAGAGTGAACTGAGAAGTAGGTTTTGCTTCTCTGCAGACCTCGAAGAGAGAGAAAGGTTGGTCGGGGCACGAGAGTAATTTGAGGTCGAAGGTGGAGGTTGGAATTGGAAATTCGTGCAGGGCAATATTGACCATGTGATTGAAAATAGGCATTCTGTCTTCAGTGCAATGCAGTTAATATTATGATAAACCCAAATTAATTTATGACAAATTAATTTTAAATTAATTAAATTTAAATTGATATATTTATGATAAATATATATTTTTAGTTTTTAATAAATTTTATTGTTAAATTGCTAAATCGGATGAACATATGAAGTTGACAAGCATATCAATTCAAGATTTTACCGTCCGTTTGTCACATGTGTGTCGGTTTGTAGTTTTTATGATATTAATCAAATTTAACATATACTAGCGAATGGAAATTTGTAACTAACGTATTGGTTTAGGATTTTTTGTGGTAAAAACATTAATTTTTGAATAAATTTATCACAAGGATACTTGTTTGGAATTTTTATTGAATAAGAAATTAATTTAGGGTAAATTTATCATAGACGTACTAATTTTGGGGTTTTCGTAATATTAAACTTAAAGAAAGATAGGCCATACAATCTCGATGACATTTTTTACAAGCTGTCTTAATAGTCATTGATTTAAGGATTAGAAGTACTCCTCTCAAATCAATAGTTTCCAGGTCTTTGGCCTAAAATGCTCTCGCTTACGAACCCAACTCAGATTTAATCCAACATAAACCGAGACGATTGTTGACTTTAGAGTTCTAGCGGGACTGTTCTCTATGTACAAACAGAAGTCTAAATCTGTAGTTAATAGGGTTTGTCTTATTATATTTGGAAGTGAGCACTAAGCACAATTCCAGGGGATGCACTTTTGTTTTTGCCGCATCGCGCGAGTGCCAGTAAGATCGCGGATTACTATGAGATTCCTTAAGCGCACTTCAAAACTCGAATTGAGAGTGGGAGCATAATATATTTCTTTTGACTTGAAGGAGAGCTTTTTGTTTATTCCCCAATCGTCGTTTTTAAGAAGAAAAAAAAAATGGAAATCAGCGCTCAGGTTTGGCGCCGGTAGAAGTCTACAAAGTATGGATTAACAAGGAATTTCTAAAGCAGTGAGCACAGCATAATCTTGATAATGAAAGGGGTTGGTGCGTTTACAGTTGTGACATTCGTTGCTTGACTAGTTCCCTAGTGTAATCTATAATGCACTCTTTAGATAAGACCGACATGTATCTGTTATATGCTTGATAAATGGATTAGGCCTACTCGATTCAAGAGTTCATATGAATTGAGTTCGCAAGAATTCTTTATTGTAAATTGTATTTGTCTCGTATAATTGACAGTGAATTAGTCCCGAATGGAGTTATTACTCTTTTGTGGAGACAAACGTTCACCTGGACAAGCTTTGATTGATTTTTAAAAAGACGACAAGGTTTGGTTTGGGGATAGCTTGGGAAAAAGCCTCAATACTTCCTTTTAACGTCTCCAACTTATGTCATAGATGGTCAAGCTCTTAGATCAATTTGAACGCATCATAGTCTTATTACGGCCATCTTCTTTGCGATTCCTCTGTTCTCCTCATTGTCAAAAGTTTTTCTCGGAGCTCTAGGCCTTGGAGCACAAAGACGGAAGTATGTTTCACCAGTTCAATGTACCATGACTTTGATTTTTTTCTAGAACCATCGCGCTGTTGCTGTAGACATCCAGTTTGTGCTCTGATGTTCTTAAGTCTGGAGCAAAGCATCCCAGGGCGCCCCAAGCTCCTAGCATCGAAATGATGCTCTCTTCTCTTAGGCATGTTTTGGCAAGACCAAAGTTGGAGTGCCTTCATGTTGCAGCGCAAGATCCTTGTGTTGCAGCCCCGACGGAAGTACTCGAGCCCGTGAGCTATGTTGGAGTGAAATTTGGTATGGTGTGTGACAACCCAATTGCCGATCTACATCTGAAGTGCAACTCCTATTGAATATGAACTTTCCAAGAGATCCATCACCGATCTCGGACACTGGGTTTGTAGATTCCGCCTCTAAAGTGAAGTAGATATCTCAAGGGTGGGACAAGAGAACGAATGAGGCCGAGGGGTCAATGGCAATCATAGAATAAGGTGGAATTGAAGTCATTGCAAGTGTAGTCGAAGAGACTCAAGTCGCATGTAGCATGAGAATATGTTGGAAGGCGCATCTCTTCTGATAAATCTGTCCTCACGACATCAAGGATATGCGCGCTCCTATTCATGCGAATTACTCGATATTCCTAGGACGCCATGGACGGCGTCAGGCTGCAATTGTGGCAATCCAGTTCATAGCCTGTGTACCCACGGTCACTTGAAGGAAGGGAGATGACGAGAGCCAAGAAGAGAAAGGACCGCGAGAGGCCTATGCACTAATTAGAAGCTGATAGCTTGGGTGAAGAGACTTGAGACTTCGCCTAGCTGGCCCGACGACACCCAGACAAGAACCGGTCAATTAAGTGTGTGGCCCTGCTTCTTTTGTTTAACGATCTCGTTCAAATGATAATCAATTTTTACTAAGAGTTTGAAATCTATTGAGTGTCAAAAAATATGACCCCGTTTTCCTTTGCAATCTCCCAGTTTCTATTTTTCCCTGCGATATAGTGTTTGTCTTGACCCATTTTAGCGTAGTTAAATTCAATGACATATACTTGACCTGCTCATTTGATGATAGACTAGGCGTCTAGATAATTTAGAAAATGAGTAATCACTAAACCTCGAGTTAGGAAGAGCTAAGGACCAAACGTGTACTTCAGCTCGACTTAAAGGACAAGGTTGAAGGTTTGAAGCTCAACTATAAGGAAGATAAAAAAATGTCCGACTAGACACAAGACATTCTGTTACCATATGACTTTCTCCTCCGACATGACACTCAATCTTGATTGTGATTTTGAGGTCCTTTATTCCATGGATCAAGAAAGACATGCGTTGAGACCTAATTGATGGCCTTAAAGAAGAGCATGTTGCACTTTTGAATTCATTGAGGGGGTTCTTATGCGTACCCTGACTTACTCTCTATTTTAGCCAAGCAAAGACACTCAAGACTTACTCAAATATATGTTAGCATTAAACCAAGACCCAAACCCATTTAATGATTGAAGGATGGCATGGGAATAGACTTTTACTATCACCTTCACACCCCGTCCATAACCCAATCCCTAGCTCATTCACTAACTCAGCGAGCTGTTCTACGGAGCCATACATTCTTCAAAAGCAACATTTCAAGGAAAAAACATGATAAAAATGGATCAGGCTCGGATAGGATATGGGTAAGGTAAAGTTGTACAGCGCGCGTATGAATCAAAGCAGGCTCAATTGGATTGATCTAGGTTGGACTAACAATATCACTAGACACTAATCAAGAACACAACGATGGTTTGGAATTCAAGAAAATTCCGCTATCCATTTCGGGGAATTTTACCGGTTTGGCTATTTGTCTTCTGGTTGCATGGTTCCAACGGAATATAAAACACCAGTAAAGTGAGGAGATCCGTTCTGATTTCTTAACTTGTCGGTGGTCCTAGAATTGGCTGTTCTCTACACTGACCATTGACAATTCAAATCGTGATTGAATTATGAGAAATGGTAATTAGCCTGCAAGGCTAATCACAGAATGCTGTGTAGGAATTATGATCTAACAATCAAAAAACCAATTAAGATTTGATCTTTTACGAACGGAAGCACCCAAGAAGAAAATTCTCAAAATGAGTATCTCGTATTAATTTGTACAGATGTCGTAGTGACATCAAATTGCAGCAGCGAACTGTCGTCTGTAGTTGCTGCGGGGGATCTCGATGAGGGGGATGACAACGTTGGTTTGGGAGGAATTGGCAAGGCCTCGACACTTCTTTTTAGCATCTCCATGACTTGAGCCATCGCTGGTCGATCTCTCGGATCAATCTGAATGCACCACAAGCTGATTATGATCATCTTCTTCGCGATTCCTTCATCTTCCTCGTTCGTGATTCCATGCAACCCCAGTCCTTCCTGAAGTTCAAGGCGTTGGTGAATCCAATGAGGAAAATATATTTCGCTAGTACGGTCCACCCCAACTTCAACGTTTTTTCTCCCGCCAACCATTTCTAGAACCATCATGCCGTAACTGTAGACATCCGACTTATGAGAAACCCCTCCGATGCTCCTTACGACCAATTCAGGAGCAATGTAGCCTGCAGTGCCGCGTGCACCCAACATCGACACAATACTCTCTTCTCTAGGACATATTTTGGCAAGACCAAAGTCGGAAATCTTTGGACAATAATTCCGATCGAGAAGAATGTTGTGAGGCTTTATATCGAAATGCAAGATCCTAGTGTTACACCCTTGATGGAGGTACTCTAGCCCTTGTGCTATGCCTAGGGAGATACCGTATAATGTCTCCCAACTCAATTGCTGATTTGTCTCTAAAGTGTCACTTTTGAATATGAACTTTTCTAGTGATCCGTTGGGCATGAACTCATAAACTAAAGCTCTTTTGCTTCCCTCAAAGCAAAAGCCCAGGAGGCTAACAATATTGACATGAGAAGTCCAACTTATGCTCGCGACTTCATTGATAAACTCTTCCCCATCACCTTTTAGATTCTTGAGAAGCTTCACGGCCACGAGTTGACCGTGTTGAAGCTTGCCTTTGTATACGTAACCATAACCTCCTTGACCCAACTTTTCCTGGAAAGAATTGGTCATCCTCTTGATATCTTTGTAGGTATATCTCCTCGAAGAGATAAGTCTCTCGATTTGCTGTGCGGGGACAGAATGTTCTTTCTTTCCCATCATCATAGCCATATCCATATGTTTTCTTATCAGCGGTTTCTCCCTCAAGGAATAGACTACAAGAATGACAAATGCAATTCCAACTCCTGATGCGGCTGAATAAAGAAAAGCAAAAGGTTACGCGCAACAATTTCAGTCCATCATTTTACTAGTGTAAGGTCCTAATGATGGAAAAGCAAAACTTTATCAAGGTTTCCCAGCAGTGAATTTGTATATGGAGACAAAATGTAGGTTTAGTGGAGTACCTATTGCGACTTTCATCACCGAATCGCCATGTTGTGCTGTTACAAAGGACACAAACCCTTGTTAGAGTACTCTCCCAATCAAAACTGTGATGAAACCAGTAGGAATGCATTTTACGACAGCAGGAATGCTTTTCAACACAGTCGGAGAGGACGTTATGCATGTAAGATCAAAAGCTACAGGGATCATAATTTGATCCATGCTCATCACAGTGACTCTTATTTCATGTCTGTAAAATGACGAGTTTGATACTTGTTGCTAAAGAATTAAGTTAGAGGGAAAATAAAATAAATTTAGGGATTGAATTAGAACACTGACTTTGACGAATACATTCACGAAATACAAAGAGGACAAGGATTAAGATGATAATATACAAATAAACAAGAAAGAAGACATAAGCTAAGGAAACGATAAAATGAATAAATCCAATCTTGGTGCCGTATGGCTCAAGGTACCTTGGTTCGCACGAGTTAAGGTTCAACAGACCATGGATCCTTAAGAAATTTTTCCATAATCAACAAAGGAAAGATACCCTTAGAGCAACGATAAAAAATTTTGACAAATGGACAGATATTGTTTGAGTAAAAGAATTCTTAATGAATTAGTTTTCCAAACTTTAATATGTCTAGCTAAAAATGAATAATGAAACCATTCAATTGAAGAATATATGCACAATCAAAGTTAGGAAAATAAATTCCTTAATATAAAAATGGTATAATACATTTTTCTTAAAAATGCTTTCCACAAAATTTATTTTCCTTCATCATAAAGTCTTTCCCAAAACAAACACACCCTAAATATACAAAAGGACGTCCAAAAGACATATAAATAAATAAATAATTTAATAAATAAATAAATAAAGCAATGGCTTGGTGAATGAAGCCGAGGTGGGAAAAAGGGACTGAGAATAGAAAACCAAGGGAAGCCAAAAAGTTCTTCCTTTGAAATCCTTATCAAGTTTGGAGAGAATGGCTGAGGAAATTCACCGAAAAACACATGGGAGAATTTAAACGGTTGCTATTACAGGGAATTAATCGAAAAGTATTACCTCGTCTGCACAGGAAACTACCATCGGGTCCCTTCCAGCATTTGCCTCCACTTTTTTGGCATTTAACACAACGCTCCCAGGGGGTTAGATCCCATTCCAGTCTAAATCCCTGCTCCAAATACTTCTTGTCGAAGTCAACATTTTTTTTTTCTCGCTATCCTCTCTGGGTTTTTCAGCAGGTACAGTAACATGACTCGCGCACACTGACCAATTAAAATTTTGGTCTTCTAGTTTACCTATTAAAAGAGCGACATAAGAGCGGTTGGCGCCGACGGAGGGGCAAGTCATGTTAGGATATGGATAATCACCATTCGGTAAGCTGCTGCAATTACTGAGAAATGCTAGTTGTAAATGAAAGGAGGGCGGTTTAGGAGGCTGTTTAGGCGGAGCGAAACAAGCATTGCCCGTTCTCCCAAACTCTGAGATAAACCCAAGGGATTGATTATCATAATCATCATGGTCGTCCCAGGAAGCCTCTAGTTTCCACAGTGGCTCATAAGAACAACATAGTTCAGAGTCGTTCCGGTAGGGATAACCTATGATGACCTTACCGCACTCGCCAGGCTCGCAGGATTCGTTCTTCGAGCTCACTGCTGCAACCCAGCCTTCCAAAATAATAATCGCCAAAATGCTAATGACATGGCGAAGCAAAACCTTGGAACTTATGGAGCTCTCGACACCCATTTCAGGAATTTTAGAAGGGAACAATAGAAGCACAAGGACAGTCAGAAAGAGGAAAGCTTTGGTGGGCGTATAGCAGAGATAGAAGGGGCTCAAGCGAGATGCAGTGGCTCAAACTGAAGATCGCATTATATGAATGTGTCGTTGAATCCTTTTTTCACGTCAACACGTAAACACGCCAATTGACTGGGTCAACCGAGCGTAGAGGACCCGAAAGAGCAAACGTGGGGGGACCACATATTTGCTCAGTGAGAGGAAAACCGATTACAACTTTTAATACTTAGGCTGAAAAGGGTCCATTTTCAGGACCCAGGATCGATTTCTCTCCATTGGCCACGGGCCCATGGCCACCTTTATTTCTTTCGAAGTTCCCAACTTTGTTTGATGGGATTTCGAAGCTTTCCCACAGGCTTTCCTGGGTCGGTTTCAAACCCTCGGAACCACAACGACTTTTACCGAGACTCGTCCTCCACCCTTGATCTCCATGAAGGTCAAGTACTATGATAACTTGAGTTCGTTACAGTCAATGGCAGAGAGACATGGCAGGTGACAAATGGTGGCGAAGGAAGAAACTGTTGAAGTTAACATCTGATCGGGCCATTGGGTTTATGTCAGATAAAGACACGTCGATGTTAAGGAGGTCGAAACAGAAAAGTCCCATGAACACTATTCCTGTCCGATTTTAACATGATGTGATCTTGATTATTTAGAGGTTGCACTCCCAATTTTGGCCTCAGTAAGCGAAAAAGACCTGGGTTTTCTTCTCTAGTTCTTTTACGTGAAGATGAACGTGACAGAATGGCAGCAAAATGAGAAGGAAGAGAAAAGTGACGAACTTTCAGTGAAGTATGCGTCCATTTGAAGAATAGACATGATAATTGAGGGTATCATTGTTCTGATAATTTCTCCTCTTGGCTTTGAGCATAATCCTCTTCGCCAAGTTCAAAATTGCATATCTTGAAACCATCATATCTAACAAACCAACGTTGAGAGACAGAAGAGATGGTGGAAAAAGAACAAAGCTTTTAGATAGTATTCTCGAGATGATGATAAATAATTGAGAAAGTATATGTTGCTCCTTGAGTACTTTTGGATGACCTATGATTATTTCCCAGATGATTCAGAATTTAACTCAGCTTGAGAAGTTCAAGCTAATATGTGCTCAGCAACTTCAGCTAGATTGAGCTCTTATGTCTCTCTGTAGTTTATTTTTCCATGTGACTTATTAAACTCATACTAGAAATGAGCAGTGGAAGTGAGCAGATGGGAGTAATCAAGCAGTAGAAAAGAACACCTAAGAAAGCCAAAGAAATCATGCTGAAGTTTCCGGACTAAAAGAGTAGAAGAAATAATTCTACAAAGATAAAGTGGACGGAGAGATAATTTGAAATTCTATATTTCTCGAACGCAGGTGAATTGATATAAAACCCTTAGTAATTTGATTTTTTCATGGATTGGTCCCGTCTATTCCAACGAACCGGAACCAGATGGTGAAGAAAAAATTTCTAGAAGAGAAGAATGTGAAAGCCTAAGTTAGAATAGCAGAAAGAGGAAAGCTTTGGTGGGCGTATAGCAGAGACGGAAGGGGCTCAAGCGAGATTCAGTGGCTCAAACTGAAAATCGCATGATGTGAGTGTGTCGTTGGTTCCTTTTTTCACGTCAACACGCCAATTGACTGGGTCAACTTAGCGTAGAGGACCCGAAAAAGCAAACGCCGTGGCCTTGGTTTCACAATGCTTTCACTGAGATTCGTCTTCGACCCTTGATCTCTTTGAAGATCGAGTACTATGATTTAAGTTCTTGGCTGGCGATCGACTTAAAAAGTGTAGTCTTCTCTTGTCACTTTTCGTTCTGATTAGGTAAAGAAGACAAACCAAAGAAGATATCTGAGAAAATATTAGATGTGTGTGACGTGCCAGCGTGTCAAAAAGGAAGGGAGAAAATATTAGTGGGCCGGGCGCGCCGAGTCACCGTACACCGGACAATTAAGAAGTGACACGTGGACTGACGTGGCACTGTGGGGCCGGCTCGTCAAGATGGAATTTATGCACTCAAAATAATCGTCTTTCTCTCTCCTCTAGCATGCATGGTAGCCCTGCGCCCTCACTCTCTCCTCTGCAGAGTCTGTGCACGCATTTATTATATTCTCTCTCCTCTTCTCCGTTCTTTCCCTCTAAAAAGAAAAAAAAGCCATTTTTTCTCTCAAATTTTGAATCTCTGTTTTCGCTCCCATTTGCTGCTCCGCGCTTCGCCCTTGTTGTTCCTGCTCCGGTGTTCGTCAAGCAAGCTGTTCCCCGTCGTCGCCCGACGCTCGCTGCGTCTCTACTCTGGCACTCTCTCGCTCGCTTCTCCGACGCTCGCTTGCTCGCTGCTCCGTCGCTTCCTCCATCTCTACTCCGGCGCTGGCTCTTTGCTCCGTTGCACGCAACGTCTCTGCTCCAGCGCAACTTTCCTTCACACATTAATCTGGTGGTTGAGATTTGGGGGATCCCATTTCTGCAACCACCTACGGAGCAGCGCCGACGACCTCCAGCAACCCATCGATTCCTGACCCAACCCTCTCGTCTTCGCTCTCTCCAGTGCTCGCGCTCTCTTTCCAACGACACTCCATCGTCCTCTCAGTCCCCATCAAGAAAAAGAGCCCAACAGCAAGCCCCGCGATCGTTTGTTGCGCAGGGGAAGAGAGGGAAGGAGCTCGACTCGGCGGAGTTCATTTCCGTGCTCGAGTCGGGAAACAGCATGCAACTCATGGTGATGGCGTCGTGTCCCCACCAGGTCGTCACCGCTGCCAAGGACGCCTCCATGGGGCTCGCGCTCGTCGCAGCAGCGCACCAGACGGGCAGGCGGGTCGTCTACGTCTCGCCGGGGCCGAACGAGTCGAGAGCCTCCATGGACGCGCTGGGGCTCACGCCCGGCACGTTGAGTTCGCGGTGGGGAGGCTGAGGACCCTTCTGTCGAACGAGTTCAGGGCTGCAGATTTCATGCTCCTAGAGTGCGAAGGCGATGGCGTTTGAAACGGCACGGGTGTGTGCTTCAATTGGGTTTTGGTCTATTTGCCAACAGAAATGCATTAATTCTTTTGTTGTTGTCTAGTGGCTTGTGTGTGCTGACTGACTGCTTGTACGAATCCATAGTGATAAGTCAGACCTTGAGTTATCAATCAGTGTTGGCTTTGAGGAATAAAGTCATTTCAGTTTGGTTTTTGTTGCTGGTGAGGTCTGGATGAGCAGGATAAAGCCAACCTTGTGCATTGCTTGTTAAATCTTCACATAGAAAGCTAGTGGTTGATATTTTAGAATCCAAATCTATCTCCTGTGCAAAAACGTGTGTGACAGCTGTTGGGAACTAATTATTATTTGAATCATTTTAAGTTTAAAGCTCAATATGACAATAGTGATGATGGTTTGGTTTAGTTTACTTAAGGCCATGATCGTAGTTTGTTGATTGCTTTGTCTGATTTGACATTAACCATGAAGGTAGAGTTAGATTAAGCTCAAATCAAGGATTGAAGCCTGAGTGTCAATGTACAGTCAAGTTTGAGACTCAAATGATTTGTTGTGTTGCCCTACTAGAGCACAGGTCTACAATGTTTGTTCTCTCAACATAACAAAACTATGATCAGCACGATTCGCATGACATTGCCATTGCCCCAAGCTACCATCTAATGATTGTTCATTCTGCTGACATGATAATATATATGCATGTACTCTCCCACTACAAAGTGCAAAAAGCCTCTGCATTTAATTCCCAGGAAAAAAAATTAGTCTGAATTTCCTTGAACAGAAACCGATAGCTTACTATTGGGCTCACTCAAGAGCTGACACGGGTGGATGGCAGAAGCATCAGAATGAAGGTTTTGGTGTCTCCTCTGTTTACCCATTTTCGGAACGGTGACCTATAAGTGCAACTAGTACTCTCTTTACACATGACCACGCCCATGTGCATTAGCCTCGTGACTGAACTATTATTGCTGAGCAAAGATTAGTCTGTCCACAACAGTATAACGACAACATGAGCCCCATACAATGCGTGAGCGAATCATTCGAACGAATCAGCCCCTCATTAAAGAGACCCACTTGGTCTATGATTCCCAACCCGTAGTTGCAACTACTCCGAAGAACTTGGAAAAAAATCAGCCATAAAGAGGGACCATCATCGGATTTTTTTATTCAAATAAAAAAGAAGACAACAATCGAATTGGATGCAGCTTTCTTACCAAAACGTGTGAACTCACTAAACAGATACTAATTCTAATCCTTTAGAAAGATTCATCCCCCACTCCTCGAATTGCTGTGCCCATGAGCTTTCCCCGAACCAAAGCATCGACCAGACAAACGACAGATTATACAATTACAATCGCGCAACTCCAATTTCCACTACACATTTCGAAAGGAACTGCACTGGCTTCGGAAACTAAAATAAGGGGATTATCGTTATGGCGGTCGACCCGTGGTTGGCGTTGATGAGCCCCAGTTCGACAGCGAGCAGTGGTCGACCCATATGTGCTTGCTGTCGAAGACCGACACGCTGTCGCCGTCTGACACCGTCCACCACCCGTAGTGCCGGGGGGTGTCCCGTATCATGGCGTTCCCGCTCTGCTTGCAGTCGTGGATGTGGATGCCGTGGATGATAATGTTGGTGGCGTAGTGGACGGTGATGCAGGGGCCGTCCCCGAAGTGGACGCTCGCGCCCCGGCTGTCGATGGTCTTGAAGGAGTTCATGACGAGCTCGTTCTTGAGCCGGATCACCATGTCCCTCTTGAATATGATCCAGAGGGGCTCGTCCTGGATCACCACGTGCCGCAGGGTGCCCGGCCGGGGGTTCACCGGGTCGTCGTCGCCCGAGTCCGTGACGAGGATGTAAAGCACTTCGGGCTCATTCAGCTACGTCAGCTTAGTCATGTTGTCGACTCCATTGTGCTCCTCGCCATCCGCGTCCCAAGGATGCAGCTTCTCTGGCAAAACCAAAACCTATGCACAGAAAGGAACTCAGCACCCTCATATCCCAACAAGCAAATACGCATACGCGGACGCTAATGAGAAGAGAACAAAAAAAAAAAAAATTTACCAGTGGTAGTCACGACCAGGACCTGCTTCCCGGCAAAATCGGCGACCTCCGGGGCGACCCAAGCGGAATCCCGGTCCTTCGCCCACACCTTGGAGCCCTTCCGCAGACTCGTCATCTTCGGTCCCTGCCAAAGATCGAAATTTACCCCCAACCCACCTCCACACGAGGAGGGAGATCAAGAGTCGAAACCAGGGGAACCACGCGAACACTAGGGAAAACAGAGAGAACGACAAAAATCAGGGAAAGAATCAACTCAAATGTTATAAGCCGCGAAAGAAATCGACGTAACAGATTCGAAACCGAATCGGAGAGAGCTGGGACTGCGAATCGCTTAGAGTCCGCGACTGACAGTCAGAACATTCCTCGCCGTCTTGCGCAGGGAAACCACAATCTACTGCCGGAGCAGGGCGGAGAAGCAACACAAGAACGCAGGCCGAAGAAGCAACGAGCTTTGGGGCAGAGAGCGAAGATCACCCAATACTGGAGTAGGCCGGAGAGGCAACGCAAAGTAGGGACCGAATTCTTACCCAAAATTTTGAATTCAGAAGGGAAGAAAGGAGGGAAGTGAAGCCGCAGCGTGGATATTGTTTGTGGGTCAGGAGAGAGAAAGCGCCATTAATGCGTGCAGGCCTACTTTGAAGTAGAGGAGTGAGAAAGCAGCAGCGATAGGTCTATTAATGGCCTTAAATTTTTAAATAGAAAAGGAAAAATAATATATTTTGTGCAGAAAAGCCAATGGGCCACCCGAGTAGACGTGGAGCCACACATCACTTCCTGATTGGTCGGGGCGCACGGTGACTTGACGCGCCCGGCTCACCTAATATTTTCTCACGGGAATGGGCTCGCTGATCGACATGTGTCTTGGGTGTCAGTTCATGTAAAAAATCTTCTACCCATTTTCTCTCTCTTCTGGCCCTTTTCTCTTTTTCTTTTCTCGATTAGCACGTTCCCTTCTCAAATTTTTTCAAATCCAGCACCACTTCTTCTCTCTCCCCTCTGCACTTTCTCTCTCCGTCTCTTCACCTTCACGCACAGCTTCTTCTCTCTTCCTTGCCAAATGTTTTCTCTCTCCTACACTTCTCTCTAAGGTGCGACTCTCTCTGTCTCCCTCTCCCTCCGACCAACCCTCAAGCCCTCCAGACACCGTGCGTCAACCAACACCACCGCGAGCATCCATGTCAGCTCTGAGAGCGAGCGCCGGCTTCTCTCCCCGAACCCATGAAAGCCATGATGCCAGTCTCGGCGACGGGCCACTTGTACTTGATCCCGAGCGAGTCGAGCTCCTCCCTAATGAGTTGGCTCGTCCAGTGCTCTTCGAACCTGAGCTCTGGGTACTCGTGGATCCTCCTTCTGATGTCTTGCATCCACCGGAAGAACTCCCGGTCCTTGGCTGATTGGAGCAAGCCTTGGGTCAAAGACTTGAACTTGGGCTCGGGATTGAGCTCCAGAGCGCACGAACGACAAACGGGGAAGAGACAGAGCGATAACAGCAGCAAGTGAGCCAGTCCCATTTTGGAATAACGGCTCAAAAACTCGACGTGATTACAAGTTTGATGAAAAGTGAAAACCGGATGAGCGATGACACAGAGTGAAGATGCGTGTAGACGAGTCTCGTTGTTCTGTTGCTTCTTGGTAGAGGCGAGACAAGTTCGGAAGAGAGAGAGGGATGTTCTAGCAAAATGTCTTTTCCTCAAATTCTCGTAGATTCTTGAAGTAAAACGACAAATTTTATTAATTTTTCTTCCATTTTTTGTCCATCCTTTTGGACATCCAAAAAGAAAAGAAAAAATTACAAAGCTCCTCTACATGCCCATATGAACAATTCAACGAGGAGAGAAACAAAGTATTTCGGCCGACCGTAACCAATCTCATTGTAGTAAAAACATCGACATATCTAACCAACGAAACCCAACCTACTATAGAAAATCGCTAAAATCGCGTAGCATTATGAACATATCTGAAGCTCACTAATGATTCCCCTGTAAAAAAAGAAGCTTGCAACATCTGGGTCGTCGGGTTGGATCGCTGTGCATCACCAAGAGCGGCACAGGGGCAGGGCTGGCTACACCATTTGTGCGTTGTAGCACATCTCGAAGCTCGGAGTTCCTTCCACTTCCAACGACACATTGCTCATGATGGGGCCATATGACGACGTCTCCGAGAGCATATCTCCTCAGGGGTGGCGAAATGGATGTTTTGGCCCTGGCGGGATGTCACCGAAAAGGCCGTAGTCCTGAAATGACAGACAAACTTCTCGGTCTTCTGAACAACATTTCATGAAATCCCAAACTCCCAGGGTAGGGGACCGTCGGCCGCGCGCAGTGGTTGTTGAGGGCGACGCAGTGGTTTGTCCATCGAACGAGGGCTTGAGTCGATGGATTGGAGAGAGAAGAGACAGGGCAGGGGACCGTCGACCATGCGCGGTGGTCGTCGAGGGTGGCACGATGGTTCGTCCGTCAAATGAGGGCTTGAGTCGACGTCTTGGAGAGAGAAAAGACAGAGCGGGAAGTCTAAGAGGGAGGGCGCAAGGGACCATCGATCGGGCGCGGTGTCTGGAGGGTTGGGGGGCGTCGGAGGGAGAGGGAGAAAGAGAGACATGTGTCACGGAGGAGAGGTTTCCCTTGTTAATGGGGCCTTCGTGATCGAGGTGGAATGACCCAAATACCCGTCGGAAAATCCCAACGCTTCCGCATTATTCTTAGGGATGGACGATCCGGTAATTGCGCCGCGATCTAAAGTCTTCCTATCTTAAATGTCGGTAGTTGCCATGACGTCATAAATGTCGGTGGTTGCCGCCATAATAAGTATCGGTAGGTGACGTCATAAGTACTGGTAGCTGGTAGGTGAGGCGATGCGATCTCGTCCGCCAAATCGAATGTCAATCAATGGTTGTAATAAGAGGGCCTCAAGTATAAGAAGGGGTGCCCTCCCCTCACTTGTAATAATCCAACTATTAGCTATCTGAGTTCTCTTTCTTTTATCCAGAGCTTCTCTCTCTAGTTTCTCTCTCTACGATCCGGGTGAGTGAAGTGATCCATCGATCCGAAGAAGGCTTGGCTTAGGAGCGACGATCCCCTGCGATCCGAAATAGCCTAAGTCACTGCACGGTCGAGATCCTGAACGATCGGCCCGTAACAAGTGGTATCAGAGCAAAGAGAGAAGTAAGAAGAGGAGCACCAACTGTTCGAAGGAATGTCGAGCCAAGAAGCTATTGTGGATGGAGAAGCCGCTCCAGTCAGAGAGACTCGCGGCCAAAGCAAGAAGAGAGCAACCTCACCGGAAGCCCTTGCTGCGCTTGATGAAAAGTTTGGGAAGATGCGAAATGCCATGGCCGACATGATTGAAGGACTCGACGATGTTTGAGAACGGATCATGGAGCAAAGACTTCACGGACGCCATCAACGATGCGACGGTCCCTCTTCAGGCAAAGGATGATGCCCTCGATGAATCGATTGACGACTTGAGGGAACACGTCCGAACCATGGAAGAGGAGAACCCCCGGTGGGATAAAATTGATGTCATGAAGGTGAAGATCCAAGAACTCAAGACGGAGCTCGCCTTGTGCAAACTAAGCATCGCGAACGGAGCGATGCCTACCCAAGCGGTGTCCAAGCTGGAGGTGCCGAAGCCCAAAGAGTTCAAGGGTGATCGATCCGCCAAAGAGGTGGACAACTTCGTCTGGAGTATGGAGCAATACTTCGGAGCCGCCAACATCCAACAAGAAAATGTTAAGGTACGAACCGCTGCCATGTACCTTACTGATACCGCGATGTTGTGGTGGCACAATAGGTGTGATGAGACTAAGCGCGGTGCCCATCCCGTGGAGACGTGGGATGGCTTCATGGAGGAATTTCGGGAGTACTTCTTTCCCGAGTTCGCTCAACAGGAAGCTCGTAGCAAGCTCCATCGCCTCGAACAACGAGGAACGGTCCGAGAGTACGTGAAAGAATTCACTGAACTCAAGTTCCAGATCAACAATCTTGGAGATGAGGAGGCTTTCGGAGCGTTCCTGGATGGACTAAAGCCATGGGCCAAACAAGAGTTGATGCGTCGGGATGTGAGGAGTCTCTCGAGGGCTCTAACTGTGGCCGAGTCGCTCATCGACCTCAACAAGTTCGATGCAACAAAGTATCGGACAAGGGACTAGAGGTCGGATCGGCCCTCTGAGGATGAAGGTGGTGACAACTCCCGTGGCCCTAAGTATCAAGGTGGCCAAACAAGGAAGTGGGGAGAAGGTTCATCCAGACAACCCATACAAGGAAGTCGACCAAATACGAACTACCCAAGTAAGTTTGAACAACCTCCGCCCTCTTCTTACTTCATTTGCAAAGGGAATCACTGGACGCAGAAGTGTCCACAAAAGCATCGGGTGAACGCCATCCTTTCCGTCGAAGAAGAAGAACGGCCAAAGGAGGAGAAGTGGCAAATCCGACTCGGCGGGATGAATCTCAATGCCATGCAAGCACAACCTCTACCCAAGAAGAATACGGAGCAAGTGGACATGTTCTTCGTTGAACTCGAGGTATGTGGAATAACTCTCTACGCCTTAGTCGATACGGGGGCGTCCAATGTGTTTATGGCAATCAAAGTAGCGAAGAAATTGGGCTTGGAAGTACGGCCGAACGGAAGGCGCTTCAAAACCGTCAACTCGGAAGATCTCGCAAGCGGGGGAACAACTTCGGAGGTCGAAGTCCAAATTGGCGGATGGAAGGGCAAGATTCTGTTCGAAGTTGTTCCACTCGACGACTACGACCTCATCTTGGGGATGCAGTTCTTCGACCAAGCCAGGGCCATGATCGACCTAGGATCCAAGTGCATCATAGTGCTTGATCCGAAGTGCCCGTCCATGGTGCCGATGCTCAAAGGGGTGATGAACACCAAGATGGTCGCCGCGGTCCATCTTCTCGACAAGAACTTGAAGGCGGCCAAGCGCATGGCCGATCAACCGAAGACATCGCCAACTCAAGACATGCCGATCGAAGTCATATTCCCTGAAGTGGAGTCCATGCCACGTGCCAAGTCCGAGCCGAAGAAAGGAATGTGCGCCCACATGTTCATGAAGCCGCTCGAGGTGCCGTTCGAATCGGTCAGGGCCAAACGGAATAGGAAGAAGAGGGAAAAAGCCCGTGCCAATAAGAACTCCCTCCATGCTGTGAGTGCCGAGGACGTCGCTCGATTGAGTGGGGGAGAATGTCACGAAGGAGAGGTTTCCCTCGTCAATGGGGCCTTCGTGATCGAGGTGGAACGACCCAAATACCCCTTGGAAAATCCCAACGCTTTCGCATCATTCTCAGGGACGGACGATCTGATAATTGCGCCGTGGTCTAGAGTCTTCCTGTCTTAAATGTCGGTAGTTGCCATGACGTCATAAATGTCGATGGTTGCCGCTGTAATAAGTATCGGTAGGTGACGTCATAAATACTGGTAGCTGGTAGGTGAGGCGGTGCGATCTCGTCCGCCAGATCGAATGTCAATCAATAGTTGTAATCAGAGAGCCTCAAGTATAAGAAGGGCTGCCCTCCCCTCACTTGTAATCATCCAACTATTAGCTATTTGAGTTCTCTTTCTTTTCTCTAGAGCTTCTCTCTCTAGTTTCTCTCTCTACGATCCGGGTGAGTGAAGTGATCCATTGATCCGAAGAAGGCTTGGCTTAGGAGCGACGATCCCCTGCGATCCGAAATAGCCTAAGTCGCCGCACGGTCGAAATCCTGAACGATTGGCCCGTGACACATGCCTTAGAGAGAAGTGCAAGAGAGAAAACATTTGGTAGGGAAGAGAGAAGAAGCTGTGCGTGAAGGTGAAGAGACGGAGAGAGAAAGTGCAGAGGGGAGAGAGAGGGTTAATTCCAAAAAAAACCCTAAACTTTAGATTCAGTTTCAAATATACCCCAAATTTTTTTTGTCTCATGAAAAACCCTAAATTTTAGATTCAGTGCCAAATCTGCCCCGAACTTTTCTTTTGTCTTAGAAAAAAACCTAAACTTTAATTTTAGTCCCAAATTTACCCCGAATTTTGTTTTGTCTAAAAAAAAGAGTCAATATTATGAAAAATCTCAAATTGATACACATATGACAAATTTACCCAAAATTAATTTTTTGACCACCAAAATAAATTACCATCTATTAGTTTCTGTTAAATTTTATTGTCAAATTGCTAAATTAAATAATGCGTCGCAATTGACGAGTATACTAATTTGGGGTTTTACCCACCGTTTGTACTATAAAAATCATCAATTTTTGATTTATTTTCAAATATACTCCACGGTCTAGTCCCAACTTAACATGTCATTTCCACATAGATGATAAATACACATAAGCAATATATCATAGAAAATTATTTTCAAAGTAAAACCATTTTAGGACATAAAAAATTAGGGATTACTAATTTGGCTTTTGGACAAAGGCTAACAAGGACAAATTTAGGGTTAGAGAAAATTTTGATGATTTTCTTTTTGACAAAAAAAATTGGGATAGATTTGAGAATATATTAAGAATTTGGGGTTTTTTTTGAGACAAAAGAAAAGTTTGAGACATATTTGGAACTAAACCTAAAGTTTGGGGTTTTTTCTGAGACAAAAAAAAGTTCGGGGCAGATTTGGGATTGAACCTAAAGTTTGGGGTTTTTCTTGAGATAAAAAAAATTCGAGGTATATTTGGAACTAGATTTAAAGTTTGGAGTTTTTTTTTAAATTGACCCGAGGGGAGAGAGAAGAAGTGGCGCTGGATTTGAAAAAATTTGGCAGAAGAGAACACGCTGATTGAGAAAAGAAAAGGAGAAAAGGGCCAGAAGACTTTTGACATGGACTGACACCCAAGATACATGTCGATCAGCGAGGCTCCTTCCCGTTTGACACGCTGGCACGTCACAGGCACCTAATATTTTCTCGAAGATGTCTACTATTCTATCACATCATCGGCACAAATTCCCATAATTACAGTACAATTCAAAGAAAAGACCGACGGACAGTCCCTGATGGCAATCACGGAGCCATCGCAACAGTCATACTCATAAGGAGTACGAACAAATCAAATCTCGATTCTCATTTGTTTAGAATTTTGTCATATGATGTGTCCTTACTCTATTGGAACGATGGTAACCATCGTCGTTGTATTTTCCGAAAAAGGAATAGTGATCCTATCACTTTTTTTTTTCTGGCCATTTGGATCTCTAACAACATGTTTATTTGACCACATTATTTCATACGTTAGATGTGCGTATGAAATAACGTTGGAGACTGCCTCATTAGCACTGCTTGAACAAGCCAGTGGTATCATTGTTTTTGGAAAAATATCACCAAAAACTCTAAATTATATTACTTAGGACAATTTTATTATGAACTTTTTTTCGTGCCATAAAAAACTCCAAATTATATCACTTGGGGCAATTTTATCCTAAAATTTTTTTTGTACTATAAAAAAATTCAAATTTTACTACTTGAGATAATTTTACTTTGAATTTTTTTATATGCCACGAAAAACCTCAAATTATGTCATTTATGATACATTTCTCCCAAAAATTTTAACTAAAAGACATTTTTATCTTTTATCTTTTATCTTTTTTTTCTTTCTCCCTCTTCTCTCTACCATGGCCGACAGAGGGTGCCCCTCGCTGACTTGGGTGAGGGCTGCCCCTACCTAACGCCCGGGAGGGTCGCCCCCACCAAACTCGACGAGGGCATCCCTCTCCTAGCTCGATTTAGGTGAGGGACAGCTTCGCCAGATCTAGTAGGGGCGCCCCTTGCCCGAGTAATTCATTGGATACTTTTTATGAATGTCAACTAAGTATCGTAAGTAAATTGCTCTCAATCGTTCAATCATTTGATAACTAGAGTCATTCTTTGATAAATGATAACTATGAATCCGATCCATTAGTTCGTAGAGCTATTTACTCGATTGTAAACATTTGTGGAACACCTCTAACAGAGGGACAAATAGTCAATTTGGAAAGAATTATTGTCAACCTCCATGCCCAACACTAGGGAGGGCCGCCCTCGTTAGACGTTGTAGCTGGCGAGGGCCACCCTCGCCGGCTTCCCTCTGTCGGCCATGGTAGAGGGAAGAGGGAGAAAAGCAAAAAAAGAAAAAAAGTAAAAAGTAAAAAGCCATTTTGTTAAAGAGTTTTGGATAAATGTGTCGGAGGTGGCATAGTTTAAGGTTTTTTATGGCATAAAAAATGTTCAGAATAAAATTGTCTCAAGTGGTATAATTTGCAATTTTTAGCGGCACAAAAAAGTTTAGGGTAAAATTGTCTCAAGTGACATGGTTTGGGATTTTTGATTACACGAAAAAAAAATTTATGGTAAAATTGTCATAAGTAGCATAGATTAGAGTTTTTAGTGGTATTTCCCATTTTTCTTTTGTGCTTATTACATTAAAATATTACAAAATAACAAAACCGCAAATCCTAGTGGAGAGAGTGATAGAGGCAAAGAGAGAAGCCGTGAACGCCGAAAGATCGATCTTTGGTGCAACAAACCTGACCAAGGGGAAACAACAGTTGTCGCCAAAATGAGCACAATTGGCGGGGCTCTAGGAAATACCAATATTCTCTTAAAATCTTTATTTCATGTCGAACATTTCGACACATATTCAATACTCTTCGACATTCTTCAACACTCTTCGACACTTGGTCAACATGAATCAAAAAATTTGACACTTGCATAATTCTCCCGACACTCTCCAACACTCGAATTTAAAATTTCAACACGCGAATTTGGAATTCCAACATGTGATTTCAATATGTACATGATTAATCTTAAAAATTTTCACTAAATGAGGGGTCAAAATATAAATATGTAAAATATAAAAAAATTAATAGAAATAATAAATAGGAAAATAAGAAAAATCTAGTCTTTTTTTTTTTTTTTTCTTCTAACTCACTTCTTGTGATAGATAATTCACCCCCAAGTTTATTTTTTCTTTTCTCTTCCAACACGCTTTGACACATGAGTTAAAATGTGGATTGCTTAATTATTTTTCCTACCAAGTTTTATAGATTATTGGAACGGAATTGAATTTGTCAAATTAAAACAATGAATGATATTAACAAATGATGGATTAATGCTTTTAGTGTAAATTCATTCTATACTCATTTTTTATTATTTATTTATTTGTGAATTTGAATCAAATTAATTTAATTAAAACAATCATAAAAATGATAATTTATCATGTATATAAAAAAATATACATTTAATATGCAATATGTTCAAATTCTCTATTTTTTGATAAACATGTCAGTGTATTGTGTCGTGTCTTGTTGCGTATCAATTTCGATACTACTCAGGTGGGGGCTCGCGGCAATATGCAAGTTTGTATAACTGTTTTTTTAACAATTTATCTTTTATTTATGCGGTCAGCAACGGCAGTGCCATCCAGGTGGCAACACTAGCGCTATCCAACGACCGTTCAATGACCACCATGAACTGCTAGTCCACCCTTTCAATTTTTGCCATGCTGTGTTTTTTTAGAAATGTTAATCTGTTTTATATTTGTGAAAAGTTTTTAAAAAGGCCCTTCATAATGACAAAATAATAATCATATCAGCATTTTGGTTTACATTATAATTGAAAGGACTAAGTCGAACAAATATATATATATATATATATATATATATATATATATATATATATATATATATATATTCTATTTAGTATATATCATGACAATCCCTCTTGCTTCCTCAAAATCGAAATAATCATACATGGATCACCCGCCTCATGATAAAAGAAAGCTTACTTAATATAAAATAGTAACTTTGATGGACCTTGTCTAGACGTGGCCCTGCTTTCTCTATAAGCTCACTTCTCTAACACAGTTAAGTCAGATAAATTGCCCAGATGACCTCGATAGCTTTACCAAACCGTCCAGGCTTCATATATTTCATCACCTACCAGGATGCCTCTCATCTAGGGAATAGAACATTTTCCTGCAGCATGAAACTCAATCTTGATTGTGATTTAGAGGTCCCCTATTGCATGAATCAGGAAAGACATGCATTGAAACCTAATCGGTGGCCTTAAAGATGAATGTGTTTGCACTTTTGAATACACTGAGATACAATGACCATTGACCAAACTACACATCCATATTTTAAGTCTCTGCAAGGCCAATCCTAGAGTGATGTATAGGAATTACGACTTAACAATCAGAAAAAAACAATTAAGATTTGTTATTTTGTGAATTGAAGCACCCAAGATTCTATTGTGTTGCTCCATTTGTTACCATTGAAATTACCACCAATATAAACAAAGGGAGAAAAATCTCAAAATAATTATTTCATATAAATTTATACGGGCGTTGTAGCGACATCAAATTGCTACAGTAAACTCTTGTCTATAGTAGCTACTGGGAACTCAATGAGGGGGATGACAAGGTTGGTTTGGCGGGAATTCGCAAGGTCTCAACACTTCCATTCAGCATCTCCACAACTTGAGTCATTGATGGTCGATCTCTTGGATCAATCTGAATGCACCACAAGCTGATTATGATCATCTTCTTCGCGATTCCTTCGTCTCCCTTGTTCGTGATACCAGGCAACCCGAGTTCTTCCTGAAGTTCAAGGCGTTGGTGAATCCAATGAGGAAAATATAGTTCGCTGCTATGGTCCCCCTCAACTTCAACATTTTTTCTCCCGCCGACCATTTCTAGAACCATCTTGCCGTAACTGTAGACATCCGACTTGTGAGAAACCCCTCCAATGTTCCTTATGACCAATTCAGGAGCAATGTAGCCTACAGTGCCACGTGCACCCAACATTGCCACAATACTCTCTTCTCTAGGACATATTTTGGCAAGACCAAAGTCGGAAATCTTTGGACAATAATTCCAATCGAGAAGAATATTGTGAGGCTTTATATCGAAATGCAAGATTTTGGCATTACACCCTTGATGCAAGTACTCTAGTCCTCGTGCTATGCCTAGGGAGATGCTATATAATGTCTCCCAACTCAAATGCCGATTTGCCTCTAAAGTGTCACTTTTGAATATGAACTTTTCTAGTGATCCATTGGGCATGAACTCATAGACTAAAGCTCTTTTACTTCCCTCAAAACAAAAGCCCAAAAGGCTGACAACATTGACATGTGAAGTCCTGCTTATGCTCGCAACTTCATTGATAAACTCTTCCTCATTACCTTTCAGATCCTTTAGAAGCTTCACGGCCACAAGTTGACCGTCTCGAAGCTCGCCTTTATATACATAACCATAACCTCCTTGACCCAACTTTTCCCGGAAAGAATTGGTCATCCTCTTGATATCTTTGTAGGTATATCTCCTCGAGAGATTAGCCAATAGATTTGCTGTGCGGCCTTAGAATGTTCTTTCTTTCCCATCATCAAAGCCATATTTTTTCTTATCAGCGGTTTCTCCCTCAAGGAATAGACTACAAGAACGGCAATCGCAATCCCAACTCCTGATGCAGCTGATTAGAGAAAAGCAAAAGATTTGCGTGCAATTATTTCAGTCGATCATTTAACTAGTGGAGAGTCCTAATGATGGAAAAGCAAAACTTTATCAAGGTTTCCGAGCAGTTAATTTTGTATATGAGACAAGATGTAGGTTTAATGGAGTACCTAGTGCGACTTTCATCAGCAAATCGCCTTGTTGCGCTGTTACAAAGAACACAAATCCTTATCAGGTAAATCTCCTAATCAAAACTAAGATGAAACCGGTTGGAATGCTTTTTACGACATAAGGAATGATTTTTATAACAATAAAAAAGGATGATGTACATATAAGACTGAAAAACTTAGTGTGACGATCTAGTTCGACGAGAACAGGAATGACTGTTGGAAAGTGCAATTCCAACCCTAGGATAGCAATAGGGGCAAGAATAAACCAAATCTCACATTGCCTAGGTATGATAAGATGAAATGCCTCATATGTGATGGCACTTATCCTAACTTGTAACGAGCTTTTTTCTAAGCTAATACCAAAAACACAAAACCATGCAAACTCCGGCCCAAAGTAGACAATATCATTACGAGTGAGACCTAGGCTTAATAATGTGGTATCAAAGCCAATATCCCAGCCAAAAACGTGAGGTTCAAGGACAAACTGCAACTCCAACTCTAGAATGGCGATGAGGGCAAGAATGAACCGAATTCGACAAGGGCAAGAGTTATCACCAAGGCTACATAGGGCCTGAACAAAGTACAACTCCAACTCTAGAATGTTGATGACGAGGGCAGGAGTACCAAGGCTAGAATGAACTGAATCCACATCATCCGATGCCTTACATGTGATTCTTTTTTGGGCAAAGCCCAAAAGAATCAAACCGTGTGGGCTCCAATTCAAAGCAGACAATATCATTATGAGGGGATTTGGGCTTAACACTTAGGGTTCATATTTGATCCATATTTATTACAGTGATTCTTATTCCACGTCTTTAGATAAACTATTTTAGTACTTGTGCTCAAGAACTAAACTAGAGGGACACCTACTTATATATACTGGGAGTGAATTTCCTAGCCCAAGGGTGGGTCTCCCCTGAGGTTCGTAAAATCCGCCGACCATTTAGATAAACTATTTTAGTACTAGTGCTCAAGACTAAACTAGAGGGACAACTACTGATATATACAGGGAGTGAATTTCCTGGCCCGAGGTTGGTAAAATCTGCCGACCCATTGACAAGGCCCAATGGTAGCTAGCGAAGGAAAAAGGGAAAAAGAAAAAAGAAAAAAAGAAATTATTAAAATCTTGCACTTCAGCCCAACTGTCATTCAAAGCAATGACGAAGAGAAGAAATGAACATACCGGTTCTACAAAGCCAAGCACGAGGCCGCTCAGGGCAGTAACACCGGAAATTGTAGATCTTGTCATCGAACCCACACTTGCCACCACTTGCCTCGCACGCGCTACAATTGCTCGCCTTCCAATTCAACACGAACCCGCTCCTCAGTGCCTCCTCTATCTGCGCCCGCCCTCTCCACTCGGCCATCACCGGTGCCTCCACCAATGTCCAGCACATTTTTGTCGCATCAATCACTCCTAGATCCTCGTCATCCCCATATATCCCCAAAACAACCCCGCTTTCGCCTTCTTCTTTGCCAGAACAGCTGATCCTATAGTTCAGAAGCTTGCCGGCGAGGAGAGAGATGTTGCAATTATATAAAAGAGTGAGAGTAGCGGTAACGTTCTGTCTCAGCTGGAAATGAGTCGGCATTAGAGTCAGGTTCTTGAGAGAACCAGGCACACAGTAAGAGAATGCAGTCGAGTTGTCATCAGGGATGGCGGCATTGGAGACGCAGAGAGAGTGGTTCTGGTAGAAGATATCACGGACAATGTAATCATTGCTGGAGAAGGTGATGACTGGGCGATCCTTATCGCAGGACAGGTTGAAGCCCGGGGAGCCACAGTAGGAGGGCTGCCGGTCTTCGATATAGAATGGGAAAGTGATGTTTAGGCCGCCACAGGCGATGGGGAGGCTGCAGTTTCCGAAGTGGGGGTCGACGAGAGAGAGAGACTGTCGGGGCGATAAAGAGAGAGCACAGAGTAACATTAGTGAGAGGTTTGTGTTGATTGGCAGAGGAGAAAGAGAAGTTGCGGCAGCGGTTCTGGCTCTGGTTCTGGTCATTGTGGATTGAGAAAGGGGGGGCGCGGAGATATGTCAAAGAGGTTTTAGGCTACATCACGACGCTCAGTATATCACTGGATGATCTAACGAGTTGTGTCCGAATACAAGCCCTCATAAATTCGGACCATGTAGATGCGAAAGCTTTCACTTTCACCATGTTCCTAGTCCACACGATTCATTGGATCAACCGACACTCTTATTTTCTTCACCGTACTGAAGGCTGCTGATTGACTTGGAAAGTGCAAGTCTTCTCTCTTCTGGTTCTGCATTAGCCAAACACACGAGTTCTACCATGTTCCTAGTCCACGCGTTCTTATAGCTGTTTCTAAGATTAGTACACGACGACCGAAAAATGTGAAGGAAAGAGCGAGAGATAAATTCACCAGAGAGGTCGAGGCACATATGCCCCTCTAAATTTCACCAGGGCTGGCCTTCCTAGATGAAGCCAGGTTAGGACAATAGCATAAAGAGAGCAATTGAGACTTGAAATTTGTCTAAATCATTCTATCGACTATGCCAATTTAGTTCGGTTCAGCAACGGGCGTAGTTTCAAATTTCAAATGCGAAAATAAAAAAAACAAAAAGAAAGAAAGACAAGTTAGGGAACAGACTTCAATATCATTGTTTCTATATATCTAGCTCAGAAGGTGTTGACGGAGGTTTTGGTTGAATTCTTCCCTCTGATAGTCCAGGGAAGACTGGCTTATCATGAATTATCATGATATTGTGACATTCATATACAATGTATAAATGTTTTATCGGCTTCTTTGATTAAACATAAATTTCTACCGAACAACTGAATATTACTTAACACGATATATCTTACGAACAAATGGATATTCCCTTATGTTACATACCTTATGGAGATTGCAGAACTAAGCTTAATGGAGTGTTTTATGCAACAGTGTTAACCACAACTCTATGCTAATGCAAAACAAGCATGAGCAAACACACTTGCAGAAAAGCTTTTTCACTTTATATTTCTCTATAATAATCTATAATCCTCAAGGCATCGTTGCATTCACATTGGAGTTGGCTAAGAAAACAGTGGCACTCCTTAAAAATTATCTATTTATTGACCCGAGAACATGATTAATGCAGGGTCAAGATCAACATTTGGAAAGCTGCTGCAATGACGGATAAATGCTAGGTATGAAAGCTCCTGATTGGATGTAAGAAAAGTGGCAGTTCAATGCTCGAAACACCAGTATCAGATGCACTGGGCGGCATAGGAGACTGTTTAGGTGGAGCAAAATCAGTATTGCCTGTAACATCCTAAATTTTGATCCATTTCGAGATATGTGAAATGGTTATTTTATTAATACACTATTAGTTTCGTTTACTCTGAGTTGGTCCCTCATGAGTTAACTAACTGTTCGGCAAGGCAATTAAGGATTGATACGCGTACGACTAGTGAATTTAATCAGGGATACGCCGTTCGACCATAAAGATCAAAGATGAATAATACTACACTGTGACAGGCCAATTAGCGAACGGGAATAAATCGATTCGGCAAAAATACGATATTGGATTGCGGGTGATTCCGCACGACTTCGATATTAATTGCGAATGACGTTAAACCGATTTCCTTTTGACCATGTACTCAGTGTGAGCAATTAACCTCTCGTGATTACATGATAATCGATGATCGCCCTGATTTGAATGCACGATCGTTGATTGAAAAGCTATCAACCACGAGTCAAGCGCGTGAGAATCCCTAAACGCCACCCGAAAGTTAGGTCGTATTAAAGTCGTGATTAATCGATATTAACCACGAATTTCAATCCGATATCGAGTATCGAACTTTTAAAGATGTCGAAACTAAAATATTGGACATTGTCTCATTGATTCTTGGATTTATCGGTAAGCTCGAAATATTGAAAAATGATTCAACTGGGCCAAGTTTTGGAGCCAAATATTTGAGACTTTGTGCTTCAAGGGTAAAAAGACCAAATTATCCCTCTCTAGAAGCTTGTTTAGGTTTTGTCCTATTCTAGTTTCTTTTTCTCTAATTTCTCCCCACGTTGGCTCCCCTCCTTCCTCCGCATGTTTCCCTTTTCCCCTCCCCTTTTCTCTCTCTTCCCCTTCACGTTTCTCCCCTGGTCGACAATCCCCCACTTGCCCATCTTATCTCTATTTTTTTCCCCTTTTTGACTGGTCTTCTCATCTTTTTCTCTCTCCCCCATCCACTTGCTGACAACCCCACGTGCTTCCCTCTCTCTCTCTCTCCTCTTTTCTTCCTCTGCACGTTCGAAGCCCCCCCTTTCCCAGTAGCTTCTTCTTCTTCTTCTTCTTCTTCTCTGCTGGCCGACGCTGGCTTGCTGCTGCTGCCGCCATCACCGACCGCCACTGAAGCTCCGCCACCACCCCTGCTCTTCGCCCGGTCGCCGGCGAGTCGCCGTCTGCCGGCTTTGAGCCGAACCGGACCCGCCCAGCCTCTGTCTTCATCTCCTTCTCCTCTATCCGCCGCTCGCCGTCGCTTGGCCACCACCACCCTTCGCCGAACCACCCCAAACCGAGCTGCTGCTGCCCCCTATTCTTCTTCTTCCTCGGTTTTGGGCCGAACCAGATCCGTGGATGCCGGAGCAGCGAGTTGCTGCCTCGCCGTCGCTCGGTCGCCGTTGTCCCTCCGCCCTGGTCGCCGCCGGAAGCCAGCCGACCGGCCAAGTCCAGCCAACCCTGTCCCCGCCCAACCTCTCCTTTCCCTCTCTTGGTTCTGTCCAGACCTCGCCGGAGCCGCCCGCCTGGTCGCCGGAGCTACTGGCCGCCGTCCGGAGTTGCCGGAGCACCCACCAGTCAGCCCATGCCGCCACAGCCATCGGTTCCTCCGTTTCGCAGCCCTTTGTCGCGTGGACAGCCGCCCTCAGCCGCCGAGATCCGGTCCCGGGCCGCCTCGTCTCGACGCGCTGGAAGTTCCCGGGCGTTCCCCTCGTCGCCGTCATCGCGCTCGTGTGGTTGGAATCGCTAAACACGTGAGTTGATTTTCTAAACCTTGCTCAATGTGCTAAACTTCCTTAGGGTGATTAGTTTAATGTTAAGTATGGTTAATGTTGATGATTAGTGTTTGCTTATTATTGAGTAAGCTTGTTTAGTGTTAATCGTGGTTAGAATAAATTAATTGCGGTTAGATTAAATGTAGTTGGTTAATCGCGGTTAGATTAAAGTAATCTTGATTGGGTTAATTAATCGCGGTTGGATTAATTAACCGTAGTGGAGTTAAATTAGTAACTATGGTTAGTGTTAATAAATATTATAATTATTTTTGGAATAAAATAATAATAATTTATTAATTTCGGAATTATTATTTATTATTTTCGGAATTAATTAATTTATTATTAATTTCGAAATTGGTGGTTATTATTTTTGGGTAATAATTAATTAATTATATTTGGGGATGAGTTAATTAATTAGTGGTGGATGATTAATTAATTCTTGGATGTTGAATATTTATTGTTGGGTATTTATTAATGGAATATTTTTGGAGTAAAGTATTATTTTTGGAAAGTACATTATTAATTAATTGTGCTAGTATCGATTAATTTTTGTGGATTACTGTTTGTACTTTCCTCACGTGGATCGCGTATTGAATACATATATGCTTGTTGTCTTTGATGCTATTGTTTAATATGTACTCGGAGGAGTAAATTCATGGACTGCGATTGTGAATTAGAGTTGATTGTATTCAGCGTATTCGTGTGATTACGTGTGAAAGGCATTTGTATTCGTGTGACCACGTGTGAAATATTATCACATTACATGTAGAGATTGCGATGAATTAATATGTATAAGCACGAATCATGTCTGCATTAGCTGTCTTGAAAGATAATAAAATGAGCATGATTAATTGATATGCTTGCGTGGTCACGTAAGAGCCCATCACCCAGTGGGGGATCTGTGGTGGATGAAGTCCGTATTATCGGAATGCCCGGGCGAGGTCCGGATGCAGGTCGCGGTAGAGGCTGGATCAATGCTCCTTCGGGAATGCCGTCTGGGGGCTAGACGTAGCCGTGCCCAATGTAGTGGGATGATGCCCGGTTATGCCGGTTGACTACCAACTTGTGTGTTGGAAGGAAATTCCCCCACGGTGTTAATAAATGGAACACGAGCAAGTGCATGGTGCATGAGACAATTTGAAAGGTGTTCTGATTGCTTGATATAATTGCCGCATTGAAATGAGCATATGATAAATTATATCATGCAGATTGCGTGTGGTAAAAGCGAGGTAAGGATGCCTGTGATTGCAATTGTTAACTGTTAATAATTGTATATGAGCATTGTCCTAATCGTGCGTCTGTTAATGGTTGAATGGATATTATTATGTTGAATTGTTGGCGATAGAGACATTGCACGTCAGGGCGCACTCGAGGCGAGTAGGTCTCCTAACCGAGGCTTAGGATTTTGACTTACTGAGATTTATCTCACTGGTTACTGATAATTATTTTCAGGTCCATAGGATGGAGAATCGACGCGTGTTACGGCTCGTTGCCGTTTTTGAAGGGAGTAGATTAATTCCGGCTTGTTGGTTTCATTGGCTCGATAGGAAGATGCCGGTGGTAAGGGCTTGTACTTGTAAACTTCATAGGGTTAATCAATAGATAAATAAAGCAGTACTTTGGAATGTGTTCTTGTTGGGTTTTCCTACTATCCCTATTTTTATAGTTGACTGGACATTGTGATTCGCTTCGGCATGCGTTTAATTAAAAGATAAAAATAACGGTCGGCGACGGATCCTGGAGAGTCGCAAATCAAATGATCGCAAGAGAACAGGGGTTGTTGCAGACTCGAGGATCGGGTCGTGACATTGCTCGTTCTCTCGAACTTTGAGATCAACCAAAGAGACTGATGTTATGTTTGCAATAAAAAAAGACATTTTGCAAAAAAATGTCTAAAGGCAAAGAAGCATGGAAGCCATTTGATTGATAAAATTGCTAAAAGCATTGGCATCCAACTTGATGATTCAGATATTGAGTCCGTCTTCTCCTTAGATGACCAACCATCCGAAAATACTCTCTGTGCTATCCAAACATATAGTTCAGACTCGGCCTCAGATTCTGAGAACGATGTCTTCACCTTCTTCCCTGATCCACCTACAGAAATTGGTCTCAATGAACCTGTCCATCATCCATATATTCCCATTCACATCTTCTTGTCTAAATATCACAAACCAATCCCTTTGGTGGCACTCATCGATACTGGAGCAAGTTCTTCCATCCTAGACACAAAGATCCTCCTAGAAGAATTTTGGAAACCCTACACCAAGTACTTCAATTCTACTTCTGGTGATACTTTTGCTACCAAGTATCGTAGTAAACCCATTACTATTCAATTCTTTCCCTAGTGTTCTATTACCACCAAAGTCCTTGGTTCTCAGTTTCTAGGTAAATATATCATCATTGATTAGGACATCCTGACCCAACTCCCCAAGCTTAGAATCATTTCTCATGGCCTTCGTTTCAAAAATCAATTCAGGGAATTTGTGGAAATTAAACAATTCTATACCCTCCAACCAGCCATCCTGAATCCAATAATCCAAAGTTTACTTTGTTCTTGTGCCGAGACACATTCCCAGTTTTCCCAAACTTACACCCAGCCCTTGTGGAAAAACTCTCATTTTTATGTCAAACTTCCTTTCAAAAGGAATGAAGACATCGATCCTACAAAAGCCAGTCACTCAGGAATGAGTCATGAACATCTCGCACTTGCTCAACAAGAATGTGCAAAACTATTGGCGCAAAGTCTCATTGAACCCTTTGACTCCTAATGGGCATGTGAAGCATTCTATGTCAACAAACGGGCCGAGCAGAACCGTGGAAAAATGAGGTTAGTAATCAATTACCAACCTCTGAATCAGTTTCTTTAAGATGATAAATTTCCATTACCTCATCGAAATTCTCTTTTCTTGAGCCTTGCCCAAGCAAAGATCTATTCAAAATTTGATCTTAAGACAGGATTTTGGCAATTAGGTATTGACCCAGTAGATAGACCCAAAACCGGATTCTGTATCCCAAACCAACACTTTCAATGGACAGTTGTCCTTTTTGGCCTCAAAACTGCACATTCCCTTTTTCAAAAAGTTATGTGCAAAATCTTTGAGCCAATCCTTCAAAACTCCCAGATTTACATTGATGACATCCTTCTATTCAGTCTTGATGACCAATCTCATTGTTAACTTCTGACACATTTTGCTGATATTGTTAGGAAGCATGGCATTATGCTTTCTCAGAAGAAAATGATTATTGCCCAAAAGGAAATTGAATTCCTTGGCATGCGTCTGAAAGAAGGAACATACTGCCCTGAACCTCATATTGCTAAGAAACTCCAAAAATTTCCTGAAAAGGATCTAACTACCAAACAAGTTCAGCAATTTCTTGGCATTGTGAACTATTTGCAAGATTTCATTCCCCATATCTCCAAAAATCTTCGACTTCTCCAAAGAATGCTCAAGAAAAATCCTCCCCCATGGGGACCCAAACAGACCCGAGCTGTTTCCCAACTTAAACAGCTACTGCAACACCTTCCTCCGCTAAAAATCCCATCCATTGGCAAGCGGATTCTCCAGACTGATGCCAGCGACAAATATTGGGCAGCCATTCTTTTCTAAGAAATTGATTCCATAAGGCATATTTGTGTCTACAAAAGTGGTCAATTCTCTCAAGTAGAGATTCATTATCATTCCACTTTCAAGGAAACACTTGCAGTTAAGTATGTCATCAAGAAGTTTGAGTTTCACTTCGTTGGACACAATTTTCTTGTTGAAATGGATATGTCCTCTTTTCCCCAGATGTTAAAATTCAAACAAAAGCAAGTTCCCCACCCACAATTGCTCCGGTGGGCTGAATGGTTTTCCAAATGCTCCTTTGAAGTTAAACACATTCCTGGAACTAAAAATGTCATTGCTGATTTCTTATCCCGTCCAAAGGAACCATTGCAGGCTATCAACACGTATGTCAAGAAGGAGCCCTTCCAGGACACATACAGTACCACCAAAATCCAAGGTGGTTGGCTAAGCCTCAAGTACCCTCCTGATGTTCCCCTGGCAATCCACCACAATATCCTGAAAGAAAGACTCCCAGGATTAATGTGGGAATATCACCTCCGAATTTTTCAAGAACATGGAGGATTAATGCTCAGACCAGATAGACTTCATTAGCAATATCCATTCATTCATCCCCTCAAATGGTCTCCTGATGACGAATTTTCAGAAGATCTCAAATGGTTATTTTGGTACATGTTCAACTTGTACACTATAGCCATTGAATTCCCCATTGACAAAATTTTGCAGGTTATTAAAAAAGTTGGCGAAGGTCAAATTCATAACCAGAAACATCTCTTGGAGATTTTTGCATGATATAAAGCACTCCAATATTGGAAAGAATTCTTCAAAGTCCAAAATCGTAACGAAGACCTGAACTAGAGAGGCACACTATTGTCCTGTTCCATCGACCATGGACATTTTCCCATCCATTTGGATAGATTTCTGACAAACCTTCTGTTGTAGGAACTTCAAACTACAGACCTCAAGTCTTTCAAGAATTTGCTCAAGTTCACCAAACACTTCCATACTCCATCACCACAAGCAGGCGAGCGTCACGCGAACTCCAGAGAATCCTATGTCAAGAAAATCGCACCATCCCACCAGAAGCATGGCCATCCACCCAAATCCCTATTTCCTGGGACCACCTTGAAGCTTGGGATTCCACAAGAGAACAGATCCAAGAGGCTCTTCATACCTTTCGACAGAACAATCCAGACTCCTCCACCCCCTATGATTCATGGGGGGGCCACTTTCACAAGACCCTTAGGGAGACACCCCAAATTACGCCCATTTTTCCGGCTCTTTCAGTGCTAGCTCATCTCGTCCACCAGACTTGTCGGCAGAAGAAATTGAGAATCTCATTTGTGCTTTTAAAAGAGAAAAAGATGGAGGCTCCAACCCATCAGACATCGATGAAGACGCCCTCTTCAGAGAACAACTAGCTCATCATAGCTCTGATGACTCGGATTATGACTACAATGCTAGAGATGGAAGAAACAAATAAAGGCCGTCCTGAAAACACTGTACACTGGTCACTGTTCATCCAGTCTATTTTTACTGTTCATCTAGTCTGTTTTTATTATAGCACCAGGCGAAAAACTACTGTTCATAGCCTATCATGGGATTTCTTTAGGACTCCCTATATGTGTAGCCCATAAGTGGCTATGTGTGGGATAGCATACTTGTCACAAGTTTACAACTCTAACTCTTGAATTTGGTTTATAGTACCCTTTATGGTATCAGAGCCATGGATTTGTTTGAATCATTTTAGTTTGATCTTTACTATGTTCTGTTACTAGAAGAGAACCTCTCACCCTATGGAAACTTCAGACTTATCTTCCCTTTCTCTTCCTATCTCCCTTACTTCTAATCTTTCTCTCCAGTCTCCACCCGAACTTCGAAAGTCCTCATGTTCAAAGATAGACTATCTTTATGAGGTTGCTTACCTCACAGAAGATAGTAAGATCTCAGAAACCCAACTCCCCATGATGAACCCATACACTGCTTTTGCTAAACCACCTTGTTTTTCTCCACTTCGGTCTATCAAACACTTGATCAAACACACCCCTCGCACTGTCAAAGAGTATGTTCAGTCTTCCCGTTTTGACCAACACCCCATCCAGGCAACTGAACAAGAACAGTTTGTTACTCTCCAGATTCCACCCGAATTTCCATCTCAATGGATCCAACAAGGCTATACTCATCTTCATTTTGGAGTCATCCGTCTTGCTCTAACCTTTCATGGCCGAAAAGGCTTACCTGTTACCGCAAGGATAGCCCTGTTAGACACCAGGTTTCTGGAATACCAACAAGTTTGTGTTGGCACCATCCAAACGACAATGAATGCGGGAAGCTGTTTTTGTTACACTTTTCCCAAATTTTAACATTGCCTTGGCGAGATCCTAACTTGCTTCTTGCTCTTAAAGTTCAGCTACTGATTCGGAGCCCCACAGACACCTGGATCTATTGCTGCCACTTTGCACTACCAGATGATCTACCGAGTCCAAAACCATGCCATTGATCTCAACATCCCAAATTCTGAAGATGCTCTTGTTATTTCGGTAGACCATGACCAAACCTCTTGTATCCATGTCCCTCGTCAGATTTCAAGAAACGAGCTTCTTAAGCTCCTTCCAGATAGTTGGGTCACCAACTAGGAAAAACTTCATCAAAGTTACAAACCGCTCCAATCTAGTGAACCGCAGTTCACTAAGAAAAAAGATGGTACTGTTACAATTAAGTTCGGCAAAACCAAAGAGGAACCTTCCTCTATTTTTCCTACCATCCTCCATTTTACCCCTTGTCCTACTGACCCAGTTTCCTCTGAATCAGACAACAAACAATTTGTCCACTCTTTTGGGCCCCAAGGACAGCCAATCCACCTTTTCAAAGATCCCACGGGACACTGTTTTTGGGATTCTGATCGTGCTTGCCCTTCATGCACAAAATTTGAAGAAGAAGATGATCGGCCCTCTTCCAAGAAGAAAAAGAAAGATACCCTTTACCAAAGGTACCTTGATGGAGATCCAACTGTTGGACCTCTTGGAGAAGATGGAGGTAAATATCAGTTCATTGTTTCTTATGGACCATCCAGGTCCTTTGTACTAACCTCACCTCCACCTCCTTGTAAGCCAGCTCTCTCCTCTCCACCACCACCAGCTAGATCCATGATTACTTCACCTTCCTATAAACCAATTCATAAATGGGTAAGAAAGAATCCTTCATGCCCCCTGAACCTACCTCGACCAAGCACTTGTGTACCTAAACCTATCCCACCTCCTGTCCTACCCAGCATATGCATGTTTCATCCTGATGATTTTCCTCCACTCGAGACCACAGAATCATCTAGAACCAGCACTCGCACCCGGAAATTTCCTCCATTGGAAAAATTCTTTGACCCACACCAAAGGTATCAACACTCCCTTAAGATACCAAATCCCACTGGCATTGATGCACAAGGACAACGAAAGCAACATTCTGCTGCTGAAACTGTTTTGAATTGGCAGACTGAAAATGCCCTCGCTCAAAACGAGCTCCTTGGCACTGTTGCTACACGTCTTGAACGTGTAGACAAGACCACTGACTTATCTTATCGCATGTTGAAAGACTTCCAAAAAAGGCTCCATTTGCTAGAAACCAAGCAAACACCTCCTAGTCATTATCTTGAAGATCAGAGACCAGAAATTGAGAAACTCAAAAGACAGATCCAAATTCTCAAGGGTCAGCAGTCATTCACTCCAATTGATCCACCTCTTTTTACCTCTCCTCCCCTACTACAAAAGCCAGAATCATCATTTGGCTCATCATCCTCTTTTGCTGCTGTTTTAAGCTCAGCCGCCCCTTCTCCCTAGAGTAATTTTCTGACTCTTCGCGAAAACCTTCGCAAGCTTAAACTAAAGCAAAAGAAATCTCCTCCTCCTACCGAGTCTTCACCACCTTCTCCAGGCACACCTGAACATCCTCCTGGACATCCTCCTCTTGGTGACCATCCTTCTGGAGAACAATCTACCACCTTGACCATTTCAAATCAGCTCGAGAATTTTCTTCGCCGCCAGATCCCTTCTATTGCTGTTATCAAACCTTCTGCCACAAACTAGGTCGAGACATCATTTGGATCTTATTCCGATATTTTAATCGGGTCACCCTTTTCGGACGAGACCTTTTTTTATGGCCGATAGTGTCAAAGACGAAGAAATATTCTCTGAACCCGAAATCCATCACCAGGAACAGCCTGATGCCACACAGTCCTTTACAGCCTCATCATCCAAAATCTACTTCACTCTGGATGACATTCCATATTTTAAATGGCCTGATAGGCTTCAAGAATTTCATGCTTGGCTCACTGCCAAGCATATTTCTGAGCCCAGCACTTATGATATTCTCTTGGAATTCACCAGCCGCTTTACGGGAGCTCTTAAAGATTGGTGGCATACTGCTTCAGAACATGATCAGATGTATTTCCTGACTCAGCCGATGGATAATGCGATCTAGATAATTCACATGTATTTTATCGGCAAGCTTGAAGATTCCAAAGAACTCAAAAGAAAGGAGTTCTTTGACCGAAAATGTTGCTCACTAAGGCGCAAAGACCTTGACCGGCACTTCCAAGCTATGATCAAGTTATTTTATCTACTTGGTGCTGATTGGAATCTCAAGCCTATCTTCTTGGCATCTATCCCAAAAGATAGTTCTGGACTAGAAGAGAATGGGAGTGTTTAGAAGATCATGTTGGAGGTAGAGTACACAACACACTTCTTATTTCACTCTCTGGTTTTTACAATGGGGACTCCTTGCTCTTATATAGGCAAAGGAGGATACAACAGACAAGAGCAGGCAGACTGGTCATGCTAGGGCGTAATTATCGAAACAAGCTTAGCCACTTATGGGCTACACACATAGGGAGTCCTAAAGAAATCCCGTGACAGGTTATGAACAGTAGTTTTTCGCCTGTTGCTACAGTGAAAACAGACTGAATGAACAGTAAAAACAGACTGGATGAATAGTGAACAGTGTACAGTGACCGGTGTACAGTGTTTTTAGGACGGCTTTATATGTCTCTTCCGTCCCTAGCATTGTAGTGGTCATAGTCCGAATCATCAGAGCTATGATGAGCGATCTCGTTTCTCGTAGAGAGCTTCTTACGCATACGGACTCGGAGCTTCGTCTTTTCTCTTTTGAAAGCACGGATGAGATTCTCGATTTCTTCTGCCGACAGGTCTGGTGGACGAGATGAGCTAGCACCGAAAAAGCCGGAAAATGGGGCGTAATTTGGGGTGTCTCCCCAAGGGTCTTGTGCAAGTGGCTCTCCCCATGGGTCATAGGGGGTGGAGGAATCTGGATTGTTGTGCCGAAAGGTATGAAGAGCTTCTTGGATCTGTTCTCTCGTGGAATCCCAAGCTTCAAGGTGGTCCCAAGAGACAGGGACATGTGCAGATGGCCATGCTTCTGGTGGGATGGTGCGATTTTCTTGATATAGAATTCTCTGGAGTTCTCGTGATGCTAGCCTGCTTGTGGTGATGGAGTATGGAAGTGTCCAGTAGACCCGAGCAAATTCTTAAAAGACTTGAGGCCTGTAACTTTGAAATTCCTGCAGCAGAGGGTTTGTTAGCAATCCAACCACTTGGATGGGAAAATGTCCATGGTCGGTGGAATAAGACAATAGTGTGTCTTTCTGGTTCAGGCCTTCCTTGGCGATTTTGGACTTTAAAGAGTTCTCTCCAATATCGGAGTGGTTTATACCATGCAAAAATCTCCAAGAGATGTTTCTGATTATGGAGTTGACCTTGGCCATCCTTGTGAATAACCTGCAAAATTTTATCAGTAGGAAATTCAATGGCTATAGTGTACAGGTTGAACATGTACCAAAATAACCATTTGAGATCTTCTGGAAATTCTTCATTGGGAGACCATTTGAGAGGGTGAATGAATGGATATTGCGGATGAAGTCCATCTGGTCTGAGCATTAAACCTTTATGTTCACGGAAAATTCGGAGGTGATACTCCCACATTAGTTCTGGGAGTCTTTCTTTCAGAATGTTGTGGTGGATTGCCATGGGAACATCAAGAGGGTATTTGAGGCTGGGCCAACCACCTGAAATTTTGTCCGTTCGGTATGTGTCCTGGAAAGGCTCATTCTTGACATACATGTTGATGGTTTCCAATGGTTTTTTGGGACGGGACAAGAAATCAGGAAGAACATTTTTAGTTCCTGGAATGTGTTTGACTTCGAAGGAGTATTTAGAAAACCATTCAGCCCATCGGAGCAATTGTGGATGGGGAGCCTGCTTTTGTTTGAACTTAAGTATCTGAGGAAATGAAAACATATCCATTTCAACAAGAAAATGGTGTCCAATAAGGTGGAATTCGAACTTCTTGATGCCATGCTTAACTGCAAGTATCTCCTTAAAAGTGGAATGATAATGGATTTCTGCTTGGGAAAATTGACCACTTTTGTAGGCACAAATATGCCTGGTTCCATCAATTTCTTCGAAAAGAATGGCTGCCCAATATTTCTCGCTGGCATCAGTTTGGAGAATTATCTTGCCAGTAGATGGAATCTTTAAAGGAGGAAGGTTTTGCAAAAGCTGCTTGAGTTGGGAAATAGCTTGGGTTTGTTTGGGTCCCCATGGTGGAGGGTTTTTCTTGAGCATTCTCTGAAGGGGTCTGAGATGTATGGAAATATGGGGAACAAAATCTCTCAAATAATTGACAATGCCAAGGAATTGCTGAACTTGTTTAGAATTGAGATCCTTTTCAGGAAATTTCTGAAGTTCATCAGCAATATGGGGTTCAGGGCAGTAGGTTCCGTCCTTAAGGCGCATGCCAAGGAATTCAATTTTCTTTTGGGCAATAATCATCTTTTTCTGAGAAAGTATAATAACATGCTTCTTAACAATATCAGCAAAATATGTCAAAAGTTGACAATGAGATTGCTCATCATGGCTGAACAGAAGGATGTCATCAATATAAATCTGGGAGTTTTGGAGGATGGGTTCGAAGATTTTGCACATAGCTTTTTGGAACAGGGAATGTGCAGTTTTGAGGCCAAAAGGGACAACTGGCCATTGGAAGTGTTGGTTTGGGATACAGAACCCAGTTTTGGGTTTGTCGGCTGGATCAATACCTAGTTGCCAAAATCCTGCCTTAAGATCATATTTTGAATAGATCTTTGCTTGGGCAAGGCTTAGGAAAAGGGAATTTCGATGGGGCAGTGGAAATTTATCATCTTGAAAGAACCGATTCAGAGGTTGGTAGTTAATTACTAACCTTATTTTTCCACGGTTCTGCTCGGCCCGTTTGTTGACATAGAATGCTTCACATGCCCATTGGGAGTCAGAAGGTTCAATGACACCTTGTGCCAGTAGTTCAGCACATTCTTGTTGAGCGAGTGCGAGATGTTCAGGGCTCATTCCTGAGTGACTGGCTTTGGTAGGATTGATGTCTTCATTCCTTTTGAAAGGAAGTTTGACATAAAAAGAGGAATTTTTCCACAGGGGTTGAGTGCAAGTTTGGGAAAATTGGGAGTGTGTCTCAATACAGGAAGAAAGTAGACTCTGGATTATTGGGTCTAAGATGGCTGGTTGAAGAGCATAAAATCATTTGATGTCTACGAATTCTCTGAATTGATTTTTGAATCGAAGGCCATGAGACAGAATTATGAGTTTGGGAAGTTGGGTTAGTATGTCCCAACCAATGATAATATCTTTATCTGAAGACTGAGAACCAAGAACTTTGGTGGTTATAGAACACTGAGGAAAAAACTGGATAGTAATGGGTTTACTACGATACTTGGTGGCAAAAGTGTCACCAGAAGCAGAGTTGAAATATCTGGTGTAGGGTTTCCAAAATTCTTCTGGAAGGATTTTTGTGTCTAAGATGGAAGAGCTTGCTCCAGTATCGATGAGTGCTACCAAATGAATTGGTTTATGGTATTTGGACAGGAGAATGTGGACAGGAATATACGGATGATGGACAGGTTCATTGAGCTCAATTTCTACGGGTGAATCAGGGAAGAAGGTGAAGACATCATTCTCTGAGTCAGAACCTGAGTCTGAGCTATATGTCTGAATTGCACAGAGGGTACTTTCAGATGGTTGGTCGTCTAAAGAGAAGACGGACTCGATATCTGAATCATCGAGTTGGATGCCGGTGCTTTTGGCAATTTTGTCGATCAAATGGCTTCCTCGCTTGCTTGCCTTTGGACAATTTTTGGCAAAATGTCCTTTTTTGTTGCAGACATAACACCTGTCTTTGTTACGCTTCTTAAAAGAATAATGATGGTTTTTTCGTAAAAATTTCCACTTATCTTTGCTTTTTCCTTTGCGTGTCTTTTTGAAGGAAAGCCGTTTGAAATGTCTTTTCTTTTTGCATCATGTGCAGGAAGGATTAGAACAATCCTTGGGGCATGTTATCTTTAGGCCAGGTTTGAAGCATGCCTTATCAAGATGCCTGTTTTCTTTGAGAAAGCTTCGGAAGGCTTCTCTTCGAAGGCAAAGTTCTTCTATGGTGATGTGAACGGTCTGCTGGATTTCACCAAGAGTAGCTTCTGTTATGCTTTTCTGTCTTTGTTGGAGGGTTTTTTCTGCAGCCTGGCTAAGTTCTTTTGGGATAGATGCCAAGAAGATAGGTTTGAGATTCCAATCGGCACCAAGTAGATAAAATAACTTGATCATAGCTTGGAAGTGCCGGTCAAGGTCTTTGCGCCTTAGTGAGCAACATTTTCGGTCAAAGAACTTCTTTCTTTTGAGTTCTTTGGAATCTTCAGGCTTGCCGATAAAATACATGTGAATTATCTAGATCGCATTATCCAGCGGCTGAGTCAGGAAATACATATGATCCTGTTCTGAAGCAGTATGCCACCAATCTTTAAAAGCTCCTGTAAAGCGGTTGGTGAATTCCAAGAGAATATCATAAGTGCTGGGCTCAGAAATATGCCTGTCAGTGAGCCAAGCATGAAATTCTTGAAGCCTATCAGGCCATTTAAAATATGGAATGTCATCTAGAGTGAAGTAGATTTTGGATGATGAGGCTGTAAAGGACTGGGTGGCATCAGGCTGTTCCTGGTGATGGATTTCGGGTTCAGAGAATATTTCTTCGTCTTTGATGCTATCGGCCATAAAAAAGGTCTCGTCGGAAAATGGTGACCCGATTAAAATATCGGAATCAGATCTAGATGATGTCTCAACCTGGTTTGTGGCAAAAGGTTTGATAACAGCAATAGAAGGGATCTGGCGGCGAAGAAAATTCTCGAGCGGATTTGAAATGGTCAAGGTGGCAGATTGTTCTCCAGAAGGATGGTCACCAAGAGGAGGATGTTCAGGTGTGCCTGGAGAAGGTGGTGAAGACTCTGTAGGAGGAGGGGATTTCTTTTGCTTTAGTTTAAGCTTGCGAAGGTTTTCGCGAAGAGTCAGAAAATTACTTTGGGCTGGAGGGGCGGCTGAGCTTAAAACAGCAGTAAAAGAGGATGATGAGCCAAATGATGATTTTGGCTTTTGTAATAGGGGAGGAGAAGTAAAAATGGGTGGATCAATTGGAGTGAATGACTGCTGACCCTTGAGAATTTGGATCTGTCTTTTGAGTTTCTCAATTTCTGGTCTCTGATCTTCAAGATAATGACTAGGAGGTGTTTGCTTGGTTTCTAGCAAATGGAGCCTTTTTTGGAAGTCTTTCAACATGCGATAAGATAAGTCAGTGGTCTTGTCTACACGTTCAAGATGTGTAGCAACAGTGCCAAGGAGCTCGTTTTGAGCGAGGGCATTTTCAGTCTACCAATTCAAAACAGTTTCAGTAGCAGAAGGTTGCTTTCGTTGTCCTTGTGCATCAATGCCAGTGGGATTTGGTATCTTAGGGGAGTGTTGATACCTTTAGTGTGGGTCAGAGAATTTTTCCAATGGAGGAAATTTCCGGGTGCAGGTGCTGGTTCCAGATGATTCCGTGGTCTCGAGTGGAGGAAAATCATTAGGATGAAACATACATATGCTGGGTAGGACAGGAGGTGGGATAGGTTTAGGTACACAAGTGCTTGGTCGAGGTAGGTTCAAGGGGCATGAATGATTCTTTCTTACCCATTTCTGGATTGGTTTATAGGAAGGTGAAGTAATCATGGGTCTAGCTGGTGGTGGTGGAGAGGAGGGAGCTGGCTTACAAGGAGGTGGAGGTGAGGTAGGTATAAAGGACCTAGATGGTCCATAAGAAACAATGAACTGATATTTACCTCCATCTTCTCCAAGAGGTCCAACAGTTGGATCTCCATTAAGGTACCTTTGGTAAAGGGTATCTTTCTTTTTCTTCTTGGAAGAGGGTCGATCATCTTCTTCAAATTTTGTGCATGAAGGGCAAGCACAATTAGGATCCCAAAAACAGTGTCCCGTGGGATCTTTGAAAAGGTGGATTGGCTATTCTTGGGGCCCAAAAGAGTGGACAAACCATTTGTTGTCTGGTTCAGAGGAAACTGGGTCAGTAGGACAAGGGGTAAAATGGAGGATGGTAGGAAAAATAGAGGAAGGTTCATCTTTGGTTTTGCCGAACTTGATGGTAACAATACCATCTTTTTTCTTAGTGAACTGCGGTTCACTAGATTGGAGCGGTTTGCAACTTTGATGGAGTTTTTCATAGTTGGTGACCCAACTATCTGGAAGGAGCTTAACAAGCTCGTTTCTTGGAATCTGACGAGGGACATGGATACAAGAGGTTTGGTCATGGTCGACCGAAATAACAAGAGCATCTTCAGAATTTGGGATGTTGAGATCAATGGCATGGTTTTGGACTCGGTAGATCATCTAGTAGTGCAAAGTGGCAGCAATAGATCCAGGTGTCTGTGGGGCTCCAGTAATCTGTAGCTGAACTTTAAGAGCAGTAAGCAAGTTAGGATCTGCCAAGGCAATGTTAAAATTTGGGAAAAGTGTAACAAAAACAGTTCCCGCATTCATTGTCGTTTGGATGGTGCCAACACAAGCTTGTTGGTATTCCAGAAACCTGGTGTCTAACAGGGCTATCCTTGTGGTAACAGGTAAGCCTTTTCGGCCATGAAAGGTTAGAGCAAGATGGATGGCTCCAAAATGGAGATGAGTATAGCCTTGTTGGATCCATTGAGATGGAAATTCGGGTGGAATCTGGAGAGTAACAAACTGTTCTTGTTTAGTTGCCTAGATGGGGTGTTGGTCAAAACAGGAAGACTGAACATACTCTTGGACAGTGCGAGGGGTGTGTTTGATCAAGTGTTTGATAGACCGAAGTGGAGAAAAACAAGGTGGTTTAGCAAAAGCAGTGTATGGGTTCATCATGGGGAGTTGGGTTTCTGAGATCTTACCATCTTCTGTGAGGTAAGCAACCTCATAAAGATAGTCTATCTTTGAACATGAGGACTTTCGAAGTTCGGGTGGAGACTGGAGAGAAAGATTAGAAGTAAGGGAGATAGGATGAGAAGGGGAAGATGAGTTTGAAGTTTCCATAAGGTGAGAGGTTCTCTTCTAGTAACAGAACATAGTAAAGATCAAACTAAAATGATTCAAACAAATCCATGGCTCTGATACCATAAATGGTACTATAAACCAAATTCAAGAGTTAGAGTTGTAATCTTATGACAAATATGTTATCCCATACACGGCCCTCCTGGCCTCAACAGGGACTGCTTGTTAGTCACCAAGTTTCTTCTCAGACTCCGAACTTGGACTATAGTAGACTCTAAAATATCAGAAATTCTGATGCACAGGATCCCCTAAGGGCAAGTGCAGAGCATACTCCAGGATTTTTTTTCAATCATGAAGTTTGTTCAGAACCATCGTTCTGGACTAGAAGAGAATGAGAGTGTTTAGAAGATCATGTTGGAGGTAGTTCAGCAATTCCTTGGCATTGTCAATTATTTGAGAGATTTTGTTCCCTAGTTCTAGCATGGCCAGTCTGCCTGCTCTTGTCTCTTGTATCCTTCTTTGCCTATATAAGAGCAAGGAGTCTCCATTGTAAAAACTAGAGAGTGAAATAAGAAGTGTGTTGTGTACTCTACCTCCAACATGATCTTCTAAACACTCCCATTCTTTTCTAGTCCAAAACGATGGTTCTGAACAAACACTGTGATTGAGAAAAATCCTGGAGTATGCTCTGCACTTGCCCTTAGGGGATCCTGTGCATCAAAATTTCCGATATTTTTGAGTTTACTATGATCTAAGTTTAGAGTTTGAGAAGGAACTTGGTGACTGATAGGCAGTCCCTATTAAGGCCAAGAGGGCCATGTGTGGGATAACATACTTGTCACAAATTTACAACTCAAACTCTTGAAGTTGGTTCATAGTACCCTTTATGGTATCAGAGCCATGGATTTCTTTGAATCATTTTAGTTTGGTCATTACCACGTTTTGTTACTAGAGGAGAACCTCTTACCCCATGGAAACATTAGATTCATTTTCTTCTTCTCTTCCTGTTTCTCTTACCTCTAACCTTTCTCTTCAGCCTCCACCAGAACTTCGAAAGTCTTCATGTTCAAAGATAGACTATCTTTACGAAATTGCTTATCTCACAGAGGATAGTAAGATTTCAGAAACCCAGCTTTCCATGATGAATCCATACAACACTTTCGCCAAACCACCTTCATTCTCTCCACTTCGGTCTATCAACACTTGATCAAACATACCCCTCGCATTGTCAAAGAGTATGTTCAATCTTCTCGTTTTGACCAGCCTCCTATCCAGGCAACTGAACAAAAACAGTTTGTTACTCTTCAGATTCCACCAGAGTTTCCATCTCAATGGATACAAAGGTTCTAGTTGTGACGGTGGCTCATGAACACAACATAGCTTCGTGTCATTCCAGAAGAGATGACTTATCTCGACATTACCGCCCTTGCCAGGCTTACAGATGGAACCCAATCTTCCAAAGAAATAATCATCAAAATGCTAAGGACATGGCGAAGCAAAACCTTAGAACTTATGGAGCTTTCGACACCCAATTCAGGAATTTCAGAGGCACAAGAACAGTCAGAAACAAGAGAACTTTGGTGGCATATAATGGAGACAAAAAGGCGCTTCAGTGAGATTCAATGGCTCAAACGAAAGATTGCATTACATGAATGTTTCATCGAATCCTTTTTCATTTAGATATGCCATTTCACTGGGTCAACTGAGCACAGAGGACTTGAAAGACAAACCCGGTGGACTACAAACTTGCTTAGTGTCATCTATTACCACTGTCGATTAAAGGTGTGTAACGAGACCGCCCAAATCAAGAGTTGCTCGGATTGGATCAGATTGGCCAATTTTGGACTGTTCCCACGGGTGACAGTCCGGTTCCCAATTCCTATTTTTGGAATTGGTGGTCAGTTAATCCGATTCTTGATCTAAGGTGGGAACCGAACCAATAATATATGTTGACACCTAAATTTTGATCAATCATTCATAATTTAATATTGTATAGCATATAGTTTTAGGAGCATAATCTTTCAAGAATTTGTGGCGGCCGATTTTTGAATTGTCAAGAAAAGGTAGGGGATGTAGATGGTTCAAAAGTAAAACATATTTGCAAGGATGTAGCTGGGTCAAAGGTAAGGTATATCCGCATGGTCAAGAAAAAGAATGGATGTGGTTGGTTTAAAGGTAAAGTATATATGAATGGTTAAAGATAGGAAAAGAAAAAAAAAATATAGCCGCAATAAAAAAAGTCGATCATCGTGTCATTATCTTGTTTTTTTTTAGTACACCGTGTTGTCTTGCCTATAAAAGGGGGACAGACACACCGAAAAAGAAATGGAGTATACGGCTGCAAAAGTGAGCGAAATTGTGAGGGTGCCCCGGTGGAGAGCGAGAGAAAAGCAAGAGAGAGGGTGAGAAAAGGGGTGTTCTTCGGGTGGGAATTTTCAAGATCCGATCAAGTCGCACGCCCGGCAATGACCAATCACAAGCGCTGCGCCTACTGCTGCTGCCCGTCGAGATCGCTATCAAATTGCGACGCCAACCAGCATCAACGAGACACCAGCCTTCGCTGCATCAACTCGAACAAATCCAGTGCCAGCGAGTATCGAAGTCTGGTCTTCGTGGCTCCGGTTCCCTCAACGTGCAGTCCAACAAATAGTCAGCAACGCACTCACAAGACGATGAAGAGGAGATGCTCAGCAAGGAGCCGACCTGATCTCAATCAAAAGGAGCGAGTGGGCGGTGGAGTTTGTCCCTTCCTGCTTGAGATTACTTGGTCAAATTAAAAGACCAAGGATTAGTTCATTAAAATTCTTGTTGGCGGTGGTCCACGACATCAACGCCCCCATCGTCCGAGAGATTCCGTTCCTCTTTGACGAGTCCAGAGTTCACCTCACGGTTGTTCGCCCACTGTAGACTTGCCTCTTTGTTGGACATCGTGAGTTCGTGGCTACAAGTCTCACCGTGAGTCCGACAACAAAGCTGCTTTCTCTCACACAGCCACCCCTTTGCCAATAATCACCCAATCCACCATCACGGATTAGGTAAAATCTCGTCTGATTTTATTTTCGGATATTCAATTTTCTTACTTGAAATATTGTGGATATATTTTATTGGACTCCATACTATAGTATCCCAAATTTCGAGTAGCCCTTTAAATTAGAGATTATTCTCTAATTTCTTAATGTGTCATAATCGTCAATCCAATCTCACGTCCGAGATACGATTTGCGATTGCGTGGAAAATCGGCCAATTCGATCTCATGCTTGACATACGATTCGTTGATTTTATTCGTTTCTTGGATGATTGATTTTATTCGTAGAATATGTTTTAATTGACGTAGATTGCATGTTAGGATAGGATTCATTTAGTTAGAGATAATATAAACTAGGATTCGGGCTAGATTAATCGCTTAGATTGAATTGGATAATTTATTTGTTTATTTCATGAAAAAACACAAAAAAACATATCACTTGCATGTTATGTAGTCTAGGTCGCATCATATTATCTATGCGTCGCATAGAGTTATATCATCTATTGTAGGGGTGGCAAAAATGCCCAACCTAACCCGACCCGGGTCCCCGGCCAGACCCGGCTCAGCCCGACCCAAAAATTATGAATATTTTGGGGTTTGGGCTCAATTTTGTTTGGGTAGGGTATTTTCGTTTGGGTAGGGTATTTTCGTTTGGGTATTGTTTGGGTTGGGTCGGGTCAAATAATTACCCTACCCATTACCCATTACCCATTACCCATTACCCAAACCAAAATATTTTTCCTTTTTTCCCCTTTCATTCGCGGATCTCCACTTCTCTCTCCTCTCTTAACGCCGATCTCCCCCTTCTCTCCGAGATTTCAACGAGGGGCGAGTGCAAATGGATTTGGATGCGTAGATTTCGAAGGTCAAAGAAGGCGGATCGTCTCTTAGAGAAGAACGAGCTCTACCTACTCTACGATTATGTAAGCCCTCTCTCTCCCTCTCTCGTGGTTGAGTGTGTTGTTTGAAGCTTGGGGTTTTTACACCCGACGCCATTGGCGTTTCCGAAGACGATGTCCCGTAGGAGAGGACGGGATTGATGGAGTCCCTGCCTCGCTTCCTCGACACCGACGGTAGGTTGTAAGACAGGCCACTGTCCGACGGTTTCATCACGGCCTTGGGATGGAAGGAATCGCTGAGGAGAGACCCGTGCTGTTGCAGGAGGGGCAGAGAGTCGGGGGCGGTGGTGGTTCCCGACAGTGGCAGCCCACAGCCCAAATGGGCGGCGTTGTACGCGAACGGGATGGCGTCGATCGGGTTCATGAGCTCTTTGTTTTCGAGTAAGTGATGGAGGGCGAAGAGATTGAGATGGCTAGAGCGAGCTTCGACAGCCATCGGAAATCAACCGCCCGGGGGGTTGATGGCTCTGGTTGTGCTTCTTTCCTTATGAAACGGAAGCGTGGTTGCGAGCAGAGAGAGAGGGCGATGTGGGTTTAAAAGGGAAGGGGACTGGACGAGGAGGAAATGGACAAACCAGGCATGCATATGATATAGGGAGAGGGGAGAGAGAGAGAGAGGGACAAGAGAAAACACGAAACCAACGCACTCGATTCTCTTCATTTACCGATGCAAAGTGGAATAAATACAAGTGAGGAGAGAAAGAGAGAAATAGAGGTTTGTGTTTCATGGCGTTGGAGATCCGATCGTATCTGTAATTCCAGCGATATTATGTATGATCATTTAAAGAATTTTTTTGTTTATTTAAAAAAAAAAACCCGAAACCCGACCCGACCAGACCCAAACCGACCTGACCCATTTTTTTGCTTCTTGTTTTATGTATTTCGGGTCGGGTCGAGTTAGAAGGCATTACCCTTATTGTTCGGGTCGGGTCGGGTAACATCAAAACCCGACCCGACCCGACCCGACCCGTTGACACCCCATTCTATTGCATGTCATCTAGCACATCATCCATGGCATGTCATCTAGTAATTACATGTTTAGGGTCATTTGAATGCATGACATATTAGGATAGTTGCATTAAAATATTTTTTGGCATTATATTAAGTTAAATAATTAATGTCATGTGACATATAGTTTGCATATTAGGTTGCACATTGCATACCATTATAGTTAGACACTTTCGTACGTCATTACATGCATTGCACGTTAGTTTTAAGCCTCATTAAATAAGAGAAAATCCAAAATTCGAGTGATTGCGTATTAATTAGAAATCACTTTTAGATCAGTGTGATTTTCTAACTAATATTGCAGATGCTTTCGTAGCTTCAAGGTAAGTAATTTCATCCCTTTCCTCGCAATTTATTTAATACTTTGACAATTAAGTGTTAAATAATGATTGCACACTCGCATGATCGCATTGCATGTTAGGGAGTAAATTAAAATCAATGCAAGCTGCTTGTAAATCATTTTTTTCAAAATAAAGGAGAAAATGTACCGAAAGGGCGTTAGAAAAATCTAACGTAATCAAGTCTCCAATCCCATAGTCTCTGGTTCGTAGAAGTGAAGTGATCCTCCCGTTACTTTACTTGGGTTTTTAATTAACCCACCAAAAAATAGAATAATGGTGACTCCAAGTAAAAATCATTTGTATGTTCAAAACTTAAACCCTAGGTCGCGAATTGGTATGGGTTTGGGAGAGCTTGAACTAAGTTCAGGTTTAGTAATCCATTAACCAAACTCTAGGTGGTGCACCCGAGGTGAGGTCGCGACAATATATATATTGGAAAGCCATATCCTTTGCTTTACATATAATTTTTAATGTTCGAGATTTTGCTTAGCCTAATCTTCACTTATATCTCATTTCTTTACTTAGTTAAATTTCTATATACCATAACTCTATCATTCGAGTTACTGTACTTCATCATAACCACATTCACAGAACTCGCTAAGTTCTTTGACTTCCTCAGAGACATAGAACCCTTAGAGTTCTTCAATATCATAAACAGATCCAGTTAACCCAAACCCAGATACCAGTAGATCTGTTTTCTTCTATCTTCTTTCATCTCTCTCTATAGATCCGACGATCCTAACCCCTTATGGTATCAGAGCCATAGGAAAGCCATAGATCGAGTATATAGGTTCGTACCCAGCGGTAGATCGAGTACCCATTCGTTGGGATTCTTCTTAGCGGTAAACCGAGAACCATTCGTTGGTATTCTTCACGTTTCAACCAAGCAGGTTAGGTCATAAGTCCTAGGGAGTCAATAAATCCTATGTGGCTTGGTAAAGGCCCCTTTGTGGGGATACGAAGAGTTAGTACCGGTTCGCTTATAGAAGAAGTAGTTCCGATCCGTCAAGTATGGCCCTAGATACAACATCTATGTCTTCCTTTGATTCTCTTTCTGTTAGGGACCCAGATCTAGGTCCTATTCATAGAGAAGAAATAAAAATAGAAGACTTCAATAGATCCATTGATAACTGGGAAATACCCAAAGTTCAGCTTAAACAAATTTATAAACAGTCCAAATTTAAAGATCTTTTCAAAAAATCTGATTATATCATAGCCACTGAAGAAAGAGACATTCCGCTTTCTGACTCTTACCAAAAAGTCTACCTTCTTGACCCAAATTCCATTAAGAAACATAGACAGAAATACAACTACCTCCATATAGGCCTAGTTCAAGTAGGAGCAAAACCTCTTACAAAAGAAGGACTCAACACAGCCCTCCTTTTAGTTTTAAGAGATTCACGTCTCTTAGATTATGAGGAATCCATATTAGGAACTATAAAAACTAGCCTTTGTAAAGGTCTCATACACTTTGATTGTTACCCCAACTTCACCGTCTCACTAAAAGATAAAAATATCCTCAAAGCTCTTACCTTACAGGTAAAAATCCATAATTATAAAGTAGCTGAAGGATCTATCCCTTTAGCCATCGTCTATAGAGTACAATATAAAGCCATGGCCTCTGCCTTCGGAGAAAATGCTTTCAAAAGAAGCCCAAAAGGAGAAACCCTTCTCCTTCAAATTGATATTTCCAGAGCTAACACTACCATCCCAAGATCCATAAATTGGGATGAAGTAACCTTACCGGACCAATGGGAATTAGAAAACAAGATTCCCCAACAAATTGTCCAAAATTCAGAACCCACTAATATTGTCCAACATCCTGAAGGAAGAGTCACTATCCAATTTCCCAGACAATCTTTTGATTTGAGATCAAATCCTTCTTTTCATACAGCCACCGCTCGAACCTCAGTTGATCAACGTCCCAATCTTCCTAACATAATTACCATACCACCAAGTACGTCTGGTACTCATAAAATTACCCCAAAACAAGACACCACACCACAAAATCTACAAATACATAGAGAAATTCCAACAGCCCCTCTTGAGCCGGAAATCAATGGCCTAGACAATAGATTTGGAATAACCAGACCTATTTACCAACAAATGATATCTTGAACCGTTAGAGAAAGAATGGACTCTCCCAATTTTTCTCAAATCAATAGTGAATTAGATAACGAACTAAATGTCTTAGAAAGAGACTTTGAACCAAATAGAGTTTTTCTCAACTAGGAATTTAATTCAACACAAAATACAACCATCAGAGAATGGTTTTTCAACATATTTGCGGATACAGCCCAAGAAATTAAAAAACAATATTATGACTATATATACAAATATGAAACCCACGTATTCTTCTTTGACTGGTTTGAAGAACAATTCCTGAAACCAAAAGAAATAATGGTATTAGACCATCATTACAAATGGAAACTTGAAAATGATGATGTTATAGAATCACTACATCCACCACTTAGGAAAATAACGATCCAAGTAGGAGAAAGCCAGGTCACAGCAGCACCATTCAAAATTGCTGATAAAATGGAAGAATCTGTTAATATTCCCAAGATAATTGAACAAAACAATTATACCAACCAACACATGTCAACAATAGGAAAACAATTAGTCAGAATAGAATCCACAATCCAGAATTCTACTCAGACAAATCCTAAAGTAGATTCCACCAAACAACCCTTGTTCAAAACATTTGAATTACCAAAAAGATTCAGCCCTGAATTTACCAAAGCAATAGAACAAAGGAGACTTTCAATAAAACAAGAACCAAAGCCCATAATAAAAACTCCTATGATTCAAGGATTAACTGTCAGAGATACTCTTGACAAATCCAAAGCCACCATTAGCACCTTAGACAAAACCCCGTCTTCTGATGAGGAATCCATCAATGAGATAAACAATTTTAACTGGTGACAACCCCAAAAATTGTATCATCAAAGAGCCACTCCTCCAGACATAGCCCTAGAAGAATCCTCTTCCCAAAGAACACAACATAAGTACTCTCCTGATGCTATTTATGAATGGAACATTGATGGCATCGCCGAATCAAACCTTTTAAATATTCTTAATAATATGATAATGCTTGCTAATGCTTATAAAACCCAACAAGATGTCTCTGACCAAGCTGTTGCTAACCTTTTAATAGCTGGATTCACTGGCCAATTAAAAGGATGGTGGGATAATTATCTTACTGAAGAACAGAAAACACAAATCCTTTTAGCCTATAAAAGAGATGATGTCGGTCAAATAATTTTTGACGATAATGGCCATTCCATCCCAGATGCCGTTAACACCCTCATATATTCCATTTCCCAACATTTTATAGGAGATCCATCACATCTTAGAGATAGGAATGAAGAACTCTTATCCAATATGAAATGTAAATCATTAGGGACATTTCGTGAATATAAAGATTTATTCCTCCATAAAGTCCTAATCAGACCAGATTGTAATCAACCTTTCTGGAAAGAAAAGTTTTTAGATGGAATACCAAAACTTATAGGAGACCAAGTCCGAGACAAAATACGAGAAGACAATAATGGTCAAATTCCTTATGACCACCTTTCCTATGGAGAAATAGTCTCACATGTCTACAAACAAGGCATCCAAATGTGTAATACTATCAAGCTACAAAAACAACTTAAAAAAGAGAAAAAACTAGGCAACAAAACATTAGGAGATTTCTGTGCCCAATATGATCCTTTTTATGATAGCAAGACAAAATCCAAATGTAAAGGAGATTGCCCCAAAGAAAAAGACTACAAAAACCGAAGGTCTTATCACAAGAAACCAAAATCTGAAAAAAATACCAAAACTCATAAAGAAAATTACAGACACAAAGGACAACATAGTAATACAAGAAAAAATTACAAAGACGTCAAATGTTACTCTTGCGGTAACAAAGGCCATACTGCTAAATACTGCAGAATTAACAAAAAATTAAATGAGTTGTGTCTAGAAGAAAACACATTATATCTATTAAAAGATATACTTGCCCAAACTGATACTAGTTCTACTTCTAGCGATTCAATAGACGAAGGTTTACAAGCCAATGAATTAGACACATCTTCTGATTTTGATTATAAAGACACTTCTCCACAACTAAATATGCTCACTAAAGAAGAAGAATTTCTCCTTAGCACAACTGACCAAATAGAAAACCCAGAAGATAGACAAGTATACCTTGACCGACTCCATTCCTCCATGAATATAGTTTCCAAAGGAAGTTCTTCCTACAATCTCAAGAAATCCTTAGCAGAAATAAAACTCAAACTAGACTGTCAATATAAATGACCTCCGAATGAAATTAAAGCACAAAAGGTGGAAATTCAAGCTTTAAAAAATGCTCAAAAGAATATGTCAAATGATATATACATAATCCAATTAGCCATTTCAAAATCCAGTACCAGTAAACCTGAAGAAACCAATACTGTTGTTTACCCGGAAAGAGAAACAACAAACCAAACAACAAACCCGGGTTTTCTAATGTTATTAACAGAAATTACATCCAGAAAATGGATAATAAATATTTCTATAAAAATTAATAATGAGTATATGATTGAAACAACGGCTCTCTTTGATACAGGAGCAGACCTTAATTGCATCAAAGAAGGCCTTGTCCCAACAAAATATTTTGATAAAACCTCTGAAACTTTGAAATCAGCTTCTGGGGATAAACTTAATATCCATTATAAACTACCAGAAGCCCTAGTGATAAAAAACCAAGTTTCTTATAAAACTTCCTTCCTCCTTGTTAAAAATATGAGACAGAAGTCATTTTAGGAACTCCCTTCATTCAATTAATCCAACCTTTCACTTTGTTGATAATGAAGGAATTGAAACCAACTTTCTTAATAAGAAAATAAGATTCGATTTCATCACCAAACCGCAAAATAGGGTCTTAAATTCTTTACAAGAAAAATCTATTTTGGAAATCAATTCTCTCATTAAAGATAAAGAAACGCAACTTGAATTTTTAAAAGAAGACTTAGAATTCAAAAGACTAGAAGAAAACCTTACAAAAATAAAGATTAAAGAAAAAATAAATAATCTCCAATTCCAAATAGAAAAAACCATATGCTCCACCTTACCCAACGCCTTCTGGGAAAGAAAAAACCATATCATTTCACTTTCTTACGAACAAGGATTTGTTGAAACTGATATACCAACAAAAGCTCGTCCAACCCAAATGAATCATGAAGTCCTTAACTTTTGTCAAAAAGAAATTAAAGACCTCCTAGGGAAGAAACTCATAAGAAAAAGCCAGTCACCATGGAGTTGTTCCGCTTTCTATGTTAACAAAAATGTGGAATTAGAAAGAGGAGTCCCACGACTTGTTATAAATTATAAACCTCTTAACACAGCCTTTAGATGGATAAGATACCCCATTCCTAATAAAAAAGACCTATTAAATAGACTCTGTAAAGCAAAAATATTTTCCAAATTTGATATGAAATCAGGATTTTGGCAAATACAGATTAAGGAACAAGACAAATATAAAACTGCATTTACTGTCCCTTTTGGTCAATATGAATGGAATGTAATGCCTTTTGGCCTGAAAAATGCCCCTTCAGAATTCCAAAGAATCATAAATGATATCTTTAATCCTTATTCAGAGTTTATCATAACATACATAGATGATGTCCTAATTTTCTCTTCAGGAATAGAACAACACTTCAAGCATATTTCGACATTCATAAAAATCATGGTAAAAAGTGGTCTTGCAATTTCCCCCTCTAAAGTTTCTTTATTTCAAACTAAGATTAGATTTTTAGGACATAATATCCATTCAGGAACAATTTTCCCTATCGAAAGATCAATTTCGTTTGCTGATAAATTCCCGATGAAATCAAAGATAAAACCCAATTACAACGATTTCTAGGAAGTCTCAATTATGTCCTCGATTTCTTCCCCAATATTAGTATTATTTGTAAACCTTTACATCAAAGATTACAAAAGAATCCTCCACCATGGACAGATGTTCATACCAATACAATTAGGACCATCAAAACCCATATCAAAACCATACCAATTCTTCACTTAGCTGACCCAAATGCATTCAAAATAGTTGAAACTGATGCCTCAGAAATAGGATATGGAGGAATACTCAAACAAATTCATAATGACAAAGAATCAATCGTACAATTCATATCCAAGCATTGGAATCCTACTCAGCAAAATTACTCCACTATCAAGAAATAAATACTTGCTATAGTCCTTTCCATCTCCAAATTCCAAGGAGATCTTTTAAACCAAAAATTCTTATTAAGAATAGATTGCAAATCTGCTAAAGATGTTTTACAAAAGGATGTTTTAACTATTGCATCAAAACAAATTTTTGCAAGATGGCAGGCCATTCTTTCTGTTTTTGATTTTAATATACAATTTATAAATGGTTCATCAAATTGCCTGCCTGATTTCCTCACACGAGAATTTTTACAGGGGATACAACCATGCCACGATCACGATCCAAGAAACGTGACACCGGCAAAACTATAGTAGATGAATCATCATCATCCAATACCAAAATAACCAAAAACCCCACATTACAAAAAAAATCATGGGCCCAAGCCGTGGAAGAATCCGGTATTGAACCAGACCGTGTCTATTACCATAACCAACCAGATAACCAACCCATATCCAATACTCCAGAACCCATCATCAGTATTACACAATTACAAAACATTTTGACCAGCATATTACCATCAGGAACCAATGCAACGGCCTTCCAAACACTCATACCAGGATGGCAACCACCACTTGGAACCAATACAATGATCCAACAAAGCCAAAATAGCCAAACCCCCAAACCTATAGTAGAAAGTGACAATCCTTCGCCATTGGCCATGCAGAGACAAAAAGAATACCAGGTGATGGAGCAGAAAAATAAATTTAATGAAGTGGTCATTCGACCACCAGCATCCTCCTCACAAACAAGATCTATATTTTTTCAAAAAGAAAAACATTCTTTGATCCTCACAGTTGAGGATGGATTTTATGATAGCAATCCAAATCAATTTGCAAAAAACATATTTCCAGAAGGATGGTATTTTAAACCACATGATATGAATAAACCTCTAGCTTTTTATGAACAAATTCTGATTGAAACTGAATCAGCAAATTTCAAACATTCCTGCGACAAAAATGACAACAACCATATTCTTTACTCCATGATTATGATTAATCGAATCATACATCCCAATGAATGGACTGAAGAACCACATACTGTCAAAAAATTCCATGCTCGACTTACACAAAGCCTACCTTTTAGTGCTTCATATTCATATTGGGATTACCAACAAGCTTGGTGGAATGTTTTCTACAGACAAAATAACCAAATGAAACACACCTGGTTGCTATACTTCAAAGACAAATTCACCAGACAAAATCTCCCGAATTGGTTTAACCAATGGTGGACATATTTCGGGCCAACCGAATCAATTATCCCTCCCACATTCATACTAGGATGGCAACTATTCAAAAAAGAATTACATCCATCCCAGCATGACATACGTTTTCCATGCCTACTCCATTATTTTGCCATATGCGAGAATATCATGGGTAACAGCACTGGGAATTTGCATATTCCCACACACCGAGAAAATACCCATACTCATACGCCAAAGCATAAAACAAAATGGTGGGACAAATTCAAAATCCAAGATTGGGGTACGAAGACATGGTTCGAAGATGGTTAAATTCCCAAAAAACCCAAAACCCATCAAAACAAACAGCATATCTCCAAGAAAAATCACAAATCATGGCAACTCTTGCTGCAGCAAGCACAAAAGAAGAATGTTATGCCATAATCAGTCAACTACACCAGGTTGGCCAAATTGAAAGCATAGTTCGTGACTCCTCAGATAGCCAAGAAGGAAGTCATGAAGCAACTTCAACATACCACTTGGCGTCCCCATAAATATTGTTGTACTGTTCATTTATACTTTAAAAGTACTATTCATTTTTACTGTTCATTTTTACTGGTCATCTATACTTTAAAAAGCACTGTTCACTTTTACTATTCACGTACTGCTTTGTCAATAGTAAACACTGTAGCACGAGCACTATAAAAGAAGATAACACCCTCAGAAGAAGGAGAGGCATTTGTGTAACACATCTGAGAGCTCTTCGAAACCCTCGAAACCCTCTCCACAGTTCCTCACCTTCTACCCAGAAATCCTCGGAAACCCTCTTCACCCAGAAGTATCCCTCTGGTTTCAAGTAAGTTTTCGAAAATACACCATAGTTTCTTCATACCAGATCCTGACTCACCCATAGTCGGTAGATCTGCTTTCATATTCCATATCGGTTCGGTGACGGAGAGTGGATTACCGCCCCGGATCTCGGCGGTTTTAGTTTCTTTCTGCAGTTGATTTAATTCCTGCAATTGTACTTTACTTTCTTTCGTTTATGCACTTGTAATTTACAGTTTTTCAGATCTATAACATATACTTCCATATTATCTTCATATTACCACCTATATGGTCGGTTTCTTCATACCTTGGTGTTTCTGCATAATTTTGCTCTTCGTACTTTACATATCCTTTGCTTTACATATAATTTTTAATGTTCGAGATTTTGCTTAGCCTAATCTTTACTTATATCTCATTTCTTTACTTAGTTAAATTTCTATATACCATAACTCTATCCTTCGAGTTATTGTACTTCATCATAACCACATTCACAGAACTCGCTGAGTTCTTTGACTTCCTCAGAGACATAGAACCCTTAGAGTTCTTCAATATCATAAACAGATCCAGTTAACCCAAACCCAGATACCAGTAGATCTGTTTTCTTCTATCTTCTTTCATCTCTCTCTATAGATCCGACGATCCTAACCCCTTATATATATATATTTAATTTCTTAATAAATCCTAACTTTCCCAAGTCCCTCTATTTGTCTTCCTCAGGTAGAAACTGCAATCTATCTGTAACATCCTGAAATTCGAGTTCTTTTAGGGAGGAACGAGCGTTAATTTCGTCAATGCATTGTTGGTTGATCTCACTCGGAATTGATCACTCCTGAGATACTGACCTTGAGGGGAAAGGCTAATGAGGACAGAACTCGTGTGACTAAAAACTTGACGGGAAAACGACTCGACCGTGAGACTTGCGTAAGGACGATCCTGTAGTCATGCAGGCCGATTCCAAGGACGAATAGGAGTCGATTCGTGGGCAGAACATAATGGGACGACGGGTGATTCCGCCTACTATTATCGAACCTGCGAACGGCCCTATGTCGATCCTTAGTGATCATGTACTTTGAAATAAGAATCGATCATTCGCAATTTCATGTAGTCAAGGACGTCCATGTGTCGAGAAGTCTTGAACGTGAATTGGCACGAGTCGGTTACGCGTGAATCCTCGAAGCCGCCTGTCAGTCTGAGTTGTACCAAAATGGCATTCGGGCGAAATTGACATGGCATGAGAATCCAATATTGGACTTCGAATTTTCGGGAATGTTCGAGAAGGACTTTTGGACGATGCTTCTTAGACAGTCGACACTGCCGGTTGAGCCGAGTATTTGGAAAAGGGATTTTCGGACTAAGAAAACAAGCCTACGAGGACGTGGGCCGAGCAAGAACAGTGTGGGCCTCACGCCCAAGGTGGGACAGCCACCATGGAAGGCCCGAGGCAAGCAAGTGAGCCCGTTGGGCCAAACCGACCATTTACCCTTCCGAGCCCATTGTCTAAAACCGAGCCGATTCAAGCCCAATAAATTCCCGAGCCCGTTCCTATTCATTTTCAAGCCCATTTCCTAGGCCCGCCCTTCATTTTCAGCCCAAGGACAGATTGGGAAATGTGTAAGGTGGAAATGACCAAAATGCCCTTGGATATTTTGAAGAAAAGTAAAAAAGGAAGAGAGATAAGATGAGGTCATTGTTTGGCAAGTGGGGCAAGCCTTGATGGCTTGGATAAGGCTTATCCTTCAGCCTTCACTTCACTCTCTCTCTCCTCTTCATCTTCTCCAAAACCGCACCACTTTTCTCCCTAGTTTTCCTTCCTTCCTTCAGTTTTTCAGTTCTGACCTTTCACCGAAAATCGAGTTGGTCATTGCCTTCCCGTTGGAATCTCGTCTCGTGCCACCCGCCGTTGTGTTCAGAAAAGAATTTCCGTTCAGATAGCATCGGCAGATCACCGGAAAGAGCTGCCGGTAGTCCCGTATTCCGGCCGAAAGACGGCTGTCGCCGGACCGTCACTATTCCGCCTGCAGCAGCTTTGTTCCGCCTTTTCACCTGTTTTTCTCCCATTCCGACCAAACCACCGCCCATACCAGCCACAAGTGGTTCCCCCTCGACCCCCAGGTGCTGTTGGTCGCTGGCCCGTCGCTCATCGGAGCTTCGGGCAGCCCGTTCAACTCCGGTCAGCAACTTTCCTCCAGCAGTGCAGTTTTTCAGAGTTGCTGAGGGATTCCGAGTTTGCTGCTATTTTTCCAGCCCCGGGACCACCTTGGATCGTCGTGGTAGAGGTCCCCGGGTGTCGGGTTCGTCGCCGCCGTCGCGTCCGTGTCGCCGGCCCGCTTAACGGGTGAGTTTAGCTCCTAATCCCTATTTAGTGCCTAAACTTGTTTAGGGTTGGTTAGTTAGTGTTAATCTTGGTCTAAGGGGTTTAATTAAGTTGTATTAGCCCTAAGATAGGTGGTTAAATAGATGGTTAAGATTAGATTGTCTTAATTTTGCTTATTAAGCTTAATTGTGCTTAATTTGGGATTAATTTGTGTTTATGTGTTTAATTAAGCATGATTTGCTTAAATTGGTTGATTAATTGTTTTAATTAATGTTTTGTTTAATTTCTGGATTAAATGTTTTAATTAATTGAATTTCGGAAAAATCACTGTTCATAATTACATTTGTTCACGAGCACTATTCACGACATCGTTCACGGACTTTGTTCATCCGAGGCTAATTTTTGCCCGAATTTGATGTGCTATTGATTGTTATGATTAATTGAAGTGCCGATTGTTAATTATACTCATGATTGATGATGAAATGCATGATCGAGTGTTGGTTGGATTTGGATTTTGGAATTGTCGAGTGAGATCGCATGACATATTGCGTGGGTTATCTGAAATGGCATATCGCATGAGCATGGGTGATGTTGCATTCACGACAGAGCAAAGATATAAATGGATTGTTTGATGATGTGTTGCATGATCACATTAAGAGAGGGAACCCGGCGTTGCTAGAAGACCGCCAATCCTTATGGGGTTGTGCCGTGGCCGTTTGGTCGCCTGACTTCGGTCGGATGCCCGAGGGGACATGTGACGGACTGCGGTAGTGGGCGGGTCCTATGTTCCCGTCGATGCGGGGCTGCGGTAGTGGGCGGGTCCCGTGCTCCTTCGGGAATGCCGTCGAGGGAAGGGATGACCCCGACGTCGCCGTGCCTCGAGGTAAAGAGGACGAAGCTGGTTTAGCCAGGAACGGCCAACTATAAGGTTGTGCCGTTGGCCCAGGAGGGGGCGTTAATAATCGGAGCATGTGTTAGTATGAGACGTGAGAAAGTTGTGTGAGATGCTCTGATTATTCGCATGCTCTTAATGTCGTGATGATTTGTGGTACGCACGCATGAGTTGACAGTCGTGCAGGGTGTGGCAATGGTCAGGTGAGATCGCTTGTGGCGCGACTCGCATGTGATTGATGAATTATGTCATCTAACGGCTATGTGCCTTGCTTGCATTGTATGAGATTCGACGTGCGTGGTATGGCATACCGGGTAAGGTTGCATGCGAACCGAATATTGATTGTTGGTTGCCCCGTTTGTTGTTGGTTCTTTGTTTGTGGGTTGTTGGGTTGAGTGAGGGGTGGTTCTGGAGAGATACCCCGGGTTGAGTTGGCGTACTAACCGGGGCTTAGGGGGAAGAACTTGCTGAGATTTTATCTCAACTCGTCGTGGTAACCATTTTCAGGTCCCTAGAATGGCGTACCCGTAGTGGAGAATCCTGCCCCCGCTTCTCCAGTGACCGACCCGACGGAGCTTGAGTCCGATGGGTCCGAGTGACCGTGGTGTTGAACCCGAGGGTTCTTCTTGTTTCATTGGATTAGCCTAGTTTCTTTTTGGTTTGGCTTAGAGGATGGATCGGCCCTTTTTCTCGGGCTTGTATTTTGGAAAACGATCCTCCGTTGGTTAATCCAAGTAAGATGTATAAATGAGTAGTTCTTTGTTGTCATTGTTGTTCATCCCTCTATCCCTGTTTGATTGTTTGTTTGTCGGGGATGGTTCGTCTTCGCTTGCGCTTAACGAAAGATAAAATGAATGGTCGTTGACGGGTCCTGGGACATCGCTTTCAATCGACCAAGGTAATGGGGTTGCCGCGAGCTCGAGAGTCGGGGCGTGACACTATCTTCATCTATCCATACATTTTATTATGGAGAGACCACTTCTTTTCTTTCTTTCTTTCTTTCTTTTTTCGGAAAGGTTGATTGGGTGAAATTTTGAGCAAATTGAATGGTTCTATTTGACCGGATTGGACCAGTCGATCGTTCTAGTTCCCAATTTCAGGATTGGCCGATCCGATCTCCAATCCTAGAAATTGGAAAACTATCACTTCTATTGTTGATACTTCAGCTAAAAAAAGTCCTTATTCAAGACTCAGGATTGATTTCTCTCCTTTGGCCACGAGCCCATGGCCACCTTTGTTTCTTGCAAAGTTTCCAACTTCGTTTGACGGGGTTTTGAAGCTTTCCCATAGGCTTTCCTAGGTCGATTCCTAAACCTTAGAAACACAAAAATTTCACTGACAATTGCCTTTGACCCTCGATCTCTTTGAAGGTCGAATATTATGATTTGAGTTCAGACTAGCGATTGACTTAAAAAGTGAAGTATTCTCATCACTTTAAATTCTGATTAGGTAGAACATGATCCAGAGAAGAGGTCTACTATTCTTTCTTATGATTGGTCATCTACTTCTCCCAAAAATCCGCAAATTTAGGTACAGTACTCCCGAACTTTTTTTGTCTGAAAAAAGAATCAAATTTTATGTCCAATTCAAATATGTCCCAAACTTTTCTTTATCTAAAAAAAACTCTTAACTTTAGGTCAACCTTAAATTTATCCCAAATTTTTTTATATAAGAGAAAAATTGTCCTTTTTTTTTTTTTTTTTTTTTTTTATAAGAAATGAGGGCAAAGCCCTAAATTTGCACAATTACTCTCATAATAAAACTTGGCCATGTCTAATCTCCTATCAACAAATGAAGCAAACCTCTCAACGGACTACCAAATGCTAAAGTGTCATTTACATCATGTGATTGAAGTATCCAATTTGCTAGCTAGTCTACCTATGAGTTTCCTTCCCTAAAAGTTTATACGATTTTGATCCATTGGGAAATACTCTTAACATTTTCCCAATCTGAAAAAGGAGAATGTCACCAAAATTGAGAGAGGTTGATTTCTAAAGAAGAGAAATAGTTATTTGTGAGTCCATCTCCACAATAAGTAATGTTCAATTAGATGGTCTCAAATGTATGCTCCAAAGATCAGCTTTGAGCGAAGAACATGTTCCCACAGATTGCACGAATCCAGTAAGCCAATTGCCCGATTCATTACAAGAAGGCCACCTGCTGAAGCTAGCCTCAGGTTGTCTTCAAAGGCCCTGTCAGTATTGAATTTGATCCACCGGAAGGAGTGACCGTCAAATCCACAAACATATCCCTTTTCTCTCTCTGTGAAGACGATCTATTCTTAGTCTTATGTCCTTAACATATCCCAAAGCGTTGGGCATCGATGGGGGTGCGATGTCCCCGTCGGATCCGGGTCGATGCTTCAGTGGGAACCCACACAGAGCCGAGTTCTTTGCAAATGCAGACTCGGGGAACCCCGACAGCGACTTGGGCACTTCACCGGCGAGCTTGTTGAGGGAGATGTTGAAGTCCTGGAGGTTCGGGAGGTCCAGGCCTGAAATGGGGCCCGAGAAGGCGTTCCCCTCGAGCCTCAGGGTCAGCAGGTGGGTCAACCCGTTGAGCGCCACCGGGACCTCACCGGAGAAGTTGTTGAACGACAGATCGAGCCGGTAGAGCCTCGACAGCGACGGCATGGAAGCCGGAAACTCGCCGGAGAAGCCGTTGTGGGAGAGGAAGAGGAGCTTCGGGGTGGTGAGGTGGGACAGATCCGGGACCGGGCCGGAGAAACGGTTACGCTTGAGGCTGAGGACGCGGAGCTGGGAGAGGGAAGCGAGGGGCTGGACGGAGCTGCGGAGGCCGACGCCCTCGAGGACGAGGCGAGAGACGCGGCCGTGGAGGCAGGAGACGCCGACCCAGGAGCAGACGTCGGCGGAGGAGTTCCAGTTGGCGAGCTTGCCGTCGGCGTCGGAGGCGGCTCTGAAGGCCAGGAGGGGCTCGGCGTCTGGGTTGGCGGTGGAAGCTTGGAGGGAAGAGAAGCGGAGAAGGAGAGGAGGAGGAGGAGGAGGAGGAGGAGGGAGATGAGCTTCTTCAGATGAGGAGGCGGCGACATTGTGGCCCTGCGGGAGGGACGAGGTGTCACAGAGAGAGAGAGAGAGAGAAGGGTGAAGTGAACTGAGAAGTAGGTTTTGCTTCTCTGCAGACCTCGAAGAGAGAGAAAGGTTGGTTGGGGCACGATAGTAATTTGAAGTCGAAGGTGGAGGGTGGAATTGGAAACTCGTGCAGGGCAATATTGACCAGGCATTCTGTCTTCAGTGCAATCCAGTTAATATTATGATAAACCCAAATTTATTTATGACAAATTTATTTTAAATTAATTTTTTAATCATAATTTTTTTTTTAATTAATACATTTGTGATAAATTTATTTTTCTTTAATTTTTAATAAATTTTACTATTAAATTGCTAAATCGGATGAACACATGAAGTTGACAAGCATATTAATTTAAAATTTTACTATCCGTTTGTCACTTGTGTGCCAATTTGTAGTTTTTATGGTATTAATCAAGTTTAACATATACTAGCGAATGGAAATTTGTAACCAACATATTGGTTTGGGCTTTTTTGTGGTAAAAATATTAATTTTTGAATAAATTTATCGCAAAGATATTAGTTTGGAATTTTTATTGAATAAAAAATTAATTTATGGTAAAGTTATCATAGACGTACTAATTTTGGAGTTTTCGTAATATTAAACTTAAAGAAAGATAAGCCATACAATCGATGACATTTTTTACGAGCGGTCTTAATAGTCATTGATTTAAGGATTACAAATACTCCTCTCAAATCAATAGTTTCCAGGTCTTTGGCCTAAAATGCTCACTTTGGAACCCCACTCAGATTTAACCCAACATAAACCGAGACGATTGTTGACTTTAGAGTTCTAGCGGGACTGTTCTGTATGTATAAACAGAAGTCTAAATCTGTAGTTAATAGGGTTTGTCTTATTATATTTGGAAGTGAGCACTAAGCACAATTCCAGGGGATGTACTTTTGTTTTTGCGGCATCGCGCGAGTGCCAGTAAGATCGCGGATTACTATGAGATTCCTTAAGCGCACTTCAAAACTCGAATTGAGAGTGGGAGCGTAATATATTTCTTTTGACTTGAAGGAGAGCTTTTTGTTTATTCCCCAATCGTCGTTTTTAAGAAGAAAAAAAAAATGGAAATCAGCGCTCAGGTTTGGCGCCGGGAGAACTCTACAAAAGCATGGATTAAGAAGGAATTTCTAAAGCAGTGAGCAGGGCACAATCTCGATAATGAAAGAGGTCGGTGCGTTTACAGCTGTGACATTCCTTGTTTGGCTAGTTCCCTAGTACAATCTATAATGAACTCTTTAGATAAGACCGACATGTGTCTATTATATGCTTGATGAATGGATTAGGCCTACTCAATTCAAGACTTCATATGAGTTGAGTTCGCAAGAATTTTTTGTTGTAAACTGTATCTGTCTCGTATAATTGACATTGAATTAGCCTCAATTGGAGTCATTACTCTTTTGTGGAGACAAATGGACAAACTTTGATTGATTTTTAGGGAGACCACAAGGTTTGGTTTGGGGATAGCTTGGGAAAAAGCCTCAATACTTCCTTTTAACATCTCCACATCTTAGGTCATAGATGGTCGAGCTCTTAGATTAACTTGAAAGCATCATAGTCTTATTACGGCCATCTTCTTTGCGATTCCTTTGTTCTCCTCATTGGCAAAAGTTTTTCTTGGAGCTCTAGGCCTCGGAGGACACAAAGACGGAAGTTTGTTTCACTAGTTCAATGAACCATGACTTCGATGTTTTTCTACAACCATTGTGCTGTTGCTATAAACATCTAGTTTGTGCACTGATGTTCCTAAATATGGAGCAAAGCATCCCAAGGTGCCTCAGGGTCCTAGTATTGAAATGATGCTCTCTTCTCTTAGGCATGTTTTGGCAAGACCAAAGTTGGAGTGCCTTCATGTTACAGCACAAGATCCTTGTGTTGCAGCCCCGATGGAAGTACTCGAGCCCGTGAGCTATATCGGAGCGAAATTTGGTACGGTGTGTGACCACTCAATTGCCGATTTACCTCCGAAGTGTAAATCCCGTTGAATATGAACTTTCCCAGAGATCCATTGCCGATCTCGGATACTAGGTTTGTAGATTCTGCCTCTAAAGCGAAGTAGACATCTCAAGAGTGGGACAAGAGAACGAATGAGGCTAAGGGGTCGATGGCAATCATAGAATCAGGTGGAATTGAAGTCATTGCAAGTGTAGTCAAAGGGACTCGAGTCTCAAGTAGCATGAGAATATGTTGGAAGGCACATCTCTTCCGATAAATCCGTCCTCACGACCTCAAGGATATGCACGCTCCTATTCATGCGAATTACCTGATATTCCTAGGACGCCATGGACGAAGTTAGGCTGCAACCGTGGCAATCCAGTTCATAGCCTGTGTACCCACAGTCACTTGAAGGAAGGGAGATGACGAGAGCCAAGAAGAGAAAGGACCGCGAGAGGCCTATGCACTAATTAGAAGCTGATAGCTTGGGTGAAGAGACTTGAGACTTCGCCTAGCTGGCCCGACGACACCCAGACAAGAACCGGTCAATTAAGTATGTGGCCCTGCCTCTTTTGTTTAACGATCTCGTTCAAATGATAATCAATTTTTACTAAGAGTTTGAAATCTTTTGAGTGTCAAAAAATATGACCCCGTTTTCCTTTGTAATCCCCCAGTTTCTTTTTTTCCCTGCGATATAGTGTTTGTCTTGACCCATTTTAGCATAGTTAAATTCAATGACATATACTTGACCTGCTCATTTGATGATAGACTAGGCGTCTAGATAATTTAGAAAAGGAGTAATCACTAAACCTCGAGTTAGGAAGAGCTATGGACCAAACATATACTTCGGCTCGACTTAAAGGACAAGGTTGAAGGTTTGAAGCTCAACCATAAGGAAGATAAAAAAATGTCCGACTAGACACAAGACATTCTGTTATCATATGACTTTCTCCTCCGACGTGACACTCAATCTTGATTGTGATTTTGAGGTCCCTTATTCCATGGATCAGGAAAGACATGCATTGAGACCTAATTGATGGCCTTAAGGAAGAGCGTGTTTGCACTTTGGAATTCGCTGAGGGGGTTCTTATGCGTACCCTGACTTATACTTTATTTTAGCCAAGCAAAAACACTCAAAACTTACTCCAATATATGTTAGCATTAAACCAAGACCCAAACTCATTTAATGATTTAAGGATGGCATGGGAATAGACTTTCACTATCACCTTCGCACCCCGTCTATAACCCGATCCCTAGCTCATTCACTAACTCGGCGAGCTGTTCTACGGAGCCATCCATTCTTCAAAAGCAACATTTCAAGGAAAAAAATTGATAAAAATGGATCCGGCTCGGGTAGGATATGGGTAAGGTAAAGTTGTACTGCGTGCGTATGAAGCAAAGCAGGCTCAATTGGATCAATCTAGGTTGGACTAACAATATCACCAGACACTAATCAAGAACACAATGATGGTTTGGAATTCAAGAAAATTCCGCTATCCATTTCAGGGAATTTTACCGGTTTGGCTATTCGTCTTCTGGTTGCATGGTTCCAATGGAATATAAAACACCAGCAAAGTGAGGAGATCCGTTCTGATTTCTTAACTTGTCGGTGGTCCTAGAATTGGCTGTTCCATACACTGACCATTGACAATTCAAATCGTGATTGAATTATGAGAAATGGTAATTAGCCTGCAAGGCTAATCACAGAATGCTGTGTAGGAATTATGATCTAACAATCAGAAAACCAATTAAGATTTGATCTTTTACGAACGGAAGCACCCAAGAAGAAAATTCTCAAAATGAGTATCTCGTATTAATTTATACAGATGTCATAGTGACATCAAATTGCAGCAGCGAACTGTCATCTGTAGTTGCTGCGGGGGATCTCGATGAGGGGGATGACAAGGTTGGTTTGGGGGGAATTGGCAAGGCCTCGACACTTCTTTTTAGCATCTCCACGACTTGAGCCATGGCTGGTCGATCTCTCGGATCAATCTGAATGCACCACAAGCTGATTATGATCATCTTCTTCACGATTCCTTCATCTTCCTCGTTCATGATTCCACGCAACCCCAGTCCTTCTTGAAGTTCAAGGCGTTGGTGAATCCAATGAGGAAAATATATTTCGCTAGTATGGTCCACCCCAACTTCAACGTTTTTTCTCCCGCCAACCATTTCTAGAACCATCATACCATAACTGTAGACATCCGACTTATGAGAAACCCCTCCAATGCTCCTTACGACCAATTCAGGAGCAATGTAGCCTGCAGTGCCGCGTGCACCCAACATCGACATGATACTCTCTTCTCTAGGACATATTTTGGCAAGACCAAAGTCGGAAAGTTTCGGACAATAATTCCGATCGAGAAGAATGTTGTGAGGCTTTATATCGAAATGCAAGATCCTAGCGTTACACCCTTGATGGAGGTACTCTAGCCCTTGTGCTATGCCTAGGGAGATACCGTGTAATGTCTCCCAACTCAATTGCTGATTTGTCTCTAAAGTGTCACTTTTGAATATGAACTTTTCTAGTGATCCGTTGGGCATGAACTCATAAACTAAAGCTCTTTTGCTTCCCTCAAAGCAAAAACCCAGGAGGCTGACAATGTTGACATGAGAAGTCCTACTTATGCTCGCAACTTCATTGATAAACTCTTCCCCATCACCTTTCAGATTCTTGAGAAGCTTCACGGCCACAAGTTGACCGTCTCGAAGATTGCCTTTGTATACATAACCATAACCTCCTTGACCCAACTTTTCCTGGAAAGAATTGGTCATCCTCTTGATATCTTTGTAGGTATATCTCCTCGAAGAGATAAGTCCCTTGATTCCCTGTTCGGGGACAGAATGTTCTTTCTTTCCCATCATCATAGCCATATGTTTTCTTATCAGCGGTTTCTCCCTCAAGGAATAGACTACAAGAATGACAAATGCAATTCCAACTCCTGATGCAGCTGAATAAAGAAAAGCAAAAGGTTACACGCAACAATTTCAGTCCATCATTTTACTAGTGTAAGGTCCTAATGATGGAAAAGCCAAACTTTATCAAGGTTTCCAAGCAGTGAATTTGTATATGGAGACAAAATGTAGGTTTAGTGGAGTACCTATTGCGACTTTCATCACCAAATTGCTATGTTGTACTGTTACAAAGGACAAAAACCCTTGTTAGAGAACTCTACCAATCAAAACTGTGATGAAACCAGTAGGAATGCATTTTACAACAGCAGGAATGCTTTTCAACACAGTTGGAGAGGACGTTATGCATGTAAGATCAAAAGCTACAGGGATCATAATTTGATCCATGCTCATCACAGTGACTCTTATTTCATGTCTGTAAAATGACTAGTTTGATACTTGTTGCTAAAGAATTAAGTTAGAGGGAAAATAAAATAAATTTAGGGATTGAATTGGAACACTGACTTTGACGAATACATTCACGAAATACAAAGAGGACAAGGATTAAGATGATAATATACAAATAAACAAGAAAGAAGACATAAGCCAAGGAAACGATAAAATGAATAAATCCAATCTTGGTGCCGTATGGCTCAAGGTACCTTGGTTCGCACGAGTTAAGGTTCAACAGACCATGGATCCTTAAGAAATTTTTCCATAATCAACAAAGGAAAGATACCCTCAGAGCAACGATAGAAAATTTTGACAAATGGACAGATACTGTGCTGTTCCGACCCTCAAGAAAACTCTGCTGCGTGGTGAGATTGTGGAGCCCCTGAATATTTGTGATTCAGAGGTAACTCATAGAACATTCTAGGAAAAAAGGTAAGCGCACCCGACTCGACTCAGATAAATACGATGATTTTAATCGACGTTTCCCGAAGAGGAGAGTATTATGCTCAGGTACAGAGTGAAGAAGAAATAAGCCCACCGGGAACGCAAACCCAAACATAAGCCCGGACAGGATAGCAACACCTGAAGCGCTCGTGATTGAATCCGCATTTGCAACCACTCGTAATTAGGCGCTGTCCAATTCGGCATGAAGCCACTCTCAACGCCTCCTCTATCTCTCCCTTCGGCCCTCTCCACTCCACCGCCAATGGCGCCTTTACCACAAACTCACACTTCATTGGCGCCTCCACCTTCCCCATCTTGGCGATCTCCATATATCGCCAGAACAACACTGTCCTGGCCTTCTTTTCAAGCACAAGTAATCCTTGACCCAAGAAGGTAATCCGCATGACGAGATGTTACTCTTGTAGAGGAGAAACAGGGGGGGGGGGGAGGGGTGATGTTCGGACCAGGGCGGTGATTGAACTGAGTCCATCGAGGGTCAAGTTTTTGAGAACATGCGTGCTAGAGAAGGTCAAATTATTCGAGACAGCGGTGTTGGAGATGCGGAGAGACTGCTTCTGGTAAAAGATATTGCGGATGACTTAGTTGTCGCTTTGGGAGGTTGAGGATCGGACTGTTGTTGATGCAAAGCTAGTTGGAAGCCCGGGAAGCCACAGTAAGAGGGTTGTTGGTCTAGGATGGAGAATGGGAAGTTGATGTTGAGGCTACATAGGTTCTAGGGATGCTGCAGTTTGGAAGTGCTCGTTCATCGTACAGACCGAAATCTTAGCTGATAAGGCTACAAACAGGAGTACTAATATGAGGTTTCTGAGTGGAGGGAGAGGCGCATGATAAGTAAGATGATGCTGCCTCTTGAATTTGTGCATGTTGATAACTTCGAGATTGCTGGAGGATGGAACTAACGTCGAGAGTGTAGGTGAGAGAGAGGTCATATCGGAAGTGTTACCATAATGCTAGGTGACATAACAGAACAAGACTAATTAGTATATCATTGGATGATCCAATGTGTCATGTTGAATCATGAACTTGGACCATGGACCATCTAAGTCCGAAAGCTTATACTTTCACCATATTTGAGTGGGAAGTCCACACAATTGAATTGGTCAACCGACACTCCTTTTCTTCGTATTGAAGGCTGGCGATTGACTTGAAAAGTGAAGTCTTCTCTTCTGGTTCTTTATAGCCAGAAGATGAATTCTACTATTCTCTCATGATGTCAATACGCGTTCTTTAGCTGTTTCCAAGAATTTACAGGACAACCGGAGAACGTGGAGGAAAGAGAGAGGTGAATTCACCCGAGAGGTCGAGGCATATATGCCCTCTAAATGGTCTTGTCATTACAATATTCTCACTTGTGAATTCCTTCTTGGATATTATAATTTGACCAAGTGATATATAAAAAATTTGTTTAGTCATCAGACAAAACCATAAGGTTCAACTTATGCATGAAAATCCAACAATTCCACCTGCGTGTACATCAGCGACGTTTTTATAAAGTTTAGCATCAGATGTGATATGATCCACAAGCAAACAAACAAACAACAGAGACATATCACTCTGGCCAAAGGAAAAAAGGACATAATTATCAACCATAACAATTCAGTTTAGTTCAGCAACTGGTCTAGGTTGAAATTTCAAAAGAACAACCTTTCATAATGATGTTCATGTATATCTTGCTCAGAAGTTGTTGATGGAGGTTTTGGTTAAAGTCTTCCCTCAGGAAGTCTAAGGAAACCCGACCCATTATGAATGTCATATCATGATATGATGATATGCATGCTCCATGTATAAATCTCTTATGGCTTCCTTGATCTGACATAAATTCCTATTTATCAACTCAATATTACTTAACATAATACATCTTTGGAACAAATGGATATTCCCTAATGTTACATACCTTATGGAGATCGCACTACTAAGCTTAATGGAGTGTTTTATCCGATAGTGTTAACTGCAACTTTAATTTAATGCGAAAGAAGTGTGAACTAATATATTTCACTCTACATTTTCTTCCCCATCCGATGTATCATAAATTCAATAATCATTCATGATTTTCAACATATCGCTACATCTCACGTTGGAATTGGCTAAGCAAACAGTATTCTCTTTTGGACATTGCTATGACTTCATCTAACTACTAATACTACAAAAGCGGCTGCTCAAAGTATGTTTAGTTTGCTAAAACTGATTACTCAAATCATTTATGGTTGAAGAAAATATGCAAGCACTAAGGTAGGAAAATGAATTCCCTAATCTGATTTCTAGGAAATTTATTTTCTTTTATCATAATTTTTTTCCCAAAACAAACACACCCCTGATCTACAAAAGGATTGTCCAAAAGAAATATAAATAAAAGCGATGGCTTGGTGATTGAAGCCGAGGTGGGAAAAAGGGACTTGAGAATAGAAAACCAAGGGAAGCCAAAAAGTTCTTCCATTTCCTTTGAAGTCCTTTAATCGAGTTTGGAGAGAACGGCGAGGAAATTCACCGAAAAACACATGGGAGAATTTAAATGGTTGCTATTATAGGGAATTAATCGCAAAGTATTACCTTTCGGTCCTTCCTTGTTGCACATAAAGCTTTCATTGAGATCCCCCCAGCATGCGCCTCCACTTTGTTGGCATTTAACACAAATCTCCCAGGAGGTTAAATTCCATTCCATTCTAAACCCCCCCTTCCACTTTTTCCACTTCTCGTGAAAGTCACCTTTTTCTATTTTCTCGCTATCCTCTCCAGGAAATTCAACATGTAGAGTAACATTACTCTCGCACGCTAACCGAGTAAGATTTAGGTCTTTTGGTTCACCCATTATAACAGCGACATAAGAGCGGTTGGCGCCGACGGAGGGGCGGGTCAAGTCAGGATATGGATAATCACCATTCGGTAAGCTGCTGCAATTACTGAGAAATGCTAGGTGTAAAGGAGAGGGGGATTTAGGATCCTGTTCAGGCGGAGAAAAGCAAGCATTGCCTATTCTCCCAAACTCTGAGATCAACCCAAGAGATCGATCATCGACATGGTTATACCAGGAAGCTTCTAGTTTCATCAGGGGCTTATCAAGACGACATAGTTTAGAGTCGTTCCGGTAGGAACAACCTATGATGACATTACCGCACTCGCCAGGCTCGCAGGATTCGTCCTTCGAGCTCACTGGTGCAACCCAGTCATTCAAAGAAATAATCATCAAAATGCTAATGACATGGCGAAGCAAAACCTTGGAACTTATGGAGCTCTCGACACCCATTTCAGGAATTTTAGAAGGGAACACTAGAAGCACAAGAATAGCAGAAAGAGGAAAGCTTTGGTGGGCGTATAGCAGAGACAGAAGGGGCTCAAGCGAGATTCAGTGGCTCAAACTGAAGATCGCATTATATGAATGTGTCGTTGAATCCTTTTTTCACGTCAACACGCCAATTGACTGGGTCAACTGAGCGTGGAGGACCCGAAAGAGCAAACGCCGTGGCCTTGGTGCCACAATGCTTTCTCACTGAGATTCGTCTTCGACCCTTGATCTCTTTGAAGATCGAGTACTATGATTTGAGTTCTTGGCTGGCGATCGACTTAAAAAGTTAAGTCTTCTCGTCACTTTTCGTTCTGATTAGGTAAAGAAGACAAACCAAAGGAGATGCCTACTATTCTATCACATCATCGGCACAGATTCCCAGAATTACAGGACAATTTAGAGAAAGGACTGGCGCACGGTCCCTGATGGCAATCACAAAGCCATTGCAATAGTCATACTCATAAGGAGTACGAACAAATCAAATCTCCATTCTCATCTGTTTAGAATTTTGTCATATGATGTGTCCTTACTCTATTGGAACGACGGCAGCCATCGTCCCTGTATTTTCCGAAAAAGGAATCGTGACCCAATCACTTTTTTTTCTGGCCATTTGAATCTCTAACAACATGTTTATTTGACCACATTATTTCATACGTTAGATATCGTATGAAATAATGTTGGAGACTGCCTCATTAGCACTACTTGAACAAGCTGGTGGTATCATTGTTTTTCTTTGGAAAAATATCACCAAAAATATTAAATTATATAATTTAGAACAATTTTATTATGAATTTTTTTTCATGCCATCAAAAACTCCAAATTATATTACTTGAAACAATTTTATCCAATTTTTTTTTGTATCATAAAAGATTTCAAACTATACCACTTGAGACAATTTTACTTTGAACTTTTTCATATGTCGCAAAAAACTCCAAATTATACCATTTGAGACACATTTCTCTCAAATTTTTTAACTAAATGACATTTTTGTCTTTTTTTGTCTTTTTTTTTTTTTCCTTTCTCCCTCTTCCCTCTACCATGGCCGGCAAAGGGTGGCCTTCGTCGGATTTGGCGAGGGCGACCCTCGCCGACTTCAGGGAGGGCTGCCTCGCTTGCCCAGGGCAAGGGTTGCCCTTGCCCAACGTCGAGGAGGGTCGCCCTCGCCAGACCCGATGAGGGCATCCCTCGCCTAGCTCGATTTAGGCAAGGGACACCCTCATCGGATTTGGTAGGGGCAACCCTCACTTGAGTAATTCATTAGATACTTTTTATGAATGTCAATTAAGTATTGTAAGTAAATTGCTCCTGATTGTTCAATCATTTGATAACTAAAGTCATTCTTTGATAAATAATCACTATGAGTCTGATCCATTAGTTTGTAGAGCTATTTACTCGATTGTAAACATTTCTGGAATACCTCTAATAGAGGAATAAATAGTCAATTTGGAAAGAACTTATTGTCAATGACGCTTAGTATATCACTGGATGATCTAACGAGTTGTGTCCGAATACGAGCACTCATAAATTCGGACCATGTAGATGTGAAAGCTTTCACTTTCACCATGTTCCTAGTCCACACGATTCAATGGATCAACCGACACTCTCTTTTTCTTCACCGTACTGAAGGCTGCTGATTAACTTGGAAAGTACAAGTCTTCTCTCTCTGGTTCTGTATCAGCCGGAACACAAGTTCTACCATGTTCCTAGTCCACGCGTTCTTATAGCTGTTTCTAAGATTAGTACAGGACAATCGAAAAATGTGAAGGAAAGAGCGAGAGAGATAAATTCACCTGAGAGGTCGAGGCACATATGCCTCTCTAAATTTCACCTGGACTGGCCTTCCTAGATGAAGCTAGGTTAGGACAATAGCATAAAGAGAGCAATTGAGACTTGAAATTTGTCTGAATCATTCTACCGACTATGCCAATTTATTTCGGTTCAGCAACAGGTGTAGTTTCAAATTTCAAATACGAAAATAAAGAAACAAAAAGGAAGAAAGACAGGTTAGGGAATAGACTTCAATATCGATATTTATATCTATCTAGCTCAGAAGGTGTTGACGGAGGTTTTGGTTGAATTCTTCCCTCTAATAGTCTAGGGAAGACTGGCTTATCATGAATTATCATGATATTGTGACATTCATATACAATGTATAAATCTTTTATTGGCTTCTTTGATTAAATATAAATTCCTACTGAATAACTAAATATCACTTAACACGATGTATCTTATGAACAAATGGATATTCCCTTATGTTACATACCTTATGGAGATTGCAGAACTAAGCTTAATGGAGTGTTTTATGCAACAGTGGTAACCACAACTCTATGCTAATGCAAAACAAGCATGAGCAAACACACGTGCAGAAAGCTTTTTCACTTTACATTTCTCTATAACCATCTATAATCCTCAAGGCATCGCTGCATTCACATTGGAACTGGCTAAGAAAACAGCGACACTCTTTCAAAATTATCTATTTACTGACCTGAGAGCATGATTAATGCAGGGTCTAAATCAACATATAAAGCTGCTGCAATGACGGAGAAATGTTAGGTATGAAGGCTCCCGATTGGATGTAAAAAAAGGAGGGCAGTTCAACGCTGGAAACACCAGTATTAGATGCACTGGGCAGTATAGGAGACTTTTAGGTGGAGCAAAACAAGCATTGCCCGTTCTCTCAAACTCTGAGATCAACTTGAGAGATTGATGATCATAATCGACAAGGTCCTTCCAGAAAGGTTCTAGTTGCAATAGTGACTCATGACGACAGCATGGTTTAGTGTCATTCCAGAAGGGATGACTTGTCTTGACATCACCGCACTCGCTAGGCTCATAGATGGAACCCAGTCTTCCAAAGAAATAATCGTCAAAATTGTTATAGCTGAAATAAACAATTTACAGCAGCAAAACTTCTCTTTTGCACAAAGAGAGAAGGAGAGAACAGAGCATTTTTTACTTCATTCAGCCACGAAAAAACTGTCTTGTACAAACTAAATAAGAACCACTTTAGAATTGCATACAAACGTGCAAAACAGAACCACACACAAACTTGCAAAACAAACTTGTTCCACTTTCTAGAAAATAGCTAACAAACCAACTGCCTAACAAATAAACTTGACTGAGTCAAAGAAAAACTAAAATGACAGCACATCAACAACAGCATTGAGACACAGCTCCAACAAACTCCTCCTTGAATCAGTTGCTGCTATAAACTCCTATTTTCTCTCTTAATAGCTCAAATCTTCCAGCTTGCACTAGCTTTGTGAACATGTCTGCAAGCTGATCTTCAGATCTACAATAGACTAACTTAACTTCACCACTTTGTTGCACTTCACGTAGAAAGAAGAATTTTACTTTAAAATGCTTGGTTTTGCCATGGAAAACTAGATTCTATGATATTGCTAATACAGCCTGATTGTCCACATTAACTTCAATGCAATCACTAGAATTTAACCACAAATCCTTCATTATCTTCTTCAGCCACAAAACTTGATCTGCAGCTGCAGTAGCTGCTATAAACTTAACCTTTGCAGTGGACTGAGTTACAATCTCCTGTTTTTTGGAATACCAAAAGAAATAGGCAAAACTAAGAGTGAAGCAGTACCCAGATGTACTTTTCATGTCATCCACTGAGCCAGCCTAGTCACTATCAGAAAAGCCCTGCAATTTAAACTTTTGACATTTCCTAAACTTCACACCAAAGAACAATAATCCTTTTGAGGTATCTCAAGACCCTTTCTGCAGCAACCAAATGTATCTGACTAGGACAACTCATGAACCTGGATAGAACACTTACAGCAAGTAGAATGTCTGGTCTGGTTGTTGTAAGATACATGAGACATCCAATCAAGCTTCTATACATAGAAGCATCTACTGCATCCGTTCTATCATTCTTCTGCAGCTTCTCCTTAGCAGCCATAGGAGTGCTTACACTTCTACAATCTTCCATATGAAACTTTTTAATAATTTCTTTCGTGTATTTTTTTTAACAGATAAAAATCTCATGCAAAGCTTGTTTGACTTCCAGACCCAAGAAATAAGTCATCTTTCCTAAGTCTGACATCTCAAAAACTGCAAACAGACCTTGCTTCACCCTCTCTATCAGTTCCACATCATTTCCTATCACCAATAAATCATCTACATAGAGTGACAGAATTACAACACTGTGATTCACCCTCTTGACATAAAGAGTGAACTCACTCAAGCTTCTTACAAAGCCAAAATCCTGCAAATATCGATCTATCTTCTCATACCAAGCTCTTGGAGCCTACCTCAGTCCATATAGAGCTTTTCTTGATCTGGATACCTTCTCTTCTTGCCCTTTGATACTGAAGCCTTCAGGTTGTTCAACAAAAATCTCCTCCTCGAGCTCTCTATTCAGAAATGCAGACTTGACATCTAATTGAAATATAGGCCACCCTTTCTCTGCTGCAACAGCTAATAGTAGTTTGATTGTATCAAGCCTTGCAACAGGAGCAAATGTTTCAAAATAGTCTACTCCCCATATTTGAGCATAACCTTTGACAACCAGTCTAACTTTGTGTTTATTGACAAAACCATCAAGATTAAGTTTTGTTCTAAACACCCACTTAACCCTAATCACATTCTTATCATATGGTCTATCAACAAGCTCCCATGTGTGGTTTTTCTAAATCATTGCAAACTCCTCCCGTATTGCTGCAATCCACCTCTGATCCTCCTTAGCTTCCACAAAGTTAGATGGTTCAAGCACCGCCACATTGCTTCTTTCATAGATTTTAGCAAGTGACCTTGTGCCTCTTATTGCCAGATTATCCATACTATCTTCCAATCCATCCATAACTTCATCAACCTCTACAATTGTTGCAAGTTGTTGTTGTCCTGCATTATTTTCTTCCTTCCAATTCCACTTATCTTCCTCTAGAAAAACAACATCTCTACTCACAATCACCTTCTCAGTCATAGGTTGAAAAATCCTGTAAGCTTTTGATTGGAGACTATACCTAATGAAGACACCAAGTTTGGCCTTTTTATCCAGTTTGTCCCTCTTGACCTGAAGAACATGAGTATAACACAAACACCTAAAAACTTTCAAATTCTTCATAAAAGGTTTAACACCATACCGGACTTCAAAAGGTGTTGACCTCTTTAAGGCCTTTGTGGGCAATTTGTTCAAGAGGAACATTGCAGTATTAGCTACCTCAACCCAGAACTTCTTGGGTAACATCTTCTCCTGCATCATACATCTGGCCATCTCCATAATGCTTTTGTTTTTTTCTCTCACTCACCCCATTCTGTTGAGGTGAATAGGGAGCAGTGAATTGCTGCACAATGCCTGCTTGCTCAAAATTTAACTTAAACTTGTGAGCAGTATACTCAGAACCATTGTCAGATCTAAGCATTTTAATTTTCTTCCCACTCTGATTCTCAACTAAGGCTTTAAACTTTACAAACACATCAGCAGCTTCAAATTTGGCTTGTAGAAAATAAATCTAACTCATCATAGTCATGTCATCTGTGAAAATAATGAAATACCTCTACCATTGAGAGATGACTCAGACATAGGTCCACAAGTCTGTGTGGACTAATTGCAGCTTCTCACATGCTCTACAGCCTCCTCCTTTGAAAGGAAATCTGGCTTGCTTGCCAAGAAGATAAGTTCTGCATTATGGAAATTCCTCCTCCAAACTTGGTAGATCATCTGCCAAGCTATTCCTCTGCATAAACAACATGTTCTTCCCGTGAACATGCCCAAGTCTTTTATGCCAAAGCTCTGCATTTTCTTCTTTGCACTTTAAAACCATTTGTTGCATCTCTTGTGGCTTGAACATGAAGCTCTTGTCCCTCATTGGCATTCTCAGCACTTCTTTGCTATCTGCTTTATCAATAAGGCATTCCTTCCCTTCAAACTTCACCTTATAACCCTTCTCAACTAATTGACCAACACTTAATAGATTTTGGTCAACTTTTGGCACAAAGAGAACATCACTGATCAGCTTCACCTCTTGATTTCCTTCAATAGCCACCGTACCCTTCCCTTGCACTTCAATATACTGTCCATTGCCGATTTTGACTTTGGACTTGACTGACTTGTCTAGACTCCTAAACAGCTTCAAATTGCCAGTCATATGATTGGTACAACCACTATCCACCAACCATGCATCATTCTCAATATAAGAGCCAAAATAGGAAGCTACAAACAAGTTTTCTTCCTCAGTTTCGTTCATTGCTATTTGTGCTTCTCCTGCTTGCTGGTAATTGTTCTCTTTGCAGATCGCTTCTATGTGACCAACCTTGTGACATCTTCGCACTTAGCATCGAGGCTTTCTCCGGCATCTAAAGGGTCGATGATTAGTTCCACCACGGTGTTGATAAGGCTTCTTGTTCTTCTTCCATCCGCTGCGGACCCACTAGAACTCCCTTCTTTTTGCTGCAAACTTGGAGTTACTTGCATTTCCTTTGAACTGATTCCATTTCTTCCCTTTGCCTCCATCATTGGACTTCACTTTAGCTTGCAGTGTACCCTCTATAGGCTCTTCTCTTTTCATCAGTCTTCTATGCTCCTGTGCCTGCAGGGCATTTAACAATTCTGCAAGCTTTATGTTAGCCAAGTCTCTTGTATTTTTCAAAGAAGCTATAGTGGCTTCAAACTTTTCTGGAAGAGACACCAGGATCTTCTGAACAAGCCTTTCATCCTCCAAGTCAGTCCCTAAGATTCTGATTTTTTTTGGGCAATTTAATCAGCCTATCAAAATATTCTTTCACTGACTCTGAATCTTTCATTTGTTGTCTCTCAAACTCCCTCAAGAGATTCAGCACCTTCATGCTCCTTATCTTCTCATCTCCCTCGTATTCATCCTTTAAGAAATCCCATATTGCCTTTGCAGAATCACATCTCATGATCCTTGTGAAGATAGGGGGTGAGACAGTAGCATACAAGCAAGACTTTGCCTTGGCCTTCCTTGTGATTCTCTCTTTATGGTGCTTTATCTGATTCAAGGTCGGATTGTTTGGAAGTGGAGCAACCTCATAATCATTCTCCACAGACTCCCATAGATCATGACCCTCCAAGAATGCTATCATCTTGACAGCCTAAGCTTGATAATTTTTCCCAGTAAAAACTGGAGCAGCCATTGCGGAGAATTCACTCGATCCCGCCTCTATCAGCTTTTTCTTTGCAGATTGGAAGTAGTTTTGACTCACTTACCCTCATTTCACAGTCCCTTAAGATTCCACAGAGGCTCTGATACCACTGTTATAGCTGAAATAAACAATTTACAGCAGCAAAACTTCTCTTTTGCACAGAGAGAGAAGGAGAAAACATAGCATTTTTTACTTCATTCAGCCACGAATAAACTGTCTTGTACAAACTAAATAAGAACCACTTTGGAACTACACACAAATGTGCAAAACAAACTTGTTCCACTTCCTAGAAAATAGCTAACAAACCAACCGCCTAACAAATAAACTTGACTGAGTCAAAGAAAAACTAAAATGACAGCACATCAATAGCAGCATTGAGATACAGCTCCAACAAAAATGCTAATGACATGGTGAAGCAAAACCTTGGAACTTATGGAACTTTCAACACCCATTTCAGGAATTTCGGAGGGAACAACCAAGGCACAAGAACAGTTAGAGACAGTAGAGCTTTTGTGGCATATAGCAAAGACGGAAGGGGCTTAAGTGAGATTCAATGACTCAAACTAAAGATCGCATTTTATGAATGTCTCGTTCAATCCTTTTTCATTAAAAACACTATTTGACTGGGTCCATTGAGTGCAGAGGACCCGAAAGACAAAGCTGGTGGACTACTACAGACCTCTCAGTGTCAGAAAAATCTATTACCACTGTTGATACTACGGCCAATAAAGATCCCTATTCAGGACTTAGGATCGAATTCTCTCCATTGCCCACGAGCCCATGGCCACCTTTGTTTCTTGCAAAGTTTCCAACTTTGTTTGACGGGGTTTTGAAGCTTTCCCACAGGCTTTCCTGGGTCGATTCCAAAACCTCAGAACCACAAAAATTTCCCTGACATTTGTCTTCGACCCAGGATCTCTTTGAAGGTCGAATACTATGATTTGAGTTCAGGGCCGACGATTGACTTAAAAAGTAAAGTCCTCCCGTCACTTTTGGTTCTGCTAAGGTAGAAGACGAATCAAAGAAGAGGTCTACTATCCTACCATATTATTGGTCACCTAATTCCGTAAAAAATTCTAACTTTAGGGAACACGTTCCCACACATTGCACGAATCTAGCAAGCTAACCGCCAGATTCATTACAAAGAAGGCCTCCTACTAAAGCTAGCCTCAAGTTGCCTTTATAGGCCCTGTCAGTATTGGGTTTGACCCAACTAGAAGGAGTGACGGTCAAACCCTCAAACATGTCCCATTTCTCCATTTGTGAAGACAGTCTATTCTTAGTCATATGTCCTTCACATATCCCAAAATCAAGCCCATAGGTGCACGCCGGAAAGAGAAGTCTATTTGAAATAATCTCTCGTTTCTCCAATTTCAAAAATGCCGGCAAGTTACACTAAAAACTAGTGGCCGGCTAGGGCATGTATGGTAACTTGCTCGGGAATAATTGATTCTATTCTTTTTCTCATGAGAATAAATTTAGAGAATAAATTTAGAACAGAAATCCATTTGGTAAATTTTTTATTCTCAGGAATAGATTTGGAATAGGATCAATAATCAAAAAGTGTTGATTCATAATCCTGGGAACAATTTCAAGAATCAAGTCCAAGTTTTCTTCTCCTTTCTTCTCCTCTTTCCTCCTCCTCCTCCTCCTCCTTCTTCTTCTTTGGCCGATCGCCGGCCTCGACCAAGGCCAGCGACCTCGTCAGAGCATCGCCGGCCCCCAATGACGCCAAGCCACAACGAGGCTCATCGACCCAAGCCTCACCGTGGCTAGGTGAGGGTTGGGTGACGCCAAGCTCATTGGGCCACCACTAGGTTGACATTGCCTTAGCCAAAGTGAGGCCGACCTAGTAGTGGCCCGAAGAGGCCGACCCTCCCTAGTGGTTGGGCAAGCTCAGCCTAGCAACGCTTTGATGAGCAACGGAGGAGAACAAGCTGAAAAGGAAAAAAAGGAAGGGAGAAAAGGGGGAAAAAAGGAAAAGATGTAATAAAATCATACAAAAATTAAAAGAAAATGTTTGGATTAGAGATTTAAGGGTCTTACCAAACGCATTTCTATCTTAGAAATCAAAATTTTGAGCATTTACCAAACATATTCAAATGTTCAGAAATTATTCTTTGTAAACAGAATCAAAAGAAAATTTTGAGCATTTATCAAACATTTTCAAATGTTCAGAAATTATTCCTGAAAGTAGAATTAAAAAAGAATTATTTTTGAGCAGAAATTGTTTCCAGAAATAAAATGGTTATCATTTGCACCCTTAATTTCTTTTACCAGAGTTGCTAAAGTAGATAGGTTTGCCAACAACCACTTGTGCAGATCATAGGCAAAGAATTCGCCCCCCAAGCTTGTCGGTAAAATCTTTTGTCAAATAGCCTTTGCATACTTGCAATCCCTAAGCTTGTCTAAATTTGTTTCAAAAAATTGTAGACAATAAGCGCAAAAGAAATCAACACTAATTTTACGTTGGACCCTTTCGCTATTTGTAAGTAGGTGCTGGTGAGAAACCAGACACAAGAAACTTCTAATCCTTTGCAGCCCATCCGTTTCCACGCTAAACTCTAGAGTCTATCAGTGGGCAAATGATGTCTTGGTGAATCAATTCGTAAGCTTCATCACCACCACAGCCTGAAGGTGGGAGCATCGACTGAATTCGCATCAAAATAGGACTCCTGCTAGACTTGTGAGACTCCATTGGTTATTACAAACAAAATCAAGAATTAGGCAGTTGAGATTTGGAATTGTAGTAGATGGAAAAATCATCAACTATTACTCTAATCTCAAATCTACCCCATCGACCCTCCTCCATCAAAAAATCGGTACTAATCATCCCTAATTTTCATATTCTAAAAAGGTTTCATTCTGGAAATAATTTTCCATGTCACTTCACCAATGTGGATATGTTGTCAATGTGGAAATGCCACGTTGAGTTGAGAGTGGCCATGAGGATTAAAAATTGGTGATTTCCTTTAGACAATACAAAATTTGGGACAAATTTGGAATTAAACATAAAGTTTGGGATCTTTCTAAGACAAAAAGAAAAGTTCAAGATAAATTTGAGATTGGATTTAAAGTTTAGAGTTTTTCTAATATAAAAAAATGGGGCAGAATTAAAACTAGACCAAATATTGAGGATTTTTTTTAGAGAATTAGGCCTAATATTGATACAGATTCCAATGAAGGAATAACAGGACAACAGAGAGAAGATTGGCAGACAAACCCCAACAGCAATCACATAGCCATCGCAACCGTCACAGCCCTTAAGGACTCCAAACAAATCAAATCTTGATTTCGTCTCTTATTTCAATTAGAATTTCGTCATATTTTGTTTTCTTTCTCTATTGGAACGAAGGCAGCCGTCGTCCCTATATTTTCAGAAGATAAGCAACTTGATCCTGAACTATTTTCCAGCCATTTGGATCTCTAACGTGTTTATTTGATCACATTGGTTCATATGTTAAATATGCATACAAAATGCTGTTGGAGACCGTCACACTAGCGCTACCGGAACAAACTAGTGGTATCATGAAGTTATTGGGTTAAAATATCATAATAGGAAAAAAAAACTCTAAGCCGTAATGGAGAGAGGGACAAAGACGAAGACAGCCAATCGCAAACTCTAAAAGGGCGATCGCCGGGGTTGCGCAGTTCTTGGTAAGACCGACCCTCCCAAGGTTGCAGGACCCTGGGAACACATTGCCTAGCCCTTGCCACACAGCGGTCTTCGCCACACTGAACGCAACAGGTGGGGGCTCGCAACCCTCTGTGTAAATCTGTTTTTTATTTGTCAAAAGATTTTAAAAGCCTCGTCGATTGACAAATTCTACATTTAATGGCAAAATAGTAATCACATCAACATTTTCATTTACATTTGTATATATATATATATTACACAATTGACAAAAAATGGTTTGCAGACCTATGCCTTTTTCTCTTTAAAAAAAAACGATTCCTGTTGAGATTATCAATCATCAGAAAAAATACATACATACATATACATATATACATATATAATATGAATGGCACAGAAAATAATCATTAAATTTTCTCTTAAGTAAATATCATGATGATCCATTCCTTCCTCAAAATCGAAATAATCATACCTGTATCAAACGCCTCACGATAAAAGAAAGTGACTTGATATGAGCTAGACTTTCATAGACTTCGTCTAGATGTGCCCACTTCTTTTATAAGCTCATTGTTCAAAGATGGTTAAGTCAGATGCACACCCAGATGACCTTGATAGCTTTACCAAACCGTCCAAGGCTTCATATATTTCATCACTATCAGGATGCCTCTCATCCAGGGAATAGAACTCAACAATATCATCATTGACTTCAATCAAGCTACATCCAGGAAGTTTTCTACGCCCTGTATCTTTCATTGCAGCTTTCAATCTCGCCACATCCTTCCACTTTCCATTCTCCCCATATATATTTGAAAGCATAACATAATTTGCAGGATTTCCAGGTTCAAGCTCACTTAACCGATGGAGGGCTATTTCGGCCAAGTCGACATTTTTATGTAGCCGACAGGCGCCTAGCAAAGTAGCCCAAATTACAGCATCAGCTTTTATGGGCATCCTATCCACAAATTCAACAGTCTGGACCAAAAGACCAGCTCGAGCAAGCAAATCAACCATACAGCCATAATGCTCCATTTGAGGCACTAGCGAGTAATCATCAATCATGGACTGAAAATATGAGAAACCATCTGCCACCATCCCCATATGTGTGCAGGCACACAAGACACCTATGAACGTGATTCCATCTGGTTTTATTCTAGTACGTTTCATCTGCTCGAACAAACTTAAGGCGTCAGCCCCAGAGCCATGGATTGCCAAACCATTTATTATAGTATTCCAAGAAATCAAGTCCTTTGCACACAAATTGATGAACACATTAAGGGCATCCTTTACAGTCCCACACTTTGCATACATGTCAATCAAAGCATTGACGACGTATGTATTCCCACCATATCCATGGCTCTTGGCATAAACATGTACCCACTTACCCAAATCAAGAGCTCCTAGTCTAGCACATGCCAACAAAACAGTCACAAGAGTGGCATCATTTGGGCTCACAGTGCCTTCAATCAACATTCTTTTGAACGTGGACAAGACTTGCAAGAATTTACCACTGCGGGCATATCCTCCAATCAAGCCATTCCATGAAAAAATGTTCCGTTCAGGCATCTCGTCAAACATCACTTCACAAGCGTTGAGATCCCCATTATTAGCATAACCATTTAACATAGTGTTCCACGACATAACATCCCGATTGGGCATGGCATCGAAAAGCCTTCGTGCAGCCACCATGTCCCCAATTTCAATATAACCGGAGATCATGGTGTTCCATAACACTATATCACGTTCAGGAGCCAAGTCAAACAGACGCCTTGCTGAAACTACGTCTCCACACAGGAGGTATCCATTCACCATTGAAGTCCATGCAACGACATTCCTCTCAATCATCTCACCAAAGGCCTTGTAAGCAGGACCAGCTTCTCCCCCACTTGAGTACATTTCAATCAAGGTGGTACCTACAAAAGGGTTTTCTTTAAAACCAGACTTGATCACAAAACAATGCACTTCCTGGCCTTCCGTCAAAGCATTGATCTTGCCACAAGATTTGAGTACAATAGGGAAAGTGAAGCAATTGGGCATCACCCCCATGCTTCTCATTTGACTGAACAAAAGAACGACCTCTCTGTTTAATTCATTTTGGGAACAACCCCTGAACATCGCATTCCAGAGAGTAACATTCGGGTCGAGAATTCGATCGAACACGTTGTGGGCATATCCCATTTCCTTGAGTTGAGCACAAGCCGTGATGATTTTCGGAGCAACGTAATGGTTTCCTTCAAGGCCATGACAGACTACCTGGGCATGGATTTGATGAAGCTGCTTCTTGGTCCTACATGACTGCAACAGGGCGATGAACTGTTCTTCCAGCAGACGCTGAGGGAGCTTGGGGGCAAAATCTGAAAGAATTTTCGCTATCTTTGGGGCGATGGCCCGTCTTCGCTCGATGCGGAACGAGTCTCGTTCGAGCTTTCCTTACGCGAATAGATTTCAGAACTCCGGAAGCAGCAGCTTTTGATCAATGCCGCAGCATTAAATTCATCGCCGGAAATCACCTCCTCCTTCTTCCCGCTGCCCTCCTCCTATATTCTCTCCCTTCTGATGCAACAAGTCAAATCGCTTCCTCCGCTGGACACTCCAGAGCAGGAAAATCGCTCGTGGGGCCTGTGCGTTTCGCAACCCGGAAGAGAACCGACTCCGAATCGAAGCCCGAGGCTGGAGGAAGAGGACGACTGCTTCTATAGCGGAGTGGGCGGGATTCCAAGCAATTTGCTTGCTCTCTTAAATCGAAATAAAAAGGCTTTTCTAATAAATGTGAGATTTATTTTTGGTGACTAAAAATTGAAAAAATTATCCATGGAAATGATTTTTTTATTTTTCTTTGTTTAGTAACTGACGTCCACTCTTGCAGAAAAGGAAAAAATTTCCCCCAATTTAAATTTATTTTTTTATGAAAAATATTTTGTGTTAAGTGATTAATTTTCCGTTATCTAGATATCGGAAAGTCATATAATAATTTATTGAAAATAATTTTCATTTAAATAAATGGGACCCTAATCAAATGATCAACAAATACTAATCATGGAACTCGAGTCCCACACATTCCGGAACTTTCTGTTCAGATTTCATTTACTAATATATCATACATAAATTTATGGGAATTACATTTTTGGTGCCCCATAGTTATTGCAAGCCCGAACTTCTTGTTATAATCCTCTCGCCCTGACAACCGCTTCCTTTCCTCATTGGAACGAGGTCCTCTGGCTTCTATTTGGTCATTCTCAAGCCACTTGTCTACGGGGTTCTAACCGTGGCTATTGCTCAATTGGATGGAATCCAGCATCATTACATCACTAAATTCGCGTTGGAGTAAAGCCGAAGCAATCCTCAAGCTCGGTACACAAGCTGAACTTACTCTACAGATAGACCAAGATATCCTAAGATATCCTAAGATTGAGGAGTGACTGAGAGCTTAAGAATCCATCAATAGTAGGGGGTAAGTCTTAACCAATTCAGCCAATCACCTTGGAGTAAGTTTATTCCTAGAAGAGAAATGCATTTAGTATGACTCTTATTTTTTTATGACTTAGAATTTATTTAATTTTTTTCTCCCTTTTCCCCTCTATTTTCTCTATTTTCTTCTTCCTCCTAGTCGATCGGCGGCCACAGTGATGGTTGGCAATTGGCTAGACAAGGTCCAACAACCTTGTCGATAGGCTAGGGCAAGGTGTGGCGAGCTCGCTGAAGCCTTGCCAAGGCAAGGCAAGGCTTGACCTTGCCAGATCTAGGTGAGGTAGAGCCTTGTCCAGCCGATTGCCAATTATCGCCATGGCCAGCACCAACTAGGAGGAAGAAGAGAAAAAGAAAGAAAAGAAGAAGAAAAAAAGAAAATGATTTGGTTTAATTCTAAATTTATTTCCGAGAATAAAGAAGTAACATTTTTGCTTAATTATATTTTAAATTTGTTCTTATGAACAAAAAAGCTACCAAACGGATTTATATTCTTTTTTTTTGTTTTAGTGAATAAAAGAATATAATTTGACATAATTTGACATGTTAACAAATAAGCCATTATCATCCTAAGTAACTAGGAAATTATAGCTCTTGAAATGACGCGTGACACGTGGTTTGTTGACATGGCAATACATTGACGTGTAGACTACGTGGATTAACTATACGTAGGAGGCGATCGTGGGAGACAATGTGTGACAAGTGGTGCACGGTACTGGATGATTACATCAGCGATGACGTCACTCTACATTGCTAGCTCAGCTGGTCACGTGCAAGGCATGTTGCCACGTGGATCTAATCGAGCATAGACGCTCCTGGCAGCGCGTCTGGTGGTTAACCAAGATGCGATCACAATGTGAGTCGTCAGAGGACAAGAGGCTAATGGTAGTGTTTAATTTCCGGAAGTAGCGAAAGTGTTGAAATCAGTAGTCAAAGGCGTCGGGCTCGTTGGATCCAAGATAGGGCAGCGCGTGGTGTCATGCGAGGCAGCATTCAGCGGCCATTTGCGATGAAACTTCACCATATGGCTCCGTTGAGGATGGCAAGTCTGGTGGTGGTGATGTTCTTTTCTTCGGAACAAGCTCCCAAGACAACAACCGGAGGCTATCATAGAACAAACTCAATAGGCTTCCTCAGATCAAGTTTTGCTAAAGAGAGAAAAATGTCATAGTTCATTTATTATCAAATGCGGTGTACATGAGTTTACTCATAGGATTTAAAGGATGACTATTTAAAGTGACGGAGTATTATAACATCAATTACAATCAATCGGGATCAATCAAGGAAAATATACAGTCTCCTAATTATATCTCTAACATTCTAGGTGTACGTCTTCCGCTATAGGTTCACTGCTCAAACACAACTAAGTCAGCTGCATACCCAGATGAGCTTGATAGTTTTATTAAACTGTCCAAGGCTTTATATATTTCGTCACTATCAGGATGCCGCTCATCCAGGGAATAGAACTCAACAATATCATCATTGACCTCGATCAAGCTACATCCAGGGAGTTTTCTACGCCCGGTATCTTTCATTGCAGCTTTCAATCTTGCCACATCCTTCCACTTTCTGACGTCCCCATATATATTCGAAAGCGCAGCGTAATTAGCGGGATTTCCAGGTTCAAGTTCACTTAACCGGTGGAGGGCTACTTCGGCCAAGTCAACGTTTTTTTGTTGCCGGCAGGCTCCGAGCAAGGTAGCCCAGATTACAGCATCGGCTTTTATAGGCATCCTGTTCACAAATTCAACAGCATGGACCAAAAGGCCCGCTCGAGCAAGCAAATCGACCATGCAGCCATAATGCTCCATTTGCGGCATTAGTGCGTAATCGTCGATCATGGAATGGAAGTATGAGAAACCATCTGCAACCATTCCCATATGTGTGCAGGCACACAACACGCCTATGAACGTGATTCCATCTGGTTTTACTCCAGCACGTTTCATCTGCTCGAACAAACTCAAGGCGTCAGCCCCACAGCCATGGATCGCCAAACCATTTATTATAGTATTCCAAGAAATCAAGTCCTTTGTGCTCATATTGACGAACACATTAAGGGCATTCTCTACTGTCCCGCATTTCGCATACATGTCGATCAAAGCATTGACAACATATGTGTTCCTGCCATATCCATGGCTCTCGGCATAGACATGTACCCACTTACCCAAATCAAGAGCTCCTAGTCTAGCGCACGCAGACAAAACTGTCATCAGAGTGGCATCATTTGGGCTCACGGTGCCTTCGATCAACATTCTCTTGAAAGTGGCCAAGACTCGCAAGAAATTGCCTGTGAGGGCATATCCGCCAAGCAAGCCATTCCATGAGAAAATGTTCCGTTCAGGCATCTCTTCAAACATCAGTTCACAAGCAGCAAGATCACCATTATTGGCATAACCATTTAACATGGTGTTCCATGACATGACATCCCGATTGGGCATGGCATTGAACAGCTTCCGTGCAGCCACCATGTCCCCAGCTTCAATGTAACCGGAGATCATGATGTTCCCTAACACTATGTCACGTTCAGGAGCCAAGTTGAACAGACGACTTGCTGAACCTACATCTCCACACAAGATGTATCCATGGATCATCGAAGTCCAAGCAACAACATTCTTCTCGAGCATCTCACCAAAGGCCTTGTAAGCAGGACCAGCTTCTCCCCCGGTTGAGTACATTTCAATCAAGGTGGTACCTACAAAAGGATCGTCTTTAAAACCAGACTTGATCACAAAACAATGCACTTCCTGGCCTTCCGTCAAAGCATTGATCTTGCCACAGGATTTGAGCACAACAGGGAAAGTGAAGCAATTAGGCATCATGCCCATGCTTCTCATCTGACTGAACAAAAGAACGACCTCCCTGTTCAATTCATTTTGAGAATACCCTCTGAACATGGCGTTCCAGAGGGAAACATTTCGGTCGAGGATGTGGTCGAAGGCCTTATGGGCATATCCCATATCCTTGAGCTGAGCACAAGTTGTGATGATGTTGGGTGCAACATACCGGTTTCGTTCGAGGCCATGACAGACTAACTGGGCATGGATTTGATGAAGGTGCTTCTTGGTCCTACATGAACGCAACAGGACTATTATTTGTTCTTCCAACAGACGATGAGGGAGCTTGTGAAGGAAATCGGAAAATAGCTTCCCTATTTTTGGCGCAATGGCCAGTCTTTTGGTTGATGCTAAACAGGTCTTGTTCGAGCTTCCTATGCGAATAGATTCAGAACTCCAGAAGTAGCAGCTTTTGATCGATGTGGTCGTATACAATTCATCGCGAAGGGAGAGACAGACAGAGACAGAGATCACCTCGGCATCAGATCTTCGTTCTTCTTCCAGCTGTCCTTCTGAATTCTCTCCCTTCTGATGCAACGAGACTGGTACTCCAAAGCAGGAAAATCACTCGTTAGGCTGCGCTTTGCAATCTGGGAGAGAACTGATTTGAAACGGAAACTAAACTAGAGGTTTCTAGAAGCACAGTGGAACAAACAATAGTCTCGATGTTTCTTACGTCGGGATTCAATAATTTGCAGGAAAATTCAAGCGCAACTTTTGACCGAATGACTGATTGTCCACGGACCAATAAGATAAGGACCAAAAGGGAAATCTCCCCAAACTACAAGGATTAAAATGTAATTTCTGCTAAAGGTCCTTTTATACAATAAAGCAATGGACGTTTGTTGATATTTTAAGAAAATGGAATTATCAAAAAAGTCATAAGCCTATTATAATTGTGTCAATTCAATCATAACTCCTTTTTTTATTTTTTATCAAGTGAATCCTAAATGTTTTTATATTTGTGTTAATTCAATCCATTTGATCAATAATGACCGGCTAGCATGGATATAAATAATTTTTAATGATATTTTAATTTTTTTCAAAATTTTTTATGTACTTTTATTGTTAAAATTGGCAGTTTATAACCTAATTGACAAAAAAATGATGTATAACTGAATTGATATAATTACAATAGGTTTAGAACTTTTTTGATAATTTTCTCATTTTAGAAAAAAGTGCACTAGAAATTATAAGAACTTATCACGAAAGTATAAATGAATTCTAAAATTTTAAAAACTCACAATAAAGTTCTAGAATTAGTCAAATAGGTGCAATCAAGTTTGTTTGTTAATCTTGTTAAATTTAACTAAAAAAAAATGCTGACATGACCATATTCATCATTGAGAAAGGTGCCGCAGTGTATTTACTTTTGTTCCCTTTTTTTTTCCTTCGTCTCCTCGTTTGTAGTATTTACTTTTTAGTCATATACTCTTACCCTATATTTGGTGGTCAAAATTATTTGGTCGAATAGGATAAGATAAAGATGAAATATAATGGGAATTCATACATCAGATCCTTTTGTTTGATAACCACCAATTTGAACATTGGACATCAATACACACCATTCGAAATACTTGTTTAACATGTGCAATAGGATTGTGTTTATGAAAATCAAGGTGGTCACCATGACATCCTAGTTTAATTTTTTCAAGGTTTACCCAGCCGATACTAAATCTTGTGATTTTATTGTTTGTCATGCAATCAAGTACTTTTTTAGGAGGTCATCCATTGTAACGATACCATCACCTGAATACACTTAGCATGGAGTCACTACGCTAAGCGATGCTATTAGACTAAAAGAGGCCTCTAATGAGTTGAAACAAACACAGGCATAGTGATAACAGATTTTTGGTTCTATTTTCTGATCTTTAGGATTTTGTACCCTTTTCCACTGCTTCAATACTCATCTTACTCGTCAGACTTTGGTTCTTGTAATGATCCTTCACTACTTTTATTGCTCAATGTATCTCTCTCCCTCTCCTCTGTGATCTCGACAGTTTCCGAGAAAGACTTGGCTCAGTTTCAGCCGGGACAAATGGATTGGGGTCGAACTCGAACCGTGGTCTTCGTTCAGGTTTTGATGGTTATAGTAAAGATTGAGTTGGTAGTTGTTCTGGGCGGCCTGCTCGTTCGCAGTGCGGCCATGGTGTTCCAATTGTCTCGTGCTCCAAGTTCACGCCGTTGGAGCGGCGAATTGCCTTGACTTTAGGGCTACAATCTTTGGACTATCGAGTATTATTTAGTATCAACTGCTTGACAATACGACGACAATATAACTTACGATACGATGGTATGCAAACTCATGGTGATTGATTTCATTAAAATCTCATATGCACTAACTTGAGACTGAACAGAAATATGTGATGCGAATCGCAAAGAAAAGATCGAGATGGGAGTCTAGGGAATGAGTGGGAAGAACGAGATGATCTACCACTCGAAACCACGGCCCTCGTCACGATTCATGGCAAAAATTTTCAATCCGCATTTGCATATCAGTCGGGTATTGTTTCGAGCGTGGGACGCCAAGCCTTCCTGAGCATCAGCGACCTGAACCGCAACCCCATAAAGACCGGCCTCGGCGAACTCGGCCCGGCAATCAGGCCGCCCAGACTGCCCGCATGGAAAGGAAACGCCTCCTCCCCACCACGCCCATTTCGTCTGGCGCCTCCACTTCCATCGCCATCTTTCCGGACTGGGTGGGGGTGACACAAACAGGTCCTTCAGAGTGCGTCCGCTCGCGCTCTTCTTTTTCTTGTCACGGCCAGATTCGGGCGTGTCGAAGCTTCTTCTCTGCTCGACTGAGTCGACCCGCTGCGCCCCGACACCTCTGCCACGAGTGGAGCATACACAGGGTGGTCTTCTGGCTCTGGCGGCGGAGCTGGACATTGGGGCTCGCTCCCGGGCTGCGCGTGGGGCTCGGGGCGACACCACACTGGGCGGCCAAGAGCTTGAACTTCTGCAGAGTCGCCATCTTTTCCGTGCTCTGTTTTTCTTCTTGAGGGTACTCTGTTTTTCGGGGAACTCCTTATATATGCCTTGTTATGGATATATGGGTTTCAGTGCTTTTGAAATTTGAATCAAATTATTACTACTGTGTCGTGGAGGGTGATTTTGATTGCTTGAGAGCATGATAAAGGGATCGTCATGTGCTGGAGAATGTGTGCGATTTTTTTTCTTCGTGTTCTTGGTGGATGATCTCCCTTTTTCTTTTCAGAAATCGTCTTTCACAATTCTCAAAGAAAGAATGACTTTTGAACACAAAAGAAACACACTGCGAGTGAGAGAGAGAGAGAGAGAGAGAGAGAGAGAGAGAGAGAGTTCTTGAGTGAAATGGTAGCTTCTTTAAGTTAAAGGGTAGTTAAAGGGTAGTTTTACGATTCTCGCGATGAAACTGATGAGCTGATGATGGGAAAAGCTACCGGTCCTCCCAACCTTTTGACCGCAGTATACTAAGGCCTGTGCTTTTGGAACGTAGGGGAGAAAACAGTGGAAAGGGTCAAAAAAGTCGGGCCTCCGCCGAAAATTCTGTCTCATACTTTATTTATGCAGATTAGCCCTTGAGTGAGAGTAAGTCCATCCTTGTGACATATCCAATACGAGCGATGAAGGTTTGTATTTTCATTTCCATCATGATAAGGTCTGTTCTTTCCCTGATGTGTCTATTACCACGTGAAACTCTCACTTCGCAAGTTTGAAGGCAAAGGAACTTCATTACTAGACTCCGACAAAGATCGAGCTATGACATATATATTGTCTACAGCCTGTTTCTAGGATGAGACTTGACATGACTTCCGGTGTGATAAAACCTTGTGTTCTTTTAAGGAGCAAGTCTGATAATGTCGTTAGCTGTTGAGAGAAAATAATGCCATGTCTCGATGTTTCAGCCCTGATCTGCAAAAACACTTCAGACATCTGAGATGTTGTGACAATGGTGAGTATGTGTACGATCTTTTACTCATGCTCTAGGGAAATGCTCTTTACTATGTAGTATTTACATCAAATCCTACTCCAGCCTCAACAGAAGTGCTGATATATTGAAGCAGAAAAATGAACACCAAAATGGAGAACTTGATCGCCTGGTATATCATCTACATTGTATATAATATTAGCTAGAAACCATTACCCAAATGCAAGCAAACTTTAAGCCAAGATGGAGGAGAAGGGAAATTTGCAGGAGAGAACTGGTGAGACTGCAAGTTAACCACTATGTAAAGAACTGCCACTGCTCCCCCATTTTTGAGTCAAGGAAACTGGTGAAGTCGGGAACTTCATATTCTTCAACAGCCCCACATTGTCACATTCCGGTGAAGGAGGCGGGTTCTTGCTTTGACTGGCGCTGTTATCATCTGTCACATCCTTCGACTTGTCAGGCTCGTGTGTCCCACTCAAAATTGCCTTTAACTCCTCCAGGACAGTCTCCATGGAGGGCCTCATGTCCTTGTCCTGTTGCAAGCACCTGAAAGCCAGCTCGGCCACAGCCATGATCATCCTATTGATTTCGGGATCCGACTTGAACCCCAAATTTGGATCGATTAATTCGTGGAACTCACGGTTCCGTATCTTGCTAGTCACTAAGTTGGCCAAATTAATCTCATGCCTGTTTCGGCTTATATCAACTGCCGGCATGGATGATATGATTTCCACTAGTACTACCCCAAAACTATAGACATCACTCTTCTCCGTAAGCTGGTAACACTGATGATACTCAAGGTCCACATAACATGGAGTCCCCTGAGGCGTGGTTGACACATGGCTCGCACCATTGGGGAACAGCCGAGAAAGGCCGAAATCTGCTACTTTGACACTAAATTTTTGATCATGAAGGATGTTGTTAAGACTTCACGTCTCGGTGGATTATGTCACACGCATGGAGGTAAGCCAATGCGGTGGCTGTTTCTATGACGATGCTAATACGAGTATGCCACAGGAGAGGGTCCTGCTTCGCTCACTCCCCATGTAAATGACCGGCTACTGTGCCATCGGGATGTACTCATAGACCAGCAGGAGTTCACGGCTGTGCCGTGAAGTGCAACCGTATAGAGAGACAAGGTTTTTGTGGCGCAGGCGAGTTAGGATTTCAACTTCGGTCATGAACTGCTTCACCCGTCAATAGTTGTGCTCATATAGACGCTTAACAGCTACTTCCCGACCATCTTGAAGTTTGCCTGTTTAAGAAAATGGAGAATGACCCTCTTAGATTCCTAGTAGTTTCTAGGATTTCTTGTCATTTATATGCAGGCTGCCTAATTAGCCTCTTTCATTAAGGTCTTACCATGATACACAATTCCAAAACCACCATCTCTGAGCTCCCGGGCAGAATCGAAATGGTTAGTAGCTTCTTCAAGCTCAGCGTTGGTGAAAATGGGGACCCCGAAGTATGCATTGCCCACTTCAAGATCTGCTTTAAAGGAAGAATCGGAAGAAGCATGTCTTGAGCGGGATATTAAGGAGCAATGCTGTTTTTTGTGGCGGATCATATAGATGCATGAACAGAGAAAAATAATGGCCAAGGCACCAATTCCACTACCTAAAGAACAAAAGTTTCATTAGATTTGCATCAGTCACAGGTAGAGTAAATGGAAAATTTCAGGAAATTGACTAGTGAGATTTTCCCAAATGTACGAAGCATGTCAGTGTACTCTTGCATCGTAATTGTGCTCGAGGTATGTGTTGACAACATTATTTTGCCATCACAAACAGTGCTTAATGCTCCGATATACACTCAAAGGATTGTATAATGTCCCCCATGATAAAAGTTTGATTGACCTAATCCAATCTTCAAAGGTGCATCATGGTCGTTTCCTGCAGCAAAGATGTAGTATTAAAAGATGGCGTTTGCATTAGAAATAGATTCCACAAATACAATCCTATCCACATCATGAAAATCATAAAACAGGAATACAAACACCAGCTTCCTTGATCTAGCATAAATTCCTAGCGATCGATTGAATATCACTTAACATAGTACATCTTAAAACAAATAGATATTCCCACGTTACTTATCACATAGAAATTGCAGAACTAATCATAATGCAATGTCGTAGATGACAATGTTAACTGAAACTTTAAGCTGATGCAAAACAAGCATAAGCAAACATGCACAGAAAACTTTCCTCTTAACGTTTTCCTTTCTGTGCATTTGTCTTCTCTTAGTGAATCATGTCCTGGGCTCTCCATTGTAAATTCAGTCGTCATCTATAATCCTCAACACATCTCTGCACTCACATTGGAATTGGCTAATGCAAACAGTGACACTCTTAAAATTTCACTATTTATGGAACTGCGCACATGATTAATGTAGGGTTGAGATCCGCAGAAGCGACTGCAGCGAGACTGAGAGATTGATCATCGACAATCTCATCCAGGGATATGGATAATCACCATTCGGTAAGCTGCTGCAATTACTGAGAAATGCTAGGTGTGATGGATAGAGGGCGGTTTAGGCGGAGCGAAACAAGTATTGCCCGTTTCCCAAGTCTGAGGTCAACCCGAGAGATTGATCTTCGACATGGTCATTCAGGGAAGCTTCTAGTTTCATCAGTGGCTTGTCAGGACAACATGGTTTAGAGTCGTTCCGGTAGGGATAACCTATGATGACCTTGCCGCACTCGCCAGCCTCGCAGGATTCGTTCTTCGACCTCACTGCTGCAACCCAGCCTTCCAAAAAAATAATCGCCAAAATGCTAATGACATGGCGAAGCAAAACCTGGGAACTTATGGAGCTCCAACACCCATTTCAGGAATTTTAGAAGGGAACAATAGAAGCAGAAGAATAGCAGAAAGAGGAAAGCTTTGGTGGGCGTATAGCAGAGAAAAAAGGGGCTCAAGCGAGATTCAGCGGCTCAAACTGAAGATCGCATTATATGAATGTGCCGTTAAATGCTTTTTTCACGTCAACACGCCAATTGACTGGGTCAACTGAGCGTAGAGGACCCGAAAGAGCAAACGCCATGGCCTTAGTGCCACGATGATTTCATTGAGATTCGTCTTCGACCCTTGATCTCTTTGAAGGTCGAGTACTATGATTTGAGTTCTTGGCTGGCGATTGACTTAAAAAGTCTTTTCGTCACTTTTGGTTAGGTACAGAAGACAAACCAGAGAAGAAGTCTACTATTCTATCACATCATCGGCACAGATTCTCAGAACGACAGGACAATGCAGAGAAAGGACCGGCGCACAATCCCTGATGGCAATCACGGAGCCATTGCAACAGTCATAACTCATAAAGACTACAAACAAATCAAATCATGACTTTCATTTGTTTAGAATTTTATCACATAATGTGTCATTTCTCTATTAGGAGTCTGCCATCGTCCCTGTATTTTCCGAAAAAGCAATCGTGATCCTATCACTTTTTTTTTTGGCCATTTGGACCTCTAACAACACGTTTATTTGACCACATTAGTTCATAAGTTAGATATGCGTATGAAATAATGTTGGAGACTGCCTCATTAGCGCTACTTGAACAAGCTGGTGGTATCAGTGTTTTTCTTTTGTGCTTATTGCATTAAAATATTACAAAATAACAAAACCGCAAATCCTAATGGAGAGAGTGACAGAGGCAAAGAGAGAAGCCGTGAACGCCAAAGATCGATCTTTGGTGCAGCAAACCTGGCCAAGGAAAAACAGCCGTCGTCGCCTAAACGAGTGCAATTGGTGGGGGCCTAGGAAAAACCAATGTTTTCTAGAAATCTTTGTGTCACGTCGGACACTTCAACATGTATTTAATACTCTCCGACACTATTCAACATTTTTCAACATTCAGTTAACACATGTCGAAAAATTCAACATTTGTTCAATTCTCTTGACATTCTCCAACACTTAAGTCCGAAATTTTGACACGCGAATTTGGAATTCTGACATGTGATTCTGATACATATGAGATTAATCTTCAAAATTTCCATTAAATAAGAGGTCAAAATGTAAATATGTAAAATATAAAAAATTAATAAAAATAATAAATGGGAAAATAAGAAAAACATTATCTTCTCTTTTCTTCTAACTCACTTCTTTTGACAAATAATTCACCCCCAAGTTTATTTTTTCTCTTCTCTTCCAACAATTTTTGACACGCAAGTCTAAAATGTGGATTACTTGTTTATTTTTCTTTCCAAGTTTTATGGATTATTGAAATGGAATTGAATTTGTCAAATTAAAATAATGAATAATATTAATAAATGGTGGATTAATGTTTTTAGTGTAAAATCATTCTAGGTTCATTTTTTTGTTGTTTATTTATTTGTAAATTTGAATCAAATTAATTCAATTAAAGCAATCATAAAAATGATAATTTATTATTTATATATATATTATTTATGATATGTTGGAATTCTCTATTTCTAAAAAACTGTTGGCATATCGTGTCAAAGGCTAAACGTGGGGAGAGTGGTTGATGCTTCCATAGCAGTGATGGCGTCTTTGAGCTCCCCCTCTTTTCAACGTGGCAAAGGCTCTTTCTTTTCTTGTTTGCGTATCTGTCCCTTAGGAAGCTCACGCCTTGAGATGGGTCGCACGCTTGACGAATCGTCAAAGGAAAATCGCGCCGCTTCAACCCCTCTCCTCTTCTTTCAAATTTCCACCGAAGCTCCCTGACCACCGCTTGGACTTTTATTTTTGACTGAAGGTCTGACAATCCATGCGTGGCCTTCGATGGCTATTCGCGGTGATACTTAGCAGATGGTGGATGAGACAGACGGACGCGGCAGGGAACAGCAGCTCTTCTTGGATCTTCACTGCCAGTGGGGTGCTTCGAGATGCTGGCGTCTAGGCAGCTTAGGTGGTGCAGGTTGGCGTTGAGGCAAGACGAAGCGGCGAGGGTGCTTGACGAGGGATGGCAGGCGCGAGGCAGAACCCCTCTGGATGTTCTCTGTTCTTCTCAACGTGGCCGCCTCTCTCTATAGCGTCTCGCTTTTAGCTTCCTCACGATTTCTCTCGCTCTCCACCAGGGAACCCTCACAATTTCGCTCCCACTTTTGCAGTTGTGTACTCAGTGTCCCCTTTTCGGTGTATCTATCCTCCTTTTATAGGCAAGACAACACGGTGCCTAAAAAAAAACACGATGATCGGCTTTCTTATTGCGGATATATCTTTTTTTTCTTTTCCCATCTTTAACCATGCAGATATACTTTACCTTTGAACCAACCACATCCATTCCTTTTCTTGACCATGTAGATATACTTTACCTTTGAACCAGCTATATCATTGCAGATATGTTTTACTTTTGAACCATCCACATCCCTTGTCTTTTCTTGACAATTCAAAAATCGGCCGCTGCAAATTCTTGAAAGATTATGCTCCTAAAACTATATGCTATACAATATTAAATTATAAATGATTAATCAAAATTTAGGTGTCAACAGCTGTCCCTCTTTAAAGGTGAGCTCGCAGAGGTTGCATTCAAAGATATATTGAGACCTAAATTTTAATCATGCATATGCAACGTAATGTTATTTTTGTGGGAAAATGAATCATATTTTAAAATGCAATATGATATGACGCATGGAAAAGCTAATGCAAAGTATGAAAAAGAGAAAGGAAAAAAAAAGAAAAAAAGAAAAGTATACCTGTAGTTACTTACCAATCAATATCGTAGAGCATATTGAGGTACGGGATGAATCCACAAGCATCTAGTTTTTATCCTAGATTTCTTGAGGAGTCTGATGTTTATCGAATTGCCTAGATCCAGACTGAGGTAACCGATTGAATTTAGTCAACAGATGCTCAATGTTAGGTGAGACGGCTATTGGAACAAGATGTCTCGAAATACCTAGATTCAAACTAAGGTATATCGAGAAAAATCAAAGAACATTCATATCCAGAATGAAATATTCAATGAAAAGATTTGAGACATTAAGATCCAGACTGAAATGTCAAGAATCGAGAAACTTAACCAATAAACACTCAATGTCAAGTGAGATGAATATTGGATTAAGACAACTTAACCAATAGATGCTCAATGTTAAGTGAGTCAAATATTGGATTAAGATAATTCGAAATACCTAGATCCAGACTAAGGTATAACGAAAGGAATAAAAAAAAAATTCACATCCAAAATGAAATGTTTAATGAAAATATTTTGTAACATTCAGATCCAAATTGAAATGTCAAAAATTATGAAACTTAACCAATAAACACTCAATGTCAAGTGAGATAAATATTGGATTAAGACAACTTAACCAATAGATGCTCAATGTTAGGTGAGTCAAATATTGGATTAAGATGATTCGAAATACCTAGATCCAGACTAAGGTATAATGAAAAAATCTGAACATTCATATCCAAAATGAAGTGTTCGATGAAAAAATTTGTGACATTCAGATCCAAACTGAAATGTCAAAAATTGATTGAAAGATTTTTGAAAATTGGGGGGGAGATGCTCAAATTTTGTCTCGAGCACTCGAATTTCATTCAGGGGATGAGTTATTCAAGTTTTGTTTTGAGCACTCAGAAAAATTGGATACTCACCTGAGGTTTCCTTGCTGAGGGCTTGATTAGCTTACCTCAAGATTGCTTGCTAGCAGTGATTGGAGTAATCTGAACACGTCCTAATGCTTCGGAGAGCGAATCGAGCCTCACAGCTACTCAATTTTCATGAGGACTCTACCTGTCAATCATGGTTAGCAACAACAGGTTTACACATTCATCATCACTAGATATTTCCAATCCATTTGCAGTTCATGTGTCACAATTCTATCAATCCTGTATTACCAAATCAGCACTGGCAATCCATTCAGAATTCGTGCGTCATCGATGTGTCAAATAAGGGACCCCTTAGGTCTGAAAGGACTTTTCGCTCACTCTCATGAAAAAGCAGTTTTATCCCAATAATTGATATGGGAATTTGAGAATCATTCTATTTCACTATCATCATACTAGACAGGGGTCTGAGTACTCTCGCAATTGGTACGACCTTACCAATCTGAAAGGTCTTTAGCATGGGTCATAATATGGGCTTGGTCAACGGCTTAACAAAGGGGACTCTTTGAGTCAAGGCTATTAAAAGAACAATTTTGCAATCATCTTCGGGTTTACAAGTCAAGAACCCTGCAAAATGAGATAGAAATAACCTTGCTCGCACTTTTTTGAGCAATGCTTAAGACATGTGAACACCTACATTAATTCAAGTGCCCTAATTTGAAGAGACTTTATAAGGGATGTAACGTAGGCTAGGTTCATAGGTTGAGAAATGAAATGATTATCAGGCTCAAAATGTATATAGATGGGTAAGAGTTGGCGATCATCCTAGCATTACCGCCAGTCTTCATCTTCACCATCAAGGATTGTCTTCAAAATGTGCTCTATTGATTGTAAAAGCTTTGCATTCGAGTCCTTTGAGTACCACTCCATTGGGAATATAACTTTTCACAATCTATCTTGACTCTTTTTCATTTTCTCCTATGGGCATCAGCCTTGCTTTTACCAGGCACACTGCTTTTTCTTGCCCCTTTTTACCATTGACACACTATTTACAATGTATCAATTTTTCATTTGGATTTTTGAAGATCTTCACATTTTGTTGGCACTCTAGACCCTGCTGCTTCTTGAATGATTACTTTTTGCTTGCCCTAGTGTGGGGATGATCACCAATTGGGTTCAAAGAAATGAATTTGTAGGCTCAAAAAGGCTATGCAACGGATATAAGTGTGTAGGATAGAGAAAAAAAAATGCTCTTTGTCATCCTAAGGCACTTGGATTATTATTTGAGTTCATTTGCAATAAGATACCCAAAGATTGATGCAAGTGAGAGCAAGAGAATTTCTATCTATTTTTCTCACCACGTGATGCCAACTTACCTCCAATTTGCCCCGATATGGGGTGGTTCTTGACAAGGGTAATTTAAAAGAAATCTCCACAAGTGTATGAGGGGTAAAGCAATGGATCACTTGTAGTGTTTGGGATAGAGAAATGAATTGCCTCTCATCATTTCCGTCGTCGTACCTTTTGCGAGAGAACTTTTTGCCTTGCAAGCATGGAATCTTTCCGCTCAACTCACTGGGGGTCAGTGTATGGGAACGTGTTTAGGACAAGGTTTGCCTTTCATCATTCCAATGTATCCCATTTGACACATCCAATTTATTTCGCCGAAAATGATAATGCAACATTTGCAAATAAGTGAATGGAGAAACCGACTTGATTCATTCATTATGAAAATAACATAATCAGGGGTAATACCTCTTGACAAAATCAGAATTAACTGGACTAGAAAACTCACGACCATCCATTTCTGCAAGGATTAAGGCACCTCCGGGGAGTACCTTCCTTACCACATACGGGCCACTGTAATTCGGGGCGAATTTGCCCTTAGGATTAGGAAAAATTGGCAATAGCCTCCTCAAGACCATATCATTTTCCTTGAAATGCCTCACCCGTACCTTCCGGTTAAAGGACCTGGCTACTCTCTGTTGGTACAACTGACCATGGCAAAGAGCTTTCAGCCTTTTCTCATCAATTAGGTTCAACTGCTCGTACCTTTGCTTCATCCATTCTGCCTCGGATAATTTCACTTGGGATAAGACCCTCAGGGAGGGGATCTCCATTTCAACAGGCAAGACTGCTTCCATGCCGTATACCAAAGAAAAAAGGGTTGCCCCAGTAGAAGTACGAATCGACGTCTGATATGCCATTAGTGCAAAAGGTAACCTATCATGCCAATCTCGATAATTCTCGGTTGTCTTTGCCAAGATCTTCTTGATGTTTTTGTTGGCCGCTTCAACAGCTCCATTCATTTGCGGGCGGTAAGGGGATGAGTTCAAATGCTTGATCTTAAACTCAGCAAACAGCCCATCCACAAGCTTGTTATTCAAGTTTGTCCCATTGTCAGTGACAACTGGTTTAGGGACCCCATAATGGGCAATTATGTCACGCCTAATGAATTTCACAACGTTTCGAGCAGTGACATTAACATATGATGTGGCTTCAATCCACTTAGAGAAATAATCTATCGCCACCAAAATGAATTGATGTCCATTTGAAGCTTTAGGGTTTATTGGGCCGATCATATCGATGCCCCACATGGAGAAGGGCCACGGTTCGGATAACTGGTGCAGCTTAGTTGGAGGGACATTTATCTTATCTCCATGAATTTGGCAACGATGGCAACTTCAAACGTGTTGAATGTAGTCATTCTCTAATGTCAGTCAGTAATATCCCAACCTCATAATTTTCTTGGCTAGCATGTGCCCATTCATATGCGGGCCACAAACTCCTTCGTGCACTTCTTGCATAATTTGCATGACTTCGGCTACGTTTACACATCGCAACAGGACTGAATCATAAGATCTCTTGTATAAATTGTTACCGCTGACAAAGAACTTAGATGCCATCTTCATTATGTATTTCCTATCAGCTGAGGAACTTCCTTCAGGGAATTCCTATTTTTGAATGTAATTCATGATATCATAATACCATGGTTTCCCATCATGTTCTTTAGTCACAACCATACAAAAAGCCGGTTTTGCCAAAACTTCTATTTTCAATGGTTCAACTTCTAATCCATCGGTAACTTGCAATATTGATGACAACGTTGCAAGTGCATCCGCAAACTGATTGTGAGATCTTGACAAGTACTCGAAAGAAATTTCATCAAATTCCTTCATTAGCTTTTCTAGATACTCATGATATGGGAGTAATTTAGAATCCCTAGTCTTCCACTCACCTACTGTTTGGAGTATGATTAGTGCAGAGTCTCCAAAACGCTTTCGATTTAGCCACTCCCATCTCAATCATGGCTTGGAGCCCGAGAATACAAGCTTCATACTCGGCTATGTTGTTAGTGCAGGGAAATATCAACTTCGCGGCTACTGGATGGTGTTGTCCATCTGGGGATATCAAAACTGCCCCAGTGCCAGAACTAGACAAGTTTACAGCTCTATCAAAAAACATGGTCGATGAATCTTCACTTATGTATAAGATGCGGTCATCCATGGAACAATCATCACTATTCAAGAGTCTAGGACTTTCAGCCAATATGTCAGCAATCACTCGACCTTTAATTGATTTTTGTGGCATAAACTGAACGTCAAATTCTGAAATTAGAATCTGCCATTAGCTAACTTACCCACTAAAGCTGGTTGATCAAGTAAGTACTTGATGGGATTATTCTCGGTCACGAGAAATATTTGATAATGCAATGTATACTGTCGTATCCTATGTAATACCCACACTAGTGCAGTGCAAGTCTTCTTGATATCAGAATATTTCAGCTCTGAGACAATAAATTTTTTGCTCAGGTAATAAACGGCCTGTTCTTTTTTATCGATAGGATTTTCTTGAGCCAACATTGCACCCAATGATTCACTATGAATGGTGAGGTAGAGAATCAAAGGATGCCCTGGTAATGGTGGAACAAGAATCGGTGGATTCATCAAGTATTGTTTCAGCTTCTCAAATGCTTCTTGACATTCATCATCCCAGTTGACTTGCGTATTTTTCTTCAGGAGCTTAAAGAACGGTTTGGCAGTCTCAAAAAGTTGGGAAATGAATCGGGCAATGTAATTCAACCTCCCTAGAAGACTTCGAACCTCCTTGGTGGTTGACGGGGGTCGCAACTTGCACATGGCCCTAGCTTTAGATGGGTCAATCTCAATGCCTTTACTACTTACAATGAACCTGAGTAATTTCCCAGACGTAGTCCTGAACACGCACTTAGCAAGATTTAGGCGGAGCTTGAATTCACGAAGGCGATCAAATAACTTCTTTAGGGTCTCGACGTGGCTTCTTCCAGGTTGAGTTTTTGCAATCATATCATCGACGTAAACTTCAATCTCCTTATGCATCATGTCATGGAATAGTGTTACCATGGCTCGCTGATAAGTAGCCCCTGCATTTTTGAGTTCAAAGGGTATAACCTTATAATGAAAGGTCCCCCGTGGGTGATAAATGCAGTCTTCTCCTTGTCTTCCTCTTTCATTCTTATTTGATTATACCCGGAAAAACCATCCATAAATAAGAATAGCTCAAACCCAGCAGTGCTATCCATGAGGACATCTATATGTGGTAACGGGAAATCATCCTTTGGGCTAGCTTTGTTTAAGTTTCGATAATCGACACAAACTCGAACTCGACCATCTTTCTTCATCACCGGCACTATATTAGCCACCCATTCAGGGTATTGTGAGACTTCAATGAATCCCACTTTCAGAAGTTTCATTACCTCTTCCTCTATCTTCTTCGAGAGTTCGGGCTTAATTCTTCGCAGCTTTTGCTTCTTAGGGTGCATACCCGGATTAGTAGGCAAAGAATGCTCCACAATGGATGGATCTAAACCCGGCATATCAGCATACGTCCAAGCAAAGATATCTTGATAATCTTTTAGTAGTCAAGTAAGGCGTTCGGCCTCTTCTTCAGGGAGATTCGCCCCTATCTTCACTTCCTTGGCTTCTTCGGCATTGCTCAAATTGATAGTAATAGTTTGGTCAGAGATGAGAGCTTTGATTTTTTCATGCCGCTCCCATTCATGTTGTACCTCGATGGAGTCCTCATAAAAATCGCCATTGTTTACTGCTGCAAGATTGCACCTGAAACACAAAGTGGCTAATTTAGAAAGACAAACAGGGCTAAATGGCATTTTTTAGATTTTTTTTCGGAAAAGCATGTTTTAGACTTCTCTTGCTAAAAATCTTTTTTTTTTTTTGAAATTTTTGACACGAGAAAGCATGATGAAGCTCAGGCCTCAGAATTCTCCTTGGATTTTTGCTCTATTTTATCAGTTGGATATCATCACCAGGTTGGTTTGGTGTACCCCATCATGCTCTCAAAATAAACTAGTAATTTCATTGAAATTCATCAATCAATTATATCTTATTGAATGGAAAATGCGGTATTCAAGCCCTAAAAGAAAGTGAAAAAAAAGAAAAGAAAAATCCCTAAAATGTAGTAAAAATTCTCACGTAGGGAAATATACGAAAATGATAAATGAGTTACTCTTGTGGGCTAGCGCCCGTTCCCTCCGAAGATTCTTCTTCAATGGCACCTATAAGGAAATCATTCAAATAGGTTAATGATTCCTTTCAATGCATCATCAGGGTTCTCTTCTCCTGGAGGTGTCGGATCATCCATTCCACCCCACTCGTCTGGGACAATGTCATGAGGGTCAATGTAAAAACTAGGGGGAGCCGAGTACTCCACATAATAATCAAATTTTCCACTCGGCTGGCCCAGGGTATCTATCACCTCTCTACTATCCTGCATCATTTTAGTGGGACCAGGGAACGTCTCGCAAATGTGAGGCGGTAGCGAGTTTTCCTTTTTTTGTCCTATGAGCTTTGCCTTTGTTGCCTTTGCCCTCCAGAGCTTTCTCCACCTCTTCCATGGTACCCTAATCTAGCAAAACGGGACCTCCAAGGGGCTTCAATAGGGCTTCTAATACCTTGACCTCTCTTTCTAAGACCACGACCAGCAATAAAACCATTTCCAACCATCACTTTTCCTATCATAACAGCAGCATTTGAGACTTCAGGAGTGGGTAGCGAGGAACCTCGAGAAGCATGTATGGTGGACACCAACTCAAATGAGTGGTAACTCAATTCAAGCTCGGAATCTGGCTCGATGTAAGGAATAACGGTTTCATGATAAATCCGGTGGTCTTCCTTGCCATGGATAGTGACTAGCTTTCCTTTAATCACAAATTTCACACTTTGATGGAGACTTGATGGCATAGCCTCGGCTGTATGTATCCAAGGACGACCTAACAAAAAATTAAATGCGGCGAGGATGTCCATCACTTGAAAGGGGACGTTAAAGACTACTGGTCCTATTTGCACATCAAGGTGGATCTCCCCAATCACTTCCTTTCTAGTCCCATCAAAAGCTTGCACGCAAGTCTTCGCAGCATGTATCTGGGATAGATCTGTCTTGAGGTGATGAAGAGTGGCCAATGGACATATATTCAGAGCAGATCCATTATTAATAAGCACGCGAGACACATGGGAAGTTTTGTGTTTAACTGATATGTATAGCGGTTTATTGTGTCCTCTCCCTTCAATAGGGAATTCTTCATCAGAGAAAGCGATCAAATCCTTGAGAAGGATTGACCCAACAAATTCTTCAAGCTTGCTAGGCTCAACTATCTCAGGTACATGAATCTTGCTCAACACCTTCATTAAAGACTTCTGATATGTGGGAGATGTTTGCAAGAGTTCAAGCAAAGAGATTTGAGCAGGCATTTTTCGTAATTGATCGACCACGCTATACTCACTTGCTTTGATTACAGCGAGAAATTCTTTAGCCTCTTTATCAGTAATAGGCTTTGCAGGTTGAGTATTGGTTTGAGCATAAACTCGACCAGATCTAGTAACCAGGTCAACATCCAAGTCATAGGACCAAGGAACTGCCTTATTATCAACATATTCATAGGGTTGAGGTATCTCGATCACTATCCCTTCGTTGTGCACTGGGATCTTAGTAGATGGTTTCGCATCGATTTCATCCTTACTAGCATTCAGCGCAACCCATTCTTTCTCCCAATCAATAACGACTTGGGATATAGTGGAAACATGCTAGTATGGTCAGCATACACAATCATACTAGTCTCCGCCATCATAGCAACCATTTCTTTCATCAAGGATAGGGGAACCACCTCATGACTCGGGTAGTATCTAGCTCTTACCAGCCCATTATAGACATCAGCAACATGCACTCTCAACTTTTTGACTTGACCAGCGTCAAATCCAAATATGGTATTCACCTTGCCTTCGTGCTTAGGCAATGGGTTCCTCTTGACATTCGGTTGGGTGGTGCGGAATGAGAATGCATTACTGTCCAATAAATTTTGAACTTTGTGCTTCAAGGTTATACATTCATCAGTTGAATGTCCCACTTCTCCCATATGATACTCGCATTTCTTGGAGGGGTCGTAGTTAGAGAATTTCTCCGATTGGGCCGCTTTGGTTCATGGAAGAGCAGCCCATTCTTTTGCAAGATTGGCAAGACTTGAGATAGAGGACCAGGAAGCGGAGAGAATTGCCTCCTAGCGAATTGTCGTGATGCGGAAGGGTGGCCTCCCCCTTGTTGATTCCTAGGGACATGAACAACCGGAGGCTTATTAGAGGTCGGTTGCGCATATGCAACATTTACTTAAGTGGTTGGCTCTTTCTCTTTCTTCGTAGTAAGCCTCCTGTTTGGAAAGGTCGGTTCTTTAAACCAACCCTCCTTCAGGCCCATCTCGATTTGTTCACCCACAGGGATGAGTTGATTAAAGTTCTCTACATATGTGCCAACCATCCGATTGCGGAACTCAAAAGGGAGGGTCTTAACAAATAGCTTCATCAACTCTTTGTCAGTGGGCTCAGGAGTGATTTGGGCAGCCAAATTCCGCCATCTTATGGCATACTCCTTAAATGACTCACTCTTCTTTTTTTCCATCCGCTCAAGATCTTCTCGGGAAGATGCAATGTCCATATTGAACTTGTACTACTTAAGAAATGCATCGACCACCTCACTCCAAGTGTCGAGGAGGTTTATATTCTTCATGATATACCAAGTGAGTGCAGGCCCACCCAAGCTCATTTGGAACCATTGGATCATAAGGGGTTCATTCTTAATATGCTGGGCCATCCTCACATGGTACATTTGTAGGTGAGCTTTCAGGCAAGAAGTACCATCATACTTTTCAAATTCTGGCATTTTGAATTTGTTTGGCGTGTTGACTTTCTCATAAACAGAGAAATCAATCAGGAGTGAACTCTGCAAACCCTGCAATTGTTTCACTTTTTCTTCAAGCTTCGCAAAGCGCTCATCTTGCTCTGTTTTAACGACCTTATGAGTTTTGGCCTTTCCTTCTACGACAATGACATCATCTTCTAAGGGGGCATGTCGTCATCAAATTCATTGGATTGGCCAGGATCAACTTTCTGCTTAGGTGCTGTAGTTCCAGGAGGTGTGACTTCTGGGCTCGAACTTGCTTGGAGCACCTTAAACTCAATCGTCATTTGTTGTATTGCAGCGAAGCATTGACTCATTTAATCTTCCATTTTATTAATGCGATCACACAACTCAGCTTACTCGGCCATTCGTGCTTTCAATCTTGTAATAATGGGTGAACGAGGTGCTCCGTTATCACCTAATCCAAAGAAAGGAAAACACATAAGCATCGTATATGGAACATGCCAGTCCATGACAAATGTCTAACCGCTTTTATTCATTAATGGAAGTATTCTGCGGGAAGTAAAAACTCCAAATGCCCTAAACAAATGAACTAGGAAAGCAAAGAACTCCACTAAACACTAAAAAAAAAAAAATTAGACTCAAGATATTTCACTTGGCTTGATCAATATACAATTGGAAAAATTCTAGACGCAATCGCTTATTCTCCTCCGCGAGATGTGCCACACGCCTTTTGGTCTCTTTGGCAACTCTTTTGAGGCATCTATTCTCAGCATGGTTGGTGATCTTCTCGGGCACTTCCGGTATCTTCGGGTGTAGCTCCTTTGGAATCTTGTGCCGTTGAATATATTCGGTAGAGGCATAGTACCTTCTTTCTCTTTCCTTCAACTCCTTCTCTAGCCATATGAGCTTCCATGGGTGGCACATATCCCACATCGATTTGATTGTAAAAAACGGAATTCTCATGTTCTTGACTCTCATCAGTGAAGTTAACTTGAAGCGGGTCTGCTTGCAAAGCTTGTGGAAGTTCTTGCACAACTTGATACTGACGAGTCACTCTAGTCAGGTAGTACTCCATTGCTCCAGTAAATACCAATAAAGGGACAAGGCCAATACGCCCACATGTGAGTCTCGCCTTTCGAACTTGAAACCACTTAGCATGCCATAGGAATCCTTTGGAAACTGGATTTTTCATGAAAGCTAGCCATCTAGAATAATGATAATCCGGCGCATGTTTTTGTTTGTTCTCAAATCTCATAATAGGGTGATTAGAGTTGCAAACATCAAGTATGGTCATTAAGCCACCAAACCCTTTTATGTGAGAAAGAAACCAAATTTGTAGAAGTTCAAGAGAAGCATGCAAAACCTTATCCCCACATTCTTTAAATCGAGTAAGAGAAAGAAAAGTTTCGGTTAAAGTAGTGTTAACGAAATTCTTTCTTTCAAGGACCTGCCTAACTAAATTAGCAATTAAAGGATTAATAGCATTCTTGCAGTGGGGGAAAATTATAAACCCAAAAAAGGCTAATAGGAAGATCCTACGCATTTGAAAGGAGTTGCCATTTTCAAAATATTCATTTAAAAATGAGAAGGGGCATGAATTTCGGTGACCTTTCAAGACTTTTCTTATTTCTTCTTCTTTAACTCTCAAAAAATCAGACAAGGCCATGGTAGGATTTATTCCAATAGGTGGACTAGCTAATTCAGTTTCTAAAGATTTTCCCATGGCAATACTATATTCTTCTAAGGTAGGAGTGAGCTCATGCTTACCACCAAAGATAATAGTGGAAGTTTGAGGGCAGCCCACTGGGCATAAAAAGCCGCCCATGGGCTGAGGAGGGAGAAAGAGAATGGGCCTTCTCTTGGGCCTCTGAATACAGGCCACCCGCGGCCCGAAACCCGGTCCAATTTTCCCTTTTTTCCACGCCTCCGTGTCCAACGGAAAATCCCCAAAATAAATGAGGCGACCAAACATTTAGTCTTGATATCACAAAAGTCCCTTTTAAACATGCCGTAGTACAATTTGATTATCGGGCGCCCCTTTTTGGACTTTCCTCACATTTTCCAACCATTCTTTTGCACGTTTGCCCTCATAGGACGCCTCGATTGTCCAAGCCTCACGATGAAAAGGTTTTAACCTCATCTGCGGAAATCAGCACCTCAAAGTAAGTTAAAGTCCTAAGCCAGTAATCATCGAACAGTAACTTAATCCTTCATTAACCTTAATAAAATAATACCTTTTACAAATCATCTATAATAACCATGGTTATAATTTAACCTAATCTTGATGGAAATTCTCTGCGTCAAAATTAACTCGAAGAAACCATGTTAGATTCCTCGAATAAGAACACAATTATGAACCTACGTTACTTTAATTAATTAACCTTAGTTACATTAAAACTACCGATAGCCCGTCCTTGGGTCTATCTTGGAACATATCGAAATCTTAAAGTGAGTAACCTTAGTCAGGAACTTCGCTAACCCCTAAGCGCCTCGGATACTTAGTAGAGTTTAACATACAACCGGGGACCAATAGTCACAAATACAGCAATCTTAAAAAATACGAACTTCTGTCTCTCAGCCCAGGGGTAGTCCCGGCCAATTCCTTTGGAAAGACAGATAGTCTCGAACGACGGGCGGTCCTTCTATCACCTCGGTGAGAGAAAGACAGCAGTATGGATTTTCACTTGAGGTCTTAAAAGAAGAGGCTGGGCTGGTACACGCCTTACAGGCGACAAATTTTTTAATAAGCAAGTTAAACGGTTAGGAACTTCGCTCGCCTCGGGAGTGACAGCGTAAACACCAACAATGAGCAAGAGCTTGAACAAGGCCACCATGAATATTAATACGCAGTACAAGAAGGAGACGGTCGATATGTGACTCTACGAACTTGCAGCTAGCTTGGTCCAACTTGCCCCACCATGTGTTGAGCTTTTCTTTGGGAGGGAGAATAATTAGAACATTTGGTATTCCCATTGTATATTGACCAAGACTCGTGACCAACCTAATGTCATGGACCGACAAAATAATAAATTAAATAAATTGCAAAATGAGAGTTAAGAGAACTTACTTCACTGATAGATAGGTAGCAATCACATAGACATGCGCATGGTACGTGGCTCGATTTCTACTCTAAAAGGCTTAACAAAATGGAGCCACAAGGATGATCGGACTAGCTGTGGGCATGCGGACTAAGTCGGGTCCTCATGACTCCGGCTTGGTCAAAGAGTCGACCTGGGTCGTGGGCATACAGACCGAGGTGGGTACTCTTGACACTAAGAAAGAAATTTTGGGACTGAAATGGGCGACTCGTACTGCGAGCATGCGGTCAGAGTGGTATCCATTTCAATACCATCCAAATTAATCCTATGCGGCCCAGGTTTGGCGGCAGGTTGTGTGTGCAAGAGTGTAGTGTAAATGCATAGGCATGCACAATAGTTTATATTCACCACAACACTTCAATAATTGAAAACATTCATTCCCAACTCCAACCTGCAAGACAAGGGGTTAACAATCTCTCCACCCCTTATAACTCCCATCTGCAAAAACATTTAACATCTCAAATAGTTAGGGACGTACCTGGTATCCTTGCTGCCAAACAAAAAATGATTTTTTAACAAAAGAAAAAATTTGCCTAAATCTACTAAGAGTTTAAACTCAAGTCTCCAGTGGAGTCGCCAAGCTGTCGTGACCTCACCTCAGGTGCACCACCTATGGTTTGGCTAATAGATTACTAAGCCTAAACTTAGTTTAGGCTCTCCCAAGCCCATACCAATTCGCGACTTAGGGTTTAAGTTTTTAGCATGCAAATGATTTTTACTTGGAGTCGCCACTAATCTATTTATTGGTGAATCGATTAGAAACCCAAGTAAAGTAATGGGAGAATTACTTTACTCCTATGAACCAGAGACTTTGGGATCGGGGACTTGATTACGTTAGATTTCTCTAACGCCCTTTCGGTACCTTTTCTCTTTTATTTGAAAAAAATGATTTGCAGGAAGTTTGTATTGATTTTAATTTACTCTCTAACATGCAATGTGATCATGCAAGTGCGCAATCATTATTTAACACTCAATTATCAAAGTATTAAATAAATTGCGAGGAAAGGGAGGAAATTACTTACCTTGAAGCTACGAAAGCATCTGCAATATTAGTTAGAAAATCATACTGACCTAAAAGTGATTTCTAATTAATATGCGATCACTCGAATTTTGGATTTTCTCTTATTTAATGAGGCTTAAAACTAACTTGCAATGCATGTAATGACGTATGAAAGTGTCTAACTATAATGGCTTGCAATATGCAACCCAACATGCGAACTATATGTCATATGACATTAATTATTTAACTTAATCTAATGCCATAAAATATTTAATGCAACTATTCTAGTATGTCACGCATTCGAATGACTTTAAACATGTAATTGCTAGATGACATGCAATAGATGATATAATTCTATGCGATGCATAGATAATATGATGCGACCTAGACTATATGACATGCAAGTGATATGTTTTTTCATGAAATTAAAATAAACAAATAAATTTTCTAGTTCTAGAAATTATCCAATTCAATCTAAAGGATTAATCTAGCCCAAATCCTAGTTTATATGAACCCTATCCTAACATGCAATCATATTCTACGAAATCAATCACCCAAGAAATAAATAAAATCGACGAATCGTATCTCGGGCATGAGATCGAATTGGCCGATTTTCCGTGCAATCGCGAATCGTATCTCGGACGTGAGATCGGATTGACGATTATGACACGTTAAGAAATTAGAGATTATCTCTAATTTAAAAAGGTTGTTTGAAATTTGGGATAATATCGTAGGGAGTCCAATCGAATATATTCGCAATATTTCAAATAAGGAAACTAAATATTCGGAAAAATCAAATTAGATGAGATTTTACCTGATCCGAATATTAGCTTCCAAATTCAGCAACTTGCGAACCACGGTCCGTGAGCAGTGCTCGCAATGGGGGCTCGACGGATGACCAATGGACCACGGTAGCTAAACGTGGGGAGAGTGGTTGATGCTTCCACAGCAGTGATGGCATCTTTGAGCTCCTCCTCTTTTCACCGTGGCAAAGGCTCTTTCTTTTCTTGTTTGCGTATCTGTCCCTTAGGAAGCTCACGCCTTGAGATGGGTCGCACGCTTGACGAATCGTCAAAGGAAAATCGCGCCGCTTCAGCCCCTCTCCTCTTCTTTCAAATTTCCACCGAAGCTCCCTGACCACCGCTTGGACTTTTATTTTTGACTGAAGGTCTGACAATCCATGCGTGGCCTTCGATGGCTATTCGCGGTGATACTTAGCAGATGATGGATGAGACGGACGCGGCAGGGAACAGCAACTCTTCTTGGATCTTCACTGCCAGTGGGGTGCTTCGAGATGCTGGCGTCTAGGCAGCTTAGGTGGTGCAGGTTGGCGTTGAGGCAAGACGAAGCGGCGAGGGTGCTCGACGAGGGATGGCAGGCGCGAGGCAGAACCCCTCTGGATGTTCTCCGTTCTTCTCAACGTGGCCGCCTCTCTCTATAGCGTCTCACTTTTAGCTTCCTCACGATTTCTCTCGCTCTCCACCGGGGAACCCTCACAATTTCGCTCCCACTTTTGCAGTTGTGTACTCAGTGTCCCCTTTTCAGTGTATCTGTCCCCCTTTTATAGGCAAGACAACATGGTGCCCTAAAAAAAAACACGATGATCGGCTTTCTTATTGTGGATATATATTTTTTTCCTTTTCCTATCTTTAACCATGCAAATATACTTTACCTTTGAACCAATCACATCCATTCCTTTTCTTGACCATGCGGATATACTTTACTTTTGAACCAGCTACATCCTTGCAGATATGTTTTACTTTTGAACCATCCACATCCCCTGCCTTTTCTTGACAATTCAGAAATCGGCCGCCGTAAATTCTTGAAAGATTATGCTCCTAAAACTATATGCTATACAATATTAAATTATGAATGATTAATCAAAATTTAGGTGTCAACAATACCGTTTGGTAAACCATCTACAATAGCTTTTCTTATTTTTTTAAAGAATTTTTTTTGAAACATTCATTGCGGTCGGCCAACTGCCGACCAAATCTGCCAGTGTGGTTGTCCGACGGCCAGATTAGGCCGGTGGCGTCGCCTGACGTCACCCAACCTCGGGCGCCGTCGCTTGGGCGACCTCCGACCTCAGGTTCGTGTGACCCAGGCGTCATGCTGCGACCTTCGACCTCCGGTGGCGACGCTTGGGTCGCGCGAACCTAGGCACGCCACCACTAAAGGTCACGACACCTGGGTTGCGTGAACCCAGGCGCCGTGCATCCCCAGCGACCTTGGGCGACGATAGTCGAGGGTCGCACGACCTCCGATGGTGGTCGCTGGGGGTCCCGTGACTGCGACCCCAGCAGCGGTGGTTAGCCTCCACTTCATGATTTCTAAAAAGAAAAAAGTCAAAGGAGATTGACTTGCATTCTCCAAATGCCAGCATTTGGCCATTGAGGCTTCCAAATGCTGAACCAAACACTTAATATTTTTCTGAAGGGGCTTTGGTGGTTGAAAGTCCCTTAGGAAAGCTAAACCAAACGGGGCCTAAAGCTCTTTTGCTTCCCTCAAAACAAAAGTCCAAAAGGCTGACAACATTGACGTGTGAAGTCTTGCTTATGCTCACAACTTCATTGATAAACTCTTCCCCATTACCTTTTAGATCCTTTAGAAGCTTCATGGCCACAAGTTGACCGTCTCGAAGCTTGCCTTTATATACATAACCATAACCTCCTTGACACAACTTTTCCTGGAAATAATTGGTCATCCTCTTGATATCTTTGTAGGTATATCTCCTCGAAGAGATTAGCCAATCATTTGCTGTGCAGCCACAGAATGTTCTTTCTTTCCCATCATCAAAGCCATATTTTTTCTTGTCAGCGGTTTCTCCCTCAAGGAATAGACTACAAGAACAACAATCGCAATCCCAACTCCTGATGCAGCTGATTAGAGAAAAGCAAAAGATTCGCGTGCAATAATTTCAGTCCATCATTTTACTAGTGTAAGGTCCTAATGATGGAAAAGCAAAACTTTATCAAGGTTTCCGAGCAGTTAATTTTGTATATGAGACCAAATGTAGGTTTAATGGAGTACCTAGTGCGACTTTCATCAGCAAATCGCCTTGTTGCGCTGTTACAAAGTACACAAATCCTTGTCAGGTAAATCTCCCAATCCAAACTAAGATGAAATTGGTTGGAATGCTTTTTACGACAACAGAAATGATTTTTTTAATAGCCAGAGAGGATGCTATACATATAAGATCAAAAAACTCTGTGTGATGACTTGGTTTGACGAGAATGGAAATGACCGCTGGAAAGTGCGGTCCCGACCCTAGGATAGCAATGGGGGCAAGTATGAACCGAGAAGTAGGTTTTGCTTCTCTGCAGACCTCGAGGAGAGAGAAAGGGGGATTGGGGGCACAAGTGTAAATTGAAGCCGAAGGTGGAGGGTGGATTTGGAAACTCGTGCAGGGCAACATTGACCATGTGATTGAAAATAGGTCTTCTGTTATCAATGCAGTTTATACCAAGATAAACCCCAGATTAGTACATGACAAATTTATTCTAAATTAATTTTTTAACTATAAAAATTTCTAAATTGATATACTTGTGTTAAACTTTATCGTCAAATTACTGAATTGATGTTATGATAGATGTACCAATTTAGGATTTTACTGTCTGTGCTAATTTGTAGTTTTTTATGGTATTAATTCAATTTAACATATACTAGCGAATGGTAAATTTGTTGCAAATGTATCAGTTTGGGGTTAGTTTTTGATAAATTTGTTGTTAATATGCCAATTTGGGGTTTTTTGTGGTCAAAAAATTAATTTAGAATAAAGTTATCATAATTGTATCGATTTAGGTTTTTTCGTAATATTAACCTTAAAAAAAGATAAATCATACAATTTCAGTGATATTTTTTTACGAGCAATCTTAACAGTCATTGATTTAAGGATTACAAATACTCCTCTCAAATCAATAGTTTCCAGGTCTTTGGCCTAAAATGCTCTCGCTTAGGAACCCAACTCAGATTTAACCCAACATAAACCGAGACGATTGTTGACTTTAGACTTCTAGCGGGACTATTCTGTATGTATAAACAAAAGTCTAAATCTATAGTTAATAGGGTTTGTCTTATTATATTTGGAAGTGAGCACTAAGCACAATTCCAGGGGATGGACTTTGGTTTTTGCCGCATCGTGCGATTGCCAGTAAGATCGCGAATTACTATGAGATTCCTTAAGCGCACTTCAAAACTCGAATTGAAAGGGGGAGCATAAAATATTTCTTTTGACTTGAAGGAGAGCTTTTTGTTTATTCCCCAATCCTCGTTTTTAAGAAGGAAAAAAAAAATGGAAATCAGCGCTCAGGTTTGGCGCCGGGAGAACTCTACAAAGTATGGATTAGCAAGGAATTTCTAAAGCAGTGAGCAGAGCACAATCTTGATAATGAAAGAGGTCGGTGCGTTTACAGCTGTGACATTCGTTGCTTGGCTAGTTCCTTAGTGTAATCTATAATGAACTCTTTAGATAAGACCGACATGTGTCTGTTATATGCTTGATGAATGGATTAGGCCTACTCGATTCAAGAGTTCATATAAGTTGAGTTCGCAAGAATTCTTTGTTGTAAACTGTATCTGTCTCGTATAATTGACTGTGAATTAGTCCCAACTAGAGTTATTACTCTTTTGTGGAGACAAACGTTCACCTGGACAAGCTTTGATTGATTTTTAAAAAGACGACAAGGTTTGGTTTGGGGATAGCTTGGGAAAAAGCCTAAATACTTCCTTTTAACGTCTCCACAACTTAGGTCATAGATGGTCAAGCTCTTAGATCAATTTGAATGCATCATAGTCTTATTACAGCCATCTTCTTTGCGATTCCTTTGTTCTCCTCATTGGCAAAAGTTTTTCTCGGAGCTCTAGGCCTTAGAGCACAAAGACGGAAGTATGTTTCACCAATTCAATGTACCATGACTTTGATTTTTTTCTAAAACTGTTGCTGTAGACATCCAGTTTGTGCTCTGATGTTCCTAAGTCTGGAGCAAAGCATCCCAAGGTGCCCCAGGCTCCTTGTAACATCTCGAAAATCGACCCCATTTTTGGATTTTATAAAATGACGATATTAGTCGAAGGCCTGGTTAGTACAAATTTTCCGAACTGTGTATTCGTGGGATAATGGATTACAGAGAGGCATCGATAGGAAATGATTCGCGTACGACTTGCAATTTCGATTAATAACGAATCCTTCAACCATGAGGATCTGGGAGGAAACGATATCCTCTAAGTACTAGACTATTAAGGAAACAGAAATAAATCGATTCGGCAGAAGTACGAAGTCGATCTGCGGGTAATTTCTGCACGACTTTGATACGAATTACGAACGACGGTAAACCGAATCATTTTCATCTAGTACTCGGGATTATCAATTGAGCCCCTAGGATCACACAACAATTGAGGGACGTCCCTGACTCGAGAATTGGGATAAACGTGGATCAAAGATTGGTTGACCACGGGTCAAAAGTGAGGAAAGTCCTGAAAGGGCGCCTGATAATCCAAATTGTATTACGGTCGCAATCAACTCAATTTACCCCGATTTTTAATCCGATTTTGGGAACCGACTTCTTAATGATATCATGACTAAATACTTGGACGTTGCCTCATTTACTTTGGGATTTTCCGTTGGACACGGAAGTGTCGGAAAAAGGAAAATTGGACCTGGTTTCGGGCCTGCGGGTGGGCCGGCCCAAGACTGACAGCCCAATGGGCCTTGCGCCCATCTAGCTCAGCCCAAGGGGAGCCCAAGCTGGCCCATTCTCTTCTCCCTCCTCAGCCCATGGGCTTATCTCTTTTGGCTTTTTCCTTTTGTGCCGAAGTGGGCTTTGTTTATGCTTATTTTTATGGTTGTTTTTGATTGGTTCTTGAAGCAAGTGGCAAGCCCACTTGCCTTGGCTTCTCCTTCAAGTTTTCAACAGCTTTCTCCCTCCTCCTTTCTTCCCTAAATTTGTGCAGCAGCCCCCTCTCTCTCTCTCTCTCCTTTTTTCTGTTCCTTTTTCTCCTTCATTTCTGTTGTTTCTTGCTATCCTTGCTATTTTCCAGCCCGAAAATGGCCTTGCCGCCATCACTGGAGCCGCCACCACCGCCCAAAGTGTAGTCCCAGAAGTCAGGAAGCTAGCCGCGCACCCCTGGTCGCCCCGAACCGCTCGTTTCAGCCTTTTCTGCACTACTGGTCAGTTTCGTGTGAATAGTAACCAGCAATGTTTTTGGCCTGTTTCGGCCACCGTTCGTCGTCCGTTGTCGTCCTCGAGCTTACCCCTTGTAGCCCTCATTCCCCTCTATGCGCCGATGTCGCTGGATTTCCGATCCAAGTAAATTAACTTCCTAATCCTTGTTTATGGGTTAATTAGTGTATTTGTTAACTTCCTAATCATTGTTTAGGGGTTAATTAGTGTATTTGTGTGTTTGTATTTAATTAAGGTTGATTGGTTAATTAGGCTGGTTAATTAAGGCTGACTAGGATTAGTTAATTGACCATAGTTAGTAATAAAGTAACTAAGGTTAATTAATTAAAGTAACCATGGTTAGTTTTAAAAGTAACCAAGGTTAAAAGTTAATCATGGTTAGGTTAGATTAACTAGGATTGAGTTAATTTGTTATCCATGGTTAAGTTTATTTATTTATATTGATTTATTTAATTTTTGACGAATTTATTGTTCACAAAACTGTTTATAATTACTGTTCACAATTACTATTCACAATTATTGTTCATACAGAAGCAAATTTTGGTTTCAAATTGTGTGTTCTTGATTATTAAGGCTTGTTGAAGTGCAAATTGTTTCTTATTCCCAAGAATTAGAGAATGTACGTGGTTGTTGATTGGTTGGAATTGAATTTCGATTTGTTGTAATTTTCACGAGTGATTGGATTGTCCCGCATGACATATTACGTGGGTTATCTAAAATGACATGTCACATGAACACGAGCGATATTGTATTCATGACAGAGTAAAGATAAAAATGGATTGCTTGATGATGTGTTGTATGATCACATTAAGAGGAGAGCTCGGTGTCGCCGAAAGACCGCCAATCCTTATGGGGTTGTGCCGTGGCCAGTTGGTCGCTTGACTTCAGCCAGTTGCCTGACAGAGAGGGGTTCTATGTGGGACTGCGGTAGTGGGTAGGTCCTAGGCCTCTGTTAGTTACGGGACTACGGTAGTGGGTGGGTCCTATGCTCCTTTGGGAATGCCGTCTTAGGAGTGAGCCATTGATGTCGCCATGCCTCGAGGTAAAGAGGACGAAGCTGGCTTGGCTAGGAACCGCCAACTATAAGATTATGCCGTGGCCTAGGGGGGAGGGGTCGTAATAATCGGAGCATATGTGAATGTGAGACATGAGAAAGTTGTATACAATGCTCTGATTATTTGCATGCTCTTAATGTCGTGATGAGTTAAATGACAGTTTCTGCAAGTCACATGTGCTAAGGCTAGGTAGGATCGCTTGTGGTTATGTCTGCTTATTGAACAGTCCTATGTTTTTGTTTCTCTCTGCATTGTGCTGACTGCTGGATTAGGTTGTATGTTAAACTCCTAAGACGAGCGAAGTTCCTAACCGGGGCTTAGGACTTTAACCTGCTGAGTTTATCTCAACCCGTTGTGGTTAACCTTTTCAGGACCTAGATGATGCAGTACCCGAGGATTGAAGAGAGCGATCCCTCTGAGGCCAGCGAGTAGGCACTTATGCAGTGTTAGGTTAGCTAAGCTGGTCCCTTTTTAGTATGCCTTATCTTGTCGCCTGTAGTAAGGCGTGTATGTATTTGCTGGTGTGCTGGCTAACCTTCAGATATATAAAATACTGTTTATCTTTTCTCTATTGCTATTGTTGCTATCTCTGTTGTTTGGTTTGGGAGTTGTTCGTTTCCGCATGTGCATAATTACAAGATAAAATGAATTGGTCAACAATAATACCTGGAACATTGTACAACTAGACTTCAAGTGAAATGGGGTTGCCGCAAACTCAAGAATCGGGGCGTGACACTCCTAGCATTGAAATGATGCTCTCTTCTCTCAGGCATGTTTTGGCAAGACCAAAGTTGGAGTGCCTTCATGTTGCAGCGCAAGATCCTTGTGTTGCAGCCCCGATGGAAGTACTCAAGCCCGTGAGCTATGTCAGAGTGAAATTTGGTATTGTGTGTGACAACCCAATTGCCGATCTACCTCCAAAGTGTAACTCCTGTCGTATATGAACTTTCCAAGAGATCCATCGCCGATCTCAGATACTGGGTTTGTAGATTCCGCCTCTAAAGCGAAGTAGCTATCTCAAGAGTGGGACAAGAGAACGAATGAGGCCGAGGGGTTGATGGCAATCGTAGAATAAGGTGGAATTGAAGTCATTGCAAGTGTAGTTAAAAGGACTCAAGTCTCAAGTAGCATGAGAATATGTTGGAAGGCGCATCTCTTCTGATAAATCCGTCCTCACGACCTCAAGGATATGCGTGCTCCTATTCATGCGAATTACCCACTATTCCTAGGACACCATGGACGGCGTCAGGCTGCAACCGTGGCAGTCCAGTTCATAGCCTGTGTACCCAGAGTCACTTGAAGGAAGGGAGATGGCGAGAGCCAAGAAGAGAAAGGACCGCGAGAGGCCTATGCACTAATTAGAAGCTGATAGCTTGGGAAAAGAGACTTGAGACTTCGCCTAGCTGGCCCGACGACACCCAGACAAGAACCGGTCAATTAAGTATGTGGCCCTGCCTCTTTTGTTTAACGATCTTGTTCAAATGATAATCAATTTTTACTAAGAGTTTGAAATCTATTGAGTGTCAAAAAATATGACCCGATTTTTCTTTGTAATCCCCCAGTTTCTATTTTTCCCTATGATATAGTGTTTGTCTTGACCCATTTTAGCATAGTTAAATTCAATGACATATACTTGACCTGCTCATTTGACGATAGACTAGGCATCTAGATAATTTAGAAAAGGAGTAATCACTAAACCTCGAGTTAGGAAGAGTAAGGACTAAACGTATACTTCGGCTCGACTTAAAGGACAAGGTTGAAGGTTTGAAGCTCAACTATAAGGAAGATTAAAAATGTCCGACTAGACACAAGACATTCTGTTACCATATGACTTTCTCCTCCGACATGACACTCAATCTTGATTGTGATTCTGAGGTCCCTTATTCCATAGATCAGGAAAGACATGCGTTGAGACCTAATTGATGGCCTTAAAGAAGAGCGTGTTTGCACTTTTGAATTCACTGAGGGGGTTCTTATGTGTACCCTGACTTATACTTTATTTTAGCCGAGCAAAAACGCTCAAGACTTACTCAAATATATGTTAGCATTAAATCAATACCCAAACCCATTTAATGATTTAAGGATGGCATGGGAATAGACTTTCACTATCACCTTCACACCCCATCCATAACCCAATCCCTAGCTCATTCACTAACTCAGCGAGTGTTCTACGGAGCCATCCATTCTTCAAAAGCAACATTTCAAGGAAAAAAAACGATAAAAATGGATCCAGCTCGGGTAGGAAATGGGTAAGGTAAAGTTGTACTGCGCGCGTATGAATCAAAGCAGGCTCAATTGGATCGATCTAGGTTGGACTAACAATATCACCAGACACTAATCAAGAACACAACGATGGTTTGGAATTCAAGAAAATTCCACTATCCATTTCGGGGAATTTTACCGATTTGGCTATTCGTCTTCTGGTTGCATGGTTCCAACGGAATATAAAACACCAGCAAAGTGAGGAGATCCGTTCTGATTTCTTAACTTGTCGGTGATCCTAGAATTGGCTGTTCCATACACTGACCATTGACAATTCAAATTGTGATTGAATTATGAGAAATGGTAACTAGCCCGCAAGGCTAATCACAGAATGCTGTGTAGGAATTATGATCTAACAATCAGAAAACCAATTAAGATTTGATCTTTTACGAACGGAAGCACCCAAGAAGAAAATTCTCAAAATGAGTATCTCATATTAATTTATACAGATATCGTAGTGACATCAAATTGCAGCAGCAAATTGTCGTCTGTAGTTGCTGCGGGGGATCTTGATGAGGGGGATGACGAGGTTGGTTTGGGGGGAATTGACAAGGCCTCAACACTTCTTTTTAACATCTCCACGACATGAGCCATCGCTGGTCGATCTCTCGGATCAATTTGAATGCAACACAAGCTGATTATGATCATCTTCTTTGCGATTCCTTCATCTTCCTCGTTCGTGATTCCATGCAACCCCAGTCCTTCTTGAAGTTCAAGGCGTTGGTGAATCCAATGAGGAAAATATATTTCGCTAGTACGGTCCACCCCAACTTCAATGTTTTTTCTTCCACCAACCATTTCCAGAACCATCATGCCATAACTGTAGACATCCGACTTGTGAGAAACCCCTCCAATGCTCCTTATGACCAATTCAGGAGCAATGTAGCCTGCAGTGCCACGTGCACCCAACATCGACACGATACTCTCTTCTCTAGGACATATTTTGGCAAGACCAAAGTCGGAAATCTTTGGACAATAATTCTGATCGAGAAGAATGTTGTGAGGCTTTATATCGAAATGCAAGATTCTGGCGTTACACCCTTGATGGAGGTACTCTAGCCCTTGTGCTATGCCTAGGGAGATACCGTATAATGTCTCCCAACTCAATTGCTGATTTGTCTCTAAAGTGTCACTTTTGAATATGAACTTTTCTAGTGATCCGTTGGGCATGAACTCATAAACTAACGCTCTTTTGTTTCCCTCAAAGCAAAAGCCCAGGAGGCTGACAATATTGACATGAGAAGTCCTACTTATGCTCGCAACTTCATTGATAAACTCTTCCCCGTCACCTTTTAGATTCTTGAGAAGCTTCACGGCCACAAGTTGACTGTCTCGAAGCTTGCCTTTGTATACATAACCATAACCTCCTTGACCCAACTTTTCCTGGAAAGAATTGGTCATCCTCTTGATATCTTTGTAGGTATATCTCCTCGAAGAGATATGTCCCTCGATTTGCTGTGCGCGGACAAAATGTTCTTTCTTTCCCATCATCATAGCCATATGTTTTCTTATCAGCGGTTTCTCCCTCAAGGAATAGACTACAAGAATGACAAATGCAATTCCAACTCCTGATGCAGCTGAATAAAGAAAAGCAAAAGGTTACGCGCAACAATTTCGGTCCATCATTTTACTAGTGTAAGGTCCTAATGATGGGAAAGCAAAACTTTATCAAGGTTTCCAAGCAGTGAATTTGTATATGGAGACAAAATGTAGGTTTAGTGGAGTACCTATTGCGACTTTCATCACCAAATTGCCATGTTGCGCTGTTACAAAGGACACAAACCCTTGTTAGAGAACTCTCCCAATCAAAACTGTGATGAAACCAGTAGGAATGCATTTTACAACTGCAGGAATGCTTTTCAACACAGTCGGAGAGGACGTTATGCATGTAAGGTCAAAAGCTACAGGGATCATAATTTGATCCATGCTCATCACAGTGACGCTTATTTCATGTCTGTAAAATGACTAGTTTGATAATTGTTGCTAAAGAATTAAGTTAGAGGGAAAAAAAAAATTTAGGGATTGAATTAGAACACTGACTTTGACGAATACATTCACGAAATACAAAGAGGACAAGGATTAAGATGATAATATACAAATAAACAAGAAAGAAGACATAAGCCAAGGAAACGATAAAATGAATAAAACCAATCTCGGTGCCGTATGGCTCAAGGTACCTTGGTTCGCACGAGTAAAGGTTCAACAGACCATGGATCCTTCAGAAATTTTTCCATAATCAACAAAGGAAAGATACCCTCAGAGCAACGATAGAAACTTTTGACAAATGGACAGATACTGTGTTGTTCCGACCCTCAAGAAAACTCTGCTGCGTGGTAAGATTGTGGAGCCCCTAAATATTTGTGATTCAGAGGTAACTCATAGAACATTCTAGGCAAAAAGGTAAGTGCACCCGACTTGACTCAGATAAATACGATGATTTTAATCGACGTTTCCCGAAGAGGAGAGTATTATGCTCAGGCACAGAGTGAAGAAGAAATAAGCCCACCAGGAACGCAAACCCAAACATAAGCCCGGACAGGATAGCAACACCTGAAGGGCAATTAGGCGCTGTCCAATTCAGCATGAAGCCACTCCTCAACGCCTACTCTATCTCTCCCTTCAGCCCTCTCCACTCCACCGCCAATGGCGCCTTTACCACAAACTCACACTTCATTGGTGCCTCTACCTTCCCCATCTTGGTGATCTCCATATATCGCCAGAACAACACTGTCCTGGCCTTCTTTTCAAGCACAAGTTATTAATCTGCATGACGAGATGTTAACTCTTGTAGCGGAGAAAGAGGGGGAGGGGTGATGTTCGGACCAGGGCGGTGATGTTCAGACCAATTTGAACTGAGTCCATAGAGGGGTCAAGTTTTTGAGAACAGGCGTGCAAGAGAAGGTCAAATTATTCGAGACAGCGGTGTTGTAGATGCGGAGAGACTGCTTCTGGTAAAAGATATTGCGGATGACTTAGTTGTCGTTTTGGGAGGTTGAGGATCGGACTGTTGTCAATGCAAAGCTAGTTGGAAGCCCGGGAAGTCACAGTAAGAGGGTTGTTGGTCTAGGATGGAGAATGGGAAGTTGATGTTGAGGCCACCATAGGTTCTGGGGATGCTGCAGTTTGGAAGTGCTTGTTCATCGTACAGACCGAAATCTTGGCTGATAAGGCTACAAACAGGAGTACTAATATGAGGTTTCTGAGTGGAGGGAGAGGCGCATGATAAGTAAGATGATGCTGCCTCTTGAATTTGTGCGTGTTGATAACTTCGAGATTGCTGGAGGATGGAATTAACGTCAAGAGTGTAGGTGAGAGAGAGATCATATCGGAAGTGTTACCATAATGCTAGGCGAGGTTTTTATAAAATTCAGCATCAGGTGTGATATGATCGACAAGCAAACAAACAAACAATAGAGACATATCACTCTGGCCAAAGGAAAAAAGGACATAATTTTCAACCATAACAATTCAGTTCATTTTAGTAACTGGTCTAGGTTGAAATTTCAAAAGAACAACCTTTCATAACGATGTCTATATACATCTAGCTCATAAGTCGTTGATGGAGGTTTTGGTTAAAATCCTCAATCTGGAGGTCTCAGGATACCTGGCTTATTATGAATATCATATCATGATATGATGACATGCGTATATGATGTATAAATCTCTTACAGCTTCATTGATCTGACATAAATTCCTACCAATCAGCTGAACATCACTTAACCCAATACATCTTTGGAGCAAATGGATATTCCCTAATGTTACATATCTTATGGAGATCACAAAACTAAGCTCAATGGAGAATTTTATGCGATAGTATTCATCGCAAAACTTTAATCCGATGCAAAAGAAGTGTGAGCAAATATACGTGCAAAAAGATTTTCACCTTACATTTTCCTCCCTAGTAAATTCAGTAACCATCCATGATCCTCAATGCATCACTGCATCTCACATTGGAACTGGCTAAGCAAACGATATTTTCTTTTGACATTGCTATGAATTCATGTAACTACTAGGTTTGCTGAAAATGATTAGTCAAACCATTTACATTTGAAAAAAATATGCATGCTTAAAATTTGGAAAATGAATTCCCTAAGCAGAAAAGGGTAATATAAAATTCCCTTGAAAATAATTTTCAGGGGAATGTGTTTTCCTTTATTATAAAGTTTTCTCCAAAACAAACACATCCTAGATCTACGAAAGAATGACCAAAACAAATATAAATAAAAAAGTAATGGCTTGGTCAATGAACCCAAGGTGGGAAAAAAGTAACAGAGAATAGAAAACCATGGCCGAAACAAATTAAAACAAAAAGTAATGGCTTGATGAATGAACCCAAGGTGGGAAAAAAGGAACAGAGAATAGAAAACCAAGGGAAGCAAAAGGTTCTTCCCCTTCCTTTTTAAGTCCGTAATCAAGTTTATCAAGTTTGGAGAGAATGGCGAGGAAATTCACCGAAAAAAACATGGGAGAATTTGAACCGTTGCTATTAGAGGGTGTTAATCGAAAAGCATTACCTCTGCACCGAAAACGTCCATTGCCTCCCCTGCATTTGCCTCCCCTTTTTCGGCATCTAACACAGTTCTCCCAGGAGGTTAAATTCCATTCCAGTCTAAACCACTGTTTCCGCTCATCCTTGGAGTCAACAATTTCAGTTTCCTCGCCATCATCCGGTCTGGCTAATCTAACGGGTACGATAACATGACTCTCGCACGCTGACAGATTAAGACGTGGGATTTCTAGTCTAAACATATGAGCGACATAAGAGCGGTTGGCGCCAGGAGAGGGGCAAGTTGAGTGAGGATATGGATAATCAGCATTTGGGAAGCTGCTGCAATTACGGAGAAATGCTAGGTATGAATGCTTAGGAGGATCAAATTCACTGGGCATATGAATATCTTTACGTTTAACAAAACAAGCATTGCCCGTTTTTACGAACTCTGAGATGAACGGATCAGATCGATGATCATGATCGACAAGGTCCTCCCAGAAAGGTTCTAAGACCAGCGGCTCCCGAGGACAACATGGTTCAGTGTCGTTCCTGGAGGGATGATTTTTCTTGCTGTCCCCACACTTTGGAGGCTCGCAGGAATCATATTTCGAGCTCACTGATGCGACCCAGCCTTCCAAAGAAATGATCGTCAAAATGCTAATGACAAGGCGAAGCACAACCTTGGAACTCATGGAGCTCTCGACACCCATTTCAGGAATTTTAGAGGGGAACGATAGAAGCACAAGAACAGTCAGAAAGGGGAAAGCTTTTGTGGGCGTATAGCAGAGACAGATGGGGCTCGAGTGAGATTCAGTGGCTCAAACGGAAGATCGCATTATATGCATGTGTCGTTGAATCCTTTTTTCACGTCAACACGCCAATTGACTGGGTCAACTGTGCGTAGAGGACCCGAAAGAGCAAACGTGGTGGACCACATATTTGCCCAGTGAGAGGAAAATCGATTACAACTGTTGATGCTTCGGCCGAAAAAGGTCCATTGTCAGGACTCAGGATCGATTTCTCTCCATTGGCCACGGGCCCATGGCCCCCTTCACTTTTTTCGAAGTTTCCAACTTTGTTTGACGGTGTTTCGAAGCTTTCCCACTGGCTTTCCTGGGTCGATTTCAAGCCCTCAGAAAGGGGAATGCTTTTGTGGGCGTATAGCAGAGACAGAAGGGGCTCGAGTGAGATTCGGTGGCTCAAACGGAAGATCGCATTATATGCATGTGTCGTTGAATCCTTTTTCCACGTAAACACGCCAATTGACTGGGTCAACTGTGCGTAGAGGACCCGAAAGACCGAGCACCGTGGCCTTAGTGCCACAACGATTTCACTGAGATTCGTCTTCAACCTTTGTGTTGGAACCAAAAAACTAAAGAAAAATGGCAACGTTTGGAAAATTTTGTAACGAGGCACGAATGAATACTGGAGGAGAATAATAGAAATGGAAATGCTTTCTAGTATTGCATTTACTTAAGCTCTTAAGCTCTTAAAAATCACACGCGCAATTATCCGTCCATTCAAATTCTTACGTCCTTCATCAACTTTCATATCAGAGGCGTAGCCATCGTAGAGAACCTTTCTACGCATCGTCTATAATAATATGTCCGACTTAGAAAACATCAAACCTCTGTCACTGTCATAAGTCTTGGCATCCTGTTTATGCTCTTAAACAGTCTATAGCACCACCCTCAAGTGTTGTTCGTCTTCCTTTGAATTCCTCAACTATCCCAATATATCGTTTACAAACACAATTACGAATCAATCAAAATACACATTAATCAATCAATCCATGAAATCCATAAAAACAATTGGCGCATTAATTTATCCAACCGGCAGTATAGCAGTCTCGTAGCGACCAAATCACTCACGATATGTTGTCTTCAATATATCCTCATTTTTAATCTCAACTATAGATAGCCCGTCCTTGGGTCTATCTTGGAACATGTCGAAGCTCTTTGAAGTGGGTCAAACAAGTCATCTATCCTTGGTAATTGATACTTGTTCATGACCGTCCCTTAGTCATACTGCCGATAATCAATGCATAGGTGCAACAATCCATACTTGATTCCTCAATTAACAATTTAACCTCAATCGTCCAATAAACGAGTTACTTTCAACAACAAATTTCAAAGGAATCGAGGGTTCTCCTTGATTTCAGTAAACTCAAAACTAACCCCACCTAATGGGTTAAACTGGATTACCTTCCATTAGCAACCCATTGTAACTCAATACTTAATAAGCCAATCCCTTCCAACCATCGCATAGTAATCGTACATTGCCAACATAATCAAATCGATCAATTCCTTTTTGATCGCTAATGACAATCGTACAATCTGAACATGAGGTAGGATGTTCTGCTATAACATAGTACAATCATTTAACTGGGTCAACATGCTATGAACCACTTCTAATGGTTTCAATCTTAGCCTCACCAACTTAATAAAGTATTCTGTTGAAAACAAATGCGTGGCTTCCAAACAACTTAACGCATAAGCAACATAATCACATTGGGAAGTTGTACCAATAGTCACAGCCTTCGAATCCAACATTTGGCATTCCAATTATATTCCGATTTTTCCCAATGCCATTCCTCTTATCATTAGCTTTTTCCCAAGCCCATAATTATACATAAAAGATGAAAATCATTCCAAATGCAGTTACTCATTCTATCATGCCCTTTCAATTAGTTGGGCTCCATTGTACCATCCATCATAGTCCTTTAGGTTCAGAGGCACTAACTAATCCTTAATTTTCCATTTCAAACCATCTCCGACCTTCTGACTCGGTCTACTAGATTCCCAATCATTCTCTGTACAAACTTTGAGAGCTCTACAAACTTAACTTCCTATTGCACAATTGACAAATGTTCTGACGAAGTTGTAAGAATTCAATTACGTTATGCCCCCACGTGCACTCAGGAAAAGTATTCTCCGCTGATCACTTCATCAACACTACTCCACTCAAGGACAGTACCTTTGGGCAAAACCCTTCATTGGGTTACTTCCCACTATGTGGGAACATTACCTTACAATTGGTACTCTGCTAGGGCTATCTGATCTTCCTCTTAGCATTCCCTCAATGCTAATGCTTACTCCAATTCCTTGATCCAGAAGGTTGCGATCTCAAGATTACTCATCCTAGCAGATTTAGACGACTCAAACTCCAAGAACGGTTCAACCAACTTAAACATCGACTGATCATCAATCTATTTTCCAACCAATAGAACTTACAAGGTGAGACAGCAGCAACAATGACGGCAACAACAACAACAACAACAACAACAACTTGAGTCTAAACTCGCTACCCTATCGCAATACCCAAGGCTTCCAACGCCTGTAGGATTTCATCAAATCTAGGATCCCCTAGTGCTCTCCCTTTAGCACTAGCCCATCCTTCGACTAGCTTCCCTCAAGGACTCTTGAATCAGGATCGTTCGTCTAATAAAATTATCACAGAAACCTTATTTCCAACTTCACAAGTAATTAGAAATCAAGAACGACCTGCTTAAAGCCAGAGAATCAAATAAACAAACACAAGCACAAGGTGTTTTCCTAACTAACTGTCCCAAAACCCATCGTACCTTATCACTCCATGTATTGACCATGCTCTGATACCAAAATCGATAGGGATGTCACGACTCGACTCTCGAGTCCGCGATAACCCCTATTCTGTTGCGATCATTTGATTTACGACTCTCCAGGATCCGTCGCCAACCGATATTTTTATCTTTTAATTAAACACATGCGGAAGCAGATCACAATCCCCAGTCAATTACAAAAGCAAGGATAGTAGGAAAACTCAACAATAACACATTTCAAACTGATGCTTTATTAGGAAGTTTACAAGTACAAGCCCTTACCATGGGCATCTTCCTATCGAGCCAATGAAACCAACAAGCCGATGTTAATCTACTCCCTTCAAAAATGACAACGAGCCATAACACGCGTCGATCCTCCATCCTACTGACCTGAAAATGGTTATTCAATAACTAGTGAAATAAATTTCAGTAAGTCAAAATCCTAAGCCTCGGTTAGGAGACCTACTTGCCACGAGTGCGCCCTAACGTGCAATGTTTCTATCGCCCACAACTCAACGATAGAATAATATCCATTCAACCATTAACAGACGCACAGTTAGGCCAAGGCTCATATACAATTATTAACGGTTAATAATTGCAATTACATGCATCCTTACCTCGCTTTCGTCACACGCAACCTGCATGATACATTTTATTATATGCTCACCTTAATGTAGAAATTATATCAAACAATCAGAACACTTTTCGAATTGTCTCATGCACCATGCACTTTCTCGTGTTCCATTTATTAACACCTTTGGGGGAATTTCCTTCCAACACACAAGTTGGTAGTCAACCGGCATAACCGGGCATCATCCCACTCCATTGGGAACAACTACATCTGGCTCCCAGACGGCATTCCCGAAGGAGCATTGGTCTGGCCTCTACCGCGACCTGCATCCGGACCCCGCCCGGGCATTCCGATAATACGAACTTCGTCCACCACAGATCCCCCACTGGGTGACGGGCTCTTACGTGACCACGCAAGCACATCAATTAATCATACTCATTTTATTATCTTTCAAGATAGCCAATGCAGACATGATTGATGCTTGTACATATTAATTCATCGCAAACTCTACATGTAATGCGATAATATTTCACACGTGGTCACGCGAATACAAATGCCTTTCACACGTAATCACACGAATATGCCGAATATAATCAACCCTAATTCACAATCGTAGTCCATGAATTTACTCCACTGAGTACATATTAAACAATATCATCAAAAGCAGCATATACGTATGTATTCGATATATAATCAATGTGAGAAAAGTACGAACAATAATCCATCGAAATTAATCGATACTAGCACAATTAATTAACCAAGTGCTTCCCAAAAATAATATTTTACTCCAAAAATATTCCATTAATAATTACCCAACAATCAATATTCAACATCCAAGAATAATTAATCATCCATAACTAATTATTTAATTATTCTCCAAAAATAATTAATTAATTATTTCCCAAAAATAATAACCACCAATTTCGAAATTAATAATAAATTAATTAATTCCGAATTTAATAAATAATGATTATTTTATTCCAATAATAATAATAATATTTATTAATACTAACCATGGTTACCAGTCTAACCCAACTATGGTTAATTAACCTAACCATGGATAATTAACCCAACCATGATTAATTAACCCAACCAAGGTTACTTTAATCTAATAGCGATTACTCTATTCTAACCATGATTAACACTAAGCAAGTTTAATCAACAATAATAAAACACTAATCATCAACATTAACCAAGCTTAATATTAAACTAATCACCCCTAATGGAATTTAGCACCCTAAGCAAGGTTTAGAAAATCAATTCACGGTTTAGCGATTCCAACCACATGAGTGCGACAACGGTGACGAGGCGGACAAGCGGTCACCTCCGACTTGCCGAAACGAGGCAATTCGAAAACGGGTCTCAACCAAGGGAGGTTCGGCTAAGCTGGAATGAGAGTAAGGGACTGCTGCAGTGGCTCTGGTGTGGCGGAGGGGGCTCAAGAACGGTCCTCTAGCAGGCCTATGGCGGTGACCGGCAGCGGTGTGCAGCGGCGAGGCTGCTGGCCGCTTCTCCTGGTCATGGCCAGAGGGGCCAAGAGGGAGAGAGGGGGCACGACGACGGTGGCGACTGCTGGGATGGCTCCCAGACGGCTCCCAGCGGCGGTCTCAAGCGGCCGGACAACGGCGAAGGGCAGCTGGACGACGAGGGTAGCCATCTCGGCTCCAACCCGAATAGAAAGAGGGAAGACAGGCGGATGCAATGGTGGCTCGAGCTGGGGTGGTCGGGCGAGGGACAACGGCAATGGTGAGGCGGTGGCTCGCTGCTCCGGCGTCCAGGCGGGCGGCTAGCGTTGTAGCGACGGTGGACAAAGGAGGAGGAGAGGAATGTTGGAAGAAGATCTGATTTTGTGCTCCGATTGCAACTACATAAATCATGGATTAAATTGATTTGGTTATAGAATATCTTCGGAATATTCAGAAGATATGATAGGAATTGTAATCTTATTGATTTTATATGATTTTCCTTAGCTCTATAAATGTGGACATGTACATGTACAAAGAGATTAGTACAATACAATTACACTTCCTTTCGATATTTCTCATTTCCTGTCATGGTATCAGAGCGAAGCGTTTTGACCTAGCTTCCGCAAAATTTTTGAATTGCCTTCGGTAGTCTTTCAATTTTTTTTACAAATCTTACCTGCAAAACAAATTGGCACACCGCTTAGGAATTCATCCTTCAAACACCATGCCCAAGAACCAAAACAAACTAACCAGCAGCAACAAAGATCAAGAGACGATTCCACCCACCATGGAGGAATCATTCCACAACTCTCCTCAAAATCAGGACTCAGACCTGATCGACCAAACGCATGATTCTGAGCAGCATTCTTCCGCTCCATTGCCCACACCGCCTCAGCCTTCAGCCCCAACTCAATGGCCACCAATGCACTGGATCCCAATCCAACAGTGGGCCTCTCATGGTCCACCCGCAAAAGGCATGAACTTCGGTCCTTCAGTTGATGGATCAGGTTGGGCACCCTCAAGTCATAGACCCGACTTTGGTCCAATGGATCAAGGGATGAATCCCTACCTGGGATTACAACCCGGCATCTACCCGTACCCTATTCTTGCTGCCGGTCATCATCCAGAACCTAGTGATGCCCTGTACACGTCGTCGGCCGACGGATCGGAGCTCCGAATAATCAATCTGCAACTTACAGGTGCCGACAACTACAATGCATGGGCTCGAGATTTTTGACGGGCTCTTGTAACCAAGGACAAAGATGGGTTCATTGATGGAACCGTACCCTACCCCGACAACGACCGCATGCGATGATGTTGGTGCAAGTGCAACCAACTCGTGCGCACTTGGATCGGAAACTGTGTAGCCCCCGACATCACCGCCGGGCTCCCACCAACAGAGGATTCAAAGCAAATGTGGGCGAATATTAGAGAAATGTACGGGAAATTGGACAGAGCGAAGCTTTTCTCACTCACTCAAGCTCTGTCGGACTTAAAGCAAGGGAACCTCTCGGTTACCACTTGCTTCAACCGACTCTCGGCACTCTAGAACGAGCTCGAGGCGGCTGAGGAAGAACTAAAAGGACCTGAAGCAACACTCGAACGATACAGACAGATTATAGAGAGGGAGAAGGTTACCTGGTTCTTGTTGATCCTGAACGATAGCTTCTCGACATTCCGGTCACAGATACTCGCCATGGATCCCGTCCCCCCTCTCGGCCATATCTATCAATTGGCAGTCCAGGAAGAAAATCAGAGGCTGGCCACGATGGAGTATGCGAAAGGAGGAGAAGGAGCGGCTCTTGCTACTCGGATAGAGTCACGCTCGTCACAACGGTCGCCCAACGCTCTCGGGCCACCGCTGCACACAGAAAATACGTTCAGATCTCAACGTGCAGTCAAGGGCTGGGAAGAGGAAGAAGAGACTAACCCTAGAAGCTCAAAGATGGACGGTTTAGATCTGAAGAAGAAATCGGACGGTTCTTATTTTATGAGCCATGGAGCAGAATTGGGTGGCCCTCCTCAAGCACATCAGCTCCATTTTTCAGACCATCTAACGGTCCTCAAAGCGCCACGTCATCAAGAGGAAATGGGCAAAATTTTTAAAAAGGTAAATATTGTGAATATTGCAAGCGCCCACATCATACGATTGATACTTGTTGGAAACTGCATGGAAAACCAACTGATAAAGAAAAAAGAGAGAAAGCTTTTTCTGCTTATCAGGTCATGACCCAAGGGACTACGAATGAAAATCAAACCATCACTCATGATCAGTATCAAAATATCATGAGGAGCTTGAATCAATTGAGGATTGCAGACAAAAATGCGGGTTTCTCAGGTACCTCCATTTCCGAAAATGATAAATTCTCAATTGATGCATGGATAATTGACTCTAGCACTAGTGACCACATAATCTGTGATGATCGTTTTTTTTTTCTGATATTCACAAAAAATCTCATCATGATATGTCTGTTCGTCTTCCTAATGGTACCGTCACATATGTTACCAAGGTTGGTACTGTCAATCTTAGTCAACACATTATCCTCAAAAATGTCCTATACATCCCTGAATTCGAGTTCAATCTTATATCAATATCTAGGATTTGTGAGGACAATCCTTGCCATGTTATATTCAATTCCGAAAATTGTCTCTTTTAGGACCATTCGACTGGAAAAACGATGGGCTTGGGTAGTGTTGCAAAGGGATTATATTTTTGGATCAGGCTTCCAAAGAACTTTGATTTATCATTGCCAAATGAAAGCATTTCATGTAATGCTACTAGTAGCAATAAAAGTTCTCTTTTACATCAGCGGTTGGGACATAGTGCTCGTTTTCCTTGTCAAAATTGTCAAATTTGCCCTTTAGCAAAACAATCTAGATCATCCTTTCCTGTGAGCACATCTCGAGCTACAAATGCTTTTTCCTTAATTCATGTGGATATATGGGGTCCATATCATACTCCTCATCGTGACAGATCTCGTTTCTTCTTGACAATTGTGGATGATCATACTCGTGCTACTTGGATTTTTCTCATGCAACCCAAGAGCCAAACCTTCTCAAATCTGTCAAATTTTTTCTCATTGATTAAAAATCAATTTGATAAATCTGTCCAAAGGATTCGCACAGATAATGGGCAAGAGTTTTTCACAACGGAATGCAAATCTTTTCTTGCTTCTCATGGGATACTTCACGAAACTTCCTGCGTCTATACTCCTCAACAAAATGGGATTGTAGAACGCAAACATCGTCATCTCTTAGAAGTAGCTTGTGCTCTTAAATACCAAGTATCCATTCCAGACACATATTGGGGAGATTGTATGGTCACGGCGGCTTACTTGATTAATCGCATGCCAACTAGAATTCTTGAAGGACGGTCCCCTTTTGAAATGCTTTTTGGAAAAAATCCGGAAATTAGACATTTGAGAGTTTTTGGTTATTTATGCTATGCAACAACTGTGGGACCTCGAGGAAAAATGGACCCTCGTGCTATTCGATGTGTATTCATGGGATATCCCCCTCTACAAAAGGGTTACGGGGTTATGGAGATATCCACAGGTCGGTTTTTTATTAGGCGAGATGTTATTTTCCGTGAAGACGTATTTCCATTCCAGGAATTGCAGAATTCCTTTGAGGCACATGAATCTGAATCTAGCCGTCAAATATTTTTATCGGAAGTAGATTTATCTACAACTTCGCAATATCTTTTTGTGCCGCCGAAACAAATGCCAACAATCTTGGGATTGCCTAATCAGGAAGTTGAGTCACCAGCACCACTCAATGAAAAGGACGATTCTCTAGCCTCGTATCCACATCAACTTACGGAGGAACCCTCTCCAGCACCGTCTCCACAGCAAATAGTTGAACCGCCTCGACGTTCTAGTCGCCGCATTCGTCCACCTACATGGACAAAGGACTACATATGTACCATTTCAAGTTCTCAAGGTGCGCAATACCCTATATCCTCTTATGTCTCCTTTGATCGACTGTCACCGGAGCATATGTGTTATATTAGTCGTATATCTGAGGAACTTGAACCTTCCACGTATGAGGAAGCAGTACGTCACCAACGATGGCAACAGGCTATGGAGGCAGAATTGGCTGCTCTTATGGATAACCATACTTGGGATATCGTCTCCCTACCTCTAGGCAGAAAACCAATTGGTTGTAAATGGGTGTATAAAATTAAACACATGGCAGATGGCTCAGTTGAGCGATACAAGGCTTGATTGGTTGCTAAAGGATTTACACAACGGGAAGGTTTCGATTATCATGAGACCTTTTCTCCTGTTGCCAAGGAAGTGACGGTTCAATCTTTTCTATCCATTGCTGCATTTTGTAATTGGGAGCTCCATTAGATGGACGTCAATAATGATTTTCTCCATGGAGATTTAGATGAAGAAATCTACATGGAACTACCACAGGGTTTACGTAGACAGGGGGAGACTCAGGTATGTCGTCTACGTAAATCCCTGTATGGATTCAAGCAAGCTTCTAGATAGTGGTATGCAAAATTTACTGCTGCCCTCACAAGTGCGGGTTTTCGGCATTCTAAGCATGACTATGCATTATTCACATGGACAAAAGGTACTTCGTCAATTTACTTGTTGATTTATGTTGACGACATTCTCATTATGGGAAACGATGATCTTGCCATTAAAAAATTAAAAGAATTTCTGCATTTTAATTTCCATATTAAAGATTTGGGACCTCCCAAATACTTTCTTGGAATTGATATAGCAAGATCCGACAAAGGAATATGTCTCAGCCAACGAAAGTTCATCTTGGAGATTATATCTGAAGCAGGATTGTCAGGATGCAAACCGGCAACAATTCCCATTGAACAGAATGTTAAACTCACAATATTTGAATTTGATAAAGGCTCACCACCACCCAATGAAGACCCATTGCTTCACGATGCATCAGATTATCAAAGGCTCGTTGGGAAGTTGATCTACCTTACTATGACCAAGCCTGATATATGTTATGCAGTACAAATACTTAGTCAGTTTATGCATAATCCAAAACGGTCTCACATGAATGCAGCATTGAAAGTTGTGAAATATTTGAAAGGTAGTCCAGGACTTGGAATTTTATTATCTCGGGATTGCAACTTAAAAATGACAGCCTATTGTGATACGGATTATGCTACTTGCCCAATGACAAGAAGATCTGTCACAGGTTTCTGCATGAAGTTAGGAAGATCCTTGATTTCATGGAAGACTAAGAAGCAATCAACCGTCTCTTTATCATCAGCTGAATCAGAATACCGAGCCATGGAAAAAACAATTTGCGAAATAGTTTGGATACAGGGTCTATTGTCGAATCTTGGAATAGAGGTTGATGGGGCAACTATGTTGTTTTGTGATAATGATGCTGCACTTAAACTGGTGGCAAATCCTGTCTTTCATGAAAGAACAAAGCATATAGAAGTTGACTGTCATTTCACTCGAGAAAAAATTCAAGAAGGAATCGTTACAGCTCAAGGTATTAGAACTGCTGAGCTGCCTGCGGATATCTTTACTAAACCTTTATCCTAGAGACAACACAAGTATCTATTGAGCAAGCTAGGCGTCTTCGACATATATGAGCTGCCAGCTTGAGGGGGAGTGTTGGAAGAATATCTGATTTTGTGCTCCGATTGCAACTACATAAATCATGGATTAAATTGATTTGGTTATAGAATATCTTCGGAATATTCAGAAGATATGATAGGAATTGTAATCTTATTGATTTTACATGATTTTCCTTAGCTCTATAAATGTAGACATGTACATGTACAAAGAGATTAGTACAATACAATTACACTTCCTTTCGATATTTCTCATTTCCTGTCAAGGAAGACAGAAGCTGGGCAGGGTCGGTTTGGCTCAAGGCTGGTGGACTGGCGACTCACCGGCGACCAGCAACGAGTTGGCGGAACGGCGAAGCTGCGGCGGTGATGGGTGGTGGTTGCCAGCAGCGACGACAGCAAAAGAAAGGGCGGCAGCAGCAAGCCAGCTTCGACCGAAAGGGAGGAAGAAGAGAGGAAGAAGAAGCTGCAAGGGGGCTGAACGTGCAGTGCAAGAGAGAGAGAGAGAGAGAGAAGGAGACACCCACATGGGGCTGTCAGAGGGAAAAGGAAGAGAGAGAGAAGAAGAGGGTTGACAAGTCAAAAGGGGAAAAGAGAAAAGATGGGGGCAAGTGGGAGTGATGGGGGGAAGAAAACGTGGGGAAAAGAGAGAGAAAGGGAAACTTGCGGAGGAAGTTGGGGGAAAAGAAAAGAAAAACACAAAAGAAAAGAGAACAAGACAAAAATTTAAACAAGCATCTAGAGAGGGGTATTTTGGTCTTTTTACCCCTGAAGCATAAATTCCCAAATATTTGGCTCCAAAACTCGGCCCGTTGAATCCTTTTCCAATATTTCAGGCTTATCGATAAATCCGAGAATTAATGAGACAACGTCCAATATTTTAGTCTCGACATCCTTAAAAATTCGATACCCGATACTGGATTGAAATTTATTATTAAAATCGATCAATCACAACTTTAGTACGACCTAACTTTCGGGTGGTGTTTAGGAGTTCTCGCATATTTGACCCGTGATTGATAACTTTTCAATCCACGATCGTGCATTCAAATCAGGGCGATCCTCGATTGTCATGTAATTACAAGGGGTTAATTGCTCACATTGAGTACAGGGCCAAAAGGAAATCGGTTTAATGTCGTTCGCAATTAATATCGAAGTCGTGCGAAATCACCCGCAATCCAACCTCGTTTTTTGCCGAATCGATTTATTTCCGTTCGCTAACTGGCCTGCAACAGTGTAGTATTATTCCTCTTTGATCCTTATGGTCGAGCGGTCTATCCCTAATTAAATTCACTAGTCATACGCGTATCGATCCTTAATTGCCTTGTCGAACAGTTAGTTAACTCATGAGGGGCCAACTCAGAGTAAACGTAACTAACAGTGCATTAATAAAATAACCATTTCATATATCCCAGAATGGATTGAAATTTAGAATGTTACAGTTTGTCTAGGGATGGTTCGTCTTCTGCTTGCGCTTAACGAAAGATAAAATGAATGATCGTCGATGGGTCCTGGGACATTGCTTTCAATTGACCAAGAGAAGGGGTTGCCGCGAGCTCGAGAGTCGGGATGTGGCATTTGTAGAATTTTTGCAAAATATCCCATGCTTCTTTCATGGTCTATGCACTCGATATTTTTTCAAATATTCTTTCCTCCATGGCTTGAAAGGTCGTATACAATGCTTTATGATCCTTCTTCTGGGATTCCACAAAAGATAAAATGAATGGTCGTCGACAAGTCCTGGGACATCACTTTCAATTGACCAAGAGAAGGGGTTGCCGCGATCTCGAGAGTCGGGACGTGACATTTGTAGGATTTTTGCAAAATATCCCACGCTTCTTTCATGGTCTCCGCACTCGATATTTTTTCAAATATTCTTTCCTCCACGGCTTGAAAGGTCGTATACAATGCTTTATGATCCTTCTTTCAGGATTCCACCAAAGAATCTTTCTCCTCCTTTCTTAGAGCCTCGAATACTTCAGCATTGGCCACTTCAGTGTAGCCATTTTCCACCAAATTTCACAAATCTTGCAATTTGAAGAGAACTTTCATCTGGATGGACTAGTTGTTAAAGTTTTTTCCGTTCAACTTTGGAAGTTACAATTAAACGGAACTAGTAGATGCTATTTCTTGCTCTGATACCAAATATTGGAACCAAAAAACTAAAGAAAAATGGCAACATTTGGAAAATTTTAGAACGAGGCACAAATGAATACTAGAGGAGAACAATAGAAATGAAAATGCTTTCTAGTGGATTCAGGGCGTCATTACAAGTCTAAACACCTCAACCATTTAAAGAGGTTGGGCATATACAAACATTAAATGAGGAACACACAAAAGTCTACAACAATAACAATGAAAGTCTACAATTGGAAGAAAAAAAAGCATAAAGCAAAAAGCAGTGCTTGCAAGACAAGTTAGCACTCTTCAACAAGGTATGCATTAATGAAGGAGAGAAAAATTGTAAGTAGAACCTTTTCTCATTTCCTTTCTTTTTTAAATCCCTCTACAGTAGAATTTATGAGAAAAGAACAAATGAAACTCACTTTTGACTTTGGACTCCTCTCTATAAAAATGGTTTGTTTTGTTCTTTCCAGATATGTGCAAATGAAATAGATTTTCAACAATTAATTTTATATTATTCTAACACCTTGATCCCTTTGAAGGTCGAGTACTATGATTTGAGTTCATGGCTCGTGATTGACTTAAAAAGTGAAGTCTTCTCTTGTCACTTTGGGGCTTGATTAGGTAGAGAAGACAAACCAGAAAGGAGGTTTACTATTCTATCACATCATCGTTACAGATTCCTAAAATTACAGGAAAATGTAAAGAAAGGATCGGCGCACAGACCCTGATGGCAATCACGAAGCCATGGCAACAGTCACAGCTCATAAGGACTACAAACAAATCAAATCTTGATTCTCGCCTGTCATTTTTTTTAGAATTTTATTATATGATGTGTCATTTCTCTATTGGAACAACGGCAACCATCTCTCCTGTATTGTATATTTAGAAAAAGCAATCATGATTCCATAACTTTTTTTTTTCTGGCCACGTGGATCTCTGACGACATGGTTTTTGGATCGTTTAGAATTTTATGATTAGTTCATACGTTAAATATGCATATGAAATGCTACTATAGACCGCCACCTTACCGCTACTTGAACAAACTAGTGATATTTTGAATTTTCTTTTGTGCCGATTGCATTAAAATATTACAAAATAACAAAACCTCAAGCCCTAATGGATCGATCTTTGGTGCAACAGACCTGGCCAAGGAAAAACAACCGTCGTCGCCCAAACGAGCGCAAGCGGTGGGGGCTCACGGCCATCTGCTAGTGTGTATAACTGTTTTTTTTCTTTTTAACAATTTGTGTTTTCTCTATAAGTATTTTCTTAAATGCAGTCAGCAACGACAGTGCCACCCAAGTAGCAACACTAACGCTATTGCAGTGCCGTTCAATGACCACCATCAAATGCTAGTCCACTCTTTCACCTTTTTTTTTTTTTTTCCAATTTTTGCCATACTGGCTTTTTAGAAATGTTAATCTGTTTTCTATTTGTCGAAAGTTTTTAAAAAGGCCCTAAGTAATGACAAAATCTACATTTAATGGCGAAATAATAATCACATCAGCATTTTCGTTTACATTTTAATTGAAAGGACCAATTCAAACAAATATATACATCATCTATAATTTACAGTCCCAATTAACTATGAAAAAATGTTTGAAGACCTGTGCCCTTTTCTCTTAAAAAAAAGAGGAACAAATCAATTCCTCTTAAGATTGTCAATCATCAGAATTTATATTCATACATACATACATATATATATATATATATATGTTTATAGAACAAATATATACATCATCTATAGTTTACAGTCCCAATTAACTATGAAAAATGTTTGAAGACCTGTGCCCTTTTCTCTTAAAAAAAAGGAACAAATCAATTCCTCTTACGATTGTCAATCATCAGAATTTACATACATACATACATAAATACATACATACATATAGATAACCATTAAATTTTCTCTTAACATCCCTCTTGCTTCCTCAATATCAAATGATCATACCTAGATCAACCACCTCACGATAAAGACCTTGTCTAGACGAGGCCTTGCTTTCTCTATAAGCTCACTGATTGAACACGGTTAAGTCAGATGCATGCCCAGATGACCTCGACAGCTTTACCAAACCATCTAAGGCTTCATTTTGTCCCCTACCAGGATGCCTCTTATCCCGGGAGTAGAACATTTTCCTATGACATGAAACTCAATCTTGATTGTGATTTAGAGGTCCCTTGTTCCATGAATTAGGAAAGACATGCATTGAAACCTCAGTGATGGCCTTAAAGATGAGTGTGTTTGCACTTTTGAATACACTGAGGTACAATGACCATTGACCAAACTAAACATCCATATATTTAAGTCTCTACAAAGCTAATCCCCAAATGATGTATAGGAATTACAACTTAATAATCAGGAAAAAAAATTAAGATTTGTTATTTTGTGAAATGGAAGCACCCAAGATTCTATTGTGTTGCTCCATTTGTTGGCATTGAAATTACCACCGAAGTAAACAGAGGAAGAAAAATCTCAAACTAATTATCTCATATAAATGTATACATGTGTTGTGGTGACATCAAATTGCTGCAACGAACTCTTGTCTGTAGTAGCTCCTGGGAGCTCAATGAGGGGGGTGACAGGGTTGGTTTGGCAGGAATTCACAGGGCCTCAACACAGCATCTCCACGACTTGAGTCATCGATGGTCAATCTCTCAGATCAATCTAAACGCACCACAAGCTGATTATGATCATCTTCTTCGCGATTCCTTCGTCTCCATCATTTGTGATACCACGCAACTCGAGTTCTTCCTGAAGTTCAAGGTGTCAGTAAATCTAATGAGGAAAATGTAGTTCGCTGCTATGGCCCCCCTCAACTTCAACGTTCTTTCTCCCTCCAACCATTTCCAGAACCATCATGCCGTAACTGTAGACATCCGACTTGTGAGAAACCCCTTCAATGTTCCTTATGACCAATTTAGGAGCAATGGGGCCTACAGTGCCACGTGCACCCAACATTGACATGATACTCTCTTCTCTAGGACATATTTTGGCAAGACCAAAGTCAGAAATCTTTGGACAATAATTCCAATCAAGAAGAATGTTGTGAGGCTTTATATTGAAATGCAAGATCCTGGCGTTACACCCTTGATGCTAGTACTATAGTCCTCGTGCTATGCCTAGGGAGATGATGTAATAATGTCTCACAACTCAATTGTTGATTTGCCTCGGAAGTGTCGCTTTTGAACATGAACTTTTCCAATGATCCGTTGGGCATGAACTCGTAAATTAGAGCTCTTTTGCTTCCCTCAAAACTAAAGCCTAGAAGGCTAACAACATTGACATGTGAAGTCTTGCTTACGCTTGCAACTTCATGATAAACTCTTCCCCATCACCTTTCAGATTCTTTAGAAGCTTCAAAACCACAAGTTGACCATTTCGAAGCTTGCCTTTATATACATAACCATAACCTCCTAGACCCAATTTTTCCTTGGAAAAAATTGGTCATCCTCTTGATATCTTTGTAGGTATATCTCCTCAAAGAGATAAGTCCCTTGATTCGCTGTGCAGGAACAGAATGTTCTTTCTTTCCCATCATCAAAGCCATATTTCTTCTTATCAGCAGTTTCTCCCTCAAGGAATAGACTACAAGAACGAAAATCGCAATCCCAACTCTTGACGCAGCTGATTAGAGAAGAGCAAAAGATTCGCCTGCAATAATTTCAGTCCATCATTTTACTAGTGGAAGGTCCTAATGATAGAAAAGCAAAACTTTATCAAGGTTTCCGAGCAGTTAATTTTGTATATGAGATAAATGTAGGTTTAATGGAGCACCTAGTGCGACTTTCACCACCAAATCACCTTGTTGCGCTGTTACAAAGGACACATATTCTTGTCAAGTAAATCTCCTAATCAAAACTAAGATGAAACCGGTAGGAATGCATTTTTCGACAGCAGGAAAGATGTTTACAATATTCAGAGAGGACGCCATAAATATAAGATCGAAAAACTTAGTGTAATCTCCAGTGAGCATGGGAGTGACCCCTGGCGCCAGAGAAGGCCCAAACAAGGTGTGGTTTTGACTCTAGGATGGCAATAAGGGCAGGAATGAATTGAATTCAACATCACCTTGGTGTGATGAGGTGAAGTGCCTCATATGTTATGGCACTTGTCCAAACTTGTAATAAGCCCTTTTTTAGGCTAAGCCCGGAAGAATAAAACCATGTGAACTCCATCGTTACAAGCAAGACCTAGGCTTAATAATATGGTATTAGAGCCGATATCCTAGTTGTAAATGTGAGGTTCGAGGACAAATCATGCGAAAACTGGTGGGCCCCTAATAACATTGGTTCGATAAGGGTGGGAGTTATCGCTAGAGGACCCAAACAAAGTGCAACTCTAACTCTAGAATGGCAATGGAGGCAAGAATGAACTGAATCCAATGAGGGCGAGAGTTATCATCGAGTCCAGAGAAGGCCTGAACAAAGTGCAACTCCGACTGTAGAATGGCGATGGGGACAAGAATGAACCAAATCTCACATCGCCTCTAGCCCTAGACAAAGTGCAACTCTGATTCTAGAATGGCGATGGAGGCAAGAATGAATCGAATCCCACATTACCTGGTGCCTTACATGTGAGCCCAAAAGATCAAAAGCGTGTGGGTTCCGGCCCAAAACAGATAATATCATCACAAGCGGGACATGGGCTTAACACTTACGTTCATATTTTGATTTGCACTCATTATAGTGATTCATATTCCACGTCTTTAAAAAAACTAATTTAGTACTAGTGCTCAAGAACTTAACTGGAGGGATAACTATTGATACATACAAGGAGTGAATTTCCTGGCCTAAGGGAGGCTTTTGCCTGAGACCAGCAATCTCTGCTGACTATTGACAAGGCCCAACGGTAGCTAGCAAAGGAAAAAGGAAAAAAATGAAAAATAAAAAATAAAAAAAATATTAAGATATTATTAAAATTATGCACTTCAGCCCAACTGTCCTTCAAAGCAACAAAGAAGAGAATAAATGAACATACCGGCTCTACAAAGCCAAGCATGAGGTCGGTCAGGGCAGTAACACCGGAAATTGTAGATCTTGTCATCGAACCCGCACTTGCCACCACTTGCCTCGCACGCGCTGCAATTGCTCGCTGTCCAATTCAACATGAACCCACTCCTCAGCAACTTCTCTATCTACGCCTGCCCTCTCCACTCGGCCATCCCGGTGCCTCCACCAAAGTCCGGCACATTTTTGTCGCATCAATCACTCCTGGATCCTCGCCATCCCCATATATCCCCCAAAACGACCCCGCTTTCGCCTTCTTCTTTGCCAGAACAGCTGATCCTGTAGTTCAGAAGCTCGTTGACGAGGAGAGAGATGTTGCAATTGTATAGCAGAGAGAGAGAGTGGCGGTAACGTTCTGGCTCAGTTGGAACTGAGTCGGCGTGAGAGTCAGGTTCTTGAGAGAACCAGGCACACAGTAAGAGAATGCAGTTGAGTTGTCATCGGGGATGGCGGCATTAGAGATGCGGAAAGAGCGGTTCGGTAGAAGATGTCTTGGACAATGTAGTCATTGCTGGAAAGGGTGATGACTGGGGGATCGTCGTTGCAGGACAGGTTGAAGCTCGGGAAGCCAGAGTAGGAGGGCTGCCTGTCTCCAATATAGAACGGGAAAGTGATGTTCATGCTGCCACAGGCGCTGGGGAGGCTGCAGTTTTTGAAGTGGGGGTTGACGAGAGAGAGAGACTGTCGGGGTGATAAAGAGAGGAGTAAGCAATCTCTTCACTATCAGTATCAGCGTCATAAGGTCAAGGTTACAAAACTTCAATGTCACAACTATAAAAGAAATTGTCCTATTTATAACAGGAGTTTAAGGCATACATAATTAAATATGGAAATTACATGTATGCCATTAGCAGTAATATAAACTCTATTTCTTTTAATATCTTAGGATGGGTGACCTACTGAGAAGTGCCTACCCACAATAATATTTTTTCTCCATCAGACTCCACAATTCCATCAATCTCCCACTTGAAGGCTAATCTTCAAAAAATCAACAATAATATTTTATAGTCTTCATCTTTTCAACCCAAATTGTCCTAGTGCGATGGCTCCCCTCATTATTTACCATGGAGGCCAACTGAGGCAATGCACATCCTCAGTTTCTCAATGGCGACAACCTTTATTAACATATATACTAGATTTTTTGCACCAATAATCTTCTTTAATAACAATGTCCCGTCATCTATCAACTGACAAATTTGATGATATTTTAACTCTATGTGTTTTGTCCTTGAGTGAAATATCGGATTTTTTACAAGACAAATAACACTTTGACCATTATTGAAAAGAACACTATTATCTTGCTTTTTGCCTATCTCATTCAAAAAAAAATTCAACAAAATTATCTCTTTACCAGCTTCAGATATAGCCACATACTCTGCTTCAATGGATAAAAGAGATACACAAGTCTGAAGTCTAGATATCCAACTAATTGCAGTGCCACCTAAGGTAAAAACATAACCCGAGGTGCTCTTCCTATTATCCAAGTCACCACCAAGATTTGCATCAACAAAATCTTGTAAAGTTGCACTATTTTTTATAAAACATAATGACATACCTAAAGTGCCTTTAAGGTATCTTAATAACCACTTTACAGCTTCTCAATGTTTTATTCTTAGATTTGCCATGTATCCGCTCACAACTCCCACTACATGAGCTATGTCTGGTCTAGTACACATCATTGCGTATATTAAACTACCAACAGCTGATGCATAAGGCACTTTAGCCATATACTCCCGCTCTTCATTTGTCTTTGGTGACTACTCCTTTGAGAGTTTGAAGTGACTTCCTAAAGGAGTACTTCTGGGCTTTGCATTCTGAACTCCAAATTTGTCAAGCACTTTTTCAATATACTTTTCTTGAGATAACTTTAGAATTCCTTTAGATCTATCCCACATGATCCTCATCCCAAGAATCTGATTCACTACGCCCAATTGCTGCTTTAGTATGTTGATCTCTCTCATGCTAGATCCTGCAATGAGCATATCATCCACATACAACAACAAACTAATATAGTAGTCATCAAATTTTTTGAAATAACAACAGTGATCCATGTCACTTCTAATGAACCCGTTATGACACATAAATGTGTCAAATTTTTTGTATTACTGTCGAGGAGCCTGTTTCAAGCCATACAGACTTTTCTTCAATTTGCAGACATAATTTTCTTTTCCAAGATCTTGAAAACCTTTTGGTTGTATCATATAAATATCCTCTTCCAAATTATTATGGAGGAATGCAATCTTAACATCTAGCTGCTCTAGATGTAAATTCTCTGCAGCAACAATACTCAATACTGACCTAATAGTAGTCAATTTTACAACTGGAGAAAAAATCTTTGTATAGTTAATTCCTTCTTTTTGCTGAAACCCTTTTACTACTAACCTTACTTTGTACCTCTTGCTACCATCGGGTTCTTCTTTGACCCGATACTCCCACTTGTTTTGCAATACCTTCTTCCCATCTTGTAATTGAGTTAACACCCAAGTTTTATTTTTCTTGAGTGAATCCAACTCATCCTAAATTGTTAACTCCCACTTAATAGAATCTTCAACCTACACTGCTTCCGAAAAATTTTCTGGTTCGCTAGCATCAGTCAAAAGCAAATAATGCAACGACAAAGAATATCTCTGTACAGGTTTATGTGTTCTACTAGATCTTCTCAAAGTAGGATCAGGTGTACGTGATTCTTGTTTAGCAACGTTTTTAGGAATTTCAACCAGAACACTTTTAGAATTTTCTTCCAATTCAATCTCTGTATTCTCCACCAAATTTTCCTTCACACTAGATTTTGCCACGGATTTGTCTTTGTACAACATATTCTCATTGAATGTAACATCAGCAGTTCTAATTATTTTTCTATTTTGTTCAACCTGCACTGCTTTCGAAAAATTTTCTAGTTCGCCAGCATCAGTCAAAAGCAAATAATGCAATGATGGAGAATATCTCTATATATGTTTATGTGTTCTACTAGATCTTCTCAAAGTGGGATCAGGTGTACATCATTCTTGTTTAGCAATAGTTTTAGGAATTTCAACCAGAACACTTTTAAAATTTTCTTCCAATTCAATCTCTATATTCTCCACCAAAATTTTCCTTCACACTAGATTCTACCACGGATTTGTCCTTGTACAACATATTCTCATTGAATGTAACATTAGCAATTCTTATTATTTTTCTATTTTGTTCATCCCAAAACCAATAGCCAAAATAATCAGAACCACATTTGATGAAAAAAAACACTTTTTAGCTTTTGCATCAAGTTTATCTCTATTTTCAGAATCTACGTTGACATAGGAAACACAACCAAAGACTTTTAGATGCGAGAGACTTACCTTCTTTCCACTCCATTCTTCTCCTAGTAACTTAAAATCAAGTGGAACCAAAGGTCCCCTATTAATTAGATATGCTATTGTATTAATTGCATATGCCTAAAACATCTTGGGTAATCCTGCATGCAGCCTCATACTTCTTGCACGCTCATTCAGAGTTCTGTTCATCCTCTTAGCAACTCTGTTTTGCTGCAGTCTATTGGGAACAGTTCTTGCCATTCTGATTCCGTTCTTTGCACAAAATTGCTTGAATTCCTTGTTATCATATTCACCGCCATTATCGAACCTTAGACATTTAATTCTCAAGCCAGTCCCATTCTCTACTTCAGCTTTCCATCTTTTAAAAATAGTAAACACGTCGAATTTATTTTTTAGAAAATAAATCCATACCTTTCTGGTGGAGTCATCAATAAATGTGACATAATAGCGCGAACCTCCAAGGGAATGCACAGGAGCTGGGCCCTACACATTTGTATGCACCAACTCTAATTTTCCTTTCTTTGGTTCTTTTTGTACAAATTTTCCGAACTATGTGTTCGTGGAATAATGGATTACGAGAGAGGCGTCGATAGGAAATGATTCGCGTACGACTCACAATTTCGATCGAACGAACCCTTCGACCATGAGGACCGGGCGGAACGATATCCTCTAAGTACTAGACTATTAAGGAAATGGAAATAAATCGATTCGGCTATGCGAAGTCGAAGCTGCGGGTGTTCTTTTCGTTAAACCAATCCTTTTTCTAGTAAAAAACGGGATCACACGACAATCGAGGCGTTTATGCGGTTCAAAGAATGGTTGACCATGGGTCCCAAAAAGGGCGCCCGATAATCCAAATTGTACTACGATCGCAATCGACTCAATTTGGCCCCGATTTTAATCCGATTTTGGGAACCGACTTCTCAGTGATGTCAGGACTATATATTTGGACGTCGCCTCATTTATTTTGGAATTTTCCGTTGGACACGGAAGTGTCGGAAAAAGGAAAAATTGGACCGGGTTTCGGGCCCGCGGGTGGGCCGGCCCAAGACCGCGGCCCAATGGGCCTTGCACCCATTTAGCCCAAGTTGGAGCCCATGGGCTTCTCTCTTTTGGCCTTTTGCTTTTGTGCCCAAGTGGGCTTGCCTGGCCCTATCCACAGCCTCTTCTTTCCTCTCTCTCCCCCAAAATTCGTGCACCAGCCCAGCCTTCCTCTCTCTCCCTTTTTCTCTTCCTTTTCTCTTCCATTTCTGGTGTTCTTTTTCCCTGTTTTCTTTGGTTCTTTAGTCCTGGAAGTTAGGAAGCCAGCCTTCAAAAACGTGAACAGTGATTCCGGGCTGTTTTGGCCCGTTTGCCATCGTTTGTCATCCGTTGCCATCCTCGAGCGTAGCCCTTGTTCCCTCTACGCGCTGGTGTCGCCGGATTTCCGATCCAAGTAAGTTAACTTCCTAATCCTTGTTTCGGAGTGCCGAGCAAGGAGCGACTCTGGCAGGCTTCTAGGATGTCGAAAGGGGTAAAAATGAACTGAACTACAGACTGACAAAAAGAGAATGCTTGTGGGATAAAATTTATTCGAGTGATATAGCAGAAGTATGGTCAAGTTTGTGGAACTCCGAGTCTATTGGAATAACATCGGAGAAAGGATGATCTTTGGTCCGAGATTGTTGGCAATCGGTGGATGTGGTTAAGATGTCGGGCGAGGCTAACGTCGAAAAGCGATATAGACAAGACTAAGATTGTTTGATTATTAAGTTCAGTGTTGCGTTTCCCTTAAGGTATGTCATCTTTGGTCGCTTGTGATTGCACCTGTTTATTAAACTGCCTTTTGTGGTTATTTTTCTGAGGTGGTATTGCACTGATTGCTGTATTAGGTTGTATGTTAAACTCCCGAGGCGAGCGAAGTTCCTAACCGGGGCTTAGGACTTTAACTTGCTGAGTTTATCTCAACCGTCGTGGTTAACATTTTCGGGTCCTAGATGATGCGTGAGGATCGAAGAGAGCGATTCCTCGAGGCCGGCGAGTAGGCACTTGTGCGGTGTTAGGTTAGCCGAGGCCGGTCTCTTTTTGAGTAGGCCTTAGCTTGTCGCCTATAGTAAGGCGTGTATGTATTTCTTGGTGTCGGCTAACCTTGAGATATATAAAATGGTGTTTGTCTTTCCTCTCGCTTGTTGTTGCTATCCCCGTTGTTTGGTTTGGGAGTTGTTCGTTTCCGCATGTGCATAATTACAAGATAAAATGAAGCGGTCGACGACTTGATGCACAGGACGTCGTACGAGATAGACCTCAAGTGAAATGGGGTTGCCGCGAGCTCGAGAGTCGGGCGTGACAACCCCGCCGATTTTGGTATCGAGCTTGGTTAGGCGATGGAGTGATAAGGTGCGATGAGTCTTGCGTTGGTGCGTGGGGATAGTTAGTAGGAAAGACAATTTCTTTGCTTGCATGTGATTGACTATAGGATCCTTCGTGGTCCTTTGTTGTAGGGTTGTCTCATTTTCTAATTCCGTGTGGGGGAATTGGAACGCGGGTTAGAGAGTCTGCAAAATGAGCGAGTCCAGATCGAGTACCCCTGGTTTGAGGATCCCAAGTCAGAGGGGTCAGAGGAGGAGGACGGTGCAAGCAAGGAGTTTAATCTGACTGGAGCTAGTAGTTTTCAGTTTGTAGGGAGCCGAGATGGGTCCTCGATTCCCTTGATTTCTTCTTTGGAAGTAACCAGGTTGTTGGGGGTCAGGATGTCGAGGTTATTTAGCGTCTATGAGTGATACGTTGAATGAAGGACTGAACTTGGAGGACATCGTGGTAGTACGAGACTATCCTGATGTCTTTCCAAAGGAATTGCCGGGACTACCCCTGGCCAGAGAGACAGAGTTCGTAATCGAGTTGGCTCCTAGGATGGAATTAATCTCGAAAGCACTGTACAGGATGGCATTGTCAGGATTGAAGGAATTGAAGGTGCAGATGTAGGAATTATTGAATAAGGGTTTTAAGCGCCAGTCTTGTTTGTTAAGAAAAAGGAGAATGAGCAGTTGCATCTGAATTGTGGTTTGCATCTTATATGGTTAATCATTGGCTTAGGAAAAAGTTGATGATAGAAGGAATGGTATTAGGGAAGATCAGTGTATAATTGGAATGCCAAGTGTTGGACTCGAAGGTCGTGACTATTGGTACGACTTCCAGTGTGATCATGCTACTTATGCGTTAATTGGTTTTTGGAACTACGCATTTGTTTATAACTGAACACTTCGTTAAGTTGGAAAGGTTAAGACCAAAATCGTTGGAAGAAATTCTTAACAGGTGGACCCAGTTAAATGACGAGGTTGCATGTAGAAGGATGTTCAGATTGTACGATGGTCATTGGCGATCAAAAGGAATTGATCAATTTGATTGTGTTTGGAAATGTACGATTTCGATGTGATCGTTGGAATGGATTGACTTACTAAGTATCGAGTTACAATTGATTGCTATTGGAAGGTAATCTAGTTTAACCCATTAAGTGGGGTTTGTTTCGAGTTTATTGGAATCAAGGAGGACTCTCGATCCCTTTGAATTCGTCATTGGAGGTAACTCATTTTTTGGATGAAGGTTCCTAAGGTTATAGGACGATTATGGTTAATTTGTTAGTTGAGGAATCAAGGATGGATCGTTGCACTTATGCATCGATTAGTGGCAGTTTAACCAATGGACGGTCATGAACAAGTATCCATTACTAACGATGGATGATTTGTTTGACTCACTTTAAGGAGCTTCGATATGTTCCAAGATAGACCCAAGGACGGGCTATCGGTAGTTGAGGATTTAAAAGGAGGATAAACTGAAGATGACATATTGTGTGCGATGTGATCGCTACAAAATTACCATCTTGTCGTTTGGATTAACTAATGTGCCGATTGCTTTTATGGATTTGATGGATTGACTGATTAAGGCATATTTGGATTGATTCTTAATTGTGTTCGTGAGCGATATATTTGGATATTCGAGGAATTCAGAGGAACACGAACAGCACTTGATGATAGTGCTATAAACTATTGGAGAGCATAAACAGTATGCCAAGTTTAATACCTGCGAGTTTGGGTTTACTCGCATTGTTTGTTGGCCGTATGATTTTGGACGAGAGAATTTTTGTGGATCCATCAAGATTAAGGCAATGATGAATTGGCCAAGACTTATGATAGTGACAGAGGTTCGAAGTTTTCTAAGTCGGGCAGATTATTACAAATGATTCGTAGAAAGGTTCTCTACGATAGCTACGCCTTTGATACGAAGGTTAATGAAGGACGTAAGAGTTTGAGTGGACGGATAAGTGCGGCGTAGTTTCCAAGAGCTTAAGCATAAGCGATTTGGATGTTTCAGGAATGGATTCTGTTGGAGGGAATCCGTGATTCAGAATTCCGGCTCGAGGTATGTCATCTTTCAAGTTTAATGGCTACCCTTAGGATCGAACCTGAAATTCAAGCCAAGATTAAAGCAATATAACCTTTGGATACTGAGGTCCAAAAGATTCTACAAATGGACGCGACCAAGAGAAAGTCGGATTTTCAGGTATCCGAGGATGGGATCTTGAAATTCCGTGGACGGTTATGTGTACCAAGCAACATCGAAATTAAGGAGAGGTTGTTATCCAAAGCATATCGTAGCGACTATAGTGTGCCTCCGGGCGATGCGAAGATGTATCGGGAATTTACGGCGGTATTATTAGTGGAACGGTATGAAAATCGACATCGCCAAGCATGTGGTGAAGTGTTTAACTTGCCAACAAGTGAAAGCGTAGCATTGCAAGCCAGAAGGGTTATTGCAACCTCTTGAAATCCTTGAATGGAAATGGGAGCACATCACGATGGACTTCGTGACGGGATTATCAAGAAGTCAGTGAGGTAATGATGCGATTTGGGTTATAGTGGACCGATTGACAAAGTCAGCTCATTTCATCGTTGTACACAAGGATTTTGCTTTGGAAAAGTATGTAGAGTTGTATGTACGACAGGTTATTCATTTGCTTGGAGTGCCAGTAACGATTACTTCAGATCGAGACCCTAGATTTATGGCAGCATTTTGGAAGAGTCTACAGACTTCGATGAGAACAAAGCTACAGTTCAGTACGGCCTACCATCTTCAGATAGACGGTCAATCAGAGAGAACAATTCAGACTTTGGAGGATATGTCAAGAGCCTGTGTATTGGATTTTTAAAGGAAGTTGGGAGGAATAACTTCACCTCGTGGAATTTGTGCACAATAACAGTTATCAGCAGAGTATCAAAATGGTACCATTCGAAGCTTTATACGACAGACCGTGTAGGACTCCAATTTGTTGGGACAAAGTCGGTGAGCGGAAAATTACAGGGCCAGAGTTAGTACAACAATCTTTAGATGCCGTAAAGATGGTTCAAGAGAGGTTAAAAATGGCTCAGAGCAGACAGAAAAGTTATGGAGACAGACGACGTAGGCCATTGGAATTTCAAGCGGGCGATCATGTGTTCCTTAAAGTATCGCCGATGCGAGGTACATCGCGATTGGGAAAGAAAGGAAAACTGAGCCCAAGGTACGTCGGACCGTTCGAGAGTCTATAAAGGATCAGGAATTTAGCCTATCGTCTTTCACTACCACCTCGACTTGCTCAAGTGCATGACGTATTCCATGTGTCGATGTTAAGGAAATACGAGCCGGACCTGACTCACGTGTAGAATTTTGAGGAGATAGATGTGGACGATAGGGTGTCGTATGTGGAGAGACCGATTCGGATTGAGGATCGGAAATAACAAGTGCTGAGAAACAAGACAATCTCATTGGTCAAAGTCAGTTGGCAGCGTCTTGGTACAGAGGGAGCTACGTAGGAAAGCGAAGAAGTCATGAGGCGTCGCACCCCTATCTTTTGAGGATTAGAGTATCGGTTCAAATTTCGAGGACGAAATTTCTATAAGAGGAAGAGTTGTAACATCCTGAAAATCGACCCCATTTTAGGATTTTATAAAAGGGCAATATTAGTCGAAGGCCTGGTCAGTACAAATTTTCCGAACTATGTGTTCGTGGAATAATGGATTACAGAGAGGCGTCGATAGGAAATGATTCGCGTACGACTCACAATTTCGATCAGGAACGAACCCTTCGACCATGAGGACCTGGGCGGGAACGATATCCTCTAAGTACTAGACTATTAAGGAAATGGAAATAAATCGATTCGGCGAAGTACGAAGTCGGCTGCGGGTGATTTCCGCACGACTTCGGTACAAACTACGAACGACGTTAAACCGAATCCTTTTCATCTAGTACTCGGGATTATCAATTGAGCCCCCGGGATCACACGACAATCGAGGGACGTCCCTGACTCGAGAATTGGTGTAAACGCGGTTCAAAGAATGGTTGACCATGGGTCAAATGTGAGGAAAGTCCAAAAAGGGCGCCCGATAATCCAAATTGTACTACGATCGCAATCGACTCAATTTGGCCCCGATTTTTAATCCGATTTTGGGAACCGACTTCTCAGTGATGTCAGGACTATATATTTGGACGTCGCCTCATTTATTTTGGAATTTTCCGTTGGACACGGAAGTGTCGGAAAAAGGAAAAATTGGACCGGGTTTCGGGCCCGCGGGTGGGCCGGCCCAAGACCGGCGGCCCAATGGGCCTTGCACCCATTTAGCCCAGCCCAAGTTGGCCCAAGTTCCCCTCCATTTCCAGCCCATGGGCTTCTCTCTTTTGGCCTTTTGCTTTTGTGCCCAAGTGGGCTTTGTTTATGCTTGTTTTGCTTTGTTTTTGATTGGCTCTTCAAGCAAGTGGCTTGCCCACTTGCCTTGGCCTTATCCAAGCCTTCAGCAGCCTCTTCTCTCTCCTCTCTCTCCCCCAAAATTCGTGCACCAGCCCAGCCTTCCTCTCTCTCCCTTTTTCTCTTCCTTTTCTCTTCCATTTCTGGTGTTCTTTGCTGTCCATACTGTTTTCCAACCGGAAAACAGCCTTGCCGCCGTCACCGGAGCCGCCGCAACTGCCCAAAGTGTAGTCCTGGAAGTTAGGAAGCCAGCCGCGCACCCCTGGTCGCCGTTAGCCGCCCGTTTCGGCCTTTTCCGCTCAGCTGCACCGGTTCCGCGTGAACAGTGATTCCGGGCTGTTTTGGCCCGTTTCGGCCATCGTTTGTCATCCGTTGCCATCCTCGAGCTTACCCCTCGTAGCCCTTGTTCCCTCTACGCGCTGGTGTCGCCGGATTTCCGATCCAAGTAAGTTAACTTCCTAATCCTTGTTTAGGGGTTAATCTTGCTTAGGGGTTAATTAGTTTAATTTTTGTGCTTGGTTAATTATGGGTTAGTTTGTTAATGGTGGCTGAGTTAATTAAGCTGACTAGGGTTAGATTAATTGACCGAGTTAGTTTTAAAAGTAACTAGGGTTAATTAATTAAAGTAACCATGGTTAGTTTTAAAAGTAACCAAGGTTAGAATTTAACTATGGTTAGGTTAGATTAACTAGGGTTGAGTTAATTTGTTAACCATGGTTAAGTTTATTTATTTTTATTTATTTATTTAATTTCGGACGAATCTTTCTTTCACCGATACTATTCACGGATTATCTTGTTCACCGATTCTTGTTCACTGACTTTGTTCATACATAAGTAAATTTTGGTTTCAAATTGTTGTGTTCTTGGTTGTTATGCTTTCTTGAAGTGCCGATTGTTAATTATATGCGTGAATAATGATGAAATGCATGATCGAAGATCGAGTGGAAGTGAAAGTGTTTGATTTATTGAGTTATTCCCGAGAATTAGGGAATGTACGTGATTGTTGATTGGTGGAATTTTGAGGATTTAGTCTAGTATTAGAGAATACGATACTTACAGTGAGGTGTCATATAAAGGATTTGACTAAGTGGTAAGACAACAAGGACGAGTAGTTGTTTACGCGTCACAACGATTGAGGGCTTGTGAAGTTCAGAATGTGAGCTCATAAAAATTTGGTGGATCAAATTTCAAGTGTTGACGAGTGGTCTGTGGAAACGAGCTCATGAGTTGACGAGCTGGAGAAAGTTTTGTACTTTGAGGTGCTCAGATGAGGTTAAAACCGTGAGGCTTGGTATGGGACAGGCCAAAGCGGATAATACCTCTATGAGATAAAGCATGTTTAAAAGGGACTTTTGTTAGAAGTGGTGCGGTTCGTAGATGCCCATGACGACCGATCCGATGAGGGCGGGGAGTGGACTTAGGGGCCGGAGTGCTCGAGCAAGGAGCGACTCCGGCGGGCTTCTAGGATGTCGAAAGGGGTAAAAATGAACTGAACTACGGATCGACAAAAAGAGAATGCTTGTGGGATAAAATTTATTCGAGTGATATAGCGAAGTATGGTCAAGTTTGTGGAACTCCGAGTCTATTGGAATAACATCGAGAAAGGATGATCTTTGGTCCGAGAGATTGTTGGCAATCGGTGGATGTGGTTAAGATGTCGGGCGAGGCTAACGTCGAAAAGCGATATAGACAAGACTAAGATTGTTTGATTATTAAATGGGGTTGCCGCGAGCTCGAGAGTCGGGGCGTGACAATCTTCACATAGACCAATATCTATGCACTTCAAATCAGGCAATTTTCCTTTAAATGCTAATATCTTCATTCCTTTTTCACTCATGTGTCCAAGCCTACAGTACCATAATTTAGAATCAATTTCCGATTCAGCAATTGCTACAGTTTCTCTATTGATTTCAGTCACGTAGAGTGTTCCTGACTTTGTTCCATGTGCTACAACCAAAGCACATTTAACAATTTTCCAAGAGCCATCCCCAAAAATAGTCTTGTATCCTATGTTGTCTAGTTGACTTATAGAGATCAGATTTCTCTTAAGTCCTAGAACATATCTGACATCATACAACCTCCATTGATATCCATTAGTAGATTTTATATAAATATCACCATTTCCCATAATATCCAAAGGTTCATCATCAGTAAGATAAACCTTTTTCAAATTTTTTAGTAACAAAATTGTGCATTAATTCTTTGCATGAAATAGAGTGAAACAACGCACCTAAGTTAAGAATCTATGACTCAATTGAACTAGCAATGCTCAAAATTAAAGTATCACTATTTTGTGTCTCTTCAAAATTTACATTCACAAATTTTTCTTCCTCTTGATTTCGATCTCAATATTGAATTTTCTTTTTTGGAGCTCTACAATCTCGTTTCAGATGTCCCTTCTTTTCGCAATTCCAGCAAATAATTTCACCACGAGGTCTCGATTTGCTTCTCCCTCTGGACTTTGATCTACCATGATATTAGTTTCGCCCCCATTGATTGCTTCTCCCTATGCCTTCAATATTTAAGACAACACTCGAAAATTCACTCGATTTTCTTCTACAAATATCCTCGCTAAGAATCAAATCTCGAATTTCTTGAAGCTTCAACTTTTTCTTACCAAACGAACTGCTCGTTACAATCATAGTTGCACTCCAACTTTTAGGTAGAGAAGATAATAAAATTAAAGCCTTTACCTCGTCATCAAATTTGATATCCATTGAACTTAACTGAGTCATGATCACGTTGAATTCGTTGATGTGATTTGTCATAGAAGCACCCTTGTCCATCTTCAAATTGAAAAGACGACACATCAAATATACTTTGTTTGATGCAGAAGGCTTCTCGTACATGTTAGACAATGCCGCCATCAAATCCACCGTTATCACCTCATTGGCAATGTTAAAAGCAACGTTCCATGACAATGTAAGACGAATCAAACCTAGAGCTTGTCACGCCCCGACCCTTGAGTACGCAGCAACCCCTGTTCTCTTGCGGTCATTTGATTTGCGACTCCCCAAGATCCGTCGCCGACCGTTATTTTTATCTTGTAATTATGCACATGCAGAAACGAATCACAATCCCCGGTCAATTACAAAAATAGGGATAGCAGGAAAACCCAACAAGAACACATTCAAAAATACTGCTTTATTTATCTACTGATTAACCCTAGGAAGTTTACAAGTACAAGCCCTTACCACGGGCATCTCCCTAACGAGCCAATGAAACTAACAGGCCAGGGTTAATCTACTCCCTTCGAAGACGGTCACGAACTGAAACACGCGTCGATTCTCCATCCTACGACCCTGAAAATTGTTAACCACGATGGGTTGAGATAAACTCAGCAAGTTAAAGTCCTAAGCCCCAGTTAGGAACTTCACTCGCCTCGGGAGTTTAACATACAACCTAATACAGCAATCAGTGCAATACCACCTCAGAGAAATAACCATGAAAGACAGTTTAATACACAGGTGCAATCACAAGCGACCCTACCTGGCCTTGGCACACGCGACCTGCAGAAACTATCATTTAATCCATCACCACATTAAGAGCATGTGAATAATCAGAGCATCTCACACAACTTTCTCGTGCCTCATATCCACACATATGCTTCGATTATTACAACTACTAGGGCCACGGCACAACCTTATGGTTGGCGGTCTACCAGTCAAAGACTAGGCATCGTCCTCCCCCATGAGGCACGGCGACGTCACGGGCTCTCTCCCATCGACGGCATTCCCTATGGAGCATGGGGCCCGCTCACTACTGCAGCCCCGCAACTGACCACTGTCAGGCAACCGACCGAAGTCAAGACGACCAAAAGGCCACGACACAACCCCAAGGATTGGCGGTCTACCGGCAGAGCCGGGCTCTCCTCTTAATGTGACCATGCAACACATCATCAAACAATCCATTCTTTTCTTTGCTCTGTCGTGAATGCAACATCACCCATGCTCTGCGACATGCCATTTCTGATAACCCACGCAATATGTCATGCGATTTCACTCAACAACTTCAAAATCCACTTTCCAATCAGCATTCGATCACGCATTTCATCAATATTCACAAGTATAATTAACAATCGGCACTTCAATAAATCATAACAACCAAGAACACATCAAAATAAGCCAAAAATTAGCTTTTGCATGAACAGTGGCGTGAACAGTAATCCGTGAAAAGTGATTAGTGAACAGTAAATTCGTCCGAAATTAAATAAATAAAATTAACCATGGTTAACAAATTAACTCAACCCTAGTTAATCTAACATAACCATAGTTAAATTCTAACCTTGGTTACTTTAAAACTAACCTTAGTTACTTTAATACTAACTATGGTCAATTAACTAACCCTAGTCAGAATTAATTAACCAGAATAATTAACCAATCAACCTTAATTAATCACAAATACACTAATTAACCCCTAAGCAAGATTAACCCCTAAACAAGGATTAGGAAGTTAACTTACTTGGATCGGAAATCCGGCGACACCGGCGCATAGAGAGGGACGAGGGCTACGAGGGTTAAGCTTAGGGACGACAATGGATGACAAATGGTGGCCGAAACGGGCCAAAACAGCCCCCGGGTTACTGTTCACGCGGAAGAGAGCTATTGGGCGGAAACAGCCGAAACGAGTGGCTAACGGCAACCAGGGGTGGCCGGCGGTGTGCGATTGGCTCCCTGACTTCCGTGGCCACAATTTGGGTGGTGGTGGCGGCTCCGGCAATGCCAGCAAGGCTGGATTCCGGCGGGAAAACAGAAAACACAGCAAGAAAAGGAAGAAAAAGGAAGAGAAAAGAGAGAGGAAAGGGGGTGGCGGTCCGGTGATGGTTGGGCGGCTCCTTGATGACGGCAAGGTAGCAAAGACAGCAGCTAATGGTGGCTGGTTCGGGGGAAACACAACAACACAGCTGCTGTTTTTGGAGGAAAACCAGAAAAGAACTCAAGAGGGAGAGGAGAAAGACAAAAGGGAGAAGTGGGGTGGCTGGTGGTGGACGTGAGGAAGAGATGAGGGGGAAGAAAAGTCAACAAAGGGGAGGGAGAAAGAAAGCAACGTGCAGAAGAAGAAGGGAGAAAGAAAGCAACAAGCCAAGCAAGAGGCCAAGTCCAACTTCTCTTCTAAAACATCATTTCCCTCATCAATCCCTTGACTTTTCTTCTCTTTGTCCTCCAACATTGAATGCCACTTCTAGAAGGGATAAAATGGTAATTTCCAAAAGTATAGTGTACCTCACTATACGCATACACAGACCAAAAATTTATACGGGCTAAAAGAAAATCGGTTCGGGCTCAAATCGAAGGGAAACGGGCTTGAAAAATCTAACGGGCTCAAAGGCTTGAAGTTGGGCTTCCTTAGGCCCACTTGGCTAGCTTGGGCCCACGTGACTGACTCCTCAAAGGCGCAAGGCCCATTGGGCCTCCAATCGGTCCAATTCCTCTTGGTTCCAATTTTTCGGCCCATTAAACCCTTTTTCTGAAAATTCTCGGCTTACCGAAATTCAGGATGTTACAGAGCTTGTCAATCTAACAATTCTCACTCTGATTGCTTCATAGATTCTGGTTTCTCTCCAGACAGAGGTTGATGCAAGTTCTTCTGATACAGTATATCCTCGATCTGCATCTTCTAGAAACCAAAATCATTGCCATTGAACCGATCAATCTTCACCTTTCCTTCGTCCATATTCGCTCCCACTTTCCACTAAAACTAGGCTCTGATGCCAGTTGTTAGGGACATGAATATGCGCAAAACAATAAAAGTAGGGAAAAAAAAGAGGGCAAGCAAGAATTTTTACATGGAAAATCCTTCCAAAATCAAGAAGGGAAAAACCACGGTGCTGCACTAGGCAATCTCTTCACTATCAATATCAGCGTTACAAGCTTCAGCGTCACAACTATAAAAGAAATTACCCTATTTATAATAGGAGTCTAGGGCATACATAATTAAATATGAAAATTACATGTATGCCATTAGTAGTAATATAAATTCTATTTCCTTTAATATCTTAGGATGGATGACCTAATGGAAAGTGCTTACCCATAATAATATTTTTTCTCCATCAGACTCTACAATTCCATCAAGAGGTTTGTGTTGATTGGGAGAGGAGAAAGAGGAGGTGCGGCAGCAGTTCTGGTTCTGGTCATTGTGGATTGAAGGGGGTGGTGAAGATATGTCGAGAGGTTTCAGGCTACATCATGACACTTAGTATATCATCGCATGATCTATTGTGTTGTGTCTGAATACAAGCACTGATAAATTCGGACCATGTAGATGCGAAAGCTTTCACTTTCACCATGTTCCTAGTCCACACGATTTAATTGATCAACCGACACTCTCTTTTTCTTCACCGTACTGAAGGCTGGTGATTGACTTGGAAAGTGCAAGCCTTCTCTCTTCTGGTTCTGTATTAGCCGGAACACGAATTCTACCATGTTCCTAGTCCACGCATTCTCATAGCTGTTTCTAAGATTAGTACAGGACAACCGAAAAATGTGAAGGAAAGAGCGAGAGAGATAGATTCACCTGAGAGGTCGAGGCACATATGCCCCTCTAAACTTGACCGAGGCTGGCCTACGGTAGCATAAAGAAAGCAATTGAGACTTAAAATTTGTCTGAATCATTCTATCAAGCATACGAATTTAGTTCAGTTCAGCAACGGGTGTAGGTTCAAATTTCAAGAGCAAATAAAGAAACAAAAAGAAAGAAGGACAGGTTAGGGAACAAACTTCAATATCGATATATATATATATATCTAGCTCAGTAAGTTGTGGATGGAGGTTTCGGTTCAAGTCCTTCCTCTGATAGTCTAGGGAAGATTGGCTTATCATGAATTATCATGATACGATGACATTCATATACAATGTATAAATCTTTTATCGGATTCCTTGATTAAACATAAATTCCTACCAAACAGTTAAATATCACTTAACACAATACATCTCATGAACAAATGGATATTCCCTAATGGTACATACCTTATGGAGATTGCAGAACTAAGCTTAATGGAGTGTTTTATGCAACAGTGTTAACCACAACTCTAAGCTGATTCAAAACAAGCATGAGCAAACACACATGCAGAAAGCTTTTCACTTTACATTTCTCTCTAGTCATCTATAATCCTCAAGGCATCGCTGCATTCACATTCGAACTGGCTAAGAAAACAGTGGCACTCTTTAAAAATTATCTATTTACTGACCTGAGAACATGACTAATGCAGGGCCAAGATTCAACAATGGAAAGCTGCTGCAATAACGGAGAAATGCTAGGTATGAAGGCTCCTGATCAGATGTAAACACCAGTATCAGATGCACTGGGTGGTATAGGAGACTGTTTAGGTGGAGCAAAACAAGCATCGCTTGTTCTCTCAAACTCTGAGATCAACCTGAGAGATTGATGATTATAATCGACAAGGTCCTTCCAGAAAGGTTCTAGTTGCAACAGTGGCTCATGACGACAACATGGTTTAGTGTCGTTCTAGAAGGGATGACCCATCTTGACATTACCGCATTGGCCAGGCTCACAGATGGAACCCATTCTTCTAAAGAAATAATCATCAAAATGCTAATGACATGGCGAAGCAAAACCTTGGAACTTAAGGAGCTTTCGACACCCATTTCAGGAATTTCAGAGGCACAAGAACAGTCAGAAACAGGAGAGCTTTTGTGGCACATAACGGAGATGGAAGGCGCTTCAGTGAGATTCAGTGCCTTAAACTAAAGATCGCATTATATGAATGTCTCGTTGAATCCTTTTTCATTTAAAAACGCCATTTGACTGGGTCAACTAAGAGCAGAGGACTTGAAGGACAAATGCGGTGGACTCCCGACCTGCTTAGTATCAGAAAAATCTATTTACAATGTTGATAGATCGATTTCTCTCCATTGGCCACGGGCCCATGGCCACCTGTGTTTCTTGCAGAGTTTCCAACTTTGTTTGACAGGGTTCCGAAGCTTTACTACAGGCTTTCCTGGGTCGATTCCAAAACCTCAGAACCACAAAGATCTAACTGACATTTGAAGGTCGAATACTGTGATTTGAGTTCAGGGCTGGCGATTGACTTAAAAAATGAAGTCTTTTCATCTTTTTTGGTTCCGATTAGGTAGAGACGAACCAGAGAAGGGGTCTACTATTCTATCAAATTATTGGTCACCTACTACCCTAAAAAATCCTCAACTCTAGGTCTAATACCCATTAACCAAACTTTAGGTCCAATGCAAATCTGCCATGAGCTTTCCTTTGTCTTTAAAAAAAACAAAAAACAAAAAACCCCAAACTTTCTTTTATATAAGAAATGAAGGCAAAGCCGTAAATTTACACCATTAATCTTCTAATAAAACTTGATCATATTTGATATCCTATCAACAAATGAAACAAACCTCTTGTCGCCACCTAAAATTTTGAAACATTATAAGTTTAGAGATATTGTTAATTTCGGGCCGACGGCCTTTAATTAACTCGGCTCTCCCAAGCCCATATCCCGCGCGACGTTGGGATATTCGTAAAAGTTTTCAAATAGGGAGTCACCACTAGTCTATTGAGGTCGACTAGGAACCGAGTGAGACATGGGAGTGCGTCTCGCTTTTTACGCAACCAGAGGGTCTAGGGTCGGGGACTTGATTACGTTAATCATGCGACTAACGCCCTTTTGGTACCTAACTTGATCATGTATTAATGAGGTCATGGCAACATATTTGAGAATTCTAAAATCTGTCCTAACCGTTCTAAGGTAAGAAAATAACGTTTAAAATGTTATCGCAAAAATAAGATGGAGGGATAATTCTAATAACGTAAACTAGGAAAACATATTGTAGAGCCCTAAAGGTTTATTCAATTTTAGTCTTTTTTTCTTTTTTAAGGGTTTTCTATATATATATATACAGAAAACTATGGTAAATTTCTATAGGTCCGTACCCAGCGGTAGATCAAGTACCCATTCGTTGGGATTCTTCTTAGCGGTAGACCGAGAACCATTCGTTGGTACTCTTCACGTTTCGACCAAGCAAGTTAGGTCATAAGTCCTAGGGAGGCGATAAATCCTGTGTGGCTTGGTAAAGGCCCCTTTGTGGGGATACGAAGAGTTAGTACCGGTTCGCTTATAGAAGAAGCAGTTCCGATCCGTCAAGTATGGCCCTAGATACAACATCCATGTCTTCCTTTGATTCTCTTTCTGTTAGGGACCCAGATCTAGGTCCTATTCATAGAGAAGAAATAAAATTAGAAGATTTCAATAGATCCATTGATAACTGGGAAATACCCAAAGTCCAGCTTAAACAAATTTATAAACAGTCCAAATTCAAAGAACTTTTCAAAAAATCTGATTATATCATAGCTACTGAAGAAAGAGACATTCCGCTTTCCGACTCTTACCAAAAAGTATACCTTCTTGACCCAAATTCCATTAAGAAACATAGACAAAAATACAACTACCTCCACATAGGCCTTGTCCAAGTAGGAGCAAAACCTCTTACAAAAGAATGACTCAACACAGCCCTCCTTTTAGTTTTAAGAGATTCACGTCTTTTAGATTATGAGGAATCCATATTAGGAACTACAGAAACTAGCCTTTGCAAAGGTCCCATACACTTTGATTGTTACCCCAATTTCACAGTCTCACTAAAAGATAAAAATATCCTCAAAGCTCTTACCTTACAGGTAAAGATCCATAATTATAATGTAGCTGAAGGATCTATCCCTTTAGCCATCGTTTATAGAGTACAATATAAAGCCATGGCCTCTGCCTTCGGAGAAAATGCTTTCAAACGAAGCCCAAAAGGAGAAACCCTTTTCCTTCAAAGCGATATTTCCGAGCTAACACTACTATCCCCAGATCCATAAATTGGGATGAAGTAACCTTACCGGACCAATGGGAATTAGAAAACAAGATTCCCCAACAAGTTGTCCAAAATTCAGAACCCACTAATATTGTCCAACATCCTGAAGGAAGAGTCACTATCCAATTTCCAAGACAATCTTTTGATTTGAGATCAAATCCTTCTTTTCATACAGCCACCGCTCGAACCTCAATTGATCAACGTCCCAATCTTCCTAACATAATTACCATACCACCAAGTACGTCTGGTACTCATAAAATTACCCCAAAACAAGACACCACACCTCAAAATCTACAAATACATAGAGAAATTCCAACAGCCCCTCTTGAGCCGGAAATCCATGGCCTAGACAATAGATCAGGAATAACCAGACCTATTTACCAACAGTATGATACTGAACCTGTTAGAGAAAGAATGGACTCTCCCAATTTTTCTCAAATCAATAGTGAATTAGATAACGAACTAAATGTCTTAGAAAGAGACTTTGAACCAAATAGAGCCTTTCTCAACCAGGAATTTAATTCAACACAAAATACAACCATTAGAGAATGGTTCTTCAACATATTTGCTAATACAGCCCAAAAAATTAAAAAACAATATTATGACTATATATACAAATATGAAACCCATGTATTCTTCTTTGACTGGTTTGAAGAACAATTCATGAAACCAAAAGAAATAATGGTATTAGACCACCATTACAAATGGAAACTTGAAAATGACGATGTCATAGAATCATTACATCCACCACTTAGGAAAATAACCATCTAAGTAGGAGAAAGCCAGGTCACAGCAGCACCATTCAAAATTGCTGATAAAATGGAAGAATCTGTTAATATTCCCAAGATAATTGAACAAAACAATTATACCAACCAATACCTGTCAACAATAGGAAAACAATTAGTCAGAATAGAATCCACAATCCAGAATTCTACTCAGACAAACCCTAAAGTAGACCTCGCCAAACAACCTTTGTTCAAAACTTTTGAATTACCAAAAAGATTTAGCCCCGAATTTACCAAAGCCATAGAACAAAGGAGACTCTCAATAAAAGAAGAGTCAAAACCTATAATAACTACCTCTATGATCCAAGGATTAAGCGTCGAGATACTCTTGACAAATCCAAAGCCACCATTAGCACCTTAGACAAAATCCAGTCTTCGATGAGGAATCCATCAATGAGATAAACAATTTTAACTGGCGACAACCCCAAAAATTGTATCATCAAATAGCCACTCCTCCAGACATAGCCCTAGAAGAATCCTCTTCCCAAAGAACACAGCATAAGTACTCTCCTGATGCTATTTATGAATGGAACATTGATGGCATCGCCGAATCAAATCTTTTAAATATTCTTAATAATATGATAATGCTTGCTAATGCTTATAAAACCCAACAAGATGTCTCTGATCAAGTTGTTGCCAACCTTTTAATAGCTGGATTCACTGGCCAATTAAAAGGATGGTGGGATAATTATCTTCGAGGAACGAAAACACAAATCCTATTAGCTTACAAAAGAAATGATATCGGTCAAATAATTTTTGACGATAATGGCCATTCCATCCCAGATGCCGTTAATACTCTCATATATTCCATTTCCCAACATTTTATAGGAGATCCATCACATCTTAGAGATAGGAATGAAGAACTCTTATCCAATATGAAATGTAAATCATTAGGGACATTTCGCGAATATAAAGATTTATTCCTCTATGGAGTCCGATCGGACAGATTGTAATCAACCTTTTCGGAAAGAAAAGTTTTTAGATGGAATACCAAAACTGATAGGAGACCAAGTCCGAGACAAAATACGAGAAGACAATAATGGTCAAATTCCTTATGACCACCTCTCCTATGGAGAAATAGTCTCACATGTCTACAGACAAGGTACACAAATATGTAATACTATCAAGCTACAAAAACAACTTAAAAAAGAGAAAAAACTAGGCAACAAAACATTAGGAGATTTATGTGCCCAATATGATCCTTTTTATGATAGCAAGACAAAATCCAAATGTAAAGGAGATTGCCCCAAAGAAAAAGACTACAAGAACCGAAGGTCTTATCACAGAAAACCAAAATCTGATAAAAATACCAAAACTCATAAAGAAAATTACAGACACAAAAGACAACATAATAATACAAGGAAAAATTACAAAGACGTCAAATGTTACTCTTGCGGTAACAAAGGCCATACTGCTAAATACTGCAGAATCAACAAAAAATCAGAAGAATTGTGTCTAGAAGAAAACACATTACATCTATTAAAAGATATACTTGCCCAAACTGATACTAGTTCTACTTCTAGCGAATCAACAGAAGAAGGTTTACAAGCCAATGAATTAGACACATCATCTGATTCTGACTATAAAGATACTTCTCCACAACTAAATATGCTCACTAAAGAAGAAGAATTTCTCCTTAGCACAGCTGACCAAATAGAAAACCCAGAAGATAGACAAGCATACCTTGACCGACTCCATTCCTCCATGAATATAATTTCCAAAGGAAATTCTTCCTACAATCTCAAAGAAATCCTTAGTAGAAATAAAACTCAAACTAAACCTGTCAATATAAATGACCTCCAGAATGAAATTAAAGCACAAAAGGTGGAAATTCAAGCTTTAAAAAATGCTCAAAAGAATATGTCCAATGACATATACAGAATCCAATTAGCCATTTCAAAATCCAGTACCAATAAACCTGAAGAAACCAATACTGTTGTTTACCCAGAAAGAGAAACAACAAACAAAACAACAAACCCGGGTTTTCTAATGTTATTAACAGAAATTACATCCAGAAAGTGGATAATAAATATTTCTATAAAAATTAATAATGAGTATATGATTGAAACAACGGCTCTCTTTGATACAGGAGCAGACCTTAATTGCATCAAAGAAGGCCTTGTCCCAACAAAATATTTTGATAAAACCTCTGAAACTTTAAAATCAGCTTCTGGGGATAAACTTAATATTAATTATAAATTACCAGAAGCCCTAGTAATAAAAAACCAAGTTTCTTATAAAACTTCCTTTCTCCTTGTTAAAAATATGAGACAGGACGTCATTCTAGGAACTCCCTTCATTCAATTAATCCAACCTTTCACTGTTGATAATGAAGGAATTGAAACCAACTTTCTTAATAAGAAAAATAAGATTCAATTTCATCACCAAACCGCAAAATCGGGTCTTAAATTCTTTACAAGAAAAATCTATTTTAGAAATCAATTCTCTCATTAAAGATAAAGAAACGCAACTTGGATTTTTAAAGGAAGACTTAGAATTCAAAAGACTAGAAGAAAACCTTACAAAAACAAACATTAAAGAAAAAATAAATAATCTCCAATTCCAAATAGAAAAAACCATATGCTCCACCTTACCCAACGCCTTCTGGGAAAGAAAAAACCATATCATTTCACTTCCTTATGAACAAGGATTTGTAGAAACTGATATACCAACAAAAGCTCGTCCAACCCAAATGAATCATGAAGTCCTAAACTTTTGTCAAAAAGAAATTAAAGACCTCTTAGAAAAAAACTCATAAGGAAAAGCCAGTCACCATGGAGTTGTTCTGCTTTCTATGTTAACAAGAATGCGGAATTAGAAAGAGGAGTCCCACGACTTGTTATAAATTATAAACCTCTTAACACAGCCCTTAGATGGATAAGATACCCAATTCCTAATAAAAAAGACCTATTAAATAGACTCTGTAAAGCAAAAATCTTTTCCAAATTTGATATGAAATCAGGATTTTGGCAAATACAAATTAAGAAACAAGACAAATATAAAATAAGGGGTTAGGATCGTCGGATCTATAGAGAGAGATGAAAGAAGATAGAAGAAAGCAAACAGATCTGGAGATCTGGAGGGGAAACCCTAGTGTTTATGGAAGTTCTTGAGATAATATAGAACGTCGTATAGTGTATAAGTAAGGTAGTACAATATTTCGAAGGTTAGGGTTATGGTGTATAGAAATTTAACTAAGTAGAGAAATGAGATATAAGTGAATATTAAACTAAGCAAAATTTCGAACATTAAAGATTATATGTAAAGCAAAGGATATGTAAAGTATGAAGAGCAAAATTATGCAGAAACACCAAGGTATGAAGAAACCAACCATATAGGTGGTAATATGAAGATAATATGGAAGTATATGTTACAGATCTGAAAAACTGTAAATTACAAGTGCATAAATGAAATAAAGTAAAGTACAATTGTAGGAATTAAATCAACTGCAGAAGGAAACTAAAAACCAGTTTCAGATCTAGGGCGGTAATCCACTCTCCGTCACTGAATTGATATGGAACATGAAAGCAGATCTACCGACTATGGGTGAGTCAGGATCTGATATGAAGAAACTATGGTGTATTTTCGAAAACTTACTCAAAACCAGAGGGATACTTCTGGGTGAAGAGGGTTTCCGAGGATTTCTGGGTATGAAGGTGAGGAACTGTGGAGAGGGTTTCGAAGAGCTCTCAGATGTGTTACACAAATGTCTCCCCTTCTTCTGAGGGTGTTATCTTCTTTTATAGTGCTCGTGCTACAGTGTTTACTATTGACAAAGCAGTACGTGAACAGTAAAAGTGAACAGTACTTTTAAAGTATAGATGAACAGTACAACAATATTTATGGGGACGCCAAGTGGTATGTTGAAGTTGTTTCATGACTTCCTTCTTGGCTATCTGAGGAGTCGCGAACTATGCTTTCAATTTGGCCGACCTGGTGTAGTTGACTGATTATGGCATAACATTCTTCTTTTGTGCTTGCTGCAGCAAGAGTTGCCATGATTTGTGATTTTTCTTGGAGATATGCCGTTTGTTTTAATGGGTTTTGGGTTTTTTGGGAATTTAACCATCTTTGAACCATGTCTTCTGTACCCCAATCTTGGATTTTGAATTTGTCCCACCATTTTGTTTTATGCTGGCGTATGAGTATGGGTATTTTTTCTGATGTGTGGGAATATGCAAATTCCCTGTGTGTTACCCATGATATTCTCGCATATGGCAAAATAATGGACTGGGCATGGAAAACGTATGTCATCTTTGGGATGGATGGAATTCTTTCTTGAATAGTTGCCATCCCTGGTATGAGTGTGGGAGGGATAATTGATTCGGTTGGTCCGAAATATGTCCACCATTGGTTAAACCAATTCGGGAGGTTTTGTCGGTGAATTTGTCTTTGAAGTATAGCAACCAGGTGTGTTTCATTTGGTTATTTTGTCGTAGAAAACATTCCACCAAGTTTGTTGGTAATCCCAATATGAATATGAAGCACTAAAAGGTAGGCTTTGTGTAAGTCGAGCATGGAATTTTTTGACAGTATGTGGTTCTTCAGTCCATTCATTGGGATGTATGATTCGATTAATCATAATCATGGAGTAAAGAATATGGTTGTCGTCATTTTTGTCACAGAAATGTTTGAAATTTGCTGATTTAGTTTCAATCAGAATTTGTTCATAAAAAGCTAGAGGTTTATTCATATCATGTGATTTAAAATACCATCCTTCTGGAAACATGTTTTTTGCAAATTGATTTGGATTGCTATCATAGAATTCATCCTCAACTGTGAGGATCAAAGAATGTTTTTCCTTTTGAAAAAATATAGATCTTGTTTGTGAGGAGGATGCTGGTGGTCGAATGACCACTTCGGTGAGTTTATTTTTCTGCTCCATCAGCGGTATTCTTTTTTTGGCATTTGTATGGCCAATGGTGAAGGATTATTACTTTCTACTATGGGTTTTGGAGTTTGGCTAGTTTGACTTTGCCTGTTTGATAGGATCATTGTTTGGAGGGCCATTAGATTGGTTCCTGGTGGCAGTATGCTAGCCAAAAGGTTTTGTAATTGTGTGAGATTGATTATGGGTTCAGGAGTATTGGGTATGGGTTGGCTATCTGGTTGGTTATGGTAATATACATGGTCTGGTTCAATACCTGAATCTTCCACGGCTTGGGCCCATGATTTTTTTTGTAATGTGGGGTTTTTGGTTATTTTTGTATTGGATGAGGATGATTGGTCGTCAATGGCTTTTGCTTTGTCTTTTCTCTTTGGTCGTGGCATGGTTGTATCCTCTGTAAAAATTCTCTTGTAAGGAAATCAGGTAGGCAATTTGATGAACCATTTATAAATTGTATATCAAAATCAAAAACAGAAAGAATTGCCTGCCATCTTGCAAAAATTTGTTTTGATGCAATATTTAAAACATCCTTTTGTAAAACATCTTTAGCAGATTTGTAATCTATTCTTAATAAGAATTTTTGGTTTAAAAGATCTCCTTGGAATTTGGAGATGGAAAGGACTATAGCAAGTATTTCTTTCTTAATAGATGTAATGTGTTTTCTTCTAGACACAATTCTTCTAATTTTTTGTTGATTCTGCAGTATTTAGTAGTATGGCCTTTATTACCGCAAGAGTAATATTTGACGTCTTTGTAATTTTTCCTTGTATTATTATGTTGTCTTTTGTGTCTGTAATTTTCTTTATGAGTTTTGGTATTTTTATCAGATTTTGGTTTTCTATGATAAGACCTTCGGTTCTTGTAGTCTTTTTCTTTGGGGCAATCTCCTTTACATTTGGATTTTGTCTTGCTACCATAAAAAGGATCATATTGGGCACAGAAATCTCCTAATGTTTTGTTGCCTAGTTTTTTCTCTTTTTTAAGTTGTTTTTGTAGCTTGATAGTATTACACATTTGTGTACCTTGTCTGTAGACATGTGAGACTATTTCTCCATAGGAGAGGTGGTCATAAGGAATTTGACCATTATTGTCTTCTCGTATTTTGTCTCGGACTTGGTCTCCTATCAGTTTTGGTATTCCATCTAAAAACTTTTCTTTCCAGAAAGGTTGATTACAATCCGGTCTGATCAGGACTCTATAGAGGAATAAATCTTTACATTCGCGAAATGTCCCTAATGATTTACATTTCATATTGGATAAGAGTTCTTCATTCCTATCTCTAAGATGTGATGGATCTCCTATAAAATGTTGGGAAATGGAATATATGAGAGTGTTAACGGCATCTGAGATGGAATGGCCATTATCGTCAAAAATTATTTGACCGACATCATCTTTTTTGTAAGCTAATAGGATTTGTGTTTTCTGTTCCTCAGTAAGATAATTATCCCACCATCCTTTTAATTGGCCAGTGAATCCAGCTATTAAAAGGTTGGCAACAGCTTGGTCAGAGACATCTTGTTGGGTTTTATAAGCATTAGCAAGCATTATCATATTATTAAGAATATTTAAAAGATTTGATTCGGCGATGCCATCAATGTTCCATTCATAAATAGCATCAGGAGAGTATTTATGATGTGTTCTTTGGGAAGATGATTCTTCTAGGGCTATGTCTGGAGGAGTGGCTATTTGATGATACAATTTTTGGGGTTGTCGCCAGTTAAAATTGTTTATCTCATTGATGGATTCCTCATCAGAAGACTGGATTTTGTCTAAGGTGCTAATGGTGGCTTTGGATTTGTCAAGAGTATCTCTGACAGTTAATCCTTGGATCATAGGGGTAGTTATTATAGGTTTTGACTCTTCTTTTATTGAGAGTCTCCTTTGTTCTATGGCTTTGGTAAATTCGGGGCTAAATCTTTTTGGTAATTCAAAAGTTTTGAACAACGGTTGTTTGGCGGGGTCTACTTTAGGGTTTGTCTGAGTAGAATTCTGGATTGTGGATTCTATTCGACTAATTGTTTTCCTATTGTTGACAGGTGTTGATTGGTATAATTGTTTTGTTCAATTATCTTGGGAATATTAACAGATTCTTCCATTTTATCAGCAATTTTGAATGGTGTTTGCTTTGTGACCGGCTTTCTCCTACTTGGATGGTTATTTTCCTAAGTGGTGGATGTAGTGATTCTATGACATCGTCATTTTCAAGTTTCCATTTGTAATGGTGGTCTAATACCATTATTTCTTTTGGTTTCAGGAATTGTTCTTCAAACCAGTCAAAGAAGAATACATGGGTTTCATATTTGTATATATAGTCATAATATTGTTTTTTAATTTCTTGGGCTGTATTAGCAAATATGTTGAAGAACCATGCTCTGATGGTTGTATTTTGTGTTGAATTAAATTCCTAGTTGAGAAAGGCTCTATTTGGTTCAAAGTCTCTTTCTAAGACATTTAGTTCGTTATCTAATTCATTATTGATTTGAGAAAAATTGGGAGAGTCCATTCTTTCTCTAACAGGTTCGATATCATACTTGTTGGTAAATAGGTCCTGGGTTATTCCCGATCTATTGTCTAGGCCATGGATTTCCAGCTCAAGAGGGGCTGTTGGAATTTCTCTATGTATTTGTAGATTTTGAGGTGTGGTGTCTTGTTTTGGGGTAATTTTATGAGTACCAGACGTACTTGGTGGTATGGTAATTATGTTAGGAAGATTGGGTCGTTGATCAACTGAGGTTCGAGCGGTGGCTGTATGAAAAGAAGGATTTGATCTCAAATCAAAAGATTGTCTTGGAAATTGGATAGTGACTCTTCCTTCAGGATGTTGGACAATATTAGTGGGTTCTGAATTTTGGACAACTTGTTGGGGAATCTTGTTTTCTAATTCCCATTGGTCCGGTAAGGTTACTTCATCCCAATTTATGGATATGGGGATAGTAGTGTTAGCTCTGGAAATATCAGTTTGAAGGAAAAGGGTTTCTCCTTTTGGGCTTCGTTTGAAAGCATTTTCTCCGAAGGCAGAGGCCATGGCTTTATATTGTACTCTATAGACGATGGCTAAAGGGATAGATCCTTCAGCTACATTATAATTATGGATCTTTACCTGTAAGGTAAGAGCTTTAAGGATATTTTTATATTTTAGTGAGACTGTGAAATTGGGATAACAATCAAAGTGTATGGGACCTTTGCAAAGGCTAGTTTCTATAGTTTCTAATATGGATTCCTCATAATCTAAAAGACGTGAATCTCTTAAAACTAAAAGGAGGGCTGTGTTGAGTCCTTCTTTTGTAAGAGGTTTTGCTCCTACTTGGACAAGGCCTATGTGGAGGTAGTTGTATTTTTGTCTATGTTTCTTAATGGAATTTGGGTCAAGAAGGTAGACTTTTTGGTAAGAGTAGGAAAGCGGAATGTCTCTTTCTTCAGTAGCTATGATATAATCAGATTTTTTGAAAAGTTCTTTGAATTTGGACTGTTTATAAATTTGTTTAAGCTGGACTTTGGGTATTTCCCAGTTATCAATGGATCTATTGAAATCTTCTAATTTTATTTCTTCTCTATGAATAGGACCTAGATCTGGGTCCCTAACAGAAAGAGAATCAAAGGAAGACATGGATGTTGTATCTAGGGCCATACTTGACGGATCAGAACTACTTCTTCTATAAGCGAAGCGGTACTAACTCTTCGTATCCCCACAAAGGGGCCTTTACCAAGCCACACAGGATTTATCGCCTCCCTAGGACTTATGACCTAACCTGCTTGGTCGAAACGTGAAGAGTACCAACGAATGGTTCTCGGTCTACCGCTAAGAAGAATCCCAACGAATGGGTACTCAATCTACCGCTGGGTACGGACCTATATACTCGATCTATGGCTTTCCAATGGCTCTGATACCATAAATAGCTCGATGTTTTAAATATTGCATCAAAACAAATTTTTGCAAGATGGCAAGCCATTCTTTCTGTTTTTGATTTTGATATATAATTTATAAATGGTTCATCAAATTGCCTGCCTGATTTCCTTACAAGAGAATTTTTACAGGGGATACAACCATGCCACGATCCAAGAAAAAAGACAAAGGCAAAACCATAGCAGACGAATCGTCAGCATCCAATACAAAAATAGCCACAAAACCCATAGCCCCCAAATCTTGGGCACAAGCCGTAGAAGAATCGGGTCTTAAACCCGAAAGAAAATACTACCATCACCAATTACCACATAACCAAACTTTATCTGATGTCGAAGCATCCATGAATTTCGCTGCACTTGCCACAGTATTCTCAAAAGAAAATATGGATGCAATCAAGGCCTACTACCACCATAGCCAAATAAAAGACAAACTCCTCAACCAACCACCATATACACAAACTGATAAATCCATATTAATGACTGAGAGCCCATCACTATTGGCAACCCAGAGACAGGCAGAATATCAACTCATGAAGCAGAAAAGTCTGCTTAATGAAGTGGTCATCAGACCAGCAGAAACCTCCCAACAAATGACCTCTCAACAAACGAGGTCCCAATTTTTCCAAAAAGAAAAATATGCATTAATACTTACAGTTGAAGATGGGTTTTATGACAAAAACCCTAATCAATTTGCAAAAAACATATTTCCAGAAGGATGGTATTTTAAACCATATGACATAAGCAAACCATTGGCATTTTATGAACAGATTCTAGTTGAAACTGAATCAGCCAAATTCAACCATTTCTGTGATAAAAATGACAGCAACCATATCCTTTACTCTACTATCCAAATTCTTAGGATCATACATCCTAATGAATGGACAGAAGAACCCCATACACTCAAAAAATTCAATGCCAGACTCACACAAAGCCTACCATACTGTGTGTCGTACTCATACTGGGACTACCAGCAAGCCTGGTGGAACACCTTCTATAGACAGAACAACCAAATGAAACATACATGGCTTGTATACTTCAAAGATAAATTCACCAGACAAAATCTCCCAAACTGGTTTATCAACTGGTGGGCATATTTTGGACCAACTGAACAAATTCTCCATCCAACACTCATTCCAGGATGGGAACTATTCAGAAAAGAATTTCATCCATCCCAACATGACATAAGATTCCCATGTTTACTTCATTATTTTGCCATATTCAGAATATCATGGGTCACCGGCTGGGAATTTGCATATTCTCACAACGAACAAATACCCATACTCATCAGACAGCATAAAACAAAATGGTGGGATAAATTCAGGTTCCAAGAATGGGGAACAGAATCCATGGTTCGAAAATGGTTGAACACCAACCAACCCCAAAAACCATCAAACCAAACTGCATATCTCCAAGAAAAATCACAAATAATGGCAACCCTTGCTGCAGCAAGCACAAAAGAAGAATGCTATGCCATAATCAGTCAACTACACCATGTTGGCCAAATTGAAAGCATAGCTCAAAACTCTTCAGACAGCCAGGAAGGAAGCTATGAAGCAACTTCAACATACCACTTGGCGTCTCCATAAATACTGTTTTACTGTTCCTTTATACTTTAAAAGTACTGTTCATTTTTACTGTTTATTTTTACTGTTCACTTGTACTTTTTCAAATAGTAAACACTGTAGCACGCGCACTATAAAAAGAAACCACATCCTCAGAAGAAAGGGGAGGCATTTGTGTAACACATCTGAGAGCTCTTCGAAACCCTCGAAACCCTCTCCACAGTTCCTCACCTTCATACCCAGAAATCCTCGGAAACCCTCTTCACCCAGAAGTATCCCTCGGTTTCGAGTAAGTTTTCGAAAATACACCATAGTTTCTTCATATCGATCCTGACTCACCCATAGTCGGTAGATCTGCTTTCATATTCCATATCAATTCAGTGACGGAGAGTGGATTACCGCCCCATATCTGAAACTGGTTTTTAGTTTCCTTCTGCAATTGATTTAATTCCTGCAATTGTACTTTACTTTCTTTCATTTATGCACTTGTAATTTACAGTTTTTCAGATCTGTAACATATACTTCCATATTATCTTCATATTACCACCTATATGGTCGGTTTTTTCATACCTTGGTGTTTCTGCATAATTTTGCTCTTCATACTTTACATATCATTTGCTTTACATATAATCTTTAATGTTCGAGATTTTGCTTAGTCTAATATTCACTTATATCTCATTTCTCTACTTAGTTAAATTTCTATACACCATAACCCTAACCTTCGAAATATTGTACTACCTTACTTATACACTATACGACGTTCTATATTATCTCAAGAACTTCCATAAACACTAGGGTTTCCCCTCCAGATCTCCAGATCTGTTTGCTTTCTTCTATCTTCTTTCATCTCTCTCTATAGATCCGACGATCCTAACCCCTTATGGATCGTCGGATATATATATATATATATATATATATATATATATATATATGGAATTTTTCTGAATTTTTCTGAATTTTTAATATTTTTTAATATTTTTAATATTATATATATATATTTTAATATTTTCGAATTTTCCGAAATTAAATAAAACAAGCTTTCAAGATTTTTGATATTTTCTGACTTTTCTGAATATTTATTAATTTTTTTAGAATTTTCTGATTTTTTCTATTTTTTTGGAAATTTTTTTAATATTTTAATATTTTCGAAAATAAAATAAAATAAAAATATTTGTTTTCGAAACTTCCAGATTCCTGAATTTTTCCATGCATTTTCTGAATTTTCATATTTTTTAATATTTTTTGATTTTCTGAAATTTTTTGGTTTTTTTTTAGATTAAAAAAAGGTGATTCGGACCGGGTCGCGAGACCCGGCCCTACTAAACCGACCCGGACCCTATCGGTCCGGGCTGGCCGAACGGCCCGGTCGAATTTTCTTTTAAAATGGCCCATTAACAAAATAAATTAAAACAGCCCATTTCATTTTCTACGAAAATCAGCCCAATCACCTAGCCTAAGCCCGTTCGAAGAATATTTAGCCCAGCCCCTATTTAACCTTCGGCCCCTTTTTTTTTTTTTTTTTTTGCTTTTTTTCTTATTTTTTTATGTATTTTCTTTTTTTCTTTTTATTATTATTTTTTTACTTTTTTTGGTCTTCTTCTCGTTCCAACTGCAGCACGTCTTCCCCCATGCATGCCTGCAACTTCTTCTCCTTCTTCTTTTTTTCTATCAAACCGACGACCCTTGACACGATCGATCATCCAGCTTACGACCGCCATTGATCAGTCACTCCGATCGACGTTGACCGTCGGCCATGCCCTCCGGCAACCCATCTTCTCCCCGGGCGGAACCGAGAACACCCACTCCGACCCGACGCGAACCGTTCATAAGATTCGTCATAAAACCAAGGAAAGACATGAAAGAAAACGCAGATTCGCAATATATGGACCAATAACAATTAAACTAAGCCGTCGGGCCAAATTCGGTGATAAAAAAAAAATTCTGCGAACACTTCCTCGAACAGGTGATATGCGTTATAAAGTCCTAAGGTTTCCGAAATGTGCACCGGGCTCACGAGACATGGAATAAAGGACATCACTACAACCAGAAAAGGGATATACAGGGGCCGGAGCTTGCGCGAACTGACCGGCGCGAGCTCCGGCTGACCACTATGCCAAAAAACAGAACCGGGATAGCCCTGGAAACAGATTACCTGGTTCAGTCGAGGCTTTGCGGCGGAGGGCGACGAGCGGATGGCCTTCGGCAGTGACAGCAACTCCTTCTCGCTCTCTTCTCCTTGCCTGAACGCTAGAACAGATCTCGCCGGGAAAGCTTCCTCAGAAATCCAGAAAAAGCCCGGCTAACCTCCTCTCCGTTTTCCTCTTCTTCTTCTTTTTTTGTGACTTCCCCTGATCTCTCCAAACCGAGCTCCTGTTTTCCTCTGGTTTTTCTCCGTTTCGGCGCCGGGCGAAGCACGGCGGAAGGTTGTCGGCGGTGGTTCAGGCGAGGCTGCTGACCACGTCCCCTTCCTCTCGGATCTGCCCTCACTTCTCCTTGTTCCCTTTCTCTCCTCTGGTTTTTTTTTTTCTCCAAAACTCCAGAAACCGCCCCTTCTCTCTGCCTTTTCCTTTTCCTCAAGTTTTCTCCTCGATCCCCCCCTCAAACAGCTCTCGGCTGAAAAGAAGAAACCACCAGCCCTCTCCCTTCTCCTTTTTTTTTCCACGATCTCTCTCGGTGATGGGGGTTATTCGAGCGGCGTGGTTGCCCTCTCCCCCCACGTTCTGCTCCTCGTCTCTCCGGTGGGGGTCGTCCGAACGGCCCCCTTGTTTATCGCCCTTCTCTGTGCGTGTCCGTTTTCCTTCGTGGGCGTGCGTTTGCGTCTCTGCGCGTGCGTGTGAGAGAAGAGAGAATAGAAGGGAGGATGGACCGGGCCAAAAATCCAAGGGAGGTGGGCCGAAGGAAACAAAAGAAAAAGGGATGGGCGAGTAGAGGAGTGGGCTGGGATGAGCCCATCCGAATTTTTTTTATTTGATTTTTTTTATCGAAACTCTTTTTTTTTTTATCTTTTCTAGAAATTAATATGTATTTATAGAAGCAAAGTAAATAGGCATTTAAAACAAAATAGACCAAAAAATCGGGTGTCAACACCTCTCAACAGAATACCTCATACTGAAGTGTCATTTACATCATATGATTGAAGTATCCAATTTGTTAGCCAGTCTACCCATGAGTTTCCTTCCCTAAAAATGTGTACGATTTTGACCCGTTGGGAAATACTCTAATATTTTCCCAATCCGAAAAAGGAGAATGTCACCAAAATTGAGAGGGGGTTGATTTTTGAAGAAGAGAAATAGCCACTTGCGAGTCCATCTCCCTAATAAGTAATGTTCAATTAGATGGTCTCAAATATATGCTCAAAGTTTCAGCTTTGAGCAAAGAATACGTTCCCACAGATTGCATGAATCCAGAAAGCCAATTGCCCAATTCATTACAAAGTAAACCATCTACTGAAGCTAGCCTCAAGTTGCCTTTAGAGGCCCTATCAGTATTGAGTTTGATCCAACCAAAAGGAGTGATGGTCAAACCCACGAGCATATCCCGTTTCTTACTTTGAGAAGACCTATTCTTAGTCATATGTCCTTGACATCTCTCAAAATCAAGCCCATAGGTGCACGCCGGAAAGAGAAGTCCAATTGAAATAATTTCTTGTTTCTCCAATTTCAAAAATGCCAACAAGTTACATCAAAAACTAGTGGCCAGTTAGATTATTTTACTAGAGTTGTTAAAGTAGATAGGTTTGCCAACAAACCACTTGTACATATCATAGCCAAAGAATTCGCCCTCTAAGCTTGTTGGCAAAATCTTTTGCCAAATAACCTTTGCATACTTACAATCCCTAAACATGTCTAAACTTGTTGCAAAAGATTGTAGACAGGAAGTGCAAAAGGAATTAAAACTAATTTTACATTGGAACCTTTCGCAATTAGTAAGTAGGCATGGTGAGAGACCAGACACAAGAAACTTTTAATCCTTTGTGGCCCATCCATTTCCACAGTAAACTCCAGAGTCTATCAGCAAGGCAAATGATGTCACGGTGAATTGATTCGCAAGCTTCATCACCACCACAGCCTGAAGGTGGGATCATGGACTGAATTCGCATCAAAATTGACTGAGGCAGGACTCCTGCCAGACTTGTGAGACTCCATTGGTTATTACAAACAAAATCAAGAATTAGACAGTTGAGATTTGGAATTGTAGTAGATGGAAAAATCATTAACTATTACTGTAATCTCAAATCTACCCCATTAGCCCACCTCCATGCAAAAATCGGCACTAATCATCCTTAATTTTCATATTCTAAAAAGGTTTCATTTTGGAGATAATTTTCCTTGTCACTTTACTAATGTGGATATGTTGTCAATGTGGAAATGCCACATCAAGTTGAGAGTGAGCCACAAGGGTAGATTTAAGAATAGATTAAAAATTGGTAATTTCTTTTAAAAAAAACAAAATTCGGGACAAATTTGGGGGCTAAATTAAGGTTGGAGTGCCAAAACTTGTCACAAGTGTTTGGTGCTAAAATTTTCAAAAATACACTTAAATGCCAAAATCAAAGAAGAATGGGACACTTAAGAGCCAATGGCAAAAAATCCGGCGAAATTGCTGACGTGGTGGTTTTCCAACAAGAGAAGTGCAAAAGAACATCGTTTTGCGAGCTGACATGACTAGATTAGTCCAAAACAACGTCATTTTAGGCACTAACGTAGCTAGACTTAGCCCAAAACAACGTCATTTCATGTTGAATTCGATTTTTTATATAAAAATTAATTTAATTAAATTAAAAACTAAAAAAAAAAAAAGAGAGAATAGCATAGGCAAGGCCACCCCATCGCCAGTAGGGTGGCAGCGGTGACCGACAAGGGTCACTAGCGTCTAGGCGAGAGTCGCCAGGCCGGGGCGAGGGTCGCCAACCCTCGCCCAAATTTGGGAGAGGGTCGCCGCCCTCTCCCAACTTTCGAGGAGGGCCTACCGGCTCTCACCTGTCATCAGTATTGCCTCACTGGTGATAAGGCGACGGTCATAGGTGGGGAGCCCCCTCCCACCTGTGTTGACCCCTTTTTTAAGTTTTTAATTGAATTTAATTAATTTTTATATTAAAAATCGAATTCAGGCCAAGACGACATCGTTTTGGCCAAGTTTAAGCTAACTCAACTTTTCAACAAGTCATGTTAGTAATTTATATTATTAGAAAATGACATGTAGGATTTCCGGAATTGGTCACCGAACTTGACACTAAAATATCTCATTTTTCTAAAAAAGTAACACTTAAGTGTGCCTTTTTGGAAGATTTGGCACGAAAGTGTCCACTTGTGTAAAATTTTGATACTCCAACCATATTTTAGCCCAACTTTAGGACTAAACATAAAGTTTGGAAATTTTCTGAGACAAAAAAAAAAAGTTCATGAAAGATTTGAGCTTGGACCTAAAATTTAGAAATTTTTCTTAGATAAAAAAAGAGGGACAATTAAAACTGGACCTACTATTGAGGATTTTGTAGAGAATTAGGGCTATTATTTAGACAAATTCCAATAAAGGAATAACAGGACAACATAGAGAAGGATTAGCAAACAAACCCCAACAGCAATCACATAGCCATCGCAACCATCACATCCCTTAAGGTCTCCTAACAAATCAAATCTTGATTTCGTCTCTTCATTTAGAATTTTATCGTGTCGTTTTCTCTCTATTGGAACGAAGGTAGCCATCGTCCCTATATTTTCAGAAGATAAGCAACTTGATCCTGAACTATTTTCTGGCCATTTGGATCTCTAACATGTTTATTTGATCACATTGGTCCATATGTTATATATGCATACAAAATGCCGTTAGTGACCGTCACACTAGCGCTACTCAAGCCTTAATGGAGAGAAGTACACAGACAAAGACAGCCAGTTGCAAACTCCAGAAGGGTGATCACCGGGGTTGCACAATTATTGGTAAGACGGACCCTGCCAAGGTTACACGACCCTGGGAACACATCGCCTAGTCCTTGCCACACAGTGGTCTTCGCCACACTGAGCGCAACATAGGGGGACTCGCGACCCGCTGTGTATATCTGTTTTTTATTTGTCAAAAGATTTTAAAAGCCTCATTGATTGACAAATTCTACATTTAATGGAAAAATAATAATCACATCAACATTTTCATTTACATTTGTATATATATAACTCAATTAAAAAAAAAAAAAAAGGGTTTACAAACCAATGCCTTTTTCTCTTAAAAAAGAACAAACCACTTCCTATCGAGATTCTCACTCATTGGAAAAAACACCTATATATAATATGAACGGCACAGAAAATAACCATTAAATTTTCTCTAAAGTAAATATCATGATGATCCATTCCTTCCTCAAAATCGAAATAATCATATCTGTATCAAACGCCTCACGATAAAAGAAAGTGACTTAATATGAGCCAGACTTTCATAGACTTTGTCTAGATGTGCCCCCTTCTTCTATAAGCTCACTGTTCAAAGATGGTTAAGTCAGATGCACGTCCAGATGACCTTGATAGCTTTACCAAACCGTCCAAGGCTTCATATATTTCGTCACTATCAGGATGCCTCTCATCCAGGGAATAGAACTCAACAATATCATCATTGACTTCAATCAAGCTACATCCAGGAAGTTTTCTACGCCCTGTATCTTTCATTGCAGCTTTCAATCTCGCCACATCCTTCCACTTTCTGTTCTCCCCATATATATTTGAAAGCATAACATAATTTGCAGGATTTCCAGGTTCAAGCTCACTTAACTGATGGAGGGCTATTTCGGCCAAGTCGACATTTTTATGTAGCCGACAGGCTCCTAGCAAAGTAGCCCAAATTACAGCATCAGCTTTTATGGGCATCCTATCCACAAATTCAACAGCCTGGACCAAAAGACCAGCTCGAGCAAGCAAATCAACCATACAGCCATAATGCTCCATTTGAGGCACAAGCGAGTAATCATCAATCATGGACTGAAAATATGAGAAACCATCTGCCACCATCCCCATATGTGTGCAGGCACACAAGACGCCTATGAATGTGATTCCATCTGGTTTTATTCTAGTACGTTTCATCTGCTCGAACAAACTTAAGGCGTCAGCCCCAGAGCCATGGATTGCCAAACCATTTATTATAGTGTTCCAAGATATCAAGTCCTTTGCGCACAAATTGATGAACACATTAAGGGCATCCTTTACAGTCTCACACTTTGCATACATGTCAATCAAAGCATTGACAACGTATGTATTCCCACCATATCCATGGCTCTCAGCATAAACATGTACCCACTTACCTAAATCAAGAGCTCCTAGTCTAGCACCTGCTGACAAAACAGTCACAAGAGTGGCATCATTTGGGCTCACAGTGCCTTCAATCAACATTCTTTTGAACGAGGACAAGACTTGCAAGAATTTACCACTGCGGGCATATCCTCCAATCAAGCCATTCCATGAAAAAATGTTCCGTTCAGGCATCTCGTCAAACATCACTTCACAAGCGTTGAGATCCCCATTATTAGCATAACCATTTAACATAGTGTTCCACGACATAACATCCCGATTGGGCATGGCATCGAAAAGCCTTCGTGCAGCCACCATGTCCCCAATTTCAATATAACCGGAGATCATGGTGTTCCATAACACTATATCACGTTCAGGAGCCAAGTCAAACAGACGCCTTGCTGAAACTACATCTCCACACAGGAGGTATCCATTCACCATCAAAGTCCATGCAACGACATTCCTCTCAATCATCTCACCAAAGACCTTGTAAGCAGGACCAGCTTCTCCCCCACTTGAGTACATTTCAATCAAGGTGGTACCTACAAAAGGGTTTTCTTTAAAACCAGACTTGATCACAAAACAATGCACTTGCTGGTCTTCCGTCAAAGCATTGATCTTGCCACAAGATTTGAGCACAATAGGGAAAGTGAAGCAATTGGGCATCACCCCCATGCTTCTCATTCGACTGAACAAAGGAACGACCTCTCTGTTTAATTCATTTTGGGAACAACCCCTGAACATCGCGTTCCAGAGAGTAACATTCGAGTCGAGAATTCGGTCGAACACGTTGTGGGCATATCCCATTTCCTTGAGCTGAGCACAAGCCGTGATGATTTTCGGAGCAACGTAATGGTTTCCTTCAAGGCCATGACAGACTACCTGGGCATGGATTTGATTAAGCTGCTTCTTGGTCCTACATGACTGCAACAGGGCGATGAACTGTTCTTCCAGCAGACGCTGAGGGAGCTTGGGGGCAAAATCTGAAAGAATTTTCGCTATCTTTGGCGCGATGGCCCGTCTTCGCTCGATGCGGAACGAGTCTCGTTCGAGCTTTCCTTACGCGAATAGATTTCAGAACTCCGGAAGCAGCAGCTTTTGATCAATGCCGCAGCATTAAATTCATCGCCGGAAATCACCTCCTCCTTCTTCCCGCTGCCCTCCTCCTATATTCTCTCCCTTCTGATGCAACAAGTCAAATCCCTTCCTCCGCTGGACACTCCACAGCAGGAAAATCGCTCGTCGGGCCTGTGCGTTTCGCAACCCGGAAGAGAACTGACTCCGAATCGAAGCCTGAGGCTGGAGGAAGAGGACGACTGCTTCTATAGCGTAGTGGGCGGGGTTCCAAGCAAATTGCTTGCTCTCTTAATTCGAAATAAAAAGGTTTTTCTAATAAATGTGAGATTTTTTTTTGTGACTAAAAATTGAAAAAAATTATCCATGGAAATGGTTTTTAATTTTTCTTGTTTAGTAACTTACGTCCACTCTTGCAGACAAGAAAAAAATTTCCCTAATTTAAATTTATTTTTTTATGAAAAATATTTTATGTTAAGTGATTAATTTTCCGTTATTTAGACATTAGAAAGTCATAAAATAATTTCTTGAAAATAATCTTCATTTAAATAAATGAGACCGTAATCAAATGGTCAACAAATACAAATTATGGAACTCGAGTCCCGCCCGTTCAGGAACTTTTTGTTCAGATTTTATTTACTAATATATCATTCATAAATTTATGGGAATTACATTTTTGGTGCCCCATGGTTATTGCAAACCCGAACTTCTTATTATAATCCTCTCGCCCTGACAACCGCTTCCTTTCCTTATTGGAACAAGGTCCTCCAACTTCTATTCGATCATTCTCAAGCCACTTGTCTACGGGGTTCTAACCGTAGCTATTGGTCATTTGGATGGAATCCAGCATCATTACATCACTAAATTCGCGTTGGAGTAAACCCAGAGCAATCCTCGAGCCCGGTACATAAGCTGAATTTACTCTAGATAGACTAGAATATCCTAAGATTGAAGAGTGACTGAGAGCTTAAGAATCCATCGATAGTAAGGGTAAGTCTTAACTAATGTGGCCAACCACCTTGGAGTAAGTCTATTCCTAGAAGAGAAATGCATTTAGTATGACTCTTAATTTTACTTTTTTTATGACTTAGAATTTATTTTAATTTTTTATACTTTTATTATATTTTTCCCTTTTATCCACTCTATTTTCTCTATTTTCTTCTTCTTTTCTTCTTCCTCTTGGCCGGTTGTCAACCACAATGATGGTTGGCGACTGGCTAGACGAGGTCCAACAACCTCATCGATAGACTAGGGCAAGGTGTGGTGAGCTCGCCGAAGCCTTGCCAGGCCAAGGCAAGACTCGACCTCGCTAGATCTAGTTGAGGTAGAGCCTTGTCCAACCGATCGCCAAATATTGCCATGGCCAACACCAACTAGGAGGAAGAAGAGAAAAGGAAAGAAAAGGAGAAGAAAAAAAGAAATTGATTTGGTTTAATTCTAAATTTATTTCCAAAAATAAAGAAGTAACTTTTTTGCTATTTCTTAATTATGCTCCAAATTTGTTCCTACGAACAAAAAAGCTACCAAACGGATTTATATTCTTTTTTTTTCATTTCAGTGAATAAAAGAATATAATTAGACATAATTTGACACGTTACCAAATAAACCCTTATGTCCTAAGTAACTAGGAAATTATAGCTTTTGAAATAACACGTGTTACATGGTTTGTTGACATGCCAATACATTGACGTGTAGACTACGTGGCTTAACTATTTGTTGGGAGAAAATATTGGATGTAGCTCATTTGCCAGCGTGGCAAACGGGAGGCTACTCCGAAATGCGACACATGTCTTCCCGTGGGCCTAGGCGTCAAAGTTGTTAGCGTGAAATTTTTTTTTTGAAAGCGCGCGCATTATCTTCTCTCTCCTCCTCTGCGCACTCTCTCTCCCCTCTCACTGACAACTTCACTTCACGTCGCTTCTTTTCTTTTCTCCAGCCCTACCCAAAACTTTTCTTCTGCAGACTCAGACTCTCTCCCCCCAAATTTTTCTCACCCACCGGCGACCGCCGCGACGATCGCCGGCACGATCGAGAACCCTCGGGCTGCCCCTTCGACCACTGCGTGCTGACTGACGGCTCTAGCGCGCGACCGACGACCACCGTGTGCGATCGTCTCTTCTCTGTGCAAGTTGCGCCCCCACTGACGACCACCGCATGCTGACCAACAGCTCTTGTGCGCGACCGACAACCACCGCGTGCGACCGTCTCTTCTTTGAGCAAGCTGTGCACCCACCGACGACCGCCGTGACGACCGCCGCGCACGATCAAGGACCTTCGGGTCGCTCCTCCGACCACCGCATGCTGACCGATGACTCTTGCACACGATCGACGACCATCGTGTGCGACCATCTCTTCTTTGTGCAAGCTGTGCACCCACTGGCGACCGCCGCGCACGATCGAGGACCCTCGGGCCGTCCCTCTGGCCACCGCGTGCCTAATCTGCTACTTCTCTCCTTCGGTATAAATTTCTCGCTCTCTTGGATTTTGTCTGGATACAAAGGTTCTCTCTGGGTCAATGTTGAACTTTTGGAATCCCAAAACATATTGGTCAAATGCACATCAAAGCAAGTGAATGCACTCTGACCTGCTGATGCAGGATAGCCTTTTCACCGTCGGTCATGGCAGCCAGTGCTATTTGTGCCTTGCAGATCCATCTATTAGCATGGTGTTGTGTAAACTTAAACATATTGTGGTATATATTTGCTGTACTTGGTTGCATTTATAAGTTTCTTGGTTTAGAATGTAGAAACGAAGACAGACATATTTTTTTTTAACCATTTATATCATCCTATCTGATATTGGTGCAGAGTCAGGCAACCATTCTTATGTATCCTTTAACTTTTTTGGCTTGGGCTACTAGCTGGTTCATCTTTCTCTGCCAAGTTCTCTATCCTAATTACCCATAAGGGAAAGAAATGTTGGTGGATGAAAGATATTTATAAATGCTACAACATTTTCGTTCTATTATCATTGTGTTTTTGGTTTTCTCTGCCAAATGTGTTCCTTAATGCATTCTTAGGTATTTCAGCAGTTTGATGATAATGTAGCCGATGTAGGCATTCCTTCGGAATGTATTTTGGAAGCTCAAGGTGCTTCGATGAAGGGGTTACATATTGAGTCAAGATGTGAAGGCCCTCAGCTGTTTTAGGAGCATCAATGTTATCCTTTACTGATTTACAACAAGACTTGTCACCCCTCCTTCCTCCTCCTAGCAAAAGTAGTCCAAACATGCAATGCAATACAGGAATTCCCATTGTCCCGTCTGTATGTGATATATCATATAATCAAAACGGAGAAGTTGAAATAAGGGATAGTTCTAATAACGACGATGCGAGCGATGTTTCCACAAGGGAAAAAAGTGTTTCTCCATCTGCTGAATGCAATGATGAAAATGCAAATTGATATGATGTTGGCTTTGATAATAGGTAGGGGTGTCAAAAAGGCCCTAGCCAACCTTACCCGACCCGACCCTACCCTAAATTTAGGGTATTTTCGGGTCGGGTCAAAATATTATCCAAGTATGAAGCTGGTATCATTTAGAGCCGGGTCAAAACGAGTCGGGTTGGGGCGGGGCGGGTCAGGGCAAGGCATGACCCTTTACGATTATCCTTGCCAAGCCCTCCTTTGCCACGGACTCCTCTTCTCTCTCTGCGGCCAAATCCTCCAGCTCCTTAATCTTCCCGTGGAGCGAGTCCCTCTCACTCGACAAGCCATCGATGGTTTCCAATGACGTGCGGCTCTTCCTTCGCTCGGTGCTCATCTTGCCAGCCGCCACCGCTCGGCTACCGCCGCACACCCCGCGGCATGTCCGCCATGCTCGCCGCCATGATGCTTGGTGGACTGTATTACAGTCACTGTAAGCCGCTCTCCTACTCTTCTTTCTTCTCTTCTGCCTCGAAACTCACCAACCCAAAGATGGAAATGAAGAATCCGGTCTTCGAACTTCGTTGCATGTTTGTCAGGGCCTTGGGACTGCTCACTCCGACAGTGCTCACATTCGTCAAATCCAAAGCATCCAAAATCTTCCATCTGATGGCCCTGAGGGGTTGCCTCGTAGCCATCATCTTCTGCAACTACGGGAAGCTAGAGATTTGGGTGATGAGGACGTAGAATGCCAGGGAGTCATGGGCGAGGGAGTACGTCATCGGGTCGTACATGCCCATAGATTGTTGAGTGGCGAGGGTGTTTCATGAACAAGGGGGAAAAGCACGGGAAAACTTGTCAAGAAAGGAGCGAGAAAATGTGCAAAAAGATCCTGCGAAGCTAACAATCAAAGAGATGGAGGGAAGAGGAGAGTCGGGTAGGTCGGGGATTTGGCGGGGGGTTGATTTCGAGTTAAACAGGAAATTGAAACCAAACTTGTAAAAGGTCATGCTCTGACCTGACCCGACCCGACTCGACCCGTTTTTTTTTTTTTTTTTTTTTTTTCCGGGTCTAATGCATTTCAAGTCGGGTCGGGTCAGAGCATGACCCTTTACGATTGGGGTCGGGTCGGGTGACATCAAGACCCGACCCGACCCGACCCATTGACACCCCAATAGGGGTGTAGGGAATGAAAAGGTACCTGGGGCACCCTATGAATTTAGGCCATTTTTGCGAATGATGAGGGGCTCCTCCCCCAACTTTGACTTCAGCAGTAGCCTTTCCAAAATGATGGAAGATCGACAGGAAATAAGAAGAAAATTACTCAAAAATAGTGATGCTTCACTTCTAAAAAATAACTTTAATTTTCCTCTACTCTTAGGCATCTTGAAGGAGGTACAAGAAAATATGTACACCATAACGTGGTGCAATCTAAGGGAAAAAACTTTAAATACATATTGCAAGAAGAAGAGTGAAAAACACTCAATTCAATCGAACCAAATTTTCCACCAAACAAAAATTAAACCAAATTGAAATACAAGCACGTTCTCAACTAATATATATGAGGATATCTCAAGACAACTGAGGCAGCCGTTACCGAAGTAAGTTGCGTTTGTTAGGAGTTTAAATAACCAAATCAAACTTATATAAACAAAGTTCATTACCCACCATACACATACAGAACATGTCAACTTATGAATAGCCCAACCAACATCTTCAAGTTTGCCAATTCTCAAAACATGTCAAATTTGAAAGCTAAAATTACCATAAACAACAGCACATCAAACATCTTCAATCTAGAATATTTTTTGTTACGTTTGCCAAATCTTGTTCCAATTTGGCCACAAGAGTCTTGTCTTCAACGCTCGTCGAATAGCCCTCGTCCTCATCATGGGTGGACATTGATTCTTGCTCAACATTGCTCTAACAAAAACTTTTGGACACACTCCTTACTGATCAACTGATTTTCTCATCAACCCAAATAAAAAAATTACAACTCTCTCTTCTATTCTTGTGGTTGTATCTTGGGCAACCATAGTATCTTCTTCCTAGATTATCCTTCGTCCTTGCCGTTCATAGAGGACACTTGAGGCCACAATAGCAAAAGACGGATATATCATTGTTGATTGGAGGGGCTGACATCATTGATTGTGACGAATAGTCTAATCTCTTCATGATTTTGCAAAATTAATCTGCAAGAGAAAATGCATCATTTGATGTCATAATCATCAAAACGATGTCAAAGCGCATTCTTTTATAGAATATGCAGAAAAACTTCATTAAACCTTCAAAATTTTCTTCTTGTAGGTGTTTATAGTATTTTCATAACCATTGCAAAATTCAAATAGAATTATACAGCTGCATGTGGCAAATATAGCTCAAATCCGCCATCATGATAGCTACTTTCTCTCTCTCTTTCAATGTTCCTCCAGCCATAGATCCTTTTTCATGAAAAATCTATTCTCTTGTTTTTTTTCCTTTTGAAAGTTAAAGAAATGGATAAGTTAGAATTTGGGTGTTAACACTTAACAGCATATATATATACACTCCAAACCCCTTACAGCATATCATATTTAATGTCTACGTCAACAGCAAACCTCTCCAACAAATAAAAGGTATTAACACCATTAGTCTCTTCCCCCAAATAATAGACTCAAGAAGATACACATATTCTATCGAATATTACATCAACTTTTTTTCCAAGTATAACACATTGACTATTCTATAATACCTTATACATATATTAAGTAATTGTTATTGATTATTGATGCTAGCTTCAAACCTGTAATGCAAGCCACCATCATTTTATTTTTATAGCTATGCATGCAGCAGTAAAAAATACTCCTCAAAATTGTCAAGAACCAAATGCAAGAGCATAGAGAGGGGTATGTATGTTGTACACATCAGAAAAGCCAGCGAGCGTTAAGCTCACCTCAAAATTGTCAAGAACTGAAATCTTGATATCTCATAAAAAAGTGGCTGCTCTTGGGTTTGTCCCTCGATTCACCGACTTAGTAAGAAAACCAGCCGATGCTCCCTGCATTCAGCAAAATTCTAAGCACATCATCAAGAAAATGAGAAAAGACAAACCTGCTAAAGCTACATTCGCGATGCATTCACAGTTCTTCGTCTCTTCCTCCAAGCACTACTCTGAAAATCAAAATTTATGCAAATCATAGTGGCTGAATTTATCCTAAAAGCCCTAGCCGAAAACGATCAAAGATATTCTCTTGCAGCGCGAAAACCCTGCAACCCAAGAGTCCAAAGGAAATGTGAATGAGGAAGTTGAGGAAGACCTCGAATCAGGTTCAGACACTCCTCGATCGGATGCATATATTATCAACGGCCAACCAGGAGACTTCTGTGAATGTTCTAAAGGTAATCCAGTGCAGCTAAAGAAATGTACTGATGACAACTATTATCTACAGGAGACTTTAGTGGAACAGAAAACAATTGCACAATTCGTTTGCAGAACTAATTGACAGTTGCAAAGTCAGAGTGCATTCACTTGCTTTGACGTGCATTTGACCAATATGTTTTGGGATTCCAAAAGTTCAACATTGACCCAGAGAGAACCTTTGTATCCAGACAAAATCCAAGAGAGCGAAAAATTTATATCGAAGGAGAGAAGTAGCAAATCAGGCACGCAGTGGTTGGAGGGGCGGCCCGAAGGTCCTTGATCGTGCGCGGCGGTCATCACGGCGGTCGCCGGTGGGTGCGCAACTTGCACAGAGAAGAGACAGTTGCACGCGGTGGTCGTCGGTCACGCGCGAGAGCCGTCAGTTAGCACGCGGTGGTCAGAGGGGCGGCCCGAGGGTCCTCGATCGTGCGCGGCGTTCGTCGCGGCGGTCGCCGGTGGGGGCACAGCTTGCACAAAGAAGAGACGGTCGCACGCCGTGGTCGTCGGTCGCACACAGTGGTCGGAGGGGCAGCCCGAGGGTCCTCGATCGTGCCGGCGGTCGCCAGTGGGTGAGAACAATTTGAAATTTGCGGTTGCCGATGGGTGAGAAAAATTTGTGAGTCTAAGTCTGCAGAAGAAAAGTTTTAGGTAGGGCTAAAGAAAAGAAAAAAAGTGACGTGAAGTTGTCAGGGAGAGGGGGGAGAGGGTGCGTAGAGGAGGAGAGAGAAGATAACGCGTGCGCTTTCAAATTTTTTTTTTCCATGCTGACAACTCTAACGCCTGGGCCCACAGAAAGACACGTGTCGCGCTCTGGAGCAGCCTCCCGTTTGCCACGCTGGCAAACAAGCTGCAGCCGATATTTTCTCATTTGTTGGAGGCGATTGTGGGAGACAATGCATGACAAGTGGTGCATGGTACTGGATGATGACATCAGCGATGATGTCACTCTACATTGCTAGCACAGCTGGTCACGTGCAAGGCATGTTGCCACATGGATCTAACCGTGTGTAGATGCTCCTGGCAGCGCGTTTAGTGGTTAACCAAGATGCGATCACCTGAATGTGACTCGTTAGAGCACAAGAGGCTAATTAGGGGTATCAACGGGTTGGGTTGGGTCGGGTCGGTTTGGGATTGGGTCATCTTAAGTTAGGATATCATAATTCACGTCATAAAGCCTTCTAGTCGAATTTCATTGTTAGGATCGCACCTACCAGAACAAGCTCGAGTCCGCTCACTGGATGCTCCGGCTGTTGAGTACAACACAAATTACAAATCCCCAATCTTCTCTCAATGAAAATAGACTCTCAACAACAAATTATAGAGCACATATGCAATCCCAAATTCACATCCACCACAATTGGTTGAAGCCATGAGATCACCAAGCCTCACACTTTCTGGTCATTTCAATCGAAGGAGAGGAAGAAAAGAGGAATAGCTAGCAGACGGCAAGGAGGTCGCTCAGACGCGACCCCCACCGCAGCGAAAACACAAGAGAGAAAACCAGAGGAGAGAGATGGAATGACTGGGTAAAAAAAAGGGGGGGCAGAGAGCTGTTTTGTCTAAAATACCGGAAGGAGGTTTTCCGGCGAAGGGGGCGATCTTCTGGTTTTGAGAGAAAAAAGAAAAACGCAGAAGGGAGAGAGCTGGAGAGTTTGGGCTAACTGAGAAGAGAGCAAGAAAATCGAAAGGGGAGCCGATTTCCGAACCAGATCTGGGAGAGAGGGAGGAGGACGGACGCACACAAAAAAAAGGTAAAAAAGGGAGACAACAGCAGATGCCGTGCGGACGCCACCCCCCTGACGGCGGTGAAGTTGGCCGAAAAGGAGGAAAAACACAGAAGGAAGCCGGCTGTTTTTTCTGGCTTTTGAGGGCTGAACAGAAAGGAGATACTATTTCCGAAATAGAAGCTGATTTTCTGGTTTTTGAGGGGAGGAAAAGGAGGGAGAGGAAGCCGGTTTTGTTGGGATTTTCGGACAGCACGGAGAGGTTTGCAGAAATGTGCTCTTCAGTGGTCTACAGAAAAACGCATGAAGGGAGGATCAGCGAAGGAGAGGGTTTCCTTCTTCTTTGTTTATTTTATCCAAAACGCACGAAGGGAGCCGGTGTCAAAAAGAAATGGGCCGACCCGTTTCGACCCGGCTCTATATTCAGATAATATTTAACCCAACCCGAAAATACCCTAAATTTAGGGTCGGCTCGGGTCGGCTCGGGCCTTTTTGACACCCCTAAGGCTAATGGTAGTGTTTAATTTCCGGAAGTAGCGGAAGTATTGAAATCAGTACTCAAAGGCGTCGGGCTTGATGGACTCGAGATGGGCCAGCGCGTGGTGTCATGTGAGGCAGCATTCCGCGGCCATTTGCGATGAAACTTCACCATATGGCTCCTTTGAGGACAGCAGGTCTGGTGGTGGTGGTGGTGGTGTTCTTTTCTTTAAAACAAGCTCCAAAGGCAACAACCGGAGGGTATCATGGAACAAACTCAATAGGCTTCCTCAGATCAAGTTTCACTAAAGAGAGAAAAATGTCATAATCCATTTATTATCAAATGCGATGTACATGAGCTTATTCATAAGATTTAAAGGATGACTATCTAAAGTAACGGAGTGTTACAACATCAATTACAATCAATCGGGATCAATCAAGGAAAATATACAGTCTCCTAATTATATCTCTAACATTCTAGGTGAAAGTCTTCCGCTACAGGTTCACTGCTCAAACACAACTAAGTCAGCTGCATACCCAGATGACCTTGATAGTTTTATTAAACCGTCCTAGGCTTCATATATTTCGTCACTATCAGGATGCCGCTCATCCAGGGAATAGAACTCTACAATATCATCATCGACCTCAATCAAGCTACATCCAGGGAGTTTTCTACACCCGGTATCTTTCATTGCAGCTTTCAATCTGGCCACATCCTTCCACTTTCCGACGTCCCCATATATATTTGAAAGCGTAACGTAATTGGCGGGATTTCCAGGTTCAAGTTCACTTAACCGGTGGAGGGCTACTTCGGCCAAGTCAACGTTTTTATGTAGCGAGCAGGCTCCGAGCAAGGTCGCCCAGATTACAGCATCGGCTTTAACGGGCATCCTGTCCACAAACTCAACAGCCTGGACCAGAAGGCCCGCTCGAGCAAGCAAATCGACCATGCAGCCATAATGCTCCATTTGCGGCATTAGCGCGTAATCGTCGATCATGGAACGGAAGTATGAGAAACCATCTGCAACCATTCCCATATGTGTGCAGGCACACAACACGCCTATGAACGTGATTCCATCTGGTTTTACTCCAGCACGTTTCATCTGCTCGAACAAACTCAAGGCATCAGCCCCACAGCCATGGATTGCTAAACCATTTATTATAGTATTCCAAGAAATAAAGTCCTTTGTGGTCATATTGACGAACACATTAAGGGCATTCTCTACTGTCCCGCATTTCGCATACATGTCGATCAAAGCATTGACAACGTAAGTGTTCCTGCCATATCCATGGCTCTCGGCATAGACATGTACCCACTTACCCAAATCAAGAGCTCCTAGTCTAGCGCACGCAGACAAAACTGTCATTAGAGTGGCATCATTTGGGGTCACGGTGCCTTCGATCAACATTCTCTTGAAAGTGGCCAAGACTCGCAAGAAATTGCCTGTGAGGGCATATCCTCCAAGCAAGCCATTCCATGAGAAAATGTTCCGTTCAGGCATCTCTTCAAACATCAGTTCACAAGCAGCAAGATCACCATTATTGGCATAACCATTTAACATGGTGTTCCACGACATGACATCCCGATTGGGCATGGCATTGAAGAGCTTCCGTGCAGCCACCATGTCCCCAGTTTCAATGTAACCGGAGATCATGATGTTCCATAGCACCATGTCACGTTCAGGAGCCAAGTTGAACAGACGCCTCGCTGAACCTACATCTCCACACAAGATGTATCCGTGGATCATCGAAGTCCAAGCAACGACATTCCTCTCGAGCATCTCGCCAAAGGCCTTGTAAGCAGGACCAGCTTCTCCCCCGGTTGAGTACATTTCAATCAAGGTGGTACCTACGAAAGGATCAGTCTTTAAAACCAGACTTGATCACTAAACAATGCACTTCCTGGCCTTCCGTCAAAGCATTGATCTTGCCACAGGATTTGAGTACAACAGGGAAAGTGAAGCAATTAGGCATCATGCCCATGCTTCTCATCTGACTGAACAAAAGAACGACCTCCCTGTTCAATTCATTTTGAGAATACCCTCTGAACATGGCGTTCCAGAGGGAAACATTTCGGTCGAGGATGCGATCGAAGGCTTTATGGGCATATCCCATATCCTTGAGCTGAGCACAAGTTGTGATGATGTTGGGTGCAACATACCGGTTTCGTTTGAGGCCATGGCAGACTAACTGGGCATGGATTTGATGAAGGTGCTTCTTGGTCCTACGTGAACGTAACAAGACTATTAATTGTTCTTCCAACAGACGATGAGGGAGCTTGTGAAGGAAATCGGAAAATAGCTTCCCTATTTTTGGCGCAATGGCCAGTCTTTTGGTTGATGCTAAACAGGTCTTGTTCGAGCTTCCTATGCGAATAGATTCAGAACTCCAGAAGTAGCAGCTTTTGATCGATGTGGTCGTATCCAATTCATCGCCAAGGGAGAGACAGACAGAGACAGAGATCACCTAGGCATCGGATCTTCTTCGTTCTTCTTCCAGCTGTCCTCCTGAATTCTCTCCCTTCTGATGCAACAAGACTGGTACTCCAAAGCAGGAAAATCGCTGGTTAGGCTGCGCTTTGCAATCTGGAGGAGAACTGATTTGAAACGGAAACTAAACTGGAGGTTTCTAAAAGCACAGTGGAACAAACAATAGTCTCGATGTTTCTCACGTCGGGATTCAATAATTTGCAGGAAAATTCAAGCGTAACTTTTGACCGAACGACTGATTGTCCACGGACCAATAAGATAAGGACCAAAAGGGGAATCTGCCCAAACTACAAGGATTAAAATGTAATTTCTGCTAAAGGTCCTTTTATACAGTAAAGCAACGGACATTTGTTGATATTTTAAGGAGGGAGGGGGATTACCAAAAAAGTCAGATACATATTATAATTGTATCAATTTAATCATAATTTTTTTTTTTTGTCAAGTGAATCCTAAACGTTTTTACATTTGTGTTTATTCAGTCCATTTAGTTAATAATGACCAGCTAGCGTTAACATAAATAATTTTAAATGATATTTTAATTTTTTTAGAATTTTTTATGTACTTTTTATTGTTAAAATTGGTGATTTATGACCCAATTGACAAAAAAATGGGTTTATGATTGAATCAACATAATTGTAATAGATTTATAACTTTTTTGGTAATTTTCTCTTTTAAAAGAGAAAGTGCACTAAAAGTTTTAAGAATTTATCGCAAAAATGCAACTGAATTCTAAAATTTTAAAACTCATTATAAAGTTCTGGAATCAGTTAGATAGGTGCAATCAAGTTTGTTTGTTAATCTTGTTAAATTTAATTAATAAAAAATGCTGATGTGGCCATATTCATTATTGAGAAAGGTGCCGCAGTGGGGTTTTTCTTCCTTTGTTTTTTCTTCATCTCCACGCTTGAAGTATTTTATCTACTTTTTAGTCATATACTCTTACCCTATATTTGGCGGTCCGATTTATTTGGTCAAATAGGATAAGATAAGATAAGATAAAGAGGAGATATAATGGGAATTTATACATCGGATCCTTTTGTTTGATAACCACCAATTTTAACATTGGATGTCAATACATACCATTTGAAATAATTGTTTAGCGTACGTGGATAGGATCGTGTTTATGAAAATCAAGGTGGTCACGATGACATGCTAGCTTAATTTGTTCAAGGTTTACCCATTCTATACTAAATCTTGTGATTTTATCGTTTGCCGTGCAATCAAGCACTTTTTTAGGAGTTCATCCATTATAACAGTACCATCACCAGAATACACTTAGCATGGAGTCGCTACGCTAAGTGATGCTATTAGACTAAAAGAGGTCTCTAATGAGTTGAAACAAACACAGGCATAGTGACAACAGATTTGGTTCTATTTTCTGATCTTTAGGATTTTGTACCCTTTTTCACTGCATCAATATCCATTTTACTCGTCAGACTTTGGTTCTTGTAATGATCCTTCACTACTTTTATTGCTCAATGTAGCTCTCTCCCTCTCCTCTGTGATCTCGACAGTTTGCGACAGAGACTTGGCTCGGTTTCAGCCGGGAAAAATGGATTGGGGTCCAATTCGAACCGTGGTCTTCGTTCAGGTTTTGATGGTTATAGTAAAGATTGTGTTGGTAGTTGTTCTGGGCGGCCTGCTCGTTCGCAGCGCGGCCATGGTGTTCCAACTGTCTCGTGCTCCAAGTTTGCGCCGTTGGAACGGTGAATTGCCTTGACTTTAGGGCTACAATCTTTGGACTATCGAGTATTATTTAGTATCAACTCCTTGACAATACGACCACAATATAACTTACGATACGATGGTATTCAAACTCATGGCGATTGATTTCATTAAAATCTCATATGCACTAACTTGAGACTGAACAGAAATATGCGACTGGAATCGCAAAGATAAGATCGAGATGGGAGTCTTAGGGAATGAGTGGGAAGAAAGAGATGATCTGCCACTCGAAACCACGGCCCTCGTCACGATTCATAGCAAAATTTTTCGATCCGCATTTGCGTATATCACTCGGGTATTGTTTCGAGCGTGGGACGCCAAGCCTTCCTGAGCATCAGCGACCTGAACCGCAACCCCATGAAGACCGGCCTCGGCGAACTCGGCCCGGCAATCAGGCCGCCCAGACTGCCTGCATGGAAAGGAAACGCCTCTTCCCCACCACGCCCATTTCCTCTGGCGCCTCCACTTCCATCGCCATCTCTTTCCGGACTGGACGGGGGTGACACGAACAGGTCCTTCAGAGTGCGTCCGCTTGCGCTCTTCTTCTTCTTGTCACGGCCAGATTCGGGCGTGTTGAAGCTTCTTCTCGGCTCGACTGAGTCGACCCGCTGCGCCCCGAGGCCTCCGCCACGAGTGAAGAGCATACGCAGCGTGGTCTTCTGGCTCTGGCGGCGGAGCTGGACATTGGGGCTCGCTCCCGGGCTGCGCGTGGGGCTCGGGGCGACACCACACTGGGCGGCGAAGAGCTTGAACTTCTGCAGAGTCGCCATCTTTTCCGTGCTCTGTTTTTCTTCTTGAGGGTACTCTGTTTTTCGGGGAACTCCCTTATATATGCCTTGTTATGGATATTTGGGTTTCAGTGCTTTTGAAATTTGAACCAAATATTTCTACAGTGTGGTGGAGGGTGATTTTGATTGCTTGAGAGCATGATAAAGGGATCGTCGTGTGCTGGAGAATGCGCGCGATTTCGCAATCTTTTTCTTCGTGTTCTTGGTGGATGATCTCCCTTTTTCTTTTCAGAAATCGTCTTTCACAATTCTCAAAGAAAGAATGACTTTTGAACGCAAAAGAAACGCACTGCGAGTGGGGGAGAGAGAGAGAGAGAGAGAGAGAGAGAGAGAGAGAGAGAGAGAGGGAGAGAGAGAGAGTTCTTGAGTGAGAATGCAGCTTCTTTAAGTTAAAGGGTAGTTTTACGATTCTCGCGATGAAACTGATGAGCTGATGATGGGAAAAGCTACTAGTCCTCCCAACTTTTTGACCGCAGAATACTGAGGCCTGTGCTTTTGGAACGTAGGGGAGAAAACAGTGAAAGGGGTGAAAAAAGTCGGGCCTCCGCAGAAAAATCTGTCGCATACTTTATTTATGCAGATTAGCCCTTGAGTGAGAATAAGTCCCTTTTTTGTGGCATATACAATTCGAGCGATGATTGTTTGTATTTTCATTTCCATCATGATAAGGTCTGTTCTTTCCCTGATGTGTCTATTACCACGTGAAACTCTCACTTCGCAAGTTTGAAGACGAAGGAACTTCAGTATTAGACTCTGACAAAGGTCGAGCTATGACATATATTGTCCGAAGCCCGTTTCTAGGATGAGACTCGACATGACTTCCGGCGTGATAAAACTTTGCGTTCTTTTAAGGAGCTAGTCTGATAATGTCGTAAGCTTTGAGAGAAAATCATCCCATTTCTCGATGTTTCGACCCTGATCTGGGAAAACACTTCAAATGTCTGAGATGTTGTGACAATGGCGAGTACGTGTGCGATCTTTTATTCATGCTCTAGGAAAGTGCTCTTTACCATGTAGTATTTACCTCAAATCCTCCTCCAGCCTCAACAGAAGGGCTGATATATTGAAGCAGAAAAATGAAGACCAAAATGGAGAACTTGATCGCCTGCTATATCATCTACATTTTATATAATATTAGCTAGAAACCATTAACCAAATGCAAGCAAACTTTAAGCCAAGATGGAGGAGAAGGGAAATTTGCAGGAGAGAACTGATAAGACTGCAAGTTAACCACTATGTACAGAAGAACTGCCACTGCTTCCCCATTTTTGAGTCACGGAAACTGGTGAAGTCGGGAACTTCATATTCTTCAACAGCCCCACATTGTCACATTCCGGTGAAGGAGGCGGGTTCTTGCTTTGACCGGCGCAGTTATCATCGCTCACATCCTTCGACTCCTCGGGCTCGTGTGTCCCACTCGAAATCACCTTTAACTCCTCCAGGACAGTCTCCATAGAGGGCCTCATGTCCTTGTCCTGTTGCAAGCACCTGAAAGCCAGCTCGGCCACAGCCATGATCATCCTATTGATTTGGGGATCCAACTCGAACCCCAAATTTGGATCGATCAATTTGTGGAACTCGCAGTTCCGTATCTTGCTAGTCGCCAAGTTGGCCAAATTGATCTCGTGCTTGTCTCGGCTTATATCAACCGCCGGCATGGACGATATGAGTTCCACTAATACTACCCCAAAACTGTAAACATCACTCTTCTCCGTAAGCTGGTAACACTGATGATACTCGGGGTCCACATAACCTGGGGTCCCCTGAGGAGCGGTTGACACGTGGCTCACATCATTGGGGAACAACCGAGAAAGGCCAAAATCTGCTACTTTGACACTAAAGTTTTGATCAAGAAGGATGTTGTTAGACTTCACGTCTCGGTGGATTATGTCAGACGCATGAAGGTAAGCCAATGCAGTGGCCGTTTCTATGGCAATGCTCATACGAGTATGCCACAGGAGAGGGTCCTGCTTCGCTCGCTTCCCATGTAGATGATCGGCTACTGTACCGTTTGGGATGTACTCATAGACTAGCAGGAGTTCACGGCTATGCTGTGAAGTGCAACCGTATAAAGAGACGAGGTTTCTGTGGCGCAAGCGTGTTAGGATTTCGACTTCAGTCATGAACTGCTTCACCCGTCGACAGTTGTGCTCATGTAGACGCTTAACAGCTACTTCCCGGCCATCTCGAAGTTTGCCTGTTTAAGAAAATGGAGAGTGACCCTCTTAGATTCCTAGTTGTGTCTAGGCTTTCTTGCTATTTATATGCAGGCTGCCTAATTAGCTTCTTTCAATTAAGGTCTTACCATGGTACACAATTCCAAAGCCTCCATCACCGAGCTCCCGGGCAGAATCGAAATGGTTAGTAGCTTCTTCAAGCTCAGAGTTGGTGAAAATGGGGACCCCAAAGTATGCATTGCCCACTTCAGGATCTGCTTGCAAGGAAGAATCGGAAGAAGCATGTCCTGAGCAGGACATTAAGAAGCAATGCTGTTTTTTGTGGCGGATCATATAGATGCATGAACAGAGAAGAATTATGGCCAAGGCACCAATTCCGCTACCTGAAGAACAAAAGTTTCATTAGATTTGCACGAGGGACAGGTAGAGTAAATGAAAAATTTCAGGAAAACTTTGACTAGTGAGATTTTCCCAAATGTACGAAGCATGTTAGTGCGCTCTTGCATAGTAATTGTGCTCGAAGTATGTGTTGACAACATTGTTTTGCTATCACAAACAGTGCTTAATGCACCGATATACGCTCAAAGGATTGTATAAGTCCCCCATGATAAAGGTTTGACTGACCTAATCCAATCCTCAAACGTGCACCGTTTCCTGCAGCAAAGATGTAGTCCAAAAGATGGCGATTGCGTCAGAAATGAATTCCACAAAACACTGATCCTATCCACATCATGAAAATCATAGAACAGGAATACAGACGCTAGCTTCCTTGGTCTAGCATAAATTCCTATCTTTTGATTGAATATCACTTAACATAATACATCTTAGGAACAAATAGATATTCCCTCGTGTCACATAGCACATAGTAATTGCAGAACTGTTAATAATGCAATGCTGTAGGCAACAGTGTTAACTCAAACTTTAAGCTGATGCAAAACAAGCATAAGCAAACACACCCACAGAAAACTTTCCCCCTTACGTTTTCCTTTCCGTGCATTTGTTTTCTTTAGGAATCATACCCTGGTCTCTATCGTAAATTCTGTAATCATCTATAGTCCTCGACAACATCTGCACTCACATTGGAACTGGCTAAAACAAACAGTGACACTCTTAAAAAATTTCACTATTTATGGAGATGCACACATGATTAAAGTAGGGTTGAGATCCACATAAATCCACATAAACGACTGTAGCAAGATGATGTGTCCGTGTTCTGGAGATGTTGTCCCATAGTTCTTTAGCTTTGATACGAGTAGGCGTGTCAAATGGGTGGATTGGGTTGGGTTTGGATCGGATCAAAAATGGTTCGACTCACATTGACCTATTTAACCCATTTTGACCCATTTTTTTGCAATGTAAATTTAACGACCTATACCCGACCCGACCTGACCCATACCCAACCCATACCCGACCCATACCCAACCCATACCCGACCCATATTACCAACACATATTATTATTTAACTTAATTTAAGAAAATCTACTCCCACTTATTTAGTTCACTTTAAACTTTTCACATATAAATTATTTGAATAAAAATTTCAGATCGAATCTATAAAATAAAATAAATTAAAAAAATTAGAAAATAAAAAAATGTGGATGCCTCTAAAATGAAATAGTTTTTGGAAAATAATTTTTTTTTTTTTAAAAAAATCGATTTTTTTATTATTTTTTAAAAAATTGAATTTATTTTTTATTTTCCCTTTCTTTTCTCTTTTCTTTCTTCTTCCTTCTTCCTTCTTCTTCTCCCTTTTCCTCTGCTAGTGCCGCCGGCCAAGACACAGGCCAGCAAGCTCAAACTCGACCAAGGCCAATGAACTCAAGGCTTGATTGATCTAGGCTTTGCCGAGGTCGTTGGCAGTGGTTAAGCTCAGGCTCGCCCAAATCTGGTGAGCCACGAGCTCTATTGCAGCTAGCGAGTTCGGGGCTCGCCTACCCAAATTCGAGCAAGCTACAACTCAACTAAGGCCGGTGACCTCACGGCTCGCCTGTCCAGATCTAGGCCGAGCTTTGGCTAGCGAGCTTAGGGCTCGCTAGCCCAAGCTTTGTCGCAGCTCGCTTGCTCAAATCCAAGCTGAGCTCTAGCTGGCGATGGCAAGCTCGGGATCGGCGATGGTGACGATGGGGTGATGGCAGGATCGACAACAGAGGTTTAGAACGCATAGAGGAGGGGGATAGAAAGAGAGAGATGATGGGTTTACCTAATAACTTACTCAATTCATATTTGACTCATATTTAACTTTTACTTGACTCATATTTAACCCATATTTAACTTTCACTTAATCCATATTTGACTCATTTAACTAAAAGTGAGTCATAATGTAGGTTTGTGACCCATTTTAACACCTATAAATACAAGGAAGAAAATGACATTCTATGAATTCGTCTAACTATTAAAGGTATATTTGTTTGAGTAAAAGAATTATTAGTGAATTAGTTTTCCAAACTTTAATATGTCTAGCTAAAAATGAATAATCAAACCATTTGGTTGAAGAAAATATGCATAATCAAAGTTAGGAAGATAAAATCCTTAATATAAAAATGATATAATATATTTTTCTTAAAAATGCTTTTCACGGAATTTATTTTTCTTCTTCATAAAGTCTTTCCCCAAACAAACATACTCCAAATCTACAAAAGGACGTCGAAAAGACATGTAAATAAATAAATAAATTGATGGCTTGGAGAACGAAGCAGAGGTGGGAAAAAGGGACTGAGAATCGAAAACCAAGGGAAGCCAAAATCTTCTTCCTTTGAAATCCTTATCAAGTTTGGAGAGAATGACTGAGGAAATTCACCGAAAAACACATGGGAGAATTTAAACGGTTATTCAGGGAATTAATCGAAAAGTATTACCTCGTCTGCACAGGAATCCATCATTGGGTCCCCTCCAGCATTTTCCTCCGCTTTTTTGGCATTTAACACAACTCTCCCAGGGGTTTAGATCCCATTCCAGTCTAAACCCCTGCTCCAAATACTTCTCGTCGAAGTCAACATTTTCCTTTTCCTCGCTATCGTCTCTGGCTAATACAGCAGGTACAGTAACATGACTCTCGCACACTGACCTATTAAGATTTAGGTCTTCTCGTCTACCTATTATAACAGCGACATAAGACCGGTTGGCGCCAACGGAAGGGCAAGTCATGTTAGGATATGGATAATCACCATTCGGGAAGCTACTGCAATTACTGAGAAATGTTAGGTGTGAAGGAAATAAGGGCGGTTTAGGAGCCTGTTCAGACGGAGCGAAACAAGCATTGCCCGCTCTCCCAAACTCTGAGATAAACCCAAGAGATTGATGATCATAACCGACATGGTCTTCCCACGAAGCTTCTAGTTTCCACAGTGGCTCATAAGAACAACATAGTTCAGAGTCGTTCTGGTAGGGATAACCTATCCTGACATTACCGCACTCGCCAGACTCGCAGGATTCATGCTTGAAGCTCACTGATGCAACCCAGTCTTCCAAAGAAATAATCGTCAAAATGCTAATGACATGGCGAAGCAAAACCTTGGAACTTATGGAGCTCTCGACACCCATCTCAGGAATTTTAGAAGGGAACAATAGAAGCACAAGGACAGTCAGAAAGAGGAAAGCTTTGGTGGGCGTATAGCAGAGACAAAGGGGCTCAAGCGAGATTCAGTGGCTCAAACTGAAGATCGCATTATATGAATGTGTCGTTGAATCCTTTTTTCACGTCAACACGTCAACACGCCAATTGACTGGGTCAACTGAGCGTAGAGGACCCGAAAGAGCAAACGTGGGGGACCACATATTTGCTCAAAGAGGAAAATCGATTACAACTTTTAATACTTCGGCTGAAAAGGGTCCATTTTAAGGACCCAGGATCGATTTCTCTCCATTGGCCACGGGCCCATGGCCACCTTTATTTCTTTCGAAGTTCCGGACTTTGTTTGACGGGGGATTCGAAGCTTTCCCACAGGCTTTCCTGGGTCGATTTCAAACCCTCGGAACCCCAACGATTTTTACCGAGACTCGTCCTCCACCCTTGATCTCCTTTGAAGGTCAAGTACTATGACAACTTGAGTTCGTGAAAGTCAAAGGTGGAGGGACACGGCAGGTGACAACTGGTGGCGAAGGAAGGAAGAAACTGGTGAAGTTGACATCTGATCGGGCCATTGGGTTTATGTCAGATAAAGACACGTCGATGTTAAGGAGGTCGAAACAGAAAAGTCCCGTGAACAAAATTCCTGTCCGATTTTAACATGATGTGATCTTGATTTTTTAGAGGCTGCACTCCCAATTTTGGCCTTAGTAAGCGAAAAAGTCCTGGGTTTTCTTCTCTAGTTCTTTTACGTGAAGATGAACGTGACAGGATGGCAGCAAAATGAGAAGGAAGAAGAGAAAAGTGACGAACTTTCAGTGAAGTATGCGTCCATTTGAAGAATAGATATGATAATTGAGGGTATCATTGTTCTGATAATTTCTCCTCTTGGGTTCAAGAATAATCCTCTTCGCCAAGTTCAAAATTGCGTATCTTGAAACCATCATGTCCGACAACCCAACGTTGAGAGACAGAAGAGATGGTGGAAAAAGAACAAAGATTTTAGACAGTATTCTCAAGATGATGATAAATAATTGAGAATGTATCTGTTGCTCCTTGAGTACTTTTGGAGGACATATAAATATTTTCCAGATGATTCAAAATTTAATTCAGCTTGAGAAGTTCAAGCTAATACGTGCTCGGCAACTTCAGCTAGATTGAGCTCTTATGTCTCTTTGTAGCTGATTTTTCCATGCAACCTATTAAACTTATACTAGAAATCAAGAGTGGAAGTGAGCAGATGGGAGTAATCAAGCAGTGGAAAAAAACACCTAAGAAAGCCAAAGAAATTAGGCTGAAGTTTCCGGACTAAAAGAGCAGAAGAAATAATTCTACAAAGATAAAGTGGACAGAGATAATTTGAAATTCTATATTTCTCGAACATAGGTGAATTGATATAAAACTCTTAGTAATTTGATTTTCTCACGGATTGGTCCTGTCTGTTCCAACGGACCGGAACCAGATGGCGAAGAAAATTTTTCTAAAAGACAGAATGTGAAAGCCTAAGTTAGAATGGTTTGCGGCACCTTACCCACTTTGATATTAAAATTGACCTTGCTATAAATTGGCTGTTGTAAAGTCAAACAAAAACACAAGGTTCAAATCATGCACGAAAGTCCAAATTTTCCATGTACTTTTTTTTTTTTATACCTAGGGAACCCCGTACAGCCAGTAGCCGGCAGGTAAACTCTGGAGCGACGCTAGCGGAGGACCCACCACCCCGACGTCGCGCTTAAGATCCCGTGCGGCCAGTGGGATTCGACCCCCCCACTGTCGTTAGTTTCATTGGAGAGCCTTATCCAACTGGGCCACCGGAGGCGGTGGTCAAATTTTCCATGTACTTATCAGTATGTTTTCGTAAAATTCTGCATCAAACACGACACGGTCCAAATGCAAACAAGCAAACGATACAGGGACGTATCGCTCTGGACAAGGAAAAAAGGACATAAAAGTCATCGTTCATAACACATCGGTGCCTTTCGGCAACTAATCATGGGTGGAATTTCAGAAGCAAAGTAAGAAGGGAAAGGACAGATCAGGGGACCACCTTTGGTATGATGTTTCCTTGTCCATAGCTTAGACGGTTGTCGACGGGGTTTTTGGTCAAAGTCTTCCCTCCGAAAGTCTAAAGAAGGCTGGCTTATTCGGAATCATGATGACATTGATGACATTCATGTCCGTGTCAAATCTTTTCTGGGTCTTCATTTCTCAGCATTCAAACATCAGCGATTGGTCATAGCTTAGAAAACCGGCAATCCAACCGCATTTCCGTTTGAAAATGTCAAACGCAGTTTCATTGATTCTTAATCTATCAGCATAATGATGTTGACCTTTCCACAATAATCTGAATCTCGTGTAAAGGGGGGCGTCTATTTCACGTATTTCCCAAAAAAATTTATTTATATTGCTTAAAAAATGAATAATTTTTTATAATAAAAATATTTTTCATAAACTAATTATTTCAAATGATAAAAGCGATTATTTTTAGGAATTTTTTTCAAATTATTGATTTTTTGCCCAATAATAAAGCGTAAATACTAGGTTCTGGTTGTAATTTGAGCTATAGGCACTGAATTTCTTAAGAAATGATGGCATACTTGATATTAGAAAACTAAAGTACAATTAGACAATTGACTAATTATGATAAAAAATAGAAAGCATCATCTTCTTACAAGAAGTAAATTTAATATAAAGAATTACTTAAGCCAACGGAAAATGTAATTTACCAGTTAATAATTCGCACCTAAGCTAGAAATTGCAATTCACTAAAAAGCTTTATTTAGGAAATACAAAAATTAATAAAAAAGAGAGCTTGAAATTAACATGCAAACAAGAAAACACTATATAATTATCATAAAGATCAAATGAAATGAAATGAGATGCATTGAATTATCCAAATAAATCAAGTAACGAAATGTTAAAAGCTGTTATAAAAAGAAAATTCCATTCGTAAAATTGAAATTATATAGTAAAATGGAAAAGCAGAAGTAAATGTGATAAAACAGCAAATAACATAGATATTGATCATTAATAGTATAAATTAAGTAAATTATTTTGCTAAGATTATATTACATTACCCATGAATAAATTGATGATTAAGTCAAGATATAATCCTATCTGGAAATCCATATTTTTCCAAAATTTTCTCATTACCGTAGACACTAGATGGAGCCCGTGCTCGGCCTAATACCCATAGAGAAAAGAATGGCCGAGACTAAACATTTAAGAAATCAAATTCCATGAAGTGGTGAAAAAGTTTCGCTTTAAATTGAATTTGAGACCGCTGTCTCAATACGTCATGGCAAAGTTTAATACCCATTCGTTTACTCTAAAATCTTAAACTATTCAAGAAAACTCCGATTCTAATCCACAATGCTCTTCAATATCCTCCTAATGGCTTCATTCTACAATAACTTGGTAGTTTCCGATGCAATTTATGGTAAGAATTGAACGACAATAATATAGTATGAGAACCCTCAATCGCCCTACTATAATAAATTCATTAATTAACTTAATTAAGAGTGTAACAGCTCCAAAACGACTAGCCAACTCAATCAAGGTTTATCATGCATCGGCCACTCACTTTTGTGGCAAAATGTTCTGGCAAAAGCTAACTCTTGGTCTCGAGACAGCGAAATATTAATACTAACACTAAGTGGATCGAGATCTATTCACAAAATAGATATATTAAGTGATGCGACGGACTATTATTAATTATTGAATATGGCTCGCTTGTCTAAAACTAGCTTATGTATTAATTTTGTACACGTCTTATTATGCATGGCATTACTTTAAGTAGTTCATATTTGAGTTCTGATAGGATAACAAATTACCCTATTTGTTATTTGGCCATATCCTTTGGATTGGATATACCTAAATAAAATGACGGATAAGAAATCCATCATAGGGGTGAGATAAACCTGAATTGAATAAAAAAAATTAAAAATAAAATAACAATATGTATTATCATCCAATGATGGATTGATAGAGTGATACATCTGACAAGCATTAGCGGCAAATCCACAATTCTTAACACACTTTGCAAATGTCTCTATGCTCTCCAATTGATCTATCGAGGAATCGTCAATTGTTCTCAACTCGCTCATGGTCGCATCAAAGGATTGTTATTTCGAACCTCTTTGCGGTTAATTACTCTGAAATGGAGAATCAATTGAAACCACCCTTCTCTATGGCCTCTTCTCCTCCTCCACCAAAATGGCCATTCACACTATCAATCTACTTTGATAATTAATTGTTATTAGTTTTTCCTAATTCAATCCCATCATCTGCTCCTCCACTATTGTTTTTGCTAGCCACCAACAACAGCATCCACCGTGCGATTGCCACCGCCGCCAAGACACCAAGAGACATGGCCAGGAGGAGGGAGGGGGAGAGGGCTAGGGCCAATGATCGGCGCGAGATAGAGGGGGCAATTGGAGCAGGGGGACATGACTAAATCCAGAGTCGTCGGCAAGGGATGGTATAGGTAGAAGCTGGTAGGGCGGAGTAGGCGGCGGCGGCGGGGAGTTGCCCGGACATAAGGCAGTATGGTTCGCTGAAGGGGCCACGAGAGAGCTTTTCCAATGGCTATAGTTGATAGCTAAACAGTGAATCGTTCAAGAGTGGAGGTATGATTTAAGGGAGAGAATATTTGGAAGATTATCCATGATTTTAAAAAATTCTCAATCCTGTTTTAAGTGGCACTAAATATATGACGGGATTTTATACAATTAAGATGATCTTAAGAGGATTTATAATCCTACTTTATCTTATCCTATGCTATCCTAGGCCAAATTTGGACAAGCAAACACAGCCTAAGCAGCTTTGAAGTTTTGAGGGCGGAATGAATTAGATAAAGTCTTCCTCTAATTGCTGAAAAAATCGGTAATCATTGAGAAATAACGTGCCATCGCTAGTTTTGTGACAACAGAAATAGACTCCGTCGTCATTTCCATGATTCGTACCCACTTCAAGTAATGAATGGTTTCGTTTTGGTCGCTAGAGAGCTACTTCTAGGGACAAATTTGCACCTTCCCAATAGCACAGAAGTTCGCTTGAGCCAACACATTAGATCTACATGTATCCTAACGTTTTCTTCTCATTTGAAGATGATTTGCGCACATCGTGGTTAGCCCAGCTGCTTCACAAGTATCGATTGTTAGATGTCAACTACTGCGGCCAAATCGCCTTTCTTTTTCCAGTCCTCCCTTCCTTATTTATGGAGATTTTTACTGTATCCGTGATAACCCTCCTCGTTTCGTATGATACTACTAATCCATAAACTTGTCTATGAGAACTTATCGTGTCATTTGCTATATAAACTTGAAGAAGAAGGAGAAGTGAACGCACCAGTTTGTGTACAATGCCAAGCATGAGGCCGGTCCGGGCAGTAACACCGGAAATGGAAGATGCCGTAATCAAAACCGCACTTGCCGCCGCTCTCCTCACACGCGCTGCAATCGCTCGCCGTCCAGTTCAACACGAACCCACTCCTCAACGCCTCCTCTATCTCTGCACTCCCTCTCCACTCGGCCGCCACTGGTGCCTCCACCAAAGTCCCGCACTCTTTTGTCGCATCAATCACTTCTTGATCCTTGCCATCCCCATATATGCCCAAAACGATCCCACTTCCGCCTTCTTCTTCACCAGGACAGCTGATCCTGGAGTTCATAAGCTCGTCGGCACGGAGAGAGATGTTGCAGTCGTATAAGAGAGAGAGAGTAGCGGTCACGTTCTGGCTCAGCTGGAACAAAGTCGTCGTGAGGGTCAAGTTCTTGAGAGAACCAGGCGCACAGTGAGAGAAGGCGGTCGAGTTGTCGTTGGAGAGGGCAGCGTTGGAGACGCGGAGAGACTGGTTACTGTAGAAGATGTCGTGGACAACATAGTTGTCGCTGGAGAGAGTGATGACTGGGCGGACATCAGCGCAGGACAGGTCGAAGCCTGGGAAGCCGCAGTAGGAGGGCTGCTGGTCGCGGACAAAGAATGGGAAAGTGATGTTCAGGCCGCCGCAGGCGACAGGGAGGCTGCAGTTTCCGAAATAGGGGTCGATGAGGGAGAGAGACTCCCGGGGGAATAAGGAGAGAGAAAAGAGCAGCAGCAGCAAGAGGTATGTGTGGATTGGGAGAGCAGAGAGAGGAGGTGTGAGGACGGTTCTGGTTCTGGTTCTGGTCATTGTGGATGGATGGGGCGGTGGAGTTGGGTTGAAGATGGTGATTTCATAGAGAGAGAGAGAGAGAGAGAGAGAGAGAGAGAGAGAGAGAGGGACTGAAGTGTTGAGGATCTTGGATGGTGGTGGATTGTCTGTCTGAAAAGTTTGACTTGGACATGAGTTGGATGAGATTTTATTCTTCTGACATGACAGGAAGTGTGTAGTGCTGTTTGTATCTACCTCCTTATCATAGACTGCAGAAAAATTCAGGAAATGCCCATGAAAATTTAGCGCCGTCAAGTTGACCGATCCGAAACCATTCACGTCTCGAAGTCGCCGTCACTGCAAGTTGGAGTTGGAGGAGGAGAAAGTTGAATGCTCTGGTGAAGTACGACTGGAGAACTGAAGATGGGGAAAGTCCTCAGACGCATCATCTCATCGACTTTGCGCCTGAGTTTCACTGTGCCTCACTGTCTCTCAGTTTGATTTCTGGCGCCAAAGTTTCACTGTGCTGATGGGAGAACGATGACAATTCGAACAATATCAAATTAACACAGCGGAATAAAATAATCTCACCTCTTGTGTAAACCTAATAGGAACCGATATAGTAGAGCAAAATAAATACCAAGCATGCAAACATAAAACGATTATTTTTACGTGGAAAACCCCCTCGATGTGAGGAGATCAAAAACCACGGGACTGGAGTCCACCCAAAAATCTTCACTATCAACAAAATTGGGTGAACAATGTTCTTCTCTAGCAAATACTAGAGATACATAGCAGCAAAGATCTCAAGAACATAATTCTTGACAATACACATAAATTTCACAAGAGATCAAGGATAAATCTGACCAAAAACGCAGGTTTTGATCAATCCACGAAAAACTAATGTAGGGAGCTTCAAACGAAAATCAAACCGTTAAGATTCGAGGAGATTGCACCACGAACACGCTGACAAAATTTCAGCTCAATCGAACCTCGAATCGACCTCCGATGCCAGCTTGATGTAAATCAGACTTTGCCCCAGACCTCAGATTTTCTGCTTTCTCTTTTTCTCTTGTTACTATCTCTTTTGCGGCTACGACTTCAACGATAGTAAGAAACCCTATTTCTCCATATAACTTATTATATGGGCTCAAGCCCTTTTGGGCTTGCAACTCTTTGGGCTTCCTCCATATAGGAGTGAACCTAGCTAACAAATCTCCCCCTCACGACAATGTGGAGGGATTCTCCATCCCTGCTATCAATCAGCAATGTTCAAGCTTTTCTCTTGGTAGAGCCTTCGTCATCATATCAGAGCCATTATGGTCTATATGAATTTTCACAAGTTCCAACAACTTTTCATCTAGAACATCCCTTATCCAATGATATCTATCATCAATATGTTTTGATCTAGAATGAAAAAATGAATTCTTACCAAGATGAATTGCGCTTTGATTATCACAAAATAGCACACACATCTTTTGCTTGAACCCAAGTTCTTCCAAGAACTTTTTCATCCATAGCATCTCTTTACTAGCTTCAGTTGTTGCAATAAATTCAGCTTCGGTTGTAGAAAGTACAACACACTTCTGCAATCTTGACTTCCATGATACAGCTCCACCCGCAAAAGAAATCAAATAACCAGAAGTAGATCTTCGAGTATCAATATCTCCTGCCAAATCGGAATCTGTGTATCCAACTAACTCAAGTTTCCCGGTCCTGAAACTGAGTTTCAAATTTGAAGTTCCTTGAAGATACCTCATAATCCACTTCACTGCATTCCAGTGCTCTCTGCCTGGATTTGACAAATAGCGACTAACAACGTCAACTGCATGTGCCAAGTCTGGGCGTGTACATACCATCGCATACATTAAACTTCCCACAGCTGAGGCATATGGAACACTTTCCATATCTTTCTTCTCTTTATCATTCGTAGGACTTTGCTTCATATTTAACTTAAAGTGGGCAGCAAGAGGAGTACTAACCACTTTAGCCTTGTCCATATAAAATTTCTGAAGGATCTTCTTGATATATTTCTCTTGCGACAAAAATAACTTCTTAGCATCTCTGTCTCGGGTAATTCTAATGCCAAGAATCTGCTTCGCCGAGCTCAAGTCTTTCATGGCAAAAGACTTGCTCAATTGTTTCTTCAATAACTCAATTCGTGAAGCATTCCTGCCAACAATCAACATATCATCAACATAAATCAAGAGAATAATAAAGTCATCATCAGAAATTTTTTGGACAAACACACAGTTATCCAAGGAAGTCTTTTTATAGCCATGTTCTGTCATAACTGACGCAAACTTTTTGTACCACTGTCTCGGTGCTTGCTTTAGGCCATAGAGACTTTTCTTCAGTTTGCACACATAATCCTCTTTCCCTTTCACTTTAAAACCTTCAGGTTGTTCCTGTCACGCCCCGACTCTCGAGCTCGCGGCAACCCCATTTCACTTGAGGTCTAGTTGTACGACGTCCCAGTGCATCGTCGTCGACCAATTCATTTTATCTTGTAATTATGCACATGCGGAAACGAACAACTCCCAAACCAAACAACGGGGATAGCAACAACAAGCGGCGAGAGGAAAGACAACTAGTATTTTATATATCTCGAATGTTAGCCAAAGCATACCAGCAAATATATACACGCCTTACTACGGGCGACAAGCTAAGGCCTACTCAAAAAGGGACCGGCCTAGCTAACCTAACCCCGTACAAGTGGGGAAGGCTCGTCAAAAGGAAATAGGCTATAGCTGCCTACTCACGGGCCTCAGAGGGATCGCTCTCTTCGATCCTCGGTACTGCATCATCTAGGGCCTGAAAATGTTAACCACGACGGGTTGAGATAAACTCAGCAAGTTAAAGTCCTAAGCCCCGGTTAGGAACTTCGCTCGCCTCGGGAGTTTAACATACAACCTAATACAGCAATCAATGCAATACCACCTCGAGAGAAAGACATCGAAGACGGTTTAATAAACGGGTGCAATCACAAGCGACCCCCGGCCTTGGCACACGCGACTGCGTAAACCTGTCATTTAATCCATCACGACATTAAGAGCATGCGAATAATCAGAGCATCTCACACAACTTTCTCGTGCCTTACATCCACACATATGCTCCGATTATTACGACCACTAGGGCCACGGCACAACCTTATGGTTGGCGGTCTACCAGTCAAAGACCAGGCATCGTCCTCCCCCATGAGGCACGGCGACGTCACGGGCTCTCTCCCATCGACGGCATTCCCTATGGAGCATGGGGCCCGCTCACGCCGCAGCCCCGCAATCGACCCTTTGTCGGGCAACCGACCGAAGTCGGGACGACCAAAAGGCCACGGCACAACCCCAAGGGTTGGCGGTCACGGCGATCCGGGCTCTCCTCTTAATGTGACCATGCAACACATCATCAAACAATCCATTCTTTTCTTTGCTCTGTCGTGAATGCAACATCACCCATGCTCATGCGACATGCCATTTCTGATAACCCACGCAATATGTCATGCAATCTCACTCGACAATTCCAAAATCCAAATTCAACCAATCAACAATCACGTACGTTCCCTCATTCTCGGGAATAACTCAATAAGTCAAATACTTTCACTTCCACTCGGTCTTCGATCATGCGTTTCATCATTATTCACGCATATAATTAACAATCGGCACTTCAATAAATCATAACAACCAAGAACACATCAATTTGAGACCAAAATTTATTTCTGTATGAACAGTGATCCGTGAACAGTGATCCGTGAACGAATCGGTGAACGATAATCCGTGAACGATGTCGTGAACGATAATACGTGAACGGTAATTTCGTCCGAAATTAAATAAATAAATAAAAATAAATAAACTTAACCATGGTTAACAAATTAACTCAACCCTAGTTAATCTAACCTAACCATAGTTAAATTCTAACCTTGGTTACTTTTAAAACTAACCATGGTTACTTTAATTAATTAACCCTAGTTACTTTTAAAACTAACTATGGTCAATTAATCTAACCCTAGTCAGCTTAATTAACTCAGCCACCATTAACAAACTAACCCATAATTAACCAAGCACAAAAATTAAACTAATTAACCCCTAAGCAAGATTAACCCCTAAACAAGGATTAGGAAGTTAACTTACTTGGATCGGAAATCCGGCGACACCAGCGCGTAGAGGGGAACAAGGGCTACGAGGGGTAAGCTCGGGGATGGCAACGGATGACAAACGATGGCGAAACGGGCCAAAACAGCCCGGAATCACTGTTCACGCGGAACCGGTGCAGCTGAGCGGAAAAGGCCGAAAAACAGGCGGCTAACGGCGACCAGCGGTGACCGGGGTGCGCGGTTGGCTTCCTAACTTCCAGGACTACACTTTGGGCGGTTGCGGCGGCTCCGGTGACGGCAACAAGGCCATTTTCTTGCTGGAAAACAGCTTGGACAGCAAAGAGCACCAGAAATGAAAGAGAAAAGGAAGAGAAAAAGGGGAGAGAGGAAGGAAGGCTGGGCTGGTGCACGAATTTTGGGGGAGAAAGAGGAGAGAGAAGAGGCTGCTGAAGGCTTGGATAAGGCCAAGGCAAGTGGGCAAGCCACTTGCTTGAAGGGCCAATCAAAACAAAGCAAAACAAGCATAAACAAAGCCCACTTGGGCACAAAAGCAAAAGGCCAAAAGGGAGAAGCCCATGGGCTGGAAATGGAGGGGAACTTGGGCCAACTTAGGCCCCCTTTGGGCTGGGCTGGATGGGCGCAAGGCCCATTGGGCCGCCGGTCTTGGGCCGGCCCACCCGCGGGCCCGAAACCCGGTCCAATTTTCCCTTTTTCCGACGCTTCCGTGTCCAACGGAAAATCCCAAAATAAATGAGGCGACGTCCAAATATTTAGTCTTGATATCACTGAGAAGTCGGTTCCCAAAATCGGATTAAAAATCAGGGCCAAATTGAGTCTATTGCGACCGTAGTACAATTTGGATTATCGGGCGCCCTTTTTGGACTTTCCTCACATTTGACCCATGGTCAATCATTCTTTGATCCACGTTAACGTCAATTCTCGAGTCAGGGACGTCCCTCGATTGTCGTGTGATCCCGGGGGCTCAATTGATAATCTCGAGTACCAGATGAAAAGGATTCGGTTTTTGTCGTTCGTAGTTCGTATCGAAGTCGTGCGGAAATCACCCGCAGATCGACTTCGTACTTCCGCCGAATCGATTTATTTCCGTTTCCTTAATAATCTAGTACTTAGAAGATATCGTTCCCGCCCCAGTCCTCATGGTCGAAGGGTTCGTTCGATCGAAATTGCGAGTCGTACGCGAATCATTTCCTATTGACGCCTCTCTGTAATCCATTATCCCACGAACACACGGTTCGGAAAATTTGTACTGACCAGGCCTTCGACTAATATTGCCATTTTATAAAATCCTAAAATGGGGTCGATTTTCAGGATGTTACAGTTCCATGTATATCTCTTCCTCCAAGTCACCATGTAGGAAGGCTGTTTTGACATCCATTTGCTCAATCTTCAAATCTAGGGTAGCTGCCAGCCCTAGTACCACACGGATAGAAGACATTTTCACTACCGGAGAAAATATATCATCAAAATCAATACCCTTTCTCTGACCGAATCCCTTAACAACCAATGTAGTTTTGTACCGTGGCTGTTAAGTATGTTCATCTTGCTTCAACCCGTATACCCATTTGTTCTTCAAAACTCTTTTACCTTTAAGTAACTTCATCAACTCAAAAGTATGATTATCATAAAGTGATTGCATCTTATTTCGCATAACATCAAACCAATTGCTTTTGTACTCATCTTCTATTGCTTCTGCAAAGCACTCTGGTTCACCTGCATCAGTCAATAATACATACTCATCTTTAGAATACCTGGTGGAAGGTCGTCGGTCTCTAACGGATCTCTAGACTGGAATATCTAGTGGAACATCTAATTGAGCATCTGGTTCAGGAATAATATTATCTGTTTCAACATGTTCAGGAACATGTGTGTTATCTGGAACATTGACTTCCTGCTGTTCTTCATCAACCTGAGTAGGAATATTTGAAAGAGGAACTGGATCCAAATCATCACTAACCTGTGGTGCAGAAATCGTCTCTGCTTTCTCAATGTCCTCTATTGTTTGATATTCCATAAACACAACATCTCTGCTTCTTACAATTTTCTTTTCAATTGGATCATAAAATTTGTAGCCAAGCATATCCTGTCCATAACCAATGAATATGCACTGTCGTGTTTTCACATCAAGTTTAGACCTCTCATCTTTGGGAATATGCACAAATGCTTTGCACCCAAAGACACGCAAATAATCATAAGAAACATCTTTGCCTGTCCAAACTCTATTAGGAACATCAAACTCTAAAGGAACGCATGGAGTAAGATTCAATACATATGCAACTGTACTTAAAGCCTCACCCCAAAAGGATCCAGGTAGCTTTGACTGTGAAAGTAAGCATCTTACCCTTTCAACCAGTGTTCTGTTCATTCTCTCAGCTAAGCCATTTAACTGAGGCGTCTTGGGAGGTGTCTTTTGATGTCGAATACCCCGCTGTCTGCAATATTCATCAAAAGGTCTAATATACTCTCCCCGTTATCGCCCGATGCACTTCAATTTCTTTCCAGTCTGTCTCTCAACTGAAGCCTGAAACTGCTTAAAAGCATCTAATACTTGATTTTTAGCTTTCAAGATATAAATCCAAATTTTCCTTGAAAAATCATCTATGAAGGTAACAAAATAAAGAGAGCCACTAAGTGATTTTGTTTTCATAGGACCGCAAACATCAGAATGCACTAAATCCAATATACCTGACTTTCTTGAAGGATGGGAGTTTTTAAATGCAACTCTATTATGTTTTCCTGCTAAACAGTGAGCACACTTCTTTAGCGCTGAACTTTTCAATCCTGAAAGGAGCTTCTTCTTGGCCAATATTGACAAACCCTTCTCACTGATGTGACTAAGCCTCTTATGCCATAACTCAGTTGCATCTTCGCTATCTACTGCATTAATTTTTTTTTTCTGTGGACAACTTTGCCTGCATAAAGTACAACGAAGAATATTTTTCACCTCTAGCCACAACAAGAGAACCTTTGGTGAGCTTCCATTGACCATTACCGAAGGTGCTGCAATACCCCTCATCATCTAACTTGCCTGTAGAAATCAAATTCAAGCGAATATCAGGTATATGTTTAACATTATTCAATACTAACCTCGTGCCATTGCTGGTTTCTAGGCACACATCACCGATGCCTACAACTTGAGCCAGCCCATTGTTTCCCATCTTCACAGATCCAAAGTCACCTGACCTGTATGATGTAAAGAAATCCCTACGAGATGTAGCATGAATAGATGCATCACTATCAATTACCCAACTGGTCTCATGAGACACAAAATTCACCAGACCATCATAAAAAATAATGAGAAAATCTTCTTTAAGTGCAGCAACACGATTGTCATCACTGTCACTATCACTTTTCTTCTCTTTACCTTTCTCCTTTTGTTTCTCCCTTTTTAATTGGCGACAAAACCTCTGAATATGTCCCTTCTGATGACAATAATGGCACTCAACATTAGCAAATTTATTATACTTACCTCTGCTTTTATCTCTACTCTTGTCTCTGTTTCTCGGACCTCGAGACTTACTTCTTCCCCTTTTCTCAACAACCAAGGCATCAGAATGTGAAGAGGACGATCCTTGTGTCTTCCTTCTCATCTCTTCATTCAAAATACTACTTTTGGCCAAATCCATGGTAATCATACCATCTGGGGTAGAATTAGACAAAGACGTTCGAAACGTCTCCCATGAGTCCAGCAAAGTACCAAGCAACCATAATGCTTGTATCTCATCATTAAACTTGATTCCCATCGCAGCATATAACTGTTCGAGCTTATTCCATAAACCGCGTGCATGTGTTTCCTCAATAATATGGTTTAAGACATTATCATCTACCCACTACCTAATATAACCACACACTTGACGATGAAATATAGACCATTCAAGACGTTTTGTTCTCTCGGTTTCTCTTCGGCAAATACAGGCAAATAAAAATCTTTCACATATAAAAGATCTTCCATCTTCCCTTTCCAAATATGATAATTCGAACCATTCAGTGTAACCATTCTACTTGTATTCGTTTCCATTGTTTAACACAAGACAGAAAAATCAAGCAACAACCAGAAGCTCTGATACCACTCTGATGGGAGAACGATAACAATTCGAACAATATCAAATTAACGCAGCGGAATAAAATAATCTCCCCTCTTGTGTAAACCTAATAGGAACCGATATAGTAGAGCAAAATAAATACCAAGCACACAAACACAAGACGATTTTTTTTACGTGAAAAACCCCCTCGATGTGAGGAGATCAAAAACCACGGGATCGGAGTCCACCCGAAAATCTTCACTATCAACAAAATTGGGTGAACAATGTTCTTCTCTAGCAAATACTAGAGGTACATAGCAGCAAAGATCTCAAGAACATAATTCTTGGCAATACACATAAATTTCACAAGAGATCAAGGATAAATCTGACCAAAAACGCAGGTTTTGATCAATCCACGAAAAACTGATGTAGGGAGCTTCAAACGAAAATCAAACCGTTCAGATTCGAGGAGATTGCACCACGAACACGCTGACAAAATTTCAGCTCAATCGGACCTCGAATCGACCTCCGATGCCAGCCTTGGTGTAAATCGACTTTGCCCTGCATCTCGCATTTTCTGCTTTCTCTTTTTCTTTTGTTACTATCTCTTTTGCGGCTACGACTTCAATGATAGTGAGAAACTCTATTTCTCCATATAACTTATTATATGGGCTCAAGCTCTTTTGGGCTTGCAACTCTTTGGGCTTCCTCCACATAGGAGTGAACCCAGCTAACATGTGCCTCACTGCCTCTCTCAGTTTAATGTCATTCTGACAAAATTCTTCTTGTGATTGCGAGCCAGAATATACAAAGTGGACGGCTTTTCAAAAGATGTGCTTTTGCTGTGGCATACCCCGCCGGGAAAGAAAAATGAAGGAAAAAAGGGGCGTTGCGCTTGGAATTCCAAATTGACCCAAGAAAAAGGCGTATGGAGTTAGGAACAATCGAGATATGTAATAGATTTTCCATTAAATTAGACCAATCTACCAAACGTAACTTACTCGCAAAAAAAAACTTGACAATTTTCTAACTATTTTTTAAAAAGAAAATTGTAATTTTTCAATAATGCTGATTAATTACCAATAAAAAAAATTAGGTCACCATTTAGCAGCTCTTTAAAAAATCTACCAATGCGAAACAAAAACTATTTTCGAAAATAGAAAAGTAGAATCATACATAAATCAAGCTACCATAATTTATATGTTTCAATTTTTCTGGAGAGGATGGGTGCCAATTTTTTTTTTCTTTTTTCTATTAGAGGCACGACAAACATTAGGGGATTGTGCCAAGTCAAATTTACTATTTAAAACATCAAGCAGATACTTTGAACCATGAGCATGCTCACCAACATGATGCAATGGGATCTTAACTAACATTTTGGATAAGTTAAGAATGTTAAGGCAAAAGATGCTCGAGCAAAATAGTTTATACAAAGCTCATCACGCATGCATCGTATATGCAATTTAAATGACCAAACGGGGAGAGCAAAAGTCCATCCCTTAACATCTTCCAATCTTTAATGTCCACTTGCGGAAAAGATTCCTTATCTTTCTCCACTTTCTTCAAAAGCTTTGAATGGGGGTGGAAATTGGGTAAGGTTGGACCATGCCTTCTCTCTAAATCCCCAAACCCATGCTGGTGCATGAAAAGGAAAGGCACTCACTTTCCTAGATTCCTAGTCAAAGGAGAGTGCTCACTTTTGCATTGAAGGGACCGCGATAGACCGTTATCAAGTGTGGACCCACAGCCCATGATTCGCAACTTGGCTATTTCGTACAACCCTCTGGCACGCTTTTGGCCGTGGAAGAAAGGGGGTGCTGCAGCTCGAAAAACAACATTTGGTGAACACCTCGGGGGTGATACCATCCAATTTTATGATGTTGTAGTTCCAAAGCATCTATTTATCAAACACACAAGTTATAATTAATTTTATAGGATAAGTATATTAAAAATCCTAACATTTATTAACAAAGTATAATTGAGTCTTAAAATTTTCAAAAAACATAATTAAATTATAAAATTGATGATGAAAGTACAATCAAATCATAAAACGTGTCATAAAAGTGCAATAAAGTTATAAACTTTTCAAAAAATGTTATCAACAAAAGGATTCAATCTCACTAATTTAACAAGTTTTAGGATTTTATTATACTTTCGTGATAAATTTTAAAACTTAATTACACTTCTAAAAAATTTAGGATTAAATTATACTTTATTAATAAGTCTTAGGACTTCAAATGCATTTATCCTTAATTTGATAACTTGGTTATAGCACAACACATTTACAAATCAATTCATGTTCATACCTAACAGGAGTGATAATAAAAAACCCAAAAAAAAAAATTGCCATAAATGCTGTCGAGTCAAAGAAATCTATGCATGAGATTCTATGAAATCTACAATTGATTACTCCCGTTAATCACGACAACACATTCCCAAACTCAATAACAAGACACTCTGAATTATATATTTTTTGTTAATGGAACGGGTCAAGTCCATTCTGTACAATAATTAAAACTCCACCCCAATCAACCCTCATCCATTGCCGCTCCTTTTTTGAAGAAGTTTCTAATTTGGGTCTTGGGTTCCATATTATCCAAGACGATAAAGTCTTCCACCTTAATGATTTCGGATAATTAAAAATTAGTCATGTGTTTGAAGGATTTTGGATACTTTAACATTAACAAAAGAGAAAATAGTGCCTACAAAGTACTATAATTTTTCGACCATTTGGTATCGAAGCCGCTAAGAGTACCCGACTAGATTGAGTTATAATGTAGGTCAATGATAAAGAAAATCTAGAAAGTTAAAATTTAAAGATCGAACTCTCTCTTTCTCTCAAATTCCGTTTATTTCATAAAAAATGAATGATTTTTAAAATATTTTTCTTAAAAATGATCATTTATGTCATTTGGAAAAATGAAAATAAAAAAAAATTGGAAAAATCTCTAGACAAAGGGAGCCCGAGTGTCCTTTAGAAGATTCGCGATTGAACTAACGAAAGGAAAAAATAACGATAAAATGGTCGGCTTCAGATTCGGGTGGGAAGATGAAAAGCGCCACTTTCATACCAGTTTTTTTTTTTTTTTTTTCCGCCGGGGGGTTGGGGAAGGAGGGGGCCAGAGGAATTCGATGGGCGAGTGAAGGAATCTCGTCCCAAAAATATCCACGCGAACTCACCTCTTAAGACCCACTCAACGAAAGTGAGCCAAAGGGGTGGGCAAAAGATAATAAAGAGCTTCTTCGTAACCCATTCATTGAATCATTACCTCATAATACCTTTCTCATTACCTCCTCAAGAATTGACAGTCACTGTGAGAGAGAGATGGTGAGGGATTGGAAAGAAGTTGCCACCAGAGTGCATGGCGGCGATGCTTCGTGCGGTGCGGTTCTCGTCTTCACGGCATTCCTGCTCTCCCTTGCTCTGTTCGTTGTGGTTATGTTCATGGGCGCCGACGGCATGTCCAAAGACAAGGCCTCCGCCTCCACCCACACGGACACTTACGGGAGCACCTGCGCCGCCGGTTGCGGCACAGCTTGTGGTGGATGAGCACTCGGCAATCTCCTGTCACACAATCTCGTCCCAAATGGGTTCATTTCCGGAGATTCATCCTGATCGGACATTATCCTTGAGGCCGCCCCTCGATTCAAAAGGTAGTTTGACGAGAACCAGACGATTTTGCAGGTCAAATGTAGTTTCTCCCTCTTTTCTGTCCTCTCAACCTCTTATAGTGTCCGACTGACTAGAGATGCAACCAATCGAATTATCAGTAGGGCTCAGCTATGTTTACAGTAGCTATTCCCTGATATAGGGGATGGCTTTTCTAATTCAAATAATGGGAATCCAAAATTGATGCACCACAAATCAGTGTGGCTTCTTTCTTCTTCTGGGTTTCAGTTCACGGTATAGCTCATGTTTGTTGAAGGACGTAACATAGTAAACATTGACGGAACAGTACTTACAGTCACTGCTACTCTGTCCATCCTTTCATGCTCCGGGAGTTCACCTCTTCATCCCGATGTAGATAACCTGGACAACGTGTTAAACAGAATGTCCATCCCCAAAGATAGATCATTCCTTACCTCTCTCTCAAAGAAGACTCCAATCTATTGACATAGAATATACAGCAAAGAGAATTTATTGTATTTCAGCAACTGCAAGATTGCAATGACAAGTTGGAAATGTGCAACCCATATCTGGGTCTTTTTCTTCTTTTTTGGTTAACTAAGTAGCAAATGATAAACGACACATATAATGATATAAGCCTTGCGCTTCATGATCTGCGTGTTGCCGCCAACTCCCGATATATGAAGTCTTCATTTGGGATTATTTTATTTCACCAGAGGTATGGTATAATTCTTCTCTGAAAGGGCATAAATAACAGTTGAATAAATACATGGACGTATATCTTATAATATAACAGTAAATTTCCTGGCAAAGTAGCCATTCCTTTTTTTCTGCCATCTTTATATTATAACATTCCGCGATTTCACCTTATTTCAGTGGATGAAATATCCATGCGAAACATTTTGGGAGATATTGATACGGACATGTCCTTCAAAACATCCGGAATGTCAAAATCCTCGAGAACCTGCAGCATGTTGCATTTCATGGATCAAGCTTCTGGGGTTAGTTAAGAAGAGATGTAGCGAAGGTGGAAAAGGAACGGAAAAAGGGCACATTTCCGTGAATATCATAGGACAGACCTTGAAAACTCCATCCACGTTACGACCACCCACCAGAAAAGTGCATCCGGTGCTTTTGCATCCAATAAGTATTTGCAGCATCTTCCTGTGACCTCCATCGTAATACTTAGGCTGCACGAATAACACTGCAAGAGCATCAAGAAAACGAAATAGCCTTGCTCAACAATACTGGAAAGTGGAAAGAAAGTCAAATATATTCCTTGATTTTCGCAATCCATTTACCAAGAGTAACATGAAGCTGCAGTTCGAGTGAAAGTGAGCCATATGCTATGTCAAGAAACATCAGCCCCAACCAAAGCTATGCACAGTCAATGCAGGGCTATTGTCCAAAATAAGGATACGAATATACAGTAGATGGTTGAGAACATACATTAACAAGTCTAGCTGCTGTGTTTGCACCAATTACAAAAGCACTGCCTGGAAAAAGCTCCGCTTTCTTATAGAAAAATAGTTAATTAGATATTATCACAGTAGTTCCTGAAATTCGCAAGAAGCCTGATGGTTGATATCAATAAAAGTATAAAGGGAACGTTGACAGTCAAAAGCAGTTCTAACAGAAAAGGCCCTCAGAGAAAAATAAAGACGCCGATATTGACTTCAAAGACTTATCCCATTCCAGTGCAGATTATGCAGAAGCAGAGCACACATGGTTCACAAGTCAGCATTCAATGGCCAACACCCTGATAAGCAATTTCAGCTTTTAGTATGGTAATATTTCTATATATTAACCTCTCTTTTCAAAAACACACCGTGCCTCAGAAACAACAGTGGAAGCTCTAGCCTTGGTTGCACGACTCTTTATACAATATTGCATTCTGATAAGTGCAATGCAGATAGAACACGTTACAGCCAATTATTCACCATAATAAAAGAAAATGTAAGAGGGCGCAGAAGGAGTTTGAAATGGCAGCAAACGACAAGTCCACTTGAACGAAAGCCACCGCCTGTACAGCAGTTGCAAGGTAAATCTCTAAAGAAAGCTCAAAGAATAGCACAGGATCTTCATTATCGGTAGAGAATCTACGTAAATGTAATACAGTTTGCATATCCATTGTCAAATATATCAATATTCATTGCCATATATATCTATCTACAAAAACGTACATAAGTGGCTCCATAATTGGAGTTCATTCAATTTCCCAATTGACAGTGTGGAACATCCAGGCAGGAAAATAAAGTTCATAGAGCAGGACTGGTAACCAATAACAAGAAAATCTCACCAACTCTTTCAAATTGTTTCACTCGATCTTTTATTTCTTGCACTGATAGCGGAGGTTTATCCGCATTTACTGCTGAAATTTCAAAACATGGATACCCATTGCCACAGATGCTGCAGTAAAATTCATTAATTAATGAAAAAATTGTAACATCTGATCAAGGGACAAAAGTCCAACATGAATATCAGGAACGGCACATGATGAAATATCAAAAACCCATACCAAGAGGACCTCATGCGTCAGTTTAGATATGCAAAGGAGGAATTCAAAGCTTGTAGTCGACAAATGGCTGTTCACCTCACCGTGACACAATAATGGGGACGCTGCCCTATAAACTTATTGAGAAGAGTCAAACATGAAAATTCTGCCGCTGGGACAAATCGGTAAGTTGCTAGGAATATATCTACATCTAATACTAGATATGTATCTTCTTGCAAAAGCAAAGGAGCTATGAATTACTGACATGTGGTCCTCTCTTTGAGGGACACACGTCACATTAACTAAACAAATAAAAAGAAATGTGTCTTTCAAACTAAAGTAGCCATTTTTTATTCAAACTAATCCTTTTTCATTCCTTTACTCATACCATTCTTTTTTAAATTTTCAATTAATAATTATAGGAAAAAAAATATTAAAAATAACAAAGTAAAATTGAAAGGCTAACACGAGGTAGTTTCTTTGGCATTAATCAATTAGTTTTTTTTTTTTTCTAGAGGAAGATGTTATCAGTCCATTTCGTTTACTAATGTCTTATATTCTTTCTTTATTACTTTAGTACCTCATCAGTTGTATAATGATTATAAGAGACCTCAAAATGTTGATATTTATATTGCTTTAGGAATTCAAAGTGATCGACGTTAACCAGAGGTCAACTCATATAAAATTGAAGAGAAATCAATTCAAATAGTCTCTAACATCATCTAGATTATTACTTAATTTTAGCCAAAAAACTATAATAGAAGCAATTTGAGTTTAAAATCTTCAAATCAGTATATATGTAGGGAGGATGGAATTTGCAATTTTTTTCGGTAGAAGAATATTTGGAGTGCCATAATTTTTATACGACGCTCATTTTGGTGCCAAAACTTTTTTTTTTCACTTACTTGAGTGCCACTTTCTATTTAGCCACCAGAAAAGCTGACGTGACTGTCGGAAAAGCTGACTTGGCTGCCGATGAATAATATTTTAATATATTTATTAATTTTTTTTTTTTTTTTTTTTTTTATTTTTTATTTTTAGGGCTAGCGAGGGTCATCGGTGACCCTCACCAGCCCTAAAGAAAAAAAGAACAAGAAAAAGGGGCAAAAAGAAGAGAGACGAGATGAGGAGAAATGATGTCGTTTTGGACCATTGCATGAAGAATCCAATTGGCCGGCAAGGGTCACCGCCGGAAACAACGTCGACTTCGAAAATTATTAAAAAAAGGGGAAAATCATTAAAAAAATCCACATATGCATTTTAGCAGGAAATGGTACTTAACAGAACGATTTCACTCCGATTTGGCACTCAAATGAGCAAAAAAAAAAGTTTTTGCATCAAAGTGAGTGACATACGAAAGTTATGGCATTCTTAATATTCTTCCCCCATTTTTTTCTTATATCTCTTTAAAAACTATTCAATTCATGTGAAATTATCAATTAAAAATGCAACTTCATTGGAAATTAATTAAAAAAATTCTATCATCCTTCCCCTCTAATTTCAATTGCCTTCTAATAATGGCGGAATTTTGTTCACTGAAAATTATATCACCCTCTGTGAAATTGTGTCCTTAAAATGTTAGCACTCATAGGGTAATACGATAAGTCCACATTTAGTTATTCCAAAAGTTAGCATGAATTTAACCAAAGAAAAAAAAAGAGAAATAATTTATTATAATATTAAGAAAAACATGAAAAAATTAGAACCAATACTGCAGTTTGATTTTTTTCTTTGCTTTATACTAAATCATTTCCTTCCCTGCTAAAATTAAAAGTCTTAATCATTATTCTTTTCCCATAAATCCAATTTCTCAAGCTTTCCGAACACTTGCTTGAAGTTTAAATTATTGTTCACAAAAACAGTGCTCGGGCTTATTAACTATCGCATAATAGTAATCTGGAGTTCCAACAGCTTTTATCACTACATTGCCGGCTTATTCTACACAATGCATAAAACTATGTGGATAATTAAAAGGTTGAAACCTGATATTCTTTGCTTCAGTACATATGGTTAGAAAATGCCAAAGTACCATGAAACAATTAAGCTAGGCCAAAAATATTTGCCTTCAATATAAGGCACGTCGCCTGTTGCACTAAATTCAAAACCCCAGCAGAACTAGATATGTAGCATGACATCAAGGTGGGTAACATCAAAAGATAAATAAACATTTGCACTATTATTAATGATCTGCATTCAAGTAAAGCAAATAAAGTTGAATTTCCTCAACACCAACATCAACTCTCTAATGTACTTGGAAGCAACTTCCAACAACTTCAGATGACCGTCATGTAATGGATTAAACGAACCAGACAATGTAATCTTTCTTTCTGCATACGACGCATGTGAATCTGCAGAAAATGGATAAATAACAATTTTTTGCATTGTATATATCATTTCCAAAGAACACAACCAGAATCTATACCATTAGAAAAAGGATACACCTTGAAGCATACTTCACCATTTATAAGTTGCTCCAATTGTTCATTTTCATTAAAAGTTTGTTCAGATTCACTCGACAAATCAGACTCTATCAACTCTGAAATAGTTGTTGATGGTACTCTGCATGCATTTGCAATTGCCTACAGCAAATAGGAAGTCAAATTTTTTTGGATTAATTGAAGGCCACGAGAGATTAAGCATAAGATCAGGCCAGACCTAGTATGAGACCAAATGCGTCTCTGTACAGGTCCCAAAATACAGTTCCTTTTGTAGTTACAAAGAACTCCCAACTTCCAACATTTTATGCGGTAAAAAGAAAAAGGAAAAGCAGAAGAATTTCTCAATTGACATTTTGTCTTCATTAAATTGCCATACCTTGAGCAGAAATTGCCTCGAGACCTTATCTTCTTGCTCCCTTGTTCGCAATCCCTACATCCATTTGAATCCTAGTGAAACCAACAATCTTTCGATATAAATACTAGACTGGAGAGAAAACATTGAAATTGGATACACTTGACCTTTGACTTCCAGCGTGATAAAGCCTTGTATTCTTTTAAGGAGCAGGTCTTAAAATGTCGAAGCTGTCGTCAGAAAATCATTCCAAGTCTCAAAGCTAAGAGTATGGCTGGAGTGCTAAAACTTAACATAACTGAACACTTTTGTGCCAAAAGTCTTTCAAAAAATACATTAAGTGCCAAAATAATAAAAAAATGGGACACTTAAGTGCCGATAGTGAAAAAATCCGGCCAAATCGTTAATGAGGTAATTTTTTGGAGAGAGGAGCACAAAACGATGTCATTTTGCGAGCTAATGTGGCTAGGTAAGCCTGTCGTTTTGGGCACTAACGTGACTAGACTCAGCCCAAAACGATGTCATTTTACGTCAAATTCGGTTTTTAATATAAAAATTAGTTAAATTAAATTAAAAACTTAAAAAACAAAAAACAAAAAAAAAAGACACACAAAAAGGAGAACATAGGATTGGGACGATAGCAATGACTGGCAAGACGGCGGCGATGGCGGCAAGGGTCGCCAACGCCTGGGCAAAGGCCAACAACCCTCACCGACCAAAGGTGAAGGTCGGTAGGCCCTCGCCAAGAGCCAGGAGAGGCGGCGACCCTCTTCCAAATTTGGACAAGGGCCCACCCAGATTTGGAAGAGGGTTACCACCCTCTACTAGCCATCGCTGCTGCCCCACCGGCAATGGGGCATTAGCCATAGGCAAGGGAGTCCTCTCTCACCTATGCTAACCACTCTCCCTTTTTTTAAGTTTTTAATTGAATTTAATTAATTTTTATATTAAAAATCGAATTTGGGCCAAAATGACGTCATTTTGATTAAGTCTAAACTGATTCAGCTTTCCAGCGAGCCACGTCAATGATTTATATTATTAAAAAATGCCATGTAGGATTTCCAATACAAGTCGCCAAACTTCACACTAAAATGTTCCATTTTTTTTAAAAAGTAATACTTGGGTGCACATTTTAGAAGTTTTGGCATCAAAGTGTCTATTTATGTCAACTTTTGGCACTCTAGCTCTACTTTAGCCCAAGTCTCAATATTTCGACCCTTATCTGGGAAAACACTCCAAACGCCTGAGATGTTGTGATAAAGGGAGGGACAATGGCGAGTGTGTGTACGATCCTTCATTCGTGCTAGTGCTCTTTCCTATGTAGTATTTACGTCAAATCCTCCTCCAGCCTCAACAGAAGTGCTGACATATTGAAGCAGAAAAATGAACACCAAAATGGAGAACTTGATTGTCTGCTATATCGTCTACATTGTATATAATATTAGCTAGAAACCATTACCCAGATGCAAGCAAACTTTAAGCCAAGATGGAGGAGAAGGGAAATTTGCAGGAGAGAACTGATGAGACTGCAAGTTAACCACTATGAATAGAAGAACTGCCACTGCTTCCCCATTTTTGAGTCACGGAAACTGGTGAAGTCGGGAACTTCATATTCTTCAACAGCCCCACATTGTCACATTCCGGTGAAGGAGGCGGGTTCTTGCTTTGACCGGCCCTGTTATCATCGCTCACATCCTTCGACTTGTTGGGCTCATGTGTCCCAATCGAAATCGCCTTTAACTCCTCCAGGACAGTCTTCATAAAGGGCCTCATGTCCTTGTCCTGTTGCAAGCACCTCAAGGCCAGCTCGGCCACAGCCATGATCATCCTATTGATTTCGGGATCCGACTCAAATCCCAAATTTGGATCGATCAATTCATGGAACTCGCGGTTCTGTATCTTGCTAGTCGCTAAGTTGGCCAAATTAATCTCGTGCCTGTCTCGGCTTATATCTACTGCTGGCATGGATGATATGAGTTCCACTAATACCACTCCAAAACTGTAGACATCACTCTTCTCCGTAAGCTGGTAACACTGATGATAATCGGGGTCCACATAACCCGGAGTCCCCTGAGGAGCGGTTGACACATGGCTCGCATCATTGGGGTACAGCCGAGAAAGGCCGAAATCTGCTACTTTGACGCTAAAGTTTGTGTCCAGGAGTATGTTGTTAGTCTTCACGTCACGGTGGATTATGTCACACGCATGAAGGTAAGCCAATGCGGTGGCTGTTTCTATGGCAATGCTAATACGAGTATGCCACAGGAGAGGGTCCTGCTTCGCTCGCTCCCCATGTAGATGATCGGCTACTGTGCCGTTCGGGATGTACTCATAGACCAGCAGGAGTTCACGGCTGTGCCGTGAAGTGCCACCGTATAGAGAGACGAGGTTTTTGTGGCGCAGGCGAGTTAGGATTTCAACTTCGGTCATGAACTGCTTCACCCGTCGATAGTTGTGCTCGTATAGACGCTTAACAGCTACTTCCCGGCCATCTTGAAGTTTGCCTGTTTAAGAAAATGGAGAATGACCCTCTTAGATTCCAAGTTGTTTCCGGGATTTCTTGCCATTTATATGCAGGCTGCCTTATTAGCCTCTTTCATTAAGGTCTTACCATAATACACAATTCCAAAACCACCATCTCCAAGCTCCTGGGTAGAATCGAAATGGTTAGTAGCTTCTTCAAGCTCAGCGTTGGTGAAAATGGGGACCCCGAAGTATGCATTGCCCACTTCAAGATCTGCTTTCAAGGAAGAATCGGAAGAAGCATGTCTTGAGCGGGATATTAAGAAGCAAGGCTGTTTTTTGTGGCGGATCATATAGATGCATAAACAGAGAAAAATGCTGGCCAGGGCACCAAATCCGCTACCTGAAGAACAAAAGTTTAATTAGATTTGCATCAGTGGCAGGAAAAGTAAATGGAAAATTTCAGGAGAACTTTGAATGTAAGATCTTCCCAAATGTACGAAGCATGTCATTGTGCTCTTGCATCGTAATTGTGCTCCAAGTATGCGTTGGCAACATTGTTTTGCTATCACAAACCATGCTTAATGCATCAATATATACTCAAAGAATTGTATTATGTCCCCCACGATAAAAGTTTTGACTGACCTAATCCGATCTTCAAAGGTGCTTCGTTTCCTGCAGCAAAGAAGTAGTGCCAAAAGATGGTGTTTGCGTCAGAAATGAATTCCACGAATACTGATTCTACCCACATAATGAAAATCATAGAACCGGAATACAGACACCAGCTTCCTTTATCTAACATAAATTCCTATTGATCAATTGAATATCACTTAACATAATACATCTTAGGAACAAATAGATAGTCCCTCATATTACATATCACAGAAATTTCAGAACTAAGTATAACGCAGTGTTATAGGCGACAGTGTTAACTGAAACATTAAGCTGATTCAAAACAAGCATAAGCAAACACACACCCAGAAAACTCTCCCCTTTACGTTTTCCTTTCCGTGCATTTGTCTTCTCTCAGTGAATCATACCCTGGCCTCTGTATTGTAAATTCAATAATCATCTATAATCCTCAACACGTGTGCACTCACATTGGAACTGGCTAACGCAAACAGTGACACTCCCAAAAATACTATTTACTCAGCTGCCGCACATGATTAATGAAAGGTTGAGATCCACAAAAGCAACTACAACAGGACTATGTATCTGTGATCTGCAGATGTACCGTAGTTCTTCAACTTTGGTGTGAGGAAGAAAATGACATTGCTATAAATTCGCCTAACTACTTGAGTTGTATTTGTTTGAATGAAAGAATTCTTTGCCAATTAGTTTTCGAAACTTTATAGCTTGTTTGGTAATGTGCCAAACAATGCATACTTCTAATTTTTTCCCTAAAAAAAAAAAAAAGAATAGAAATTCCTTTTTGTTCCTCAAAACAAATTTGTTTCTGAGAATAAATTTGAAATAAAATCAAGAGGTAAAAAAAAAGTTGTTGGTTTGCTCCAATTCCTGAATCAAGCTGAATTCTTTTTTTCCTCTCTTCTTTTCTTTTTTTCCTTTTCTTCTTCTTCTTCTTCTTTTTCCTTTAACCGATCGCTGGCCTCAGCCATGGCCGGCAACCTTGCCGGAGCATCACTAGACCCTGGCAAGTTCAACCTCACCTAGATCTAGTGAGGCCGACCTTGTCAAGTGCCAACGATGCTCTAGCCATCGGGTAAAGGAGGAGGAAGAAGATGAAAATGAAGAAGAAGAAAAGGAAACAAGAAAAGAAAAGGAAGAGAAAAAGAGAAAAATGTAATAAATATGTTAAAAAATTAAAAAAAAATTCTTAGTCACAAAAGAATTTGAGGGTCGTACCACACAAATTTCTATTCCGGAAATAGAAATTTTAGATGGTAATCAAACACCTTCAAATGTCCAGAAACTCGTCCAAAGAATAAAAAAAAAAAAACCATTTCTAAGCAAAAATTGTTTTTGGGAACAAAATGGTTACCAAATGCATCTTTAATGCATATGGTTTGCCGAATATTATTAGTCAAACCATTTACTATTGAAGAAAATATGCACAATTAAAGCTAGGAAAATGAATTTCCTAATCTAAAAAGGATAAAATACATTTTTTTTAAAAATGCTTTCCACATAATTTATTTTCCTTTATCATAAAGTTTTCCACATAAATCACACCCTAGATCTACAAAGAATGTCCGAAAGAAATATAAATAAAAATAGTAATGGCTTGGAGAATGAAGCCGAGGCGGGGAAAAGGAACTGATAATAGAAAACCAAAGGAAGTGAAAGAAGTTCTTCCTCTTCCTATGAGGCGCTTATCGAGTTTGGAGAGAATGGCGAGGAAATTCACCGAAAAAAAAATGGGAGAATTTGAACCGTTGCTATTAGAGTGAGTTAATCGAAAAGCATTACCTCTGCACCGAAAACGTCCATTGCCTCCCCTGCATTTGCCTCCCCTTTTTCGGCATTCAACACAGTTCTCCCAGGAGGTTAAATTCCATTCCAGTCTAAACCACTTCTTCCGCTCACCCTGGGAATCAACAGTTTCTATTTCCTCGCCATCATCCGGTCCAGCTAATCTAACGGGTACAATAACATGACTCTCGCACGCTGACAGATTGAGACGTGGGATTTCTGGTCTAAACATATGAGCGACATAAGAGCGGTTGGCACCAGGAGAGGGGCAGGTTGAGTGAGGATATGGATAATCAGCATTTCGGAAGCCGCTGCAATTACGAAGAAATGCTAGGTATGAAGGCTTACGAGGACCAAATGCACCGGGCATATGAAAATCTTTATGTTTAACAAAACAAGCATTGCCCGTTTTTTCGAACTCCGAGATCAACGGATGAGATTGATGATCATGATCGACAAGGTCCTCCCAGAAAGGTTCTAAGACCAGCGGCTCACGAGGACAACATGGTTCAGTGTCGTTCCTGGAGGAATGATTGTTCTCGCTGTCCCCACACTTTGGAGGCTCGCAGGAATCATATTTCGAGCTCACTGATGCGACCCAGCCTTCCAAAGAAATGATCGTCAAAATGCTAATGACAAGGCGAAGCACAACCTTGGAACTCATGGAGCTCTCGACACCCATTTCAGGAATTTTAGAGGGGAACAATAGAAGCACAAGAACAGTCAGAAAGGGTAAAGCTTTTGTGGGCGTATAGCAGAGACAGAAGGGGCTCGAGTGAGATTCAGTGGCTCAAACGGAAGACCGCATTATATGCATGTGTCGTCGAATCCTTTTTTCACGTCAACACGCCAATTGACTGGGTCAACTGTGCGTAGAGGACCCGAAAGAGCAAACGTGGTGGACCACATATTTGCCCAGTGAGGAAAATCGATTACAACTGTTGATGCTTCGGCCGAAAGCTTTCCCACTGGCTTTCCTGGGTCGATTTCAAGCCCTCAGAACCACAACGATTTTTTCCGAGACTTGCCCTCCACCCTTGATCTCTTTGAAGGTTGAGTACTATGATAACTTGAGTTCGTGACAGTCAAAGGCGGAGAGACACGGCAGGTGACAACTGGCGGTGAAGGAAGAAACTGGTGAAGGGATCATCTGATCCGCCCATTGGGTTTATTTCAGATAAAGACGCGTCGATGTTAAGGAGATCGAAACAGAGAAGTCTTATAAACACAAATTCCTGACTAGTTTTAAGATGATGTGATCTTTGATTGTTTACAGGTTGCACTCCCAATTTTGGCCTCAGTAAGCGAACTGGAATGGGTTTTCTTCTAGTTCTTTCACGTGAAGATGAACGTGACAGGATGGCAGCAAAATGAAAAGGAAGTAGCGAAAATTGACGTACTTTAAGTGAAGTATGCATCCATTTGAAGAGTAAACATGATAATTGAGGGTATCATTGTTCTGATAATTTCTCCTATTGGCTTCAAGCATAATCCTCTTCGACAAGTTCAAAATTGCGTATCTTGAAACCATCATATCCGACAACTGAGAGATGGAAGAGATGGTGGAAAAAGAGCAAAGTTTTTAGAGAGTATTCCCGAGATGATAAATAATTGAGAAGCTGTCTGTTCCTCCTTGAGTACTTTCGGAGAACCTATAAATACTTCCCAGATAACTCAGAATTTAACTCAGCTTGAGACATTCAAGCTAATGCGTGCTCAGCAACTTCAGCTAGATTGAGCTCTTATGCTCTCTCTGTAGCTTATTTTTCCATACGACGTTTAAAACTCATACTAGAAATGAGGAGTGGTGGTAAGCAGATGGAGTAATCAAGTAGCAGAAACGAACACCTAAGAAAGCCAAAGAAACCAAGCTGAAGTTTTTGGAGTAAATGATTAGAAGAACCAATTCTACAAAGATAACGCGGACAGAGAGATCATTTGAAATTCTATATTTCTCAAACGCAGGCAAATTGATATAAAACCCCTCAGTAATCTGATTTTTTCACGGATTGGTCTTGTTTGTTCCAGAGGACTGGAACCGGATGGTGAAGAAAAAATATCTAGAAGAGCAGAATGTGAAAGCCTAAGTTAGAATAGTTTGCGGCACCTTACCATTGCCACAGTGTTCGAGAGGTGTTTGATCGGGGCAATAGCACACACGTGCTATTTTCGCAGCAGCACCACCCCCCACTTCTGCAGCACCTCATGCAGTCGTACCCCGTCCAGTTCAGCATGAAACCATCCTCCAATAACTTCAGGTACTCGTCACCTTGATTCACCTTCCAGTCATGTATCTCAACTGGGGCGGTCACCAAGTACTGGCACGATGCTCCATTCCAGTTCAAGTTATCACACTTACTAGCTATTGCTGCAAAAGAATTGTTCCCTTCGCTAGGACCACACTCGGCCCAAGATATTGTGGGATTAACCGAAAATGACTCGTTGCAGTTGCGGAAAATGCAGAGATCAGCCTTGTCCGGACCAAAAGCAACAGGTAAGCGGTCGAAAGAGTAGTTAGAACTCGGCAGGGGGCACCCAGCATTGAATACCGCTCCATTCACCACTCTGAATGAGTTCTCACCATACGAAATGTCATCAATCACATAACTAGATTGATATGTCCAATAAATCGGCCTATGGCTGTGGCACTCTATCTCGAAGCCAGGAAAGCCACAATAAGGTTGTTGAAGGCTTGGAATCCAAAAAGGGTAGCTTATGTTTGGACCACGACCGCAGTTCTTTGGCTGACAAGCATCAAACTTTGGGTTCACCTCCAGAGACAGTACAAAGTCGGATAAGAACATGCTGAGATTGATGACGATACCGATCCACCTAAACAGGGAGGCTCTAAAGCTCGGCACTTTTTGTGGATTCAATCCAGGAGACATTGCCGAAGAATGTGAAGGAAGTAGAGAAAGACGAATTGCACCAGGGATGATGTAACCGTAGATACCCTCTAAATGGTCCAAGTCGTTACTATTTAGCACTAGTAAATACCCACTTGGATATTAAATTTGACATTGCTGTAAACTGACTGTTGTATAGTCAAACAAAAACACAAGGTACAAATCATGCCCGAAAGTCCAACCTTTCCGTGTACTTATATCAGCGACGTTTTCGTAAAATTCAGCATGAAACGTGACATGGTCCAAATGCAAACAAGCAAATGGTGAAGGGGCGTATCGCTCTGGACAAGGAAAAAAGGACATGGAACATCATCGTCCATATCACATCGGTGCAGTTAGGCAACTGCCCTCGGTTGGAATTTCGGAAGCGAAGTAAGAAGGGAAAGAGACAGCAGGGGACCACCTTTGGTTCTCAATCTTCTGATGTTTCCGTGTCCATAGCTTAGAGTGTTGTCCACGGGGATTTTGGGTCAAAGTCTTCCCTTCGAAAGTCTAAAGAAGGCTGGCTTATTCGGAATCATGATGACATTGATGACATTCATGTCCGCGTCAAATCTTTTCTGGGTATTCATTTCTCGGCATTCAAACATCAGCGATCGGTCATAGCTTAGAAAACCAGCAACTCAACCCCATCTCCGCTTGAAAATGTCAACTCAACCCCATCTATCAGCATAATGATGTTGACCTTTCCGCGGTAATCTGAATCTCGTGCAATGGGGGGGCGTCTATTTCACGCATTTTCCTTAAAAAATATATTGCTTAAAAAATGAATAATTGTTACTAATGAAAATATTTTTAATAAATTAATTATTTCAAATTATATAAGCGATTATTTTTAGGAATTTTTTTCAAATAATTCATTTCCGTCAAATAAATGAAGCATAAATAGTAAGTTCTGGTTGTACTAAGAGCTATAGACACTAAAATTTCTTAAGAAATGATGGCATACTTGACATTAGAAAACTAAAGTACAATTAGGCAGTTGACCAATTATGATCAAAGATAGAAAGCATCATCTTCTTACAAGAAGAAAATAAAATAAAATATCACTTAAACCAACAGAAAATCTAATTTACCAGTCAATAATTAGCACCTAAGTTAGAAATTGAAATTCATTAAAAAGCTTTATTTAGGAAATACAAAAATTAATTAAAAAAAGAGCTTGAAATTAACATGCAAACAAGAAAAACACTATATAATTGTCATAAAGATAAAATGAAATGAAATGCATTAAATTATCCAAATAAACTATACATAAATTACAAGTAACGAAATGTTTCACCATTAGTGAATCTAGATAACTTAAATATGATCAATTATGGGTCTCATCTAAACCCAATCTATAGTATATGGATAAGAAAGCTGTTATAAAAGGAAAATTCCATTCATAAAATTGAAATAATATAGTAAAATGGAAAAGCAAAAGTAAATGTGATAAAACAGAAAATAACATAGATATTGATGATTAAGAGTATAAATTAAGTAATTTTTTTTTTGCTAAGACTATATGAATTACCCATGAATAAATTGATGATTGAGGCAAGATATAATCCTATATGGAAATCCATATATTTTATGAAATTTTCTCATTACCGTGAACGATAGATGGAATCTGTGCTTGCCCTAATTCTTATAAAGAAAAGAATGGCCGAGACTGAAAATTTAAGAAATCAATTTCCATAAATTGGTGAAAATGTTTTACTTTAAATTGAATTCGAGAACGCTGTCTCAATACATCATGGCAAAGCTTAGTATTCTATCGTTTACTCTATAAACTTGAACTATTCAAGAAAGCCTTGATTTATACTCAACAATGCTCTTCAATGTCATGTCTCCTAATGGCTTCATTCTACAATAACTTGATAGTATCCAATGCAATTTATGGTAATAATTGAACGACAATAATATAGTATGAGAACCCTCAATTGCCCTACTCTAATAAATCCAATAATTAACTTAATTAAGAGTGTAACAACTCTGAAATGACTAGCCAACCCAATCAAGGTTTGTCATGTATTGGCCACTCACTTTTCTGGCAAAAGCTAACTCTTGGCCTCAAGACAGCAAAATATTAATACTTACACTAAGTGGACCGAGATCTATTCACAAAATAGATATATTAAGTGATGCAACGGACTGTTATTAGTTATTGAATATGGCTTGCTCGTCTGAAACTAACTTATCTTTGGTCTCCTACATCAATTAGTACATTAATTTTATACACATCTTATTATGCATGGCATTACTTTAAGTAGTTCTGATTTGAGTTATGATAGGATAACAAATTATCCTATTTGGTATTTGGCCATATCCTTTGGATTGAGTATACCTCAATAAAATGTCAGATAAGAAATCCGTCATAAGGGTGGGATAAACTTGAATTGAATGAAAAAAAAAATTGAAAATACAATAACAATCTCTATTATCATCCAATGATGGATTGATAGAGTGGCGCATCCGACAAATAATTGAATAAAAAATTTAAAAATAAAATAACAGTCTCTATTATCATCCAATCATAAATAGATAGAGTTGACGCATCCAACAAAAATCAGCGACAAACCCACAATTCTTAATACTCTTTGCAAATGTTTCTATGCTCTCCAATAGATCTATCAAGGAATCATCAATTGTTCTCAACTCACTCATGGTTGCATCAAACAATGGTGATTTCGAACCTCCTCACTGTTTAATTACTCTGAATTGGAGAATCAATTGAAACCACCCTTCTCACTGGCCTCTTCTCCTCCACCAAAATGACCATTCACACTATCAATCTACTTTGATAATTAATTGTTGTTAGTTTTTCCTAATTCTATCCCATCATCTACTCCTCCATTATTGTTTCTGCTAGCCACCAACAACAGCCTCCACCGTGCGATTGCCACCAACGCCAAGACGCCAAGAGACATGACCAGGAGGAGGGAGGGGAGAGGGATAGGGCCAATGATCGGCATGAGACATAGGGGCCAATTGGGGCAGGTGGGCATGACTAAATCCAGAGTCGTCGGCGAGGGATGGTGTAGGTAGAAGCTGGTAGGGCGGAGTGGGCGGCGGCGGGGTATGGCCCAGACATAAGGCAGTATGGTTCGCTGAAGGGGCCACGAGAGAGAGCTCTTCCGGTGGCTATAGCTGATAGCTAAACAGTGAATCGTCCAAAGAGTGGAGGTACGATTCAAGAGAGAAAATATTTGGAATATTATCCATCATTTTTAAAGATTCTCAATCCTATCTTTAGTACACCAAATATATGATGGAATTTTATACAATTTGAATGATACTTCGAAGATTTATAATCCTGCTTTATCTTATCCTATCCTATCCTATCCTATCTTATTCTAATCCAAATTCAGACAAGCAAACACAGCCTAAGTAGCCTTGGAGCTTTGAGGCTGGAATGAATTAGATAAAGTCTTCCTCTGATTGCAGAAAAAATCGGCTATTGACGTTGACTCATCGCTAGTTTTGCATCATCACTATATCTAGACGATGAAAATAGAGTTCGTCGCCATTTCCATGATTCATACCCACTTCTAGTAATGAAATGGTTTCGTTTTGGTCGCTAGATAGCTACTTTTGGTGACTAATTTGCACCTTTCCAAAAGCACACAAGTTCGCTCGAGCCAAGACATTAGATCCACATGTGTCCTAACATTCTCTCCTAATTTGAAGATGATTTGCACACATTGTGGTTAGCCTAGCTGCTTCACAAGTATCAATTATTAGATGTCAACTTGCCAAATCACCTTCTTTTTCCAGTCTTCCCGTCCTTATTTATAGAGATTTCTATGTCCGCAACAACCCTCCTCGGTTAGTGTATTAATATTATACATGTCTTATTATACATGACATTACTTTAAGTAGTTTGGATATAAATCCTGATAGGATAACAAATTATCATATCCGGTATTTGGCTATATTCTCAGAGCTAAATATACCTAGATGAAATGTCGGATCATAGGGGTGGGATAAATCCAAATTGAATTAAAAAATTTAAAATAAAATAACAATCTCTATTATCATCCAATGATGGATTGATAGTGTGATGCATCCAACAAACATTAGCGACAAACCTACAATCCTTAACACTCTTTGCAGGTTCCTTTATGCTCTCCAAATGATCTATCGAGGAATCGTCAATTGTTCTCACCTAGCTCATGTTCACATAGAACAATTGTGATTTTGAACCTCCTCGCGGTTTGATTACTTGAAATGGAAATCAATTGAAATTGCTCTTTTTACCGGCCCCTCCTCCTCCGCCAGACCCAATTGATTGTCATGATCATTCACGCTGTCAATCTATTTATATAATTCATTAATATTAGTTTTTCCTAATTCAATCCCGTCATCTGCTCCTCCATTATTGTTTTCGCTACCATCAACAACAGCCTCCACCATGCAATTGCCGCCGCTGCCGAGACGCCAAGAGATATGCCCAAGGGGAGGCAGGGGGCAGATATAGGGCCAATGATCGGCACGAGACAGTGGGGGCAATTGGTGCAAGGGAACGTGACTAAATCCAGAGTCGTCAGCGAGGGATGGTAAAGGCAGAAGCTGGTAGGGCAAAGTAGGTGGCGACGGGGAGTGGCCCAGACATAAGGCAGTATGGTTCGCTGAAGGGGCCACGAGAGAGCTTTTCCAATGGCTATAGTTGATAGCTAAACAGTGAATCGTCCAAGAGTGGAGATATGATTTAAGAGAGAATATTTGGAAGATTATCCATGATTTTGAAAAATTATTAATCCTATTTTAAGTGACACCAAATATATGATAGGATTTTATACAATTCGGATGATCTTAAGAGGATTTATAATCCTACTTTATCTTATCCTATACTATCTTAGGCCAAATTCGGACAAGCAAACACAGCCTAAGCAGGTTTGAAGTTTTTGAGGGCGGAATGAATTAGATAAAGTCTTCCTCTAATTGCTGAAAAAATCGGTAATCATTGAGAAATAACGTGCCATTGCTAGTTTTGTGACAACAGAAATAGACTTCATCGTCATTTCCATGATTTGTACCCACTTCAAGTAATGAATGGTTTTGTTTTGGTCGCTAGAGAGCTACTTCTAGCAACAAATTTGCACCTTCCCAATAGCACAGAAGTTTGCTTGAGCCAACACATTATATCCACATGTATCCTAACATTTTCTTCTCATTTGAAGATGATTCGTGCACATCGTGGTTAGCCCAGCTGCTTCACAAGTATCGATTGTTAGATGTCAACTAGTGTGGCCAAATCGCCTTTCTTTTTCCAGTCCTCCCTTCCTTATTTATGGAGATTTTTACTGTATCCGTGATAACCCTCCTCGTTTCGTATGATACTACTAATCCATAAACTTGTCTACGAGAACTCATCGTGTCATTTGCTATATAAACTTAAAGAAGAAGGAGAAGAAGTGAACACACCAGTTTGTGTACAATGCCAAGCATGAGACAGTAACACCGGAAATGGAAGATGCCGTAATCAAACCCACACTTGCCGCCGCTCTCCTCACACGCGCTGCAATCGCTTGCCGTCCAGTTCAACACGAACCCACTCCTCAACGCCTCCTCTATCTCTGCCCTCCCTCTCCACTCGGCCGCCACTGGCGCCTCCACCCAAGTCCCGCACTCTTTTGTCGCATCAATCACTTCTTGATCCTTGCCATCCCCATATATGCCCAAAACGATCCCACTTCCGCCTTCTTCTTCACCAGGACAGCTGATCCTGGAGTTCAGAAGCTCGTCGGCACGGAGAGAGAGTTGCAGTCGTATAAGAGAGAGAGAGTAGCGGTCACGTTCTGGCTCAGCTGGAACAAAGTCGTCGTGACGGTCAAGTTCTTGAGAGAACCAGGCGCACAGTAAGAGAAGGCGGTCTAGTTGTCGTTGGAGAGGGCAGCGTTGGAGACGCGGAGAGACTGGTTCTTGTAGAAGATGTCGTGGACAACATAGTTGTCGCTGGAGAGAGTGATGACTGGGTGGACATCAGCGCAGGACAGGTCGAAGCCTGGGAAGCCGCAGTAGGAGGGCTGCTGGTCGCGGACAAAGAATGGGAAAGTGATGTTCAGGCCGCCGCAGGCGACAGGGAGGCTGCAGTTTCCGAAATAGGGGTCGATGAGGGAGAGAGACTCCCGGGGGAATAAGGAGGGAGAAAAGAGCAGCAGCAGTAAGAGGTCTGTGTGGATTGGGAGAGCAGAGAGAGGAGGTGTGAGGACGGTTCTGGTTCTGGTTCTGGTCACTGTGGATGGATGGGGCGGTGGAGTTGGGTTGAAGATGGTGATTTCATAGAGAGAGAGAGAGAGAGAGAGAGAGAGAGAGAGAGGGACTGAAGTGTTGAGGTTCTTGGATGGTGGTGGATTGTCTGTCTGAAAAGTTTGACTTGGACATGAGTTGGATGAGATTTTATTCTTCTGACATAACAGGAAGTGTGTAGTGCTGTTTGTATCTACCTCCTTCCTTATCATACACTGCTGAAAAATTCAGGAAATGCCCATGAAAATTTAGTGCCGTCAAGTTGACCGATCCAAAACCATTCACGTCTCGAAGTCGCCGTCGCTGCAAGTTGGAGTTGGAGGAGGAGAAAGTTGACTGCTCTGGTGAAGTACGACTGGAAAACTGAAGATGGGGAAAGTCCTCAGACGCATCATCTCATCGACTTTGCGCCTGAGTTTCACTGTGCCTCACCGCCTCTCTCAGTTTGATTTCTGGCGCCAAAGTTTCACTGTGCCTCACTGCCTCTCTCAGTTTAATGTCATTCTGACAAAATTCTTCTTGTGATTGCGAGCCAGAATATACAAAGAGGACGGCTTTTCAAAAGATGTGCTTTTGCTGTGGCATTCCATGCCGGGAAAGAAAAAGGAAGGAAAAAAGGGGCGTTGCGCTTGGAATTCCAAATTGACCCAAGAAAAAGGCATATGGAGTTAGGAACAATCGAGATATGTAATAGATTTTCCATTAAATTAGACCAATCTACCCAACGCAACTTACTCGCATAAAAAAAACTTGACAATTTTCTAACTACTTTTTAAAAAGAAAATTCGTAATTTTGCAATAATGCTGATTAATTAACAATAAAAAAATTAGGTCACCATTTACCAGCTCTTTAAAAAATCTACCAACACGAAACAAAAACTATTTTAGAAAATAGAAAAGTAGAATCATACATAAATCAAGCTACCATAATTTATATGTTTCAATCTTTCTGGAGAGGGTGGGTGCCAATTTTTTTTTCTTTTTTCTATTAGGGGCACGACAGATGCTAGGGGATTGTGCCAAGTCAAGTTTACTATTGAAAACATCAAACGGATACTTTGAACCATGAGCATGCTCACCAACATGATGCGATGGAGTCTTAACTAACATTTTGGATGAGTTAAGAATGTTAAGGCAAAAGATGCTCGAGCAAAATAGTTTATACAAAGCTCGTCACGCATGCGTAGTACATGCAATTCGAATGACCAAACGCGGAGAGCAAAAGTCCACCCCTTAACATGTTCCAATCTTTAATGTCAACTTGCGGAAAAAGCTCCTTATCTTTCTCCACTTTCTTCAAAAGCTTTGAATAAAGCATTAAATGGGGGGTGGAAGTTGGGTAAGGTTGGACCATGCCTTCTCTCTAAATCCCTAAATTCATGCCGATGCATGAAAAGGAGAAGGCACTTACTTCCTAGATTCCTAGTCAAAGGAGAGTGCTCGCTTTTGCATCGAAGGGACCGCGACAGACCGCTATCAAGTGTGGACCACAGCCCATGATTCGCAACGTGGCTATTTCATACAGCCCTCTGGCACGGTTTTCAGCCGTGGAAGAAAGGGGGTGCTGCAACTCGAAAAACGGCATCTGGTGAACACCTCAGGGGGGCGATACCATCCAATTTTCTGATGTTGTAGTTCCAAAGCATCTATTTATCAAACACACAAGTTACAATTAATTTTATAGGATAAGTATATTAAAAATCCTAAAATTTGTTAACAAAGTATAATTGAGTCCTAAAATTTTCAAAAAACACAATTAAATTGTAAAATTGTGACGAAAATGCAATCAAATTCTAAAGCATGTTATAAAAGTACAATAAAGCTATGAAATTTTCAAAAAATGTTATCAACGGAAGGACTCAATCTCACTAATTTAACAAGTTTTATGATTTTATTATACTTTCGTGATAAATTTTAGCACTTAATTACATTTCTAAAAAATTTAGGATTAAATTATACTTTATTAATAAGTCTTAGGACTTCAAATGCATTTATCCTTAATTTGATAACTTGGTTACAGCACAACACATTTACACATCAATTCATGTTCATACCTAATAGGAGTGACAAAAAAAAACCCAAAAAAAAAATTGCCATAAATGTTGTCAAGTCAATAAATGTTGTCAAGTCAAAGTAATCTATGCATGAGATTATATGAAATTCACAATTGATTACTCCCGTTAATCACGACATATGTAATGACATAGGCGACGGTGCACAGGGAGGAGGGATGGCGATGTGTCCGTGCCTCAGACGTGCGCTAAGGAGGAAGTGACATGTCTCTTATCTCACATCGCTTAGAGAGAAGTTCTAGGCTAGTTTATAAACTAAGATCCCTCTCCCTTGAGTAATGCATTTTAAAGCCGTGCAGGTCTCGACCCAAAGCAGACAATATTACACAGTGGTAGTCCCGTCCATTCTGTACAATAATTAAAACTCCACGCCAATCAATCCTCATCCATCACTGCTCCTTTTTGAAGAAGTTTCTAATTTGGGTCTTGGGTTCCACATTATCCAAGACGATAAAGTCTTCCACCTTAACGATTTCGGATAATTAAAAATTAGTCATGTGTTTGAAGGATTTTGGATACTTAAACATTAACAAAAGAGAAAATGGTGTCTACGAAGTACCATCATTTTTCAACCGTTTGGTGTCGAAGCCGCTAAGAGTACCCGACTAGATTGAGTTATAATGTAGGTCAATGATAAAGAAATTTTAGGAAGTTAAAATTTAAAGATCGAACTCTCTCTTTCTCTCAAATTTCATTTATTTCATTTATTTCATAAAAAATAAATGATTTTTAAAATATTTTTCCTAAAAATATCATTTATGTCATTTAGAAAAATGAAAATAAAAAAAATTGGAAAAATGTCTAGACAAAGGGAGCCCGAGTGTCCTTTAGAAGATTCGCCATTGAACTAACGAAAGGAAAAAATAACAATAAAATGGTCGGCTTCAGATTCGGGTGGGAAGATGAAAAGCGCCACTTTCATATCAGTTTTTTTTTTTTTGGGGGGGGGCGCGGGCGCGGGGCAGGCCAGAGGAATTCGATGGGCGAGTGAAGGAATCTCGTCCCAAAAATATCCACACGAACTCACCTCTTAAGACCCACTCAACGAAAGTGAGCCAAGGGGGTGGGCAAAAGATACTAAAGAGCTTCTTGATAACCCATTCATTACCTCCTCGAGGATTGACAGTCAATGTGAGAGAGAGAGAGAGATGGTGAGGGATTGGAAAGAAGTCGCCACCAGAGTGCATGGAGGCGAAGCCTCGTGCGGTGCGGTTTCTCGTCTTCACGGCATTTCTGCTCTCCCTTGCTCTGTTCGTTGTGGTTATGTTCATGTGCGCCGACGGCATGTCCAAAGACAAGGCCTCCGCCCGCCTCCACCCACACGGACACTTACGGGAGCACCTGCGCCGCCGGTTGCGGCGCAGCTTGTGGTGGATGAGCACTCGGCAATCTCCTGTCACACAATCTCGTCCCAAATGTGTTCATTTCCGGAGATTCATCCTGATCGGACATTATCCTCAGAGGCCGCCCCTCGATTCAAAAGGTAGTTTGACGAGAACCAGACGATTTTGCAGGTCAAATGTAGTTTCTCCCTCTTTTCTGTCCTCTCAACCTCTTATAGTGTCTGACCGACTAGAGATGCAACCAATCGAATTATCAGTAGGGCTCAGCTATGTTTACAGTAGCTATTCCCTGATATAGGGAATGGCTTTTCTAATTCAAATAATGGAATCCAAAACTGATGCACCACAAATCAATGTGGCTTCTTTCTTCTTCTGGGTATCAGTTCACAGTATAGCTCATGGTTTATGAAGGACGTAACATAGTAAACATTGACGGAACAGTACTTACAGTCACTGCTACTCTGTCCATCCTTTCATGCTCCGGGAGTTCACCTCTTCATGCCGATGTAGATAACCTCAACAGCTAGTTAAACAGAACGTGTATCCCCAAGGATAGATCGCTTCTTACCTCTCTCTCAAAGAAGAATCCAATCTATTAAAATAGAATATACAGAAAAGAGAACTTATCGTATTTCAGCAACTGCAAGATTGCAATGACAAGTTGGATATGTGCAAGCCCACATTTGGGTCTTTTCCTTCTTTTTGTGGTTAACTGAGTAGCAAACGATAAGCGACACATATAATGGCATGGGCAATGCGCTTCATCATCTGCGTGTTGCCCCCAGCTCCCAATATATGAAGTCTTCATTTGGGATTTTTTTATTTCACCAGAGGTATGGTATAATTCGTCTCTGAAAGGGCTTTCACCAGAGGTATGGTATAAATCCTCTCTGTACGGGCATAAATAAGAGTTGAGTAACCACATTAACGGATATCTAATAATATAACAGTAAATTTCCTGGTAAAGTCGCTATTCCTTTTTTCCTGCCATCTTTATATCATAACATTCCATGACTTCGCCTTATTTCAGTGGATGAAATATCCATATAAAACCTTTCGGGAGGTATTGATACGAACCTGTCCTTCAAAACATCTGGAATGTCAAAATCCTCGAGAACCTGCAGTGTCTTGCATTTGATGGATCAAGCTTCTGGGTTTTGTTAGGAAGAGATGCAGCAAAGGTAGAAAAGGAACGGGGAAAGGGCACATTTCCGTGAATCTCATAGGACAGACCTTGAAAACTCCATCCACATTACGACCACCCACCAGAAAGGTGCATCCAGTGCTTTTGCATCCAATAAGTATTTGCAGCATCTTCTTATAATCTCCATCATAATACTTTGGCTGCACGACATAATTATCAACAAATCCATCAACACTGCAAAAGCATCAAGAAAACGAAATGTCTTTGCTCAACAATACTGGAAAGTGGGAAGAAAGTCAAAACATATTCCTTAATTTTCGCAATCCATTTACCACTAGTAACATGAAGCTGCAGTATGAAGTGAAAGTGAGCCATAGCTATATCAAGAAGCATCGACACTACCAAAAGCTATGAACAGTTAATGCAGGGCCATTGTCCAAAATAAGGCTACGAATCTACAGTAGATGGTTGAGAACATACATTAATAAGTCTACTGCTGGGTCTGCCCCAATTACAAAAGCACTGCCCGAAAAAGCTCCGCTTTCTTACAGAAAAATGGTTGATTAGATATTATTACAGTTTTTCCTGAAATTCGCAAGAAGTGTGATGGTTAATATCAATAAAAGTATAAGGGGAACATTAACAGTCAAAAGCAGTTCTAACAGAAAAGGCCCCCAGAGAAAAAAAAACACAGATATTGACTTCGAATACTCATCCCATTCCTGTGCAGATTATGTAGAAGCAGAGCACACATGGTTCACAAAGTCAGCATTCAATGGCCAACACCCTTATAAACAATTTCAGCTTTTAGTATGGTAATATTTCTATACACTAAACTCTCTTTTCAAAAACATACTATGCCTCAGAAACAACAGTGGAAGCTCTAGCATTGCTTGCGCGACTCTTTATACAATGTTGCATGCTGATAAGCGTGAAGCAGATAGGACACATTACAGCCAAATATTCACCATAATAAAAGAAAATGTTAGAGGGCGAGGGCGAGAAGGAGTTTGAAATAGCAGCAAATGACAAGTCCACTTGAACGAAAGCCACTACCTGTACAATAGTTGCAAGGTAAATCTCTAAAGAAAGCTTAAAGAATAGCACGAGATCTTCACTATCGATAGAGAATCTATGTAAATGTAATACAGTATGCAAATCTAATGACCAATAAATCCATATTCATTGCCTTATATATCTATCTGCAAAAACGTACATAAGTGGTTCCGCAGTTGAAGTTCATTCAATTTCCAGTATGCATATCCATTGTCAAATATATCCATATTCATTGCCATATATATATCTGCAAAAACATATATAAGTGGTTCCGTAGTCGGAGTACATTCAATTTCCAGATTGACAGTGTGGAACATCCAGGCAGGAAAATAAAGTTCATACAGCAGGACTGGTCACCAAGAACAAGAAAATCTCCCCAACTCTTTCAGATTGCTTCACTCGATCTTTTATTTCTTGTACTATAGTGGAGGTTTATCCACATTTACTGCTGAAATTTCAAAACATGGATACCCTTTGCCACAGATACTGTGGTAAAATTCATTAATTAATGAAAAAATTGTAACATCTGATCAAGGGACAAAAGTCCAACATGAATATCTGGAATGGCACATGATGCAATATCAGAAACCCATAACAAGAGGACTTCATGCTTCTGTTTAGATATGCAAAGAAGGAATTCAAAGCTTGTAGTTTGCAAATGGCTGTTCACCTCATCGTGACAAAACAATGGAGATGCTACCCAATAAACTTATTGAGAAGAGTCAAACATCAAAATTCGGCCACTAGGACAAATCGATAAGTTGCTAGGAATTTACCTACATCCAACACTATGTATGTATTTTCTTGCAAAAGCGAAAGAGCTATGAATTACTGACATGTGCTCCTCTCTTTTAGGGACACATGTCACATTTGTTAAGAAAATCCTTTATGATATTTTGAAGATAACAAAATAAATCAAAGGCTACTAACGTATGCTTTTGAGTCTGGATGAAGCAGACGCAGGGACTTCAGTCTGGCAGATTCTGAGTCTGTCCGTACTAGACGCAAATTTGAGTCTGACCGTACCAGACGGAAAACTTAAGCAAACTTAGAATAAAACTATATGATAAGATCACCAACGGTCAAGTATTTCACTTACTTTATTTATATTGATTCTGTTGTATCAAACTGATTAGCATGATCAATCAACGGACAACTTCCAAAGAAAAATGAAACACTTATGGAAGTCTGGATTCTGATTGTATGGGCGAACAGAATCCAAGGGGATCAAATCTACCTCCAACAGTCAAAAAGACTTGTCTTATAAGTCCAGAAAAGGGAAGACGAAACTTTCAAGGAAAGAGCCAACGGTCGAGTGTGGCTTGGAGAGTATATAAGGATAGGATGAAACTTAGGAGACTAGAGAGGACAAACATATTCCAAGGCTGATTCAATTATTCATTAGTTGTTTGAAAAAATGCGTAATTGAGTGATCTTAGTGAATTACCAAGAAGAATGACTTTGTGAGACTCATCATCACCAAGTGCTAACACTCAAGAGTGTGTAATCACCTTTGATCATATAATGAAATCCAGCCTATTGACTGATCGCCTAGAAAGTGGACATAGGCTTGTCAAAAGCCGAACCACTATAAACTGTGTTTGCAATCTTCTCTATTCTCTCTATTTAATTTTAATTTGTAGATTGCAAACAATTGTTATTACTTACGCATAAAGTTCTACTACACCTATTCACCCCCTTCTAGATGTTAATACTAGTTCTAACAATTGGTATCAGAGCCTCGTGCTCAATATCTTGAAGTGTTTATTACTTCAGAACTAAAGATCTTTCATGGCTAGTATTTTTGCACCAGGTCTAACTGAGGGACGAAGCATCACCAGACCACCTTACTTTGATGGGAAATAGTACAATGTCTAGAAAAACAATATGAAGGCATTCCTAGGATCTAAGGATCTGTTGGAATGGGATGTTGTTGAAAAAGGAATCAATCCTAATGTTGCGTCAGCATCTACTAGAAAAGAGGATGGCGAAACGCTTCAATCATCTGTTACTCTATCTCAAAAGGAGATAACAAAAAGAGAAGCTTTAGATGCAAAGGCTATCTATTCTCTTTATTGTGCTTTGTCTCCAAATGAATATAATCGAATATCTTCTTGTGAAACAGCGAAAGAAGTGTGGAATAGGTTGCACGTTACTTATGAAGGGACTGATCGTGTAAAGGAGACTAAAGTCAATATTCTTCTCGGGCAATACGAATCATTCAAGATGAAGCCAAGAGAATCCATTGGAGACATGTTCAGCAGATTCACTGAAATAGTTAATGGACTTGCATATCAAGGACAACTAATCTCAGGACCCATGAAAGTGAATAAGCTTTTGAGAGCATTATCGAAGGAATAGAACAACGTCAAAACTTCCATCCGCGAAACATTGATGATTTTGCCTTTATCTATTGATGAACTTATTGGAACTTTGCAATCATATGAAGCAGAACGTATAAACAACGAAGACCCGGAAGGTAAGAAGTTAATTGCTTATAAATCTAATGATGATTTTGATGAGGTAGATTATGAGGAAGATGAAAAAGATGACGATGAGGAGATGAAGTCGTTGATCAAAAAATTTGAACAAAAAAGAAGCAATTCGAAAGGGAAGAAGTCCACAAACGAACCTGATTGTCCTTTATTCAAGAAAAGAAAAGGGAAATTCGAAAAGAAGAATAAAGCTTTGAAAGCCGAGACGTGGAACAATATCGAGTGTGAATCCAGCGATGATGAGAATTTATGCTTAATGGCGGACATTGAATTTGAAGAAAATGAGGTAACATGTTCAAATACTATTCTTGATGATGATAATCTTTTTGAAGAATTATGTGCAGAACATAAGAAAGTGTTGAAGAAGATCTCTAAATTGAAGAAGGAAATCTCTAAATTGAGAGAGCAAAATTCTGCAAATGAAATGAGAATCGTTGAGCTGAAAAAGGAGAATTCTTTTGTTAAGGAAGAGAAAGATTTTTTGCAAAAGAAAAATGATTCCTATAAGAAAGAAATTCCAAAAATTTGCAAGAAATTTTCTATTGGCTCAAAGACATTAGCGCATGTCCTCTCCATACAAAAGCCAAAAGTAAAGGAGACATTGAGGCGCAAACATTTGATCCACCATTATCGAAGTCATTTTGGTAAGCAATTTGTGAAGCCTATTCGATCTCAATTTTTTAATTGCTTGAATTGTGGTGATCATAATCACTTTAAGCAACAATGTCCACTTGATTGGAAGAAATCCAAGTCAATCAATTGAAAATTTGATACTTCCTCTAACCAAAATGGACCCAAATTCATTTGGGTACCAAAGAAAAGAAAAGTTGTTTTCTTGCAGGTAATAAAGGTAAGAAAGCAATAATCTGTTTGTGCATAATGTTCTTTTTATGCTTCAGTTGATTCAGATTTTATAATAATTATATTCTATAATTGGCTATATTGAAGGAAGAATCGTGTGATATATTTTTGGCAATTTTGTGAGTTGGAATTTGATACGTGTGATTAATTTGATATCCTGTTTAGAAATAATCATGATTATTTGATTGGATTTTATGCTCTCTTATTCTGTTATATTTTTGCAAAGTAAAAATTTGTCTTACGAGATATTATACAAGATAGGAAAGTATCGTTGAGTTTTTATGAAAATTTCCTATTTGTGCTCTAACGTGAAAGAAAGATCCAAATTCATGGATACCAAAAGAAAAAGAGATTACTGCAGGAAATTTTACAAAAGAAGAATGATTGCAAAAATCTATGCAAATCATTGAGCAATCAGAAGAATATCTCAAGTAATGATTGATGAGATCTGTTTCTAAATCAATGGTATATATAAATATATACCTTGGGTAAGGAAATAAAATACTCCATCTTTATCATCTTGCCTTCCAAATTTATACACAAATTTTTATAGTTCAAGATGATTTTGATGACTCACGTGTGATTTATATTGCAAAAAATCTCGTTAGATATTGCACATTTTTATTACTTGATTTGGCACGTGATAAAAATATCTACTTTCATTTTGCATATTGCATCAATAATATCTTTTTGAAATTTATGCTTAGGAAAATCCATTTAATCTTGAAAGATATTGTTGTATTTTGAGATTCACTTGTTATAATCTTAGAAGATATTTTATATCATGCAAGTTTGATCCACAAATTGAAAGAAGGTATGTGCGTGATTTTTTTCAAAGATTATTATCTATTTTACAAGGATTTGCAAGTGGCAAAATATATTTCCATATAAGGTTGGGAAAGCTTGTTTTGAAATTGTGGAGATTTTTGAAGGCTTAAAAATTCTACTTATTGCACAGAATCTTCTCCTAGTTATTGAGCAATATAATAGTGCATTTGTGCAGAAATTTTATGCATATTAAATTTGAGGCATGTTTGATTGAAGAAAACAAACTTCTACCTCAAATTTCAAAAGTAAGAGAATAGTGCAATTGTAGTTGTTACAAAGGAATTAAAGAAACGACATTCTGTTCAACGTGCACAAGCCGCGATAAATATTATCGCAAATACTGTCATGAGGACAGGGGGAGAATTGTGATCATTTCGAAAAGGCAACAAATTGAGGGAGATCATTGATTAATTATAGCAGATTTTTTGAATCGATCTTGATCCTGATTACTATGGAAAGAAAAGGTAAATTGTGTTCTACATAATTTGGTAAGTATATCATCCATTTCTTTCCTTGGCAGATTTTTGTTGATATATATGAGCTATATTGAATATTCTTTATGTCCATATCAACATGATATCTTTAAAGTTTGTGTTTCATGCCTAATACATTTTAAAAGATATTATGTGAATTTATTCTCCACGTGACACCCTTTTTAATTATTATCGCCTTTTGATTATGACAAAAAGGGGGAGAAAATATGTATATGCATATGTGCTAATTGATTTATATTATTTAGTGCATAATATTGAGCTGCAATTATTTCTATAAATTCTTTTGCTCAATTTTGGAGATTGCATTATGTGCTTATGATGCTTTGATTTATCAATATATTTAAAAGCATAATTGCATATTTAGAGATTGTTTTGTCATCATCAAAAAGGGGGAGATTGTTAGGAAAATCCCTTATGATATTTTGAAGATGACAAAATAAATCAAAAGCTACTAATGTATGCTTTTGAGTCTGGATGAAGCAGACGCAGGAACTTCAGTCTGGTAAATTCTGAGTCTGTCCGTACCAGACGCAATTTTGAGTCTGACCGTACCAGACGGAAAACTTAAGCAGACTCATAATGAAACTACATGATAAGATTACCAACGGTCAAGTATTTCACTTACTTTATTTATATTAATTCTGTTGTGTCAAACTGATTAACAAGATCAATCAACGGACAGCTTCCAAAGAAGAATGGAACACTTATGAAAGCCCGAATTCTGATTGTATGGGCGAACATAATCCAAAGGGATCAAATCTATCTCCAACGGTCAAAAAGACTTGCCTTATAAAGTCTGTCCAAGAAAGGGAAGACGGAACTCTCAAGGAAAGAGCCAACGATCGAGTGTAGCTTTGAGAGTATATAAAGATAGGATGAGACCTAAGAGACTAGAGAGGATAAACATATTCCAAGGCTGATTCAATTATTCATTAATTGTTTGAAAAAATGCGTAATTGAGTGATCTTAGTGAATTATCAAAAAAAGTAACTCTATGAGACTCATCATCACCGAGTGCTAACACTCAAGAGTGTGTAATCACCTTTGATTATATAGTGAAATCCAGCCTATTGGCTGATCGCCTGGAGAGTGGATGTAGGTTTATCAAAAGCTGAACTACTATAAACTGTGTTTACAATCTTCTCTACTCTCTCTATTTAATTTCAGTTTGTAGATTGCAAAAGATTGTTATTACTTGTGCATAAAGTTCCCCCCTCTAGGTGTTAATACTAGTTCTAACAACATTAACTAAACGAATAAAAAGAAACATGTCCTTCAAACTAAAGTAGTCATTTTTTATTCAAACTAATCCATTTTTATTCCTTTACTCATACCATTCCTTTTAAGATTTTCAATTAATAATTATAGGAAAAAAGAAATTTTAAGATTAACAAAGTAAAATTGAGAGGCTAACACGAGGTAGTTTCTTTAGCATTAATCAATTAGATTTTTTTTTTCCTAGAGGAAGATGTTATCAGTCCATTTCATTTACTAATGTGTTATATTCTCGCTTTATTACTTTAGTACCTCATTAGTTTTACAATGATTTTAAGAGACCTCAAAATGTTGATATTTATATTGCTTTAGGAAAATAAAGTGATCGACGTTAAACAGAAGTCAAACTCATATAAAATTGAAGAGAAATCAATTCAAATAGTCTTTTACATCATTTAGATTATTACTTAATTTTAGCCAAAAAACTATAATAGAAGTAATTCGGTTTTAAAATTTGCAAATCAATATATATTTAGGGAGGATGGAATTTGCATTTAAATTTTTTTTTCCTATATCTCTTTAAAAACTATTCAATTCATGTGAAAGTATCAATTCAAAATGCAATTTCATTTAAAATTAATTAAAACAAGTCTATTATCCTTCCCCCTCTAATTTCAATTGCCTTCTAATAATGGTTGAATTTGGTACACTGAAAATTATATGACCCTTTGTGAGATTGTGTGTACTTAAAATGTTACCACTCATCGTGTAATACGATAAGTCCACTAGCATGAATTTAACCAAACAAGAAAAAAGAGCAATATATTATAATAATATTAAGAAAAACATGAAAAAATTAGAATCAATAATGCAGCTTGATTTTTTGCTTTGCTTTATACTAAATCATTTACTTCCTTGCTAAAATTACAAGTCTAAACATTATACTTTTCCCAGAAATCCAATTTTTCAAGCTTTTCGAACACTTGCTTGAAGTTTAGATTATCGTTCACAAAAACAGTGCATGGGCTTCTTGACTACCACATAATAGTAATCTGGAGTTCAACAGCTTTTATCACTACATTAACGGCTAATTCTACACAATGCATAAAATCATGTGGATAGTTAAAAGGTTGAAACTTGATATTCTATCCTTCAGTACATATAGTTAGAAAATGCCAAAGTACCATGAAACAATTAAGCTTGGCCAAAAATATTTGCCTTCAATTTAAGGCATGTCGCCTGTTGCACAAAATTCAAAACCCGAGCAGAACTAGATATGTAGCAAGACATCATGAGGGGGTAACATCAAAAGATAAACAATCACTTTTGCACTATTATTAATGATCTACATTTAAATAAAGCAAATAAAATTAAATTTTCGTCAACACCACTAGTCATTTAGAAACATCAACTCTCTAGTGTACCTGGAAGAAACTTCCAACAACTTACAGGTGACTGCCATGTAATGGATTAAACGAACCAAACAATAAGATTTTTCTTTCTGCATCCGACGCATGTAAATTTGCAGAAAATGGATAAGTAACAATTATTTGCATTGTGTTGTGACCCGCCATCGGCAACGGTCGGTGTCGAGAGGGACGGAGTTTAGGGATATTTACTCATAAGACGATTCTCAAAAGGCTGGTCATCAAAGACAGCTCGAGCACTATATCTACCAAAAGGTCCATTGATTGCAAGTGTGGATTCTCCCAAATCCATATCCTGCACAACAGCAGGAAGATTCATTTTATTAATCTAAGTTGATTAACAACCTAAGATTAAGATAAAGGTTTAGGAGTCGCCACTAGCCTCAATTTGCCGACTAGAAAGCCCAATCGAGGGTTGGGAGAAGTTCCTTTAATTCCTAAGCGACCAGAGCTCTAGGGTTTAGGGACTTGGGTTAAGCTAATTGTTTCTATTAGCGCTATTTCAGCACCTAATAGTCATTGTGTTTAACCTAAGGTGTCCATGCATGTGTTGTTACTTTTTAGTGCCATATTTTAATTAGGAATGTGACCATTCGTGCATGTCGATTTCATGCCATTCTAATTTTAAAAAATGGAAATAGAAAGGCAAATAACTTTTATTAACGTTGCAGAGCGTAAAATAAACAACCAAGGAAAGCGGTAAATCTACACACGCAATCCTAAGAGAGAGAGAGAGAGAGAGGGGAACCCATAACTTGTCATGTTTTTATACAACACGATAGAAAACCCGAGATATATGTCGGATATCAAATGAATAGTATAAGGTAAGGGTCAGAAAGGACATCGACCATCGCCGTCTTCAGGGCCGCCTTCTTCACGTACAATAATTCCTAACTAATCCTAAAGGAATGATTTACAATGGAAACAAATACCGATTCAAACAAAAGCATACCAAACATGGCAAGTTAACAACAATGGTCATCCAATCAACAGATTAGAAATGGCATCGAGGTCGGCCTTTAGAGTTACATGCACGACATACCCCAAATGTTATCCCCATTTATTATTAAACATGGGTCATGATCATTAAATGAATAGTATAAGGTAAGGGTCGGAAAGGACATCGACCATCGCCGTCTTCAAGGCCGCCTTCTTCACATACAATAATTCCTAACTAATCCTAAAGGAATGATTTACAATGGAAACAAATACCGATTCAAACAAAAGCATACCAAACATGGCAAGTTAACAACAATGGTCATCCAATCGACAGATTAGAAATGGCATCGAGGTCGGCCTTTAGAGTTACATGCACGACATACCCCAAATGTTATCCCCATTTATTATTAAACATGGGTCATGATCATTAAATGAATAGTATAAGGTAAGGGTCGGAAAGGACATCGACCATCGCCGTCTTCAGGGCCGCCTCTTCACGTACAATAATTCCTAACTAATCCTAAAGGAATGATTTACAATGGAAACAAATACCGATTCAAACAAAAGCATACCAAACATGGCAAGTTAACAACAATGGTCATCCAATCGATAGATTAGAAATGGCATCGAGGTCGGCCTTTAGAGTTACATGCACGACATACCCCAAATGTTATCCCCATTTATTATTAAACATGGGTCATGATCATTAAACATCACAAGTGTTCACTTGCGATGATTAACGTCATAACCCAAGATCATCCGCAAACATGCATCGATTTAATGCGAGTATCTACCAATCACATGCATTGAACTTGAAAATAAGCACACGAGCAAGTCCAAGGACCTTATTTCCCAATCAATCAAGCAATTAACGTATCAGTGTCAAACATGTATTTGACGGCCTTTTTATTTTTCAAGAATTTTTTTTATTTAAAATTCAAGAAAAGAAAATCAAAAGTCATGAAGACATCAAGAATTAGTTCTGTATGCATCATTTCCTAAAAATCACGGAACGGGTGTATGTCACAATCAAACAGAACAAGGGATCCATAATGCCTTAAAAAAGAACAAGCAATTGAACATGACCCATTGAGCAATCAGCTTCATGAAAATTACAGTGTGTAATACACTCAATGGAGAACATTTTTCATGAAGACAACGCCTTAAGATGAGCTACGTGTGAATTTATAAAAACCCAAGAATGTAACAACACGGATCAGAACTGAACCAGGCAGCAGCAAATGAATGCAAGCTTATGAGAATATGAACATGTTAACGATGTCAAAAATTCATGAAATTTTGCCACATGATAGTCCTGAGGAGGCTAAACAAAGTTCATGAAGGGTTTGAGTTCCATATCACAATAAAAAAAATTCCATAAAAAATGGCAAGATACAGACATGCAGATGACCACGTATGTATTTCGAATTTTAGGATTTTCCAGATTACAAGGCAACTTTGAAAAAATGGAAAAGTAGGTCAATTGACATGAAAATGGCGTGATTTTGGTGTCATTAGAAAGCTTAATGAATTTCCTAAGACTTTCTAAGAGATGACATAATCAATTAAGGTCATTTCTCATTCAATTATAGACATTTTCATGAACATGCATATTGATTCAATTTAGGGTAGCAAGCACATGAACAGATAACATAGTTTAACTTTCCTATATGACAAGGAAAAAGTATGAGGTAAATCATATAGGTCAAGCATCAAACCACAAACAATTTTCATTGAGGGGTCGAGACCCTAATGCAATCATTAAGCATGATAAGAAAATGATGATAACGAGACGTACATTTAACAAGTTCATGATAACAGGACCTAATTGCATGAAAACATGCAATGACAGAATGAAATGATGTTCAAATAACATGGCATAAGTATCACTAAGGTGACATTATGACACGCAATGACATGCATGAGATGTTCATCGACAAGCGATCACAATCAAATGCACAATTATGCACTCTTAAGTTTGTACAGGATAATACAGGGGTGGTCAGGACGATTTTTAGTGGATTTCATATAGTCAATGACATCTAAAAATCATGAGAAAAATATATATCATCATCTACATCCAGATGAAAAAATTTCTAGAAGGAATCAATCCAAAAAGAGTTCAAGAAAAATCACAATGAAATCAGCAAAATCAGAATTTCGGATTCTGAAGTTACAGTCCAGCAGAAAAGAGGATGTATTTTGGAGAATTTAACCTAGTTGTGCTCATTGGAAAGTTTCGAGAAAAAAGTATGTTATAACCCTCATCCACACGCACAACTTTCATGAAGAACTTCAGATCAGATTCCGATCACAAAAATCATAAAAAATTCACGAAACCGATACATGCAATCAGGAACTCCGAAAAACAGTAGGTGCGATGGTGATGTTAGGGCCTTTCGTCCTATCATGATATTCTCTAAAATTTTTATCAAAAATATATGTTCAAGATCAACATGTTATGAATGCTTTTCATGAAGGAATCATCTCGAAATTTCAATCACAAAAATCGGCGAAAATCCCAAAGCAACATAGATCGGATCCATCACGGAACAACAATCATCAGCACATCATCACAGAACATAACTGTGACTTTGAGAAAAGTTTTCAAGCATCAAATGAAGGCCGATCGGAGTATCTATAGCTCATCGGAAAGCTTATCAGGTCTATATCAAAAGTCGAAGAAGCCTTGAACTCATTCGAATGAGTTTTCAAGCCCAAACAAAGAGGTTTTTCCAGGTGTGTCAGTCTGGATAACGATTTCGACAAATTAAGAACAATCTCCTGATCAAGCCTAATCACATCACATTCATTCAAACAAATCCATTCATGAACATCAGAAACATCACAGCAGCCTCATCAATCACATAATTGAGACTAAACTCGAGCTCTAGCCCCGATCGCCTATTGCAATCTCGCTTCATCAAACTCATGATAAGGAAACCTACCTTTGATGAGATTTTAGGACGAAACCGAGCTTAAACTTGCAAGATCAGGTCACCACAGCACAGATTGATGTCGGAAGAAGGTTTGCATTCTTCTCGTCATCGGAGGACGAAGGATCTACGCCCGAGGATCATCGATCAGTCCTGAATCAGAACCGGTCCTAGGTTGGACCAGTTTGCGACACCAAAGAGGAAATCGAGCCAAACGGCCTGGTCGAGGCTTCGTCGGAGGAGGCGCCGGCCACCAAGGCTTTGGGGAGAGGGCAAGGGAGGTTAAGGAACCAGGCGATGGCGACCAAGTCACCGGCGAGGGGCCGGCCGGCGACCTAAAGGCTCGGCGGTCGAGTGGTTTGAAGAGAGAGAAGGATGCGGGAAAATAGAGGATTTAGAGAGAATTTGAGGTTTAGAGAGAGAAAGTAAATCTGTAAAATGGCCCATCTCTAAACTTTTGGAGGAAAATGGTATATGGACTCTTCCCCAATATCAAATCTTAGCCATCGGATTAATTAATCCAACGGTTAGAGATTAATTCATGTGTCTAACTAACTATTTTGAATTTCTAATCATGATTAACACATTTAACATGTGCTAATTTTAATGATTGAGATTTAATGGGATCAATGGTTCAAAAGATTTTTGCGATTAAAGACCTAATTTGGGGCAATTTTGTAATTTGACTATTTTGCAAATTAGAAAATGTAGAGGCATGGGGGGATTGAATTTGGGCTAAGCCACCGCAAGGTGATGGCCTCTGGTTGAAAACCGGCCGGAGGATGGTCGAACCGGCCTTCTATACCAATGACTGGTCTAATCGATCGAACCGATTTCATACTGATTCAACCGGTTTAGCTAATTCTTAGGGTGATTCAGTCCAATTTTTTCTTGGTTTGTGCAATTTAGTCCCTAATTGAAAAGAAACTTTGTTTTATTAAAAAGAAAATGGTCCAATTTTGAGGAGAAACGGGCCAATTTCAAATAAATTAGGCTAATTAAATTACGAAAATTCAATTTCATGATTTTCTATTAATCCAATTGTCTCATTGCTATGAAAATTATTAGACCCATACCATGGGCACACTAAATTAGACTTTCTAGGCCTTAAATTGGATAATTCCACCTAATTATTGGTCTCAGTTCGCAAGTTAATTGAAATTGAACTCAATGAAAGTTGTAATACACCTATTAGTTTAATTGCCCATACCTGGGAAACTTATTACATTCAAATTGACTTTTAATTGATGACATGACATTCTTGGGAAAATTAAATTGAAGGCCAATGTCTAAATTGAGCCTCAATTCATCAAATTAAACTCTAGTCATGAATTAGTCAACTTGAATTTCTTGAATCAAAACTTAACAACCCTATTTTCTTAAGGCCTAGTAAGCTAAATCTCTCAAATCGACTAGTTGGCAAGTGAATTTGCTAAAATCAACCCCGGATTTGGACTTAACTCCAAAATTGCGTAGAATGGGAGTGTTAGCCAACAAATCATAAAGAATCTATTAGAATCCTTAATTAGGGACAAAAATGTCAATTCACATTTCACTTTTGCCCAATCTTAAAATTGATTGAACGATTGAATGGATAAATGTCTCTAGATCAAATGTTGTAAAAGGAACTAGGCCTAATTATGACTAGCATTAAAATAATTTCGTTTTTGGTCGATTTTGAACCTAAAACTGAAAGATTCGGAAAATGAGGTTCTTGATCGAATTTTGCAAAATTCTTGATGTGAAAGTCAAATTTAAATTAAAATGAGGTGATTTTATGATTTTTGTATTTTTCAATTTTTTTGGTCAAATATTTGATCAAAAGTCAAACCATAGTTGAACTTTTCACTAAAAATTTGATTTTATGGTCAAATCTTTAAATTTTTCCGAAATTTCTACTTTGAAAATGAAATTAAATTCAAAAGGGACATTTTGGTGCAAAAAGCCAATATTTGACCTTGAGTTAATTTTTGGTGAAACCAAAAAGTCACTCGAAAGTCAACCATTTGACTTTTCAGGTTATTGTGCAGAATGAATAATAAATATTTTTCTAATACTAATGCAACAAATAGAATTGAAAACCGACATTTTTTGTTCAAAAAAGGGCTCTGTCGCGATCAGAAACCCACTAATTTGGTTTTTCTACATTTATCGACGCGTCAACTAAAAATCATGTGTCAACTCATTGTATATATCATTTCCGAAGGACACAACTAGTATCTATACCATTGGAAAAAGTATAAACCTTAAAGCATACTTCACCATTTATAAATTGCTCCAATTGTTTATTTTCATCAAAAGTCTGTTTAGATTCGCTCAACAAATCAGACTCTGTCAACTCTAAAATACATGTTGATGGTACTATGCATGCATTTGCAATTACCTAAGGCAAATAGGAAGTTAAACTTTTTTGGATTGATCAAAAGCCACGATAGATTAAGCATAAGATCAGGCCAGACCTAGTATGAGACCAAATGCATCTCTTTACAGGTCCCAAAATACAGTTCCTTTTGTAGTTACAAAAGAACCCCCAACTTCCAACGTTTTATACGGTAAAAAGAGAAAGGAAAGGCAGAAGAGTATCTCAATTGACACTTGGCCTTCATTAAATTGCCATACCTTGAGCAGAAACTGGCTTGAGACCTTATCTTCTTGCTCCCTTGTTCGCAATCCCTACATCCATTTAGCTCCTAACGAAGCCAACAATCTTTTGATATAAATACTGCACTAAAGAGAAAACATTGAAATTGGATACACTTACCTTTGACTTTCAGCATGATAAAACCATATATTCTTTTAAGGAGCAAGTTTTATAACATCGTAAGTTGTTGTGAGAAAATCATCTTAAGTCTCAAGGCTAAGGTATGGCTGGAGTGCCAAAATTTAGTACAAATGGACATTTTAATATTAAAATTTTTAAAAAATACATTTAAATATCAAAATCAAAATGTGACATTTCATATAATATTCAAGCTTTTTTTACTAAGTCAAAGTAAGTGGTGGGATTACTTTTATGAAAAAAGAGAGAAAGAATGTTGAAAAGTCAAAAAGTGAAAGGAGAGAGGGAGAGAAAGTCGGTGCTCGGCACTTTTTAGGAAGCCCGAACCTGTTCGGGAAAGGGAGAAAAGGAGAGAGAGAGAGAAAAGAAGAAGAATAAAAAAGGAAAGGGGGTTTATATGTGCCCATCGTGGGAGCCTCATCAAACTGACTTGTCCACGTAACGCAACACGCGCTAAGTGCTTGCGCCCCTCACTCGTCCAATCAAAACATTTTTCCAATTTAGGCTCAAATTTGGAATTTTAAGAAAATTGAGCCACAAAATCCAATTTTTGAGTCATTGAGTTGCGTATATATAAAGGGATGATAGCTTAGGGCGTTATGAAGCTGTAAGATCTTACGAAATGTGATTTGAGCCTACATTTTGTCCGAAACAAAATTTCAAACTTTCCCACGTGTGATTAATAGTATACGCCCAGCCACTTTAAGGCCTTATTTCGTTAGTTTTTGGCTCATTGTTGGGGTCGTCCAAGTTGTAAGTTTTCTAATGCTTAGAATGATCTTCGTTGTGACTGCAAGATCACTTGGAAGGGGATTTGATAAAAGAGTTATGGCATGATCAAATTTCGTGCTCAAGCTTTGCCTTACAAGCGACTTGAATGATCACTTTCAGTATATGATTTGTTAGCGTGTAGGAGCCGTTTTGTTAGCATTTGGGTATAATATAGTCATTTTGTAGTTGAGATAGTGTGTACTCAATTTTAATGTTGTTTCTCACTAATTTGATAGGATTGAGATCAACTATTCAAGTAACTTGTGTTATTTGGTTTTGGGCATCCCCAAGTGAGTAGTACTGATATCTTTTTTGGTTTTGTTTTGTGAAACATATGTATTGAGGTCAGAGTAACTCGATATATATACAATAACTCTCATACATGGTTGATCTTTTTCGAAGATTTAAATACCCACATGATACCCTTCTAGTTCATTTGATGGTGGAACATTTTGGACCCATTAATGATATTCTGCACCCTTTAGTGCAACCCAGTTTCAAACTATTCTCCAGCAAATTTAAACCTCTTTCATATGAAGATAGATTTCCTAACTTGATGCTCTTTTTCATATACTTCCGAGTATCATAGGTTATGGTATGGAATTTCAAATACAAAAAGACCATTGAATTAGACACCCTCATATTGACCCAAAAATTTAGAGTCAAGTGGTGGGATGGTTTTGAATTTTTTAATAGAGTAAGTAAACAATTAGTCACAGACTGGTTGAGCAAGAGAAACCCCAGCCAGGGTTGTTCTAATATCTTCCCACCTGAAGGAGTTACCTCTTTCCTCCATGATAAGGGATTCGTTTTATTTAAATTAGCATCAGCTCAGTCCCAAGATCAACTCAAGGGACTTTTAAAACAGGCAATAAGTGAGTTGGAAGAATCAGAATCCTCCCACTCTCACCATAGCGGCAACACCAATGAAGATGATTGCTATGGTATTAATCTGGCAGAAAATGAAGACTGATGAGCAAATGCGGGACAACCAATGCCAAAGAACTCATCACGTGATTTTGCCTAAGATATTCTATAATTTCTGCACAAAGACTCTCATTGAATCTCTATGCACTTTAAGTCAAATCAAATTTCATATTTTGAATTTGATACAAAGATTCTCACTGTATCACTGTGCACTTTCAATCCAATTGAGTCACTTCTCACTGCAGACAAATAGTAATGGCTCGTGAATACATTGTTCATCTTTTGTCTGTAGTGACTCATCCCTTCTATAAATAGGCCCTTCCATAAGAGAGAAAGGCAGGTTTCGAACAGAAACAACCCTTCTACTTCCTTCTTGCCTTCATCACAAGAAGACCTCCTTCATTCAGAAAGAGTTCTTCGCTCCTTTTCACTTCTCCACTTCTTCATCCATCCAACAACCATCCCTCTTTCTTTTCCTTCTTTGATCAATAACCAAGTACTTGGTTCTAATTGGTCCTTGGTAAGAATTTCATATTCCCATCTTACCATTTTATCATCATAAACCCTTGTTAGATCAATGGTTACAAACCTTGTTCATGGTTTGTAAATCAAAAGATCTTTTCTATATTGCACTTGTATTTCTTATGCAACTTTAAATATATGTACTTGTGACTTTCAATTATGCAATATATATATATAGAACTTATTTGTTGTGAAAAGCTAAATAGAGCATTTAATATTTTTGAGTTATTGTAGAATGGTCCGATAAAACTTTCTTGAAGGGTTATGCGTACTATTTTGTACTTTCGATTTAAACTCTTACAAGATAATTTGTTGGGGGGGGGGACTAATCGTGGTGTAAACCAGTAAATGATTAAATGCTACATGATAACGAAACTTTATGTTGTGAGCCACTTCTAGAACCTTGTAATTAAGGGCTAAGTGCTAATGATGACTTGAATCACGTGAGAGCCACCTCTAGGACCTTGTACTATTGACAGGTGTTGTAAAGGACTAAGTGCCATACGATAACGGAAATTCGTAGGAACCACCTCTAGAGCCTTGTTCTATTGCTATATGTTAGGTAAGGACTAAGTACTACATGATTATGTAAATTCATGAGAGCCACCTCTAGAACCTTGAGTTAAATATTAAGCATAAAATGAATCATTGACATGAAATATGAGGAGTTGTTTAGTGAATTGAATCGGTGATACTTATTTTTGATATTATGAATGAATAGAAAATTTTGCTATTTGACATAGCTAAGTTGAAGTGTACGTGTGTGTATTTTGAATAAACATTAATGCATTCTAAATGTGTAATGTGGAAGCTTGATCTACATATAAGATATATACTACTTATTGAGCTTTGTTTGCTCATTCCACTAATCTTTCATGTTTTCAGGTCTCTCAATTAGCAACAAGTAGAGCTACAACACTTTCGGTGGAAAACTTTTGAGAGGTGTATTTTTGGTTTGGCTTAAGGAAGTGATGTATATAAATAATTGCTAGTTGTTGGGTTGGCCGAGTTCCAGTTATATATATGTTCTTTTGATGGATTATAGAAATTTTGATGTTGTTACCAACCCATCGGTTAATCTGATATGTATAAATGTTTGGAAATATATATGTTGATAGCAAGTTGTTGGTCATAGTTGAAGTGGCGTCTTTCGTGTGGAAGGATTGTCGAGGGCAGAAGAATACTAAAAGTGTCATAACTTTTGTACGAAACTCACTTTGATGCAAAAACCTTTTTTCTACTCACTTGAGTGCCGCAAGTTTCAAAAAACGTTCACTTGAGTGCTACTTCTGATTTAACTGCCGAAAAGCCGACATGGCCACTAGTGGACAATATTTTAATATATTTATTAATTTTTGAAATTTTTGGAATTTTTGGAATTTTTTTCTTTAGGGCTAGCAAGGGTCACCAATGACCCTCACCTTAGGCCATGAAGGCTCAGGGCAAGGCCGTTCAGAGCTCGACCGGCCACAGGCGAGGCCGGGTTCTACAGCCGGCGAGGTGAGGGTCACCAATGACCCTCGTTAGCCCTAAAGAAAAAGGGGCAAAAAGAAGAGAGACGAGATGAGAAGAGAAACAATGTCGTTTTGGACCATTGCACGAAGAGAAACAACATCATTTCTAATTGCTATGCAAAGGGAGACCATGTCGGAATAGAAAAATCCACGTTGGAAATCAAAAATTATTAAAAAAAATGAAAAATCATTAAAAAATCCATGTATGACTTTTGGCCGGAAGTGGCACTTCACTGAACAATTTCACTATGATTTGGTACTTAAGTGAGCGAAAAAAAAAAATTTGCATCAAAATAAGCGCCGTGCGAAAGTTTTGGCACTCCTAGTGTTCTTTCCTTGATTGCTATGTCATCCCTCTAACCTGTAGATTCGAAATCTGACAGTTAAGTGATAAAATTGAAAAAATCTGACCAAATTGCCGATATGACGGTTTTCCGAGGAGAGAAGTGCAAGACGACGTCGTTTTGCAAGTTGACATAGCTAAACGATGTCATTTTGCGAGTCCACATAGCTAGGTAAGCTCAAAACGACGTCATTTTAGGTGCTGATGTGATTAGATTCAGCCCAAAACGACATCGTTTTACATCAAATTCAATTTTTAATATAAAAATTAGCTAAACTAAATTTTAAAATTTTAAAAAGAAAAAAGAGAATAGCATAGGCTTGTGGCCACCAACCCATCGTCAGTAGGGCAATGGCGATGACTAACAACCCTCACTAATCGAAGGTGATGACCATTGACCCTTGCCAATTGAAGGCGAAGGTTGGTAGGCCCTCACCAAAAGTCGAGAGAGGGCAATAACCCTCTCCTAGATCTAGATGAGGGTCGGAGGTCCGACGACCATGCACAAGAGCGGGCAACCCCCGCCCATACTTGGGAGAGGGTCACCACCCTCTCTCAGCTTCTGGTGAGAATGAGTATGTGTACAATCCAATCCTTCATTCATGCTAGTGCTCTTGACTATGTAGTATTTACATCAAATCCTCCCCCGCCCTCAACAATAGTGCTGACATGTTGAAGCAGAAAAATGAAGACCAAATGGAAAACTCGATCGCCTGCTATATCATCTACATTGTATATAATATTAGCTAGAAACCATTACCCAGATTCAAGCAAACTTCAAGCCAAGATGGAGAAGGGAAATTTGCAGTAGAGAACAGACAAGACTATTTGTTAACCACTATGAACAGAGGAACTACCACTGCTTCCCCATTTTTGAGTCACGGAAACAGGGGAAGTCAGCAACTTCATATTCTTCAAGAGCCCCACATTGTCACATTCCAGCGAAGGAGGCGGGTTCTTGCTTTGACTGGCACTGTTATCATCGCTCACATCCTTGGAATTGTCGGGCTCGGGTGTCCCACTCGAAATTGCCTTTAACTCCTCCAGGACAGTCTCCATGGAGGGCCTCATGTCCTTGTCCTGTTGCAAGCACCTGAAAGCCAGCTCGGCCACAGCCATGATCATCCTATTGATTTCAGGATCCGACTCGAACTCCAAATTTGGATCGATCAATTTGCAGAACTCACGGTTCCGTATCTTGCTAGTCGCTAAGTTGGCCAAATTGATCTCATGCCTGTCTCGGCTTATATCTACTGCCGGCATGGACGATATGAGTTCCACTAATACCACCCCAAAACTGTAAACGTCACTCTTCTCCGTAAGCTGGTAACACTGATGATACTCAGGGTCCACATAACCCGGAGTCCCCTGAGGAGCGGTTGACACGTGACTCACATCATTGGGGAATAGCCGAGAAAGGCCGAAATCTGCTACTTTGACGCTATTGTTTTTGTCAAGGAGTAAGTTGTTAGTCTTCACGTCACGGTGGATTATGTCACACGCATGAAGGTAAGCCAATGCAGCAGCTGTTTCTATGGCGATGCTAATACGAGTATGCCACAGGAGAGGGTCCTGCTTTGCTCGCTCCCCATGTAGATGATCGGCTACTGTGCCGTTCGAGATGTACTCATAGACAAGCAGGAGTTCACGGCTGTCCCGTGAAGTGCAACCATATAGAGAGACGAGGTTTTTGTGGCGCATGCAAGTTAGGATTTCAACTTCGGTCATGAACTGCTTCACCCGTCGATAGTTGTGCTCGTATAGACGCTTAACAGCTACTTCCCGGCCATCTCGAAGTTTGCCTGTTTAAGAAAATGGAGAATGACCCTCTTAGATTCCAAGTTGTTTCTGGGATTTCTTGCCATTTATATGCAGGCTGCCTAATTAGCCTCTTGCATTAAGGTCTTACCATAATACACAATTCCAAAACCACCATCTCCAAGCTCCCGGGCAGAATCGAAATGGTTAGTAGCTTCTTCAAGCTCAGCGTTGGTGAAAATGGGGACCCCGAAGTATGCATTGCCCACTTCAAGATCTGCTTTCAAGGAAGAATCGGAAGAAGCATGTCTTGAGCGGGATATTAAGAAGCAAGGCTGTTTTTTGTGGCGGATCATATAGATGCATGAACAGAGAAAAATAATGGCCAAGGCACCTATTCCGCTACCTGAAGAACAAAAGTTTCATTAGATTTGCATCAGTGACAGGTAGAGTAAATGGAAAATTTCAGGAAATCGACTAGTGAGATTTTCCAAATGTACGAAGCATGTCAGTGTGCTCTTGCATCGTAATTGTGCTCAAAGTATGTGTTGACAACATTGTTTTGCTATCACAAACAGTGCTTAATGCACCAGTATACACTCAAAGGATTGTATAATGTCCCCCATGATAAAGGTTTGACTGACCTAATCCAATCCTCAAACGTGCACCGAGGCCTCCTGCAGCAAAGATGTTGTCCAAAAGATGGCGATTGCATCAGAAATGAATTCCACAAACACTGATCCTATCCACATCATGAAAATCATAGAACAGGAATACAGACACTAGCTCCCTTGATCTAGCATAAATTCCTATCAATTGATTGAATATCACTTAACATAATACATCTTAGGAACAAATAGATATTCCCTCGTGTCACATAGCACATAGAAATTGCAGAACTGATAATAATGCAATGCTGTAGACAACAGTGTTAACTCAAACTTTAAGCTGATGCAAAACAAGCATAAGCAAACACAGAGAGAAAACTTTCCCCTTTACGTTTTCCTTTCAGTGCATTTGTCTTCTTTTAGTGAATCATACTCTGGCCTCTATATCGTAAATTCTGCAATCATCTATAGTCCTCGACCCTTGTCTGCACTCACATTGAAATTGGCTAAAACAGTGACACTCTTAAAATTTCACTATTTATGGAGATGCACACATGATTAATGTAGGGTTGAGATCCACAGAAACAACAGTAGCAAGACTATGAATCCGTGTTCTGGAGATGTTGTCCCATGTTCTTCAGCTTTGATACGAGGAAGAAAATGACATTGCTATGAATTCGTCTAACTACTAAAGGTGTACTTGTTTGAGTAAAAGAATTCTCAGTGAATTAGTTTTCCAAACTTTAATGTGTCTAGCTAAAAATGAATAATCAAACCATTCAGTTGAAGAAAATATGCATAATCAAAGTTAGGAAAATAAATTCCTTAATATAAAAATGATATAATATATTTTTCTTAAAAATGCTTTCCACGGAATTTATTTTCCTTCATTGTAAAGTCTTTCCCAAAACAAACACACCCTATATCTACGAAAGGGTTATCCAAAAGAAATATAAATAAAAGCAATGGCTTGGCGAATGAAGCCGAGGTGGGAAAAAGGGACTGAGAATAGAAAACCAAGGGAAGCCAAAAAGTTCTTCCTTTGAAATCCTTATCAAGTTTGGAGAGAATGGCTGAGGAAATTCAACCGAAAAACACATGGGAGAATTTAAACGGTTGCTATCACAGGGAATTAATCGAAAAGTATAACCTCGTCTGCACAGTAAACCATCATTGGGTCCCCTCCAGCATTTGCCTCCACTTTTTTGGCATTTAACACACTTCTCCCAGAGGGTTAAATCCCATTCCAGTCTAAACCCCCCCTTCCATTTATCGTCAATGTCATCTTTTTCTGGTTTCTCGCTAAATACAACAGGTACAGTAACATTACTCTCGCAAGCTAACCGAGTAAGATTTTGGTCTTCTGCCCTACCCGTCATAAGAGCGACATAAGAGTGGTTGGCGCCGACGGAGGGGCAAGTCATGTTAGGATATGGATAATCACCATTCGGTAAGCTGCTGCAATTACTGAGAAATGCTAGGTACAAAGGAAAGCGGAGCTTTTTATGAGGCTGTTTCGGCGGAGCAAAGCAAGCATTGCCCGTTCTCACAAACTCTGAGATAAACCCAAGAGATTGATTATATTCGACATGGCCAACCCAGAAAGCTTCTAGTTTGTTCAGTGGCTTAAAAGAACAACACAGTTCAGAGTCGTTCCGGTAGGGATAACCTACCCTGCCATTAACCGCACTTGCCATGCTCACAGGAATCGTCCTTCAAGCTCGCTGATGCAACCCAGTCATTCAAAGAAATAATCGTCAAAATGCTAATGACATGGCGAAGCAAAACCTTGGAACTTATGGAGCTCTCGACACCCATTTCAGGAATTTAGGAAGGGAACAATAGAAGCAGAAGAATAGCAGAAAGTGGAAAGCTTTGGTGGGCGTATAGCAGAGACAGAAGGGGCTCAAGCGAGATTCAGAGGCTCAAAGTGAAGATCGCATTATATGAATGTGTCGTTGAATCCTTTTTTCACGTCAACACGTAAACACGCCAATTGACTGGGTCAACCGAGCGTAGAGGACCCGAAAGAGCAAACGTGGGGGGACCACATATTTGCTCAGTGAGAGGAAAACCGATTACAACTTTTAATACTTCGGCTGAAAAGGGTCCATTTTCAGGACCCAGGATCGATTTCTCTCCATTGGCCACGGGCCCATGGCCACCTTTATTTCTTTCGAAGTTCCCAACTTTGTTTGACGGGGTTTCGACGCTTTCCCACAGGCTTTCCTGGGTCGATTTCAAACCCTCGGAACCACAACGATTTTTACCGAGACTCGTCCTCCACCCTTGATCTCCTTTGGAGGTCAAGCACTATGACGACTTGAGTTCGTGAAAGTCAAAGGTGGAGGGACACGGCAGGTGACAACTGGTGGCGAAGGAAGGAAGAAACTGGTGAAGTTAACATCTGATCGGGCCATTGGAATTTGGGTTTATGTCAGATAAAGACACGTCGATGTTAAGGAGGTTGAAACAGAAAAGTCCCATGAACACTATTCCTGTCCGATTTTAACATGATGTGATCTTGATTATTTAGAGGTTGCACTCCCAATTTTGGCCTCAGTAAGCGAAAAAGACCTGGGTTTTCTTCTCTAGTTCTTTTACGTGAAGATGAACGTGACAGAATGGCAGCAAAATGAGAAGGAAGAGAAAAGTGACGAACTTTCAGTGAAGTATGCGTCCATTTGAAGAATAGATATGATAATTGAGGATATCATTATTCTGATAATTTCTCCTCTTGGGTTTGAGCATAATCCTCTTTGCCAAGTTCAAAATTGCGTATCTTGAAACCATTGTATCCAACAACCCAACGTTGAGAGACAGGAGATGGTGGAAAAAGAACAAAGATTTTAGACAGTATTCTCGAGATGATGATAAATAATTGAGAAGGTATCTATTGCTCCTTGAGTACTTTTGGAAGACCTATAAATATTTCCCAGATGATTCAGAATTTAACTCAGCTTGAGAAGTTCAAGCTAATATGTGCTCGGCAACTTCAGCTAGATTGAGCTCTTATGTCTCTTTGTAGCTGATTTTTCCATGCGACCTATTAAACTTATACTAGAAATGAGGAGTGAAGTGAGCATATGGGAGTAATCAAGCAGTAGAAAATAACACCTAAGAAAGCCAAAGAAATCAGGCTGAAGTTTCTGGACTAAAAGAGCAGAAGAAATAATTCTACAAAGATAAAGTGGATAGAGAGATAATTTGAAATTCTATATTTCTCGAACGCAGGCGAATTGATATAAAACCCTTAGTAATTTGATTTTCTCACGGATTAGTCATGTCTGTTCCAACAGATCGGAACCAGATGGCGAAGAAAAAATTTCTAGAAGAGCATAATATGAAAGCTTAAGTTAGAATGGTTTGCGGCACCTTACCATTGCCAGAGTGTTCGAGACGTGTTTGATCAGGGCAATAGCACACACTTGTGCGCCACACCTTCCCCCACTTCTGCGGCACCTCATGCAGTCGTACCCCGTCCAGTTCAGCGTGAAACTGTCCTCCAATAACTTCAGGTACTCAACACTTCGATTCACCTTCCAGTTACGTATCTGAACCAGGGCAGCACCAAGTACTGGCATGACGCTCTATTGCAGTTCAAGTTATCACACTTACTAGCTATCGCCGCAAAAGTATTGTTCCCTTCACTAGGACCACACTCGGCCTGAGATATTGTGGAATTAACTGAAAAGACTCGTTGCAATTGTGGAAAATGCAGAGATCAGCCTTGTCCGGACCAAAAGCAACAGGTAAGCGGTCGAAAGAGTAGTTAGAACTCGGCAGGGGGCACCCAGCATTGAATACTTCTTCATTCACCACTCTGAATGAGTTCTTGTCATACGAAATATCTTCAATGACATTACTAGATATAGATGTCTGATAAATAAGCCTACTGTTGTGGCACTCTATATCGAAGCCAGGAAAGCCACAATAAGGTTGTTGAACTTTCAGGATCTGAAAAGGGTAGCTTATGTTTGGACCACTACCGCAGTTCTTTGGCTGACAAGCATCAAATTTTGGGTTCACCTCTAGTGACGGTACGAAGTGGAATAAGAACATGCTGATATTGATGACGATACTGATCCACCTAAACAGGGAGGCTCTAAAGCTCAGCAGGTTTTGTGGATTCAACCCAGGGGACATTGCTGAAGAATGCGAAGGAAGTAGAGAAAGACGAATTGCACCAGAGAGGATGTAACCGTATATACCCTCTAAATGGTCCAAGTCGTTACTATTTAGCACTAGTAAATACCCATTTGGATATTAAAATTGACCTTGCTATAAAATGGCTGTTGTAAAGTCAAACAAAAACACAAGGTTCAAATCATGCACGAAAGTCCAAATTTTCCGTGTACTTATAAGTGACGTTTTCGTAAAATTCTGCATCAAACACGACCCAGTCCAAATGCAAACAAGCAAACGATACAGGGACGTATCGCTCTGGACCAGGAAAAAAGGACATAAAAGTCGTCGTCCATAAGACATCGGTGCCTTTCGGCAACTGCTCATGGGTGGAATTTCAGAAGCAAAGTAAGAAGGGAAAGAAGGACAGATCAGGGGACCACCTTTGGTTCTGATGTTTCCTTGTCCATAGCTTAGAGGGTTGTCGACGGGGTTTTGGTCAAAGTCTTCCCTCCGAAAGTCTAAAGAAGGCTGGCTTATTCGGAATCATGACGACATTGATGACATTCATATCCGTGTCAAATCTTTTCTGGGTATTCATTTCTCAGCGTTCAAACATCAGCGATTGGTCATAGCTTAGAAAACCAGCAATCCAGCCGCATTTCCGTTTGAAAATGTCAAACGCAGTTTCATTAATTCTTAATCTATCAGCATAATGATGTTGACCTTTCCACACTAATCTGAATCTCGTGTGATAGGGGGCGTCTATTTCACGCATTTTCCTAAAAAAAATATTATTTATATTGCTTAAAAAATGAATATTGTTTATAGTAAAAATATTTTTCATAAACTAATTATTTCAAATAATAAAAAAATTATTTTTAGGAATTTTTTTCAAATCATTGATTTTTTGCCCAATAAATAAAGCGTAAATACTAAGTTCTGGTTGTAATATGAGCTGTAGGCACTGAAATTTCTTAAGAAATGATGGCATACTTGATATTAGAAAACTAAAGTACAATTAGACAATTGACTAATTATGATCAAAATAGAAAGCATCATCTTCTTACAAGAAGTAAATTTAATATAAAGAATTACTTAAGCCAACGGAAAATGTAATTTACCAGTTAATAATTAGCACCTAAGCTAGAAATTGCAATTCACTAAAAAGCTTTATCTAGGAAATACAAAAATTAATTAAAAAAAAAGAGCTTGAAATTAACATGCAAACAAGAAAACACTATATAATTGTCATAAAGATAAAATGAAATGAAATGCATTAAATTATCCAAATAACCTATACATAAATCAAGTAATGAAATGTTTCAACATTAGTGGATCTAGATAGCTTAAATATGATCAATTATGAGTCTCATCTAAATCCAATCTATAGCATATGGATAATAGAAAAGCTCTTATAAAAAGAAAATTCCATTCGTAAAATTGAAATTATATAGTAAAATGGAAAAGCAAAAGTAAATGTGATAAAACAGCAAATAACATAGATATTGATCATTAAGGGTATAGATTAAGTAAATTATTTTGGTAAGATTATATTACATTACACATGAATAAATTGATGATTAAGTCAAGATATAATCCTATCTGGAAATCCATATTTTTACAAAATTTTCTCATTACCGTAGATAGTAGATGGATCCCGTGCTCGACGTAATACCCATAGAGAAAATAATGGCCGAGACTAAACATTTAAGAAATTAAATTCCGTGAAATGGTGAAAAAGTTTCACTTTAAATTGGATCTGAGACCGGGGTCTCAATACGTCATGGCAAAGTTTTAATACCCATTCGTTTGCTCTAAAAACTTGAACTATTCAAGAAAGCCCCGATTCTAATCCACAATGCTCTTCAATATCCTATCTTCAATAACTTGATAGTTTCCGATGCAATTTATGGTAATAATTGAATGACAGTAATATAGTATGAGAACCCTCAATCGCCCTACTATAATAAACTCATTAATTAACTTAATTAAGAGTGTAACAGCTCCAAAAATGACTAGCCAACTCAATCAAGGTTTGTCATGCATTGGCCACTCACTTTTGTGGCAAAATGTTCCGGCAAAAGCTAACTCTTGGCCTCGAGACAGCAAAATATTAATACTAACACTAAGTGGACCGAGATCTATTCACAAAATAGATATATTAAGTGATACAACAGACTGTTATTAGTTATTGAATATGGTTCGCTTGTCTGAAACTAGCTTATGTATTAATTTTGCACACGTTTTATTATGAACTGCATTACTTTAAGTAGTTCATATTTGAGTTCTAATAGGATGACAAATTATCCTATTTGTTATTTGGCCATATCCTTTGGATTGGATATTAATAGGGGTGAGATAAACCTGAATTGAATAAAAAAAAATTAAAAATAAAATAACAATCTCTATTATCATCCAATGATGGGTTGATAGAGTGACACATTCGACAAACTTTAGTAGCGAACGCACAATTCTTAACACTCTTTGCAAATGTCTCTATGCTCTCCGATTGATCTATCAAGGAATCGTCAATTGTTCTCAACTCGCTCATGGTTGCATCAAACGATTGTTACTTCAAACCTCTTCATGGTTTAATTACTCTGAAATGGAGAATCAATTGAAACCACCCTTCTCACTGGCCTCTTCTCCTCCTCCACCAAAATGAGCAATCATACTATCAATCTACTTTGATAATTAATTGTTATTAGTTTTTCCTAATTCAATCCCATCATCTGCTCCTCCATTATTGTTTTTGGTAGCACCAACAACAGCCTCCACCGTGCGATTGCCACCGCGGCCAAGACGCCAAGAGACATGGCCAGGAGGAGGGAGGGGGAGAGGGCTAAGGTCAATGATCGGCGCGAGACAGGAGGGCCAATTTGTGCGGGGGGACATGACTAAATCCAGAGTCGTCGGCAAGGGATGGTATAGGTAGAAGCTGGTAGGGCGGAGTAGGCGGCGGCGGGGAGTGGCCCAGGAATAAGGCAGTATGGTTCGCTGAAGGGGCCACGAGAGAGCTTTTCCAATGGCTATAATTGATAGCTAAACAGTGAATCGTCCAAGAGTGGAGGTATGATTCAAGGGAGGGAATATTTGGAAGATTATCCATGATTTTCGAAAATTCTCAATCCTGTTTTAAGTGGCACCAAATTTATGACGGGATTTTATACAATTCGGATGATATTCGGAGGATTTATAATCTTACTTTATCTTATCCTATGCTATCTTAATCCAAATTTGGACAAGCAAACACAGCCTAAGTAGCTTTGAACTTTTGAGGCCGAAAAGAATTAGATAAAGCCTTCCTCTAATTGTTGAAAAAATCGGTAATCAGCAAGAAACAACGTGCCATCGCTAGTTTTGTGACAACGGAAATAGACTTTGTTGCCATTTCCATGATTTGTACCCACTTCAAGTAATGAAATGGTTTCGTTTTGGTCGCTAGAGAGCTACTTCTAGCAACGAATTTGCACCTTCCCAATAGCACACAAGTTCGCTCAAGCCAACACATTAGTTCCACATGTATCCTAACATTTTCTTCTCATTTGAAGATGATTTGCGCACATTGTGGTTAGCCCAGCAGTTTCACAAGTAACGATTGTTAGATGTCAACTAATGCGGCCTAATCGCCTTTCTTTTTCCAGTCCTCCCTTCCTTATTTATGGAGATTTTTACTGTATCCGTGATAACCCTCCTCGTTTCGTATGATACTACTAATCCATAAACTTGTCTATGAGAACTCATCGTGTCATTTGCTATATAAACTTGAAGAAGGAGGAGAAGAAGTGAACGCACCAGTTTGTGTACAATGCCAAGCATGAGGCCGGTCCGGGCAGTAACACCGGAAATGGAAGATGCCGTAATCAAACCCGCACTTGCCGCCGCTCTCCTCACACGCGCTGCAATCGCTCGCCGTCCAGTTCAACACGAACCCACTACTCAATGCCTCCTCTATCTCTGCCCTCCCTCTCCACTCGGCCGCCACCGGCGCCTCCACCAAAGTCCCGCATTCTTTTGTCGCATCAATCACTTCTTGATCCTTGCCATCCCCGTATATGCCCAAAACGATCCCACTTTCGCCTTGTTCTTCGCCAGGACAGCTGATCCTGTAGTTCAGAAGCTCGTCGGCACGGAGAGAGATGTTGCAATCGTATAAGAGAGAGAAAGTGGCAGTAACGTTCTGGCTCAGCTGGAACAAAGTCGTCGCAAGGGTCAAGTTCTTGAGAGAACCAGGCGCACAGTAAGAGAAGGCGGTCGAGTTGTCGTTGGAGAGGGCAGCGTTGGAGACGCGGAGAGACTGGTTCTTGTAGAAGATGTCGTGGACAACATAGTTGTCGCTGGAGAGAGTGATGACCGGGCGGTCATCAGCGCAGGACAGGTCGAAGCCTGGGAAGCCGCAGTAGGAGGGCTGCCGATCGCGGACATAGAATGGGAAAGTGATGTTCAGGCCGCCGCAGGCGACAGGGAGGCTGCAGTTTCCGAAATAGGGGTCGATGAGGGAGAGAGACTCCCGGGGGGATAAGGAGAGAGAAAAGAGCAACAGCTGTAAGAGGTCTGTGTTGATTGGGAGAGCAGAGAGAGGAGGTGTGAGGGCGGTTCTGGTTCTGGTTCTGGTCATTGTGGATGGATGGGGCGGTGGAGTTTGGTCGAAGATGGTGATTTCATAGAGAGAGAGAGAGAGAGAGAGAGAGAGAGAAAGAGGGACTGAAGTGTTGAGGTTCTTGGATGGTGGTGGATTGTCCGTCTTGAATAGTTTGACTTGGAGATGAGTTGGATGAGATTTGATTCTTCTGACAAAACAGGAAGTGTGTGGTGCTGTATGCACCTTCCTCCTTATCATAGACTGCTGAAAAATTCAGGAAATGCCCACGAAAAGTCAACGCCGTCAAGTTGACCGATCCGAAACCATTCACGTCTCGAAGTCACCATCGCTGCAAGTCGGAGGAGGAGAAAGTTGAATGCTCTGGTGAAGTACGACTGGAGAACTGAAGATGGAGAAAGTCCTCAGACGCGTCATCTCACCGACCTTCGCGCCTGAGTTTCACTGTGCCTCACTGCCTCTCTGCCCCTCTGCCCCATCCTCAACATTAGCTTCGCGTGGAATGAGGAAAAATAGTCGGGGGCGAGTTGATGCAAATCACAAAATTTGGGGGGATTGCAAGTAATTAGATACAAAATTGAGAAGCTAAGAGGTTCCGCCCATAAGCCATCAACTTTCGAGGAGATCTATTGTATTTATCACTTGATTCACAGAATGCAATTAATTTTGGAAAAAAGACGCAAATGAATCGATCTGCAATATCATTTTTGAACTTTTAATTTATTCACCATGGTTCTTAAATTTCGATTAAATATTTAACATGATCCCTTAACTTTTACATATTTTCCTATAATTTAGAGACTATATTGAAATTTATAAATAGTTTAGGGGTTACATTAAATAAATTAAAATCTACAAATGACATTACACATTATGTGAAAATTTAGAAATTACATCCCACAAATTACAAATTCAGGGACAATATTGCACATTGAATAAAGTTCAAAGACCATTTATATTGTCATCCCACTAATTTTATACTAGTAGACTAAGACCAGCAATTACCGATATGCTAAGGAGGTTGTCTCGTATAGTACTTTTGCCGTGGTTGTATTTGTTGTAACTTTTATAAGTAGTTTGATAAACACTCACATAACCATATTACCTCCAAAACTACATTAGTTTACTAGAACTCACGAATGTCTCACCTAATTTTAAGATCGTGGAACTTTAAAACATGCAGTGTGACCATGTACATTGCAACACTTCACAACATAGAGACATGATATAGCTATAGTTGTGTTTCAACTGTGTTACAATGCTATGCTAGGAAAAGTTATAAGTTGTGTTTTGGCAACTTTCTGATAATGGATTAAATATATCCTTTAAATCCTTTAAATCCACAACACCTTAATACTAGTTGAGGCAACTTTCTGATAATGGATGCAATTGCTAGTAGTTTAGCAAAGATTTGTAAAAGTTGCAACATTCATTTTCGCAATCGTGGCTGCTGCTGAAAAATGCACCATATAGGTTTTGAACGAGTTTTAATAATATATAAGCTAACATGGGGAGCCATGCTAGCCTTGTGTTATATGGTTTCTAGTCAAAAGTGTGCATATAAATCAAGTTACATGTTGCTTGATTATAGTTTTATATACTCTTTATATACATATAATAGCTCACTACCTACCAACTTAAGCTTTTGATGGACATTCTAACATGATATCAAAGTCAAGTTCTACTCCAATTTTATCTCGTATGTGCATTGCACATCCTTTAATTAGGGATTCTTATGCTCTTTATATACATATGGGCTTCTTCTAATCATCGGTTCAAGGTTTTAGATTGGATATTCTAACAAAGTTAAATTGGTTAGAGCCAAGTGAAGTGAATAAGAAGGCATGAGACGACTATAAATTGTAATTTTATGGGGACATGACTCTACTTAACGAGACAAATTCATGGACATCACATGTCTTCTCTAATTGATAAGATGCAAGTACCAGGTTTCTTCGAGCGAGTTATCTTAAAAATGATAGGTAAGATCTTTGCATTATTGAAGGATCCCCTTTATATAGTCTATTCAATCATTGCTGAATTTTATATTCCGATATATGGATGACCAGGTCAATCATTCTCTTTTCTATTTGCAGTTCAATTCAAAGTGAATCTCAAAAAGTCATGTCAAACCGGCCAATTTGAATAACAGGCAGATGATTACCTCGCGTACACAAAAAGAATCCCATCACGAGAAATTATTGAGTCCCACTCCATTTGACCGGAATTCAATGCATCATTCACCAAGGTAAGGGGATCATAATACATTAGCAAATCGAAAATGACATAATTTTTAGATAAGTGGTAAGGAAATAAAAAGGTTATAGTTATTACATACTTAAGGTCTTGTCCCATCTTAATCGGTACGAAAATAATAAGATCTTTTTATAGATCCAGCCCGGCAAACTTCAAGAGAGCGCATATATTTAATCGTTTGGCAGAAAAAAAAGAAAGAGAAGCTACAGCCCAAAAGATAAAAATCTGGTTCTAGCCAAGGAGACATCAATTCGGTCACTGAGTAACATTGCCGAGACTGCCCCTGGCGTATTAATTTCTTACCCCCATAAGATCTGATTCGCCGACCAGTCGGCGCATGCATTTTCTTATCTATAAGTACGGACTATCTAAATTTGTGGCATTTTACGACGACAACTTATTAGGATACATGGTTGAACTAGTGTGCTGATCGCTTGTGAGTTGACCTTGATTACCAACATTAGTGGAACCCAAAGAAATGAAGGAATGTCATGGTCAGAACTCAATTCCCTCGAAATTGTCATGATCTATCCCTTAATTATCATTAGGCCTTCATCTCATGGGCCCGTAAACAAAGGAGTTAATTAAATGTCCAAATCTTGTGGTTATATACTGGAAGTGTCAATTTACTTCATAAAATCTTGAATTTTGACTAAAAAAGACGATGAATGGTTGGGATGGAACTTACCACAGCTTGTTCTAGTTGAAAGCGTACGATAAAACTCCGATTGTCAGTAGAAAGCTAATTTCGAGTCCATCAACATATTCAGTTGAATTCACCTCCATTTAAAAATTTAAATCAACAAATTATGATTAGTTAGAATATTTTAATTGCTCCATAACACATCTATTATTCGATGTGAGACTTTTGCTACATAACTCACACATGTATCTCAACAATCTTCTATTGCTTGTGAAATAAGTGTTAGGTTTGTTTTTCCTTGCTTCAATTATTGCTTTACATTAACATGTCTTAAATTGAATCTCTAACACCTAAATTTATCCCTGCTATCTTTCTCCAAATCAATTAGTGAAAGCTGCCATCAAAATTGTGTTACTATACCACAACATTCACCGTCTCTCCAAGGTACTTTCACCAAATCGAACCACAAAAGCTACACAGAAATCGCATTGGTCACAAGATTTCTTCATTGAGATATGCCCCAAACATTGATATGTATGATGAGTAGGCCACCAATCAACCATCAACCATAATACCATTTGTTATAGGTAGTAATCAACCATCATCGATAATACCATTTATTAGGAGCATGGCAAAAACCCAATATCTTCACTTAGGAAGATTGCCAAAAGGAAGTCCAAGTCTAAACCCATTAATATACCCACTGATCAATCTTCACTTAAAAGCTTAAACTAGTTATGAATCAATTATGATTTATTAACTTCTTCATCACATTACACTAGTTCTCGAATGTTGGACTATTTTCTAAGATAACTCACATGTGCATCTCATCTAAAGCCCCTCACGTGTGTGTACTTAATAAAGTCTACTTCCCACTTCATCCACATGTCCAACCTAAATCTCCAATGCCCACTTGTGGATCGGAGAGAGAGAAAGTCCAAATCTAAACTCGTCAAATATCCAATTGAACCTTGATTTACTCAAAAGTTTGAATCACTAAGTTATTAAATAATTATGATATATTAACAACTTCATACTATATCGGTTCTTCAATGTGACAATATTTTCTAATAGATTTCACATGTTTGGCGTGAGCAATTTGAAACCAATCTCTTTAAGATGAGGTGTCATGGCTTGAAGAGTAAATTTACTGCTTCATAGGTCTATCAATCAATGCATCTACGCCATTAGTAATTGACCTGCCTTATAAAAATATTAGTCTCCCGTGTATCATATAAGAATGCTAAATCGCAAAGTGGGTCCAATTTTTAAAGCCAAGACAAAGAATCTTACTCCATTTTGGATAGTTGGCATCAACAGAGAGATGTGGTTATCCGGATCCCCAAGAATTTATTAGATTAATGAAAGATGAGCATGTGAAGGTGATCATGTGAAGGAAGCTTACCATGAGCTCCTGAATCATCACCATGCCCAAAGCCATTCCTTCTTCTGTATCGTGACGAGTTTCTTGAAACCTAAGCTTAGAACCACCCTCGTATTATATAAGCCACGCACCAATTAGGGTACTTTGCGTAATATTCTACGAGCATTACCGGCATTATCATGCCGATAGACTCATCCGATTCCGACGAAAACCTCGCTTCTTTGCAGAAGCCGTTAGGCCATCGAAGGGCCCTGCACAATATCCTTGGGGGGGAATGTAAACTGCTCCATCCATTTTATATCTCTCTTTTTTTCTTTCATTTTTCCTGTTCAATTTTCTTAATTTCACAAGAATGATTTTGTCATCGCAAGTCGCTAATGTACTGTTGTGGAGGAACAAGAAGCTGTCTATAGTGATCTTAATCGGCTTCACAGCTACATGGTTTCTCTTTGAGGTCATGGAGTACAATCTCGTCGCCTCCTATGTCACCTCATCTTGGCATTGATGGCCATCATTTTCATTTGGTCTAACCTGGCCGATTTTATCCAGAGGTCGATTGCCAATGATTTACAATAATCGATTACATAAAAATGGCAATTTACATATCTCTTTGATCCCTCTAATAGTCTTATATGTTCTCCACTTATTAGGACCCTCCCAATGTATATAGCTTTCAGCTATCTAAGATCGCATAGCAAACCCTTTTTAAAAAAAATTAACTAATTACTCTTAAGGTTTACGACTTATCAAGTGGTAACAATTGGAGTCTGTTTTTCAGGGTACAAATTTTGTCATCCAAAATCTCTTTTTTATATATTTTAATTAAGTGACCAACCTTAATTAAGCTTTTTTATTTGTTTGTTTAAATACTTTGCTACGTGAATTTCAGGCAATCGCATTCCTGTGGATGCTGTCGGTCCTTGGCAAATACGTAAGCTCATTGAATTTGCTATATTTTGGTAAGCTCATCCAAAATTCACTGCAACATTTATTTTTTTTCCTCTATTTTTTAGTAATTATTTTTTCTATGCTAACTGCTGTTCCTTTTATATTTTGTGCTTCATTTTTCTTTTTCTTTTTTGTGGTAAGTTTTTGTTTGCATGGATAACGTACCAGCTTTGTACGAGAGACATGAGAACCAAGTGGATCATCTTGCTGGCAAAAGCAGGAGAGGCGTGAGAAAATTTGTGTGGAAATATATATATATATATACCATAAGGGGTTAGGATCGTCGGATCTATAGAGAGATGAAAGAAGATAGAAGAAAGCAAACAGATCTGGAGATCTGGGTATATGGGTTAACTGGATCTGTTTATGATATTGAAAAACTCTAAGGGTTCTATATCTCTAAGGAAGTCAAAGAACTCAGCGAGTTCTGTGAATGTGGATATGATATCGTAGAGTAACTCGAAGGATAGAGTTATGGTATATAGGAATTTAACTAAGTAGAGAAATGAGATATAAGTGAAGATTAAACTAAGCAAAATCTCGAACATTAAAGATTATATGTAACGCAAAAGATATGTAAAGTATGAAGAGTAAAATTATGCAGAAACACCAAGGTATGAAGAAACCGACCATATAGGTGGTAATATAAAGATAATATGAAAGTATATGTTACGGATCTAAAAGACTGTAAATTACAAGTGCATAAACGAAAGAAAGTAAAGTACTATTGCAGGAATTAAATCAACTGCAGAAAGAAACTAAAACTAGTTTCAGATCTGGGGCAGTAATCCACTCTCCGTCATTGAGCTGATATGGAATATGAAAGCAGATCTACCGATTATGGGTGAGTCAGGATCTGGTATGAAGAAAATGAAGAAACTATGGTATATTTTCGAAAACTTACTCGAAATCAGAGGGATACTTCTGGGTCAAGAGGGTTTCCGAGGATTTATGGGTATGGAGGTGAGGAACTGTGGAGAGGGTTTCAAGGGTTTCGAAGAGCTCTCAGATGTGTTACATAAATGCCTCCCCTTCTTCTGAGGGTGTTATCTTCTTTTATAGTGCTCGTGCTACAGTGTTTACTTTTGACAAAGCAGTACATGAACAGTAAAAGTGAACAGTACTTTTACAGTATAGATGAACAGTAAAAATGAACAGTACTTTTAAAGTATAGATGAACAGTACAACAATATTTATGAGGACGCCAAGTGGTATGTTGAAGTTGTTTCATGACTTCCTTCTTGGCTATCCGAGGAGTCGCGAACTATGCTTTCAATTTGGCCAATCTGGGTGTAGTTGACTCCGATTATGGCATAACATTCTTCTTTTGTGCTTGCTGCAGCAAGAGTTGCCATGATTTGTGATTTTTCTTGGAGATATGATGTTTGTTTTGTTGGGTTTTGGGTTTTTTGGGAATTTAACCATCTTCAAACTATGTCTTCTGTACCCCAATCTTGGATTTTGAATTTGTCCCACCATTTTGTTTTATGCTGGCGTATGAGTATGGGTATTTTTTTCTGGTGTGTGGGAATATGCAAATTCCCAGGCTATTACCCATGATATTCTGCATATGGCAAAATAATGGAGTAGGCATGGAAAACGTATGTCATGCTGGGATGGATGGAATTCTTTCTTGAATAGTTGCCATCTTGGTATGAGTGTGGGAGAGATAATTGATTCGGTTGGTCCGAAATATGTCCACCATTGGTTAAACCAATTCGTAAGGTTTTGTCTGGTGAATTTGTCTTTGAAGTATAGCAACCAAGTGTGTTTCATTTGGTTATTTTGTCTGTAGAAAACATTCCACCAAGCTTGTTGGTAATCCCAATATGAATATGAAGCACTAAAAGGTAGGCTTTGTGTAAGTCGAGCATGGAATTTTTGACGGTATGTGGTTCTTCAGCCCATTCATTGGGATGTATGATTCGATTAATCGTAATCATGGAGTAAAGAATATGGTTGTCGTCATTTTTGTCACAGAAATGTTTGAAATTTGCTGATTCAGTTTCAATCAGAATTTGTTTATAAAAAGCTAGAGGTTTATTTATATCATGTGGTTTAAAATACCATCCTTCGGAAATATGTTTTTGCAAATTGATTTGGATTGCTATCATAAAATCCATCCTCAACTGTGAGGATCAAAGAATGTTTTTCTTTTTGAAAAAATATAGATCTTGTTTGTGAGGAGGATGCTAGTGGTCGAATGACCACTTCATTAAATTTATTTTTCTGCTCCATCACCTGGTATTCTTTTTGTCTCTGTATGGCCAATGGCGACGGATTGCCACTTTCTACTATAGGTTTGGGGGTTTGGCTATTTTGGCTTTGTTGGATTATTGTATTGGTTCCGGTGGTGGTTGCCATCGGTATGAGTGTTTGGAAGGCCGTTGCATTGGTTCCCGATGGTAATATGCTGGTCAAAATGTTTTGTAATTGTGTAAGACCGATGATGGGTTCTGGAGTATTGGATATGGGTTGGCTATCTGGTTAGTTATGGTAATAAACACGGTCTGGTTCAATACCAGATTCTTCCACGGCTTGGGCCCATGATTTTTTGGGCAATATGGGGTTTTTGGTTATTTTGGTATTGGATGATGATGATTCATCTACTATGGTTTTGCCGGTGTCACGTTTCTTGGATCGTGATCGTGGCATGGTTGTATCCCTTGTAAAAATTCTCGTGTGAGGAAATCGAGGCAATTTGATAAACCATTTATAAATTGTATATCAAAATCAAAAACAGAAAGAATGGCCTGCCATCTTGCAAAGATTTGTTTTGATGCAATATTTAAAACATCCTTTTGTAAAACATCTTTAGCAGATTTGCAATCTATTCTTAATAAGAATTTTTGGTTTAAAAGATCTCCTTGGAATTTGGAGATGGAAAGGACTATAGCAAGTATTTCTTTCGGATAGTGGAGTAATTTTGCTGAGTAGGATTCCAATGCTTGGATATGAATTGTACGATTGATTCTTTGTCATTATGAGTTTGTTTGAGTATTCCTCCATATCTTATTTCTGAGGCATCAGTTTCAACTATTTTGAATGCATTTGGGTCAACTAAGTGAAGAATTTGTATGGTTTTGATATGGGTTTTGATGGTCTTAATTGTATTGGTATGAACATCTGTCCATGGTGGAGGATTCTTTTGTAACCTTTGATGTAAAGGTTTGCAAATAATACTAATATTGGGGAAGAAATCGAGAACATAATTAAGACTTCCTAGAAATCTTTGTAATTGGGTTTTATCTTTAATTTCATCAGGGAATTTATCAGCAAACGAAATTGATCTTTCGATAGGGAAAATTGTTCCTGAATGGATATTATGTCCTAAAAACCTAATCTTAGTTTGAAATAAAGAAACTTTAGAGGGGAAATTGCAAGACCACTTTTTACCATGATTTTTATGAATGTCGAAATATGCTTGAAATGTTGTTCTATTCTGAAGAGAAAATTAGGACATCATCTATGTATGTTATGATAAACTCGAATAAGGATTGAAGATATCATTCATGATTCTTTGGAATTCTCGAAGGGGCATTTTTCAGGCCAAAAGGCATTACATTCCATTCATATTGACCAAAAGGGACAAGTAAAGGCGCAGTTTTATATTTGTCTTGTTCCTTAATTTGTATTTGCCAAAATCTTGATTTCATATCAAATTTGGAAAATATTTTTGCTCTACGAGTCTATTTAATAGGTCTTTTTATTAGGAATGGGGTATCTTATCCATCTAAGGGCTGTGTTAAGAGGTTTATAATTTATAACAAGTCGTGGGACTCCTCTTTCTAATTCCGCATTCTTGTTAACATAGAAAGCGGAACAACTCCATGGTGACTGGCTTTTCTTATGAGTTTCTTCCCTAGGAGGTCTTTAATTTCTTTTTGACAAAAGTTGAGGACTTCATGATTCATTTGGGTTGGACGAGCTTTTGTTGGTATATCAGTTTCAACAAATCCTTGTTCGTAAGGAAGTGAAATGATATGGTTTTTTCTTTCCCATAAGGCATTGGGTAAGGTGGAGCATATGGTTTTTTCTATTTGGAATTGGAGATTATTTATTTTTTCTTTAATCTTTGTTTTTGTAAGGTTTTCTTCTAGTCTTTTGAATTCTAAGTCTTCTTTTAAAAATTCAAGTTGCGTTTCTTTATCTTTTATGAGAGAATTGATTTCTAAAATAGATTTTTCTTGTAAAGAATTTAAGATCCGATTTTGCGGTTTGGTGATGAAATCGAATCTTATTTTCTTATTAAGAAAGTTGGTTTTAATTCCTTCATTATCAACAGTGAAAGGTTGGATTAATTGAATGAAGGGAGTTCCTAAAATGACTTCCTATCTCATATTTTTAACAAGGAGGAAGGAAGTTTTATAAGAAACTTGGTTTTTTATCACTAGGGCTTCTGGTAGTTTATAATTGATATTAAGTTTATCCCCAGAAGCTGATTTCAAAGTTTCACAGGTTTATCAAAATATTTTGTTGGGACAAGGCCTTCTTTGATGCAATTAAGGTCTGCTCCTGTATCAAAGAGAGCCGTTGTTTCAATCATATATTCATTATTAATTTTTATAGAAATATTTATTATCCATTTTCTGGATGTAATTTTTGTTAATAACATTAGAAAACCCGAGTTTGTTGTTTGGTTTGTTGTTTCTCTTTCTGGGTAAACAACAGTATTGGTTTCTTCAGGTTTACTGGTACTGGATTTTGAAATGGCTAATTGGATTCTGTATATATCATTTGACATATTTTTTTGAGCATTTTTTAAAGCTTGAATTTCCACCTTTTGTGCTTTAATTTCATTCTGGAGGTCATTTATATTGACAGGTCTAGTTTGAGTTTTATTTCTGCTAAGGATTTCTTTGAGATTGTAGGAAGAACTTCCTTTGGAAACTATATTCATGGAGGAATGGAGTCGGTCAAGGTATACTTGTCTATCTTCGGGTTTTCTATTTGGTCACCGTGCTAAGGAGAAATTCTTCTTCTTTAGTGAGCATATTTAGTTGTGGAGAAGTATCTTTATAATTAGAATCAGAAGATGTGTCTAATTCATTGGCTTGTAAACCTTCTTCTATTGATTCGCTAGAAGTAGAACTAGTATCAGTTTGGGCAAGTATATCTTTTAATAGATGTAATGTGTTTTCTTCTAGACACAACTCATTTAATTTTTGTTAATTCTGCAGTATTTAGCAGTATGGCCTTTGTTACCGCAAGAGTAACATTTGACGTCTTTGTAATTTTTTCTTGTATTACTCTGTTGTCCTTTGTCTAAGGTGCTAATGGTGGCTTTGGATTTGTCAAGAGTATCTCTGACAGTTAATTCTTGAATCATAGGAGTTTCTATTATGGGCTTTGGTTCTTGTTTTATTGAAAGTCTCCTTTGTTCTATTGCTTTGGTAAATTCGGGGCTGAATCTTTTTGGTAATTCAAATGTTTTGAACAAGGGTTGTTTGGTGGAGTCTACTTTAGGATTTGTCTGAGTAGAATTCTGGATTGTGGATTCTATTCTGACTAATTGTTTTCCTATTGTTGATAGGTGTTGGTTGGTATAATTGTTTTGTTCAATTATCTTGGGAATATTAACAGATTCTTCCATTTTATCAGCAATTTTGAATGGTGCTGCTGTGACCTGGCTTTCTCCTACTTGGATTGTTATTTTCCTAAGTGGTGGATGTAGGGATTCTATAACATCGTCATTTTCAAGTTTCCATTTGTAATGATGGTCTAATACCATTATTTCTTTTGGTTTCAGGAATACTTCTTCAAACCAGTCAAAGAAGAATACGTGGGTTTCATATTTGTATATATAGTCATAATATTGTTTTTTAATTTCTTGGGTTGTATCCGCAAATATGTTGAAAAACCATTCTCTGATGGTTGTATTTTGTGTTGAATTAAATTCCTGGTTGAGAAAAGCTCTATTTGGTTCAAAGTCTCTTTCTAAGATATTGAGTTCGTTGTCTAATTCACTATTGATTTGAGAAAAATTGGGAGAGTCCATTCTTTCTCTAATAGGTTCAGTATCATACTTGTTGGTAAATATGCGGTTATTCCGGATCTATTGTCTAGGCCATTGATTTCCGGCTCAAGAGGGGCTGTTGGAATTTCTCTATGTATTTGTAGATTTTGAGGTGTGGTGTCTTGTTTTGGGCTAATTTTATGAGTACCAGACGTACTTGGTGGTATGGTAATTATGTTAGGAAGATTGGGACGTTGATCAAGCGAGGTTCGAGCGGTGGCCGTATGAAAAGAAGGATTTGATCTCAAATCAAAAGATTGTGCGGGAAATTGGATAGTGACTTTTCCTTCAGGATGTTGGACAATATTAGTGGGTTCTGAATTTTGGACAACTTGTTGGGGAATCTTGTTTTCTAATTCCCATTGGTCCGGTAAGGTTACTTCATCCCAATTTATGGATCTTGGGATGGTAGTGTTAGCTCGGAAATATCGGTTTGGAGGAGAAGGGTTTCTCCTTTTGGGCTTCTTTTGAAAGCATTTTCTCCGAAGGCGAGAGGCCATGGCTTTATATTGTACTCTATAGACGATGGCTAAAGGAATAGATCCTTCAGCTACTTTATAATTATGGATTTTTATTTGTAAGGTAAGAGCTTTGAGGATATTTTTATCTTTTAGTGAGACGGTGAAGTTGGGGTAACAATCAAAGTGTATGGGACCTTTGCAAAGGCTAGTTTCTATAGTTCCTAATATGGATTCCTCATAATCTAAGAGACGTGAATCTCTTAAAACTAAAAGGAGGGCTATGTTGAGTCCTTCTTTTGTAAGAGGTTTTGCTCCTACTTGGACAAGGCCTATGTGGAGGTAGTTGTATTTCTGTCTATGTTTCTTAATGGAATTTGGGTCAAGAAGGTAGACTTTTTGGTAAGAGTCGGAAAGCGGAATGTCTCTTTCTTCAGTAGCTATGATATAATCAGATTTTTTGAAAAGATCTTTAAATTTGGACTGTTTATAAATTTGTTTAAGCTGAACTTTGGGTATTTCCCAGTTATCAATGGATCTATTGAAGTCTTCTATTTTTATTTCTTCTCTATGAATAGGACCTAGATCTGGGTCCCTAACAGAAAGAGAATCAAAGGAAGACATAGATGTTGTATCTAGGGCCATGCTTGACGGATCGGAACTACTTCTTCTATAAGCGAACCGGTACTAACTCTTCGTATCCCCACAAAGGGACCTTTACCAAGCCACACAGGATTTATCGCCTCCCTAGGACTTATGACCTAACCTACTTGGTCGAAACGTGAAGAGTACCATTCGTTGATACTTAAGACTCGATTGATTTCTTTATCGCCTCCCTAGTTGCGTTTCTTTATCTTTAATGAGAGAATTGATTTCTAAAATAGATTTTTCTTGTAAAGAATTTAAGACCCGATTTTGCGGTTTGGTGATGAAATCGAATCTTATTTTCTTATTAAGAAAGTTGGTTTTAATTCCTTCATTATCAACGGTGAAAGGTTGGATTAATTGAATGAAGGGAGTTCCTAAAATGACTTCTGTCTCATATTTTTAACAAGGAGGAAGGAAGTTTTATAAGAAACTTGGTTTTTTATTACTAGGGCTTCTGGTAGTTTATAATTGATATTAAGTTTATCCCCAGAAGCTGATTTCAAAGTTTCACAGGTTTTATCAAAATATTTTATTGGGACAAGGCCTTCTTTGATGCAATTAAGGTCTGCTCTCGTATCAAAGAGAGTCGTTGTTTCAATCATATATTCATTATTAATTTTTATAGAAATATTTATTATCCATTTTCTGGATGTAATTTCTATTAATAACATTAGAAAACCCGAGTTTGTTGTTTGGCTTGTTGTTTCTCTTTACGGGTAAACAACGGTATTGGTTTCTTCGGGTTTCGGTACTGGATTTTGAAATGACTAATTGGATTCTGTATATATCATTTGACATATTTTTTTGAGCATTTTTTAAAGCTTGAATTTCCACCTTTTGTGCTTTAATTTCATTCTGGAGGTTATTTATATTGACAAGTCTAGTTTGAGTTTTATTTCTGCTAAGGATTTCTTTGAGATTGTAGGAAGAACTTCCTTTGGAAACTATATTCATGGAGGAATGGAGTCGGCCAAGGTATACTTGTCTATCTTCTGGGTTTTCTATTTGGTCAGCTGTGCTAAGGAGAAATTCTTCTTCTTTAGTGAGCATATTTAGTTGTGGAGAAGTATCTTTATAATTAGAATCAGAAGATGTGTCTAATTCATTGGCTTGTAAACCTTCTTCTATTGATTCGCTAGAAGTAGAACTAGTATTAGTTTGGGCAAGTATATCTTTTAATAGATGTAATGTGTTTTCTTCTAGACACAACTCATTTAATTTTTTGTTAATTCTGCAGTATTTAGCAGTATGGCCTTTGTTACCGCAAGAGTAACATTTGACGTCTTTGTAATTTTTTCTTGTATTACTATGTTGTCCTTTGTGTCTGTAATTTTCTTTATGAGTTTTGGTATTTTTTTTCAGATTTTGGTCTCTTGTGATAAGACCTTCGGTTCTTGTAGTCTTTTTCTTTGGGGCAATCTCCTTTACATTTGGATTTTGTCTTGCTATCATAAAAAGGATCATATTGGGCACATAAATCTCCTAATGTTTTGTTGCCTAGTTTTTTCTTTTTTTAAAGTTGTTTTTGTAGCTTGATAGTATTACACATTTGGGTGCATTGTTTGTAGACATGTGAGACTATTTCTCCATAGGAAAGGTGGTCATAAGGAATTTGACCATTATTGTCTTCTCGTATTTTGTCTCGGACTTGGTCTCCTATAAGTTTTGGTATTCCATCTAAAAACTTTTCTTTCCAGAAAGGTTGATTACAATCTGGTCTGATTAGGACTCTATGGAGGAATAAATCTTTATATTCACGAAATGTCCCTAATGATTTACATTTCATATTGGATAAGAGTTCTTCATTTCTATCTCTAAGATGTGATGGATCTCCTATAAAATATTGGGAAATGGAATATATGAGGGTGTTAACGGCATCCGGGATGGAATGGCCATTATCGTCAAAAATTATTTGACCAACATCATCTCTTTTGTAGGCTAAAAGGATTTGTGTTTTCTGTTCCTCGCAAGATAATTATCCCACCATCCTTTTAATTGGCCGGTGAATCCAGCTATTAAAAGGTTAGCAACAGCTTGGTCAGAGACATCTTGTTGGGTTTTATAAGCATTAGCAAGCATTATCATATTATTAAGAATATTTAAAAGGTTTGATTCGGCGGTGCCATCAATGTTCCATTCATAAATAGCATCAGGAGAGTACTTATGTTGTGTTCTTTGGGAAGAGGATTCTTCTAGGGCTATGTCTGGAGGAGTGACTCTTTGATGATACAATTTTTGAGGTTGTCTCCAGTTAAAATTGTTTATCTCATTGATGGATTCCTCATCAGAAGACGGGGTTTTGTCTAAGGTGCTAATGGTGGCTTTGAATTTGTCAAAAGTATCTCTGACAGTTAATCCTTGAATCATAGGAGTTTCTATTATGGGCTTTGGTTCTTGTTTTATTGAAAGTCTCCTTTGTTCTTGATAAGGAGTTTCTATCTCCTTTGGTTCTTGTTTTATTGAAAGTCTCCTTTATACTCAGCGAGATCTATGGCTTTCTTATGGCTCTGATACCATAAGGGGTTATAGGATCGTCGGATCTATAGAGAGATGAAAGAAGATAGAAGAAAGCAAACAGATCTGGAGATCTGGGTATATGGGTTAACTTGGATCTCGTTTTTTTATGATATTGAAAAACTCTAAGAGTTCTATATCTCTAAGGAAGTCAAAGAACTCAGCGAGTTCTGTGAATGTGGATATGATATCGTAGAGTAACTCGAAGGATAGAGTTATGGTATATAGGAATTTAACTAAGTAGAGAAATGAGATATAAGTGAAGATTAAACTAAGCAAAATCTCGAACATTAAAGATTATATGTAACGCAAAAGATATGTAAAATATGAAGAGTAAAATTATGCAGAAACACCAAGGTATGAAGAAACCGACCATATAGGTGGTAATATAAAGATAATATGAAAGTATATGTTACAGATCTAAAAGACTGTAAATTACAAGTGCATAAACGAAAGAAAGTAAAGTACTATTGCAGGAATTAAATCAACTGCAGAAAGAAACTAAAACCAGTTTCAGATCTGGGGCGGTAATCCACTCTCCGTCACTGAACTGATATGGAATATGAAAGTAGATCTACCGACTATGGGTGAGTCAGGATCTGGTATGAAGAAAATGAAGAAACTATGGTGTATTTTCGAAAACTTACTCGAAATCAGAGGGATACTTCTGGGTCAAGAGGGTTTCCGAGGATTTCTGGGTATGGAGGTGAGGAACTGTGGAGAGGGTTTCGAGGGTTTCGAAGAGCTCTCAGATGTGTTACACAAATGCCTCCCCTTCTTCTGAGGGTGTTATCTTCTTTTATAGTGCTCGTGCTACAGTGTTTACTATTGACAAAGCAGTACGTGAACAGTACTTTTACAGTATAGATGAACAGTAAAAATGAACAGTACTTTTAAAGTATAGATGAACAGTACAACAATATTTATGAGGACGCCAAGTGGTATGTTGAAGTTGCTTCATGACTTCCTTCTTGGCTATTTGAGGAGTCGCGAACTATGCTTTCAATTTGGCCAACCTGGTGTAGTTGACTGATTATGGCATAACATTCTTCTTTTGTGCTTGCTTTGTAGCAAGAGTTGCCATGATTTGTGATTTTTCTTGGAGATATGCTGTTTGTTTTGTTGGGTTTTGGGTTTTTTGGGAATTTAACCATATTCGAACCATGTCTTCTGTACCCCAATCTTGAATTTTGAATTTGTCCCACCATTTTGTTTATATATATATATATGCATGTACGACTTTCGTTTGTGACGACAAATAAATTGTATTGAAAACTTCGATTCAATGTTGATGTCATTCTGTCATAAATTCTTCTTGTGATTGCGAGCCAAAATATACAAAGTGGATGGGTTTTCAAATGATGTGCTTTTTCCCCGGCATGCCATGCCAGGAAAGAAAAAGGAAGGAAAAAAAAGGGCACCGCACTTAGAATTCCAAATTGACCTAAGCAAAAGGCATATGGAGTTAGGAACAATCGACATATGTAATAGATTTCCCATTAAATTAGACCAATCTACCAAACGCAACTTACTCTCATCAAAATAACTTGACAATTTTCTAACTACTTTTTAAAAAGAAAATTAGTAATTTTGCAATAATGCCGATTAATTACCAATAAAAAAAATTAGGTCACCATTTACCAGCTCTTTAAAAAATCTACCAACACGAAAGAAGAACTGTTTTTGAAAACAGAAAGGTAGAATCATACATAAATCAAGCTACCATAATTTATATGTTTCAATTTTTCTTGGGAGGGTGGATGCCAATTTTCTTTTTCTTTTTTCTATTAGAGGCACAACAAACACTGGGGATTGTGCCAAGTTAAGTTAACTATTGAAAACATCAAGCAGATACTTTGAACCATGAGCACACTCACCAACATGATGTGATGGGATCTTAACTAATATTTTGGATTAGGAATGTTAAGGTAAAAGATGCTTGAGCAAAATAGTTTATACGAAGCTCATCACACATGCGCAGTACATGCAATTCAAACGACCAAATGTGGAGAGCAAAATTCCACCCTTTAACATGTTCCAATCTTTAATGTCCACTTGCGGAAAAGGCTTATTATCTTTCTCCACTTTCTTCAAAAGCTTGAATAAAGCTTTGAATGTAAGGTGGAAGTTGGGTAAGGTTGGACCATGTCTTCTCTCTAAATCCCTAAACCCATGCTGGTGCATGAAAAGGAAAAGGCACTTACTTCCCTAGATTCCTAAATCCCTAAACCCATGCTGGACCATTACTTCCCTAGATTCCTAGTCAAAGAAGAGTGCTCGCTTTTGCATTGAAGCGACCATGACGGACCGTTATTAGGTGCAGACCACAGCCTATGATTCGCAACGTGGCTATTTCGTATAGCCTTCTGGCACGGCTGTCGGCCATAGGAGCAAGGGGGTGCTGCAACTCGAAAAATAGCATCGGTGAACATCTAGTGGGGCGACACCGTCCAGTTTTATGTTGTTGTAGTTCCAAAGAACCTATTTATCAAGCACACAACTTATAATTAATTTTATAGGATAGGTATATTAAAAATCTTAAGATTTGTTATCAAAGTATAATAGAGTTCTAAAATTATTAAAAAGCGCAATTAAGTACTAAAATTGGTCACGAGAGTGCAATTAAGTCTTAAAACTTATTATAGAAGTATAATTGAGTCATAAAATTTTCATAAAATGTTATCAACGAAAGGACTTGATCTAACTAATTTAACAAGTTTTAGGATTTCATTATACTTTCATGATAAATTTTAAGACTTAAATGCACTTCTAAAAATTTTAGGATTAAATTATACTTTATTGATAAGTTTTAGCACTTCCAATATATTTATTCCTAATTTTATAGCTTGGTTACAGCACAACCAGTTACACATCTATTCATGTTCATACCTAACAGGAGTGACAATAAAAAACCCAAAAAAAAAAAAAATTGCCATAAATGATGTCAAGTCAAAGTAATCTATGCACGAGATTCTATGAAATCCACAATTGGTTACTCCGTTAATCACGACATCACATTCCCAAACTCAAGAACAAGGTACTCTGAATTATATAATTTTGGCTAATGAAACGGGTCATGTCCATTCTGTACAATAATTAAAACTCCACGACGATCAACCCTCATCCATCGCCGCTCCTTTTTGAAGAAGTTTCTAATTTCTGTCTTGGGTTCCACATTATCCAAGACGATAAAGTCTTCCACCTTAACGATTTGGGATAATTAAAAATTATTCATGTGTTTGAAGGATTTTGGATACTTTAACATTAGCAAAAGAGAAAATGGGGTCTATGAAATACTATCATTTTATGTCCATCGGGTTTCGAAGCTGCTAAGAGTACCGGATTAATTTGGATTATGATGTAAGTTGATAATAGAGAAAATCTAGGAAGTCAAAATTTAAAGGATTGAACTCTTTTGCAAACTCCATTTGTTTCGTAAAAAAATAAATGATTTGTAAAATATTTTTCCTAAAAATAATTTTTTATATTGTTGAGAAAAATGAAAATAAAAAAAAATTGAAAAAATGTTTAGACAAAGGGAGCCCGAGTGCCCTTTAGAAGATTCGCGATTGACCCAAAGGAAAGGAAAAAATAATGATAAAATGGTCGGCTTCAGATTCGGGTGGGAGGATGAAAAGCCCCACTGTCATACCAGTCATTAGCCCCCGGGGAAGGGGGAACGGGACCAAAGGAATTCGATGGGTGAGTTGTTGAAGAGAGCACCGCCTCTCTCTTTCCTCTAGAGTTGTCCTTCCCTCGCCAGACTCTTCTTTCTTTCTCTAGATTTTTCTTCAGCTACTTGACTGAGGCAGCCTGCAAGTGACGTTGACAAATTGCTATAAAATAGTAATATCTTGAGGGATTTTGGGTGAGGAAGTCGGTTCATTGACCGACCTATTGCCCTATAAATAGGGGCTGCTGTCCGTGTGTATAGTGTGTGTAGTCTTGTGAAAGGAAACATTATAATATTGTGTTCAGTGGGTGGTGTGAGTGTGGTGACGTGAGAAGTGGTCTGAGTGTTTGGTGTGTGTGAGAGTTGTGAGGTGTAATTGTGTTCTTATAATAATAAGAAAGTGTTTTATCATAGTGAAGTGTCCGAATTTTAACAAGTGGTATCAGAGCAGGCGGTCGGGGACCGTGAACTCAACGATCAAGATCGTTGAGCGGAGGAGTGGAGTACGTCGGAGTTCTGCCAGTGCACAATCTGGGATTGTAAAGTCGGTTGGTCCGGGACCAGGCTTACTTGGTATAGTGCTGTGTAACATCCTGAATTTCAACCCATTCCGGGATAGATGAAATGATTAATTTATCAATGCACTGTTAGTTACGTTTACTCTGAGTTAGCCTCTCATGAGTTAACTAACTGTTCGGCAAGGCAATTAAGGATCGGTACGCGTACGACTAGTGAATTTAATCAGGGATAGGCCGCTCGACCATAAGGATCAAAGAGGAATAATACTACATTGTTGCAGGCCAATTAGCGAACGGAAATAAATCGAGTCGGCAAAAATACGAGGTCGGATTGCGGGTGATTCCGCACGACTTCGATATTAATTGCGGACAACGTTAAACCGATTTCCTTTTTGGCCATGTACTCAGTGTGAGCAATTAACCTCTCGTGATTACATGACAACCGAGAATTGCCTGATTTGATTCGAATGCACGATCGTGGATTGAAAAGCTATCAACCATGGGTCAAACGCGCGAGAGCCCCTAAACGCCGCTCGAAAGTTAGGTCGTACTAAAATCGCGATTGATCGATGTTAACCGCGAATTTCAATCCGGTATCGGGTATCGAATTTTTAAAGATGTCGAGACTAAAATATAGGACGTGTCTCATTGATTCTCGAATTTTCGGTAAGCCCGAATTATTGGAAAAGGATTCAACGGACCGAGTTACGGAGCCAAATATTTGGGAATTTGTGCTTCAAGGGCAAAAAGACCAAATTGCCCTTTCTAGAAGCTTGTGTAGTTTTGTCTTGTTCTCTTTTCTTTTTCTTTTTCTTTTTCTTTTCTTTCTTCCCTCCCCTCCGCACGTTCTCTCTCTCTCTCCTCCCTTCACGTTTCTTCCCCGTCGATAACCCCCACTTGCCCATCTTTTCTCCCCTTTGACCGGTCTCCCCCCCTTATCTCTTTCTTGTTTTTGCCCACTTGCCCGACAAGCCCATGTGGGCATCTATCTATTTCTCTCTCTCTCTCTCTCTCTCTCCTCCCCTTCCCCTCATGCACGTCGACGTCCCACTGCAGCTTCTTCTTCTTCTTCTTTCTTCCTTCTTCTTCTTGCTGCTGGTTTCCTCGGCCAGAGCTGCTGCTGCCTTCCCTTTTCAGCTTCCGCCACCGCCGGCAACCACCACCCATCACCACCGCAGCTCCGCCATCCCGCCGGCTCGCCGTCGGTCGCCGGTGAGTAGCTGTCCGCCGGCTTTGAGCCGAGCCGGACCGCTGCCGCCGCACCGCTCCTCTCCTCCTCCTCCGTCCGAGCCCAGTCTGCTGTCTGCTCTAGTTACGTCGCCTCGCCGCCGTCGCCGCTCGCCGGCCGCCTTGCCGGACGTCGGACCGCCGCCGCGAGCCACCGCCTATTTGCTTTTTCCGTCATTGCTCTCTCTCTTTTTCACCCTCGGTTCTGGTTTGAACCGAGCCGACCCAGCCTCGCCCAAGCTCCGCCACCTTGCTGCCGTCCTCCGCGCCGCGCCCGGTCGCCGCCCGGCCGGTCGCCGGGTCGCTGCCGACCTCATCGTCGTCGCCGTGCCCCCTCTTCCCCTCCCGGCTCCTCGGCCGTGACCGGGAAAGCGGCCAGCGGCCGCCGCGCCCCGCCGCCGCCGGTCACCGCCGTAGGCCGCCGGAGGATCGTCCCCGAGCCTCCTCCGCCGCACCGGAGCCACCCTAGCTGCTGTTCCCCCCCTGAAACCTACTGCACCGCCTCTCCTTTCCCTCTCACGGTGCTGTCCAGCCATCGCCGGAGCTGTCGCCGCCTTGCCGGAGCTGTTGGCCGCCGTCCGGAGTCACCGGACCGCCCGCCAGCCGGCCTTGGACCACCACGGCCCGCTGGTCCCCTGCGTTTCTCGGCTTTTTTGCCGCGCGGACAGCCGCCCTCGGCCGAGACCCGGTCTCGGGCCGCCTCGTCCCGACGCGCCGGAAGTTCCCGGGCGTTCCCCTCGTCGCCGCCGTCGTGCTCGTGTCGTCAGAATCGTTAAACCGTGAGTCGATTTCCTAATTGTTGATTAGTGCTTTGGATGATGATTATTAGTAGTTTAATTAGTTTAATTGTTGATTAGTGCTTTGGACGATGATTATTAGTGTTTTAATATGATTGATTAAGCTTGCTTAGTGTTAATCATGGTTTATATTAATAAGTAATATTATTATTATTTTTGGAATAAATAATATTTATTATTTATTATTTTCGGAATTATTAATTAAATTAATTTATAATTTCGAATTATAAATAGTAATATTGTTATTACTATTCATTGCTGAAAATTAATTATTTTGGAGAAAATAATTAATTGTGATTATTTATTGGAAATGGTTTTAATTGAGTAATTTTGGGGAAAATTACTATGGTCTATTTTTCCAAGTCGATAGTATTTATATACTATTTTATTAAATGACAGTGGTTTATTGAATAAGGGTTTTACTAAATGAAATTATTTGGGTTGGATAATTAATTATGGGATTGAAAAATAATTATAAGTATTTTGTGGGACTTGAATTATTTTATCGGAACAATCGACTATAGTATTATATGCTTAAATGAGTATTTTTGATTATAATTATATTTTATACTTATTTTTGGATAATTGAGTATTGTTGGAAATAGTTGATTGGCGTCGTTTTGAGGACACGTATTTATTTATTATTAAATATACGTGATTGTTTGGAAAAAGTGTGCAAGTATCGTGATGTTGATCGGTCGGAATTGATCGACGGGCGTGACTTGAGTTGTTCCCAAGAGTTAGGGAATGTGTGTGATTGAATGTTGATTGGAAATTGAATTTTGGAAAATTGTCGAGTGAGATCGTATGACATATTGCGTGGGTTATTTGAAATGGCATGTCGCATGAGCATGAGTGATATTTTATTCACGACAGAGCAAAGATATAAATGGATTGCTTGATGATGTGTTGCATGGTCACATTAAGAGGAGAGCCCGGCGTTGCCGGAAGACCGCCAATCCCTATGGGGTTGTGCCGTGGCCGATGGGTCGCGACTTCGGTCGGATGCCGACGGGGAGGGGTTCTATGTGGGATCGCGATATAGGGGCGGGTCCCGGGCCTCTGTCAGTAGCGGGACTGCGGTAGTGGGCGAGTCTTGTGCTCCTTCGGGAATGCCGTCTTAGGAGTGAGCCCTTGACGTCGCCGTGCCTCGAGGTAAAGAGGAAGAAGCTGGTTTAGCCAGGAACCGCCAACCATAAGGTTGTGCCGTGGCCTAGGAGGAGGGATCGTAATAATCGGAGCATGTGTGGGTGTGAGACATGAGAAAGTTATGTAAGATGCTCTGATTATTTGCATGCTCTTAATATCGTGATGATTGAATTGACAGTTTCTGTAGGTTGCGTGTGCCAAGGCCAGGTAGGGTCGCTTGTGTTTGCAATTGCTTATTGAACTATCGTCTGATAATACTGCTTGAGGTGTGATATGTCTTGTTTGTCGGAACTAGGTTGCATGGTTAGATTGCTCCCAAGGCGAGCGAAGTTCCTAACCGGGGCTTAGGACTTTGACTTGCTGAGTTTATCTCAACCCGTCGTGGTTAACATTTTTCAGGTCCATAGGATGGAGGATCGACGCGTGTTACGGCTCGTGGCTGTCTTTGAAGGGAGTAGATTAACCCTGACTCGCTAGTTTCACTGGCTCGATAGGAAGATACCCGTGGTAAGGGCTTGTACGTGTAAACTTCCTAGAGTTAATAAGTTAGTTAATAAAGCGATACTTTTGATGTGTTCTTATTGGGTTTTCCTGCTATCCCTGTTTTTGTAATTGACCGAGGATTGTGATTCGCTTCCGCATGCGTTTGATTAAAAGATAAAAATAACGGTCGGCGACGGATCCTGGGGAGTCGCAAATCAAATGACCGCAAGAGAGCAGGGGTTGTCGCGTGCTCGAGGGTCGGGGCGTGACAGCCCCGTCGATTTTGGTATCAGAGCCTGGTCAATTCATGGAGTGATAAGGTGCGATGGGTTTTGGGATAGTTAGTTAGGAAAACACCTCGTGCTTGTGTTTGTTTATTTGATTCTCTGGCTTTAAGCGGGTCGTTCATGATTTCTAATTCCTTGTGGGATTGGAAATAAGGTTTCATTGATAATTCTATTAGACGAACGATCCTGATTCGAGAGTCTTTGAGGTAAGGCAATTGAAGGATGGGCTAGTGCTTAAGGAAGAGCACTAGGGGATCTTAGATTTGATTTAGATAGGGCAGTGAGCTCAGATTCAAGATGTTGTTACTGTTGCCGTTGTTGTTGTTGTCTCACCTTGTAAGTTCCATTGGTTGAAAAGAGGATTGACAATCAGTCGATGTTTAAGTTGGTTGAACCGTTCTTGGAGTTTGAGTTGTCCACGTCTGCTAGGATGAGTAATCTTGATGTCGCAACCGTCTGGATCAAGGAATTAGAGTAAGTGTTCGTATTGTTGGAATGTTCAGATAAAGATAAGATAGTCATGGCAGAGTACCAGTTGCAAGGTAATGTTAGCATGTAGTGGGAAGTAACCTAAGGAAGGGTTTTGCCTAAAGGTACTGTCCTTGAGTGGAGTACTGTGGACGAAGCGTTCAACGGAAAATGCTTTTCTAAATGCACATGGGAGAAAAAGGTGACTGAATTCCTGCAATTTCGTCAGAATCAATTGTCAGTTGTGCAATAGGAGGTTAAGGTTGGAGAGCTCTCGAAGTATGTACAGAGAATGATTGGGAATCTGGTAGACCGAGTCAGAAGGTTAGGGATGGTTTGAAATCGGAAATCAAGGAGGACCCTTGATCCTTTCGATTGTATCATTGGAAGTAATTCATTTATTAGATGAAGGTTGCTAAGATTGTTGGACGATTGTGGTTAATTTGTTAATTGAGGAATTAAGAATGGATTATTGCACCTATGCATTGATTATCAGCAGTGTAACCAAAGGACGGTCATGAACAAGTATCCATTACCGAGGACGGATGACTTGTTTGACCACTTCAAGGAGCTTCAATATGTTCCATGATAGACCTAAGGACGGGCTATTAGTAATTGAGGATTAAAAAGGGGAATATACTGAAGATGACACACTGGGTGTGATATGGTCACTAAGAGATTACCGTACCGTTGTTTGGAGTAACTAATACGCCAGTTGTTTTTATGGATTTGATGGATTAATTGATTAAGGTGTATTTGGATTGATTCGGAATTATGGTCGTGAACAATATATTGGAAATATTCGAGGAATTTAGAGGAACACGAACGACACTTGAGAATGATGCTATAGACCATTCGAGAGCATAAAACAGTACGCCGAGTTTAATATGTACGAGTTTGGATTTACTGGTGTTGCTTTTGTGGGTCGAGTGATCTTGGACGAAAGAAATTCTATGGATCCGCTAAGATCAAGGCATCAGGAATTGACCAAGACTTATGACAGTGACAGAGGTTCGGAGTTTTCTAAGTCGGACAGATTATTACATGCAATTCGTAGAAAGGTTCTCTACGATAGCTACGTCTCTGATGCGAGTATTAATGAAGGACGTAAGAATTTGAATGGACGAATAAGTGCGAGCACAATTTTTAAGAGCTTAAGTATAAGCTGATTACTGCACCGGTTTTGAGGATTTAGTATAGTATCGGAGATTACGAGAGGTGTCGTATAAGTGATTTGACTGTGTGGTAAGGCAACAAAGAAGATTGGTTGCTTACGCGTCACGACAATTGAGGTTATTGGATTTAATGGAAGTCAGATAAGTTCTATTTTGATGATTTGAGGAGTTGTAGGTATTGGATCATAAGTGATGATTTATTAAAGGATAAGATGATTTATTGCTCGGAGGTCTTAGATTCAATTAAGATTTGAATTTATCCAAGGTGGATTATTTCGGGAGATAATTGAAATAGGGATTTGAGGAATGGATTTTTGTCTTCGGTGGATTAAGAATTAATTATCCCTTGATGTTAGGTGGATAAGTGGTGAAATAACATTATCGATAATTTCTTCTCGAGGTATTAGTAAGGATTTCTTCAAGTGCTTGAGGTGATATTTTTGGTTTGGTTATAATTGGACGTGAAAGGAATGTTGAAAGAACAATCAATGGTTTGTGGAATTCGGACAGCGATTTGATGGAAATTCGGTTAATTAGAATTCAAGTATCGATAAGTGACCCTGTGGAAATGAGCTCAAGGGTTGACGAGCTGGAGAAAGTTTTGTACTTTGGAGTGCTCGGACGAGGTTAAAACCGTGAGGTTTGGTATGGGACAGGCCAAAGCGGATAATACCTCCATGAGATAAAGCATGTTTAAAATGGACTTTTGCTAGTAGTGGTGCAGTTCGTAGATGCCCATGACGATTGATCCGAAGAGGGCGGGGAGTGGACGCCGGGGCCGGAGTGCTCGAGCAAGGAGCGACTCTGGCAGGCTTCTAGGATGTCGAAAGGGGTAGAAATGGCGAACTACGATCGGCAAAAAGAGAATGCTTGTGGGATAAAAAATTATCCAAGTGGTATAGCAGAAATATGGTCAAGCTTGCGAGACTACAGTCTATTAGAACAAGGTCAGAGAAAGGACAATCGCTGGTTCAGAGATGGTCTGGTAGTTAGTGGATGCTGTTGGATTATTAGGTTCAGTGTGGCATTTTTCTTAAGGTGTCGTTAATGAGAGGGACATATCAATTTGGACACTACTAGTACTTCAGCTTAGTGGTTTGCGGGATAAAATTCTACAGGTCCAACTAAGGATTCGGAACCGGGAGATGTCAGCAAAGTTGCTTTTGACAGAATCAGATAATGCATGGCCTATGGGAACCAAAAAGGACTTGGAAGTATTTGGTATATCAAGGTACAAAAGGAACGACTGGAGAAGTGAGGATGCAATGAGACATTAATACCCTCATCTGTTTAAGGATATTGGAAGTTCGGCAAATTTCGAGGACGAAATTTTTCTAAGGAGGGAAGAGTTGTAACGTCCTGAATTTCGACCCATTAGGGATAGATGAAATGGTTAATTTATCAATGCACTGTTAGTTACGTTTACTCTGAGTTGGCCCCTCATGAGTTAACTAACTGTTCAGCAAGGCAATTAAGGATCGGTACGCGTACGACTAGTGAATTTAATCAGGAATAGGCCGCTCGACCATAAGGATCAAAGAGGAATAATACTACATTGTTGCAGGCCAATTAGCGAACGGAAATAAATCGAGTCGGCAAAAATACGAGGTCGGATTGCGGGTGATTCCGCACGACTTCGATATTAATTGCGGACAACGTTAAACCGATTTCCTTTTTGGCCATGTACTCAGTGTGAGCAATTAACCTCTCGTGATTACATGACAACCGAGAATTGCCCTGATTCGAATGCACGATCGTGGATTGAAAAGCTATCAACCACGGGTCAAACGCGCGAGAGCCCCTAAACGCCGTCCGAAAGTTAGGTCGTACTAAAATCGCGATTGATCGATGTTAACCGCGAATTTCAATCCGGTATCGGGTATCGAATTTTTAAAGATGTCGAGACTAAAATATAGGACGTGTCTCATTGATTCTCGAATTTTTCGGTAAGCCCGAATTATTGGAAAAGGATTCAACGGACCGAGTTCTGGAGCCAAATATTTGGGAATTTGTGCTTCAGGGGCAAAAAGACCAAATTGCCCTTTCTAGAAGCTTGTTAGTTTTGTCTTGTTCTCTTTTCTTTTTCTTTTTCTTTTTCTTTTCTTTCTTCCCTCCCCTCCGCACGTTCTCTCTCTCTCCCCTTTTTCTCTCTCCTCCCTTCACGTTTCTTCCCCCGTCGATAACCCCCACTTGCCCATCTTTTCTCCCCCTTTGACCGGTCTCCCCCCCTTATCTCTTTCTTGTTTTTGCCCACTTGCCCGACAAGCCCATGTGGGCATCTATCTATTTCTCTCTCTCTCTCTCTCTCTCCTCCCCCTTCCCCCTCATGCACGTCGACGTCCCCTTTGCAGCTTCTTCTTCTTCTTCTTTCTTCTTCCTTCTTCTTCTTGCTGCTGGTTTCCTCGGCCGTAGCCGCGCCGCCTTCCCTTTTCAGCTTCCGCCACCGCCGGCAACCACCACCCATCACCACCGCAGCTCCGCCATCCCGCCAGCTCGCCGTCGGTCGCCGGTGAGTAGCCGTCCGCCGGCTTTGAGCCGAGCCGGACCTGCCCAGCTGCACCGCTCCTCTCCTCCTCCTCTGTCCGACGGTGCTGCTGTCCTGCTCTAGTTCTGGTCGCCTGGCCGCCACCACTTCGCCGGCCGCCTTGCCAGACACCGGACCGCCGCCGCGAGCCACCGCCCCCGCTGTTTTCCGTCATTTGCTCTCTCTCTTTTTCACCCTCGGTTCTGGTTTGAACCGAGCCGACCCGGCCTCGCCCAAGCTCCGCCACCTTAGTGCTTTGGATGATGATTATTAGTAGTTTAATTAGTTTAATTGTTGATTAGTGCTTTGGACGATGATTATTAGTGTTTTAATATGATTGATTAAGCTTGCTTAGTGTTAATCATGGTTTATATTAATAAGTAATATTATTATTATTTTTGGAATAAATAATATTTATTATTTATTATTTTCGGAATTATTAATTAAATTAATTTATAATTTCGAATTATAAATAGTAATATTATTATTACTATTCATTGCTGAAAATTAATTATTTTTGGAGAAAATAATTAATTGTGATTATTTATTGGAAATGGTTTTAATTGAGTAATTTTGGGGAAAATTACTATGGTCTATTTTTCCAAGTCGATAGTATTTATATACTATTTTATTAAATGACAGTGGTTTATTGAATAAGGGTTTTACTAAATGAAATTATTTGGGTTGGATAATTAATTATGGGATTGAAAAATAATTATAAGTATTTTGTGGGACTTGAATTATTTTATCGGAACAATCGACTATAGTATTATATGCTTAAATGAGTATTTTTGATTATAATTATATTTTATACTTATTTTTGGATAATTGAGTATTGTTGGAAATAGTTGATTGGTGTCGTTTTGAGGACACGTATTTATTTATTATTAAATATACGTGATTGTTTGGAAAAGTGTGCAAGTATCGTGATGTTGATAAGTCGGAATTGATCGACAGACTGTGACTTGAGTTGTTCCCAAGAGTTAGGGAATGTGTGTGATTGAATGTTGATTGGAAATTAAATTTTGGAAAATTGTCGAGTGAGATCGTATGACATATTGCGTGGGTTATTTGAAATGGCATGTCGCATGAGCATGAGTGATATTTCATTCACGACGAGCAAAGATATAAATGGATTGCTTGATGATGTGTTGCATGGTCACATTAAGAGGAGAGCCCGGCGTTGCCGGAAGACCGCCAATCCCTATGGGGTTGTGCCGTGGCCGGGAGTGTCGTCCGACTTAGTTTAATTGTTGATTAGTGCTTTGGACGATGATTATTAGTGTTTTAATATGATTGATTAAGCTTGCTTAGTGTTAATCATGGTTTATATTAATAAGTAATATTATTATTATTTTTGGAATAAATAATATTTATTATTTATTATTTTCGGAATTATTAATTAAATTAATTTATAATTTCGAATTATAAATAGTAATATTATTATTACTATTCATTGCTGAAAATTAATTATTTTTGGAGAAAATAATTAATTGTGATTATTTATTGGAAATGGTTTTAATTGAGTAATTTTGGGGGAAAATTACTATGGTCTATTTTTCCAAGTCGATAGTATTTATATACTATTTTATTAAATGACAGTGGTTTATTGAATAAGGGTTTTACTAAATGAAATTATTTGGGTTGGATAATTAATTATGGGATTGAAAAATAATTATAAGTATTTTGTGGAACTTGAATTATTTTATCGGAACAATCGACTATAGTATTATATGCTTAAATGAGTATTTTTGATTATAATTATATTTTATACTTATTTTTGGATAATTGAGTATTGTTGGAAATAGTTGATTGGCGTCGTTTTGAGGACACGTATTTATTTATTATTAAATATACGTGATTGTTTGGAAAAGTGTGCAAGTATCGTGATGTTGATCGGTCGGAATTGATCGACAGACTGTGACTTGAGTTGTTCCCAAGAGTTAGGGAATGTGTGTGATTGAATGTTGATTGGAAATTAAATTTTGGAAAATTGTCGAGTGAGATCGTATGACATATTGCGTGGGTTATCTGAAATGGCATGTCGCATGAGCATGAGTGATATTTCATTCACGACAGAGCAAAGATATAAATGGATTGCTTGATGATGTGTTGCATGGTCACATTAAGAGGAGAGCCCGGCGTTGCCGGAAGACCGCCAATCCCTATGGGGTTGTGCCGTGGCCAGTGGGTCGCCTGACTTAGTTTAATTGTTGATTAGTGCTTTGGACGATGATTATTAGTGTTTTAATATGATTGATTAAGCTTGCTTAGTGTTAATCATGGTTTATATTAATAAGTAATATTATTATTATTTTTGGAATAAATAATATTTATTATTTATTATTTTCGGAATTATTAATTAAATTAATTTATAATTTCGAATTATAAATAGTAATATTATTATTACTATTCATTGCTGAAAATTAATTATTTTTGGAGAAAATAATTAATTGTGATTATTTATTGAAATGGTTTTAATTGAGTAATTTTGGGGGAAAATTACTATGGTCTATTTTTCCAAATCGATAGTATTTATATACTATTTTATTAAATGACAGTGGTTTATTGAATAAGGGTTTTACTAAATGAAATTATTTGGGTTGGATAATTAATTATGGGATTGAAAAATAATTATAAGTATTTTGTGGGACTTGAATTATTTTATCGGAACAATCGACTATAGTATTATATGCTTAAATGAGTATTTTTTATTATAATTATATTTTATACTTATTTTTGGATAATTGAGTATTGTTGGAAATAGTTGATTGGCGTCGTTTTGAGGACACGTATTTATTTATTATTAAATATACGTGATTGTTTGGAAAAGTGTGCAAGTATCGTGATGTTGATCGGTCGGAATTGATCGACGGGCGTGACTTGAGTTGTTCCCAAGAGTTAGGGAATGTGTGTGATTGAATGTTGATTGGAAATTAAATTTTGGAAAATTGTCGAGTGAGATCGTATGACATATTGCGTGGGTTATTTGAAATGGCATGTCGCATGAGCATGAGTGATATTTCATTCACGACAGAGCAAAGATATAAATGGATTGCTTGATGATGTGTTGCATGGTCACATTAAGAGGAGAGCCCGGCGTTGCGGAAGACCGCCAATCCCTATGGGGTTGTGCCGTGGCCGATGGGTCGCCCGACTTCGGTCGGATGCCCGGGGAGGGGTTCTATGTGGGATCGCGATATGGGGGCGGGTCCGGGCCTCGTCGCAGCGGGACTGCGGTAGTGGGCGAGTCTTGTGCTCCTTCGGGAATGCCGTCTTGGGAGTGAGCCCTTGACGTCGCCGTGCCTCGAGGTAAAGAGGACGAAGCTGGTTTAGCCAGGAACCGCCAACCATAAGGTTGTGCCGTGGCCCAGGAGGAGGGGTCGTAATAATCGGAGCATGTGTGGGTGTGAGACATGAGAAAGTTATGTGAGATGCTCTGATTATTCGCATGCTCTTAATATCGTGATGATTGAATTGACAGTTTCGCAGGTTGCGTGTGCCAAGGCCGAGGTAGGGTCGCTTGTGTTTGCAACTGCTTATTGAACTATCGTCTGATAATACTGCTTGAGGTGTGATATGTCTTGTTTGCCGGAACTAGGTTGCATGGTTAGATTGCTCCCAAGGCGAGCGAAGTTCCTAACCGGGGCTTAGGACTTTGACTTGCTGAGTTTATCTCAACCCGTCGTGGTTAACATTTTTCAGGTCCATAGGATGGAGGATCGACGCGTGTTACGGCTCGTGGCCGTCTTTGAAGGGAGTAGATTAACCCTGACTCGCTAGTTTCACTGGCTCGATAGGAAGATGCCCGTGGTAAGGGCTTGTACGTGTAAACTTCCTAGAGTTAATAAGTTAGTTAATAAAGCGATACTTTTGATGTGTTCTTATTGGGTTTTCCTGCTATCCCTGTTTTTGTAATTGACCGGGGATTGTGATTCGCTTCCGCATGCGTTTAATTAAAAGATAAAAATAACGGTCGGCGACGGATCCTGGGGAGTCGCAAATCAAATGACCGCAAGAGAACAGGGGTTGCTGCATGCTCGAGGGTCGGGGCGTGACATGCTGGGCATTACGACCAAGTCACGATGGCAGATTTTTCGAGTTCAGTGAACGGTATCGAGAAGCTCAACAACTCCAATTATAGTAACTGGAGTGCCCGCATCCAGTACTACTTGCTGGGACAAGATTTATGGGATATTGTGGGCGGTAGCAACACAACACCACCTACAAATGATAACGAGTTGAGAAAGTGGAGCATCAAATCAGGTAAAGCTCTCTACGTCCTTGCTGTTACTGTTGAAGATGAATTGTTGCAGCACATAAAGAGCGCAAAGACCGCAAAGGAGGCTTGGGATAATTTGGCGGCACTGTTCACAAGGACGAACGATGCCAAGCTACAACGGTTAGAGAACGAGCTTCTCTCAATCTCGCAACAATGCATGACGGTGAGTCAATACTTCTCTAAAGTTAAATCTATTTGTGAAGAAATTTCAAAGTTAGATCCACATAATGCCATTTCTGAAATAAGAATGAGAAGAATAATAATCCACGGGTTAAGGCCGGAATATAACGGTATTGTTACGGCTACCTGTGGATGGGCAAACGAGCCAACTCTAACCGAGTTGGAAAATATATTGGCCAATCAAGAGGCCTTAGATAAAGGAATGTCCAAGGTCGTGGTTAAGGAAGATGAAAATGCCCTCTTTAGTAACAAAAGAGGGTTGAAGGGTCAAAATAGAAATGGAGCTAGCGCAAGAGATGGTAAACCATGGAAAAGTCATGGAGATTGGCGGAGGCAACCAGAAAGGAAGAGTTACCAGCCAAGGGGAGCTCGTCAAGATCGCGACAATGATGATGATGATGAAGACAAGAGCAACGGAAGATGTAGCAAAAGATGCTACGTTTGTGGAAAGGTTGGACACATTGCTAGAGTTTGTTGGTATAGGCGGGAAGAAGGAAATGTCGTAACTTCCTTCAATAAGGATATTGAAAGTGAAGAAGAATGGGACTTCCAAGCACCTGTTGCAATGACGGAACGAGAAGAGCTTGCAACTACCTATATCGTGGATATGGATAAGAAGATAGCTCCAGTCATGTCTCCGAAGAAGAGCAAGCCAAGGGGGAACTTGAAGAATCAAGGAATGATGCCAACAAGCAATCGTGAGAAGGAATTGCAAGAGATGCAAGATATGATGAAGAAGCTGAAGATTGAGAAGGCAAAGATGGAAAAGATGTTGAAAACAAGGGATGAAATGTTGAAGCAAAAGGACAAGGAGCTGAAGACAAAAGAAAGGGAGCTTGAAATGTTCCGATGTGAGTTCAAGAAATTGCAGAAGCTTAAGGAATTCGACTCCTCTGTGAAATTCTCAATTGGCCAAACCAAGAGAGACAATAAATGCATGAAAGAGAAAAAGGAAGGTTTATTAGAGAAAAGGAGATCATATGCACCTTACATCCCATGGTACAAGGATCGGTGGAATAAGATCAAGGAGAAGAAATCCTACGAGAAAAGGGATCAAGATGTCTCCATTGAAGTGATTCGGAGGAGTTCGAATCAGTTGAAGCGTGAAATAAAAATCACAAACGAGAGACTTGACCACATGAGTTGTAATCTCAGAACTCCTACAAGAGATTTGAGTAAGGAGAATGAGACAAAGGAAAAAGAGACTGAAGCTCAAGACAAATTGGCGTTGCGGACAAAAGTCGTAGACATAGATGCAGCAAAGGTTAGAGCATATAATGCTAAAGCAGGTTCTTATATTGCTCTTCCTTCAATAGCACTAGAAGCGGGCAAAGCTAAGGAGGAGTACAAAAGGCTAGACGAAGAAGATGATAACACAGATGCCGAAAAGCAGCTTGACATGGTGCTACGTCTGAATTTGAAAGAGAGTAGCCGGTGAGGGGCAGTGTTGAAGAGAGCACCGCCTCTCTCTTTCCTCTAGAGTTGTCCTTCCCTCGCCAGACTCTTCTTTCTTTCTCTAGATTTTTCTTCAGCTACTTGACTGAGGCAGCCTGCAAGTGACGTTGACAAGTTGCTATAAAATATTAATATCTTGAGGGATTTTTGGTGAGGAAGTCGGTTCATTGACCGACCTATTGCCCTATAAATAGGGGCTGCTGTCCGTGTGTAGAGTGTGTGTAGTCTTGTGAAAGGAAACATTATAATATTGTGTTCAGTGGGTGGTGTGAGTGTGGTGACGTGAGAAGTGGTCTGAGTGTTTGGTGTGTGTGAGAGTTGTGAGGTGTAATTTTGTTCTTATAATATTAATAATCAAGCATTCAAATTTCAACATGAGTGAAGGAATCTCGTCCCAAAAATATCCACACGAAGTCCACTCAGCAAAAGTGAGCAAAGTGGGGGGGCAAACACTAGAGAAGATACTAAAGAGCTCCTGTATAACCCATTCATTACCTCATAATACCTTTCTCATTACCTCCTCGAGAATTGACAGTCACTGTGAGAGAGAGAGATGGAGAGGGATTGGAAAGAAGTCGCCACCAGAGTGCATGGAGGCGAAGCCTCGAGCTGTGCTGTTCTCGTCTTCACGGCATTCCTGCTCTCCCTTGCTCTGTTCGTTGTGGTTAGGTTCATGTGCGCCGATGGCATGTCCAAAGACAAGGCCTCCGCCTCCACCCACACGGACTCTTATGGGAGCACCTGCGCCGCCGGTTACGGCGCAGCTTGTGGTGGATGAGCACTCGGCAATCTCCTGTCACACAACCTCGTCCCAAATGGGTTCATTTCTGGAGATTCATCCTGATCTGACATTATCCTCAGAGGCCGCCCCTCGATTCAAAAGGTAGTTTGATGAGAACCGGACACCATTTTGCAGGTCAAATGTAGTTTCTCCCTCTTTCCTGTCCTCTCAACCTCTTATAGTGTCTGACAGACTACAGATGCGACCAATCGAATTATCAGTAGGGCTGCTATGTTTACAGTAGCTATTCATTCCCTGATATAGGGAATGGCTTTTCTAATTTAAATAATGGGAATCCAAAATTGATGCACCACAAATCAGTGTGGCTTCTTTCATCTTCTTGGTTTCAGTGTTGGAACCAAAATACTAAAGAAAAATGGTAACGTTTGGAAAATTTTGGAATGAGGCACGAATGAATGAATACTGGAGGATAACAATAGAAATTGAAATGCTTTCTAGTGGATTTAGGTGTTGCAATTACAAGTCTAAACTCTTCAATCTTTTTAAAGAGATTAAACACGTACATAGAAAACAAACATTAAATGAGGCACAACCAAAAGTCTACAACAATACAAGAAAGTCTACAATAGGAAGAAAAAAAGAGAGCATAAAGCAAAAAGCAATGTCTGCAAGACAAGTCTTCTGCAGCACAATAGCACCCTTCAACAAGGCATGCAGTAATGAAGGAGAGAAAATTGGACGTAGAACCTTATCTCATTTCCTTTCTTTTCCAAAGCCCTCTGTAGTAGCATTTATGAGGAAAGAACAAAGGAAGCTCACTTTTGACTTTGGAATCCTCTTTGCAGAAGTTGTTTGTTTTGTTATTTCCATTTGTCTTCATGCAGCAAGACATGTGCAACAGAAGTAAGTCTTCAACAATCAATTTTATAATATTCTAACATTCAGTTCACGGTATAGCTCATGGTTGTTGAAGGACGTAACATAGTAAACATTGATGGAACAGTACTTACAGTCACTGCTACTTTGTCCATCCTTTCATGCTCTGGGAGTTCACCTTTTCATGCCGATGTAGATAACCTCGACAACTTGTTAAACAGAATGTACATCCCCAAATGTACATCCCCAAAGATGGATCACTCCTTACCTCTCTCTCAAAGAAGACTCCAATTTATTAACATAGAATATACAGCAAAGAGAACTTATCCTATTTCAGCAACTGCAAGATTGCAATGACAAGTTGGAAATGTGCAAGCCCCCGTTTGGGTCTTTTTCCTCTTTTTGTGGTTAACTAAAGTAGCAAACGATAAGCGACACATATAATGGTATAGGCAATGCGCTTCATCATCTACGTGTTGCCCCCAGCTCCCAATATATGAAGTCTTCATTTTGGATTTTTTATTTCACCAGAGGTATTGTATAATTCGTCTCTGAAAGGGCTTTCACCAGAGGTATGGTATAAATCCCCTCTGTTTGAGTAACCACATTAACGGATATCTAATAATATAACAGTAAATTTCCTAGTAAAGTTGCTATTCCTGTTTTCCTGCCGTCTTTATATCATAACATTCCATGACTTCGCCTTATTTCAGTGGATGAAATATCCATCCGAAACCTTTCAGGAGGTATTGATACGAACATGTCCTTCAAAACATCTGGAATGTCAAAATCCTCGAGAACCTGCAGTGTGTTGCATTTGATGGATCAAGCTTCTGGGTTTTGTTAGGAAGAGATGCAGCAAAGGTAGAAAAGGAACGGGGAAAAGGGCACATTTCCGTGAATCTCATAGGACAGACCTTGAAAACTCCATCCACATTACGACCACCCACCAGAAAGGTGCATCCAGTGCTTTTGCATCCAATAAGTATTTGCAGTATCTTCTTATAATCTCCATCATAATACTTTGGCTGCACGACATATTTATCAACAAATCCATTAACACTGCAAAAGCATCAAGAAAACGAAATAGCCTTGCTCAACAATACTGCAAAGTGGAAAGAAAGTCAAACATAGTCCTTAATTTTCGCAATCCATTTACCACTAGTAACATGAAGCTGTAGTATGAAGTGAAAGTGAGCCATAGCTATGTTAAGAAGCATCAACCCTACCAAAAGCTATGAACAGTTAATGCAGGGCCATTGTCCAAAATAAGGCTACGAATCTACAGTAGATGGTTGAGAACATACATTAATAAGTCTGCTGCTGGGTCTGCCCCAATTACAAAAGCACTGCCCGAAAAAGCTCTGCTTTCTTATAGAAAAATGGTTGATTAGATATTATCACAGTTTTTCCTGAAATTCGCAAGAAGCGTGATGGTTGATATCAATCAACCATCAATAAAAGTATAAGGGGAACATTAACAGTCAAAAGCAGTTCTAACAGAAAAGGCCCCCAGAGAAAAAAAAAAGACAGATATTGACCTCGAAGACTCATCCCATTCCTGTGCAGACTATGCAGAAGCAGAGCACACATGGTTCACAAGTCAGCATTCAATGGCCAACACCCTGATAAACAATTTCAGCTTTTAGTATGGTAATATTTCTATATATTAACCTCTTTTCAAAAACATACTGTGCCTCATAAACAACAGTGGAAGCTCTAGCCTTGCTTGCACGACTCTTTATACAATGTTGCATGCTGATAAGCGTGAAGCAGATAGGACCCATTACAGCCAAATATTCACCATAATAAAAGAAAATGTAAGAGGGCACAGAAGGAGTTTGAAATAGCAGCAAACGACAAGTCCACTCGAATGAAAGCCACTGCCTGTACAGCAGTTACAAGGTAAATCTCTAAAGAAAGCTCAAAGAATAGCATGGGATCTTCACTATCGATAGAGAATCTATGTAAATGTAATATAGTATGCATATCCAATGTCCAATATATTCCACATTCATTGCCTTATATATCTATCTGCAAAAATGTACATAAGTGGTTCCGTAGTTGAAGTTCATTCAATTTTCAGTATGCATATCCATTGTCAAATATATCCATATTCATTGCCATATATATCTGCAACAACATATATAAGTGGTTCTGTAGTTGGAGTTCATTCAATTTCCAGATTGATAGTGTGGAACATCCAGGCAGGAAAATAAATTTCATACAGCAGGACTGGTATCCAAGAACGAGAAAATCTCCCCAACGCTTTCAGATTGCTTCACTTGATCTTTTATTTCTTGCACTATAGTGGAGGTTTATCCGCATTTACTGCTGAAATTTCAAATCATGGATACCCTTTGCCACAGATACTGCGGTAAAATTCATTAATTAATGAAAAAATTGTAACATCTGATCAAGGGACAAAAGTCCAACATGAATATCTGGAATGGCACATGATGCAATATCAGAAACCCATAACAAGAGGACTTCATGCATCTGTTTAGATATGCAAAGAAGGAATTCAAAGCTTGTAGTCTGCAAATGGCTGTTCACCTCATTGTGACACATCAATGGAGACGCTACCCAATAAACTTATTGAGAAGAGTCAAACATCAAAATTCGGCCACTAGGACAAATCGATAAGTTGCTAGGAATTTACCTACATCCAATACTAGGTATGTATTTCCTTGCAAAAGCAAAGGAGTTATGAATTACTGACATGTGCTCCTCTCTTTTAGGGACACATGTCACATTAACTAAACGAATAAAAAGAAACATGTCCTTCAAACTAAAGTAGTCATTTTTTATTCAAACTAATCCTTTTTTATTCCTTTACTCATACCATTCCTTTTAAAATTTTCAATTAATAATTATAGGAAAAGGCAATATTAAGATTAACAAAGTAAAATTGAGAGGCTAACACGAGGTAGTTTCTTTAGCATTAATCAATTAGATTTTTTTTTCCTAGAGGAAGATGTTATCAGTCCATTTCGTTTACTAATGTGTTATATTCTTGCTTTATTACTTTAGTACCTCATTAGTTTTATAATGATTTTAAGAGACCTCAAAATGTTGATGTTTATATTGCTTTAGGAAAATAAAATGATCCACGTTAAACAGAAGTCAAACTCATATAAAATTGAAGAGAAATCAATTCAAATAGTCTCTAACATCATTTACATTATTACTTAATTTTAACCAAAAAACTATAATAGAAGCAATTCGGGTTTAAAATCTGCAAATCAATATTATTTAGGGAGGATGGAATTTGCATTTAAAATTTTTTTTCCTATATCTCTTAAAAACTATTCAATTCATGTGAAAGTATCAATTCAAAATGCAATTTCATTTAAAATTAATTAAAACAATTCTATTATCCTTCCCCTCTAATTTCAATTGCCTTCTAATAATGGTTGAATTTGGTACACTGAAAATTATGTGAGATTGTAATATTAAGAAAAACATGAAAAAATTAGAATCAATAATGAAGTTTGATTTTTTTTCTTTGCTTTATACTAAATCATTTCCTTCCCTGCTAAGATTACAAGTCTAAACATTATCCTTTTCCCAGAAATCCAATTTTTCAAGCTTTTCGAACACTTGCTTGAAGTTTAGATTATCGTTCACAAAAACACTGCATGGACTTCTTGACTACCACATAATAGTAATCTGGAGTTCAACAGCTCTTATCACTACATTAACGGCTAATTCTACACAATGCATAAATTATGTGGATACTTAAAAGGTTGAAACTCGATATTCTTTCCTTCAGTACATATAGTTAGAAAATGCCAAAGTACCATGAAACAATTAAGCTTGGCCAAAAATATTTGCCTTCAATTTAAGGCATGTCGCCTGTTGCACAAAATTCAAAACCCTAGCAGAACTAGATATGTAGCATGACATCATGGTGGGTAACATCAAAAGATAAACAATCACTTTTGCACTATTATTAATGATCTGCATTTAAATAAAGCAAATAAAGTTAAATTTCCTCAACACCACTAATCATTTAAGAACATCAACTCTCTAATGTACCTGGAAGCAACTTCCAACAACTTCAGGTGACTGCCATGTAAAGGATTAAACAAACCAGACAATATGATCTTTCTTTTTGCATCCGACGCATGTGAATTTGCAGAAAATAGATAAGTAACAATTTTTTGCATTGTGTCACGACCCGCCCTCTGTGATAGTCGGTGTCAGGAGGGATGGAGTTTAGGGATATTTACTCATAAGACGGTCCTCAAAAGGCAAGTCATCAAAGATGGCTTCGAACACTATATCTACCAAAAGGTCCATTGATCGCGAGTGTGGATTCTCCCAAATCCATACCCCGCACAATAGCAGGAAGATTCATTTTATTAATCTAAGTTGATTAACAGCCTAAGATAAAGGTTTAGGAGTCACCACTAGCCTCGATTTGGGGGTCGACTAGAAAGCCCAAGTGAGAGTTGGGAGAAGTTCCTTTGATTTCTAAGCAACCAAAGCTTTAGGGTTCGGGGACTTGGATTAAGCTAATTGTTTCTATTAGCGCTCTTTCAATACCTAACAATCATCGTGTTTAACCTAAGGTGTCTGTACATGTCTTGTTACTTTTTCGTGCCATATTTAAACTAGGAATGTGACCATGTGTGGATGTCAATTTCATGCCATTCTAATTTTAAAATATGGAAAAAGAAAGGCAAATAATTTTTATGAACATTGCAATGCGTAAAATAAACAACCAAGGAAAGCAGTAAATCTACACATGCAATCCTAAAAAATACATGTAAAGGAGGAAGGGGAGAGAGAGAGAGAGAGAGAGAGAAGAACCCATAACTTGTCATGTTTTTATACAAAATGATAGAAAACCCGAGATATATGTCGAATATCAAATAAATAGTATAAGGTAAGGGTCGGAAAGGACATCGACCATCAACGTCTTCAGGGCCGCCTTCTTCACATACCATTATTCCTAACTAATCCTAAAGGAATGATTTACAATGAAAACAAATACCGATTCAAACAAAAGCATACAAAATATGGCAAGTAAACAAACAATGGTCATCCAATCAACATATTACAAATGTCATTGGGGTTGGCCTTTAGAGTTACATGTATGACGTACCCCAAATGTTATCCCCATTTATTATTAAACACAGGTCATGATCGTTAAACATCACAAGTATTCACTTGCGGTGATTAACGGCATAACCCAAGATCATCCGCAAACATGCATCAATTTAATGCGAGTATCTACCAATCGCATGCATTTAACTTGAAAATAAGCACACAAGCAAGTCCGAGGAACTTATTTCCCAATCAATCAAGCAATTAACGTATCAGCACCATTCACTTCACACACCAAACATGCATCGATCACAATTTCAAGTGTCAAACATGTATCTGACGGCCTTTTTATTTTTCGAGAATTTTTTTTATTTAAAATTCAAGAAAAGAAAATCAAAAGTCGTGAAGAAATAAAGAATTATTTCTGTATGCATCATTTACTAAAAATCACAGAACGGGTATATGTCACAATCAAACAGAACAGGGGATCCACAATGCCTTAAAAAAGAACAAGCAATTGAACATGACCCATTGAGCAATCAGCTTCATGAAAATTACAGTGTGTAATACACTCAATGAAGAACATTTTTCATGCAGACAACGCCTTAAGATGAGCTACGTGTGAATTTATAAAAACCCAAGAATGTAATAACACGCATCAGAACAGAACCAGGCAGCAGCAAATGAATGCAAGCTTATGAGAATATGAACATGTTAACAATGTCAAAAATTCATGAAATTTTGCCACATGATAGTCCTGAAAAGGCTAAACAAAGTTCATGAAGGGTTTGAGTAGCAGATCACAATAAAAAAAATTCCATAAAAAATGGCAAGATACAGACATGCAGATGACCATGTATGTATTCCGAATTTTAGGATTTTCCAGATTACAAGGCAACTTTGTAAAAATGGAAAAGTTGGTCAATTGACATGAAAATGGCGTGATTCTGGTGTCATTAGAAAACTAAATGAATTTCCTAAGACTTTATAAGAAATGACATAATCAATTAAGGTCATTTCTCATTCGATTATAGACATTTTCATGAACATGCAAATTGATTCGATTTAGGGTAGCAAGCACATGAACAGATAACATGGTTTAACTTTCCTATATGACAAGGAAAAAGTATGAGATAAGTCATATAGTTCAAGCATCAAACCACAAACAATTTTCATTGAGGGGTCGAGGCCCTAATGCAATCATTAAGCATGATATGAAAATGATGATAACGAGACATACATTCAACATGTTCATGATAACAGGACCTAATTGCATGAAAACAAGCAATGAAAAAATGAAATGATGTTCAATTAACATGGCATAAGTATCACTAAGGTGACATTATGACACGCAATGACATGCATGAGATGTTCATCGACAAGCGATCACAATCAAGTGCTCAATTACACATAAATGCATTCTTAAGTTTGTACAGGATAATACAGGGGTCAGGACGATTTTTAGTGGATTTCATATAGTCAATGACATCTAAAAATCATGAGAAAAATATATATCATCAAATACATCCAGATGAACAAATTTCTAGAAGGAATCAATCCGAAAAGAGTTCGATAAAAATCACAATAAAATCAGCAAAATAAGAATTTGGGATTCTGAAGTTTACAGTCCAGCAGAAAAGAGGATGTATTTTTGAGAATTTAACCTAGTTGTGCTCATTGGAAAGTTTCGAGAAAAAATTATGTTATAACCCTCATCCACACGCACAACTTTCATGAAGAAAGTTAGATCAGATTCCGATCAAAAAAATCATAAAAAATTCACGAAACCAATACATGCAATCAGGAACTCCGAAAAACAGTAGGTGTGATGGTGATGTTAGGGCCTTTCGTCCTATCATGATAATCTCTAAATTTTTTAGCAAAAATATATGTTCAAGATCAACATGTTATGAACGCTTTTCATGAAGGAATCATCTCGAAATTTCAATCACAAAAATCGGCGAAAATTGCAAAGCAACAGAGATCGGATCCATCACGGAACAACAATCATCAACACATCATCACAGAACATAACTGTGACTTTGAGAAAAGTTGTCAAGCATCAAATGAAGGCCGATAGGAGTATTTATAGCTCATCGGAAAGCTTATCAGGTCTATATCAAAAGTCGAAGAAGCCTTGAACTCATTCAAATAAGTTTTTTTTTTTTTTTGGTAAGGTAAGATTGTAATAAAATCATCCAGAGAACTGTACAACAGGGGAGGAGAACACGGTACCAACAGCCACTCAACAGGACAACATGTCACTGGAGTAAAAGGGTACCCCATTCGCCAAAAGAAAAACAAGCCTAAGGACAAAGACCACTGGTTACAAGAGAACCCAGTTCGCCCTACATTAAGCCTAAGGCAGCTCCACTACAAAAATCCGAGGGTCTATCCCCCAGCTCCGCTGCATTCTTCTATTTCTGGGGTTATCTTCCACCGATTTGAAGATAAGGCCTTTATCCTTAACCATCTTAATGAGATATAGCTTCATGGAAGGAGCATAGAGGTTATGGCCATTGAAGAGAATATCATTCCTGGTCTTCCAAATGATATAGCACAATGCACCAAAAGAAAATTGAGCTATCTCTCTGTAAAATCCTTTTCCAGATATAGAATTTATAGCCCAGTGAAGATTATCCGACCAAGTGGAGTTGGTCCATGGAAGATTACACTTAGCAGCCCAAAAATTTGACAAAGTGTATTAGAGATACTACGAGTCAAAGAAGAGGTGATTAACGAGAATCAGGCCTAGAGTTGCATAAGGCATGCATGTAATTAGGAATCCTGCTAAATGTCATGAGATAGACTTGTGTGGGTAGTCGATTCTTGGTTATGAGCCATAGGAGGAACTGATGTCTAGGGGCCAGTGCCTTGTCCCAGACAAAAGAGGACCAGTGAACCAGGTTTGATTTGCGCCGAATTATGGTCCATGCCGAAGCCGTTGAAAAATTCCCAGCTGAATCATGTAACCATGTAAAGGTGTCTTGACCATCTGAGAGATGGGGAATCGGTATTTGCCACATTAACAGCTCTTGGCATATCTGGGACCCATCAGAGGAGTATAGGTCCTTTACCTTTGCTTGTCTAACAAGGTCTGATTGGTGAATATCACTGTCTGAAAATATTGAGTTTAGAGGACCAACGTCAAGCCATGGATCAAACCAAAGCGATGTAGATTCCCCATTTCCTACCTTCCATTTGAAATGGGGTTGAAATTCATCTCTTAAAGCCAGGATCTTCCGCCACGCCCAAGAGCAAAGTGAAGGGGTTGGAGAAATCCAAAAGTTCTTCCTTTTGAAATATGTAGCATGGATCCATTTGCACCATAGTGATTCTTTATCAGTGAATAGCAACCATATATGTTTAGCCATGGCTGCTTTGTTGCTATCCCTGATTCTTCTTATTCCAAGGCCACCTTCCGAAGCAGGAAGGCAAACATCATCCCATGACACCTTTGCACCTCCCGGACCCATGGTTGGGCCCTTCCAGAGGAATTGTCTACAAATTTGCTCTATCTTATCCACTACCGAGGAGGGGAGCCAAAATATGGAGGCCCAATAGGCTTGGATGGCATGTAGCACCGATTTAATAAGTTGTAGTCGGCCTGCAAAAGAGAGAAAACGGTGAGTCCAAGATTGGACTCTAGCGGTAAGGCGGCATACTAAAGCATTGCAATCCACTTTCGAGGCGCGATGTAATGATGGGTACTCCCAAGTAGCGTACGGGAAGAGAACCAAGATTGAATCCAAGAGCTTGTAATATCTGGTGCTTAGTAGTTTGAGCCACTCGATATATAGACTTCACTTTTGCTAGAATTAGGAACCGAGGCCACTCCAAGAGGAGAATAAAGTGAGCCCTCTATGGATGCACGAGATAGATGCGAGACTTGCTTTACTAAAAAGAAGAACATCATCCGCAAAAAATAAATGGGATAGCCGTGTAGCCTTGCATCTCCAATGGTAGCGAAAATCCGGATGCCGGGTATGAGAGTTAAGGACTCCTGAGAAAACCTCCATAATTAAGGTGAAGAGGTAAGGAGACATAGGGTCACCTTGTCTTATACCCCGACCACTTGCAAAGAAACCATGAAGTTCGCCATTTATGGATAAAGAAAATTTTGGGGTTCGAATGCACACCATAATGAGCCTTGTGAGATGGCCGGGAAATCCAAAAGCTTGAAGAGTTGACTCTAAAAAGCCCCAGTCAAGGGTGTCATAGGCTTTCCTGAAGTCCACCTTAATGGCACACTTTGGAACATTAGGCTTGTTGTGAAACCCACTAAAAAGTTCTTGAGCAAGAAGGATATTGTCACTAATTCTTCTTCCTTTGACAAATGCCGTTTGAGCCGGACTTATCAAAAAAGGGAGAACCGCAGCTATTCTAGAAGAGAAAATCTTGGTGATACACTTGTAAATTGTATTACAACATGCAATAGGACGAAAATCGGACACCGATGTTGCATTGGGGATTTTTGGCACCAGGGCAATGATAGTATTGTTGACTTCCTTAAGCAAACATCCAGATTCAAGGAAATCCAAAACCGCTTGGTGGATCGATGGGCCAACCTTATCCCAGTTCTTTTTAAAAAAATCTGCATTGTAACCATCAGGTCCAGGGGCTTTATTTCCAGCCAATGAAAACATTGCATCATGAACTTCAGCCGGACGAAAAGGTTGGGAGAGCAAGTTGATCTGTTCTTCCTGGAGAGGGGAGTGAATAACATCCCTGAGCTCCTGAATCGAAGGCCTCACCGCCATATTTGCCGGAGCGAGGAGGTCTTGAAAATATGAGACAAAGACCTTTTGTACTTCCTCCAATTCAGTTACTATTTGACCTGAGCTATCCAACACCGAAATGATACGATTACGAAGGTGTCGGTGATTAACAGAGTGATGAAAGAATTTAGTATTATGATCCCCTTCCTTGAGCCAGCGAATTCTTGATTTTTGTTTAAAGAACGCCTCTTCAAGAGTGCGGAGTTCATAGTAGTCTTTGAGTTAAACATGTTCCTCTATCGCCAGCGAGCTACTCCCAGGGTCTAGATGTAGTGCCTCTTGGGTAGATAGAAGGACTCTTTTAGCTGTTGCCACCCTCATGGAGAGGTCTGAATAAGCATCTCTATTCAGACATTTAAGTCGACCTTTAAGCAATTTGAGTCTAGTATAGAGCTCGTACATGGGAGAGCCTGAAACTTGGGTCTCCCAAGACTGGGTAACTAGTGTGGAAAAGTCAGGGTGGCTCATCCACATATTAAAAAATTTAAAGGGAATTCGCCTGGCACCAGGAGCAAGTATTCGCACAGCCATAGGAGTATGGTCTGATAAACCCGGGGCCAAGAATGATGCTTCCGAGAAGGAGAAGGCTGTGCACCAGCAGTTATTGACTAACACCCGATCAATTTTCCGTTGCTTCCTTTGAGGCCCGGAGGAGGTGGACCACGTAAACCGGAAACCCACATACCGAAGGTCAAAAAGTTCAGCTTGGTCCAAGCATTCCTTAAATTCATCGAAGGAGGGAAGCCAAGTATCCGAGCTCCCCATGCGATCTGAAGAATCCCTGATGGCATTGAAGTCTCCCGCCACCATCCAAGGGCAATCCTTGAGCGAAGAGCTCAGACTAATAAGTTCCCTCCAAAGGGGTCTGCGGGCAACAAAAGTATGTTCTCCATACACCACCAAGAGAGATAGTGTACTCCCCGAGCTCAAAAATCTTACATCTCCATGTATAAGCTGGCTAGAACTAGACCGAGTGCTAAAACATACCAAAATCAAGCCTAATAACAAAGAGGTTTTCAAACAAATAAGTTTTCAAGCCCAAACAAAGAGGTTTTTATCGGTGTGTCAATCTGGATTCCGATTTCAACAAATTAAGAACAATCTCCTAATCAAGCCTAATAACATCACATTCATTCAAACAAATCCATTCATGAACATCAGAAACATCACGGCAGCCTCATCAATCACATAATTGAGCCTAAACTTGAGCTCTAGCCCCAATCGCCTATTGCAATCTCGCTTCATCAAACTCATGATAAGGAAACCTACCTTTGATGAGATTTTAGGACGAAACCGAGCTTAAACATGCAAGATCAGGTCACCACAGCATAGATTGATGTCGGAGGAAGGTTGAGCAGTCTTCTCGTCATCGGAGGACGAAGGATCTCCAGAGGATCATCGATCAGTCCTGAATCAGAACCGGTCCTAGCTTGGACCAGTTTGCGACACCAAAGAGGAAATCGAGCCAAACGGCCTGGTCGAGGCTTCTCGGAGGAGGCACCGGCCACCAAGGCTCTGGGGAGAGGGCAAGGGAGGTTAAGGAACCAGGCGATGGCGACCAAGTCACCGGCAAGGGGTCGGCCAGCGACCTAAAGGCTCGGTAGTCGAGTGGTTCGAAGAGAGAGAAGGAGGCGGGAAAATAGAGGATTTGGAGAGAATTTGAGGTTTAGAGAGAGAAAGTAAATCTGAAAAAATGGCCCATCTCTAAAATTTTGGAGGAAAAATGATATATGGACTCCTCCCTAATGTCAAATCTTAACCATCGGATTAATAAATCCAACGGTTAGAGATTAACTCATGTGTCTAACTAACTATTTTAAATTTCGAATCATGATTAACACATTTAACATGTGCTAATTTCAATGACTAAGATTTAATGGGATCAATGGTTCAAAAGATATTGGTGATTAAAGACCTAATTTGGGGCAATTTTTTGTAATTTCACTAAAACCTAGGGACTATTTTGTAAATTAGAAAATGTAGAGGCATGGCGGGATTGAATTTGGGCTAGGCCACCGCAAGGTGATGTTCTCTGGTTGAAAACTGGCCGGAGGATGGTCGAACCGGCCTTATATACTAGTGACCGATCGACCAATCAAATCGATTTCGTACCGATTCAACCGGTTCAACTGGTTCTTGGGGTGATTTGGTCCAATTTTTCTTGGTTTGTGCAATTTAGTCCCTAATTGAAAAGAAAATTTGTTTTATTGAAAAGAAAATGGTCCAATTTTGAAGAGAAACAGGCCAATTTCAAATAAATTTGGCTAATTAAACTACGAAAATTCAATTTCATGTGTAACATCCTGAAAATTGATGCATTTTAGCCCGATTTTTAATCCGATTTTGGAACCAATTTCTCCGTGATATCAGGACTAAATACTTGGACGTCGCCTCATTTATTTTGGGATTTTCCGTTGGACACGGAAGCGTCGGAAAAAGGAAAAATTGGACCGGGTTTCGGGCCCGCAAGTGGGCCGGCCCAAGACCGGCGGCCCAATGGGCCTTGCACCCATTTAGCCCAGCCCAAGAGGGGCCCAAGTTGGCCCAAGTTCCCCTCCATTTCCAGCCCATGGGCTCTCTCTTAGGCCTCTTGCTTTTGTGCCCAAGTGGGCATTGTTTTTGCTTGTTTTTGCTTTGTTTTGATTGGTTCTTGAAGCAAGTGGCTTGCCCACTTGCCTTGGCCTTATCCAAGCCTTCAGCAGCCCCTTCTCTCTCCTCTTTCTCCCCCAAAATTCGTGCACCAGCCCAGCCTCCCTCTCTCTCCCTTTTTCTCTTCCTTTTCTCTTCCATTTTTGCTGTTTCTTGCTGCCTTTACTGTTTTCCAGCCGGAAAACAGCCTTGCCGCCATCACCGGAGCCGCCGCCACCACCCAAAGTGTAGTCTTGGAAGTTAGGAAGCCAGCCGCACACCCCGGTCACCCCTGGTCGCCCCGAACCGCCCGTTTCGGCCTTTTCCGCACTGCTGGTCAGTTCCGCGTGAACAGTAACCAGCAAGGTTTTTGGCCCGTTTCGGCCACCGTTTGTCATCCGTTGCCATCCCCGAGCTTACCCCTCGTAGCCCTCGTTCCCCTCTACGCGCCGGTGTCGCCGGATTTCCGATCCAAGTAAGTTAACTTCCTAATCCTTGTTTAGGGGTTAATCTTGCTTAGGGGTTAATTAGTTTAATTTTTGTGCTTGGTTAATTATGGGTTAGTTTGTTAATGGTGGCTGAGTTAATTAAGATGACTAGGGTTAGATTAATTGACTAGAGTTAGTTTTAAAAGTAACTAGGGTTAATAAATAAAGTAACCATAGTTAGTTTTAAAAGTAACCAAGGTTAGAATTTAACTATGGTTAGGTTAATTTGACCATGGTTAGGTTAATTTGTTAACCATGGTTAAGTTTATTTATTTTTATTTATTTATTTAATTTCGGACGAAATTTACTATTCACAAATTACTGTTCACGGATTACTGTTCACTAATCACTGTTCACGGCACTGTTCATGCAGAAGCTAAATTTTGGCTTATTTTGATGTGTTCTTGGTTGTTATGATTTATTGAAGTGTCGATTGTTAATTATACTTGTGAATATTGATGAAATGCGTGATCGAATGCTGATTTGGAAGTTGGATTTTGGAATTGTCAAGTGAGATTGCATGACATATTGCGTGGGTTATCAGAAATGGCATGTCGCATGAGCATGAGTGGTGTGCATTCACGACAGAGCAAAGAAAAGAACGAATTGATTGATGATGTGTTGTATGGTCACCTTAAGAGGAGAACCGGCGTTGCCGGAAGACCGCCAATCCTTATGGGGTTGTGCCGTGGCGTGGGTCGCCCGACTTCGGTCGGATGCGACGGACAGGAGGGGTTCTATGTGGGACCGCGGTATGGGGGCGGGTCCCGGGCCTCTCGTCGCAGCGGGACTGCGGTAGTGGGCGGGTCTTGTGCTCCTTCGGGAATGCCGTCTTGGGAGTGAGCCCTTGACGTCGCCGTGCCTCGAGGTAAAGAGGACGAAGCTGGTTTAGCCGTAACCGCCAATCATAAGGTTGTGCCGTGGCCCGGGGAGGAGGGGTCGTAATAATCGAGCATGTGTGGGTGTGAGATTTGAGAAAGCTGTGTGTAATGCTCGATTATTCGCATGTCTCTTAATGTCATGATGAATTAAATGACAGGTTTCGCAGTCGCGTGTGCCAAGGCCGAGGTAGGGTCGCCCGTGATTGCACCTCGTTTATTAAACTGTCTTCGTGGTTATCTCTCCGAGGTGGTATTGCATTGATTGCTGCATTAGGTTGTATGTTAAACTCCCGAGGCGAGCGAAGTTCCTAACCGGGGCTTAGGACTTTAACTTGCCGAGTTTATCTCAACCCGTCGTGGTTAACATTTTCGGGCCCTAGATGATGCGCATCGAGGATCGAAGAGAGCGATCCCTCCGAGGCCCGTGAGTAGGCAGCGTAGCCTATTTCCTTTTTGACGAGCCTTCCCCCACTTGTATAGGGTTAGGTTAGCTAGGCCGGTCCCTTTTGAGTAGGCCTTAGCTTGTCGCCCGTAGCAAGGCGTGTATGTATTTGCTGGTATCTTTGGCTAACATTCGAGATATATAAAATACTAGTTGTCTTTCCTCCGCCGCCGTTGTTACTATCCCCGTTGTTTGGTTTGGGAGTTGTTCGTTTCCGCATGTGCTTAATTACAAGATAAAATGAATTGGTCGACGACGCACTGGGACGTCGTACAAATAGACCTCAAGTGAAATGGGGTTGCCGCGAGCTCGAGAGTCGGGGCGTGACAACCCCGTCGATTTTGGTATCAGAGCCTGGTTGGCTAATGGAGTGATAAGGTGCGATAAGTCTTGTGTTGGTGCGTGGGGATAGTTAGTAGGAAAGACAATTTCTTTGCTTGCATGTGATTGACTGTAGGATCCTTCGTGGTCCTTCGTTGTAGGGTTGTCTCATTTTCTAATTCCGTGTGGGGGGGAATTGGAACGCAGGTTAGGAGAGTCCTGCAAAATGAGCAATCCAGATCAGAGTACCCCTGGTTTGAGGACCCCAAGTCAGAGGAGTCAGAGGAAGAGGACGGCGCAGGTACCGACTGGTGCAAGGGAGGTAGCACCGGAAGATCCGAGGATGGATGGGATCATGCATGCCATTGAGGCTCGATAGGTCGCGAGCTCGCACCCAAGCCGCCGTCGGCCGCTGTCGCAGATTGCTCCCGTAGCTAGGCCCGGACCGGTAACCGGCCTATGCATCGTTGGTAGAGCAATTCATGAAGCTTAAGGCGCCCAAGTTTTCTCGGGGGCGGCGACCGAGACACGACCCTCCGGGTGCGGGAGATAGAGAAGACTTTCACCTTGTTTGCGGTGTTCGAGGAGGAAAAAGTGATCATGGCGGCTTACCAACCTGCAGTGGTAATGCCGGCACTTGGTGGGAAGCTACCCAAGGATGGGTATTTCCCGAGGGTACAGCTAGGGTATGGGATACCTTCGGGAGGCTTTTCGAGTAAGTACTTCTCAGACTGCGCGAGGGAGCAGAAGTTGGCAGAATTTCAAAGGCTGCGTCAAAATCGATGACAGTGGATCAGTACGAAGCCAAGTTTGCAGAGCTGTCGAAGTATGCGCCACGGATGGTTGAGCATCCTTTGGACAAGGCCAGGAGGTTTCGGGGACGGTTTGAAGATAGAAATCCGAGACCACTTGGTGTCAGTGAACCTGAAAGATTACAATGAGCTGTATGAGAGAGCTCAGATGATTGAGAGACACCTTGCAGAAAAGGCAACCGCATCTGTATCGCGATTTGTGCCTAGCAGGGACAACCATCGATTTGGTAAGAAACCAATGGCGGGAGGAAGGTATCCTCTCCCGCCTAATAGAAGGAACGGTGTGGGAAAACCGTTGCCTACCACTCCAAGGGGAGCTTGTTACGGGTGTGGTCAGGTGGGCCACCAAGTGAGGGACTGCCCACGTAGACCCATGATGCCATTCACGCCACGACCGCCAGCCAGACCGCCAGTGGGGAACTTTCAGCAGGGCAATCAGTACAGACCCCCTGCTCAAGGACGGGTGTATGCAGTCACGAGGAAGGAGGCGGAGGACACGCCCCGCCGTAATTACAGGTACGATATCTCTACACGACCATGCTGCTTATGCGTTGTTTGATCCAGGAGCTTCACACTCCTTTATTGCTAAACGGTTTGTAGAATTAGTGGGATTAAGACCAAAGCCGTTGGAAACGGTCTTTGTTATTTCTACTCCGTTAGAGGATTCGATTTTATCTCGCGGTAGGATGTGTTAGCTGTAAAGCGGTTATAGATGGTCGGGAAGGAATAATTGATTTGATTGTTTTAGCGATGTATGACTTTGATGTCATTATTGGTATGGATTGGTTGACTAAGCAAGGAGCTACTATGGATTGTCGGGAGAAGAGAATCCGATTTAATCCGACTGGAGCTAGTAGTTTCCAGTTTGTAGGGAGCCGAGGAGGGTCCTCGATTCCCTTGATTTCTTCTTTGGAAGCAACCAAGTTGTTGGGGTCAGGATGTCGAGGCTATTTAGCATCGGTGAGTGATATGTCAAAAGAAGAATCGAACTTGGAGGACATCGCAGTAGTACGAGATTATCCTAATGTCTTTCCAAAGGAATTGCCAGGACTACCCCCCCGGAGAGACAGAGTTCGTAATCGAGTTGGCTCCGGGACGGTAACCAATCTCGAAAGCACCGTACAGGATGGCATTGTCAGAGTTGAAGGAATTGAAGGTGCAGATGCAGGAATTATTGGACAAGGGCTTTATTCGCCCGAGTGCATCGCCTTGGGGAGCGCCAGTCCTATTTGTCAAGAAAAAGGATGGTTCGTTGCGGTTATGTATTGACTATAGACAGCTTAATCAAGTGACGATTAAGAATAAGTACCCACTACCGAGGATTGACGACCTGTTTGACCAACTCCAAGGAGCGTCGATATTCTCTAAGATAGACCTAAGGACGGGCTATCATCAATTGAGGATCCAAAAGGAGGACATACCGAAGACAGCTTTCCGTACTCGTTATGGTCATTACGAGTTTACGGTAATGCCTTTTGGATTAACAAATGCCCCACTGCTTTCATGGATTTGATGAACCGGGTGTTTAAGGAGTATTTGGATCGGTTCGTGATCGTGTTTATCGACGACATTTTGGTATATTCAAAGAGTCCCGATGAACACGAGCAACACCTAAGGACCGTGTTGCAAACCCTAAGAAATCACGAGCTGTATGCGAAATTTAGCAAGTGTGAATTTTGGTTGGCTCGAGTGGCTTTTCTAGGTCATGTGATCTCAGGCGAAGGGATTTCTGTGGACCCGACCAAGATTGAAGCGGTCATAGATTGGCCGAGACCGACTTGATGAATCGAGGTTCGTAGTTTTCTAGGACCGGCTAGTTATTACGGACGATTTGTGGAAAGATTCTCTTCAATAGCTATGCCAATGACACGATTGCTGAAAAAGGACAAGAAATATGAGTGGACGGATAAGTGCGAGCGTAGTTTCCAAGAGCTTAAGCATAAGCCGACTACCGCACCGTTTTGACTATTCCGTCGAGGCTCGGGAGGATATGAGATTTTTAGCGACGCGTCATACAAGGGACTCGGTTGCGTTCGATGCAACATGGTAAAGTGATAGCGTATGCTTCTAGGCGATTGAGGCCTCACGAGCTGAATTATCCGACGCATGACTTAGAGTTGGCAGCCATCATTTTTGCGTTGAAGATATGGAGACACTATCTTTGTGGAGAGAGATTTCAGATTTTTACGGACCATCAAAGTTTGAAGTATCTGTTCTCCCAAAAGGAACTAAATATGAGGCAACGCAGATGGATGGAACTTCTTAAGGATTATGACTGCGATATCCTATACCATCCCGGCAAGGCAAACAAAGTGGCAGACGCCTTGAGTCGCAAGTCATCAGTTGCGAGTATGATGGTTCAAGAATGGATCCTATTGGAAGGGGTCCGTGATTCGTCAGGCTCGAGGTATGTCATCTTTCTAGTTTGATGGCTACCCTTAGGATCGAACCTGAAATTCAAGCCAAGATTAAGGCAATGCAACCTTTGGACGTTGAGATCCAAAAGATTCTGCAAATGGACGCGACTAAGAGAAAGTCGGATTTTCAAGTATCCGAGGATGGGATCTTGAAATTCCGTGGACGGTTATGTGTACCAAGCGATGCCGAAATTAAGGAGAGGTTGTTATCCGAAGCGCATCGCAGCGACTACAAGGTGTGCATCCCGGCAGTACGAAGATGTATCGAATCTGCGACGTATTATTGGTGGAACGGCATGAAGCTTGACATCGCCAAGCACGTGGCGAAGTGTTTAACTTGCCAACAAGTGAAAGCGCAACATTGCAAGCCAGGAGGGTTACTGCAACCTCTTGAAATCCCCGAATGGAAATGGGAGCACATCACGATGGACTTCGTGACGGGATTACCAAGAAGTCAGCGGGGTAATGATGCAATTTGGGTTATAGTGGACCGATTGACGAAGTCAGCTCATTTCATCGCCGTACGCAAGGATTTTGCTTTGGAAAAGTATGCAGAATTGTACGTGCGACAGAGTATTCGTTTGCATGGGGTGCCGGTGACGATTACTTTAGATCGAGACCCTAGATTTACGGCTGCATTTTGGAAGAGTCTACAGACTTCGATGGGGACAAAGCTGCAATTCAGTACGGCCTACCATCCTCAGACAGACGGTCAATCAGAGAGAACGATTCAGACCTTAGAGGATATGCTGAGAGCTTGTGTATTGGATTTTAAAGGAAGTTAGGAGGAACAACTTCATCTTGTGGAGTTCGCGTATAATAACAGTTATCAACAAAGTATCCGAATGGCACCGTTCGAAGCTTTGTATGGCAGACCGTGTAGGACTCCAATTTGTTGGGACGAAGTCGGCGAGCGGAAAATTACAGGGCCAGAGTTAGTGCAGCAATCTTTAGACGCCGTCAAGATGATTCGAGAAAGGTTAAAGACGGCTCAAAGCAGACAAAAAGAGTTATGGGGATAAGCGACGTAGGCCATTGGAATTTCAAGTGGGCGATCATGTGTTCCTTAAAGTATCGCCGATGCGAGGTACATCGCGATTTGGAAAGAAAGGAAAACCGAGCCCAAGGTATGTCGGACCGTTCGAGATTCTAGAAAGGATCGGGAATTTAGCCTATCGTCTTGCACTACCGCCTCGACTTGCTCAAGTGCATGACGTATTCCACGTGTCGATGTTAAGGAAATACGAGCCGGACCCGACACACGTGTTGAATTTTGAAGAGATAGAGGTGGACGACGGGGTGTCGTATGTGGAGAGACCGATTCGGATTGAGGACCGGAAAGAACAAGTGCTGAGAAGCAAGACGGTCTCCTTGGTCAAAGTCATTTGGGAGCATCATGGTACGGAGGGAGCTACGTGGGAAAGCGAAGAAATCATGAGGCGTCGCACCCCTATCTTTTTGAGGATTAGCATGTCGGTTCAAATTTCGAGGACGAAATTTCGTAAGAGGGGAAGAGTTGTAACATCCTGAAAATTGATGCATTTTAGCCCGATTTTTAATCCGATTTTGGAACCAATTTCTCCGTGATATCGGGACTAAATACTTGGACGTCGCCTCATTTATTTTGGGATTTTCCGTTGGACACGGAAGCGTCGGAAAAAGGAAAAATTGGACCGGGTTTCGGGCCCGCAAGTGGGCCGGCCCAAGACCGGCGGCCCAATGGGCCTTGCACCCATTTAGCCCAGCCCAAGAGGGGCCCAAGTTGGCCCAAGTTCCCCTCCATTTCCAGCCCATGGGCCTCTCTCTTAGGCCTCTTGCTTTTGTGCCCAAGTGGGCATTGTTTTTGCTTGTTTTTGCTTTGTTTTGATTGGTTCTTGAAGCAAGTGGCTTGCCCACTTGCCTTGGCCTTATCCAAGCCTTCAGCAGCCCCTTCTCTCTCCTCTTTCTCCCCCAAAATTCGTGCACCAGCCCAGCCTCCCTCTCTCTCCCTTTTTCTCTTCCTTTTCTCTTCCATTTTTGCTGTTTCTTGCTGCCTTTACTGTTTTCCAGCCGGAAAACAGCCTTGCCGCCATCACCGGAGCCGCCGCCACCACCCAAAGTGTAGTCTTGGAAGTTAGGAAGCCAGCCGCACACCCCGGTCACCCCTGGTCGCCCGAACCGCCCGTTTCGGCCTTTTCCGCACTGCTGGTCAGTTCCGCGTGAACAGTAACCAGCAAGGTTTTTGGCCCGTTTCGGCCACCGTTTGTCATCCGTTGCCATCCCCGAGCTTACCCCTCGTAGCCCTCGTTCCCCTCTACGCGCCGGTGTCGCCGGATTTCCGATCCAAGTAAGTTAACTTCCTAATCCTTGTTTAGGGGTTAATCTTGCTTAGGGGTTAATTAGTTTAATTTTTGTGCTTGGTTAATTATGGGTTAGTTTGTTAATGGTGGCTGAGTTAATTAAGATGACTAGGGTTAGATTAATTGACTAGAGTTAGTTTTAAAAGTAACTAGGGTTAATAAATAAAGTAACCATAGTTAGTTTTAAAAGTAACCAAGGTTAGAATTTAACTATGGTTAGGTTAATTTGACCATGGTTAGGTTAATTTGTTAACCATGGTTAAGTTTATTTATTTTTATTTATTTATTTAATTTCGGACGAAATTTACTATTCACAAATTACTGTTCACGGACATGTTCACTAATCACTGTTCACGGCACTGTTCATGCGAAGCTAAATTTTGGCTTATTTTGATGTGTTCTTGGTTGTTATGATTTATTGAAGTGTCGATTGTTAATTATACTTGTGAATATTGATGAAATGCGTGATCGAATGCTGATTTGGAAGTTGGATTTTGGAATTGTCAAGTGAGATTGCATGACATATTGCGTGGGTTATCAGAAATGGCATGTCGCATGAGCATGAGTGGTGTGCATTCACGACAGAGCAAAGAAAAGAACGAATTGATTGATGATGTGTTGTATGGTCACCTTAAGAGGAGAACCGGCGCGCCGGAAGACCGCCAATCCTTATGGGGTTGTGCCGTGGCCGTGGGTCGCCCGACTTCGGTCGGATGCCCGACAGGGGAGGGGTTCTATGTGGGACCGCGGTATGGGGGCGGGTCCCGGGCCTCTGTCGCAGCGGGACTGCGGTAGTGGGCGGGTCTTGTGCTCCTTCGGGAATGCCGTCTTGGGAGTGAGCCCTTGACGTCGCCGTGCCTCGAGGTAAAGAGGACGAAGCTGGTTTAGCGAACCGCCAATCATAAGGTTGTGCCGTGGCCCAGGAGGAGGGGTCGTAATAATCAGAGCATGTGTGGGTGTGAGATTTGAGAAAGCTGTGTGTAATGCTCTGATTATTCGCATGTCTCTTAATGTCATGATGAATTAAATGACAGTTTTCGCAGTCGCGTGTGCCAAGGCCGGGTAGGGTCGCCCGTGATTGCACCGTTTATTAAACTGTCTTCTGTGGTTATCTCTCTGAGGTGGTATTGCATTGATTGCTGCATTAGGTTGTATGTTAAACTCCCGAGGCGAGCGAAGTTCCTAACCGGGGCTTAGGACTTTAACTTGCCGAGTTTATCTCAACCCGTCGTGGTTAACATTTTCGGGCCCTAGATGATGCGATCGAGGATCGAAGAGAGCGATCCCCTCGAGGCCCGTGAGTAGGCAGCTGTAGCCTATTTCCTTTTGACGAGCCTTCCCCACTTGTATAGGGTTAGGTTAGCTAGGCCGGTCCCTTTTTGAGTAGGCCTTAGCTTGTCGCCCGTAGCAAGGCGTGTATGTATTTGCCGGTATGCTGGCTAACATTCGATATATAAAATACTAGTTGTCTTTCCTCGCGCTGCCGTTGTTACTATCCCCGTTGTTTGGTTTGGGAGTTGTTCGTTTCCGCATGTGCTTAATTACAAGATAAAATGAATTGGTCGACGACGCACGGGACGTCGTACAAATAGACCTCAAGTGAAATGGGGTTGCCGCGAGCTCGAGAGTCGGGGCGTGACATCATGATTTTCAATTAATCTAATTGTCTCATTGCTATGAAAATGGACACACTAAATTGGACTTTCTAGACCTTAAATTGGATAATTCTACCTAATTATTGGTCTCAATTCGCAAGTTAATTAAAATTGAACGCAATGAAAGTTGCAATACACCTATTAGTTTAATTGCTCATACCTAGGAAACTTATTATATTCATATTGACCTTTAATTGATGACACGACATTCTTACGAAAATTAAATTGAAGGCCAATGTCTAAATTGAACCTCAATTCATCAAATTAAACTCTAGTCATGAATTAGTCAACTCAAATTTCTTGAATCAAAACTTAACAACCCTATTTTGTTAAGGCCTAGTAAGCTAAATCTCTTAAATCGACTAGTTGGCAAGTGAATTTGCTAAAATCAACCCCGAATTTGGACTTAACTCCAAAGTTGCGTAAAATGGGAGTGTTAGCCCGCAAATCATAAAGAATCAATTAGAACCCATAATTAGGGACAAAAAGTCAATTCACATTTCGCTTTGCCCAATCTTAAAATTGATTGAACGATTGAATGGTTAAATGTCTCTAGATCAAATGTCGTGAAAGGAACTAGGCCTAATTATGAATAGAATGAAAATAATTTCATTTTTGGTCGATTTTGAACCTACAACCGAAAGATTTGGAAAATGAGGTTCTTGATCGAATTTTGCAAAATTCTTGATGTGAAAGTCAAATTGAAATTAAAATGAGGTGATTTTATGGTTTTTGTATTTTTCAATTTTTTTGGTCAAATATTTGATCAAAAGTCAAATTATGGTCAAATCTTTGAATTTTTCCAAAATTTCCACTTCTAAAATGAAATTAAATTCAAAAGGGACATTTTGGTGCAAAAAGCCAAAATTTGACTTGGAGTTAATTTTTGGTCAAACCAAAAAGTCAACTCGAAAGTTAACCATTTGACTTTTCGGGTTATTGTGCGAAATGAATAATAAAAAAAATTTCTAATGCTAATGCAACAAATAGAATTGAAAGCCGACACTTTTTGTTTGAAAAACAGGCTCCGTCGCGATCAAAAACCCACTAATTCGATTTTTCTACATTTATCAACACGTCGACTAAAAATCAGGTGTAAACACATTGTATATATCATTTCTGAAGGACACAACTAGAATCTATACCATTGGAAAAAGGATAAACCTTGAAGCATACTTCGCCATTTATAAACTACTCCAATTGTTCATTTTCATCAAAAGTCTGTTTAGATTCGCTCGACAAATCAGACTATATCAACTCTAAAATACATGTTGATGGTACTATGCATGCATTTGCAATTACCTAAGGCAAATACGAAGTTAAAAATTTTTGGATTGATCGAAAGCCACGATAGATTAAGCATAAGATCAGGCCAGACCTAGTATGAGACCAAATGCATCTCTTTACAGGTGCCAAAATACAGTTCCTGTTGTAGTTACAAAAGAACCCCCCTTCCAATGTTTTATGCGGTAAAAAGAAAAAGGAAAGGTAAAAGTGTAAGGATCCGGCCTACCACTATACATATATTGTCCGCTTTGGGCCAAGGCTCGTATGGCTTTAAAACGCGTATATACAGTTAAAGAACCCAAATGCTTATAAACTAGCATAGGACTCCCCATTAAGCGATGTGTGACAAGAAACATGTCCCCATTTGCGCACGTCTAGAGACTCCGCCCCGCGCACTATCGCCTAGGCCGTCACATTCTCCCCTCTTCAAGAAGGGCGAAGCGAAGACCCACCTCCATGGCCATCCTGTGGTTCCACATGCGGTTGGGAGTCGGCTTTGATACCATTTGTAAGCACCCGAGCTCCAACTGTACATATATTGTCCGCTTTGGGCTGAGGCCCGCACGGTTTTAAAACACGTATATACAGTTAAAAAATCCAAGTGCTTATAAATTAACTCAAGACTCTCCCCTAAGCGATATGGGATAAGAGACATGTCCCCCCCTATGCACGTCCAGGGACTCCACCCCGCGCACTGTCACCTGGGCCATCACAAGAAGAGTTTCTCAATTGACACTTTGCCTTCATTAAATTGCCATACCTTGAGCAGAAACTGGCTTGAGACCTTATCTTCTTACTCCCTTGTTCACAATCCCTACATCCATTTAGCTCCTAATGAAGCCAACAATCTTTTGATATAAATACTAGACTAAAGAGAAAACATTGAAATTGGATACACTTACCTTTGACTTTCGGCGTGATAAAACCTTGTATTCTTTTAAGGAGCAACTCTTATAATGTCGTATGTTGTTGTGAGAAAATCATCCCAAGTCTCAAGGTTAAGGTATGGTTGGAGTGCTAAAATTTAGTACAAATGGACATTTTAGTGTCAAAACTTTCAAAAAAATACATTTAAGTGTCAAAATTAAAGAAAAATGAGACACTTCATTATATATTCAAGCTTTTTTTTACTAAGTCAAAATAAGTGGTGGGACTACTTTTATTAAAAAAGAGAGAAAGAATGTTGAAAAGTCAAAAAGTGAAAGGAGAGAGAGAAAGTGGGTGCTCGGCACTTTTTAGGAAGCCCGAACCTGTTCGGGAGAGAGAGAAAGAAAAGGAGAAGAAGAAGAAAGGAAAGAGGGCTTTATATGTGCCCATCGTGAGAGCCTCATCAAACCGACTTGTCCACATAACGCAACACCCGCTAAGTGTTTGCGCCCCTCACTTATCCAATTGAAGCATTTTTCCAATTTAGGCTCAAATTTGGAATTTTAGGAAAATTGGGCCACAAAGTCCAATTTTTTAGTGATTAAGCTGCGTATATATAAAGGGATGATAACTTAGGGCATTATGGAGCCGTAAGATTTTACGAAATGTGATTTGAGCCTAAATTTTGTCCAAAACAAAATTTCGAACTTTCCCACATGTGATGAATAGTATGCACCCAACCACTTCGAGGCCTTATTTCGTCAATTTTCAGCTCGTTGTTTGAGTCATCCAAGTTGTGAGTTTTTTTAGTGCTTAGAATGATCTTCGTTGTGACTGCAAGATCACTTGGAATGAGATTTGATAGAAAGAGTTATAGCATGATCAAATTTTGCGCTCAAGCTCTACCTTATGAGCGACTTGAATGATCACTTTCGGTATACGATTTGTTAGCGTGGAGAAGTCGCTTTGTTAGCATTTGGGTATAATATAGTCATTTTGTAGTTGAGATAGTGTGTTACTCAATTTTAATGTTGTTTCTCACTAATTGATAGGATTGAAATCAACTATTCGAGCAACTTGTGTTATTTGGTTTTGGGCATCCCCAGGTGAGTAGTACAAATATCTTTTTTGGTTTTGTTTTGTGAAACATATGTATTGAGGTTAGAGTAACTCGATATATATATATATATATATATATATATATATATATATATGTAGCGATGTTGTGAAAAGCTAAATAGAGCATTTGATATTTTTGAGTTATTGTAGAATGGTCCGATAAAACTTTCTTGAAGGGTTATGCACACTATTTTGTATTTTTGATTTAAACTCTTACAAGATATTTTTTTTGGGGGGGGGACTAATCGTGGTGTAAACTGATAAATTATTAAATGCTACATGATAACGAAAACGAAACTTTATGTTGTGAGCCACTTCTAGAACCTTGTAGTCAAGGGCTAAGTGCTAATGATGACTTGAATCATGTGAGAGCCACCTCTAGGACCTTGTACTATTGACATGTGTAGTAAAGAACCAAGTGCTATACGATAATGTAAATTCATGGGAGCCACCTCTAAAGCCTTGTTCTATTGCTATACGTTAGGTAAGGACTAAGAACTACACGATTATGTGAATTCATGAGAGCCACCTCTAGAACCTTGAGTTAAATATTAAGCATAGAATGAATCATTGACATGAAATATGACGAGTTGTTTAGTGAATTGAATCGGTGATACTTATTTTCAATATTATGAATGAATAGAAAAGTTTGCTATTTGACATAGCTAAGTTGAAGTGCGTGTGTGTATTTTGAATTGACATTAATGCATTCTAAATGTGTAATGTGGAAGCTTGATCTGTATATAAGATATATACTACTACCTTTATTTGCTCATTCCACTCATCTTTCATGTTTTCAGGTCTCTCAATTAGTGATAGGTAGAGCTCCAGCGCTTTCGATGGAAAACTTTTGGGAGGTGTATTTTTGGTATGGCTTAAGGAAGTGATGTATATAAATAATTGCTAGTTGTTGCATTGGTTGAGTTCTAGTTATATATGTTCTTTTGATGAATTATAGAAATTTTGATGTTGTTACCAACCTGTCGTTTAATCTAATATACATACATACATACATATATATTACCATAAGGGTTAAAGGATCGTCGGATCTATAGAGAGAGATGAAAGAAGATAGAAGAAAACAGACAGATCTGTAGAGAGAGAGGGAAAAACCCTAGTGTTTATGGAAGTGTTTGAGATAATAAAGAACGTCGTATAATGTATACGTAAGGTAGTACAATATTTCGAAAGTTAGGGTTATGGTGTATAGGAATTTAACTAAGAAGAGAAATGAGATATAAGTGAATATGAAGCTAAGCAAAATCTCAAACATTAAAGATTATATGTAAAGCAAAGAATATGTAAAGTATGAAGAGCAAAATTATGCAGAAACACCAAGGTATGAAGAAACCGACCATATAGGTGGTAATATGAAGATAATATGGAAATATGAGTTACAGATCTGGAAAACTGTAAATTACAAGTGCATAAACTAAAGAAAGTAAAGTACAAGTGCAGGAATTAAATCAACTGCAGAAGGAAACTAAACCCAATTTCAGATCTGGGGCGGTAATCCACTCTCCGTCACTGAACTGATATGGAATATGAAAGCAGATCTACCGACTATGGGTGAGTCAGGATCTGATATGAAGAAACTATGGTGTATTTTCGAAAACTTACTCGAAACTAGAGGGATACTTCTGGGTGAAGAGGGTTTCCGAGAATTTCTGGGTATGAAGGTGAGGAACTGTTTCGAGGGTTTCGAAGAGCTCTCAGTTGTGTTACACAAATGCCTCCCCCTTTCTTCTGAGGATGTGGTTTCTTTTTATAGTGCTCGTGCTACAGTGTTTACTATTGACAAAGCAGTACGTGAACAGTAAAAGTGAACAGTACTTTTAAAGTATGGATGAACAGTAAAAATGAACAGTACTTTTGAAGTATAGATGAACAGTACAACAATATTTATGAGGACGCCAAGTGGTATGTTGATGTAGCTTCATGACTTCCTTCTTGGCTATCTGAGGAGTCGCGAACTATGTTTTCAATTTGGCCAACCTGGTGTAGTTGACTGATTATGGCATAACATTCTTCTTTTGTTTTTGCTGCAGCAAGAGTTGCCATGATTTGTGATTTTTCTTGGAGATATGCTGTTTGTTTTGATGGGTTTTGGGTTTTTTGGGAATTTAACCATATGCGAACCATGTTTTTCGTACCCCAATCTTGGATTTTGAATTTGTCCCACCATTTTGTTTTATCTTTGGCGTATGAGTATGGGTATTTTTTCTGGTGTGTGGGAATATGCAAATTCCCAGTGCTGTTACCCATGATATCTTGCATATGGCAAAATAATGGAGTAGGCATGGAAAACGTATGTCATCTTTGGGATGGATGGAATTCTTTCTTGAATAGTTGCCATCCTGGTATGAGCGTGGGAGGAATAATTGATTCGGTTGGTCCGAAATATGTCCACCATTGGTTAAACCAATTTGGGAGGTTTTGTCGGTGAATTTGTCTTTGAAGTATAGCAACCAGGTGTGTTTCATTTGGTTATTTTGCCTCGTAGAAAACATTCCACCAGGCTTGTTGGTAATCCCAATATGAATATGAAGCACAAAAAGGTAGGCTTTGTGTGAGTCGAGCATGGAATTTTTGACGGTATGTGGTTCTTCAGTCCATTCATTGGGATGTATGATTCGATTAATCGTAATCATGGAGTAAAGAATATGGTTTTCGTCATTTTTGTCACAGAAATGTTTGAAATTTGCTGATGCAGTTTCAATCAGAATTTGTTCATAAAAAGATAGAGGTTTGTTCATATCATGTGGTTTAAAATACCATCCTTTTGGAAATATGTTTTTTGCAAACTGATTTGGATTGCTATCATAAAAACCATCCTCAACTGTGAGGATCAAAGAATGTTTTTCCTTTTGAAAAAACATAGATCTTGTTTGTGAGGAGGATGCTTGTGGTCGAATGACCACTTCGGTGAGTTTATGTTTTCGCTCCATCACCTGGTATTCTTTTTGTCTCTACATGGCCAATGGCGAAGGATTGCCACTTTGTACTATAGGTTTGGGGGTTTGGCTATTTTGGCTTTGTTGGATCATTGTTTTGGTTCCAGGTGGTGGTTGCCAACCTGGTATGAGTGTTTAGAAGGCCGTTGCATTGGTTCCTGATGGTAATATGCTGGTCAAAATGTTTTGTAATTGTGAAAGACTGATGATGGGTTCTAGAGTATTGGATATGGGTTGGCTATCTGGTTGGTTATGATAATAAACACGGTCTGGTTCGATACCTGATTCTTCCACGGCTTGGGCCCATGAATTTTTGGTAATATGGGGTTTTTGGTTATTTTTGTATTGGATGAGGATGATTGGTCATCAATGGCTTTTGCTTTGTCGTTTCTCTTTGGTCGTGGCATGGTTGTATGGTTGTATCCCCTGCAAAAATTCTCTTGTAAGGAAATCAGGCAGGCAATTTGATGAACCATTTATAAATTATATATCAAAATCAAAAACAGAAAGAATGGCTGCCATCTTGCAAAAATTTGTTTTGATGCAATGTTTAAAACATCTTTTTGTAAAACATCTTTAGCAGATTTGCAATCTATTCTTAATAAGAATTTTTGGTTTAAAAGATCTCCTTGGAATTTGGAAATGGAAAGTACTATAGCAAGTATTTCTTTTTTGATAGTAGAGTAATTTTGCTGGGTTGGATTCCAATGCTTGGATATGAATTGTACTATTGATTCTTTGTCGTTATGCACTTGTTTGAGTATTCCTCCATATCCTATTTCTGAGGCATTAGTTTCAACTATTTTGAATGCGTTTGGGTCAGCTAAGTGAAAAATTGGTATGGTTTTGATGGTCCTAACTGTATTGGTATGAACCTCTGTCCATGGTGGAGGATTCTTTTGTAACCTTTGATGTAAAGGTTTACAAATAATACTAATATTGGGGAAGAAATCGAGGACATAATTGAGACTTCCTAAAAAACGTTGTAATTGGGTTTTATCTTTAATTTCATCAGGGAATTTATTAGCAAACGAAATTGATCTTTCGATAGGGAAAATTCTTCCTGAATGGATATTATGACCTAAGAACCTAATCTTAGTTTGAAATAATGAAACTTTAGAGAGGGAAATTGCTAGACCACTTTTTACCATGATTTTTATGAATGTTGAAATATGCTTGAAATGTTGTTCTATTCCTGAAGAGAAAATCAGTACATCATCTATATATGTTATGATAAACTCGAATAGGGATTGAAGATGTCATTCATGATTCTTTGGAATTACGAAGGGGCATTTTCAGGCCGAAAGGCATTACATTCCATTCATATTGACCAAAAGGGACAGTAAAGGCAGTTTTATATTTGTCTTGTTCTTTAATTTGTATTTGCCAAAATCCTGATTTCATATCAAATTTGGAAAAGATTTTTGCTTTACAGAGTCTATTTAATAGGTCTTTTTTATTAGGAATTGGGTATCTTATCCATCTAAGGGCTGTGTTAAGAGGTTTATAATTTATAACAAGTCGTGGGACTCCTCTTTCTAATTCCGCATTCTTGTTAACATAGAAAGCAGAACAACTCCATGCGCGACTGGCTTTTCCTTATGAGTTTTTTTTCTAAGAGGTCTTTAATTTCTTTTTGACAAAAGTTTAGGACTTCATGATTCATTTGGGTTGGACGAGCTTTTGTTGGTATATCAGTTTCAACAAATCCTTGTTCGTAAGGAAGTGAGATGATATGGTTTTTCTTTCCCGAAGGCGTTGGGTAAGGTGGAGCATATGGTTTTTTCTATTTGGAATTGAAGATTATTTATTTTTTTCTTTAATGTTTGTTTTTGTAAGGTTTTCTTCTAGTCTTTTGAATTCTAAGTCTTCCTTTAAAAATTCAAGTTGCGTTTCTTTATCTTTAATGAGAGAATTGATTTCTAAAATAGATTTTTCTTGTAAAGAATTTAAGACCCGATTTTGTGGTTTGGTGATGAAATCGAATCTTATTTTCTTATTAAGAAAGTTGGTTTCAATCCCTTCATTATCAACGGTGAAAGGTTGGATTAATTGAATGAAGGGAGTTCCTAAAATGACTTCTGTCTCATATTTTTAACAAGGAGGAAGGAAGTTTTATAAGAAACTTGGTTTTTTATTACTAGGGCTTCTGGTAATTTATAATTGATATTAAGTTTATCTCAAGAAGCTGATTTCAAAGTTTCAGAGGTTTTATCAAAATATTTTGTTGGGACCAGGCCTTCTTTGATGCAATTAAGGTCTGCTCCTGTATCAAAGAGAGCCGTTGTTTCAATCATATACTCATTATTAATTTTTATAGAAATATTTATTATCCATTTTCTGGATGTAATTTCTGTTAATAACATTAGAAAACCCGGGTTTGTTATTTGGTTTGTTGTTTCTCTTTCGGGTAGACAACGGTATTGGTTTCTTCGTTTTTTGTCTTGGATTTTGAAATGGCTAATTGGATTCTGTATATATCATTTGACATATTCTTTTGAGCATTTTTTAAAGCTTGAATTTCCACCTTTTGTGCTTTAATTTCATTACGGAGGTCATTTATATTGACAGGTCTAGTTTGAGTTTTATTTTCGCTAAGGATTTCTTTGAGATTGTAGGAAGAACTTCCTTTGGAAACTATATTCATGGAGGAATGGAGTTGGTCAAGGTATACTTGTCTATCTTCGGGTTTTCTATTTGGTCAGTTTGTGCTAAGGAGAAATTCTTCTTCTTTAGTGAGCATATTTAGTTGTGGAGAAGTATCTTTATAATCAGAATCGGAAGATGTGTCTAATTCATTGGCTTGTAAACCTTATTCTATTGATTCGCTAGAAGTAGAACTAGTATCAGTTTGGGCAAGTATATCTTTTAATAGATGTAATGTGTTTTCTTCTAGACATAACTCATTTAATTTTTTGTTAATTCTGCAATATTTAGCAGTATGGCCCTTGTTACCGCAAGAGTAACATTTGACGTCTTTGTAATTTTTTCTTGTATTACTATGTTGTCCTTTGTGTCTGTAATTTTCTTTATGAGTTTTGGTATTTTTTTCAGATTTTGGTCTCTTGTGATAAGACCTTCGGTTCTTGTAGTCTTTTTCTTTGGGGCAATCTCCTTTACATTTGGATTTTGTCTTGCTATCATAAAAAGGATCATATTGGGCACGAAATCTCCTAATATTTTGTTGCCTAGTTTTTCTCTTTTTTAAGTTGTTTTTGTAGCTTGATAGTATTACACATTTGAGTGCCTTGTTTGTAGACATGTGAGACTATTTCTCCATAGGAAATGTGGTCATAAGGAATTTGACCATTATTGTCTTCTCGGATTTTGTCTCGGACTTGGTCTCCTATAAGTTTTGGTATTCCATCTAAAAACTTTTCTTTCCGAAAGGTTGATTACAATGCGGTCCCGATTAGGACTCGTGAAGGAATAAATCTTTATATTCACGAAATGTCCCTAATGATTTACATTTCATATTGGATAAGAGTTCTTCATTCCTATCTCTAAGATGTGATGGATCTCCTATAAAATGTTGGGAAATGGAATATATGAGGGTGTTAACGGCATCTGGGATGGAGTGGCCATTATCATCAAAAATTATTTGACCGACATCATCTCTTTTGTAGACTAAAAGGATTTGTGTTTTCTGTTCCTCAGTAAGATAATTATCCCACCATCCTTTTAATTGGCCAGTGAATCCAGCTATTAAAAGGTTAGCAACGGCTTGGTCAGAAACATCTTGTTGGGTTTTATAAGCATTAGCAAGCATTATCATATTATTAAGAATATTTAAAAGGTTTGATTCGGCGATGCCATCAATGTTCCATTCATAAATAGCATCAGGAGAGTACTTATGTTGTGTTCTTTGGGAAGAGGATTCTTCTAGGGCTATGTCTGGAGGAGTGGCTCTTTGATGATACAATTTTTGGGGCTGTCGCCAGTTAAAATTGTTTATCTCATTGATGGATTCCTCATCAGAAGATGGGGTTTTGTCTAAGGTGCTAATGGTGGCTTTGGATTTGTCAAGAGTATCTCTGACAGTTAATCCTTGAATCATAGGAGTTTCTATTATGGGCTTTGGTTCTTGTTTTATTGAAAGTCTCCTTTGTTCTATTGCTTTGGTAAATTCGGGGCTGAATTTTTTTGGTAATTCAAAAGTTTTGAACAAGGGTTGTTTGGTGGAATCTACTTTAGGGTTTGTCTGAGTAGAATTCTGGATTGTGGATTCTATTCTGACTAATTGTTTTCCTATTGTAGACAGGTGTTGGTTGGTATAATTATTCTGTTCAATTATCTTGGGAATATTAATAGATTCTTCCATTTTATCAGCAATTTTGAATGGTGCTGCTGTGACCTGGCTTTCTCCGTGAAGGATTGTTATTTTCCTAAGTGGTGGATGTAGTGATTCTATAACATCGTCATTTTCAAGTTTCCATTTGTAATGATGGTCTAATACCATTATTTCTTTTGGTTTCAGGAATTGTTCTTCAAACTAGTCAAAGAAGAATACGTGGGTTTCATATTTGTATATATAGTCATAATAATGTTTTTTTAATTTCTTGGGCTGTATACGCAAATATGTTGAAAAACCATTCTCTGATGGTTGTATTTTGTGTTGAATTAAATTCCTGGTTGAGAAAAGCTCTATTTGGTTCAAAGTTTCTTTCTAAGACATTTAGTTCGTTATCTAATTCACTATTGATTTGAGAAAAATTGGGAGAGTCCATTCTTTCTCTAACAGGTTCAGTATCATACTGTTGGTAAATAGGTCTGGTTATTCCAGATCTATTGTCTAGGCCATTGATTTCCGGCTCAAGAGGGGCTGTTGGAATTTCTCTATGTATTTGTAGATTTTGAGGTGTGGTGTCTTGTTTTGGGGTAATTTTATGAGTACTAGACGTACTTGGTGGTATGGTAATTATGTTGGGAAGATTGGGACGTTGATCAACTGAGGTTCGAGCGGTGGCTGTATGAAAAGAAGGATTTGATCTCAAATCAAAAGATTGTCTGGGAAATTGGATAGTGACTCTGATACCATAAGGGTTAACAATCAAAGTGTATGGGAAAGCCATAGATCGAGTATATAGATCCATACCCAGCGATAGATTGAGTACCCATTCGTTGGGATTCTTCTTAAGCGGTAGACCGAGAACCATTCGTTGGTACTCTTCACGTTTCGACCAAGCAGGTTAGGTCATAAGTCCTAGGGAGGCGATAAATCCTGTGTGGCTTGGTAAAGGTCCCTTTGTGGGAATACGAAGAGTTAGTACCGGTTCGCTTATAGAAGAAGTAGTTCCGATCCGTCAAGGATGGCCCTAGATACAACATCTATGTCTTCCTTTGATTCTCTTTCTGTTAGGGACCCAGATCTAGGTCCTATTCATAGAGAAGAAATAAAAATAGAAGACTTCAATAGATCCATTGATAACTGGGAAATACCCAAAGTTCAGCTTAAACAAATTTATAAACAGTCCAAATTTAAAGATCTTTTCAAAAAATCTGATTATATCATAGCTACCGAAGAAAGAGACATTCCGCTTTCCGACTCTTACCAAAAAGTCTACCTTCTTGACCCAAATTCCATTAAGAAACATAGACAAAAATACAACTACCTCCACATAGGCCTAGTCCAAGTAGGAGCAAAACCTCTTACAAAAGAAGGACTTAACACAGCCCTCCTTTTAGTTTTAAGAGATTCACGTCTCTTAGATTATGAGGAATCCATATTAGGAACTATAGAAACTAGCCTTTGCAAAGGTCCCATACACTTTGATTGTTACCCCAACTTCACCGTCTCACTAAAAGATAAAAATATCCTCAAAGCTCTTACCTTACGGTAAAAATCCATAATTATAAAGTTGCTGAAGGATCTATCCCTTTAGCCATCGTCTATAGAGTACAATATAAAGCCATGGCCTCGCCTTCGGAGAAAATGCTTTCAAAAGAAGCCCAAAAGGAGAAACTCTTCTCCTTCAAACTGATATTTCCAGAGCTAACACTACCATCCCAAGATCCATAAATTGGGATGAAGTAACCTTACCGGACCAATGGGAATTAGAAAACAAGATCCCCCAACAAGTTGTCCAAAATTCAGAACCCACTAATATTGTCCAACATCCTGAAGGAAGAGTCACTATCTAATTTCCCAGACAATCTTTTGATTTGAGATCAAATCCTTCTTTTCATACAGCCACCGCTCGAACCTCAGTTGATCAACGTCCTAATCTTCCCAACATAATTACCATACCACCAAGTACGTCTAGTACTCATAAAATTACCCCAAAACAAGACACCACACCTCAAAATCTACAAATACATAGAGAAATTCCAACAGCCCCTCTTGAGCCGGAAATCAATGGCCTAGACAATAGATGCGGAATAACCGGACCTATTTACCAACAATATGATACTGAACCTGTTAGAGAAAGAATGGACTCTCCCAATTTTTCTCAAATCAATAGTGAATTAGATAACGAACTAAATGTCTTAGAAAGAAACTTTGAACTAAATGTCTTAGAAAGAAACTTTGAACCAAATAGAGCTTTTCTCAACCAGAAATTTAATTCAACACAAAATACAACCATCAGAGAATGGTTTTTCAACATATTTGCGTATACAGCCCAAGAAATTAAAAAACATTATTATGACTATATATACAAATATGAAACCCACGTATTCTTCTTTGACTGGTTTGAAGAACAATTCTGAAACCAAAAGAAATAATGGTATTAGACCATCATTACAAATGGAAACTTGAAAATGACGATGTTATAGAATCACTACATCCACCACTTAGGAAAATAACAATCCTTCACGGAGAAAGCCAGGTCACAGCAGCACCATTCAAAATTGCTGATAAAATGGAAGAATCTATTAATATTCCCAAGATAATTGAACAAAATAATTATACCAACCAACACCTGTCTACAATAGGAAAACAATTAGTCAGAATAGAATCCACAATCCAGAATTCTACTCAGACAAACCCTAAAGTAGATTCCACCAAACAACCTTTGTTCAAAACTTTTGAATTACCAAAAAAATTCAGCCCCGAATTTACCAAAGCAATAGAACAAGGGAGACTTTCAATAAAACAAGAACCAAAGCCCATAATAGAAACTTCTATGATTCAAGGATTAAGCTGTCGAGATACTCTTGACAAATCCAAAGCCACCATTAGCACCTTAGACAAAACCCCATCTTCTGATGAGGAATCCATCAATGAGATAAACAATTTTAACTGGCGACAGCCCCAAAAATTGTATCATCAAATAGCCACTCCTCCAGACATAGCCCTAGAAGAATCCTCTTCCCAAAGAACACAACATAAGTACTCTCCTGATGCTATTTATGAATGGAACATTGATGGCATCGCCGAATCAAACCTTTTAAATATTCTTAATAATATGATAATGCTTGCTAATGCTTATAAAACCCAACAAGATGTTTCTGACCAAGCTGTTGCTAACCTTTTAATAGCTGGATTCACTGGCCAATTAAAAGGATGGTGGGATAATTATCTTACTGAGGAACAGAAAACACAAATCCTTTTAGCCTACAAAAGAGATGATGTCGGTCAAATAATTTTTGATGATAATGGCCATTCCATCCCAGATGCCGTTAACACCCTCATATATTCCATTTCCCAACATTTTATAGGAGATCCATCACATCTTAGAGATAGGAATGAAGGACTCTTATCCAATATGAAATGTAAATAATTAGGGTCATTTCGTGAATATAAAGATTTATTCCTTCACAGAGTCCTAATCAGACCAGATTGTAATCAACCTTTCTGGAAAGAAAAGTTTTTAGATGGAATACCAAAACTTATAGGAGACCAAGTCCGAGACAAAATCCGAGAAGACAATAATGGTCAAATTCCTTATGACCACATTTCCTATGGAGAAATAGTCTCACATGTCTACAAACAAGGCACTCAAATGTGTAATACTATCAAGCTACAAAAACAACTTAAAAAAGAGAAAAAACTAGGCAACAAAACATTAGGAGATTTATGTGCCCAATATGATCCTTTTACGATAGCAAGACAAAATCCAAATGTAAAGGAGATTGCCCCAAAGAAAAGACTACAAGAACCGAAGGTCTTATCACAAGAGACCAAAATCTGAAAAAAATACCAAAACTCATAAAGAAAATTACAGACACAAAGGACAACATAGTAATAAAAGAAAAAATTACAAATATGTCAAATGTTACTCTTGCGGTAACAAGGGCCATACTACTAAATATTGCAAAATTAACAAAAAATTAAATGAGTTATGTCTAGAAGAAAACACATTACATCTATTAAAAGATATACTTGCCCAAACTGATACTATTTCTACTTCTAGCGAATCAATAGAATAAGGTTTACAAGCCAATGAATTAGACACATCTTCCGATTCTGATTATAAAGATACTTCTCCACAACTAAATATGCTCACTAAAGAAGAAGAATTTCTCCTTAGCACAGCTGACCAAATAGAAAACCCAGAAGATAGACAAGTATACCTTGACCGACTCCATTCCTCCATGAATATAGTTTCCAAAGGAAGTTCTTCCTACAATCTCAAAGAAATCCTTAGCAGAAATAAAACTCAAACTAGACCTATCAATATAAATGACCTCCCAGAATGAAATTAAAGCACAAAAGGTGGAAATTCAAGCTTTAAAAAATGCTCAAAAGAATATGTCAAATGATATATACAGAATCCAATTAGCCATTTCAAAATCCAGTACCAGTAAAACTGAAAAAACCAATACTGTTGTCTACCCAGAAAGAGAAACAACAAACCAAATAACAAACCCGGGTTTTCTAATGTTATTAACAGAAATTACATCCAGAAAATGGATAATAAATATTTCTATAAAAATTAATGATGAGTATATGATTGAAACAACGGCTCTCTTTGATACGGGAGCGGACCTTAATTGCATCAAAGAAGGCCCTGGTCCCAACAAAATATTTTGATAAAACCTCGAAACTTTGAAATCAGCTTCTTGAGATAAACTTAATATCAATTATAAATTACCGAAGCCCTAGTAATAAAAAACCAAGTTTCTTATAAAACTTCCTTCCTCCTTGTTAAAAATATGAGACAGAAGTCATTTTAGGAACTCCCTTCATTCAATTAATCCAACCTTTCACTGTTGATAATGAAGGAATTGAAACCAACTTTCTTAATAAGAAAATAAGATTCGATTTCATCACCAAACCACAAAATCGAGTCTTAAATTCTTTACAAGAAAAATCTATTTTAGAAATCAATTCTCTCATTAAAGATAAAGAAACGCAACTTGAATTTTTAAAGGAAGACTTAGAATTCAAAAGACTAGAAGAAAACCTTACAAAAACAAACATTAAAGAAAAAATAAATAATCTTCAATTCCAAATAGAAAAAACCATATGCTCCACCTTACCCAACGCCTTCTGGGAAAGAAAAAACCATATCATCTCACTTCCTTACGAACAAGGATTTGTTAAAACTGATATACCAACAAAAGCTCGTCCAACCCAAATGAATCATGAAGTCCTAAACTTTTGTCAAAAAGAAATTAAAGACCTCTTAGAAAAAAAACTCATAAGGAAAAGCCAGTCGCCATGGAGTTGTTCTGCTTTCTATGTTAACAAGAATGCGGAATTAGAAAAAGGAGTCCCACGACTTGTTATAAACTATAAACCTCTTAACACAGCCCTTAGATGGATAAGATACCCAATTCCTAATAAAAAAAAGACCTATTAAATAGACTCTGTAAAGCAAAAATCTTTTCCAAATTTGATATGAAATCAGGATTTTGGCAAATACAAATTAAAGAACAAGACAAATATAAAACTGCCTTTACTATCCCTTTTGGTCAATATGAATGGAATGTAATGCCTTTCGGCCTGAAAAATGCCCCTTCAGAATTCCAAAGAATCATGAATGACATCTTCAATCCCTATTCAGAGTTTATCATAACATATATAGATGATGTACTGATTTTCTCTTCAGGAATAGAACAACATTTCAAGCATATTTCAACATTCATAAAAATCATGGTAAAAAGTGGTCTAGCAATTTCCCTCTCTAAAGTTTCATTATTTCAAACTAAGATTAGGTTCTTAGGTCATAATATCCATTCAGGAATAATTTTCCCTATCGAAAGATCAATTTCGTTTGCTAATAAATTCCCTGATGAAATTAAAGATAAAACCCAATTACAACGTTTTTTAGGAAGTCTCAATTATGTCCTCGATTTCTTCTCCAATATTAGTATTATTTGTAAACCTTTACATCAAAGGTTACAAAAGAATCCTCCACCATGGACAGAGGTTCATACCAATACAATTAGGACCATCAAAACCCATATCAAAACCATACCAATTCTTCACTTAGCTGATCCAAACGCATTCAAAATAGTTGAAACTGATGCCTCAGAAATAGGATATGGAGGAATACTCAAACAAGTGCATAACGACAATGAATCAATAGTACAATTCATATCCAAGCATTGGAATCCAACCCAGCAAAATTACTCTACTATCAAAAAAGAAATACTTGCTATAGTACTTTCCATTTTCAAATTCCAATGAGATCTTTTAAACCAAAAATTCTTATTAAGAATAGATTGCAAATCTGCTAAAGATGTTTTACAAAAAGATGTTTTAAACATTGCATCAAAACAAATTTTTGCAAGATGGCAGGCCATTCTTTCTGTTTTTGATTTTGATAAACAATTTATAAATGGTTCATTAAATTGCCTGCCTGATTTCCTTACAAGAGAATTTTTACAGGGGATACAACCATACAACCATGCCACGACCAAAGAGAAACGACAAAGCAAAAGCCATTGATGACCAATCATCCTCATCCAATACAAAAATAACCAAAAACCCCATATTACCAAAAAAATCATGGGCCCAAGCCGTGGAAGAATCAGGTATCGAACCAGACCGTGTTTATTATCATAACCAACCAGATAGCCAACCCATATCCAATACTCCAGAACCCATCATCAGTCTTTCACAATTACAAAACATTTTGACCAGCATATTACCATCAGGAACCAATGCAACGGCCTTCCAAACACTCATACCAGGTTGGCAACCACCACCTGGAACCAATACAATGATCCAACAAAGCCAAAATAGCCAAACCCCCAAACCTATAGTACAAAGTGGCAATCCTTCGCCATTGGCCATGCAGAGACAAAAAGAATACCAGGTGATGGAGCAGAAACATAAACTCACTGAAGTGGTCATTCGACCACAAGCATCCTCCTCACAAACAAGATCTATGTTTTTTCAAAAGGAAAAACATTCTTTGATCCTCACAGTTGAGGATGGTTTTATGATAGCAATCCAAATCAGTTTGCAAAAACATATTTCCGAAGGATGGTATTTTAAACCACATGATATGAACAAACCTCTATCTTTTTATGAACAAATTCTGATTGAAACTGAATCGGCAAATTTCAAACATTTCTGTGACAAAAATGACGAAAACCATATTCTTTACTCCATGATTACGATTAATCGAATCATACATCCCAATGAATGGACTGAAGAACCACATACTGTCAAAAAATTCCATGCTCGACTCACACAAAGCCTACCTTTTTGTGCTTCATATTCATATTGGGATTACCAACAAGCCTGGTGGAATGTTTTCTACAGGCAAAATAACCAAATGAAACACACTTGGTTGCTATACTTCAAAGACAAATTCACCAGACAAAACCTCCCGAATTGGTTTAACCAATGGTGGACATATTTCGGACCAACCGAATCAATTATTCCTCCCACGCTCATACCAGGATGGCAACTATTCAAGAAAGAATTCCATCCATCCCAGCATGACATACGTTTTCCATGCCTACTCCATTATTTTGCCATATGCAAGATATCATGGGTAACAGCCTGGGAATTTGCATATTCCCACACACCAGAAAAAATACCCATACTCATACACCAGCATAAAACAAAATGGTGGGACAAATTCAAAATCCAAGATTGGGGTACAGAAAACATGGTTCGCAGATGGTTAAATTCCCAAAAAACCTAAAACCCATCAAAACAAACAGCATATCTCCAAGAAAAATCACAAATCATGGCAACTCTTCTGCAAAGCAAAAACAAAAGAAGAATGTTATGCCATAATCGAGTCAACTACACCGGGTTGGCCAAATTGAAAGCATAGTTCGCGACTCCTCAGATAGCCAAGAAGGAAGTCATGAAGCTACATCAACATACCACTTGGCGTCCTCATAAATATTGTTGTACTGTTCATCTATACTTCAAAAGTACTGTTCATTTTCTTGTTCATCCATACTTTAAAAGTACTTGTTCACTTTTCTTGTTCACGTCTTTGCTTTGTCAATAGTAAACACTGTAGCACGAGCACTATAAAAAGAAACCACATCCTCAGAAGAAAGGGGGAAGCATTTGTGTAACACAACTGAGAGCTCTTCGAAACCCTCGAAACCCTCTCCACAGTTCCTCACCTTCATACCTAGAAATCCTCGGAAACCCTCTTCACCCAGAAGTATCCCTCTGGTTTCGAGTAAGTTTTCGAAAATACACCATAGTTTCTTCATATCATATCCTGACTCACCCATAGTCGGTAGATCTGCTTTCATATTCCATATCAGTTCAGTGACGGAGAGTGGATTACCGCCCCGAATCCGGCGGGTTTAGTTTCTTTCTGCAGATTGATTTAATTCCTGCACTTGTACTTTACTTTCTTTAGTTTATGCATTTGTAATTTAGTTTTCCAGATCTCGTAACTCATAATTCTATATTATCGTCATTCACCACCTATATGGTCGGTTTCTTCATTCCTTGGTGTTCTTGCATAATTTTGCTCTTCATACTTTACATATTCTTTGCTTTACATATAATCTTTAATGTTCGAGATTTTGCTTAGCTTCATATTCACTTATATCTTATTTCTCTTCTTAGTTAAATTCCTATACACCATAACCCTAACCTTCGAAATATTGTACTACCTTACGTATACATTATACGACGTTCTTTATTATCTCAAACACTTCCATAAACACTAGGGTTTTTCCCTCTCTCTCTACAGATCTGTCTGTTTTCTTCTATCTTCTTTCATCTCTCTCTATAGATCCGACGATCCTTTAACCCTTATGGTATATATATGTATGTATATATTGGAAATATATATGTTGATAGCAAGTTGTTGGTCATAGTTGAGATTGCGTCTTTCATGTGGAAGGATTGCCAGGGGCAAAAGAACATTAGGAGAGCCATAACTTTCGTACGGGACTCACTTTGGTGCCAAAACCTTTTTCCGCTCACTTGAGTGTCAAGACTGATTTAGCCGCTAGAAAAGCCGACGTGGCAACCGGTGGACAATATTTTAATATTTTATTAATTTTTGGAATTTTTTGCTTTTTTTTTTTTTTTTAGGGCCGGTGACCCTCACTTGGTTGTAGAATCCTCGCCCTAGGCCACGAAGGCCGGGGCGAGGCCATCAACTCGGCCTCGCCCACAGCTGGCAAGGGTCTCACTGGCCAGATCTGGGTGAGGGTCGGCAAGACCCTTGTCAACCACGAGTGAGGCCGCGACAACCTTCACTAGAGGTTGGCCGAGCTCCGACGGCCTTGCCCCAAGCCTTCATGGCCCAAGGTGAGGGTTCTATGACTCGTCACCAGTGACCCTCGTCGGCCCTAAAGAAAAAAAGGGAATAAAGAAGAGAGACGAGATGAGAAGAGAAACGATGTTGTTTTGAACCATTGCACAAAGAGAAACGACATCGTTTCTGATTGCTACGCGAAGAGAGACCATGTCGGAATTGAAAAATCCACGTTGGAAATTGAAAATTATTTTAAAAATATGGAAAATCATTAAAAAAATCCATGTATGACTTTTAGCTGGAAGTGGCATTTAACTAAACAATTTCACTCCGATTTGGTAATCGAGTGAAAAAAATTGGCACCAAAATAAGCGCCGTACGAAAGTTTTGGTACTCCTAATGTTCTTTCCCCGATTGTCGTGTCATCCATCTAACCTGTAGATTTGGAGTGTGACAATTAAGTGATAAAGTCGAAAAAATCTAACCAAATTGCTGATATGACGGTTTTCCGAGGAGAGAAGTGCAAGACAATGTTGTTTTGCAAGTTGACATAGCTAAACGATGTCGTTTTGCGAGCTCACATAGCTAGGTAAGCTCAAAACGATGTCATTTTAGGCACTAACATGGTTAGATTCAACCCAAAACGACATCGTTTTACGTCGAATTCAATTTTTAATATAAAAATTAGTTAAATTAAATTAAAAAAAAAAAAAAAAAGAGAATAGCATAGGCCTGTGGCTGCCAACCCATCATTGGTAGGGCAATGGCAATGACCAACGACCCTCATCGACCGAAGGTGATAACCGGCAACCCTTGCCAATTGAAGGCAAAGGTTGGCAAGCCCTCACTAGAAGTCGCGAGAAAGCGGTGACCCTCTCCCAGATCTAGACGGAGGTCGGAGGTCCAACGACGTTAGGCAAGGGCAGGTGACCCCCGTCCAGATTTGGGAGAGGGTCACTACCCTCTCTCGCTTCTGGTGAAGGCCTATCGGCCATCACTGCCACCCCACCAGCGATGAGGCGGTAGTCACGAGAAGAGGAGCCCTCTCTCACCTATATTGACCTCTCTCTCTCTCTCTCTCTCTCTCTCTCTCTCTCTCTCTCTCTCTCTCTCTCTCTCTCTCTCTTAATTTTTTAATTAAATTTAATTGCTTTTTATATTAAAAATCGAATTCGGACCAAAATGATGTCATTTTGGCCAAGTTTAAGCTGACCTAACTTTCCGAGGAACCATGTTGATGATTTATATTATTAAAAAATGCCACATAGGATTTCTAGGACAGGCTATCGAATTTGGCACTAAATTATCCCACTTTTTTTTAAAAGCGACACTTAAGTAAATCTTTTGGAAGTTTTGGCACCAAAATGTCCACTCGTGCCAAGTTTTGATACTCCAACTGTACTTTAGCCTAAGTCTCAATGTTTCGACCCTGATATGGGAAAACACTCCAAACGCTTGAGATGTTGTGATAAAGGGAGGGACAATGGCGAGTATGTGTACAATCCTTCATTCATGCTAGTGCTCTTGACTATATAGTATTTACATCAAATCCTCCCCCGCCCTCAACAATAGTGCTGACATGTTGAAGCAGAAAAATGAAGACCAAAATGGAAAACTCGATCGCCTGATATATCATCTACATTGTATATACTATTAGCTAGAAACCATTACCCAGATGCAAGCAAACTTCAAGCCAAGATGGAGAAGGGAAATTTGCAGTAGAGAACAGACAAGACTACTCGTTAAACACTATGAACAGAGGAACTACCACTGCTTCCCCATTTTTAGTCACGGGAACAGGTGAAGTCAGCAACTTCATATTCTTCAAGAGCCCCACATTGTCACATTCCAGCGAAGGAGGCGGGTTCTTGCTTTAACCGGCACTGTTATCATCGCTCACATCCTTGGAATTGTCGGGCTCGGGTGTCCCACTCGAAATTGCCTTTAACTCCTCCAGGACAGTCTCCATGGAGGGCCTCATGTCCTTGTCCTGTTGCAAGCACCTCAAAGCCAGTTCGGCCACAGCCATGATCATCCTATTGATTTCAGGATCCGACTCGAACTCCAAATTTGGATCGACCAATTCGCAGAACTCGCGGTTCCGTATCTTGCTAGTCGCTAAGTTGGCCAAATTGATCTCGTGCCTGTCTCGGCTTATATCTACTGCCGGCATGGACGATATGAGTTCCACTAATACCACCCCAAAACTGTAAACATCACTCTTCTCCGTAAGCTGGTAACACTGATGATACTCAGGGTCCACATAACCCGGAGTCCCCTGAGGAGCGGTTGACACGTGACTCGCATTATTGGGGAATAGCCGAGAAAGGCCGAAATCTGCTACTTTGACGCTATAGTTTTTGTCAAGGAGTAAGTTGTTAGTCTTCACGTCACGGTGGATTATGTCACACGCATGAAGGTAAGCCAATGCAGCAGCTGTTTCTATGGCGATGCTAATTCGAGTTTGCCACAGGAGAGGGTCCTGCTTCGCTCGCTCCCCATGTAGATGATTGGCTACTGTGCCGTTCGAGATGTACTCATAGACAAGAAGGAGTTCACGGCTGTCCCGTGAAGTGCAACCATATAGAGAGACGAGGCTTTTGTGGCGCATGCGAGTTAGGATTTCAACTTCGGTCATGAACTGCTTCACCCGTCGATAGTTGTGCTCGTATAGACGCTTAACAGCTACTTCCCGGCCATCTCGAAGTTTGCCTGTTTAAGAAAATGGAGAATGACCCTCTTAGATTCCTAGTTGTTTCTAGGATTTCTCGCCATTTATATCAGGCTGCCTAATTAGCCTCTTTCATTAAGGTCTTACCATAATACACAATTCCAAAACCACCGTCTCCAAGCTCCCGGGCAGAATCGCAATGGTCGGTAGCTTCTTCAAGCTCGGCGTTGGTGAAAATGGGGACCCCGAAGTATGCATTGCCCACTTCAAGTTCTGCTTTCAAGGAAGAATCGGAAGAAGCATGTCTTGAGCGGGATATTAAGGAGCAATGCTGTTTTTTGTGGCGGATCATATAGATGCATGAACAGAGAAAAATAATGACCAAGGCACCAATTCCGCTACCTGAAGAACAAAAGTTTCATTAGATTTGCATCAGTCACAGGTAGAATAAATGGAAAATTTCAGGAAATTGACTAGTGAGATTTTCCCAAATGTACGAAGCATGTCAGTGTACTCTTGCATCGTAATTGTGCTCGAAGTATGTGTCGACAACATTGTTTCGCTATCACAAACAGTGCATAATGAAACGACATACACTCGAAGGGTTGTATAACGTCCCCCATGTTAAAAGTTTGACTGACCTAATCCAATCTTCAAAGCTGCATCATGGTCGTTTCCTGCAGCAAAGATGTACCAAAAGATGGCGTTTGCATTAGAAATAGATTCCACAAATACAGATCCTATCCACATCTTGAAAATCATAGAACAGGAATACAGGCACCAGCTTCCTTGATCTAGCATAAATTCCTAGCGATCGATTGAATATCACTTAACACAGTACATCTTAGAAACAAATAGATATTCCCACGTTACATATCACATAGAAATTGCAGAACTAACCATAATGCAATGTTGTAGGCGACAATGTTAACTGAAACTCTAAGGGTTTGCATGGCAACGTTTCTATACCCGGGAGTAGTTTCTGCTCGTAAATGTTTTTTTTTTGTTTCTGTTTCCGGGAACAATTTCTGAGCATTTAAAGGCATTTGGCAACTAAATTTTTTTTTTTGTTTCGGGAATAGAAATGTGTTTGGTAAAAATTTCCAATCTTTTGATTCTTTTAATTTTCTTTCTTCTTTTTCCTTTTTCTTTTTTTTTCCTCCATGTTGGCTGCCACTGGTAAGGCTCGGCCTCGCAAATCTGGGCGAGGGAGGCTCGGCCTCACCGAGATCTGCGAGGTCGAGCCTCGTTGGTGGCCGGGCGAGGCTCCGATGAGCTTGCCGGATCTCGCCCTGGCCTGGTGAGGCGTCGACGAGCTTGCCAGACCTCGCCGGCAGCGGCGATGGGGCGGTTGAGGGGTGGGAGAAGGAAGAGGAAGAAGAAGAAGAAAATGAAAGAGAAAGAAAAAAAGGAAAAAAAGAAAGAAAAAAAGTGTTTTTGAAATTGTTTCCGGGAGCAAGAAACAACTTTTTCTTGTTTCGATTTCTACTCCAAATCTGTTCGAAGAACAAATTTGTTCCCGGGAACAAAAAATTTACCGAACGCATTTCTGTTCTCGGGAACAAAAAATCTATTCTCGGGAACAAAAGAACAGAAATAGCCGTTTCCAGGAACATTACCATGCAGACCCTAAGTTGATGCAAAACAAGCATAAGCAAACATGCACAAAAAACTTTCCCCTTTACGTTTTCCTTTCTGTGCATTTGTTCTTCTCTTAGTGAATCATACCTTGGCCTCTGCATCGTAAATTCAATAACAATTTATAATCCTCGACACATATCTGCACTCACATTGGAACTGGCTAATGCAAACAGTGACACTCTTAAAATTTCACTATTTATGGAGCTGCGCACATGATTAATGTAGAATTGAGATCCACATAAGCGACCGCAGCGAGACCATGTATCCGTGTTCTAGAGATGTCCCATGGTTCTTCAACTTTAATATGAGGAAGAAAAAATGACATTGCTATGAATTCGTCTAACTACCAAAAGTATATTTGCTTGAGTAAACGAATTCTCGGTGAATTAGTTTTTCGAACTTTAATATATCTAGTTTGCGGAAAATGAATAGTCAAACCATTCAGTTGAAGAAAATATGTGTGATCAAAGTTAGGAAAATAAATTCCTTAATATGAAAATGGTATAATACATTTTTCTTAAAAATGCTTTCTATGGAATTTATTTTCCCTCGTCATAAAGTTTTTTCCAAAACAAACACACCATAAATCTACAAAGGGATGTCCGAATGACATATGAATAGATAAATAAATAAATAAATAAAGTGATTGGCTTGGTGATTGAAGCCGAGGTGGGAAAAAGGGACTTGAGAATAGAAAACCAAGGGAAGCCAAAAAGTTCTTCCTTTTCCTTTTAAGTCCTTAATCAAGTTTGGAGAGAACGGCGAGGAAATTCACCGAAAAACGCATGGGAGAATTTAAACGGTTGCTATTGCAGGGAATTAATCGAAAAGTGTTACCTCTTCTGCACAGAAAACTATCGTGGGTTCCCTTCCAGCATTTGCCTCCATTTTTTTGGCATTTAACACAAATCTCCCAGGAGGTTAAATTCCATTCCAGTCTAAACCCCCGCTTCCACTTCTCCCCAACGTCAACTTTTTCTGTTTTCTCGCTATCCTCTGTGGGAAATCCAACAGGTACAGTAACATTATTCTCGCACGCTAACCGAGTAAGATTTAGGTCTTTTGGGCTGCCCATTATAAGAGCAACATAAGAGTGCTTGGTGCCGACGGAGGGGCAAGTGAAGTTAGCACATGGACAATCACCATTCGGTAAGCTGCTGCAGTTACTGAGAAATGCTAGGTGTAAAGGAAAGGAGGGCGGTTTAGGAGGTTGTTTAGGCGGAGCAAAGCAAGCATTGCCCGTTCTCCCAAACTCTGAGATCAACCCAAGAGATCGATCATCGACATAATCATCCCAGGAAGCTTCCAGTTTCCACCGTGGCTTATCAGGACAGCATGGTTTAGAGTCGTTCGGGTAGGGATAACCTATCTTGACAGTACCGCACTCGCCAGGCTCGTAGGATTCGCTCTTCGAGCTCACTGCTGCAACCCAGCCTTCCAAAAAAATAATCGCCAAAATGCTAATGACATGGCGAAGCAAAACCTTGGAACTTATGGAGTTCTCGACACCCATTTCCGGAATTTTAGAAGGGAACAATAGAAGCACAAGAATAGCAGAAAGGGGAAAGCTTTTGTGGGCGTATAGCAGAGAGACAGACGGGGCTCAAGCGAGATTCAGTGGCTCAAACTGAAGATCGCATTATATGAATGTGTCGTTGAATCCTTTATTCACGTCAACGCGCCATTTGACTGGCTCAACTGAGCGTAGACGACCCGAAAGAGCAAACGTGGGGGACCACATACTCGCTCACAGAGAGGAAAATCGATTACGACTTTTAATACTTCTGCTGAAAAGGGTCCATTTTCAGGACCCCGGATCGATTTCTCTCCATTGGCCACGGGCCCATGGCCACCTTTATTTCTTTCGAAGTCTCCGACTTTGTTTGACGGAGTTTCGAAGCTTTCCCACAGGCTTTCCTCGGTTGATTTCAAACCCTCGGAACCACAACGATTTTTACCGAGACTCGTCCTCCACCCTTGATCTCCTTGAAGGTCAAGTACTATGATAATTTGTGTTCGTTACAGTCAACGGCAGAGAGACACGGCAGGTGACAACTGGGGCCGAAGGAAGAAACTGGTGAAGTCAACATCTGATCGGGCCATTGGGTTTATGTCAGATAAAGACACGTCGATGTTAAGGAGGTCGAAACAGAAAAGTCTCATGAACACTATTCCTGTCCGATTTTAACATGATGTGATCTTGATTATTTAGAGGTTTCACTCCCAATTTTGGCCTCAGTAAGGGAAAAAGACCCGGGATTTCTTCTCTAGTTTTTTTACGTGAAGATCAACGTGACAGGATGGCAGCAAAATGAGAAGGAAGAAGAGAAAAGTGACGAACTTTCAGTGAAGTATGCGTCCATTTGAAGAATAGACATGATAATTGAGGGTATCATTGTTCTGATAATTTCTCCTATTGGCTTCGACCATAATCCTCTTCGCCAAGTTCAAAATTGCGTATCTTGAAACCATCATATCTGACAACCCAACGTTGAGAGACAGAAGAGATGGTGGAAAAAGAACAAAGCTTCTAGACAGTATTCTCGAGATGATGATAAATAATTGAGAAGGTATCTGTTGCTCCTTGAGTACTTTTGGAGGACCTATAAATATTTCCTAGATGATTCAAAATTTAACTCCGCTTGAGAAGTTCAAGCTAATACGTGCTCGGCAACTTCAGCTAGATTGAGCTCTTATGTCTCTCTGTAGTTTATTTTTCCATGCAACTTATTAAACTCATACTAGAAATGAGCAGTGGAAGTGAGCAGATGGAAGTAATCAAGCAGTAGAAAAGAACACCTAAGAAAGCCAAAGAAATCAAGCTGAAGTTTCCAAACTAAAAGAGCAAAAGAAATAATTCTACAAAGATAAAGTGGACAGAGAGATAATTTGAAATTCTATATTTCTCAAATGCAGGCGAATTGATATAAAACCCTTAGTAATTTGATTTTCTCACAGATTGGTCCTGTCTGTTCCAACGGACTGGAACCAGATGGTGAAAAAAAAATTTCTAGAAGAGAAGAATGTGAAAGCCTAAGTTAGAATAGTTTGCCGCACCTTACCATTGCCACAGTGTTCAAGACATGTTTGATCGGGGCAATAGCACACACTTGTGCTATTTTCACAGCCACACCTCCCCCCACTTCTGCGGCACCTCATTCAGTCATACCCCATCCAGTTCAGCGTGAAACTGTCCTCCAATGACTTCAGGTACTCAACACTTTGATTCACCTTCCAGTTACGTATCTGAACCAGGCGGCCACCAAGTACTGGCACAACGCTCTATTCCACTTCAAGTTATCGCACTTACTAGCTATCACCACAAAAGTATCGTTCCCTTCACTAGGACCACACTCGGCCTGAGATAGTGTGGAATTAACTGAAAATGACTAGTTGCAGTTGCGGAAAATGCAGAGATCAGCCTTGTCCGGACCAAAAGCAACAGGTCAGCAATTGAAAGAGTAGTTAGAACTTGGCAGGGGGCACCCAGCATTGAATACCTCTTCATTCACCACTCTGAATGAGTTCTCGTCATATGAAATATCATCAATGACATAACTAGATATAGATGTCTGATAAATCGGCCTACTGTCGTGGCACTCTATCTCAAAGCCAAGAAAGCCTCAATAGGTTGTTGAACTTTCAGGACACCACTACCACAATTCTTTGGCTGACAAGCATCAAATTTTGGGTTCACCACCAGAGACGGTACAAAGTGGAATAAGAACATGCTGATATTGATGACAATACTGATCCGCCTAAACAGGGAGGCTCTAAAGCTCAGCACGTTTTGTGGATTCAATCCAGGAGACATTGCTGAAGAATGCGAAGTAAGTAGAGAAAGACGAATTGCACCAGAGAGGATGTAACCGTATATACCCTCTAAATGGTCCAAGTCGTTACTATTTAGCACTAGTAAATAACCACTTGGATATTAAAATTGACCTTGCTATAAAATGGCTGTTGTAAAGTCAAACAAAAACACTAGGTTCAAATCATGCACGATAGTCCAAATTTTCCGTGTACTTGTATCAGTGACGTTTTCGTAAAATTCTGCATCAAACACGACACAGTCCAAATGCAAACAAGCAAACTATACAGGGACGTATCGCTCTGGACAAGGAGAAAAGGACATAAAAGTCATCGTCCAAAACACATCGGTGCCTTTCGGCAACTGCCCTTGGGTGGAATTTCAGAACCAAAGAACGAAGGGTAAGGACAGATCAGGGGACCACCTTTGGTTCTGATGTTTCCTTCCTTGTCCATAGCTTAGAGGGTTGTCCACGGGGTTTTGGGTCAAAGTCTTCCCTCCGAAAGTCTAAAGAACGCTGGCTTATTCGGAATCATGATGGCATTGATGACATTCATGTCCGTGTCAAATCTTTTCTGGGAATTCATTTCCCAGCATTCAAACATCAGCGATTGGTCATAGCTTAGAAAACCAGCAATCCAACCCCATTTCCGTTTGAAAATGTCAAACGCAGTTTCATTGATTCTTAATCTATCAGCATAATGATGTTGACCTTTCCACACTAATCTGAATCTCGTGTAATGGGGGCGTCTATTTCACGCATTTTCCTAAAAATATTATTTATATTGCTTAAAAAATGAATATTGTTTGTAATAAAAATATTTTCAATAAACTAATTATTTCAAATAATAAAAACAATTATTTTTAGGAATTTTTTCAAATCATTAATTTTTGCCCAATAAATAAAGCGTAAATACTAAGTCTGGTTGTAATATGAGCTGTAGGCACTGAAATTTCTTAAGAAATGATGGCATACTTGATATTAGAAAACTAAAGTACAATTAGACTATTGACTAATTATGATCAAAAATAGAAAGCATCATCTTCTTACAAGAAGTAAATTTAATATAAAGAATTACTTAAGCCAACGGAAAATGTAATTTACCAGTTAATAATTAGCACCTAAGCTAGAAATTGCAATTCACTAAAAAGCTTTATCTAGGAAATACAAAAATTAATAAAAAAGAGCTTGAAATTAACATGCAAACAAGAAAACACTATATAATTGTCATAAAGATAAAATGAAATGAAATGCATTAAATTATCCAAATAACCTGTACATAAATCAAGTAAGGAAATGTTTCAACATATTAGTGGATCTAGATAACTTAAATATGATCAATTATGAGTCTCATCTAAATCCAATCTATAGTATATGGATAATAGAAAAGCTGTTATAAAAAAAAAATTCCATTTGTAAAATTGAAATTATATAGTAAAATGGAAAAGCAAAAGTAAATGTGATAAAACAGCAAATAACATAGATATTGATCATTAAGAGTGTAGATTAAGTAAATTATTTGGCTAAGATTATATTACATTACGCATGAATAAATTGATGATTAAGTCAAGATATAATCCTATCTGACAATCCATATTTTTACAAAATTTTCTCATTACCGTAGTCAGTAGATGGAGCCCGTGCTCGGCGTAATACCCATAGAGAAAAGAATGGCCGAGACTAAACATTTAAGAAATTAAATTCCATGAAGTGGTGAAAAAGTTTCGCTTTAAATTGAATCAGAGACCCCGTCTCGATACGTCATGGCAAAGTTTAATACCCATTCATTTGCTCTAAAAACTTGAACTATTCAAGACAGCCCCGATTCTAATCCACAATGCTCTTCAATATCCTATCTTCAATAACTTGGTAATTTCCGATGCAATTTATGGTAATAATTGAATGACAATAATATAGTATGAGAACCCTCAATCGCCCTACTATAATAAATTCATTAATTAACTTAATTAAGAGTGTAACAGCTCCAAATGACCAGCCAACTCAATCAAGGTTTGCCATGCATCGGCCACTCACTTTTGTGGCAAAATGTTCTGGCAAAAGCTAACTCTTGGCCTCGAGACAGCGAAATATTAATACTAACACTAAGTGGACTGAGATCTATTCACAAAATAGATATATTAAGTGATGCGACGGACTGTTATTAGTTATTGAATATGGCTTGCTTGTCTGAAACTAACTTATGTATTAATTTTATACACATCTTACTATGCATGTCATTACTTTAAGTAGTTCATATTTGAGTTCTGATAGGATGACAAATTATCCTATTTGTTATTTGGCCATATCCTTTGGATCGGATATTACCTAAATAAAATGTTGGATAAGAAATCCGTCATAGGGGTGAGATAAACCTGAATTGAATAAAAAAATTAAAAATAAAATAACAATCTCTATTATCATCCAATGATGGATTGATAGAGTGACACATCCGACAAATATTAGCGGCGAACCCACAATTCTTAACACTCTTTGCAAATGTCTCTATGCTCTCCAATTGATTTATCGAGGAATAGCCAATTGTTCTCAACTCGCTCATGGTTGCATCAAACGATTGTCATTTCAAACCTCTTCGTGGTTTAATTACTCTGAAATGGAGAATCAATTGAAACCACCCTTCTCACTGGCCTTTTCTCCTCCACCAAAATGACCATTCACACTATCAATCTACTTTAATAATTAATTGTTATTAGTTTTTCCTAATTCAATCCCATCATCTGCTCCTCCATTATTGTTTTTGGTAGCACCAACAACAGCCTCCACCGTGCGATTGCCACCGCGGCCAAGACGCCAAGAGACATGGCCAGGAGGAGGGAGGGGGAGAGGGCTAGGGCCAACGATCGGCGCGAGACAGAGGGGGCAATTGGTGCAGGGGGACATGACTAAATCCAGAGTCGTCGACAAGGGATGGTATAGGTAGAAGCTAGTAGGGCGGAGTAGGCGGCGGCGGCAGGGAGTGGCTCGGTCATAAGGCAGTATGGTTCGCTGAAGGGGCCACGAGAGAGCTCTTCCAGTGGCTATAGTTGATAGCTAAACAGGGAGTTGTCCAAAGAGTGGAGGCATGATTTAAGAGAGAGAATATTCGAAATATTATTCATGATTTTCAAAGATTCTCAATTTCATCTTTAGTGGCACCAAATATATAATGAGATTTTATATAATTCGAATGATACTACGAAGATTATAATCCTATTTTATCTTATCCTATCCAATCCTATCTTATTATATCCTATTTTAATCCGAATTTGGGCAAGTAAACACAAGCTAAGTAGTCTTAAAGCTTTCGGGCCGGAATGAATTAGATAAAGTCTTCCTCTGAATGCAGAAAAAATCAGATATTAGCATTAAATCATCGATAGTTTTGCATCATCGCTATATGTAGGCTATATCTAGATGATGGAAATAGACTTTGTCACCATTTCCATTATTCGTACCTACTTCTAGTAATGAAATGGTTTCTTTTTGGTCGCTAGAGGGCTACTTCTAGTGATTAATTTGCACCTTTCCAATAGCACACAAGTTCACTTGAGCCAAGACATTAGATCCACATGTATCCTAACATTTTCTCCTCATTTGAAGATGATTTGCGCACATTGTGGTTAGCCTAGCTGCTTCACAAGTATTGATTTGTTAGATATCAACTTGCACGGTCAAATTGCCTTCTTTTTCCAGTCCTCCCTTCCTTATTTATAGAGATTTCTACTATGTCCGTGATAACTAGGGGTGATCGGGTCCAGGGTGGGTAGGGTTCAGACCTGGACCCTGTACCCGACCCTGTTATAACCGGTTCCTCTTTTTTGGACCCTGTACCCTACCCTATTTTTATTGGACCCTGTTTTGGACCCAACCCTGTTTTTCCGGTCCGGGAACAGGGTCAACCCTGTTTTCATTGGAACCTGTTTTGCAACCGTTCAATATTCTATATGACTTCGAATTTTACATTAATTAGCGAAAAAACAATAACGTAATTCTCCTAACATTATAAGACAAAGCAAAAATCCTAAGAATGCATAAGCATTAGCAACAAATATAGATCTAATATTAGTCTCATTCCCACAAATACTTCTAATATGACCTAATTTGCTTACTTGTGTGTATGCGACAGAGCTCTTATTAAGAAGACATCTTTCTTGAGTTGGACTGAAAATTAGTGCTATAATAGTTGGTGGCATTTGTCCTACGACTATAATAATAGTTGAAAGTGTGATCATTAAAAAAGAAAAATAATTCATGAGAACAGTTTTTTTAACAATTTTTCAAAACAATTATCTCTTAATTTGATTTAGAGAAAATCTTTCTTTTTTTAACATTTATTCGAAGACAAAGAGACTCAAAAGCATTATACAGAGAAAAGATTTTTTTTTTTTAACAGGGTAAAAACTGGTTCCAAAACCGGTCCGGTTCTGGGTGGGTCTTTGCTTGGACCCTGTTCCCGGACCGATTTCAACCGGTTCCCAAAAATTGGAACCTGTACCCGAACCGGTTTAACCGGGAATCGGTTCCCAACCCTGTTTTTCGGGTGGTCCGGTCCGGGTTCCGGGTAAACCCGGTCCGGTTGCACACCCCTAGTGATAACCCTCCTCCATTAGCATATTAATATTATACATGTCTTATTATACATGCCATTTATTCAAAGTAGTTCGGATTTAAATCATGATAGGATAACAAATTATCACACTGGTATTTGGCCATATTCTTTGAGCCGAATATGCCTAGATGAAATGCTGGATAAGAAATCCATCATAGGGGTGGGATAAATCCAAATTGAATGAAAAAATTTAAAATAAAATGGCAATCTCTATTATCATCCAATGATGGATTGATAGTGTGACGCATCCAACAAACATTAACACAAACCCACAATCCTTGACACTATTTGTTGATGTCCTTATGCTCTCCGAATGATTTATCGAGGAATCGTCAATTGTTCTAGCTTAGCTCATGTTCACACAGAATGATTGCCATTTTGAACCTCCTCACGGTTTAATTACTTGAAATGGACAATCAATTGAAGTTGCCCTTTTCACTGGCCCCTCCACCGCCAGACCCAACTGATTTTCATGATCATTCACACTATCAATCTATTTATATAATTCATTAATATTAGTTTTTCCTAATTCAATTTGTCATCTGCTCCTCCATTATTGTTTTCTCTACCACCAACAACAGCCTCCACCATGCAATTGCCGTCCCTGCCGAGACGCCAAGAGACATGGCCAAGGGGAGGGAGGGGGAGAGAGATAGGGCCAATGATCGGCACGAGACAGAGGCAATTGGTGCAAGGGAACGTGACTAAATCCAGAGTCATCGGCGAGGGATGGTAAAGGCAGAAGCTGGTAGGGCGGATTAGGCGGCGGCGGCAAGTGGCCCAGGAATAAGGCAGTATGGTTCGCTGAAGGGGCCACGAGAGAGTTTTTCCAATGGCTATAGTTGATAGCTAAATAGTGAATCGTCCAAGAGTGGAGGTATGGTTTGAGGGAGAGAATATTTGGAAGATTATCCATGATCTTCGAAAATTCTCAATCCTGTTTTAAGTGACGCCAAATTTATGACGGGATTTTATACAATTCGAATGATATTCAGAGGATTTATAATCCTACTTTATCTTATCCTATGCTATCTTAATCCAAATTCGGACAAGCAAACACAGCCTAAACAACTTTGAACTTTTGAGGCCGAAAAGAATTAGATAAAGTCTTCCTCTAAGAAAAAATCGGTAATCGGCAAGAAACTACGTGCCATCGCTAGTTTTGTGACAACAGACATAGACTCTGTCGCCATTTCCATGATTCGTACCCACTTCAAGTAATGAAATGGTTTCGTTGTGGTCGCTAGAGAGCTACTTCTAGCGACGAATTTGCACCTTCCCAATAGCACACAAGTTCGCTTGAGCCAACACATTAGATCCACATGTATCCTAACATTTTCTTCTCATTTGAAGATGATTCGCGCACATTGTGGTTAGCCGGGCAGCTTCACAAGTAACGATTGTTAGATGTCAACTAATGCGGCCTAATCGCCTTTCTTTTTCCAGTCCTCCCTTCCTTATTTATGGAGATTTTTACTGTATCCGTGATAACCCTCCTCGTTTCGTATGATACCACTAATCCATAAACTTGTCTATGAGAACTCATCGTGTCATTTGCTATATAAACTTGAAGAAGAAGGAGAAGAAGTGAACGCACCAGTTTGTGTACAATGCCAAGCATGAGGCCGGTCCGGGCAGTAACACCGGAAGGAAGATGCCGTAATCAAACCCGCACTTGCCGCCGCTCTCCTCACACGCGCTGCAATCGCTCGCCGTCCAGTTCAACACGAACCCACTACTCAACGCCTCCTTTATCTCTGCCCTCCCTCTCCACTCGGCCGCCACTGGCGCCTCCACCAAAGTCCCGCACTCTTTTGTCGCATCGATCACTTCCTGATCCTTGCCATCCCCGTATATGCCCAAAACGATCCCACTTTCGCCTTGTTCTTCGCCAGGACATCTGATCCTGTAGTTCAGAGGCTCGTCGGCACGGAGAGAGATGTTGCAGTCGTATAAGAGAGAGAAAGTGGCGGTAACGTTCTGGCTCAGCTGGAACAAAGTCATCGCGAGGGTCAAGTTCTTGAGAGAACCAGGCGCACAGTAAGAGAAGGTGGTCGAGTTGTCATTGGAGACGCGGAGAGACCGGTTCTTGTAGAAGATGTCATGGACAACATAGTTGTCACTGGAGAGAGAGATGACCGGGCGGTCATCAGGGCAGGATAGGTCGAAGCCTGGGAAGCCGTAGTAGGAGGGCTGCTGGTCTCAAAAGATATTGGCTTTGCTTATGGAGATAAAAGATTGCCAAGTTGTTATGGAAATCTCTCTCAACAACATACTGGAGACTCTAGAGAAAACAGTTCATCAACGTCTCAACAGGATCGAGGAGTCTGCCACAGATATGGAGGATTTCACCCTTGTTCAGACCCCTAAGAAAAAATCTTCTTAAAGAAATCATCATCTTTTGGTTTATCTTGTTTGAACTTCTGTCAAGTTTTTTTTTGTCAGACTTTACTCATCTTTCAGAATATTGTCTTTCTGATAGTGACAAAAAGGGGGAGTAAGGATTGATTTTTTTTGCTGTTTGCTGAATTTTGTTGTTTGCTGCTTATGCTTGTAAACTGAATTGCTTGTTGCTTAATATATATTAATTGATGCATGAATCATCTGATGTGAGCATCATTACTCCTGTCATATTTGGAAGTATGCGCTACCAACCATATTTTGCAGGGGACAACAAACAAGAAGCATAAAAAGTTTTGTCACCATAAAAAATGGGGAGATTGTTGAAAACTCCTAGTTTTGATGTTAACAAATTATTTTATGTAAGTATTTATACATATCTTCAAAAGGAATAAGCCACAGGGTGGTGTATGTTTTTAAGTCTGCTAGTGGCAGAAGGAAAACATACAGTGGTTCTGAGTATGACCGTACTAGACGGAAAACTTGAAGAAACACAGATTCTGAATCTGACCGTACCAAACGGAAAACTTAAGTAGACTCAGATTTTGAGTCAGTCAGACTCAGAATGAAACTTCAGGAACAGATCACCAACGGTCAAGTATTTCACTTACTTTGTTTACGTTAATTCTGTTATATTAATTTGATTGGCAGGATCAATTAGAGGACAACTTCCAAAGAAGAATGGAGTACTTATGGAAGCCCGGATTCTGATTGTATGGGCGAGTAGAATCCAAGGGGATCTAATCTACTTTCAACGGTCAAAAAGACTTGGCTTATAAAGTCTGTCTAGAAAAGGAAAGACTAAACTCTCAAGGGAAGAGCCAACGGTCGAGTGTGGCTTGGAGAGTATATAAGAATAGGATGAGACCTAGGAGATAGATAGGATAAACATATTCCAAAGTGCGATTATGTTTTTCATCAGTTGTCTAAAGTGCGAATTTGAGTGGTTCTAGTGAATTACCAAGAAGAGTGACTCTGTGAGACTCATTATCACCGAGTGCTAACACTCAAGAGTGTGTAATCACTTTTGATCACATAGTGAAATCCAGCCTATTGGCTGATCGCCTAGAGAGTGGATGTAGGCTTGTCTAAAGCCGAACCACTATAAACTGTGTTTGCAATCTTCTTTACTCTCTCTATTTAATTTCAATTTATAGATAGCAGAAGTTATATATATTCTTGCGCGAAAAATCTCTCTACACCTATTCAACCCCCCTCTAGGTGTCATTACTAGCTTCAACAATTGGTATCAGAGCCCTGTGCTCAGAGTTTTTGAAGTGTTTGTTACTTCAGAGTTAAAGATCCTCTATGGCTAGTATTCTTGCACCAGGACTGATCAAGGGACAAAGCAATACTCGACCACCCTATTTTGATAGCAAAGAGTACAATATATGGAAGAACAAGATGAAGGCCTTCCTCATATCAAATGATCCACTAGAATGAGATGTAGTTGCAAGAGGAATTGATCCAAATGCTGAAATCAAAGAAACTTCAAAGAAAGATGATGGGAAAGCAACAGAAACATCAGCTATCACTTCTCCAGAAGAACTAACTAAGAGACAAACTATTGATGCTAAGGCCATCTACTCCCTTTACTGTGCTTTATCACCTAATGAATATAATCAAATATCTTCTTGTGATACAACAAATGAAGTATGGGATAGATTGCACATAGGATTTCTAGGACAGGCTATCGAATTTGGCACTAAATTATCCCACTTTTTTTTAAAAGCGACACTTAAGTATATCTTTTGGAAGTTTTGGCACCAAAATGTCCACTTGTGCCAAGTTTTGGTACTCCAACTGTACTTTAGCCTAAGTCTCAATGTTTCAACCCTGATCTGGGAAAACACTCCAAGCGCTCGAGATGTTGTGATAAAGGGAGGGACAATGGCGAGTATGTGTACAATCCAATCCTTCATTCATGCTAGTGCTCTTGACTATGTAGTATTTACATCAAATCCTCCCCCGCCCTCAACAATATTGCTGACATGTCGAAGCAGAAAAATGAAGACTAAATGGAAAACTCGATCGCCTGCTATATCATCTACATTGTATATAATATTAGCTATAAACCATTACCCAGATGCAAGCAAACTTCAAGCCAAGATGGAGAAGGGAAATTTGCAGTAGAGAACAGACAAGACTACTTGTTAACCACTATGAACAGAGGAACTACCACTGCTTCCCCATTTTTGAGTCACGGAAACAGGGAAGTCAGCAACTTCATATTCTTCAAGAGCCCCACATTGTCACATTCCAGCGAAGGAGGCGGGTTCTTGCTTTGACCGGCACTGTTATCATCGCTAACATCCTTGGAATTGTCGGGCTCGGGTGTCCCACTCGAAATTGCCTTTAACTCCTCCAGGACAGTCTCCATGGAGGGCCTCATGTCCTTGTCCTGTTGCAAGCACCTGATGTAACATCCCGAATTTTCGATAAGCCCGAAAATTGCTCGAGTTGGATTATTGGGTCGAGATTAGGACTGGATTTTGGGAACCGCGCTTCAGGGGTAAAAAGACCGGATTCCCCCTTCTAGAAGCTTATTTGAATTTTTGTCTTGTTCTCTTTTCTTTTTCTTTTTCTTTTTCTTTTCTTTTTTTCCCTCCCTTCTTATCCGCATGTTTCTCTCTCCTCCCCTTTTCTCTCTTTTCCTCACGTTTCCCCCTTTGTCGATAACCCTCACCCACTTGCCCTTATCCTCTCTCTTTTTCCCCCACTTGTTGACTGGTCTTATCTTCTTTTCTCTCTCCCCAACCCACTTGCCGACACCCATCTCTCTCTCTCTCTCTCTCTCTCTCTCTCCTCCCTTCCCTCGATGCATGTCGACGCCCCCCCCTGCAGCAGCCACTTCTTCTTCTTCTTCTTATTTTTCTTTTCTGCGGGTGTCTCCCTCGCCGAACTGCTGCTGCTGATCTGCTTCTCCGCCGGCGAGACCAGCAACCGCCCCATCACCGCCGCAGCTCCACCGCCCTTGTTCTTCGCCCGGTCGCCGGTGAGTCGCCATCCGCCGGCTTTGAGCCGAGCTGGACCTGCCCGCCTGCACCGCTCCCTCTCCCCCTCCTCGTCCGAACCGGCTGCTTTGTTCCGGTTCTGGTCGCGCCACCACCGTTGCAACGTCGGCCGCCTTGCCCCGCGCCGGAGTCGCCGGCGAGCTGCCCGAACCGTTGCTGCCACCCCGCAAACCAGCTGCCACCTCCATCTTTCCCTCCTTCTTGTTCGGATTTGGGGTCGCGATGACCGCCTCGCCGTCCAGCCCCTCCTCCGCCACCATCGCCGCCCGAGACCGCCGCTAGGGAGCCGTTTGGGAGCCACCCCACCGGTCGCCACCTTCGCCGTGCCCTTTCTCTCCTTCCCGGCTCTTTTGGCCGTGACTGAGAAGCGGCCAGCGGCCTTGCCGCTGCGCGCGCCGCCGGTCACCGCCACAAGCCCGCCGGAGGACCGCTCCCGAGCCTCCTCCGCCGCACCGGAGCCACCCCGGCTTGCTTGCCGCCCCATGAAACCCCCGCACCGCTCCTTTTTCCCTCTCCAGCTGCTGTCCAACTTCGCCGGAGCTGTTGCCTGCCTCGCCGGAGCTGCTGGCCGCCGTCCAGAGTCGCCGGGCCGCCCACCAGCCATCCCCATGTCGCCGGTTCCTTCGTTTCTCGACTTTTCGTCGCGTGGACAGCCGCCCTCGGCCGAGACCCGGTCCCGGGCCGCCTCGTCCCGACGCGCCGGAAGTTCCCAGGCGTTCCCCTCATCACCGTCGTCGCACTCGTGTCGTCGGAATCGTTAAACCGTGAGTCGATTTCCTAATCCTTATTTAGGGATTAATCTTGCTTAGGAGTAGTTTAATTAGTTTAATTATGGATTAGTGCTTTCAATGATGATTATTAGTGTTTTAATATGATTGATGAAGCTTGCTTAGTGTTAATATTAATAAATATTATTTTTATTATTTTTTGGAATAAATAATAATTATTTATTATTTTCGGAATTATTAATTAAATTAATTTATAATTTCGAATTATTAATAGTAATATTGTTATTACTATTCATTGCTGAAAATTAATTATTTTTGGAGAAAATAATTAATTGTGATTATTTATTTGGAAATGGTTTTAATTGATGATTATTCATTGGAAATGGTTTTTATTGGTGATTATTTATTGGAAATGGTTTTTAATTGAGTAATTTTGGGGGAAAATTACTATGGTTTATTTTTCCAAAGTCAATAGTATTTATATATTATTTTATTAAATGACATTGGTTTATTGAAGAAGGGTTTTACTAAATGGAATTATTTGGGTTGGATAATTAATTATGGGATTGAAAAATAATTATAAGTATTTTGTGGGACTTGAATTATTTTATCGGAAAAATCGACTATAGTATTATATGCTTCTTAAATGAGTATCTTTAAGTATAATTATATTTTATACTTATTTGAGATAATTGAATATTGTTGGAAATAGTTGATTGGCGTCGTTTTGAGGACACGTATTTATTTATTATTAAATATACGTGATTATTTGGAAAAGTGTGCAAGTATCGTGATGTCGATTGGTCATCTGAAATGACAAGAGTTGAAGTTGTTCCCAAGAGTTAGGGAATGTACTTGATTGAATGCTGATTGGAAATTGAATTTTGGAAATTGTCGAGTGAGATCGCATGACATATTGCGTGGGTTATACGAAATGGCATGTCGCATGAACATGAGTAATATTTCATTCACGACAGAGCAAAGATATAAATGGATTGCTTGATGATGTGTTGCATGAACACATTAAATGAGGGAACCCGGCGTTGCCGGAAGACCGCCAATCCCTATGGGGGTTGTGCCGTGGCCGGTGGGTCGCCCGACTTCGGTCGGATGCCGACGGGGAGGGGTTCTATGTGGGATCGCGGTATGGGGGCGGGTCCCGGGCCTCGTCGTAGCGGGACTGCGGTAGTGGGCGAGTCTTGTGCTCCTTCGGGAATGCCGTCTTGGGAGTGAGCCCTTGACGTCGCCGTGCCTCGAGGTAAAGAGGACGAAGCTGGTTTAGCCAAGAACCGCCAACCATAAGGTTGTGCCGTGGCCCAGGAGGAGGGGTCGTAATAATCGGAGCATGTGTGGGTGTGAGACATGAGAAAGTTATGTGAGATGCTCTGATTATTCGCATGCTCTTAATGTCGTGATGATTGAATTGACAGTTTCTGCAGGTTGCGTGTGCCAAGGCCGAGGTAGGGTCGCTTGTGTTTGCAAATCGCTTATTGAACTGTCGTGTGATAATGTTGCTTGAGGTGTGGTATGTGTTGTTTGCCGGAACTAGGTTGCATGGTTAGATTGCTCCCAAGGCGAGCGAAGTTCCTAACCGGGGCTTAGGACTTTGACTTGCTGAGTTTATCTCAACCCGTCGTGGTTAACATTTTTCAGGTCCATAGGATGGAGGATTGACGCGTGTTACGGCTCGTGGCCGTCTTTGAAGGGAGTAGATTAACCCTTGTTGGTCTCATTGGCTCGTTAGGAAGATGCCCGTGGTAAGGGCTTGTACTTGTAAACTTCCTAGGGTTAATCGGTTAGTTAATAAAGTGATACTTTTGAATGTGTTCTTGTTGAGTTTTCCTGCTATCCCCGTTTTTGTAATTGACCGGGGATTGTGTTTCGCTTCCGCATGCGTTTAATTAAAAGATAAAAATAACGGTCGGCGATGGATCCTGGGGAGTCGCAAATCAAATGACCGCAAGAGAACGGGGTTGCCGCGTGCTCGAGGGTCGGGCGTGACAGCCCCGTCGATTTTGGTATCGAGCCCGGTCAATACATGGAGTGATAAGGTGCGATGGGTTTTGGGATAGTTAGTTAGGAAAACACCCCGTGCTTGTGTTTGTTTATTTGATTCTCTGGCTTTAAGCGGGTCGTTCATTGTTTCTAATTCCTTGTGGGATTGGAAATAAGGTTTCTGTGATAATTCTATTAGACGAACGATCCTGATTCGAGAGTTCTTGAGGAAGGGCAGTTGAAGGATGGGCTAGTGCTAAGTTGGTTGAACCGTTCCTGGAATTAGAGCCGTCCAAGTCTGCTAGGATGAGTAATCTTGAGGTTGCAACCTTCTGGATTAAGGAATTGGAGTAAGTGTTCGTATTGTTGGAATGTTCAGAGAAAAATAAGGTAGCCCTAGCAGAGTACCAATTGCAAGGTAAAGTGAGCATGTGGTAGGAAGTAACCCAAGGAAGGGTTTTTCCCAAATGTACTGTCCTCAAGTGGAGTACTGTCGACGAAGCGTTCAGCGGAGAATGCTTTTCTAAGTGCACATGGGAGAAAAAGGTGACTGAATTCCTGCAATTTCGTCAGAATCAATTGTCAGTTGTGCAATAGGAGGTTAAGGTTGGAGAGCTCTCGAAGTATGTACAGAGAATGATTGGGAATCTAGTAGACCGAGTCAGAAGGTCAGAGATGGTTTGAAATCGAAAATCAAGGAGGACCCTTGATCCTTTCGATTTTGTCATTGGAAGTAATCCATTTATTGGACGAAGGTTGCTGAGGTTGTTGGACGATGGTGGTTAATTTGCTAATTGAGGAATCAAGTATGGATTATTGCACCTATGCATTGATTATCGGTAGTGTAACCAAGGGACGGTCATAACGAGTATCAATTACCAAGGATGGATGACTTGTTTGACCACTTTAAGGAGTTTCGATATGTCCTAAGATAGACCCAAGGACGGGCTATCAGTAATTGAGGATTAAAAAGGGGAATATACCGAAGATGATACACTGGGTGTGATATGGTCACTAAGAGATTATCGTCCCGTTGTTTGGATTAACTAATACGCCAGTTGTTTTTATGGATTTGATAGATTGATTGATTAAGGCGTATTTGGATTGATTCGGAATTATGTTCGTGAACGATATATTGGAAATATTTGAGAAATTTAGATGAACACGAACAGCACTTGAGGGTAGTGCTATAGACCCATTCAAGAGCATAAACCAGTGCGCCAAGTTTAATATGTACGAGTTTGGATTTACTCGTGTTGCTTTTGTGGGTTGAGCGATTTTGGACGAAAGAAATTCTATGGATCCACTAAGATCAAGGCAGTCAGAAATTGACCAAGACTTATGACAGTGGTAGAGGTTCGGAGTTTTCTGAGTCGGACAGATTATTATAGACGATTCGTAGAAAGATTCCCTACGGTAGTTACGCCTCCGATACGAAGGTTAATGAAGGACGTAAGAATTTGAATGGACGAATAAGTGCGAGCATAATGTTTAAGAGCTTAAGTATAAGCTGATTACCGCACCAGTTTTGAGGATTTAGTCTAATATCGGAGATTATGAAATTTACAGTGAGGTGTCGTATAAGTGATTTGACAGCGTGGTAAAACAACAAGGAAGATTGGTTGCTTACGCGTCACGACAATTGAGGTCATTGGATTTAATGGAAGTCAGATAAGTTCTATTTTGATGATTTGAGGAGTTGTAGGTATTGGATCATAAGAGATGATCTATTTAATGGCGATAATCTTTGATAAGATTTACGGTGGATGATTTATTGCTCGGAGGTCTTAGATTCGATTAAGATATGAATTTACCCAAGGTGGATTATTTCGGGTGATAATTAAAATAGGGATTTGAGGAATGGATTTTTGTTTTCGGTGGATTAAGACTTAATTATCCCTTGATGTTAGGTGGATAAATGGTGAAGTAGCATTATTGATGATTTTCTTCTCGAGATATTAGTAAGGGTTTCTTCAAGTGATTGAGGTGATATTTTTGGTTTGGTTATAATTGGACGTGAAAGGAATGGTGAAAGAACAATCGATGGTTTGTGGAATTCGGACAGCGATTTGATGGAAATTCGGTGAATTAAAATTCAAGTGTCGATAAGTGACCCCGTGGAAACGAGCTCATGGGTTGACGAGCTGGAGGAAGTTTTGTACTTTGGAGTGCTCGGACGAGGTTAAAACCGTGAGGCTTGGTATGGGACAGGCCAAAGCGGATAATACCTCTATGAGATAAAGCATGTTTAAAATGGACTTTTGCTAGTAGTGGTGCAGTTCACAGATGCCCATGACGACTGATCCGATGAGGGCGGGGAGTGGACGCCGGGGCCGGAGTGCCTGAGCAAGGAGCGACTCCTGGTAGGCTTCTAGGATGTCAAAAAGGGCAGAAATGAACTGAACTACAGACTGGCAAAAAGAGAATGCTTGTGGGATAAAACTTATCCAAGTGGTATAGCAGAAATATGGTCAAGCTTGTGAGCCTCCAGTCTATTGGAACAAGGTCAGAGAAAGGACAATCACTGGTTCAGACATGGTTTTGTAGTTGATGGATGTTGTGAAGATATCAGGGACAGTGCAAAGTCGCTAAAAAGTTGATGCGAGTAAAGGACTAAGGCCTTTGGAATTTCAAGTAGGGAATCATGTTTTCCTTAAGGTGTCGCCTATGATAGGGACATCTCAATTGGTTAAGAAAGGAAAGCTGAGCCCTAGACATATCGAACCTTTCGAAATTTGGACCGAATAAAGATTTTTGGCCTTAAATGGATAAAGAAAGCAAGTTTGAGCACCGTCGGCGCTTGTGGCCGAGTGGTATCGCGGGATGAAGCCGCAGGTCCGAGATCGGGGTTTCGAATCCCCGAAGCGGCAGTTAGCCGCTTAGTAAAAAAAAAAAAAAAAGGGAAAACCAACTTTTTGCAACTTTTTCTTTTTGCAAAAGTGGACAAGTGTTTAGCCTTTTTGGAACCAAAGACAGTTTGGGCAGGATTGGGAATTTTGGCAGCATTGAAAGTATTTGACAGCATTATGAGACAGAATGAACGACTTGGGAAAAATAGGATATTGGAAGTTCGGCAAATTTCGAGGACGAAATTTTTCTAAGGAGGGAAGAGTTGTAACATCCCGAATTTTCGATAAGCCCGAAAATTGCTCGAGTTGGATTATTGGGTCGAGATTAGGACTGGATTTTGGGAACCGCGCTTCAGGGGTAAAAAGACCGGATTGCCCCCTTCTAGAAGCTTATTTGAATTTTTGTCTTGTTCTCTTTTCTTTTTCTTTTTCTTTTTCTTTTCTTTTTTCCCTCCCTTCTTATCCGCATGTTTCTCTCTCCTCCCCCTTTTCTCTCTTTTCCTCACGTTTCCCCCCCCCCCTTTGTCGATAACCCTCACCCACTTGCCCTTATCCTCTCTCTTTTTCCCCCCACTTGTTGACTCGGTCTTATCTTCTTTTTCTCTCTCCCCAACCCACTTGCCGACACCCATCTCTCTCTCTCTCTCTCTCTCTCCTCCCTTCCCTCGATGCATGTCGACGCCCCCCCCGCAAAGAGCCACTTCTTCTTCTTCTTCTTATTTTTCTTTTTCGCGGGTGTCTCCCTCGCCGAACCGCGCTTGCTGATCCGCTTCTCCGCCGGCGAGACCAGCAACCGCCCCATCACCGCCGCAGCTCCACCGCCCTTGTTCTTCGCCCGGTCGCCGGTGAGTCGCCGTCCGCCGGCTTTGAGCCGAGCTGGACCTGCCCAGCTGCACCGCTCCTCTCCCCCTCCTCTGTCCGAACTGCCGCTTTGTTCCGGTTGGTCGCGCCACCACCGTTGCAACGTCGGCCGCCTTGCTCGCCACGCCGAAGTCGCCGGCGAGCTGCCCGAACCGTTGCTGCCACCCCGCAAACCAGCTGCCACCTCCATCTTTCCCTCCTTCTTCAGTTCGGATTTGGGGTCGGGATGACCGCCTCGCCGTCCAGCCGTCCTCCGCCACCATCTGGCCGCCCGAGACCGCCGCCGGGAGCCGTTTGGGAGCCACCCCACCAGTCGCCACCTTCGCCGTGCCCTTTCTCTCCTTCCCGGCTCTTTTGGCCGTGACCTGGAGAAGCGGCCAGCGGCCTTGCCGCTGCGCGCCGCCGCCGGTCACCGCCACAAGCCCGTCGGAGGACCACTCCCGAGCCCCTCCGCCGCACCGGAGCCACCCCGACTTGCTGCCGCCCCATGAAACCTGCTGCACCGCTCCCTTTTTCCCTCTCCAACTGCTGTCCAACTTCGCCGGAGCTGTTGCCGCCTCGCCGGAGCTGCTGGCCGCCGTCCGGAGTCGCCGGGCCGCCCACCGCCCCAGCCCCGGTCGCCGGTTCCTTCGTTTCTCGACTTGTCGCGCGTGGACAGCCGCCCTCGACCGAGACCCGGTCCCGGGCCGCCTCGTCCCGACGCGCCGGAAGTTCCCGGGCGTTCCCCTCGTCGCCGCCGTCGCGCTCGTGTCGTCGGAATCGTTAAACCGTGAGTCGATTTCCTAATCCTTATTTAGGGATTAATCTTGCTTAGGAGTAGTTTAATTAGTTTAATTATGGATTAGTGCTTTCAATGATGATTATTAGTGTTTTAATATGATTGATGAAGCTTGCTTAGTGTTAATATTAATAAATATTATTTTTATTATTTTTTTGGAATAAATAATAATTATTTATTATTTTCGGAATTATTAATTAAATTAATTTATAATTTCGAATTATTAATAGTAATATTGTTATTACTATTCATTGCTGAAAATTAATTATTTTTGGAGAAAATAATTAATTGTGATTATTTATTTGGAAATGGTTTTAATTGATGATTATTCATTGGAAATGGTTTTTATTGGTGATTATTTATTGGAAATGGTTTTTAATTGAGTAATTTTGGGGGAAAATTACTATGGTTTATTTTTCCAAAGTCAATAGTATTTATATATTATTTTATTAAATGACATTGGTTTATTGAAGAAGGGTTTTACTAAATGGAATTATTTGGGTTGGATAATTAATTATGGGATTGAAAAATAATTATAAGTATTTTGTGGGACTTGAATTATTTTATCGGAAAAATCGACTATAGTATTATATGCTTCTTAAATGAGTATCTTTAAGTATAATTATATTTTATACTTATTTGAGATAATTGAATATTGTTGGAAATAGTTGATTGGCGTCGTTTTGAGGACACGTATTTATTTATTATTAAATATACGTGATTATTTGGAAAAGTGTGCAAGTATCGTGATGTCGATTGGTCATCTGAAATGACAAGAGTTGAAGTTGTTCCCAAGAGTTAGGGAATGTACTTGATTGAATGCTGATTGGAAATTGAATTTTGGAAATTGTCGAGTGAGATCGCATGACATATTGCGTGGGTTATACGAAATGGCATGTCGCATGAACATGAGTAATATTTCATTCACGACAGAGCAAAGATATAAATGGATTGCTTGATGATGTGTTGCATGAACACATTAAATGAGGGAACCCGGCGTTGCCGGAAGACCGCCAATCCCTATGGGGTTGTGCCGTGGCCGGTGGGTCGCCCGACTTCGGTCGGATGCCCGACGGGGAGGGGTTCTATGTGGGATCGCGGTATGGGGCGGGTCCCGGGCCGTCGCAGCGGGACTGCGGTAGTGGGCGAGTCTTGTGCTCCTTCGGGAATGCCGTCTTGGGAGTGAGCCCTTGACGTCGCCGTGCCTCGAGGTAAAGAGGACGAAGCTGGTTTAGCCAAGAACCGCCAACCATAAGGTTGTGCCGTGGCCCAGGAGGAGGGGTCGTAATAATCGGAGCATGTGTGGGTGTGAGACATGAGAAAGTTATGTGAGATGCTCTGATTATTCGCATGCTCTTAATGTCGTGATGATTGAATTGACGGTTTGCGGGTTGCGTGTGCCAAGGCCGAGGTAGGGTCGCTTGTGTTTGCAATCGCTTATTGAACTGTCGTGTGATAATGTTGCTTGAGGTGTGGTATGTGTTGTTTGCCGGAACTAGGTTGCATGGTTAGATTGCTCCCAAGGCGAGCGAAGTTCCTAACCGGGGCTTAGGACTTTGACTTGCTGAGTTTATCTCAACCCGTCGTGGTTAACATTTTTCAGGTCCATAGGATGGAGGATTGACGCGTGTTACGACTAGTGGCCACATTTGAAGGGAGTAGATTAACCCTAACTTGTTGGTTTCATTGGCTCGATAGGAAGATGCCCATGATAAGGGCTTGTACTTGTAAACTTCCTAGGGTTAATCATTTTGTTAATAAAGCGATACTTTTGAATGTGTTCTTGTTGAGTTTTCCTGCTATCCCTGCTTTTGTATTTGACCGGGATTGTGTTTCGCTTCCGCATGCGTTTAATTAAAAGATAAAAATAACGGTCGGCGATGGATCCGGGGAGTCGCAAATCAAATGACCGCAAGAGAACAGGGGTTGCCGCGTGCTCGAGGGTCGGGGCGTGACACCTGAAAGCCAGCTCGGCCACAGCCATGATCATCCTATTGATTTCAGGATCCGACTTGAACTCCAAATTTGGATCGATCAATTCGTGGAACTCACGGTTCCGTATCTTGCTAGTCGCTAAGTTGGCCAAATTGATCTCATGCCTGTCTCGGCTTATATCTACTGCCAGCATGGACGATATGAGTTCCACTAATACCACCCCAAAACTGTAAACATCACTCTTTTCCGTAAGCTGGTAACACTGATGATAATCAGGGTCCACATAACCTGGAGTCCCTTGAGGAGCAGTTGACACGTGACTCACATCATTGGGGAATAGCCGAGAAAGGCCGAAATCTGCTACTTTGACGCTATAGTTTTTGTCAAGGAGTAAGTTGTTAGTCTTCACGTCACGGTGGATTATGTCACACGCATGAAGGTAAGCCAATGCAGCAGCTGTTTCTATGGCGATGCTAATACGAGTATGCCACAGGAGAGGGTCCTGCTTCGCTCGCTCGCTCCCCATGTAGATGATCGGCTACTGTGCCGTTTGAGATGTACTCATAGACAAGCAGGAGTTCACGGCTGTCCCGTGAAGTGCAACCATATAGAGAGACGAGGTTTTTGTGGCGCATGCAAGTTAGGATTTCAACTTCGGTCATGAACTGCTTCACCCGTCGATAGTTGTGCTCGTATAGACGCTTAACAGCTACTTCCCAGCCATCTCGAAGTTTGCCTGTTTAAGAAAATGGAGAATGACCCTCTTAGATTCCTAGTTGTTTCTAGGATTTCTTGCCATTTATATGCAGGCTGCCTAATTAGCCTCTTTCATTAAGGTCTTACCATAATACACAATTCCAAAACCACCATCTCCGAGCTCCTGGGCAGAATCGAAATGGTTAGTAGCTTCTTCAAGCTCAGCGTTGGTGAAAATGGGGACCCCGAAGTATGCATTGCCCACTTCAAGATCTGCTTTAAAGGAAGAATCGGAAGAAGCATGTCTTGAGCGGGATATTAAGAAGCAAGGCTGTTTTTTGTGGCAGATCATATAGATGCATGAACAGAGAAAAATAATGGCCAAGGCACCTATTCCGCTACCTGAAGAACAAAAGTTTCATTAGATTTGCATCAGTGGCAGGTAGAGTAAATGCAAAATTTCAGAAAATCGACTAGTGAGATTTTCCCAAATGTACGAAGCATGTCAGTGTGCTCTTGCATCATAATTGTGCTCAAAGTATATGTTGACAACATTGTTTTGCTATCACAAACAGTGCTTAATGCACCAGTATACACTCAAAGGATTGTATAATGTCCCCCATGATAAAGGTTTGACTGACCGAATCCAATCCTCAAACGTACACCGTGGTTTCCTGCAGCAAAGATGTAGTCCAAAAGATGGCGTTTGCATCAGAAATGAATTCCACACACTGATCCTATCCACATCATGAAAATCATAGAACAGGAATACAGACACCAGCTTCCTTGATCTAGCATAAATTCCTATCAATCGATTACATTTCACTTAACATAATACATCTTAGGAGCAAATAGATATTCTCTCGTGTCACATGGCACATAGAAATTGCAGAGCTAATAATAATGCAATGTTGTGGGCGACAGGTTAACTGAAACTTTAAGCTGATGCAAAACAAGCATAAGCAAACACACACACACAAAACTTTCCCCTTTACGTTTTCCTTTCCGTGCATTTGTCTTCTCTTAGTGAATCATACCCTGGCCTCTATATCGTAAATTCTGTAATCATCTATAGTCCTCGACACAGGTCTGCACTCACATTGGAACTGGCTAAAGCAAACAGGGACACTCTTAAAATTTCACTATTTGTGGAGCTGCGCACATGATTAATGCAGGGTTTAGATCCACAGAAGCGACTGCAACGAGACCATGTATCCGTGTTCTGGAGATGTTGTCCAATAGTTCTTCAACTTTGATATGAGGAAGAAAATGACATTGCTATGAATTCGTTTAACTACTAAAAGTATCTTTGTTTGAGTAAAAGAATTCTCAGTGAATTAGTTTTCCAAACTTTAATATTTCTAGTTTACTGAAAATAAATAGTCAAACCATTCAGTTGAAGAAAATATGCATGATCGAAGTTAGGAAAATAAATTCCTTAATATGAAAATGGTATAATACATTTTTCTTAAAAATGCTTACCATGGAATTTATTTTCCATCGTCGTAAAGTTTTTGTCAAAACAAACACACCATAAATGTACAAAGGGATGATCGAAAGACATATGAATAGACAAATAAATAAATAAAGTGATGGCTTGGTGATTGAAGCCGAGGTGGGAAAAAGGGACTTGAGAATCGAAAACCAAGGGAAGCCAAAAAGTTCTTCCTTTTCCTTTGAAGTCCTTAATCAAGTTTGGAGAGAACCGCGAGGAAATTCACCGAAAAACACATGGGAGAATGTAAACGGTTGCTATTATAGGGAATTAATCGAAAAGTATTACAAATTAATCGATGAGGGAGAGAGACTCCCGGGGGGATAAGGAGAGAGAAAAGAGCAACAGCAGTAAGAGGTCTGTGTTGATTGGGAGAGCAGAGAGAGGAGGTGTGAGGGCGGTTCTGGTTCTGGTTCTGGTCATTGTGGATGGATGGGGCGGTGGAGTTTGGTCGAAGTGGTGATTTCAGAGAGAGAGAGAGAGAGAGGGACTGAAGTGTTGAGGTTCTTGGATGGTGGTGGATTGTCCGTCTTGAATAGTTTGACTTGGAAATGAGTTGGATGAGATTTGATTCTTCTGACAAAACAGGAAGTGTGTGGTGCTGTATGTATCTACCTCCTTATCATAGACTGCTGAAAAATGCAGGAAATGCCCATGAAAATTCAACGCCGTCAAGTTGACCGATCCGAAACCATTCACGTCTCGAAGTCACCATCGCTGCAAGTCGGAGGAGGAGAAAGTTGAATGCTCTGGTGAAGTACGACTGGAAAACTGAAGATGGGGAAAGTCCTCAGACGCGTCATCTCACCGACCTTCGCGCCTGAGTTTCACTGTGCCTCACCGCCTCTCTGCCCCTCTGCCCCTCTGCCCCATCCTCAACATTAGCTTCGCGTGGAATGAGAAAAAATAGTCGGGGGCGAGTTGATGCAAATCACAAATTTTGGGGGGGATTGCAAGTAATTAGATACAAAATTGAGAAGCTAAGAGGTTCCGCCCATAAGCCATCAACTTTCGAGGAGATCTACTGTATTTATCGCTTGATTTACGGGATGCAATTAATTTTGAAAAAAAGACACAAATGAATCAATCTGCAATATCATTTTTGAACTTTTAATTTATTCACCATGGTTCTTAAATTTCGATTAAATATTTAACATGATCCCTAAACTTTTACATATTTTCCTATAATTTAGAGACTATATTGAAATTTATAAATAGTTTAGGGGTCACATTAAATAAATTAAAATCTACAAATGACATTACACATTATGTGAAAATTTAGAAATTACATCCCACAAATTACAAATTCAGGGACAATATTGCACATTGAATAAAGTTCAAAGACCATTATATTGTCATCCCACTAATTTTATACTAGTAGACTAAGACCAACAATTACCGATATGCTAAGGAGGTTGTCTTGTATAGTACTTTTGCCATGGTTGTATTTGTTGTAACTTTTATAAGTAGTTTGATAAACACCCACATAACTATATTACCTCCAAAACTGCATTACTTTACCAGAACTCACGAATGTCTCACCTAATTTTAAGATTGTGGAACTTTAAAACATGCAGTGCGACCATGTACATTACAACACTTCACAACAGAGCAACATGATATAGCTATAGTTGTGTTTCAATTGTGTTACGATGCTATGCTAGGAAAAGTTATAACTTGTGTTTTGGGTAAAATATCCTTTAAATCCACAACACCTTAATACTAGTTGAGGCAACTTTCTGATAATGGATTTAGTTGCTAGTTAGCAAAGATTTGTAAAAGTTGCAACATTCATTTTCACAATCGTGGCTGCTACTGAAAAATGTATCATATAGGTTCTGAACGAGTTTTAATAATATATAAGCTAACATGGGGAGCCATGCTAGCCTTGTGTTATATGGTTTTTAGTCAAAAGTGTGCATATGAATCAAGTTACGTGTTGCTTGATTATAGTTTTATATGCTCTTTATATACGTATAATAGCTTACTACCTACCAACTTAAACTTTTGATGGACATTCTAACATGGTATCAAAGCCAAGTTCTACTCTAATTTTATCTTGTATGTGCATTGCACATCCTTTAATTAGGGATTCTTATGCTCTTTATATACATATGGGCTTCTTCTAATCATCGGTTCAAGGTTTTAGATTGGATATTCTAACAAAGTTAAATTGGTCAGAGCCAAGTGAAGTGAATAAGAAGGCATGAGACGACTATAAATTGTAATTTTATGGGGACATGACTCTACTTAACGAGACAAATTCATGGACATCACATGTCTTCTCTAATTGATAAGATGCAAGTACCAGGTTTCTTCGGGCGAGTTATCTTAAAAATGATAGGTAAGATCTTTGCATTATTGAAGGATCCCCCTTTATATAGTCTATTCAATCATTGCTGAATTTTATATTCCGATATATGGATGACCAGGTCAATCATTCTCTTTTCTATTTGCAGTTCAATTCAAAGTGAATCTCAAAAAGTCATGTCAAACCGGCCAATTTGAATAACAGGCAGATGATTACCTCGCGTACACAAAAAGAATCCCATCACGAGAAATTATTGAGTCCCACTCCATTTGACCGGAATTCAATGCATCATTCACCAAGGTAAGGGGATCATAATACATTAGCAAATCGAAAATGACATGATTTTTAAATAAGTGGTAAGGAAATAAAAAGGTTATATTTATTATATACTTAAGGTCTTGTCCCATCTTAATCGGTACAAAAATAATAAGATCTTTTTATAAATCCAGCCCGGCAAACTTCAAGAGTTTGGCAAAAAACGAGAAGCCATAGCCCAAAAGATAAAAATCTATGGTTCTAGCCAAGGAGACATCAATTCGGTCACTGAGTAACATTGCCGAGACTCCCCCTGGGGTATTAATTTCTTCCCCTCATAAGATCCGATTCGCCAACGAGTCAGCGCATGCATTTCCTTATCTATAAGTACGGACTATCTAAATTCGTGGCATTTTACGCCGAAAACTTGCTAGGATACATGGTTGAACTAGTGTGATGATCGCTTGTGAGTTGACCTTGATTACCAACATTAGTGGAACCCAAAGAAATCAAGGAGTGTCATGGTGAGAACTCAATTCCCTCGAAATTGTCATGATCTATCCCTTACTTATCGTTAGGCCGTCATCTCATAGGCCCGTAAACAGAGGAGTTAATTAAATATCCAAAGCTTGTGGTTATATACTGGAAGTGTCAATTTACTTGATAAAATCTTGAATTTTGACTAAAAAAGATGATGAATAGTTGGGATGGAACTTACCACAGCTTGTTCTAGTTGAAAGCATACGATAAAACTCTGATTGTCAGTAAAAGCCTAATTTTGAGTCCATCAACATATTCGATTGAATTCACATTCATTTAAAAATTTATATCAACAAATTATGATTAATTAGAATATATTAATTGCTCTATAACACATCTATTTTTTGATGTGAGACTTTTCCTACATAATTCACACATGTATCTCAATAATCTTTTATTGCTTGTGAAATTAGCGTTAGGTTTGTTTTTCCTTACTTCAATTATCATTTTACATTAACATGTCTTAAATTATATCTCTAACACCTAAATTTATCCCTGCTGTCTTTCTCCAAATCAATTACTGAAAGCTACTATCAAGATTGCATTACTATACCACAACATTCACTGTCTCTCCAAGGTACTTTCACCAAATCGAACCACAAAAGCTACACGGAAACCACATTGGTCACAAGATTTCTTCATTGAGATATGGCCCAAACACCAATATGTGTGACGAGTAGGCCACCAATCAACTATCATCCATAGTATCGTTTGTTATAGGTAGTAATCAACCATCGTTGATAATACCATTTTTTGGGAGCATGGCAGAAACCCAATATCTTCACTTAGGAAAATTGCCAAGAGAAAGTCCAAGTCTGAACCTATTAATATATCCAATAATCCACATTCACTTAAAAGCTTAAACTAGTTATGAATCAATTATGATATATTAACTTCTTCATCACATTACACTAGTTCTCCAATGTTGGACTATTTTCTAAGATAATTCACATGTGCATCTTGACTATATCCCCCTCACATGTGTACTTAATAAAGTCTACTTCCCACTTCATTCACATGTCCAACCTAAATCTCCAATGCCCACTTGTGAATTAGGGAGAGAGAAAGAGAGTCCAAATCTAAATTCATCACATGTCCAATTGAACCCATATTTACTCAAAGGTTTGAACCACTAAATTATTAAATAATTAAGATATATTAATAACTTCATACTACATCGGTTCTTCGATGTGACAGTATTTTCTAACAGATTTCACATGTTCGCTTGAATAGTTTGAAACCAATCTCTTTAGGATGAGGTGTCATGGCTTGAAGAGTAAATTTACCACTTCATAGGTCTATCAATTAATGCATCTACGCTATTAGTAATTGACCTGCCTTATAAAAATAGTAATCTCCTGTGTATCATAAAAGAATGCTAAATCGCAAAGTGGGTCCAATTTTTAAAGCCAAGACAAAGAATCTTACTCCATTTTGGATAGTTGGCATCAACAGAGAGATGTGGTTATCTGGATCCCCAAGAATTTATTAGATTAATGAAGGATGAGCATGTGAAGGTGATCATGTGAAGGAAGCTTACCATGAGCTCCTGAATCATCACCATGCCCAAAGCCATTCCTTCTTCTGTATTGTGACGAGTTTCTCGAAACCTAAGCTTAGAACCATCCTCGCATTATATAAGCACGCACCAATTAAGGTACTTTGCGTAGTATTCTACAAGCATTACCGGCATTATCATGCCGATATAATCCGATTCCGACGACCACCTCGCATCTTCGCAGAAGCCCCGTTAGGCCATCGAAGGGCCCTGCACAATATCCTCGGCGCCGGGGGGGGAGAATGTCAACTGCTCCATCCATTTTTATCTCTTTTTTTTTTTTTCTTTCATCTTTCCTGTTCAATTTTCTTAATTTCACAAGAATGATTTTGTCATCACAAGTCACTAATGTACTGTTGTGGAGGAACAAGAAGCTGTCTATAGTGATCTTAATCGGCTTCACAGCTACATGGTTTCTCTTTGAGGTCATGGAGTACAATCTCGTCGCCCTCCTATGTCACCTCATCTTGGCATCGATGGCCATCATTTTCATTTGGTCTAACCTGGCCAATTTTATCCAGAGGTCGATCACCAATGATTTACAACAATCGATTACATAAAAATCACAATTTACATATCTCTTTAATCCCTCTAATAGTTTTATCCATTCTCTACTTATCAAGACCCTCCCAATGTATATAGATTTCAGCTGTCGGAGATCACATATAGAACCCATTTTCAAAAACTTAACAAATTACTCTTGAGGGTTTACGACATTTCAAGTGGTAACGATTGGAGGATGCTTTTCGGGATACAAATTTCGTCATCCAAAATCTCTTTTTTTATATTTAAATTAAGTGACCAACCTTAATTAAGCGTTTTTATTTGTTCGTTTAAATACTTTGCTGCGTGAATTTCAGGCAATCGCATTCCTGTGGATGTTGTCGGTCCTTGGCAAATACGTAAGCTCATTGAATTTGCTATATTTTGGTAAGCTCGCCCAAAATTCACTGCAACATTTACTTTTTTCATCTCTTTTTTAGTAATTATTTTTTCAATGCTAACTCCTGTTCCTTTTATATTTTGTGCTTCATTTTTCTTTTTTCTTTTTTGTGGTAAGCTTTTGTTTGCATGGATACCCTACCAGCTTTGTACGAGAGACGAGAACCAAGTGGATCATCTTGCTGGCAAAAGCAGGAGAGGCACGAGGAAACTGTACAAGAAATTTGATTCCAAAGTCCTCGACAAAATTCCTAGGGGACCTAGATTCACGTGAAAAAAGGCACCAAAAGCGGGAAAATTATCTTCGGAAATTTGTGTGGAAATATATATATATGCATATTTGACTTTCAATTGTGATGACAAATAAATTGTATTGGAACTTCGATTCGATATTAATGTCATTCTATCATATTCTTCTTGTGATTGCAAGCCAAAATTTACAAAGTGGATGGCTTTTCAAATGATGTGCTTTTGCCCTGGCATGCCAGGAAAGAAAAAGGAAGTATAAAAAGAGCACTGCGCTTGGAATTCCAAATTGACCTAAGAAAAAGCATATGAAGTTAGGAACAATTGAGATATATAATAGATTTCCCATTAAATTAGATCAATCTACCAAATGCAACTTACTTGCGTCAAAACAAAACTTGACAATTTTCTAACTACTTCAAAAAAAATTCGTAATTTTGCAATAGTGGCGATTAATTACCAATAAAAAAATTAGGTCACCATTTAACAACTCTTTAAAAAATCAACCAACACAAAACAAAAACTATTTTTGAAAACAGAAAGGTAGAATCATACATAAATCAAGCTACCATAATTTACATGTTTCAATTTTTCTAGGGAGGGTGGATGCCAATTTCTTTTTCTTTTTTCTATTAGAGGCACGACAAACGTTAGGGGATTGTGCCAAGTCAAGTTTACTATTGAAAACATCAAGTAGATACTTTGAACCATGAGCACGTTCACCAACATGATGCGATGGGGTCTTAACTAATATTTTGGATAAGTTAAGAATGTTAAGGCAAAAGATGCTCAAGAAAAATAGTTTATACGAAGCTCGTCACGCATGTGCAGTACATGCAATTCGAACGACCAAACACGGAGAGCAAAAGTCCATTCTTTAATATGTTCCAATCTTTAATGTCAACTTGCGGAAAAAGCTCCTCATCTTTCTCCACTTTCTTCAAAAGCTTTGAATAAAGCATTGAATGGTGGGTGGAAGTTGGATAAGGTTGGACCATGCCTTCTCTCTAAATCCCTAAACCCATGCTGATGCATGAAAAGGAAAAGGCAATTACTTCCCTAGATTCCTAGTCAAAGGAGAGTGCTCGCTTTTGCATCGAAGCGAACTCGATGGACCGTTATCAGGCGCGGACCACAGCCCATGATTCGCAACGTGGCTATTTCGTACAGCCTTCTAGCACGGCTTTTGGCCATGGGAGAAAGGGGGTGCTACAACTCGAAAAATAGCATCTGGTGAACACCTAGTGGGGCGATACCGTCCAATTTTATGATGTTGTAGCTCCAGAGCATTTATTTATCAAACACATAAGTTACAATTAATTTTATAGAATAAGTAAATTAAAAATCCTAAAATTTATTACCAAAATATTATAGAGTTCTAAAATTTTCAAACAGCGCAATTAAGTATTAAAATTTGTTACAAGAGTGCAATCAAATCTTAAAACTTGTTATAAAAGTGCAATTGAGTCATAAAACTTTCACAAAATGTTATCAATGAAATGACTTAATTTAACAAGTTTTACGATTTTGTTGTACTTTCGTGATAAATTTTAGGACTTAATTGCCTCTCTAAAAAATTTAGGATTAAATTATATTTTATTGACAGGTTTTAGCACTTTCAATGTATTTATTCCTAATTTTATAGCTTGGTTACAGCACAACCAGTTACACATCCGTTCATGTTCACACCTAACAGGAGTGACAATAAAAAACCCAAAAAAAAAAAATTGCAATAAATGCAGTGAAGTCAAAGTAATCTGTGCCCGAGATTCTATGAAATCCACAATTGATTACTCCTGTTAATCACGACATCACAATCCCAAACTCAAGAACAAGGTACTCTTAATTACATAATTTTTGGCTAATGGAACGGATAAGTTCATTCTGTACAATAATTAAAATTCCACGCCGATCAACCCTCATCCTCCGCCGCTCCTTTTTTAAGCAGTTTGTAATTTGGGTCTTGGGTTCCACATTATCCAAGACGATAAAGTCTTCCACCTTAACAATTTCGGATAATTAAAAATTAGTCATGTGTTTGAAGGATTTTGGATACTTTAACATTAGCAAAAGAGAAAATAGTGTCTATGAAATACTATCATTTTACGTCCATTGGGTTTCGAAGCTGCTAAAAGTACCAGACTAATTTAGGTTATAATATAGGTCAATGATAGAGAAAATTTAGAAAGTCAAAATTTAAATTATTGAACTATTTATCAAATTCCGTTTGTTTCGTAAAAAATGAATGATTTATAAAATATTTTTCTTAAAAATGATTATTTATATCATTGAGAAAAACGAAAATAAAAAAATTGGAAAAATGTTTAGACAAAGGGAGCCCGAGTGTCCTTTAGAAGATTCGCGATTGACCCAAAGGAAAGGAAAAAATAATGATAAAATGGTCGGCTTCAGATTCGCGTGGGAGGGTGAAAAGCCCCACTGTCATACCAGTCATTACCCCCGGGGAAGGGGGAACGGGACCATAGGAATTCGATGGGTGAGCGAAGGAATCTCGTCCCAAAAATATCCACACGAAGTCCACTCAGCAAAAGTGAGCCAAGTGGGTGGGCAAACACTTGAGAAGATAATAAAGAGCTTCTGTATAACCCATTCATTACCTCATAATACCTTTCTCATTACCTCCTCAATAATTGACAGTCACTGTGAGAGAGAGAGATGGTGAGGGATTGGAAAGAAGTCGCCACCAGAGTGCATGGAGGCGAAGCCTTGAGCGGTGCGGTTCTCGTCTTCACGGCATTCCTGCTCTCCCTTGCTCTGTTCGTTGTGGTTATGTTCATGTGCGCCGACGGCATGTCCAAAGACAAGGCCTCCGCCCCCACCCACACGGACACTTACGGGAGCACCTGCGCCGCCGGTTGCGGCGCAGCTTGTGGTGGATGAGCACTCGGCAATCTCCTGTTACACAACTTCGTCCCAAATGGGTTCATTTCCGGAGATTCATCCTGATCGGACATTATCCTCAGAGGCCGCCCCTCGATTCAAAAGGTAGTTTGATGAGAACCAGACACCATTTTGCAGGTCAAATGTAGTTTCTCCCTCTTTCCTGTCCTCTCAACCTCTTATAGTGTCTGACAGAATAGAGATGCAACCAATCGAATTATCAGTAGGGTTCAGCTATGTTTACAGTAGCTATTCCCTGATATAGGGAATGGCTTTTCTAATTCAAATAATGGGAATCCAAAATTGATGCACCACAAATCAGTGTGGCTTCTTTCTTCTTCTGGGTTTCAGTTCACGGTATAGCTCATGGTTGTTGAAGGACGTAACATAGTAAACTTTGACGGAACAGTACTTACAGTCACTGCTACTTTGTCCATCCTTTCATGTTCCAGGAGTTCACCTCTTCATGCCGATGTAGATAACCTCGACAACTTGTTAAACAGAATGTGCATCCTCAAAGATAGATCACTCCTTACCTCTCTCTCATAGAAGACTGCAATTTATTAAAATAGAATATACAGCAAAGAGAACTTATCCTATTTCAGCAACTGCAAGATTGCAATGACAAGTTGGAAATGTGCAAGCCCACGTTTGGGTCTTTTTCCTCTTTTTGTGGTTAACTAAAGTAGCAAACGATAAGCGACACATATAATGGTATAGGCAATGTGCTTCATCATCTACGTGTTGCCCCCAGCTCCCAATATATGAAGTCTTCATTTGGGATTTTTTTATTTCACCAGAGGTATTGTATAATTCGTCTCTGAAAGGGCTTTCACCAGAGGTATAGTATAAATCCTCTCTGTACGGGCATAAATTAGAGTTGAGTAACCATATGGACGTATATCTAATAATATAACGGTAAATTTCCTGGTAAAGTAGCCATTCCTTTTTTCCTACCGTCTTTTTATCATAACATTCCATGACTTCGCCTTATTTCAGTGGATGAAATATCCATGCGAAACCTTTTGGGAGGTATTGATACGAACATCTCCTTCAAAACATCCGGAATGTCAAAATCCTTGAGAACCTGCACTGTGTCACATTTGATGGATCAAGCTTCTGGGTTTTGTTAGGAAGAGATGGAGCAAAGGTAGAAAAGGAATGGGAAAAAGGGCACATTTCCGTGAATCTCATAGGACAGACCTTGAAAACTCCATCCACATTACGACCACCCACCAGAAAAGTGCATCCAGTGCTTTTGCATCCAATAAGTATTTGCAGCATCTTCTTATAATCTCTATCATAATTCTTTGGCTGCACGACATAATTATCAACAAAATCCATAACACTGCAAAAGCATCAAGAAAACGAAATAGCCTTGCTCAACAATACTGCCAAGTGGAAAGAAAGTCAAACATTTTCCTTAATTTTCGCAATCCATTTACCACTAGCTATAGCTATGTCAAGAAGCATCAACCCTACCAAAAGCTATGAACAGTTAATGCAGGGCCATTGTCCAAAATAAGGATACTAATCTACAGTAGATGGTTGAGAACATACATTAATAAGTCTTGTTGCTGTGTCTGCACCAATTACAAAGGCACTGCCCGAAAAAGCTCTGCTTTCTTATAGAAAAATGGTTGATTAGATATTATCACAGTTTTTCCTGAAATTTGCAAGAAGCGTGATGGCTGATGTCAATAAAAGTATAAAGGGAACATGGACAGTCAAAAGCAGTTCTAACAGAAAAGGCCCTCAAAGCAAAACAGAGACACAGATATTGACTTCAAAGAGTCATCCCTCTCCTGTGCATATTATACAGAAGCAGAGCACACATGATTCACAAGTCAACATTCAGTGGCCAACACCCTGATAAACAATTTCAGCTTTTGGTATGGTATTTTTTCTATATATTAACCTCTTTTCAAAAACACACTGCCTCAGAAACAACAGTGGAAGCTCTAGCCTTGCTTGCACGACTCTTTATACAATGTCGCATGCTGATAAGCGTGAAGCAGATAGGACACATTAAAGCCAAATATTCACCATAATAAAAGAAAATGTAAGAGGGCGCAAAAGGACTTTGAAATAGCAGCAAACGACAAGTCCACTCAAACAAAAGCAACTGCCGGTACAGCAGTTGCAAGGTAAATCTCTAAAGAAAGCTCAAAGAATAGCACAGGATCTTCACTATCGATATAGAATCTATGTAAATGTAATACAGTATGCCTATCCATTGTCCAATATATCCATATCCATTGCCTTATATATCTATCTGCAAAAATGTACATTAAGTGGTTCCGTAGTTGGAGTTCATTCAATTACCAGTATGCATATCTATTGTCAAACGTATCCATATTCATTGCCATATATATATCTGCAAAAAAACATAAGTGGTTCCGTAGTCAGAGTTCATTCAATTTCCAGATTGATAGTGTGGAACATCCAGGCAGGAAAATAAAGTTCATACAGCAGGACTGGTACCAAGAACAAGAAAATGTCACGAACTCTTTTAGATTGCTTCACTCGTCCTTTTATTTCTTGCACTAATAGTGGAGTTTTATCCACATTTACTCTAAAATTTCAAAACATGGACACCCATTGCCGCAGATACTGCGGTAAAATTCATTAATTAATGAAAAAATTGTAACATCTGATCAAGGGACAAAAGTCCAACATGAATATCTAGAATGGCAGGGGATGCGATATCAGGAACCCATAACAAGAAGACTTCATGCATCTGTTTAGATATGCAAAGAAGGAATTCAAAGCTTGTAGTCTGCAAATGGCTGTTCACCTCACCGTGACACAACAATGGAGACTCTACCCAATAAACTTATTGAGAAGAGTCAAACATCAAAATTCGGCCACTAGGACAAATCGATAAGTTGCTAGGAATTTACCTACATCCAATACTGGGTATGTAATTTCTTGCAAAAGCAAAGGAGCTATGAATTACTGACATGTGGTCCTCTCTTTGAGGGACACATGTCACATTAACTAAACAAATAAAAAGAAACATGTCCTTCAAACTAAAGTAGTCATTTTTTATTCAAACTTATCCTTTTTTATTCCTTTACTCGTACCATTCTTTTTAAAATTTTCAATTAATAATCATTAGGAAAAAGCAATATGAAAATTAACAAAGTAAAATTGAGAGGCTAACACGAGGTAGTTTCTTTGGCATTAATCAATTAGATTTTTTTTTCCTAGAGGAAGATGTTATCAGTCCATATCGTTTACTAATGTGTTGTGCTCTTGCTTTATTACTTTAGTACCTCGTTAGTTTTATAATGATTTTAAGAGACCTCAGAATGTTGATATTTATATTGCTTTAGGAATTCAAAGTGATCAACGTTAACCAGAAGTCAAACTCATATAAAATTGAAGAGAAATCAATTCAAATAGTCTCTAACATCATTTAGATTATTACTTAATTTTAGCCAAAAAACTATAATAGAAGCAATTCGAGTTTAAAATCTATAAATCAGTATATATGTAGGGAGGATGGAATTTGCATTTAAAATTGTTTTTCCTATATCTTTTTAAAAACTATTCAACTCATGTGAAATTATCAATTCAAAATGCAATTTCATTTGAAATTCGTTAAAACAATCCTATTATCCCTACCCCTTAATTTCAATTGCCTTTTAATAATGGTTGAATTTTGTACACTGAAAATTATATGACCCTCTGTGAGATTGTATGTCCTTAAAATGTTAGCACTCATAGGGTAATACTATAAGCCCACATTTAATTATTCCAAAAGTTAGCATGAATTTAGCCAAAGAACAAAAAAGAGAAATAATTTATTATAATATTAAGAAAAACATGAAAAATTTAGAATCAATACTGCAGTTTGATTTTTTTCTTTGCTTTGTACTAAATCATTTCCTTCCCTGCTAAAATTACAAGTCTAAATATATCCTTTTCCCAGAAATCCAATTTTTCAAGCTTTTCGAACACTTGCTTGAAGTTTATTGTTCACAAAAACAGTGCGCGGGCTTATTGACTAGCATAAAAATCTGGAGTTCCAACAGCTTTTATCACTACATTACCGGCTTATTCTACAATGCATAAAACTATGTGGATAATTAAAATGTTGAAAATTCTTTGCTTCAGTACATATGGTTAGAAAATGCCAAAGTACCATGAAACAATTAAGCTAGGCCAAAAATATTTGCCTTCAATTTAAGGCATGTCGCCTGTTGCACTAAATTCAAAACCCCAGCAGAACTAGTTATGTAGCATGACATCAAGGTGGGTAACATCAAAAAGTAAACAATCATTTGCACTATTATTAATGATCTGCATTTTAGTAAAGCAAATAAAGTTGAATTTCCTCAACACCACTAGTCATTTAGAAACATCAACTCTCTAATGTACCTGGAAGCAACTTCCAACAACTTCAGATGACCGTCACGTAATGGATTAAACGAACTAGACAACATAATCTTTCTTTCTGCATACAACGCATATGAATCTGCAGAAAATGGATAAGTAACAGTTTCTTGCATTGTATATATCATTTCCGAAGAACACAACCAGAATCTGTACCATTGGAAAAAGGATACACCTTGAAGCATACTTCGCCATTTATAAGCTGCTCCAGTTGTTCATCTTCATTAAAAGTTTGTTCAGATTTGCTCGACAAATCAGACTCTGTCAACTCTGAAATTGATGTTGATGGTACTCTGCATGCATTTGCAATTGCCTACGGCAGACAGGAAGTTAAACTTCTTTGGATTAATTGAAAGCCACGAGAGATTAAGCATAAGATCAGGCCAGACCTAGTATGAGACCAAATGCATCTCTGTACAGGTCCCAAAATACAATTCCTTTTGTAGTTATAAAGAACTCCCAACTTCCAACATTTTATGCGGTAAAAAGGAAAAGCAGGAGAATTTCTCAATTGACATTTTGTCTTCATTAAATTGCCATACCTTGAGCAAAAACTGACTTGAGACCTTATCGTCTTGCTCCCTTGTTCGCAATCCCTACATCCATTTGGCTCCTAGTGAAACCAACAATCTTTTGATATAAATACTTGACTAGAGAGAACATTGAAATTGGATATACACTTGACCTTTGACTTCCGGCGTGATAAAGCCTTGTATTCTTTTAAGGAGCAAGTCTTAAAATGTCATAAGGTGTTGTGAGAAAATCATCCCAAGTCTCAAGGTAAAATACGGCTAAAGTGCCAAAACTTGGCATAATTGAACACTTTGGTGTCAAAAGGCTTTCAAAAAGTACATTAAGTTTCAAAATCAGAGAAAAATGAGATACTTAAATGGCAACAGCAAAAAAATCTGATCAAATTGCTGACATGGCAATTTTCTGAGGAGAGGAGTGCAAACAATGTCGTTTTGTGAGCTAACATGGCTAGATAAAAGGTTGATGACCCTTGCCAACTGAATGTGAAGGTCAGTAAGCCCTCGCCAAGAGCCAGGAGAGGGCAGCAACCCTTGCCCAGATTTGGAAGAGGGTCACCACCCTCTATCAACTTCCGACGAGAGCCAACAAGCCCTCGTCAACCATCACTACTGCCCCATTGGCAATGGGGCAGCAGCCACAAGCGGAGGAGTCCCCTCTCATCTATGCTAACCCCTCTCCTTTTTTTTAAGTTTTTAATTGAATTTAATTAATTTTTATATAAAAAATCGTATTCGGGCCAAAGTGACGGCGTTTTGACCGAGTTTAAGCTAACTCAACTTTCCTGCGAGTCACGTCAATGATTTATATTATTAAAAAATGTCATATAGGATTTCCAAGACGGGTCGCCGAACTTGGCACTAAAATATCCCACTTTTTTAAAAAGGTGGTACTTAGTATCTTTTGGAAATTTTGGCACCAAAATGTCTATTATATTAAGTTTTGACACTCCAACCGTACTTTAGCCCAAGTCTCAATTTTTCGACTTCAATATGGGAAAACACTCCAAAAGCCCGAGATGTTGTGATAAAGGGACGGACAATGGCGAGTGTGTGTGTGATCCTTCATTCATGCTAGTGCTCTTTACTATGTAGTATTTACATCAAATCCTCCTCTAGCCTCAACAGAAGTGCCGACATGTTGAGACAGAAAAATGAAGACCAAAATGGAAAACTCGATCGCCTGCAATATCATCTACATTGTATATAATATTATCTAGAAACCATTACGCAGATGCAAGCAAACTTCAAGCCAGGATGGAGAAGGAAATTTGCAGGAGAGACAGATAAGACTACTTGTTAACCACTATGAACAGAGGAACTACCACTGCTTCTTCAATTTTTGAGTCACGGAAACAGGTGAAGTCGGCAACTTCATAATCTTCAACAGCCCCACATTGTCACATTCCGGCGGAGTAGGTTTCTTGCTTTGACCGGCACTGTTATCATCGCTCACATCCTTGGACTTGTCGGGCTCGTGTGTCCCACTCGAAATTGCCTTTAACTCCTCCAGGACTGTCTCCATGGAGGGCCTCATGTCCTTGTCCTGCTGCAAGCACCCGAATGCCAGCTCGGCCACAGCCATGATCATCCTATTGATTTCGGGATCCAACTCAAACCCCAAATTTGGATCAATCAATTCCCGGAACTCACGGTTCCGTATCTTGTTAGTCGCTAAGTTGGCCAAATTAATCTCATGCTTGTCTCGGCTTATGTCTACCGCCGGCATGGACGATATGAGTTCCACTAATACCACCCCAAAACTGTAGACATCACTCTTCTCTGTAAGCTGGTAACACTGATGATACTCAGGGTCCACATAACCTGGAGTCCCCTGAGGAGCGGTTGACACGTGGCTTGCATCATTGGGGAACAGCCGAGAAAGGCCGAAATCTGCTACTTTGACGCCAAAGTTTTTATCAAGGAGGATGTTGTTAGTCTTCACGTCACGGTGGATTATGTCACACGCATGAAGGTAAGCCAATGCGGTGGCTGTTTCTATGGCAATGCTAATACGAGTATGCCACAGGAGAGGGTCCTGCTTCGCTCGCTCCCCATGTAGATGATCGGCTACTGTGCCGTTCGGGATGTACTCATAGACCAGCAGCAGTTCACGGCTGTGCCGTGAAGTGCAACCTAATAGAGAGACAAGGTTTTTGTGGCGTAGGCGAGTTAGGATTTCAACTTCAGTCATGAACTGCCTCACCCGTCGATAATTGTGCTCGTATTGACGCTTAACAGCTACTTCCCGGCCATCTCGAAGTTTGCCTGTTTAAGAAAATGGAGGATGACCCTCTTAGATTCCAAGTTGTTTCTGGGATTTCTTGCCATTTATATGCATGCTGCCTAATTAGCCTCTTTCATTAAGGTCTTACCATAATACACAATTCCAAAACCACCATCTCCAAGCTCCCGGGCAGAATCGAAATGGTTAGTAGCTTCTTCAAGCTCAGCGTTGGTGAAAATGGGGACCCCGAAGTATGCATTGCCCACTTCAAGATCTGCTTTCAAGGAAGAATCGGAAGAAGCATGTCTTGAGCGGGATATTAAGAAGCAAGGCTGTTTTTTGTGGCAGATTCTATAGATGCATGAACAGAGAAAAATAATGGCCAAGGCACCTATTCCGCTACCTGAAGAACAAAAGTTTCATTAGATTTGCATCAGTGAGAGGTAGAGTAAATGGAAAATTTCAGGAAATTGACTAGTGAGATTTTCTAAATGTACGAAGCATGTCAGTGTGCTCTTGCATCGTAATTGTGCTTGAAGTATGTGTTGACAACATTGTTTTGCTATCACAAACAGTGCTTAATGCACCAGTATACACTCAAAGGATTGTATAATGTCCCCCATGATAAAGGTTTGACTGACCTAATCCAATCCTCAAACGTGCACCGTGGCCTCCTGCAGCAAAGATGTTGTCCAAAAGATGGCGATTGCATCAGAAATGAATTCCACAAACACTGATCCTATCCACATCATGAAAATCATAGAACAAGAATACAGACACTAGCTTCCTTGATCTAGCATAAATTCCTATCAATTGATTGAATATCACTTAACATAATACATCTTAGGAACAAATAGATATTCCCTCGTGTCACATAGCACATAGAAATTGCAGAACTGATAATAATGCAATGCTGTAGACGACAGTGTTAACTCAAACTTTAAGCTGATGCAAAACAAGCATAAGCAAACACAGAGAGAAAACTTTCCCCTTTACGTTTTTATTTCAGTGCATTTGTCTTCTTTTAGTGAATCATACCCTGGCCTCTATATCGTAAATTCTGTAATCGTCTATAGTCCTCAACACATGTCTGCACTCACATTGAAATTGGCTAAAACAAACAGTGACACTTTTAAAATATCACTATTTATGGAGATGCATACATGATTAATGTAGGGTTGAGATCCACAGAAACAACTGTAGCAAGACTATGTATCCGTGTTCTGGAGATGTTGTCCCATAGTTCTTCAGCTTTGATACGAGGAAGAAAATGACATTGCTATGAATTCGTCTAACTACTAAAGGTGTACTTGTTTGAGTAAAAGAATTCTCAGTGAATTAGCTTTCCAAACTTTAATATGTCTAGCAAAAAATGAATAATCAAAATATTCAGTTGAAGAAGATATGCATAATAAGAGTCAGGAAAATAAATTCCTTAATATAAAAAAGATATAATATATTTTTCTTAAAAATACTTTCCACGGAATTTATTTTCCTTCATTGTAAAGTCTTTCCCAAAACAAACACACCCTATATCTACAAAAGGACGTCCAAAAGACATAAATAAATAATATAATATAATATAATATAATATAATATAATAAATAAAGTGATGGCTTGGTGAATGAAGCCAAGGTGGGAAAAAGAGACTGAGAATAGAAAACCATGGGAAGTCAAAAAGTTCTTCCTTTGAAATCCTTATCAAGTTTGGAGAGAATGGCAGAGGAAATTCACCGAAAAACACATGGGAGAATTTAAACGGTTGTTATTACAGGGAATTAATCGAAAAGTATTACCTCGTCTGCACAGTAAACCATCATTGGGTCCCCTCCAGCATTTGCCTCCACTTTTTTGGCATTTAACACACTTCTCCCAGAGGGTTAAATCCCATTCCAGTCTAAACCCCCCCTTCCACTTCTCCTCATCTTTTTCTGTTTTTTCGCTAAATACAACACGTACAGTAACATTACTCTCGCACGCTAACCGAGTAAGATTCTGGTCTCCTGGCCTACCCGTTATAAGAGCGACATAAGAGTGGTTGGCGCCGACGGGGGGGCAAGTCATGTTAGGATATGGATAATCACCATTCGGGAAGCTGCAGCAATTACTGAGAAATGCTAGGTGTGAAGGAAAGGAGGGCGGTTTAGGAGCCTGTTCAGACGGAGCAAAACAAGCATTGCCCGTTCCCCCAAACTCTGAGATCAACCTAAGAGATCGATTATCGACATGGTCATCCCAGAAAGGTTTTAGTTTCGTCAGTGGCAGCTTATCAGGAAAACATGGTTTAGAGTCGTTCCGGTAGGGATAACTTATGATGACCTTACCGCACTCGCCAGCCTCGCAGGATTCGTTCTTCGGGCTCACTGCTGCAACCCAGCCTTCCAAAAAAATAATCGCCAAAATGCTAATGACATGGCGAAGCAAAACCTTGTAACTTATGGAGCTCTCGACATCCATTTCAGGAATTTTAGAAGGGAACAATAGAAGCACTAGGACCGTCAGAAAGAGGAAAGCTTTGGTGAGCGTATAGCAGAGACAGAAGGGGCTCAAGCGAGATGCACTGGCTCAAACTGAAGATCGCATTATATGAATGTGTCGTTGAGTCCTTTTTTCACGTCAACACGCCAATTGACTGGTCAACTGAGCGTAGAGGACCCGAAGGAGCAAACGTGGGGGACCACATATTTGCTCAGAGAGGAAAATCGATTACAACCTTTAATACTTCGGCTGAAAATGGTCCATTTTAAGGACCCAGGATCGATTTCTCTCCATCGGCCACGGGCTCATGGCCACCTTCATTTCTTTCGAAGTTCCCAACTTTGTTTGACGGGGATTCGAAGCTTTCCCACAGGCTTTCTTGGGTCAATTTCAAACCCTCGAAACCAGACATACGGTCTTAGGAGTGCCAAAATCGGAGAAAAAGGATAGTGCTAAAGGCTAAGTGAGAAAATTTGGCCAAATTGCCACGTGTCCATTTTCTGGTGAGTTTATTTGCTAGCAGAGTATTTTTTTCAAAATAAAAAATACACTTGACAATTTTAATAAAAAAAAATTGCCATGTCGATTAACAAAATTTTTTTACAAAAAGTGGGGGGGGGGTGGGGGTGGGGGTGGGGGTGGGGGAGGGGGAACCGGCGAGGGCTGTGTTGCCCTCACCATCGCTACCCCACCATCGTTGGGAAGAGCCGGCAACGGTGGGCGAGGGTCGGCTGGTGGAGCGGCGACAACGGCGGCGGCGAGGGCTACACAACTCTTGTTGGTTCCCCCTTCCTCTTTTTTTTTTAATAAATTAATCAATTTTATAATAATATATTTTAAATTTTTTAATATTATTTAATTAATAATTTCTAAAATCCACGTCAGCACAAAATGACGTCGTTTTTGCACTAATTTTTCATCGATTCAATTTCCAGCAAGCCACGTAGGAAAAAAATTAATAAAAAATTACCACATAGGATTTCCGGTAGGATTCCGACGACTTGGCACTAAAATAATCCTTTTTTTTTTTAAAAGTTGCACTTCAGTGTACCGTTTGTAAGTTTTAGCACTTAAATATCCTTCCGTGTTAAATTTTGGCACTCCCGCTGTACTTATGCTCTCGGAACCACAGCGATTTTTACCGAGACTCGTCCTCCACCCTTGATCTCCTTTGAAGATCAAGAAATATGAAAACTTGAGTTCGTGAAAGTCAAAGGTGGAGGGACACGGCAGGTGACAACTGGTGGCGAAGGAAGGAAGAAATTGGTGAAGTTAACATCTGATCGGGCCATTGGGTTTATGTCAGATAAAGACGTCGATGTTAAGGAGGTCGAAACAGAAAAGTCCCATGAACACTATTCCTGTCCGATTTTAACATGATGTGATCTTGATTATTTAGAGGTTGCACTCCCAATTTTGGCCCCAGTAAGCGAAAAAGACCTGGGTTTTCTTCTCTAGTTCTTTTACGTGAAGATGAACGTGACAGGATGGCAGCAAAATGAGAAGGAAGAAGAGAAAAGTGACGAACTTTCAGTGAAGTATGCGTCCATTTGAAGAATAGATATGATAATTGAGGGTATCATTATTCTGATAATTTCTCCTCTTGGGTTCGAGCATAATCCTCTTCGCCAAGTTCAAAATTGCGTATCTTGAAACCATCATATCCGACAACCCAACGTTGATAGACAGGAGATGGTGGAAAAAGAACAAAGATTTTAGACAGTATTCTCGATATGATGATAAATAATTAAGAAGGTATCTGTTGCTCCTTAAGTACTTTTGGAGGACCTATAAATATTTTTGAGATGATTCAAAATTTAACTCAGCTTGAGAAGTTCAAGCTAATATGTGCTCGGCAACTTCAGCTAGATTGAGCTCTTATGTCTCTTTGTAGCTGATTTTTCCATGCGACCTATTAAACTTATACTAGAAATGAGGAGTGGAAGTGAGCAGATGGGAGTAATCAAGCAGTAGAAAATAACACCTAAGAAAGCCAAAGAAATCAGGCTGAAGTTTTTGGACTAAAAGAGTAGAAGAAATAATTCTACAAAGATAAAGTGGACAGAGAGATAATTTGAAATTCTATATTTCTCGAACGCAGGCGAATTGATATAAAACCCTTAGTAGTTTGATTTTCTCACGGATTGATCCTATCTGTTCCAACGGATCGGAACCAGATGGTGAAGAAAAAATTTCTAGAAGAGCAGAATGTGAAAGCCTAAGCTAGAATGGTTTGCGGCACCTTACCATTGCCAGAGTGTTCGAGACGTGTTTGATCAGGGCAATAGCACACACTTGTGCTATTTTCACTACCACACCTCCCCCCACTTCTGCAGCACCTCATGCAGTCGTACCCTGTCCAGTTCAGCGTGAAACCGTCCTCCAATAACTTCAGGTACTCAACACTTCAATTCACCTTCCAGTTACGTATCTGAACGAGGGCAGCCACCAAGTACTGGCATGACGCTCTATTCCAGTTCAAGTTATAACACTTACTAGCTATCGCCGCAAAAGTATTGTTCCCTTCACTAGGACCACACTCGGCCTGTGAATTTCTTCATGCATTTTATATCTCTCTTTTTTTCTTTCATTTTTCTTGTTCGATTTTCTTAATTTCGAAAGAATGATTTTGTCATCGCAAGTCGCTGATGTACTGTTGTGGAGGAACAAGAAGCTGTCTCTAGCGATCTTAATCGGGGTCACAGCTACAACAATGTTGAGCCTAAGAAAGTTCAAAAGGCTCTCTCATCCCTTGATAATGAAGAATGGAAAAAAGCTTTGAAAAACAAAACGGAGTCTATGAGGACAAACTATGTTTGGATTTGGTTGATTTGCCATCCAATCGCAAAGCTATTGTAAATAAATGGGTTTTCTAGATTAAGCGAAAGACAAATGGATCCATTAAAAAGTACAAGACTTGCCTTATGGTGAAAGGTTATACTCAATAAGAGGGTATAGATTATGATAAAACATTTTCACTAGTTGTAAGGTTTGCCTTTATACGTCTTATACTAGCCATTGTCACATATTTGGATCTAAAATTACATCAAATTGATGTAAAGACAAAGTTTCTCAATGGAAAACTAGATGAATAAATCTATATAAAACAATTAATAGGTTTTGTGGCTGAAGGTCGAGCGAAAAGTTTGCAAACTTAAGCGCTCAATATGTAGCCTTAAGCAATCATCTAGATAGTAGCATCTTCATTTTCATCAAGACATTACTTCTTTTGGATTCATGATGATCGAAGAAGATTATTGTATGTATATGAAACAGTCTAAAGATAAATTTGTAATTTTATTACTTTATGTGGACGATATGTTGTTGGCTACATGGTTTCTTTTTGAGGTCATGGAGTACAATCCCATCGCCCTCCCATGTCACCTCATCTTGGCATCGATGGCCATCAGTTTCATTTGGTCTAACCTGGCCGATTTTATCAGGAGGTCGATCACCAATGATTTACAATAATCAATTACATAAAAATCGCGATTTACATATCTCTTTAATCCCTCTAATAGTTGTATTCATTCTCTACTTATCAGTGACCCTCTCAATGTACATAGCTTTTAGCCGTCTGAGGTCGCATATCGAACACATTTTCAAAAAATTAACAAATTTACTCTTGAGGGTTTACAACATTTCAAGTGGTAACGATTGGAGGATTTTTTCGGGGTACAAGTTTCATCATCCAAAATCTCTTTTTTTATATTTTAATTAAGTGACCAACCTTAATTAAGCTACTTTATTTGTTTGTTTAAATACTTTGTTGCGTGAATTTCAGGCAATCGCATTCCTGTGGATGCTGTCAGTCCTTGGCAAATACGTAAGTTCATTGAATTTGCTATATTTTGGTAAGCTCCCCCAAAATTCACTGCAACATTTTTTTTTTCCTCTTTTTTTTAGTAATTATTTTTTCTATGCTAATTGTTGTTCCTTTCATATTTTGTGCTTCATTTTTCTTTTTTCCTTTTGTGGTAAGCTTTTGTTTGCATGGATACCCTACCAGCTTCGTACGAGAGACACGAGAACCAAATGGATCATCTTGCTGGCAAAAGCAGGAGAGGCGCGAGGAAACTGTACAAGAAATTTGATTCCAAAGTCCTCGACAAAATTCCCAGGGGACCTAGATTCACGTGAAAGACGGCACCAAAAGCGGGAAAATTATCTTCGGAAATTTGTGTGGAAATATTTATATGCATGTATGACTTTCAATCATGACGACAAATAAATAGTATTGAAACTTCGAATTGATATTGATGTCATTCTATCGTAAATTCTTCTTGTGATTGCAAGCCAAAATATACAAAGTGGATGGCTTTTCAAATGATGTGTTTTTGCCCTGGCATGCCATGCCAAGAAAGAAAAAGGAAGGAAAAAAAAAGGGCACTGCGCTTGGAATTCCAAATTGACTTAAGAAAAAGGCATATGGAGTTAGGAACAATTGAGATATATAATAGATTTCCCATTAAATTAGATCAATCTACCAAACGCAACTTACTCGCCTAAAAAAAGCTTGACAATTTTCTAACTACTGTTTAAAAAGAAAATTCGTAATTTTGCAATAGTGCCAATTAATTACCAATAAAAAAATTAGGTCACCATTTACCAGCTCTTTAAAAAATCAACCAACACAAAACAAAAGCTATTTTCGAAAATAGAAAGGTGGAATCATACATAAATCAAGCTACCATAATTTATATGTTTCAATTTTTCTAGGGAGGGTGGATGCCAAATTTCTTTTTCTTTTTTCTATTAGAGGCATGACAAACACTGGGGGATTGTGCTGAGTGAAGTTTACTATTGAAAACATCAAGCAGATACTTTGAACCATGAGCGCGCTCACCAACATGATTCAATGGGGTCTTAACTAATATTTTGGATAAGTTAAAGAATGTTAAAGGCAAAAGATGCTCAAGCAAAATAGTTTATATGAAACTCGTCACGCATTCGCAGTACATGCAATTCGAACGACCAAACACAGAGAGCAAAAGTCCATCATTTAACATGTTCCAATCTTTAATGTCCACTTGTGGAAAAAGCTCCTTATCTTTCTCCGATTTCTTCAAAAGCTTTGAAATGGGGGTGGAAGTTGGGTGAGGTTGGACCATGCCTTCTCTCTAAATCCCTAAACCCACGTTGGTGCATGAAAAGGAAAAGACTCTTACTTCCCTAGATTCCTAGTCAAAGGAGAGTGCTCGCTTTTACATCAAAGCGACCACGACAGACCGTTATCAGGTGCGAACCATAGCCCACTATTCGCAACGTGGCTATTTCGTACAGCCTTTTGGCACGGCTTTTGGCCATGGGAGAAAGGGGGTGCTGCAACTCGAAAAATAGCATCTAGTGAACACCTAGGGGGCGACACCGTCCATTTTTATGATGTTGTAGTTCCAAAGCATCTATTATCAAACACACAAGTTACAATTAATTTTATAGGATAAGTACATTAAAAATATTGAGATTTGTTAACAAAGTATAATTGAATCCTAAAATATTCAAAAAACACAATTAAATCATAAAATTTGTCACGAAAATACAATCAAATCTTAAAACATGTCATAAAAGTACGATAAAGTTATAAAATTTTCAAAAAATGTTATCAACGAAAGGACTCAATCTCACTAATTTAATAAGTTTTAGGATTTTATTGTACTTTCGTGATAAATTTTAGAACTTAATTACATTTCTAAAAAATTTAGGATTAAATTATACTTTATTAATAATTTTTAGGACTTTAAATGCATTTATCATTAATTTGATAGCTTGGTTACAGCACTACACATTTACACATCAATTCATGTTCATACCTAACGGGAGTGACAACAAAAAACCCAAAAAAAGAAATTGCCATAAATGTTGTCAAAAAAACCCAAGATTAATGAAAAAAAAAAAAAAAATTGCCATAAATGCTGTCAAGTCAAAGTAATCTATACGCGAGATTCTATGAAATCCACAATTGATTACTCCCATTAATTACGACATCACATTCCCAAACTAAAGAACAAGGTACTCTGAATTATATAATTTTGGCTAATGGAACGGGTCAAGTCCATTCGATTTTATAATAATATATTTTTAATTATTTAATTAATAATTTTTAAATTAAAACTCCACGCGGATCAACCCTCATCCATCGCCGCTCCTTTTTGAAGAAGTTTCTAATTTGGGTCTTGGGTTCCATTCTGTACAATAATTATCCGCGGATCAAGTTCATTATCCAAGACGATAAAGTCTTCCACCTTAACGATTTTGGATAATTAAAAATTAGTCATGTGTTCGAAGGATTTTGGATACTTTAACGTTAACAAAAGAGAAAATAATGTCTACGAAGTAATATCATTTTTCGACCATTTGGTGTCGAAGCCACTAAGTGTAACATCCTGAAATTCGAGTCATTTTAGGGAGGAACGAGCGTTAATTTCGTAAATGCATTGTTGGTTGATCTCACTCGGAACTGATCACTCCCGAGATACCGACCTTGAGGGGAAAGGCTAATGAGGACAGAACTCGTGCGACTAAAGAACTTGACCCGGGAAAACGACTCGACCGTGAGACTTGCGTAAGGATGATCCCGTAGTCATGCAGGCCGATTCCAAGGACGAATAGGAGTCGATTCGTGGGCAGAACATAATGGGACGACGGGTGATTCCGCCTACTATTATCGAACCCGCGAACGGCCCCGTGTCGATCCTTAGTAATCGTGTACTTTGAAATAAGAATCGATTCTTCGCAATTTCATGTAGTCAAGGACGTCCATGTGTCGAGAAGTCTTGAACGTGAATTGGCACGAGTCGGTTACGCGTGAATCCTCAAAGCCGCCCGTCGCCCGAGCAAGTACCAAAATGGCATTCGGGCGAAATTGACATAGCATGAGAATCCAGTATTGGACTTCGAATTTTCGGGAATGTTCGAGAAGGACTTTTGGACGATGCTTCTTAGACATCGGCCGACACCGCCGGTTGAGCCGAGTATTTGGAAAAGGGATTTTCGGACCAAGAAAACGAGCCTATGAGGACGTGGGCCGGGAAAAATCAGTGTGGGCCTCACGCCCAAGGTGGGACAGCCACCATGGAAGGCCCGAGGCAAGCAAGTGAGCTTGTTGGGCCAAACCGACCCTTTACCCTTCCGAGCCCATTGTTTAAAACCGAGCCGATTCAAGCCCAATAAATTCCCGAGCCCGTTCCTATTCATTTTCCAGCCCATTTCCTAGGCCCGCCCCTCCATTTTCAGCCCAAGGACAAATTAGGAAATGTGCAAGGTGGAAATGACCAAAATGCCCTTGGATATTTTGAAGAAAAGTCAAAAAGAAGAAAGAGAAGATGAGGTCATTTTCTTGACAAGTGGGCAAGCATTGAAGGCTTTGATAAGCCTTATCCTTCAGCCTTCACTTCACTCTCTCTCTCCTCTTCATCTTCTCCAAAACCGCACACCTCTCTTCCATGGTTTTCCTTCCTTCCTTCAGTTTTTCAGTTCTGACCTTTCACCGAAATCTGAGTTGTTCATTGCCTTCCCGTTGGAATCTCGTCTCGTGTCACCCGCCGTTGTGTTCAGAAGACAAAAACCGTTCAGACAGCATCTGCCGATCGCCGGAAGGAGCTGCCGGTCAACCCGTATTCCGGCCGAAAGATGGCTGTGGCCGGACCGTTTTCTGACCACCTGCTGCTGTTCTGTTTTGCTGTTTCGGCCATTTTCCTTCCTTTCCGGCCAAAACACCACCCATACCAGCCACAAGTGGTTCCCCCTCAACCCCCAGGTGCCGTTGGTCGCTGGCCCGCCGCTCGCCGGAGCTCCGGGCAGCCCGTTCAACTCCGGTCAGCAACTTTCCTCCTGTGCAGTCAGTTTTTCAGAGTTGCAGAGGGATTTCGAGTTTGTTGCTGCTGTTCTCAGCCCGGGACCGCCTTGGATCATCGTGAGTGAGGTCCCCGGGTGTCGGGTTCGTTGCCGCCGCCGCGTCCGTGTCGCCGGCCCGCCTAACGGGTGAGTTTAGCTCCTAATCCCTATTTAGTGCCTAAACTTGCTTAGGGTTGGTTAGTTAGTGTTAATCTTGGTTTAAGGGGTTTAATTAAGTTGTATTAGCCCTAAGATAGGTGGTTAGATAGATGGTTAAGATTAGATTAGCTTAATTTTGCTTATTAGGCTTAATTGTGCTTAATTTGTGATTAATTGTGTTTATGTGTTTAATTAAGCATGATTTGCTTAAATTGGTTGATTAATTGTTTTAATTAATGTTTTGTTTAATTTCTGGATTAAATGTTTTAATTAATTGAATTTCGGAAAAATCACTATTCATAATTACTATTCACGATCATGTTCACGATCACGTTCACAATTACTGTTCACGGCACTGTTCATCCGAAGCTAAATTTTGTCTGAATTTGATGTGCTATTGATTGTTATGATTAATTGAAGTGCCGATTGTTAATTATACTCATGATTGATGATGAAATGCGTGATCGAGTGTTGGTTGGATTTGAATTTTGGAATTATCGAGTGAGATCGCATGACATATTGCGTGGGTTATCTGAAATGGCATATCCAATGAGCATGGGTGATGTTGCATTCACGACAGAGCAAAGATATAAATGGATTGTTTGATGATGTGTTGCATGATCACATTAAGAGAGGGAACCCGGCGTTGCCGGAAGACCGCCAATCCTTATGGGGTTGTGCCGTGGCCGTTTGGTCGTCCCGACTTTTGTCGCCTGCTCGACGGGGGACATGTGGGACCGCGGTAGTGGGCGGGTCCTATGTTCCCGTCGCTGCGGGACTGCGGTAGTGGGCGGGTCCCGTGCTCCTTCGGGAATGCCGTCGAGGGGGATGACCCCGACGTCGCCGTGCCTCGAGGTAAAGAGGACGAAGCCGGTTTAGCCAGAACCGCCAACTATAAGGTTGTGCCGTGGCCCAGAGGGGGCGTTAATAATCGGAGCATGTGTGAGTGTGAGACATGAGAAAGTTGTGTGAGATGCTCGATTATTTGCATGCTCTTAATGTCGTGATGATTTGTGGTACGCACGCATGAGTTGACAATCGTGCGGGTGGGTGTGGCAATGGCCAGTGAGATCGCTTGTGGCGCGATTCGCATGTGATTGATGAACTGTTTCATCTAACGGCCATGTGCCTTGCTTGCATTGTATGAGATTGGACGCGCGGGGTATGGCATACCGGGTAAGGTTGCATGCGAACCGAATATTGATTGTTGGTTGCCCCGTTTTGTTGTTGGTTGTTTGTTTGTGGGTTGTTGGGTTGAGTGAGGGGTGGTTCTGGAGAGATACCCCGGGTTGAGTTGGCGTACTAACCGGGGCTTAGGGGGAAGAACTCGCTGAGATTTTATCTCAACCCGTCGTGGTAACCATTTTCAGGTCCCTAGAATGGCGTACTCACAAAGGGAGAATCCCGCCCCCGCTTCTCAAAGTGATCGACTCGACGGAGCTTGAGTCCGATGGGTCCGAGTGACCGTGGTGTTGAACCCGAGGGTTCTTCTTGTTTAATTGGATTAGCCTAGTTCCTTTTTGGTTTGGCTTAGAGGATGGATCGGCCCTTTTTGTCGGGCTTGTAATTTGGAAAGCGATCCTCTCGTTGGTTAATCCAATAAGATGTATAAATGAGTAGTTGCCGTTGTTCTCGCTGTTCATCCCTCTATCCCCGTTTGGTTGTTTGTTTGTCCGGGGATGGTTCGTCTTTCGCTTGCGCTTAACGAAAGATAAAATGAATGGTCGTGGACGGGTCCCGGGATATCGCTTTCAATCGACCAAGGTAATGGGGTTGCCGCGAGCTCGAGAGTCGGGCGTGACAACCCCGCCGGTTTTGGTATCGAGCGAGGTCGAGACTTGGAGTGATAAGGTGCGTGGGATTTTGGGATAGTGAGATAGGGATGGCTTTTAATTACGTGCCTGTGATTGCTTTTGTGGTTTCGTGTGGTGGCGGGTTGCTCATAGTCCAGAGTGATGAGCAATCCTGAGCAGTCAGCCCTTAGGCGTAGGGCAGTGTCTGGTCAAACCAGTGCTTGAGGTAGCGTGTAGGCAGATCCTAGGTTAGTTGGGATCCTGCTGGCGCTAGAGACCTTGTTAGGACAGCAAGCTGTGTGCTTTTGCTGTGGTCCTTGTGGTTCCCCTAGTGAGAGGAGAGGTCTGTGAGAGACCGATGCCTAGGTTGGTAGAATAGTTCCTGAGGTTGCAGCCACCGAGGTTCAGTGGCGTGGGCGACCCTAAAGCTGCAACCCTTTGGATGAGGGATTTCGAGAGGACTGTTTCAGTGTTGAGGTGTTCAGAGAAAGACAGAGTGCTTCCCGGCGTTTATCGCCTTCAAGGAAATGTCAAGTACATGATGGGAAGCCACTCAAGGAAGAGTGTTCCCCGAAGGCATAGCTCGACTTGGGGTGCCTTTCGTGAGGCTTTCAATGAGAGATACTTCTTGGACAAAGGCGAGAGAGTCAAAGATGGCGAGTTTCAATAGTTTCGTCAAAATCAGATTTCGGTGGATCGTATGAGGCAAAGTTTGCCAAGTCGGCATATACTAAGCCGAGATTAGTGGAGGACCCTTGGATAGGGCGAGATAGTTCAGAGATGGCTTGAAACTGGAATTGAAAGCCAGCTGGTGCCCTTGAGTTTAAAGAGTTTTGATGAGATGTACGAGAGGACCCGAGATAATCAAGAAGAATATGATTGAGAGGACGACCACATTTGGCTCGCGGTTCGTGCCTAATAGAGACAATCGTCGATTTGGAAAGGGACCGATGATGGGGAGAAGGAATCTCATCCCACCCAATAGAAAGTAGATTGTCATGGAAAGACAATTCAGTTTAACTCAAAGTGGGTGATAGTTTGGAGTTTGTGAGAAATCGAGGAGGACCCTCAACCCATTTGAAATTGCCGTTGGAAATAACTCGTTTATTGGACGAAAGTTGCTAAGGTTATTGGACAATTGAGGTTAATTGGTTAGTTGAAGAACCAAGGATGGATGACTTGTTTGACCCACTTCAAGGAGCTTCGATATGTCCCAGGATAGACCTAAGGACGGGCTATCAGTGGTTGAGGATTAAAAAGGAGGAAAAATTAAAGACGACATATCGTGTGTGATTTGGTCATTATGAGATTATTGTACCGCCATTTGGATTAACTAATACGCCAGTTACTTTTATGGATTTGATGGATTGAGTGATTAAGGCGTATTTGGATTGATTGTAATTGTGTTCGTGAGCAATATATTGGATTATTCGAGGAATTTAGAGGAACACGGACGGCACTTAAGGGTGGTGCTATAGACCATTCGAGAGCATAAACAAGTATGCCAAGTTTAATATGTGCGAGTTTGGGTTTACTCGCGTTGTTTTGTTGGTCATATGATTTTGGACGAAGGAATTTCTATGGATCCGTTAAGATCAAGGCAGTCATGAATATGCCGAGACTTATGACGGTGACAGAGGTTCAAAGTTTTCTAAGTCGGATAGGTTAGTACAGACGATTCGTAGAAAGGTTCTCTACGATAGCTACGCCCCGATACGAAGGTTACCGAAGGACGTAAGAATTTGAATGGACGAATAAGTGAAATTTTTAAGAGCTTAAGTATAAGCTGATTATCGCACCAGTTTTGAGGATTTAGTCTATTATTGGAGAATATGAGATTTGCAAAGTGAAGTGTCGTATAAGGGATTTGACTGCGTGGTAAAGCAACAAGGAAGATTGGTTGCTTACGCGTCACGACAATTGAGGTCCTTGGATTTAATGGAAGTAAGATAAGTTTTATCTTAATGATTTGAGGAGTTGTAGGTATGGGATCATAAGAGATGATCTATTAAATGGTGATGATCTTTGATAAGGATTACGGTGGATGATTTATTGCTCGGAAGTCTTAGATTCGATTAAGCTATGATTTTACCCAAGGTGGATTATTTCAAGAGATATATGAAATAGGGATGTGAGGAATGGATTTTTGTCTTCGGTGGATTAAGAATTAATTATCCCTTGATGCTAGATGGATGAGTGAGGAAATGGCATTGTCGATGATTTCTTCTTGAGGTATCAGAAAGGATTTGAAGAAGTACCCGAAAGCTTTTGGTGCAATAAATGACATTTGGTTATTAAATGGACGTGAAAGGAATGTTGAAAGAAAAATCGATAGTTTGTGGAATTCGAACAGCGATTTAATGGAAATTCAGTGAATCAGATTTTAAGTGTCGATAAGTGACCTCGCAGAAACGAGCTCATGGGTTGACGAGCTGGAGAAAGTTTTGCACTTTGAGGTGGATGAGGTTAAAACCGTGAGGCTTGGTATGGGACAGGCCAAAGCGGATAATACCTCTTTGAGATGGTGTATGTCAAAAAAAAAGGACCTTTGCTAGTAGTGGTGCAGTTCGTAGATGCCCGTGACGACTGATCCGACGAGGGCGGGGAGTGGTCGCCGGGGCCAGAGTGCCTGAGCAAGGAGCGACTCCTGGCAGCTTCTAGGATGTCGAAAGGGGCAGAAATGAACCGAACTACGCACTATGCAAAAAGAGAATGCTTATGGGATAAGATTTATCGGAATTGTATGGCAGAAATATGGTCAAGGTTGTGGAACTCCTAGTCTATGGAACAAGGTCGAGAACCGGGAATCGTTGGTTCAAAAATTGGTTTAGCAGTTATTGAATGCAGTTCAGATTATCAGAGACAGACTAAAGACCGCTCAGAGTCGTCAGAAGAGTTATACAAATAAGCATCGTAGACCGTTGGAGTTTAAGGTGGGCGATTGTGTGTTTTTGAAAGTATCGCCAACGAGGGTACTTCTAGATTTGGCAAGAAAGAAAAGTTGTTTGAGGTACGTTGGACCCTTTTGAAATTTTGGAAAGGATCGGGATTTTAGCGTATCGTCTTGTGTTGCCACCGAAGCTTGCTCAAGTACATGATGTTTTCCACGTGTCCATGTTGAGAAAGTATGAACCGGACCCGACTCATGTTTTGAATTTTGAGGAACTGGACATAGACGACGGTGGTGTCGTACGTGGAAAACCGATACGGATAGAGGACCGTAAAGAGCAAGTACTTCAAATTAAGACTATCGCCTTAGTTAAGGTGATTTGGTAGTATCATGGATCATAGGGAGCTACATTGAAAAGTGAAGAAGTGATGAAGCATCAACACCCCCATCTTTTTGAGGATTTGTCAGTAGCTACAAATTTCGAGGACGAAATTTTTATAAGAGGGGAAGAGTTGTAACATCCTGAAATTCGAGTCCATTTTAGGGAGGAACGAGCGTTAATTTCGTAAATGCATTGTTGGTTGATCTCACTCGGAACCGATCACTCCCGAGATACCGACCTTGAGGGGAAAGGCTAATGAGGACAGAACTCGTGCGACTAAAGAACTTGACCTCGGGAAAACGACTCGACCGTGAGACTTGCGTAAGGATGATCCCGTAGTCATGCAGGCCGATTCCAAGGACGAATAGGAGTCGATTCGTGGGCAGAACATAATGGGACGACGGGTGATTCCGCCTACTATTATCGAACCCGCGAACGGCCCCGTGTCGATCCTTAGTAATCGTGTACTTTGAAATAAGAATCGATTCTTCGCAATTTCATGTAGTCAAGGACGTCCATGTGTCGAGAAGTCTTGAACGTGAATTGGCACGAGTCGGTTACGCGTGAATCCTCAAAGCCGCCCGTCGCCCGAGCAAGTACCAAAATGGCATTCGGGCGAAATTGACATAGCATGAGAATCCAAGTATTGGACTTCGAATTTTCGGGAATGTTCGAGAATGACTTTTGGACGATGCTTCTTAGACGATCGCCGACACCGCCGGTTGAGCCGAGTATTTGGAAAAGGGATTTTCGGACCAAGAAAACGAGCCTATGAGGACGTGGGCCGGGCAAAATCAGTGTGGGCCTCACGCCCAAGGTGGGACAGCCACCATGGAAGGCCCGAGGCAAGCAAGTGAGCTTGTTGGGCCAAACCGACCCTTTACCCTTCCGAGCCCATTGTTTAAAACCGAGCCGATTCAAGCCCAATAAATTCCCGAGCCCGTTCCTATTCATTTTCCAGCCCATTTCCTAGGCCCGCCCCTCCATTTTCAGCCCAAGGACAAATTAGGAAATGTGCAAGGTGGAAATGACCAAAATGCCCTTGGATATTTTGAAGAAAAGTCAAAAAGAAGAAAGAGAAGATGAGGTCATTTTCTTGACAAGTGGGGCAAGCATTGAAGGCTTTGATAAGCCTTATCCTTCAGCCTTCACTTCACTCTCTCTCTCCTCTTCATCTTCTCCAAAACCGCACACCTCTCTTCCATGGTTTTCCTTCCTTCCTTCAGTTTTTCAGTTCTGACCTTTCACCGAAATCTGAGTTGTTCATTGCCTTCCCGTTGGAATCTCGTCTCGTGTCACCCGCCGTTGTGTTCAGAAGACAAAAACCGTTCAGACAGCATCTGCCGATCGCCGGAAGGAGCTGCCGATCTTCCCGTATTCCGGCCGAAAGACGGCTGTCGCCGGACCGTTTTCTGACCGCCTGCTGCTGTTCTGTTTTGCTGTTTCGGCCATTTTCCTCCCTTTCCGGCCAAACCACCACCCATCCCAGCCTCAAGTGGTTCCCCCTCAACCCCCAGGTGCCGTTGGTCGCTGGCCCGCCGCTCGCCGGAGCTCCGGGCAGCCCGTTCAACTCCGGTCAGCAACTTTCCTCCTGTGCAGTCAGTTTTTCAGAGTTGCAGAGGGATTTCGAGTTTGTTGCTGCTGTTCTCAGCCCGGGACCGCCTTGGATCATCGTGAGTGAGGTCCCCGGGTGTCGGGTTCGTTGCCGCCGCCGCGTCCGTGTCGCCGGCCCGCCTAACGGGTGAGTTTAGCTCCTAATCCCTATTTAGTGCCTAAACTTGCTTAGGGTTGGTTAGTTAGTGTTAATCTTGGTTTAAGGGGTTTAATTAAGTTGTATTAGCCCTAAGATAGGTGGTTAGATAGATGGTTAAGATTAGATTAGCTTAATTTTGCTTATTAGGCTTAATTGTGCTTAATTTGTGATTAATTGTGTTTATGTGTTTAATTAAGCATGATTTGCTTAAATTGGTTGATTAATTGTTTTAATTAATGTTTTGTTTAATTTCTGGATTAAATGTTTTAATTAATTGAATTTCGGAAAAATCACTGTTCATAATTACGTTCACGTTCACGATCACTGTTCACAATTACTGTTCACGGCACTGTTCATCCGAAGCTAAATTTTGTCTGAATTTGATGTGCTATTGATTGTTATGATTAATTGAAGTGCCGATTGTTAATTATACTCATGATTGATGATGAAATGCGTGATCGAGTGTTGGTTGGATTTGAATTTTGGAATTATCGAGTGAGATCGCATGACATATTGCGTGGGTTATCTGAAATGGCATATCCAATGAGCATGGGTGATGTTGCATTCACGACAGAGCAAAGATATAAATGGATTGTTTGATGATGTGTTGCATGATCACATTAAGAGAGGGAACCCGGCGTTGCCGGAAGACCGCCAATCCTTATGGGGTTGTGCCGTGGCCGTTTGGTCGTCCCGACTTTTGTCGCTGCCCGACGGGGACATGTGACGGACGCGCGGTAGTGGGCGGGTCCTATGTTCCCGTCGATTTGCGGGACTGCGGTAGTGGGCGGGTCCTGTGCTCCTTCGGGAATGCCGTCGAGGGAAGGGATGACCCCCGACGTCGCCGTGCCTCGAGGTAAAGAGGACGAAGCTGGTTTAGCCAGAACCGCCAACTATAAGGTTGTGCCGTTGGCCCAGGGGGGGCGTTAATAATCGGAGCATGTGTGAGTGTGAGACATGAGAAAGTTGTGTGAGATGCTCTGATTATTTGCATGCTCTTAATGTCGTGATGATTTGTGGTACGCACGCATGAGTTGACAGTCGTGTAGGGTGTGGCAATGGCCAGGTGAGATCGCTTGTGGCGCGATTCGCATGTGATTGATGAATTGTTTCATCTAACGGCCATGTGCCTTGCTTGCATTGTATGAGATTGGACGCGGGGTATGGCATACCGGGTAAGGTTGCATGCGAACCGAATATTGATTGTTGGTTGCCCCGTTTGTTGTTGGTTCTTTGTTTGTGGGTTGTTGGGTTGAGTGAGGGGTGGTTCGGGAGAGATACCCGGGTTGAGTTGGCGTACTAACCGGGGCTTAGGGGGAAGAACTCGCTGAGATTTTATCTCAACCCGTCGTGGTAACCATTTTCAGTGTCCCTAGAATGGCGTACTCACGGTGGAGAATCCCGCCCCCGCTTCTCCAAAGTGATCGACTCGACGGAGCTTGAGTCCGATGGGTCCGAGTGACCGTGGTGTTGAACCCGAGGGTTCTTCTTGTTTAATTGGATTAGCCTAGTTCCTTTTTGGTTTGGCTTAGAGGATGGATCGGCCCTTTTTGTCGGGCTTGTAATTTGGAAAGCGATCCTCCGTTGGTTAATCCAATAAGATGTATAAATGAGTAGTTGCCGTTGTTCCGGCTGTTCATCCCTCTATCCCCGTTTGGTTGTTTGTTTGTCGGGGATGGTTCGTCTTCGCTTGCGCTTAACGAAAGATAAAATGAATGGTCGTGGACGGGTCCCGGGATATCGCTTTCAATCGACCAAGGTAATGGGGTTGCCGCGAGCTCGAGAGTCGGGCGTGACAACCCCGCCGGTTTTGGTATCGAGCGAGGTCGAGACTTGGAGTGATAAGGTGCGTGGGATTTTGGGATAGTGAGATAGGGATGGCTTTTAATTACGTGCCCGTGATTGCTTTTGTGGTTTCGTGTGGTGGCGGGTTGCTCATAGTCCGAGTGATGAGCAATCCCGAGCGATCGGCCCCTTAGGCGTAGGGCGTGTCCGGTCAAACCGGTGCTTGAGGTAGCGTGTAGGCGAGATCCTAGGTTAGTTGGGATCCGCCGGCGCTAGAGACCTTGTTAGGACAGCAAGCTGTGTGCTTTTGCTGTGGTCCTTGTGGTTCCCCTAGTGAGAGGAGAGGTCCGTGAGAGACCGATGCCTAGGTTGGTAGAATAGTTCCGAGGTTGCAGCCACCGAGGTTCGGTGGCGTGGGCGACCCTAAAGCCGCAACCCTTTGGATGAGGGATTTCGAGAGGACTGTTTCGGTGTTGAGGTGTTCGAGAGAAAGACAGAGTGCTTCGGCGGTTTATCGCCTTCAAGGAAATGTCAAGTACATGATGGGAAGCCACTCAAGGAAGAGTGTTCCCCGAAGGCATAGCTCGACTTGGGGTGCCTTTCGTGAGGCTTTCAATGAGAGATACTTCTTGGACAAAGTGCGAGAGAGTCAAAGATGGCGAGTTTCAATAGTTTCGTCAAAATCAGATTTCGGTGGATCGGTATGAGGCAAAGTTTGCCAAGTCGGCATATACTAAGCCGAGATTAGTGGAGGACCCTTGGATAGGGCGAGATAGTTCGAGAGATGGCTTGAAACCGGAATTGAAAGCCAGCTGGTGCCCTTGAGTTTAAAGAGTTTTGATGAGATGTACGAGAGGACCCAGATAATCAAGAAGAATATGATTGAGAGGACGACCACATTTGGCTCGCGGTTCGTGCCTAATAGAGACAATCGTCGATTTGGAAAGGGACCGATGATGGGGAGAAGGAATCTCATCCCACCCAATAGAAAGTAGATTGTCATGGAAAGACAATTCAGTTTAACTCAAAGTGGGTGATAGTTTGGAGTTTGTGAGAAATCGAGGAGGACCCTCAACCCATTTGAAATTCGTCGTTGGAAATAACTCGTTTATTGGACGAAAGTTGCTAAGGTTATTGGACAATTGAGGTTAATTGGTTAGTTGAAGAACCAAGGATGGATGACTTGTTTGACCCACTTCAAGGAGCTTCGATATGTCCCGGGATAGACCTAAGGACGGGCTATCGGTGGTTGAGGATTAAAAAGGAGGAAAAATTAAAGACGACATATCGTGTGTGATTTGGTCATTATGAGATTATTGTACCGCCATTTGGATTAACTAATACGCCAGTTACTTTTATGGATTTGATGGATTGAGTGATTAAGGCGTATTTGGATTGATTGTAATTGTGTTCGTGAGCAATATATTGGATTATTCGAGGAATTTAGAGGAACACGGACGGCACTTAAGGGTGGTGCTATAGACCATTCGAGAGCATAAACAGTATGCCAAGTTTAATATGTGCGAGTTTGGGTTTACTCGCGTTGTTTTGTTGGTCATATGATTTTGGACGAAGGAATTTCTATGGATCCGTTAAGATCAAGGCAGTCATGAATATGCCGAGACTTATGACGGTGACAGAGGTTCAAAGTTTTCTAAGTCGGATAGGTTAGTACGACGATTCGTAGAAAGGTTCTCTACGATAGCTACGCCCGATACGAAGGTTACCGAAGGACGTAAGAATTTGAATGGACGAATAAGTGAAATTTTTAAGAGCTTAAGTATAAGCTGATTATCGCACCAGTTTTGAGGATTTAGTCTATTATTGGAGAATATGAGATTTGCAGTGAAGTGTCGTATAAGGGATTTGACTGCGTGGTAAAGCAACAAGGAAGATTGGTTGCTTACGCGTCACGACAATTGAGGTCCTTGGATTTAATGGAAGTAAGATAAGTTTTATCTTAATGATTTGAGGAGTTGTAGGTATGGGATCATAAGAGATGATCTATTAAATGGTGATGATCTTTGATAAGGATTACGGTGGATGATTTATTGCTCGGAAGTCTTAGATTCGATTAAGCTATGATTTTACCCAAGGTGGATTATTTCAAGAGATATATGAAATAGGGATGTGAGGAATGGATTTTTGTCTTCGGTGGATTAAGAATTAATTATCCCTTGATGCTAGATGGATGAGTGAGGAAATGGCATTGTCGATGATTTCTTCTTGAGGTATCAGAAAGGATTTGAAGAAGTACCCGAAAGCTTTTGGTGCAATAAATGACATTTGGTTATTAAATGGACGTGAAAGGAATGTTGAAAGAAAAATCAATAGTTTGTGGAATTCGAACAGCGATTTAATGGAAATTCAGTGAATCAGATTTTAAGTGTCGATAAGTGACCTCGCAAGAAACGAGCTCATGGGTTGACGAGCTGGAGAAAGTTTTGCACTTTGAGGTGGATGAGGTTAAAACCGTGAGGCTTGGTATGGGACAGGCCAAAGCGGATAATACCTCTTTGAGATGGTGTATGTCAAAAAAAAAGGACCTTTGCTAGTAGTGGTGCAGTTCGTAGATGCCCGTGACGACTGATCCGACGAGGGCGGGGAGTGGTCGCCGGGGCCGAGTGCTCGAGCAAGGAGCGACTCCGGCAGCTTCTAGGATGTCGAAAGGGGCAGAAATGAACCGAACTACGCACTATGCAAAAAGAGAATGCTTATGGGATAAGATTTATCGGAATTGTATGGCAGAAATATGGTCAAGGTTGTGGAACTCTAGTCTATGGAACAAGGTCGAGAACGGGAATCGCTGGTTCAAAATTGGGTTTAGCAGTTATTGAATGCAGTTCAGATTATCAGAGACAAACTAAAGACCGCTCAAAGTCGTCAGAAGAGTTATACAGATAAGCATCGTAGACCGTTGGAGTTTAAGGTGGGCGATTGTGTGTTTTTGAAAGTATCGCCGATGAGGGATATTTTTAGATTTGGTAAGAAAGAAAAGTTAAGTTTGAGGTACGTTGGACCCTTTTGAAATTTTGGAAAGGATCGGGATTTTAGCGTATCGTCTTGTGTTGCCACCGAAGCTTGCTCAAGTACATGATGTTTTCCACGTGTCCATGTTGAGAAAGTATGAACCGGACCCGACTCATGTTTTGAATTTTGAGGAACTGGACATAGACGACGGGGTGTCGTACGTGGAAAACCGATACGGATAGAGGACCGTAAAGAGCAAGTACTTCAAATTAAGACTATCGCCTTAGTTAAGGTGATTTGGTAGTATCATGGATCATAGGGAGCTACATTGAAAGTGAAGAAGTGATGAAGCATCAACACCCCCATCTTTTTGAGGATTTGTCAAGTAGCTACAAATTTCGAGGACGAAATTTTTATAAGAGGGGAAGAGTTGTAACATCCTGAAATTCGAGTCATTTTAGGGAGGAACGAGCGTTAATTTCGTAAATGCATTGTTGGTTGATCTCACTCGGAACTGATCACTCCTGAGATACTGACCTTGAGGGGAAAGGCTAATGAGGACAGAACTCGTGCGACTAAAGAACTTGACCTGGGAAAACGACTCGACCGTGAGACTTGCGTAAGGATGATCCCGTAGTCATGCAGGCCGATTCCAAGGACGAATAGGAGTCGATTCGTGGGCAGAACATAATGGGACGACGGGTGATTCCGCCTACTATTATCGAACCCGCGAACGGCCCCGTGTCGATCCTTAGTAATCGTGTACTTTGAAATAAGAATCGATTCTTCGCAATTTCATGTAGTCAAGGACGTCCATGTGTCGAGAAGTCTTGAACGTGAATTGGCACGAGTCGGTTACGCGTGAATCCTCAAAGCCGCCGTCGTCGCCCCGAGCAAGTACCAAAATGGCATTCGGGCGAAATTGACATAGCATGAGAATCCAGTATTGGACTTCGAATTTTCGGGAATGTTCGAGAAGGACTTTTGGACGATGCTTCTTAGACAGTCGACACTGCCGGTTGAGCCGAGTATTTGGAAAAGGGATTTTCGGACCAAGAAAACGAGCCTATGAGGACGTGGGCCGGGAAAATCAGTGTGGGCCTCACGCCCAAGGTGGGACAGCCACCATGGAAGGCCCGAGGCAAGCAAGTGAGCTTGTTGGGCCAAACCGACCCTTTACCCTTCCGAGCCCATTGTTTAAAACCGAGCCGATTCAAGCCCAATAAATTCCCGAGCCCGTTCCTATTCATTTTCCAGCCCATTTCCTAGGCCCGCCCCTCCATTTTCAGCCCAAGGACAAATTAGGAAATGTGCAAGGTGGAAATGACCAAAATGCCCTTGGATATTTTGAAGAAAAGTCAAAAAGAAGAAAGAGAAGATGAGGTCATTTTCTTGACAAGTGGGGCAAGCATTGAAGGCTTTGATAAGCCTTATCCTTCAGCCTTCACTTCACTCTCTCTCTCCTCTTCATCTTCTCCAAAACCGCACACCTCTCTTCCATGGTTTTCCTTCCTTCCTTCAGTTTTTCAGTTCTGACCTTTCACCGAAATCTGAGTTGTTCATTGCCTTCCCGTTGGAATCTCGTCTCGTGTCACCCGCCGTTGTGTTCAGAAGACAAAAACCGTTCGGACAGCGTCTGCCGATCGCCGGAAGGAGCTGCCGATCTTCCCGTATTCCGGCCGAAAGACGGCTGTCGCCGGACCGTTTTCTGACCGCCTGCTGCTGTTCTGTTTTGCTGTTTCGGCCATTTTCCTCCCTTTCCGGCCAAACCACCACCCATCCCAGCCTCAAGTGGTTCCCCCTCAACCCCCAGGTGCCGTTGGTCGCTGGCCCGCCGCTCGCCGGAGCTCCGGGCAGCCCGTTCAACTCCGGTCAGCAACTTTCCTCCTGTGCAGTCAGTTTTTCAGAGTTGCAGAGGGATTTCGAGTTTGTTGCTGCTGTTCTCAGCCCGGGACCGCCTTGGATCATCGTGAGTGAGGTCCCCGGGTGTCGGGTTCGTTGCCGCCGCCGCGTCCGTGTCGCCGGCCCGCCTAACGGGTGAGTTTAGCTCCTAATCCCTATTTAGTGCCTAAACTTGCTTAGGGTTGGTTAGTTAGTGTTAATCTTGGTTTAAGGGGTTTAATTAAGTTGTATTAGCCCTAAGATAGGTGGTTAGATAGATGGTTAAGATTAGATTAGCTTAATTTTGCTTATTAGGCTTAATTGTGCTTAATTTGTGATTAATTGTGTTTATGTGTTTAATTAAGCATGATTTGCTTAAATTGGTTGATTAATTGTTTTAATTAATGTTTTGTTTAATTTCTGGATTAAATGTTTTAATTAATTGAATTTCGGAAAAATCACTGTTCATAATTCACGATTACTGTTCACGATCACTGTTCACAATTACTGTTCACGGCACTGTTCATCCGAAGCTAAATTTTGTCTGAATTTGATGTGCTATTGATTGTTATGATTAATTGAAGTGCCGATTGTTAATTATACTCATGATTGATGATGAAATGCGTGATCGAGTGTTGGTTGGATTTGAATTTTGGAATTATCGAGTGAGATCGCATGACATATTGCGTGGGTTATCTGAAATGGCATATCCAATGAGCATGGGTGATGTTGCATTCACGACGAGCAAAGATATAAATGGATTGTTTGATGATGTGTTGCATGATCACATTAAGAGAGGGAACCCGGCGTTGCCGGAAGACCGCCAATCCTTATGGGGTTGTGCCGTGGCCGTTTGGTCGTCCTGACTTTTGTCAGTTGCCCGACGGGGACATGTGACGGACCGCGGTAGTGGGCGGGTCCTATGTTCCCCGTCGATTTGCGGGACTGCGGTAGTGGGCGGGTCCTGTGCTCCTTCGGGAATGCCGTCGAGGGAAGGGATGACCCCGACGTCGCCGTGCCTCGAGGTAAAGAGGACGAAGCTGGTTTAGCCAGAACCGCCAACTATAAGGTTGTGCCGTTGGCCTAGAGGGGGCGTTAATAATCGGAGCATGTGTGAGTGTGAGACATGAGAAAGTTGTGTGAGATGCTCGATTATTTGCATGCTCTTAATGTCGTGATGATTTGTGGTACGCACGCATGAGTTGACAATCGTGCAGGGTGTGGCAATGGCCAGGTGAGATCGCTTGTGGCGCGATTCGCATGTGATTGATGAACTGTTTCATCTAACGGCCATGTGCCTTGCTTGCATTGTATGAGATTGGACGCGCAGGGTATGGCATACCGGGTAAGGTTGCATGCGAACCGAATATTGATTGTTGGTTGCCCTGTTTGTTGTTGGTTGTTCTTTGTTTGTGGGTTGTTGGGTTGAGTGAGGGGTGGTTCGGAGAGATACCCCGGGTTGAGTTGGCGTACTAACCGGGGCTTAGGGGGAAGAACTCGCTGAGATTTTATCTCAACCCGTCGTGGTAACCATTTTCAGTGTCCCTAGAATGGCGTACTCACGGTGGAGAATCCCCGCCCCCGCTTCTCCAAAGTGATCGACTCGACGGAGCTTGAGTCCGATGGGTCCGAGTGACCGTGGTGTTGAACCCGAGGGTTCTTCTTGTTTAATTGGATTAGCCTAGTTCCTTTTTGGTTTGGCTTAGAGGATGGATCGGCCCTTTTTGTCGGGCTTGTAATTTGGAAAGCGATCCTCTGTTGGTTAATCCAATAAGATGTATAAATGAGTAGTTGCTGTTGTTCCGCTGTTCATCCCTCTATCCCCGTTTGGTTGTTTGTTTGTCCGGGGATGGTTCGTCTTCGCTTGCGCTTAACGAAAGATAAAATGAATGGTCGTGGACGGGTCCCGGGATATCGCTTTCAATCGACCAAGGTAATGGGGTTGCCGCGAGCTCGAGAGTCGGGGCGTGACAACCCCGCCGGTTTTGGTATCAGAGCGAGGTCGAGACTTGGAGTGATAAGGTGCGTGGGATTTTTGGGATAGTGAGATAGGGATGGCTTTTAATTACGTGCCTGTGATTGCTTTTGTGGTTTCGTGTGGTGGCGGGTTGCTCATAGTCCAGAGTGATGAGCAATCCTGAGCAGTCAGCCCTTAGGCGTAGGGCAGTGTCTGGTCAAACCAAAGGCTTGAGGTAGCGTGTAGGCGAGATCCTAGGTTAGTTGGGATCCGCCGGCGCTAGAGACCTTGTTAGGACAGCAAGCCGTGTGCTTTTGCCGTGGTCCTTGTGGTTCCCCTAGTGAGAGGAGAGGTCCGTGAGAGACCGATGCCTAGGTTGGTAGAATAGTTCCTGAGGTTGCAGCCACCGAGGTTCAGTGGCGTGGGCGACCCTAAAGCTGCAACCCTTTGGATGAGGGATTTCGAGAGGACTGTTTCAGTGTTGAGGTGTTCGAGAGAAAGACGAGTGCTTCCCGGCGGTTTATCGCCTTCAAGGAAATGTCGGTACATGATGGGAAGCCACTCAAGGAAGAGTGTTCCCCGAAGGCATAGCTCGACTTGGGGTGCCTTTCGTGAGGCTTTCAATGAGAGATACTTCTTGGACAAAGTGCGAGAGAGTCAAAGATGGCGAGTTTCAATAGTTTCGTCAAAATCAGATTTCGGTGGATCGGTATGAGGCAAAGTTTGCCAAGTCGGCATATACTAAGCCGAGATTAGTGGAGGACCCTTGGATAGGGCGAGATAGTTCGAGATGGCTTGAAACGGAATTGAAAGCCAGCTGGTGCCCTTGAGTTTAAAGAGTTTTGATGAGATGTACGAGAGGACCCGAGATAATCAAGAAGAATATGATTGAGAGGACGACCACATTTGGCTCGCGGTTCGTGCCTAATAGAGACAATCGTCGATTTGGAAAGGGACCGATGATGGGGAGAAGGAATCTCATCCCACCCAATAGAAAGTAGATTGTCATGGAAAGACAATTCGGTTTAACTCGAAGTGGGTGATAGTTTGGAGTTTGTGAGAAATCGAGGAGGACCCTCAACCCATTTGAAATTGCCGTTGGAAATAACTCGTTTATTGGACGAAAGTTGCTAAGGTTATTGGACAATTGAGGTTAATTGGTTAGTTGAAGAACCAAGGATGGATGACTTGTTTGACCCACTTCAAGGAGCTTCGATATGTCCCAGGATAGACCTAAGGACGGGCTATCAGTGGTTGAGGATTAAAAAGGAGGAAAAATTAAAGACGACATATCGTGTGTGATTTGGTCATTATGAGATTCTTGTACCGCCATTTGGATTAACTAATACGCCAGTTACTTTTATGGATTTGATGGATTGAGTGATTAAGGCGTATTTGGATTGATTGTAATTGTGTTCGTGAGCAATATATTGGATTATTCGAGGAATTTAGAGGAACACGGACGGCACTTAAGGGTGGTGCTATAGACCATTCGAGAGCATAAACAGTATGCCAAGTTTAATATGTGCGAGTTTGGGTTTACTCGCGTTGTTTTGTTGGTCATATGATTTTGGACGAAGGAATTTCTATGGATCCGTTAAGATCAAGGCAGTCATGAATATGCCGAGACTTATGACGGTGACAGAGGTTCAAAGTTTTCTAAGTCGGATAGGTTAGTACAGACGATTCGTAGAAAGGTTCTCTACGATAGCTACGCCTCTGATACGAAGGTTACTGAAGGACGTAAGAATTTGAATGGACGAATAAGTGAAATTTTTAAGAGCTTAAGTATAAGCTGATTATCGCACCAGTTTTGAGGATTTAGTCTATTATTGGAGAATATGAGATTTGCAGTGAAGTGTCGTATAAGGGATTTGACTGCGTGGTAAAGCAACAAGGAAGATTGGTTGCTTACGCGTCACGACAATTGAGGTCCTTGGATTTAATGGAAGTAAGATAAGTTTTATCTTAATGATTTGAGGAGTTGTAGGTATGGGATCATAAGAGATGATCTATTAAATGGTGATGATCTTTGATAAGGATTACGGTGGATGATTTATTGCTCGGAAGTCTTAGATTCGATTAAGCTATGATTTTACCCAAGGTGGATTATTTCAAGAGATATATGAAATAGGGATGTGAGGAATGGATTTTTGTCTTCGGTGGATTAAGAATTAATTATCCCTTGATGCTAGATGGATGAGTGAGGAAATGGCATTGTCGATGATTTCTTCTTGAGGTATCAGAAAGGATTTGAAGAAGTACCCGAAAGCTTTTGGTGCAATAAATGACATTTGGTTATTAAATGGACGTGAAAGGAATGTTGAAAGAAAAATCAATAGTTTGTGGAATTCGAACAGCGATTTAATGGAAATTCAGTGAATCAGATTTTAAGTGTCGATAAGTGACCTCGCGAAAACGAGCTCATGGGTTGACGAGCTGGAGAAAGTTTTGCACTTTGAGGTGGATGAGGTTAAAACCGTGAGGCTTGGTATGGGACAGGCCAAAGCGGATAATACCTCTTTGAGATGGTGTATGTCAAAAAAAAAAGGACCTTTGCTAGTAGTGGTGCAGTTCGTAGATGCCCGTGACGACCGATCCGACGAGGGCGGGGAGTGGTCGCCGGGGGCCGAGTGCTCGAGCAAGGAGCGACTCCTAGCAGGCTTCTAGGATGTCGAAAGGGGCAGAAATGAACTGAACTACGCACTATGCAAAAAGAGAATGCTTATGGGATAAGATTTATCGGAATTGTATGGCAGAAATATGGTCAAGGTTGTGGAACTCCAGTCTATGGAACAAGGTCAGAGAACTGGGAATCGTTGGTTCAAAAATTGGTTTAGCAGTTATTGAATGCAGTTCAGATTATCAAAGACAGACTAAAGACCGCTCGTAGTCGTCGAAGAGTTATACAAATAAGCATCGTAGACCGTTGGAGTTTAAGGTGGACGATTGTGTGTTTTTGAAAGTATCGCCAACGAGGGTACTTCTAGATTTGGCAAGAAAGAAAAGTTGTTTGAGGTACGTTGGACCCTTTTGAAATTTTGGAAAGGATCGGGATTTTAGCGTATCGTCTTGTGTTGCCACCGAAGCTTGCTCAAGTACATGATGTTTTCCACGTGTCCATGTTGAGAAAGTATGAACCGGACCCGACTCATGTTTTGAATTTTGAGGAATCTGGACATAGACGACAGGGTGTCGTACGTGGAAAAACCGATACGGATAGAGGACCGTAAAGAGCAAGTACTTCAAATTAAGACTATCGCCTTAGTTAAGGTGATTTGGTAGTATCATGGATCATAGGGAGCTACATTGAAAAGTGAAGAAGTGATGAAGCATCAACACCCCCATCTTTTTGAGGATTTGTCAGTAGCTACAAATTTCGAGGACGAAATTTTTATAAGAGGGGAAGAGTTGTAACATCCTGAAATTCGAGTCATTTTAGGGAGGAACGAGCGTTAATTTCGTAAATGCATTGTTGGTTGATCTCACTCGGAACTGATCACTCCTGAGATACTGAGCTTGAGGGGAAAGGCTAATGAGGACAGAACTCGTGCGACTAAAGAACTTGACCTGGGAAAACGACTCGACCGTGAGACTTGCGTAAGGATGATCCTGTAGTCATGCAGGCCGATTCCAAGGACGAATAGGAGTCGATTCGTGGGCGAACATAATGGGACGACGGGTGATTCCGCCTACTATTATCGAACCCGCGAACGGCCCCGTGTCGATCCTTAGTAATCGTGTACTTTGAAATAAGAATCGATTCTTCGCAATTTCATATAGTCAAGGACGTCCATGTGTCGAGAAGTCTTGAACGTGAATTGGCACGAGTCGGTTACGCGTGAATCCTCAAAGCCGCCTGTCAGTCTGAGCAGTACCAAAATGGCATTCGGGCGAAATTGACATAGCATGAGAATCCAGTATTGGACTTCGAATTTTCGGGAATGTTCGAGAATGACTTTTGGACGATGCTTCTTAGACAGTCGACACTGCCGGTTGAGCCGAGTCTTTGGAAAAGGGATTTTCGGACCAAGAAAACGAGCCTATGAGGACGTGGGCCGGGAAAATCAGTGTGGGCCTCACGCCCAAGGTGGGACAGCCACCATGGAAGGCCCGAGGCAAGCAAGTGAGCTTGTTGGGCCAAACCGACCCTTTACCCTTCCGAGCCCATTGTTTAAAACCGAGCCGATTCAAGCCCAATAAATTCCCGAGCCCGTTCCTATTCATTTTCCAGCCCATTTCCTAGGCCCGCCCCTCCATTTTCAGCCCAAGGACAAATTAGGAAATGTGCAAGGTGGAAATGACCAAAATGCCCTTGGATATTTTGAAGAAAAGTCAAAAAGAAGAAAGAGAAGATGAGGTCATTTTCTTGACAAGTGGGGCAAGCATTGAAGGCTTTGATAAGCCTTATCCTTCAGCCTTCACTTCACTCTCTCTCTCCTCTTCATCTTCTCCAAAACCGCACACCTCTCTTCCATGGTTTTCCTTCCTTCCTTCAGTTTTTCAGTTCTGACCTTTCACCGAAATCTGAGTTGTTCATTGCCTTCCCGTTGGAATCTCGTCTCGTGTCACCCGCCGTTGTGTTCAGAAGACAAAAACCGTTCGGACAGCGTCTGCCGATCGCCGGAAGGAGCTGCCGATCTTCCCGTATTCCGGCCGAAAGACGGCTGTCGCCGGACCGTTTTCTGACCGCCTGCTGCTGTTCTGTTTTGCTGTTTCGGCCATTTTCCTCCCTTTCCGGCCAAACCACCACCCATCCCAGCCTCAAGTGGTTCCCCCTCAACCCCCAGGTGCCGTTGGTCGCTGGCCCGCCGCTCGCCGGAGCTCCGGGCAGCCCGTTCAACTCCGGTCAGCAACTTTCCTCCTGTGCAGTCAGTTTTTCAGAGTTGCAGAGGGATTTCGAGTTTGTTGCTGCTGTTCTCAGCCCGGGACCGCCTTGGATCATCGTGAGTGAGGTCCCCGGGTGTCGGGTTCGTTGCCGCCGCCGCGTCCGTGTCGCCGGCCCGCCTAACGGGTGAGTTTAGCTCCTAATCCCTATTTAGTGCCTAAACTTGCTTAGGGTTGGTTAGTTAGTGTTAATCTTGGTTTAAGGGATTTAATTAAGTTGTATTAGCCCTAAGATAGGTGGTTAGATAGATGGTTAAGATTAGATTAGCTTAATTTTGCTTATTAGGCTTAATTGTGCTTAATTTGTGATTAATTGTGTTTATGTGTTTAATTAAGCATGATTTGCTTAAATTGGTTGATTAATTGTTTTAATTAATGTTTTGTTTAATTTCTGGATTAAATGTTTTAATTAATTGAATTTCGGAAAAATCACTGTTCATAATTACTGTTCACGATCACTGTTCACAATTACTGTTCACGGCACTGTTCATCCGGAAGCTAAATTTTGTCTGAATTTGATGTGCTATTGATTGTTATGATTAATTGAAGTGCCGATTGTTAATTATACTCATGATTGATAATGAAATGCGTGATCGAGTGTTGGTTGGATTTGAATTTTGGAATTATCGAGTGAGATCGCATGACATATTGCGTGGGTTATCTGAAATGGCATATCCAATGAGCATGGGTGATGTTGCATTCACGACAGAGCAAAGATATAAATGGATTGTTTGATGATGTGTTGCATGATCACATTAAGAGAGGGAACCCGGCGTTGCCGGAAGACCGCCAATCCTTATGGGGTTGTGCCGTGGCCGTTTGGTCGTCCTGACTTTTGTCAGTTGCCTGACGGGGGACATGTGACGGGACTGCGGTAGTGGGCGGGTCCTATGTTCCTGTCAGTTGCGGGACTGCGGTAGTGGGCGGGTCCCGTGCTCCTTCGGGAATGCCGTCGAGGGAAGGGATGACCCCCGACGTCGCCGTGCCTCGAGGTAAAGAGGACGAAGCTGGTTTAGCCAGAACCGCCAACTATAAGGTTGTGCCGTTGGCCCAGAGGGGGCGTTAATAATCGGAGCATGTGTGAGTGTGAGACATGAGAAAGTTGTGTGAGATGCTCGATTATTTGCATGCTCTTAATGTCGTGATGATTTGTGGTACGCACGCATGAGTTGACAGTCGTGTAGGGTGTGGCAATGGCCAGGTGAGATCGCTTGTGGCGCGATTCGCATGTGATTGATGAACTGTTTCATCTAACGGCCATGTGCCTTGCTTGCATTGTATGAGATTGGACGCGCAGGGTATGGCATACCGGGTAAGGTTGCATGCGAACCGAATATTGATTGTTGGTTGCCCTGTTTGTTGTTGGTTGTTGTTTGTGGGTTGTTGGGTTGAGTGAGGGGTGGTTCTGGAGAGATACCCCGGGTTGAGTTGGCGTACTAACCGGGGCTTAGGGGGAAGAACTCGCTGAGATTTTATCTCAACCCGTCGTGGTAACCATTTTCAGGTCCCTAGAATGGCGTACTCACAGTGGAGAATCCTGCCCCCGCTTCTCCAGTGATCGACTCGACGGAGCTTGAGTCCGATGGGTCCGAGTGACCGTGGTGTTGAACCTGAGGGTTCTTCTTGTTTAATTGGATTAGCCTAGTTCCTTTTTGGTTTGGCTTAGAGGATGGATCGGCCCTTTTTGTCGGGCTTGTAATTTGGAAAGCGATCCTCTCGTTGGTTAATCCAATAAGATGTATAAATGAGTAGTTGCTGTTGTTGTTCCGGCTGTTCATCCCTCTATCCCCGTTTGGTTGTTTGTTTGTCCGGGGATGGTTCGTCTTTCGCTTGCGCTTAACGAAAGATAAAATGAATGGTCGTGGACGGGTCCTGGGATATCGCTTTCAATCGACCAAGGTAATGGGGTTGCCGCGAGCTCGAGAGTCGGGGCGTGACACTAAGAGTACCCACCTAAATTGGGTTAAAATGTAGGTCAATGATAAAGAAAATCTAGGAAGTTAAAATTTAAAGATCGAACTCTCTCTTTCTCTCAAATTCCGTTTATTTCATAAAAAATAAATGATTTTTAAAATATTTTTCCTAAAAATATCATTTATGTCATTTAGAAAAATGAAAATAAAATAAAAAAATTGAAAAAATCTCTAGACAAAGGGAGCCCGAGTGTCCTTTAGAAGATTCGCCAATGAACTAACGAAAGGAAAAATAACAATAAAATGGTCGACTTCAGATTCGGGTGGGAAGATGAAAAGCGCCACTTTCATACCAGTTCTTTTTATTTTTGGGGGGGAGGAGGGGGCCAGAGGAATTCCATGGGCGAGGGAAGGAATCTCGTCCCAAAAATATCCACACGAACTCACCTTAAGACCCACTCAACAAAAGTGAGCCAAGGGGGTGGGCAAAAGATACTAAAGAGCTTCTTGATAACCCATTCATTACCTCCTCGAGGATTGACAGTCACTGTGAGAGATTGAGAGAGATGGTGAGGGATTGGAAAGAAGTCGCCACCAAAGTGCATGGAGGCGAAGCCTCGAGCGGTGCGGTTCTCGTCTTCATGGCATTCCTGCTCTCCCTTGCTCTGTTCGTTGTGGTTTTGTTCATGTGCGCCGACGGCATGTCCAAAGACAAGGCCTCCGCCTCCACCCACACGGACACTTACGGGAGCACCTGCGCCGCCGGTTGCGGCGCAGCTTGTGGTGGATGAGCACTCGGCAATCTCCTGTCACACAATCTCGTCCCAAATGGGTTCATTTCCGGAGATTTATCCTGATCGGACATTATTCTCAGAGGCCGCCCCTCGATTCAAAAGGTAGTTTGACGAGAACCAGACGATTTTGCAGATCAAATGTAGTTTCTCCCTCTTTTCTGTCCTCTCAACCTCTTATAGTGTCTGACCGACTAGAGATGCAACCAATCGAATTATCAGTAGGGCTCAGCTATGTTTACAGTAGCTATTCCCTGATATAGGGAATGGCTTTTCTAATTCAAATAATGGGATCCAAAACTGATGCACCACAAATCAGTGTGGCTTCTTTCTTCTTCTGGGTATCAGTTCACGGCATAGCTCATGGATGTTGAAGGACCTAACATAGTAAACATTGACGGAACAGTACTTACAGTCACTGCTACTTTGTCCATCCTTTCATGCTCCGGGAGTTCACCTCTTCATGCCGATGTAGATAACCTCAACAGCTAGTTAAATAGAACGTGCATCCCCAAAGATAGATCGCTTCTTACCTCTCTCTCAAAGAAGACTCCAATTTATTAACATAGAATATACAGCAAAGAGAACTTATCCTATTCCAGCAACTGCAAGATTGCAATGACAAGTTGGAAATGTGCAAGCCCGCGTTTGGATCTTTTTCCTCTTTTTGTGGTTAACTAAAGTAGCAAACGATAAGCGACACATATAATGGTATAGGCAATGCGCTTCATCATCTACGTGTTGCCCCCAGCTCCCAATATATGAAGTCTTCATTTGGGATTTTTTATTTCACCAGAGGTATTGTATAATTCGTCTCTGAAAGGGCTTTCACCAGAGGTATAGTATAAATCCTCTCTATACGGGCATAAATTAGAGTTGAGTAACCATATGGACGTATATCTAATAATATAACAGTAAATTTCCTGGTAAAGTAGCCATTCCTTTTTTCCTGCCGTCTTTATATAATAACATTCCATGACTTCGCCTTATTTCAGTGGATGAAATATCCATGCGAAACCTTTTGGGAGGTATTGATATGAACATCTCCTTCAAAATATCCGGAATGTCAAAGTCCTTGAGAACCTGCACTGTGTCGCATTTGATGGATCAAGCTTCTGGGTTTTGTTAGGAAGAGATGGAGCAAAGGTAGAAAAGGAATGGGAAAAAGGGCACATTTCCGTGAATCTCATAGGACAGACCTTGAAAACTCCATCCACATTACGACCACCCACCAGAAAAGTGCATCCAGTGCTTTTGCATCCAATAAGTATTTGCAGCATCTTCTTATAATCTCTATCATAATACTTTGGCTGCACGACATAATTATCAACAAAATCCATAACACTGCAAAAGCATCAAGAAAACGAAATAGCCTTGCTCAACAATACTGCCAAATGGAAAGAAAGTCAAAACATTTTCCTTAATTTTCGCAATCCATTTACCACTAGTAATGTGAAGCTGCAATATGAAGTGAAAGTGAGCCATAGCTATGTCAAGAAGCATTAACCCTACCAAAAGCTATGAACAGTTAATGCAGGGCCATTGTCCAAAATAAGGATACTAATCTACAGTAGATGGTTGAGAACATACATTAATAAGTCTCGCTGCTGTGTCTGCACCAATTACAAAGGCACTGCCCAAAAAAGCTCTGCTTTCTTATAGAAAAATGGTTGATTAGATATTATCACAGTTTTTCCTGAAATTCACAAGAAGCATGATGGCTGATGTCAATAAAAGTATAAAGGGAACATGGACAGTCAAAAGCAGTTCTAACAGAAAAGGCCCACAAAGCAAAACAAAGACAGATATTGACTTCAAAGACTCATTCCATTCCTGTGCAGATTATGCAGAAGCAGAGCACATGGTTCACAAGTCAGCATTCAATGGCCAACACCCTGTAAACAATTTCAGCTTTAGTATGGTATTATTTCTATATATTAACCTCTCTTTTCAAAAACACACTCTGCCTCAGAAACAACAGTGGAAGCTCTAGCCTTGCTTGCACGACTCTTTATACAATGTTGCATGCTGATAAGTGCAAAGCAGATAGGACACATTACAGCCAAATATTTACCATAATAAAAGAAAATTTAAGAGGGCGCAGGAGTTTGAAATAGCAGCAAACGACAAGTCCACTCAAACAAAAGCCACTGCCGGTACAGCAGTTGCAAGTTAAATCTCTAAAGAAAGCTCAAAGAATAGCACAGGATCTTCACTATCGATAGAGAATCTATATAAATCTAACACAGTATGCCTATCCATTGTCCAATATATCCATATTCATTGCCTTATATCTGCAAAAACGTATATTAAGTGGTTCCGTAGTTGAAGTTCATTCAATTTCCAGTATGCATATCCATTGTCAAATGTATCCATATTCATTGCAAAAACATACATAAGTGGTTCCGTAGTCAGAGTTCATTCAATTTCCAGTTTGATAGTGTGGAACATCCAGGCAGGAAAATAACTGGTAACCAAGAACAAGAAAATCTCACCAACTCTTTCAGATTGCTTCACTCGATCTTTTATTTCTTGCACTAATAGGGGAGTTTTATCCACATTTACTCTGAAATTTCAAAACCTGGACACCCATTGCCGCAGATACTGCGGTAAAATTCATTAATTAATGAAAAAATTGTAATATCTGATCAAGGGACAAAAGTCCAACATGAATATCTGGGATGGCAGAGGATGCAATATCAGAAACCCATAACAAGAGGACTTCATGCATCTGTTTAGATATGCAAAAAAGAATTCAAAGCTTGTAGTCTGCAAATGGCTGTTCACCTCACCGTGACACAACAATGGAGACGCTGCCCAATAAACTTACGGAGGAGTCAAACATCAAAATTCGGCCACTAGGACAAATCGATAAGTTGCTAGGAATTTACCTACATCCAATACTAGGTATGTATTTTCTTGCAAAAGCAAAGGAGCTATGAATTACTGACATGTGGTCCTCTCTTTGAGGACACATGTCCCATTAAAAACAAATAAAAAGAAACATGTCCTTCAAACAAAAGTAGGCATTTTTATTCAAACTAATCCTTTTTCATTCCTTTACTCAGACCATTCTTTTTTAAATTTTCAATTAATAATTATAGGAAAAAGCAATATCAAAGTTACCAAAGTAAAATTGAGAGGCTAACACGAGGTAGTTTCTTTGGCATTAATCAATTAGATTTTTTTTTCCTAGAGGAAGATGTTGTCAGTCCATTTCGTTTACTAATGTGTTATACTCTTGCTTTATTACTTTAGTACCTCATTAGTTTTATAATGATTTTAAGAGACCCCAGAATGTTGATATTTATATTGCTTTAGGAATTCAAAGTGATCAACGTTAACCAGAAGTCAAACTCATATAAAATTGAAGAGAAATCAGTTCAAATAGACTCTAACATCATTTTGATTATTACTTAATTTTAGCCAAAAAACTATAATAGAAGCAATTCGAGTTTAAAAATTACAAATCAGTATATATGCAGGGACGATGGAATTTGCATTTTAAATTTTTTTTCCTGTATCTCTTTAAAAACTATTCAATTCATGTGAAATTATCAATTCAAAATGCAATTTCATTTGAAATTAATTGAAACAATTCTATTATCCCTCCCCCTTAATTTCAATTGCCTTATAATAATGGTTGAATTTTGTACACTGAAAATTATATGACCCTCTGTGTCCTTAAAATGTTAGCACTTAGGGTAAGATGTCCTTAAAATGTTAGCACTCATAGGGTAATACTAGAAGCCCACATTTATTTATTCCAAAAGTTAGCATGAATTTTTAACCAAAGAAGAAAAAAGAGAAATAATTTATTACAATATTAAGAAAAACATAAAAAAAAAAATTAGAATCAATACTGCAGTTTGATTTTTTTTTCTTTGCTTTGTACTAAATCATTTCCTTCCCTGCTAAAATTACAGGTCTAAATCATTATCCTTTTTCCAGAAATCCAATTTTTCAAGCTTTTCGAACACTTGCTTGAAGTTTAAATTATTGTTCACAAAAACAATGCACGGGCTTATTGACTACCACATTATAGTAATCTGGAGTTCCAAGAGCTTTTATCACTACATTCCCGGCTTATTCTACACAATGCATAAAACTATATGGATAATTAAAAGGTTGAAACTTGATATACTTTGCTTCAGTACATATGGTTAGAAAATGCCAAAGTACCATGAAACAATTAAGCTAGGCCAAAAATATTTTCCTTCAATTTAAGGCATGTCGCTTGTTGCACTAAATTCAAAACCCCAGCAGAACTAGATATATAGCATGACATCTAGGTGGGTAACATCAAAAGATAAACAATCATTTGCACTATTATTAATGATCTACATTCAAGTAAAGCAAATAAAGTTGAATTTCCTCAACACCACTAGTCATTTAGAAACATCAACTCTCTAATGTACCTGGAAGCAACATCCAGTGACTTCAAATGACTGTCATGTAATAAATTAAACGAACCAGACAATATAATCTTTCTTTCTGCATACGACGCATGTGAATCTGCAGAAAATGGATAAATAACAATTTTTTGCATTTTATATATCATTTCCGAAGAACACAACCAGAATCTATACCATTGGAAAAAGGATACACCTCGAAGCATACTTCACCATTTATAAGCTGCTCCAATTGTTCATTTTCATTAAAAGTTTGTTCAGATTCGCTTGACAAATCAGACTCTATCAACTCTGAAATAGTTGTTGATGGTACTCTGCATGCATTTGCAATTGCCTACAGCAAATAGGAAGCTAAACTTTTTTGGATTAATTGAAGGCCACGAGAGATTAAGCATAAGATCAGGCCAGACCTAGTATGAGACCAAATGCATCTCTGTACAGGTCCCAAAATACAGTTCCTTTTGTAGTTACAAAGAACTCCCAACTTCCAACATTTTTGCGGTAAAAAGAAAAAGGAAAAGCAGAAGAATTTCTCAATTGACATTTTGTCTTCATTAAATTGCCATACCTTGAGCAGAAATTGGCTCGAGACCTTATCTTCTTGCTCCCTTGTTCGCAATCCCTACATCCATTTGGCTCCTAGTGAAACCAACAATCTTTCGATATAAATACTAGACTGGAGAGAAAACATTGAAATTGGATACACTTGACCGTTGACTTCCGGCGTGATAAAGCCTTGTATTCTTTTAAGGAGCAAGTCTTAAAATGTCGAAGCTGTTGTAAGAAAATCATTCCAAGTCTCAAAGCTAAGAGTATGGCTGGAATGCTAAAACTTGACATAACTGAACACTTTTGTGCCAAAAGTCTTTCAAAAAATACATTAAGTGCCAAAATCAAAGAAAATGGGACACTTAAGTGCAGGTGGCGAAAAAATCCGGTCAAATTGTTAACATGGCAATTTTCCGGGGAGAAGCGCACAAAATGATGTTATTTTGTGAGCTAATATGGCTAAATAATCCCAAAACGACAAGTTTTGGGCATTAACGTGGCTAGACTTAGCCCAAAACGATGTCGTTTTACATCGAATTCGATTTTTAATATAAAAATTAGTTAAATTAAATTAAAAACTTAAAAAAAAAAAAAACACACACACACAACAAGGAGAACAACACGGGCCTGGGATGACGGCGATGACCAACGGGACGGCGGTGATGACTTGCAAGGGTCACCAATGCCTGGACAAAGGCCGACGACCCTTGCCAACCAAAGGTGAAGGTTAGTAGGCCCTCGCCAAGAGCCATGAGAGGGCGGCAACCCTCTTCCAAATTTGGACAAGGGCCCACCTAGATTTGGAAGAGAGTTACCACCTTGTACTGGCCATCGCTGCCGCCCCACCAACAATGGGGCAGCAGCCACAAGCGAGGGAGTCCCCTCTCACCTATGCTAACCTCTCTCCCTTTTTTTAAGTTTTTAATTAATTTTTATATTAAAAATCGAATTCGGGCCAAAATGACGTCATTTTGACTGAGTCCAAACTGATTCAGCTTTCCGGTGAGCCACGTCAACGTTATGCTATTAAAAAGTGCCATATAGGATTTCCAAGACAAGTCGTCAAACTTCACACTAAAAAATCCTACTTTTTTAAAAAAGTAATATTTAGGTATACCTTTTAGAAGTTTTGACACCAAAGTGTCTATTTATGTCAACTTTTGGCACTCCAGCCTTACTTTAGTCCAAGTCTCAATATTTCGATCCTGATCTGGGAAAACACTCCAAACGCCTGAGATGTTGTGATGAAGGGAGGGACAATGGCGAGTGTGTGTACGATCCTTCATTCATGCTAGTGCTCTTTACTATGTAGTATTTACATCAAATCCTCCTCCAGCCTCAACAGAAGTGCTGATATATTGAAGCAGAAAAATGAACACCAAAATGGAGAACTTGATTCTCTGCTATATCATCTACATTGTATATAATATTAGCTAGAAACCATTACCCAGATGCAAGCAAACTTTAAGCCAAGATGGAGGAGAAGGGAAATTTGCAGGAGAGAACTGATAAGACCGCAAGTTAACCACTATGTATAGAAGAACTGCCACTGCTTCCCCATTTTTGAGTCACGGAAACTGGTGAAGTCGGCAACTTCATATTCTTCAACAGCCCCACATGGTCACGTTCCGGTGAAGGAGGCGGGTTGTTGCTTTGGCCGGCGCTGTTATCATCGGTCACATCCTTCGACTTGTTGGGCTCATGTGTCCCAATCGAAATCGCCTTTAACTCCTCCAGGATAGTCTTCATAAAGGGCCTCATGTCCTTGTCCTGTTGCAAGCACCTCAAGGCCAGCGAGGCCACAGCCATGATCATCCTATTGATTTCGGGATCCGACTCAAACCCCAAATTTGGATCGATCAATTCGTGGAACTCGCGGTTCCGTATCTTGCTAGTTGCTAAGTTGGCCAAATTAATCTCGTGCCTGTCTCGGCTTATATCTACTGCGGGCATGGATGATATGAGTTCCACTAATACCACTCCAAAACTGTAGACATCACTCTTCTCCATAAGCTGGTAACACCGATGATAATCGGGGTCCACATAACCCGGAGTCCCCTGAGGAGCGGTTGACACATGGCTCGCATCATTGGGGAACAGCCAAGAAAGGCCGAAATCTGCTACTTTGACGCTAAAGTTTTTGTCAAGGAGTATGTTGTTAGTCTTCACGTCACGGTGGATTATGTCACACGCATGAAGGTAAGCCAATGCGGTGGCTGTTTCAATGGCGATGCTAATACGAGTATGCCACAGGAGAGGGTCCTGCTTCGCTCGCTCCCCATGTAGATGATCGGCTACTGTGCCGTTCGAGATGTACTCATAGACCAGCAGGAGTTCACGGCTGTGCCGTGAAGTGCAACCATATAGAGAGACTAGGTTTTTGTGGCGCAGGTGAGTTAGGATTTCAACTTCGGTCATGAACTGCTTCACCTGTCGATAGTTGTTCTCGTAGAGACGCTTAACAGCTACTTCCCGGCCATCTCGAAGTTTGCCTGTTTAAGAAAATGGAGAATGACTCTTAGATTCCTAGTTGTTTCCAGAATCTCTTGCCATTTATATGCAGGCTGCCTAATTAGCCTCTAAGGTCTTACCATAGTACACAATTCCAAAACCTCCATCTCCGAGCTCCTGAGCAGAATCGAAATGGTTAGTAGCTTCTTCAAGCTCGGCATTGGTAAAAATGGGGACCCCGAAGTATAGATTGCCCACTTCAAGATCTGCTTTCAAGGAAGAATCGGAAGAAGCATGTCTTGAGCGGAATATTAAGGAGCAATGCTTTTTCTTGTGGCGGATCATATAGATGCATAAACAGAGAAAAATGCTGGCCAGGGCACCAAATCCGCTACCTGAAGAACAAAAGTTTAATTAGATTTGCATCAGTGGCAGGAAGAGGAAATGGAAAATTTCAGGAGAACTTTGACTGTGAGATCTTCCCAAATGTACGAAGCATGTCATTGTGCTCTTGCATCGTAATTGTGCTCCAAGTATGCGTTGGCAACATTGTTTTGCTATCACAAACCATGCTTAATGCACCAATTTATACTCAAAGAATTGTATTATGTCCCCCACGATAAAAATTTGACTGACCTAATCCGATCTTCAAAGGTGCTTCGTTTCCTGCAGCAAAGAAGTAGTGCCAAAAGATGGCGTTTGCGTAGAAATGAATTCCACAAATACTGATTCTATCCACATAATGAAAATCATAGAACCGGAATACAGACACCAGCTTCCTTTATCTAACATAAATTCCTATTGATCAATTGAATATCACTTAACATAATACATCTTAGGAACAAATAGATAGTCCCTCATGTTAAATATCACATAGAAATTGCAGAAGTAAGTATAACGCAGTGTTATAGGCGACAGTGTTAACTGAAACTTCAAGTTGATTCAAAACAAGCATAAACAAACACACACCCAGAAAACTCTCCCCTTCACGTTTTCCTTCCCGTGCATTTGTCTTCTCTCAGTGAATCATACCCTGGCCTCTATATTGTAAATTCAATAATAATCTATAATCCTCAACACGTGTGCACTCACATTGGAACTGGCTAACGCAAACAGTGACACTCCCAAAAATATCACTATTTACTCAGCTGCCGCACATGATTAATGAAAGGTTGAGATCCACAAAAGCAACTACAACAGGACTATGTATCTGTGATCTGCAGATGTTGTACCGTAGTTCTTCAACTTTGGTGCGAGGAAAAAAATGACATTGCTATGAATTCACCTAACTACTTAAGTTGTATTTGTTTGAATGAAAGAATTCTTTGCCAATTAGTTTCCGGAACTTTATAGCCCATTTGGTAATGTGCCAAACAATGTACACTTCTAATTTTTTCCCTAAGAAAAAAAAAAGAACAGAAATTCCTTTTTGTTCCTTAGAACAAATTTGTTTTTGGGAATAAATTTGAAATAAAATCAAGAGGTAAAAAAAAAAAGTTGTTGGTTTGCTCCCGGAAAGAATTCCTGAATCAAATCGAATTCTTTTTTTTCCTCTCTTCTTTTCTTCTTTTTCTTTTCTTTTTTTCCTTTTCTTCTTCTTCTTTTTCCTTTAACCGATCGCCAGCCTTGGCCATGGCCGGCAACCTTGCCGGAGCATCACTAGCCCCTAGCAAGTTCACCCTCACCTAGATCTAGTGAGGCCGACCTTGTCAAGTGTCGGTGACACTCTAGCCATCAGGTAAAGGAGGAGGAAGAAGATGACGATGAAGAAGAAGAAAAGGAAACAAGAAAAGAAAAAGAAGAGAAAAATGTAATAAAAATGTTAAAAAATTCAAAGAAATTCTAAGTCACAAAAGAATTTGAAGGTCATACCATACAAATTTTTATTCCAGAAATAGAAATTTTAGATGGTAACCAAATGCCTTTAAATGTTTAGAAACTTGTCCAAAGAATAAAAAAGGAAAAACCATTTCTAAGCAAAAATTATTTTTAGGAACAAAATGGTTACCAAATGCATCCTTAATGCATATGGTTTGCCAAATATTATTAGTCAAACCATTTACTATTGAAGAAAATATACACAATTAAAGCTAGGAAAATGAATTTCCTAATCTAAAAAGGATAAAATACATTTTTTTTAAAATGCTTTCCACATAATTTATTTTCCTTTATCATAAAGTTTTTCCACATAAATCACACCCTAGATCTACAAGTGTCCGAAAGAAATATAAATAAAAAAGAGTAATGGCTTGGTGAATGATGCTGAGATGGGGAAAAGGAACTGATAATAGAACACCAAAGGAAGTGAAAGAACTTCTTCCTCTTCCTATTAAGCCCATATCGAGTTTGGAGAGAATGGCGAGGAAATTCACCGAAAAAAACATGGGAGAATTTGAACCGTTGCTATTAGAGGGAGTTTAATCGAAAAGCATTACCTCTGCACCGAAAACGTCCATTGCCTCCCCTGCATTTGCCTCCCCTTTTTTGGCATTCAACACAATTCTCCCAGGAGGTTAAATTCCATTCCAGTCTAAACCACTGCTTCCGCTCACCCTTGGAGTGAACATTTTCCATTTCCTTGTCGTCATCCGGTCTGGCTAATCTAACGGGTACAATAAGATGACTCTTGCACGCTGACAGATTAGGGCGTGGGTGTTCTAGTCTATCCATATGAGCGACATAAGAGCGGCTGGCACCAGGAGAGGGGCAAGTTGAGTAAGGATATGGATAATCAGCATTTGGGAAGCTGCTGCAATTACGGAGAAATGCTAGGTATGAAGGCTTATGACGATGAAATGCACCGCGCATATGAAAATCTTTAGGTTTAGCAAAACAAGCACTACCCATTTTTTCGAACTCCGAGATCAACGGATCAGATCGATGATCATGATCAACAAGGTCCTCCCACAAAGGTTCCAAGAGCAGCGGCTTACGAGGACAACATGGTTTAGTGTCGTTCCTGGAGTGATAATCTTTCACGCTGTCCCCACACTTAGGAGGCTCGCAGGAATCATATTTCGAGCTCGCTGATGCGACCCAGCCTTCCAAAGAAATGATCGTCAAAATGCTGATGACAAGGCGAAGCACAACCTTGGAACTCATGGAGCTCTCGACACCCATTTCAGGAAATTTAGAGGGGAACAATAGAACCACAAGAACAGTCAGAAAGGGGAAAGCTTTTGTGGGCGTATAGCAGAGACAGAAGGGGCTCGAGTGAGATTCAGTGGCTCAAACGGAAGATCGCATTATATGCATGTGTCGTTGAATCCTTTTTTCACGTCAACACGCCAATTGATTGGGTCAATTGTGCGTAGAGGACCCGAAAGAGCAAACGTGGTAGACCACATATTTGCCCAGTGAGAGGAAAATGGATTACAACTGTTGATGCTTCGGCCGAAAAAGGTCCATTTTCAGGACTCAGGATCTATTTCTCCCCATTGGCCACGGGCCCATGGCCCCCTTCACTTTTTACAAAGTTTCCAACTTTGTTTGACGGGGTTTCGAAGCTTTCCCACTGGCTTTCCTGGGTCGATTTCAAGCCCTCAGAACCACAACGATTTTCCCGAGACTTGCCCTCCACCCTTGATCTCTTTGAAGGTCGAGTGCTATGATAACTTGAGTTCGTGATAGTCAAAGGCGGAGAGACACGGCAGGTGACAACTGGCGGTGAAGGAAGAAACTGGTGAAGGGATCATCTGATCCGCCCATTGGGTTTATTTCAGATAAAGACACGTCGATGTTAAGGAGGTCGAAACAGAGAAGTCTTATAAACACAAATTCCTGACTAGTTTTAAGATGATGTGAACTTTGATTATTTACAGGTTGCACTCCCAATTTTGGCCTCAGTAAGCGAACTGGAATGGGTTTTCTTCTCTAGTTCTTTCACGTGAAGATGAACGTGACAGGATGGCAGCAAAATGAAAAGGAAGGAGCGAAAAGTGACGAACTTTCAGTGAAGTATGCATCCATTTTGTTGAAAATAAATAATACGCGGAAACAACAAGATCTTGCAAAGGGCACCAGAAATTTACATGGTTTGGTCCGAATATTAGTACCTACATCCATGAGGGAAGCCAGCAGCAAATAATCCACTATAATTGGAGAATCAGAGTTACAACCACTCACGCTTGAGTGTTTCCCACACCTAGATTTAACCCAAACCCAAAGTGTTTGTAATGTAAACTCACAGCACAAAATTACTGAGTGTTCAAGCCCTTGCAATTCGCTCACCAACATACGAAAAACAAGAACTCCGTTCTTTCTTGTATGCTTCGTACAGCAACTGCAGCTTCTTGGCTTGGCTTCTATTCTTGTGCGACACTCTCTTCTTCTATATGCTGAAGAAACCTTTGCCTTTTATATATGCGTAAACCTAGCACTACTAGGTTTCTTCTATAGATAAAAGAGGAAACTCTTGTCTTTATCCTTTTGTGCAAAAGTAATCCTAGTCAAACTTGAAATAACAAGAAAACCAATCTTGAATAAGATAGGAAATATTTTGAACAAATCAAAATCCTTCTATGGATCGAGTTCGTGAAAATTCAAACTCGAGTCATAATTTAACAATTCTCCACCTTAGCTCAATGTTTGAAGCCAAGTTATAGTGCTCGTCATCCATGCTTCCCAACGCCCCGACGGGCGCTCACTCTCCACAGACGCCAATTATGCTCAAGCATAGCTTGAGCTTCGCCAAAGGAACAAGCTTGGTCATCATGTCTGCCGAGTTCTCTACCGTAGCAATCTTTTTCACAATAATATTACCCTTTGCTAAGATATCTCGGATGAAATGGTACCTGATATCGATATGTTTCGTTTGCTCGTGATAAACTAGATTATATGCCAAATATATCGCACCTTGGTTATCACATCGTATATTAACACTTTTCTGATTAAGCCCAAAATCTAAGAGCAAACTTCGTAACCATATCGCCTCCTTCGCTATAAAGGTTAGCGCCATGTACTCTGCCTCAATTGAAGACAAGGCAACATGATCGTGTAAGGATGCATTCCAACTCACTACAGCACCTACTAGCGTAAACACGTACCATGCTAAAGATCTGCGATCATCCAAGTTACCGGCGTGATCCAAATCCACATAACCAGTGGTTTCACTGCCATTACTGTTCCTCCGGTATACTATACCCACGTCTATAATTCCTTTCAAATATCTGAGGATCCACTTCACAACTTCCCAATGAGCTTTACCAGGACGCTTCATGTAGAGACTAACTACGCTCACAACTTGTGAAATATCAGGCCTAGTGCACACCATAGCATACATAATACTACCCATGGCACTAGAATAAGGAACATGGGACATATGCTCCTCCTCCTCCTCAGTCTATGGTGATAATTTATCTGAAAGTTTAAAGTGGTTTGCTAAAGGTGTACTTATAGATTTTGCCAACTGCATGTTAAAATGTGCCACAATCTTCTCACTATATTTCTTTTGAGATAGACGTAAAACTCCTGCAGCTCTGTCACACAAAATCTCCATACCCAATATTTTCTTTGCAGCACCTAAATCTTTCATCTCAAATTCAGCACTCAACTGCCTTTTCAGCACATCAATATCAAACATATTTTTAGCTGCTATCAACATGTCATCAACATATAAGAGTAAATAAATCAAAGAACCATTCTTCAATCTCCTAAAATAAACACATCTATCCATTTGACTTTTCAAGTAGTCTTGACTAGCCATGAAAGCGTCAAAACGCTTATACCACTACCTAGGAGACTATTTTAGCCTATACAAAGATTTCTTTAACAAGCAAACATGATCTTCCTTACTTGGAATAGCAAATCCCTCTGGCTGCCTCATGTAAATGCGTTCCTCCAACTCACCATGAAGAAACGCCGTTTTCACATCTAACTGCTTTAACTCGAGATCCTGTGAAGTAACTAAGAGGTATGTCTTACCACAGGAAAGAACACCTCATTATAGTCAATACCCTCCCATTGTGTATATCCCTTCGCCACAAGTCTTGCTTTATACCTCACTGTCTCAATACCAGGAATGCTCTCTTTCCGTTTAAAGACCCATTTACTTCCGACAATCTTTTGGCTCTTAGGTACTTCGACCAACTCTCATGTTTGATTCCAATGGAGTGATTCCATCTCTTCGATCATAGCCCCAAGCCACTGCGATGACTCACTACTGGCTATCGCTTTAGGATAAGATGAAGGCTCATCCGTCTCCACCTCGTCACCTACAGTTAACGCATAAGCAATATCTATATAACCATAACGTACCGGTGCTTTAATTTGCCTTCTTTGTATGCCTGTGACTATATTGTGCTGCGGCTATGCTAATTATTCACTATCACCGATATCACCGACTTCAGGAACTATAGCCACTTCTGCAGTCTCAGCTTCTGTTATCTCCGAGATCTCCGAAGTCTCCACCTGATGCTCCACCTCACTAATGACACCATGATACGTCTTCTCTGCTTGTTGTGTTACAAAACTCAAAACAAATAAAAAAAATACTATAAATATTATTATTTTAGGGTTTATTGTATTTTTTAAGAAATTTAAGAAATTTATTTTTGAAGCATTGCTCCCGAGAACCGGACCAAAACCGCCGATCCATCCGATTTGGGCGATTCTCTCGTTGAAGATCACATCTAGCTTGTAGGAATAGGAAGTTGGGATTAGAAAACTAGATGATGGGATTAGTGCACCGTTGAAGATCACGATTAGAAAGCTGGATGATAGATAGCCTTTCACCCCATGTGCATAACCTAGAAATATGCACTTCTTCGCCATCGGCTCAAGCTTACCATCACTCGCATGAGCATATGTAGGACATCCGAATATTCGTAATTCGGAATAATTAACAAATTTCCCCAACCATACTTCCTCAGGAGTCTTCCACTCGATAGCAGATGATGGAGATCGATTTACTAGATAACATGTCATATTCACTGCTTCGGCCCAAAATTCCTTGCCAAGTCCTGCATGCGAAAGCATGTATCGAGCTCACTCAAGTAAAATTATGTTCTTCCATTCTGCCACGCCATTTTGCTGTGGTATCCCAAGTACTGTGGGTGTCTCACAATCCCTTCTTTCTCGCAGAACTCAGTAAAATCTTTACCATAAAACTCCATGACATTATCGGTTCTCAGGCACTTGATCTTTTTATCTGACTGCTTCTCAATCAATGCCTTAAATTTCTTGAACCGATTGAACACATCATATTTGTGCTTTAGAAAGTATACCCATACCTTCCTTGAATAATCGTCAATAAATGTCAACATATATCGGGCACCTCCTTTTGAAGGAACAGAAGATGGACCCCAGACGTCTGAATGAATATACTCAACCGATCGCTTGGTCGAATGAATAGCTGTAGTAAACTTAATTTAGCGCTGCTTCCCAAAGATGCAATGCCCACATAAGTCCAGCTTTCCTGTCTTCTGACCCTTCAACAACCCCCTTTCACTCAGCATTGTCATATATGTCTCACTCGTGTACTCTAAACGCATATGACATAATTGAGTTAAGTTAGAGTCTGACTCACCTGATGAAACTGCAGTGGTTCTGGTCACAGTCTCTCCCGGTAGATGATAGAGAGAACTCACTTTCTTCCCCTTCATCACTGTCATGGCATCACGAGAGATCTTTAGTACTTCACCTTCAGTGGTGTACCTACACCCGATATCATCAAGTGTCCCCAGAGAAATAAGGTTCTTCTTGAGCTTCGGTACATGCCTCACATCTGTCAATGTGTGCACCACCCCATCGTGCATCTGAATTTGAATTGTTCCTATCCCCACAGCCTTACAGGCTACATTATTCCCCAAAAGAACTCTATCACCATCTGCAGTCTGGTAAGTAGTAAACCAGTTCTTGTAAGGCGTCATATGATAAGAACACCCCGAATCTAGCACCCATTCGTCTCCAGACGAAGTAGTAGTCACACATAAAACAGCTTCTCCATCACTAGTGCTCCCTTCGGTTACTTTTGCCACATTGCTTGTGGCATTCTGCATATCACCTCGATTTCTCCGCTTCGGACAATCTCTCCTAATATGCCCTTCCTTGTGACACTCAAAGCACTTCACGCGTCCCTTGGACTTTCGATTGCGTGACTTTGATATGCTTTTGCCTCTGCTATTGCTAGGCCCTCGATGTTGATCTCTACCCCGAATCGTTAATGCATGCACTACTCCTTGCGCAAGACTATCATCACGCAACTTTCTCTGCCACTCATTAGATAACAGAGTGGACTTTACCTCTTTCGAGGTAATCGTAATACGCCCTTGCAATAGTGAATCAGTAAAGTGCTCCCATGACTCTGGTAAAGAAGCTAACAACATCATGCCCCGCTCTTCATCATCAAGTATCTTACCGACGTTCTTCAAATCCATCATGAATTTATTAAATTCATCTAGGTGAGTTCTAATAGGCATACCTTCAGATCTAAACTGAAACATTCTCTTCAACATGTATAAGCGATTATTCAAACCTTTCGTTACATAGAGTGCATTGAGTCTTGCCCATAAATAAGCAGCATCCTTCTCCTCAGCTACCTCTATTAACACCTCATCCGATAAATTCAACAGGATTGTGCTCTTTGCTTTCTTCATTAGCTCTGCCCTTTCAGAAGCTTTCATTATAATCGGCAACTTATCTTCGCCATCTAAAGCTCTGGCCAAACCTTGGGTTGTCAACAGCGCACGCATCTTGATGCTCCATAACCCAAAGTTATTCCTCTCATTAAACTTCTCAATTTCACCTTTCTTCTCATACATAATTGCAATAACAGAATTTCCAGATAATAATCAGACAAGCAAAAGCCCCAAATCACAATAAAAAAATCCAAACCCAAGCTCTGATACCAATTGTTGAAAATAAATAATATGCGGAAACGATAGGATCTTGTAATTTACGTCAACACGAGAATACTAGAGAAAAATAAGGGCACCAAAAATTTACATGGTTCAGTCCAAGTATCGGTACCTACATCCATGGGGAAAGCCAACAGCAAATAATCCACTATAATTGGAGAATCAGAGTTACAATCACTCACACGCTCAAGTTTTTCCCACACCTAGATTTAACCCAAACCCAAAGTGTTTGTAATGTAAACTTATAGCACAAAATCACCGAGTGTTCAAGCCCTTGCAATTCGCTCACCAACATACGAAAAACAAGAACTCCGTTCTTTCTTGTATGCTTCATATGGCAACTGCAGCTTCTTGGCTTGGCTTCTATTCTTGTGCGATGCTCTCTTCTTCTATATGCTGAAAAAACCTTTGCCTTTTATATATGCGTAAACCTAGCACTACTAGGTTTCTTCTATAGATAAAAGAGGAAACTCTTGTCTTTATCATTTTGTGCAAAAGTAATCCTAATCAAACTTGGAATAACAAGAAAACCAATCTTGAATAGGATAAGAAATATTTTGAATAAATCAAAATCCTTCTATGGATCGAGTTCGTGAAAATTCAAACTCGAGTCATAATTTAACACATTTGAAGAGTAAACATGATAATTGAGGGTATCATTGTTCTGATAATTTCTCCTATTGGCTTCAAGCATAATCCTCTTCAACAAGTTCAAAATTGCATATCTTGAAACCATCATATCCGACAACCGAGAGATAGAAGAGATGGTGGAAAAAGAGCAAAGTTTTTAGAGAGTATTCCCAAGATGATGATAAATAATTGAGAAGCTCTATTCCTCCTTATGTACTTTTGGAGGACCTATAAATACTTCCCAGATAACTCAAAATTTAACTCAGCTTGAGACATTCAAGCTAATGCGTGCTCAGCAACTTCAGCTAAATTGAGCTCTTATGCTCTCTTTGTAGCTTATTTTTCCATACGACGTTTAAAACTCATACTAGAAATGAGGAGTGGTGGTAAGCAGATGGAGTAATCAAGTAGTAGAAACGAACACCTAAGAAAGCCAAAGAAACCAAGCTGAAGTTTTTGGAGTAAACGATCAGAAGAACCAATTCTACAAAGATAAAGCGGACAGAGAGATCATTTGAAATTCTATATTTCTGAAACGCAGGCGAATTGATATAAAACCCCTCAGTAATCTGATTTTCTCACGGATTGGTCTTGTTTGTTCCAGAGGACTGGAACCAGATGGTGAAGAAAAATTTTCTAGAAGAGCAGAATGTGAAAGCCTAAGTTAGAATAGTTTGCGGCACCTTACCATTGCCAGAGTGTTTGAGACGTGTTTGATCAGGGCAATAGCACACACTCGTGCTATTTTCGCAGCAGCACCACCCCCCACTTTTGCAACACCTCTTGCAGTCGTACCCCGTCCAGTTCAGCATGAAACCATCCTCCAATAACTTCAGGTACTCGTCACCTTGATTCACCTTCCAATCATGTATCTCAACTGGGGCGGCCACCAAGTACTGGCACGATGCTCTATTCCAGTTCAAGTTATCACACTTACTAGCTATCGCTGCAAAAAAATTGTTCCCTTCGCTAGGACCACACTCGGCCCAAGATATTGTGGAATTAACCGAAAATGACTCGTTGCAGTTGAGGAAAATGCAGAGATCAGCCTTGTCCAGACCAAAAGCAACAGGTAAGCGGTCAAAAGAGTAGTTAGGACTCGGCGGGGGGCACCCAGCATTGAATACCGCTTCATTCACTACTCTAAATGAGTTCTCACCATACGAAATATCATCAATCACGTAACTAGATTGATATGTCCAATAAATCGGCCTATGGTTGTGGCACTCTATCTCGAAGCCAGGAAAGCCACAATAAGGTTGTTGAAGGCTTGGAATTCAAAAAGGGTAGCTTATGTTTGGACCACGACCGCAGTTCTTTGGCTGACAAGAATCAAATTTTGGGTTCACCTCCAGAGACAGTACAAAGTCGAATAAGAACATGCTGAGATTGATGACGATACCGATCCACCTAAACAGGGAGGCTCTAAAGCTCAGCACTTTTTGTGGATTCAATCCAGGAGACATTGCCGAAGAATGTGAAGGAAGTAGAGAAAGACTAATTGCACCAGGGATGACGTAACCGTAGATACCCTCTAAATGGTCCAAGTTACTATTTAGCACTAGTAAATACCCACTTGGATATTAAATTTGACATTGCTGTAAACTGACTGTTGTGTAGTCAAACAAAAACACAAGGTACGAATCATGCCCGAAAGTCCAACCTTTCCGTGTACTTATATCAGTGACGTTTTCGTAAAATTCAGCATGAAACGTGACACGGTCCAAATGCAAACAAGCAAATCGTAAAGGGGCGTATCGCTCTGGACAAGGAAAAAAGGACACGGAACATCATCGTCCATACCTCATCGGTGCAGTTAGGCAACTGCCCTTGGTTGGAATTTCGGAAGCGAAGTAAGAAGGGAAAGAAAGACAGAGCAGGGGACCCACCTTTGGTTCTCAATCTTCTGATGTTTCCGTGTCCATAGCTTAGAGGGTTGTCCACGGGGTTTTGGGTCAAAGTCTTCCCTCCGAAAGTCTGAAGAAGGCTGGCTTATTCGGAATCATGATGACATTCATGTCCGCGTCAAATCTTTTCTGGGTATTCATTTCTCGGCATTCAAACATCAGCGATCGGTCATAGCTTAGAAAATCAGCAACTCAACTCCATCTATCAGCATAATGATGTTGACCTTTCCACGGTAATCTGAATCTCGTGTAATGGGGGGGGGGGGCGTCGATGTCACGCATTTTCCTTAAAAAAATATGTTGCTTAAAAAATGAATAATTGTTACTAATGAAAATATTTTTCATAAATTAATTATTTCAAATGATATAAACGATTATTTTTAGGAAATTTTTTCAAATAATTCATTTTCTGTCAAATAAATGAAGCGTAAACAGTAAGTTCCGGTTGTAATAAGAGCTATAGACACTAAAATTTCTTAAGAAATGATGGCATACTTGATATTAGAAAACTAAAGTACAATTAGGCAGTTGACCAATTATGATCAAAGATAGAAAGCATCATCTTCTTACAAGAAGAAAATAAGATAAAAAATCACTTAAACCAATAGAAAATGTAATTTACCAGTCAATAATTAGCACCTAAGTTAGAAATTGAAATTCATTAAAAAGCTTTATTTAGGAAATACAAAAATTAATTAAAAAAGAGCTTGAAATTAACATGCAAACAAGAAAAACACTATATAATTATCATAAAGATAAAATGAAATGAAATGCATTAAATTATCCAAATAAACTATACATAAATTACAAGTAACGAAATGTTTCACCATTAGTGAATCTAAATAGCTAAAATTTGATCAATTATGGGTCTCATCTAAACCCAATCTATAGATATGGATGATAAGAAAGCTGTTAGAAAAGGAAAATTCCATTCATAAAATTGAAATAATATAGTAAAATGGAAAAGCAAAAGTAAATGCGATAAAACAAAAAATAACAAAGATATTGATGATTAAGAGTATAAATTAAGTAGACCAATAAACCCCTTCTGTCTCTCGACTGAGGTTTTGCGATACTGTAGCTCCAGTTCTGACTCCTGCTTCGGTCGGCCACCTCTGGCACCAGAGCAAGCTGATTCTTGGAGGAGGAGCAGAGGCTTAGCAGTACTCCAGAACCCCCTTCGGTCCATGACCCGGTAAGGCCTCTTCTCCTGCGATTGAACTGTGCGATGCTAGGGCTTACTCTGTTTCCCCAGTAGCTCTGTTTCCCCTGTTTCGACCATGGAAAAGGAGTTTTCTATGCTTAACTCTCAGTATGGTCTGGGAGGAGGTCGCAACCGAAGCCGAAGCAGGGCTCCGGCAGGCCATAACCTCTCCCGTGGAAGTGCCAGATATGGCGACCGTTCTATGGTTGGGGGACCGATTGTTGACAATGCAGGTCCTTCATCAGTCGCTGGGGAACAGAATGTAGATACTGTAGGGCTGTCCTCTGGTGTTGCTAGTGCTATTAGGCCTAGCCGAGGTCTTCCTCCTACTGCAACCTAAATCCGCCCCCTGCTGCAGCAGCAATCAGAAAAATCGCCCATAGCACCTTGCTCTTAGGCAAACGTAGCTAGAGTAGCGGCTCAAGGGTACTCCCTTACATTTTATCCCCCTAATTCAACTGCAAATAATGTTGTTGATTGCTCCGAAGAGGACTTAGATGCTGCTGATCCCATATGGAAAGAATGCCTAGTTGGTTATTTTGTGGGTAAAAAACTCACATTTAAGCTTGTTGAGACAACACTTAAACACTTATGGGGTCATAGACTATTGGAGGTGAAAGCCAATGACCATGGGTTCTTTTTTTTTCATATCCCGAACATGGAATTTAGACGTAAGGTCATTGAAGGAGGACCACTGACGATGGCATGTGTGCCTCTCATTATTCAGCAATAGCACCCTATGCTTGAGCTGAAAAAAGGGGAACACACCTCGGTTCTAGTTTGGATAAGACTGAAGAATCTTCCATATAGGCTTTGGTCCTCTCGGGGACTTAGTAAAGTGGCTAGCGTGGTGGGTAAACCGCTTTATGTGGACTAACGTACAGAGCAACTAAAACTGATCTCCTTTGCTAGAGTTTGTGTTGAGTTAGATGCTTCCAAAGCTTGCTATGATTCCATCAATGTTCTCCTAAATGGAGCTGCTCATGTTGTGGAAGTTGAATATGAATGGAAGCCTATCTCATGCCAAACTTGTGTGCCACCAACCCATGTCCTACTCAATCTATTCAAGCAACTCAACCTGAAGTGCAACCTTCTCAGCCTCCTGCGGTGACAAATGACTAGATCAACCACATGGTCTCCTCTAGACCAAATGTGGTGCCCGAACCAGCCCCTAGAGAGGAGTGGTAGCAGGTCAGAAGAAAAGCTGGTAAAGAAAGCTCACAACCAACCCTAGTGCGACCAACCCCAATCAGACCTTCAGCATCATTCCTACAAGAACAAGCCCTGAAAACTATGATCCCCCCCTATAGAACCAGACTCTCCCATGGCCTTCAACTCAAACGATGACCTTGATGAGGAGACTGGAGCTGCTCTCTGCCCTGGAATGTGCTGCAAGTCCCTAACAGTTGCTACTTGAGGTTGATCTATCAGCTAATGCTGGCCAGACGCTGGTGCAAACAGCAGGGACGAAGTTGCTGGAGCGTGTTGCTGCCCCCCTGCCGAAGCAGGAGCTGCTAAGGGCTGCTGATATCCCTCACCAAGGGACTGCTCCGCCTCTTCCTACCCCTGATGAGCAGAATTTGAAGCTGCTAGAGCGTGCTGTTTCCCCCCTGCAAAAGGATATGCCACCCGATTCCCCTCCTAATGAATAGAGGCCAAAGCTGGCCAACATAAAGAAGCCACTTTCAATTTCTCCCTCAGTGAAAACAAAGCCATCTACCAGTAAAAGGCATCCCAAAAGGAGGTAGTCTTTTGTCCTTTGACATTACCTCATTTTTTTGGATGTTGGAACATAAGGGGTCTTATGAACCCCATTAAGCGAGCTGAAGTTAGACAGTTTGTGCAGCTCAATAATATTTGCTGCGTCGGTTTACTGGAAACTAAAGTCCCAACCGACTCTTTTGGTATTATTTCCTCTGGATTATTTCCTAGATGGCTATGGTTGGCTAACTATGAGCACTCCTCTTGGGAGTGTATTTGGATTGGTTGGAACCCACTTCTAGTGGATTTCAAACTTCTTTTTTGTTCCAGTCAGATCATCCATGGAGACATTAAAATTTTGAATTCGGGATCTATTATTACTTTCTCTGTGGTTTATGGGGAGCACACCTTTGTGTCTCGAAGGCCCCTTTGGCTTGACCTTATTAGACTGAGCTCTACCCTCAAGGAAAGCCCTTGGATAGTTGCCGGTGACTTCAATGTCATCTAGGACTCCTCAGATCGTATAGGGAGCCCTGACATATGGATCCTCGCCTTTGATGAATTCAAGGATTGTCTAGACCAAGCTGAACTGATTGACCTACACTATGTGGAATTTCGTTTTACATGGTCAACATTCTCGGGTGTTCACAGAAAGCAAAGGAAAATTAATCATGTATTGGTTAATAACTGCTAGTGTATGACTTACTCATTCTCAGAAGCTTCTTTTCTAGCCTCGAGTCTTTCGGATCATACACCGATGGTTGTAAAAGTTCTCCCGCCTACTTCTCGCCAGATTCCTTTCAAATTCTTTGACTTGTGGATGAGTCACCCGGATTTCTCCATGCTTTTGATGCAAGCTTGGGATACTCAAGTTTCAGACTCTCCTATATTTAAACTTTACACCCGTCTCAAGATTCTGAAAGGCCGCCTCAAATGCTTGAACAGAGATGCTTACTCAGACATTTCTATAAGAGTGACTGCAATAAAAAGGATTCTCTTGACTACCCAAGAGGCTCTCCACCAAAATGCGCAAAATAGCCTCTTGGTGAAAGATGAACATTCCCAAATCAAAGAGTTTCAGGCTCTCCGTTCGCTGGCTTAAGGAATGAGACCATAATACTAAGTTTTTTTACCATTCGGTAAATCACAAGCACCTCCGTAATCAAATCATGTTAGTCATGAACAGCACTGGTCAAATGGTCTCTGATCAGGTGGATGTGCAGCGTATTTTTGTCTTATATTTTCATGACATACTTGCACCGACTGCTATGTCTATGGGGCCATCCACTCAGGAGCTACTTGAGGTCATTCACTCCCCTCTTAGGCCTGACCAGATCAATCTTTTTTCCCAGCCATTCATTCCTTTTGAAGTACATGATGCTATGTTCTCCATTGCTGGGAATAAAGCACCTAGACCGGATGGCTACAATGCAAACTTCTTCAAGAAGAATTGGGTTGTGGTGGATTCTTCAGTCACTGAAGCGGTTGTGGATTTCCTTCAATCAAGCTGTTTGCTTAAAGAAGAAACAATACTATCATTGCCTTGGTACCTAAAGTCCCCAATGCATCATCGGTCTCAGACTACCGACCAATTGCATGTTGTAACACAATCTACAAATGCATTACTAAGATTCTCTCTTCTAGAATTGCAGCAGTTCTTCCTAAAATTATTAGTCCGATCCAAACTGTTTTTGTGAAAGGAAGGCAAATCAGCGACAACATCCTTCTTGCCCAGAAACTTTTCAGTGGGTTTCACAACAAGCCCCACATTCCAAAATGTGCTATCAAGGTAGACTTCAGGAAATCCTATGATACCCTGGACTAGGACTTCTTAGAGAACACCCTTTTAGCCTTTGGGTTTCCTAACAATCTTACAAGACCGATCATGGTATGTATTCTCACCCTTAAGTTTTCTATCTCTATCAATGGCGAACTCCATGGTTTCTTTTCCAGTGGAAGAGGTATTCGATAAGGAGATCACATGTCCTCATATCTCTTCACCTTGGTTATGGAGGTCCTCACAAGGATCATTGATTCTTATACTCGGCACCCAGATTTCTGGTACTATTGGCATTGCAATGCCACACGGCTATCCCATCTATTTTTTGCGGATGATGTCTTTATTTTTAGTCAAGCGAGCCTTGCTTCCATATCTCGTATCAAGGACGGGCTCACTTTGTTTTCCTCGTGGAGTGGCTTGATCCCAAATTCCAACAAGAGCGAAGTATTTATCTCTAGTGGATCTGATACAGCTAGGGACCAGATCATACAAACGCTTGGCTTCACCCTGAGCTCGTTTCCAGTGCGTTATTTGGGCGTGCTTATCATCACCTCTCGTTTGAACAAAGTGGATTGCAATGCACTGATATGCCATCTCATAACTAGAGTCCAATCCTAGACACACCGATTCCTCTCGTCTGCGGGGTGACTACAACTTATTAAGTCAGTATTACATGCCATCCGAGCTTATTGGGCATCCATATTCTGGCTTCCAGCTTCAGTGGTAGACAAAATAGAGCAAATATGTAGACAGTTTCTCTGGAAATGACCAACCATGGGACCGAAAGGGCAAAAGTGGCTTGGACCGATGTTTGCCTTCCCACCTCGGAAGGAGGACTTAGCATGAGAAGAATTAGGGACAGTAATAAAGCGGCAATGGCTAAACACATCTGGCTTTTATTCACCGATAAAGAATCATTATAATGTAAGTGGATTCATGCCACTTACTTCAAAAGACAATTTTTGGATTTCTTCTATCTCGACCCATTATTCTTGGGCCTGGTAGAAGATCCTTGCGCTAAGGATAGAATTTCCAACCCCATTTTAGATGGAAGATAGGAGATGGTGTCCATACATCATTGTGGTTTGATCCTTGGCTTGAGGTTGGTTCCCTTAACTTGATCTTCTCTGACAATTATATTTACCAGTCATACATTCTCAGGCAAGTGAAGGTTAGGGACTTATACTCATCGAATGGGCTCCAAATCCTGCAAGACTTGTCATTGTGGCAAATCTCGGCTCCCCCACTTTTGCATGATCCGGACATCTTCAGTTGGGTGGAGGATTCTTCTGGAAAATTCTCAATGGCCTTAGCTTGGGCTACTATTCGAGGTAAAGCCAACCTAGTCTCCTGGTCTTCTTTTGTTTGGAACAAGACCTTAGCTCCTAGACACAAATTCCTTTTGTGGCTTATTTCCAAGAACTGTCTTCCAACCCAGGTCCTTCTCATGTCTTATGGCAGAATACCCACCTCGGTTTGTGCTTTCTGCAACTCTAGGCCTGACTCTATCAACCACCTATTTTTTGAATGCTGCGTCCCTAACTCTCTTGCAAACTTTTGGGCTGCAAAATGTAATCTTCCTTAGATTAATTCGGCTTGGCCGAACAACCTCCTTTGGGTTAGTAATGTTCTTTCTAGTAAGGGGTTCTACCATGAGATAACTCGGTTTTTTTTTTGGTGCTCTTTGCTATATCATTTGGAAAACCAAGAATGATACCATATTCCATGGCCGAAGCTTTCAAATTCCTTCCATGAAGCTATAGCTATTTAAGGTGGTCAAGGATAAGGCCCTGACTTTCAAAAGAGTTGAAGACAACCCTAGAAGTAGAAGAATGCAGCACTGATGGGGGATTGACCCTCGTATTTTTTATATAGAGCTGTCTTTGGTGCACTCATAGGACCACTTCGGACCCTTTGGTCCTCTTTTGATCCGTGTGTTTGTACATGTTTTATTCTCAACTTGTGATCGCGATACCCGGTCACTCCAACGACATGTTGTCTAGTTGAATGCCTATTGGTATCATGCATCACCCTTGTTGTACATTTTGTTGGTCGATTATTTATAATCTTACCTTACTAGAAAAAAAGAGTATAAATTAAGTAAAAAAAATTTTTTTGCTAAGACTATATGACATTACCCATGAATAAATTGATGATTGAGGCAAGATATAATCCTATATGGAAATCCATATATTTCATGAAATTTTCTCATTACCGTGAACAATAGACGGAGTCTGTGCTTGCCCTAATTCTTATAAAAAAAAAAAAGAATGGCCGAGATTGAAAATTTAAGAAATCAAATTCCATAAATTGGTGAAAATGTTTTACATTAAATTGAATTCAAGAACTCTGTCTCAATATGTCATGGCAAAACTTAGTACCCTATCGTTTACTCTATAAACTTGAACTATTCAAGAAAGCCCTAATTTATACTCAACAATGCTCTTCAATGTCATGTCTCCTAATGGCTTCATTCTACAATAACTTGGTAGTATCCAATGAAATTTATGGTAATAATTGAACAACAATAATATAGCATGAGAACTCTCAATCACCCTACTTAATAAACCCAATAATTAACTTAATTAAGAGTGTGACAACTCCGAAATGACTAGCCAACCCAATCAAGGTTTGTCAAGTATCGGCCACTCACTTTTTTGGCAAAATGTTCTGGCAAAAGCTAACTCTTGGCCTCAAGAAGCAAAATATTAATCTTACACTAAGTGGACCGAGATCTATTCACAAAATAGATATATTAAGTGATGCGAAGGACTGTTATTAGTTATTGAATATGGCTCGCTAGTCTGAAACTAGCTTATCTTTAGTCTCCTACATCAATTAGTACATTAATTTTATACAAGTCTTATTATGCATGGCATTACTTTAAGTAGTTCAGATTTGAGTTTTGATAGGATAACAAATTATCCTATTTGGTATTTGGCCATATCCTTTGGATCGAGTATACCTCAATAATATGTCGGATAAGAAATCCGTCATAGGGGTGGGATAAACTTGAATTGAATGAAAAAAAAATGGAAAATAAAATAACAATCTCTATCATCATCCAATGATGGATTGATAGAGTGGCACATCTGACAAATAATTGAATAAAAAATTTAAAAATAAAATAACAATCTCTATTGTCATCCAATCATAAATTGATAGAGTTGATGCATCCAACAAAAATCAGCGACGAACCCACAATTCTTAATATTCTTTGCAAATGGCTCTATGCTCTCCAATTGATCTATCGAGGAATCATCAATTGTTCTCAACTCACTCATGGTCGCATCAAACAATGGTGATTTCGAACCTCCTCGCGGTTTAATTACTCTGAATTGGAGAATCAATTGAAACCACCCTTCTCACTGGCCTCTTCTCCTCCTCCACCAAAATGACCATTCACACTATCAATCTACCCCATCATCTGCTCCTCCATTATTGTTTTTGCTAGCCACCAACAACAGCCTCCACCGTGCGATTGCCACCGCCACTAAGACGCCAAGAGACATGGCCAGGACGAGGGAGGGGGAGAGGGATAGGGCCAATGATCGGCGCGAGACAGAGGGGCCAATTGGGGCAGGGGGGCATGACTAAATCCAGAGTCGTCGGCGAGGGATGTTGTAGGTAGAAGCTGGTAGGGCGGAGTGGGCGGCGGCGGGGAATGGCCCAGACATAAGGCAGTATGGTTCGCTGAAGGGGCCACGAGAGAGCTCTTGCAATGGCCATAGCTGATAGCTAAATAGCGAATCGTCCAAAGAGTGGAGGTACGATTTAAGATGGAGAATGTTCGGAATATTATCCATGATTTTCAAAGATTCTTAATCCTATCTTTAGTGACACCAAATATATGATGAGATTTTATACAATTTGGATAATACTTCGAGGATTTATAATTTATTTTATCTTATTATCCTATCCTATCATATTATATCCTATTCTAATATGAATTCGGACAAGCAAACACAGTCTAAGTAGCCTTGGAGCTTTGAGGCCGGAATGAATTAGATAAAGTCTTCCTCTAATTGCAGAAAAAATCAGCTATTGACGTTGACTCATCGCTAGTTTTGCATCATCACTATATCTAGACGACGGAAATAGAGTTCGTCGCCATTTCCATGATTCGTACCCACTTCTAGTAATGAAATGGTTTCATTTTGGTCGCTAGAGAGCTACTTTTGGTGACTAATTTGCACCTTTTCAAAAGCACACAAGTTCGCTCAAGCCAAGACATCAAATCCACATGTGTCTTGACATTCTCTGCTAATTTGAAGATGATTCGCACACATTGTGGTTAGCCCAGCTGCTTCACAAGTATCGATTGTTAGATGTCAACTAAATTTTCAGGTTTCTGAATTTTTCATGAATTTTCTGAAATTTCGATTTTTTAATGATTTTTTATTATTTTCTGAATTTTTATTTTTTATGATTTTTTTATATAAAAAGAAATAATTCGGACCGGGTCAGGAAACCTGGCCCTGCTGACTCGACTTGGACCCTGTTGATCCGGGTCAGACTAAGAAGGGCTAGCCCTAAATTACTAGGGATTAACAAAAAAGCCCATTAAATTCTTTAAAAAAAAAGCCCACGATAATTCATTTTTTTAAAAAGGCCCATTTCTGATTTCCATCTTCAGCCCAACTATCCCCGGCCCGCAACAAATTCAGCCCAACGTGCACAAGCCCGAGACAAAGCCCATCTCCTACTTTCTATTTTTGGCCCTTTTATGTTTTTTCTATTTTTTTTTTTTCTTTTTTTCTTCCTTCTAGTTTTCTTCTTCCAACAGCTGCAGCACGCCTGTTCGACGTCTTCATGCAGCTCCTCCCTCTTCTTCGCCGAAGGCCGCCTCCACACACAATGAGCCCGCGCCAACTTTTGGGGTTGTCAACAGGTCATCTTCTAGCGTTGGTCGTTCAATCCAACTGACGTCGGTCACCACCAACCACAGTTGGCCAGCCGTTTCGGGTACCGCCGATAAAGGTGACGAACCAAAAAAAAACGAGAAACCGGTACTATTCTCAGCCGGACCGAGCTAAACTTTCGCTAAATGGGCAAACAAATGCCACAAGGACACCCTCATGAAATCAAACAAGCAATGGTGACTCGGTTTTTACGAAAAGAAAGGGGTCCGACGCCAGGCCTCACTCCAACATTCCGTCGAACAACTAAGGTGCACTACCAAATTTAAAGGTTTCCGGCTCAATCGAGCCTCGAACGTGCCTTGGGGGTCTCGAACACAACATGCAAGAACATGGGAAGGAAACGCAAGGGCGACGAGGGCTGAAGCTTACGCGAGCTAGACATCCGCGAGCTTCGGCCTGGTGCGCCTAAAACGGAGCAAGAATGGAACCGAACTTACCTAGTCAGCTTGAGAACGTCACCGGGAAGATCATCAAATAGGTAAGTGCTCCACTAAGGAGTCATCTTGTTAAGAGGGCGCAACAGAAGTCCGATATCTTCACCTAGGGAGATCTCCAAGGGGGAAGCCCAAGCCCGAACCCGTCAATATATCTAATTAGACCCATCTCGATTCAAAAGCTTAAGCTAGTAAGTTATGAGTCAACTAGGATATATTAATTGCTCTATACCACATCAATTCTCCATGTGGGACTACTTGATGTGGACTACTTCTCTAACCCAACTCACACGTATATCCTAACAATCTCCCCCTCACATGTGAGCTCCAGTGTAGGTCCAACATCATCCTCACGAGCCCGCATTATTACCCTACCCACAACGCTCATATGCCCGGAAATCGTAACCATCGGCTCTGATATCAGTTGTTGGGAGCGCGCAGCAGAAGTCCGATACCTTCATCTAGGGAGATCTCTAAGAGGGAAGCCCGAGCCCGAGCCCATCAATATATTTAATTGGACCCACCTCAACTCAAAAACTTAAGTTAGTAAGTTATGGGCCAACTAGGATATATTAACTGCTCCGCACCACATCAATTCTCTGATGTGGGACTACTTCTCTAACACGACTCACACATGTATCATAACACCTCTCTCCGTTGTTCGGAGCTCCCCTCTCGAGCTCCCTCTTCTCTCTTGGTTTCTCCTCGGTCTATCGCTCCAGCCGTGACCAAATGCTGTTCGGTTTCAAGTATAGGAGCAAAGGCACGTTAGCAAGTCGTTGGCCGTGGGTCAAGCGTGGCTACCAACGGTCTCTCGCTCTCTCCCTCTACTCTCTCTTGGGCTCTCTCGGCTAAGCAAGAAAAACCTCTCTCCCCCCCCCCTCAAGCTCACACTCTCATGACTCACTCTCTCAGCTCTCACCGCTCTCTCACCGCTCTCTCACGGTCCCCCAACCCCTCTCCGTTTCTACTCTCCCTCTTGAAGCCTTTTCACTAGCTCTCTCTCCGATTTCTTTTTCTCAATCGGCCCTCGAATCCCTTCACTCTCTCTCCGTGAACTTCTCCTTCTCTTTTTGCTTCTTCTCCTCCCCTCTTTTCCTCTCTGGCTTCCCCCTTTTTTGCTTCTCTCTGTCCTGCTGCTACTCTGACTTGTCGACCTAACCTTCCAACCTGCGGATTGCACCAGAGCTGCCTCCCCATCCCTGCTGCCGCTCTGACTTGCCTCCCCTTTTTTATTCTTCTTTTACAGAAGACATTTCCGCGTGATGGAGAACAAGGAGAAGGAAGAGACAGAGCGGGCCGGGCCGAGGAAGAAAAAAGGAAAAAAGAAGAATGGGCCAAGCCCGTGTGGGAGGGAAAAGAAGAAAAGAAAGGGGCCGAGCAGGCCCAGCCCTAGCAGAGACCCACAATGGTTTTCTTTTTCTTTTCTTTTTTATAAATTCACATTTTTTAATTTTTTTAATTTTTTTTTTTTAAAGGGGACTAATCCCTAATTTTTAATACTACTAAGTCTTAAATAAAACAGTAAAATTTAGGTGTTAACATCCATCCCTTGACATGTTCCAATCTTTAATGTCCACTTGTGGAAAAAGCTCCTTATCTTTCTCCACTTTCTTCAAAAGCTTTGAATGGGGGGTGGAAGTTGGGTAAGGTTGGACCATGCCTTCTCTCTAAGTTCCTAAACCCATGCTGGTGCATGAAAAGGAAAAGGCACTTACTTCCCTAGATTCCCAATCAAAGGAGAGTGCTCGCTTTTGCATCAAAGGGACCGTAAAAAACCATTATCAAATGTGGACCACAAGAAAATATTGGGTAAGTGAAATACTTCACGTAGGCAATGCAACTCACCACTCAAAATTGGACATGTGGCATCCACGTCTATGGTAGGCCTACACGCGGGGCCGAACCCCTCTCTCCTCTCTCTCCCGTACATCTCCCTACTCTCTCCTCTCTCTCTCTCTCCTTTGTAGAGAAGAGAGAGCAACCCAACCTCTACTCGGGGGGGGGGACGTGACGACAGAGGCGGCGTCGGCATCTGGGACTTCTCTCGCCATAAAAATGAATAGCTGGTGAATCGAGAACACTACCAGACCCAGAACCACGTAATAGTCATCAACCACCGAGTCTAGTGAAGCCGAGTCGTCGATGGCCACTTTAACTCGCCCATAGGCTCTTCTTCGCACCCCGCACCCAAGCGGATTCCAAGCGCCGGCCTTCGCAGGCACCCTGCATGGGCTTCGCGAGCACAAGTTGAAAACTGGGTTTTGGAATTTGAGTACGCCCGTGCACACATAAGACATCAATTAAGCCATCCTCACAGCATGTAGCACAGGAGAAAACATTAGAACTATGCCCTTGAATATGGGAGTTCTTGAAACAGGGGAAGAAACAGAGACGAGAACAGAAACGGGAAAAGGGGAAATAAAAAACAAGGAGAAATTTTTTGGGCGGGGCTCGAGGAGGCGGAGGTGAGGAGTGCCCGAGTGCCCCGCCGTCGCATTCCCCTTTTGCAGAGGAGAGCAGCCCAACCTCCCTAGGGGGGTGAACGCGACGGCGAGGCACTCGAGGATGCGACGGCGGAGGCAAGGGTGTCGTCAATGTCTAGATCCACAAGCAGAGGCGAAGGGGCAAGGCTCGAGGAGGCAGAGCTGGAGCCAGAGGGGCGGGGCTTGAGGAGGCGGAGGCGGGGAGGCGGAGGCGGGGAGTGTCCGAGTGCCCCGCTGTCACATCCCCCCCCCAGCAGAGATCGGGCTACTCTCTCCCCTTTGCAGAGGAGAGAGAGGACAAACCAGGGAGAGAGAGGAGAGAGGGGCTCGGCCTCGCGTGTGGGCCTACCGCGGACGTGGACACCACGTGTCCGATTTTGAGTGGTGAGCCACATCGCTTACGTGGAATATTTCACCTACCCAATATTTTCTTGTGGACCACAGCCCATGATTCACAACATGGCTATTTCGTACAACCCTCTAGCACGGCTTTCAGCCGTGGAAGAAAGAGGATGCTGCAGCTCGAAGAATAGCATATGGTGAACACCTCAGGGGGCGATACCATCCAATTTTATGATGTTGTAGTTCCAAAGCATCTATTTATCAAACACACAAGTTGCAATTAATTTTATGGGATAATTATATTAAAAATCCTAAGATTTGTTAACAAAGTATAATTGAGTCCTAAAATTTTCAAAAAACACAATTAAATCATAAAATTTGTCACGAAAGTGCAATCAAATCTTAAAACCTATCATAAAAGTACAATAAAGTTATAAAATTTTCAAAAAACGTTATTAACAGAAGGACTCAATTTGACTAATTTAATAAGTTTTAGGATTTTATTGTACTTTCGTAATAAATTTAAAGACTTAATTACATTTCTAAAAAATTTAGTATAAATTATACTTTAGTAATAAGTCTTAGGACTTCAAATGCATTTATCCTTAATTTGATAGCTTTGGTTACAGCATAACACATTTACACATCAATTCATGTTCATACCTAACAGGAGTGACAAGAAAAAACCAAAAAAAAAAAAAAAAAATTGCCATAAATGCTGTCAGGTCAAAGTACTCTATGCGAGAGATTCTATGAAATTCACAATTGATTACTCCCGTTAATCACGACATCACATTCCCAAACTCAAGAACAAGGTACTCCGAATTATATAATTTTGGCTAATGAAACGGGTCAAATCCATTCTGTACAATAATTAAAACTCCACGCCGATCAACCCTCATCCATCACCGCTCCTTTTTGAAGAAGTTTCTAACTTGGGGCTTGGGTCCCACATTATCCATGACAATAAAGTCTTCCACCTTAACGATTTCCGATAATTAAAAATTAGTCATGTGTTTGAAGGATTTTGGATACTTTAACATTAGCAAAAGAGAAAATAGTGTTTATGAAGTACTATCATTTTTCGACCGTTTGGTGTCGAAGCTGCTAAGAGTACCCGGCTAGATTGGGTTATAATGTAGGTCAATGATAAAGAAAATCTAGGAAGTTAAAATTTAAAGATCGAACTCTCTCTCTCTCTCAAATTTCGTTTATTTCGTAAAAGATGAATGATTTTTAAAATATTTTTCCTAAAAACAATTATTTATGTCCTTTAGAAAAATGAAAATAAAAAAAAATTGAAAAATGTCTAGACAAAGGGAGCCCGAGTGTCCTTTTGAAGATTCGCGATTGAACTAACGAAAGGGAAAAATAACGATAAAATGGTCGGCTTCAGATTTGGGTGGGAAGATGAAAAGCGCCACTTTCATACCAGTATTTTTGTGGGGGGAGGAGGGGGCCAGAGGAATTCGATGGGCGAGTGAAGGAATCTCGTCCCAAAAATATCCACACGAACTCACCTCTTAAGACCCACTCAACGAAAGTGAGTTTGATAAATATGAGGCAATGAATGGGCGAGACCATCCTTTTGGGAGGTATTGATACGCACATCTCCTTCAAAACATCCGGAATGTCAAAATCCCTGAGAACCTGCACTGTGTCGCATTTGACGCATCAAGCTTCTGGGTTTTGTTAGGAAGAGATGGAGCAAGGTAGAAAAGGAATGGGAAAAAGGACACATTTCCGTGAATCTCATAGGACAGACCTCGAAAACTCCATCCACATTACGACCACCCACCAGAAAAGTGCATCCAGTGCCTTTGCATCCAATAAGTATTTGCAGCATCTTCTTATAATCTCTATCATAATACTTTGGCTGCACAACATAATTATCAACAAATTCCATTAACACTGCAAAAGCATCAAGCAAACGAAATAGCCTTGCTCAACAATACTGCCAAGTGGAAAGAAAGTCAACCGTTTTCCTTAATTTTCGCAATCCATTTACCACTAGTAACACGAAGCTGCAGTATGAAGTGAAAGTGAGCCATAGCTATGTCAAGAAGCATTAACCCTACCAAAAGCTATGAACAGTTAATGCAGGCTATTGTCCAAAATAAGGATACTAATCTACAGTAGATGGTTGAGAACATACATTAATAAGTCTTGCTGCTGTGTCTGCACCAATTACAAAGGCACTGCTCGAAAAAGCTATGCTTTCTTATAGAAAAATGGTTGATTAGATATTTTCACAGTTTTTCCTGAAATTCACAAGAAGCGTGATGGCTGATGTCAATAAAAGTATAAAGGGAACATGGACAGTCAAAAGCAGTTCTAACATAAAAGGCCCTCAAAGCAAAACAAAGACACAGATATTGACTTCAAAGACTCATCCCATTCCTGTGCAGATTATGCAGAAGCAGAGCACACATGGTTCACAAGTCAGCATTCAATGGCCAACACCCTGATAAACAATTTCAGCTTTTAGTATGGTATTATTTCTATATATTAACCTCTCTTTTCAAAAACACACTCTGCCTCTGAAACAACAGTGGAAGCTCTAGCCTTGCTTGCACTCTTTATACAATGTTGCATGCTGATAAGCGTGAAGCAGATAGGACACATTACAGCCAAATATTCACCATAATAAAAGAAAATGTAAGAGGGTGCAGAAGGAGTTTGAAATAGCAGCAAACGACAAGTCCACTCGAACAAAAGCCACTGCCAGTACAGCAGTTGCAAGGTAAATCTCTAAAGAAAGCTCAAAGAATAGCACAGGATCTTCACTATCGATAGAGAATCTATGTAAATGTTATACAGTACGCCTATCCATTGTCCAATATATCCATATTCATTGCCTTATATATCTATCTGCAAAAAATTACATAAAGTGGTTCCGTAGTTGGAGTTCATTCAATTACTAGTATGCATATCCATTGTCAAATGTATCCATACTCATTGCCATATATATCTGCAAAAACATACATAAGTGGTTCCGTTGTCAGAGTCCATTCAATTTCCAGATTGATAGTGTGGAACATCCAGGCAGGAAAATAAAGTTTATACAGCAGGACTGGTAACCAAGAACAAGAAAATCTCATGAACTCTTTCAAATTGCTTCACTCGTCCTTATATTTCTTGCACTAATAGTGGAGTTTTATCCACATTTACTCTGAAATTTCAAAACATGGACACCCATTGCCGCAGATACTGCGGTAAAATTCATTAATTAATGAAAAAATTGTAACATCTGATCAAGGGACAAAAGTCCAACATGAATATCTGGAATGGCAGAGGATGCAATATCAGAAACCCATAACAAGAAGACTTCATGCATCTGTTTAGATATGCAAAGAAGGAATTCAAAGCTTGTAGTTTGCAAATGGCTGTTCACCTCACCGTGACACAACAATGGAGACGCTACCCAATAAACTTATTGAGAAGAGTCAAACATCAAAATTCGGCCACCAGGACAAATCGATAAGTTGCTAGGAATTTACCTACATCCAATACTGGGTATGTAATTTCTTGCGAAAGGAAAGGAGCTATGAATTATTGACATGTGGTCCTCTCTTTGAGGGACACATGTCACATTAACTAAACAAATAAAAAGAAACATGTCCTTCAAACTAAAGTAGTTATTTTTTATTCAAACTAATCCTTTTTTATTCCTTTACTCGTACCATTCTTTTTAAAATTTTCAATTAATAATCATGGGAAAAAGCAATATTAAAATTAACGAAGTAAAATTGAGAGGCTAACACGAGGTAGTTTCTTTGGCATTAATCAATTAGATTTTTTTTTCCTAGAGGAAGATGTTATCAGTCCATTTCGTTTACTAATGTGTTGTGCTCGTGCTTTATTACTTTAGTACCTGGTTAGTTTTATAATGATTTTAAGAGACCTCAGAATGTTGATATTTATATTGCTTTAGGAATTCAAAGTGATCAACGTTAACCAGAAGCCAAACTCATATAAAATTGAAGAGAAATCAATTCAAATAGTCTCTAACATCATTTAGATTATTACTTAATTTTAGCCAAAAAACTATAATAGAAGCAATTCGAGTTTAAAATCTACAAATCAGTATATACGTAGGGAGGATGGAATTTGCATTTAAAATTTTTTTTCCTATATCTCTTTAAAAACTATTCGATTCATGTGAAATTATCAATTCAAATTGCAATTTCATTTGAAATTAATTAAAACAATCCTATTATCCTTCCCCCTTAATTTCAATTGCCTTATAATAATGGTTGAATTTTGTACACTGAAAATTATATGACCCTCTGTGAGATTGTGTGTCCTTAAAATGTTAGCACTCATAGGGTAATACTATAAGTCCACATTTAGTTATTCCAAAAGTTAGCATGAATTTAACCAAAGAACAAAAAAGAGAAATAATTTATTATAATATTAAGGAAAACATGAAAAAAAATTAGAATCAATACTGCAGTTTGATTTTTTTTTCTTTGCTTTGTACTAAATCATTTCCTTCCCTGCTAAAATTACAGGTCTAAATCATTATCCTTTTCCCAGAAATCCAATTTTTCGAAGTTTAAATTATTGTTCACAAAAACAACGCTCGGGTTTATCGACTACCGCATAATAGTAATCTGGAGTCCCAACAGCTTTTATCACTACATTGCCGTCTTATTCTACACAATGCATAAAACTATTTGGATAATTAAAAGGTTGAAACTTGATATTCTTTGATATTCTTTGCTTTAGTACATACGGTTAGAAAATGCCGAAATACCATTAAACAATTAAGCTAGGCCAAAAATATTTGCCTTCAATTTAAGGCATGTCGCCTGTTGCACTAAATTCAAAATCCCAACAGAACTAGATATGTAGCATGACATCAAGGTGGGTAACATCAAAAGATAAACAGTCATTTGCACTATTATTAATGATCTGCATTCAAGTAAAGCAAATAAAGTTGAATTTCCTCAACGCCAACGTCAACTCTCTAATGTACCTCGAAGCAACTTCCAACAACTTCAGATGACCGTCACGTAATGGATTAAACGAACCAGACAACATAATCTTTCTTTCTGCATACGACGCATGTGAATCTGCAAAAAATGGATAAGTAACAATTTTTGCATTGTATATATCATTTCCGAAGAACACAACCAGAATCTGTACCATTGGAAAAAGGATACACCTTGAAGCATACTTCGCCATTTATAAGCTGCTCCAATTCTTCATCTTCATTAGAAGTTTGTTCAGATTTGCTCGACAAATCAGACTCTATCAACTCTAAAATTGATGTTGATGGTACTCTGCATGCATTTGCAATTGCCTACGGCAGACAGGAAGTTAAAATTTTTTGGATTAATTGAAAGCGACAAGAGATTAAGCATAAGATCAGGCCAGACCTAGTATGAGACCAAATGCATCTCTTTACAGGTCCCAAAATACAGTTCCTATTGTAGTTACAAAGAACTCCCAACTTCCAACATTTTACGCGGTAAAAAGGAAATTGAAAAGCAGAAAGAATTTCTCAATTGACATTTTGTCTTCATTAAATCGCCATACCTTGAGCAAAAACTGGCTTGAGACCTTATCGTCTTGCTCCCTTGTTCGCAATCCCTACATCCATTTGGCTCCTAGTGAAACCAAAAATCTTTTGATATAAATACTTGACTGGAGAGAAAACATTGAAATTGGATATATACTTGACCTTTGACTTCCGGCGTGATAAAGCCTTGTATTCTTTTAAGGAGCAAGTCTTAAAATGTCATAAGGCATTGTGAGAAAATCATCCCAAGTCTAAAAGGTAAAATACGACTGAAGTGCCAAAACTCGGCATAATTGAACACTTTGGTGTCAAAAGTCTTTCAGAAAGTACATTAAGTACCAAAATCATAGAAAAATGAGACATTTAAATGCTAATAGGGATAAAATCCGACCAAATTGCTGACATGGCAATTTTATGAGGAAGAGGAGTGCAAAATGATGTCATTTTGCGAGTTAACGTGGCTAAGTAAGCCCAAAATGACATGTTTTGAGCACTAACATGCTAGGCTCAGCCCAAAATGTCATTTTACATCGAATTCGATTTTTCATATAAAAAATAGTTAAATTAAATTAAAAACTTAAACAAAAAACACAAAAAGGAGAACAACATAGGCCCATGGCCGTCGCCCATCGCCGGTGGGAAGGGCAATGACCGGCAAGGGTTGCCAGGGTTGCCAGCGCCTAGGCAACCCTCACCAACTGAAAGTGAAGGTCAGTAGGCCCTCACCAAGAGCCAGGAGAGGGCAACAACCCCCATCCAAATTTGGAAGAGGGTTGCCGCCCTCTACCGGCTTCCGACAAGAGCCAGCAAGTCCTCATCGGCCATTGCTGCTACCCCACTGGCAATGGGGCAAAGGCCACTAGTGGGGGAGCCCCCTCTCGCCTATGCTAACCTCTCTCTCTTTTTTAAGTTTTTAATTGAATTTAATTAATTTTTATATTAAAAATCGAATTCATGCCAAAGTGACAGCATTTTTGACCAAGTCTAAGCTAACTCAGCTTTCCGGCGAGCCACGTCAGCGATTTATATTATTAAAAAATGCCATATAGGATTTCCAAGACAAGTCACCGAACTTGGCACTAAAATATCCCACTATTTTTAAAATGTAGTATTTAAATGTACCTTTTAGAAATTTTGGCACCAAAATGTCTATTATATTAAGTTTTGGCACTCTAGCCATACTTTAGCCCAAGTCTCCATTTTTTGACCCCGATATGGGAAAACACTCCAAACGCCCGAGATGTTGTGATAAAGGGGGGACAATGGTGAGTGTGTGTACGATCCTTCATTCATGCTAGTGCTCTTTACTATGTAGTATTTACATCAAATCCTCCTCAAGCCTCAACAGAAGTGCCGACATGTTGAAGCAGAAAAATGAAGACCAAAATGGAAAACTTGATCGCCTGCTATAACATCTATATTGTATATAATATTATCTAGAAACCATTACGCAGATGCAAGCAAACTTCAAGCCAAGATGGAGAAGGAAATTTGCAGGAGAGAACAGATAAGACTACTTGTTAACCACTATGAACAGAGGAACTACCACTGCTTCTTCATTTTTGAGTCACGGAAACAGGTGAAGTCGGCAACTTCATAATCTTCAACAGCCCCACATTGTCACATTCCGGCGAAGGAGGCGGTTTCTTGCTTTGACCGGCACTGTTATCATCGCTCACATCCTTGGACTTGTCGGGCTCGTGTGTCCCACTCGAAATTGCCTTTAACTCCTCCAGGACAGTCTCCATGGAGGGCCTCATGTCCTTGTCCTGTTGCAAGCACCTGAATGCCAGCTCGGCCACAGCCATGATCATCCTATTGATTTCAGGATCCGACTCAAACCCCAAATTTGGATCGATCAATTCACGGAACTCGCGGTTCTGTATCTTGCTAGTTGCTAAGTTGGCCAAATTAATCTCGTGCCTGTCTCGGCTTATATCAACCGCCGGCATGGACGATATGAGTTCCACTAATACTACACCAAAACTGTAGACATCACTCTTCTCTGTAAGCTGGTAACACTGGTGATACTCGGGATCCACATAACCTGGAGTCCCCTGAGGAGCAGTTGACACGTGGCTCACATCATTGGGGAACAACCGAGAAAGGCCGAAATCTGCTACTTTGACGCCAAAGTTTTTGTCAAGGAGGATGTTGTTAGTCTTCACGTCACGGTGGATTATGTCAGACGCATGAAGGTAAGCCAATGCGGTGGCTGTTTCTATGGCGATGCTAATACGAGTATGCCACAGGAGAGGGTCCTGCTTCGTTTGCTCCCCATGTAGATGATCGGCTACTGTGCCATTTGGGATGTACTCATAGACCAGCAGGAGTTCACGGCTGCGCCTTGAAGTGCAACCATATAAAGAGACGAGGGTTTTGTGGCGCAGGCGAGTTAGGATTTCGACTTCAGTCATGAACTGCTTCACCCGGCGATAGTTGTGCTCATATAGACGCTTAACAGCTACTTCCCGGCCATCTCGTAGTTTGCCTGTTTAAGAAAATGGAGAGTGAGCCTCTTAGATCCTAGTTGTTTCTAGGACTTCTTGCCATTTATATGCAGGCTGCCTAATTAACCTCTTTCATTAAGGTCTTACCATAATACACAATTCCAAAACCACCATCTCCGAGCTCCCGGGCAGAATCGAAATGGTTAGTAGCTTCTTCAAGCTCAGCGTTGGTAAAAATGGGGACCCCGAAGTACGCATTGCCCACTTCAAGATCTGCTTTCAAGGAAGAATGGGAAGAAGCATGTCTTGAGCGGGATATTAAGGAGCAATGCTGTTTTTTGTGGCGGATCATATAGATGCATGAGCAGAGAAAAATAATGACCAAGGCACCAATTCCGCTACCTGAAGAACAAAAGTTTCATTAGATTTGCATCAGTCACAGGTAGAATAAATGGAAAATTTCTGGAAATTCACTAGTGAGATTTTCCCAAATGTACAAAGCATGTCAGTGTACTCTTGCATCGTAATTGTGCTCGAAGTATGTGTTGACAACATTGTTTTGCTATCACAAACAGTGCTTAATGCACTGATATACACTCAAAGGGTTGTGTAATGTCCCCCATGATAAAAGTTTGACTGACCTAATCCAATCTTCAAAGGTGTACGATGGTCGTTTCCTGCAGCAAAGATGCAGTACCAAAGGAGGGCGTTTGCATTAGAAATGGATACCACAGATACATATCCTATCCACATAATGAAAACCGTAGAAGAGGAATACAGACACCAGCTTCCTTGATCTAGCATAAAATTCCTATCGATTGACTGAATATCACTTAGCATAATACATCTTAGAAACAAATAGATATCCTCACATTTTACATATCACTCAGAAATTGCAGAAATAATAATGATGCACTGTTGTAGGCGGCAGTGTTAACTGAAACTTTAAGCTGATGCAAAACAAGCATAAGCAAACATGCACAGAAAACTTTCCCCTTTACGTCTTCCTTTCTGTGCATTTGTCTTCTCTTAGTGAATCATACCCTGGCCTTTGTATCATAAATTCAGTAATCATCTATAATCCTCGACACATCAGTGCACTCACATTGGAACTAGCTAACGCAAACAATGACACTCCTAAAATTTCACTATTTACTGAGCTAACGTACATTATTGATGCAGGGTTGAGATCCACAGAAGTGACTACAGCAAGATTATGTATCCGTGTCTGGAGATGTTGTTCCATAGTTCTTCAGCTTTGATACGAGGAAGAAGATGACATTGCTATGAATTCGTCTAACTACTAAAGGTGTATTTGTTTGGGTAGAAGAATTCTCAATGAATTAGTTTTTCGAACTTTAATATGCCTGGTTTGCTGAAAATGATTTGCCAAATCATTCAGTTGAAAAATAATATGCGTGATCAAAGTGAGGAAAATGAACTCCCTAATCTAAAAAAGAGTAAAATACATTTCTCTAAAATATGCTTTCCACAGAATTTATTTTCTTTCACCGTAAAGTTTTTCCCAAAACAAAAACACCCTAAATCTACAAAGGAATGTCCGAAAGACATAAATAAATAAATAAATTGATGGCTTGGTGAATGAAGCCGACGTGGGAAAAGGGACTGAGAATAGAAAACCAAGGGAAGCCGAAAAGTTCTTCCTTTGAAGTCCTCATCAAATTTGGAGAGAACGGCGAGGAAATTCACCGAAAAACACGTGGGAGAATTTAAACGGTTGCTATTACAGGTCGAAAAGTATTACCTCCTCTGCACAGGAAACTACCATTGGGTCCCCTCCAGCATTTGCCTCCACTTTTTTGGCATTTAACACAACTCTTCCAGGGGGTTAAATCCCATTCCAGTCTAAACCCCTGCCTCCACTTGTCCTCAAAGTCAACATTTTCTTTTTTCTCGCTATCCTCTCTGGGTATTTCAGCAGGTACAGTAACATGACTCTCGCACACTGACCAATTAAAATTTTGGTCTTCTGGTTTACCTATTAAAAGAGCGACATAAGAGTGGTTGGCGCCGACGGAGAGGCAAGTCAAGTTAGGATATGGATAATCACCATGCGGTAAGCTGCTGCAATTACTGAGAAATGCTAGGTGTGTAGTAAAGAAGGGCGGTTTAGGAGGCTGCTTAGGCGGAGCGAAACAAGCATTGCCCGTTCTCCCAAACTCTGAGATAAACCCAAGAGATTGATTATCATAATCGACACGGTCATCCCAGGTAGCTTCTAGTTTCCACAGTGACTCATAAGAACAACATAGTTCAGAGTCGTTCCTGAAGGGAATACCTACCCTGACATTACTGCACTTCTTGCCAGGCTTGCAGGATTCGTCCTTCGAGCTCGCTGATGCAACCCAGACTTTCAAATAAATAATCGTCAAAATGCCAATGACATGGCGAAGCAAAATTTTGGAACTTATGGAGTTCTCGACACCCATTTAAGGAATTTTAGACGGGAACAATAGAAGCACAAGAACAGTCAGAAAGAGGAAAGCTTTGTTGTGCGTATAGCAGAGACAGAGGGGTTCAAGTGAGATTCAGTAGCCTCCACTGAAGATCGCATTATATGAATGCGTCGTTGAATCCTTTTTCACGTCAACACGCCAATTGACTTGGTCAACTGAGCGTACAGGACCCGAAAGAGCAAAGGTGGTGGGGGGTGGACCACGTATCTGGTCGGTGATAGGAAAATCGATTACAACCGTTGATGCTTCGGCTGAAAAGGGTCCACTTTCAGGACTCAGGATCGATTTCTCTCCATTGGCCACGGGCCCACGGCCACCTTCACTTCTTTCAAAGTTTCCAACTTTGTTTGGCGGAGTTTCGAAGCTTTCCCACAAGCTTTCCAGGGTCGATTTCAAACCCTCGGAACCTCAACGATTTTTACCGAGACTCGTCCTTGACCCTTGATCTCCTTCAAGGTCGAGTACTATGATAACTTCAGTACTTGCAAGTCAAAGGCGGACAGACTCGGGAGGCGACAACTGGTGGCGAAGGAAGAAATTGGTGAACATCTGATCGGGCCATTGGGTTTATGTCAGATAAACACACGTCGATGTTAAGGAGGTCGAAATAGAAAAGTCCCATGAACACTATTCCTGTCCGATTTTAACATGATGTGATCTTGATTATTTAGAGGTTGCACTCCCAATTTTGGCCTCAGTAAGCAAAAAGCACCAAGGTTTTTCTCTAGTTTTTTAGACAGTATTATCGAGATGATAATAGATAATTGAAGGTATCTGTTCCTCCTTGAGTACTTTTGGAGGATCTATTAATATTTTCAGATGATTTAGAATTTAACTCAGCTTGAGACGTTCAAAGCTAATACGTGCTCAGCAACTTCAGCTAGATTGAGCTCTTATGCTCTCTTTATAGCTGATTTTTCCATACGACGTATTAAACTCATACTAGAAATGAGGAGTGGCAGTAAGCAGATGGAGTAATCAAGTAGTGGGAAGGAACACCTAAGAAAGCCAAAGAAATCAAGCTGAAGTTTTTGGAGTAAACGATCAGAAGAACTAATTCTACAAAGATAAAGCGGACAGAGAGATCATTTGAAATTCTACATTTCTCAAACACAGGCGAATTGATATAAAACTTGCAGTAATCTGATTTTCTCATGGATCGGTCCTGTTTGTTCCAGAGGACCAGAACCGGATGGTGGAGAAAAAATTTCTAGAAGAGCAGAATGTGAAAGCCTAAGTTAGAATAGTTTGCAGCACCTTATCGTCGCCACAGTGTTCGAGATGTGTTTGATCAGGGCAATAGCACACACTCGTGCTATTTTCACAGCTGCACCTTCCCCCACTTCTGCGACACCTCATGCAGTTGTACCCCGTCCAGTTCAGCGAGAAACTGGCCTCCAATAACTTCAGGTACTAAACACCTTGATTCACCTTCCAGTTATGTATTTGAACTGGGGCGGCCACCAAGTACTGGCACAACGCTCTATTCTAGTTCAAGTTGTCACACTTACTAGCTATCGCTGCAAAAGAATTGTTCCCTTCACTAGGACCACACTTGGCCCGAGATATTGTGGAATTAACCGAAAATGACTCGTTGCAGTTGTGGAAAATGCAGAGATCAGCCTTGTCCGGACCAAAAGCAACAGGTAAGCGGTCGAAAGAGTAGTTAGAACTCGGTAGGGGGCACCCAGCATTGAATACCGCTTCATTCACCACTCTGAATGAGTTCTCACCGTACGAAATGTCATCAATCACATAACTAGATTGAGATGTCCGATAAATCGGCCTATGGTTGTGGCACTCTATCTCGAAGCCAGGAAAGCCACAATAAGGTTGTTGAAGGCTTGGAATCCGAAAAGGGTAGCTTATGTTTGGACCGCTACCACAGTTCTTTGGCTGACAAGAATCGAATTTTGGGTTCACCTCCAGAGACAGTACGGAGTTGAATAAGAACATGCTGAGATTGATGAAAATACCGATCCACCTAAACAGGGAGGCTCTAAAGCTTAGCACTTTTTGTGGATTCAATCCTGGAGACATTGCTGAAGAATGTGAAGGAAGTAGAGAAAGACGAATTGCACCAGAGAGGATGTAACCGTATATACCCTCTCAATGGTCCAAGTCGTTACTATTTAGCACTAGTAAATACGCACTTGGATATTATAATTGACCCTGCTATAAACTCGCTGTTGAATTTTTAAAAAAAAAAACACACACACAAGTTTCGAATCGTGCACAAAAGTCCAACCTTTCCGTGTGCTTATATCAGCGACGATTTCGTAAAATTCAGCATAAAAAGCAACACGGTCCAAATGCAAACAAGCAAACGGTAAAGGGGTGTATCGCTCTGGACAAGGAAAAAAGGACATGAAACATCATCGTCCATAACACATCGGTGCCTTTCGGCAACTGCTCTTGGTTGGAATTTCAGAAGCTAAGTAAGAAGGGAAAGGACAGATCAGGGGACCACCTTTGGTTCTGATGTTTCCTTGTCCATAGCTTAGAGGGTTGTCGACGGGGTTTTGGGTCAAAGTCTTCCCTCCGAAAGTCTAAAGAAGGCTGGCTTATTCGGAATCATGACGACATTGATGACATTCATGTCCGCGTCAAATCTTTTCTGGGTATTCATTTCTCGGCATTCAAACATCAGCGATCGGTCATAGCTTAGAAAACCGGCAACTCAACCCCATCTCCGTTAGAAAATGTCAAACGCAGTTTCATTGATTCTTAATCTATCAGCATAATGATGTTGACCTTTCCACAGTAATCTGAATCTCGTGTAATGGGGGCGTCTATTTCACGCATTTTCCTTAAAAAATATTATTTATATCGCTTAAAAAATGAATAATTGTTACTAATGAAAATATTTTTCATAGACTAATTATTTCAAATAATATAAACAATTATTTTTAGGAAATTTTTTCAAATAATTCATTTTCCGTCAAATAAATGAAGCATAAATACCAGAGCTATAGGCACTAAAATTTCTTAAGAAATGATGGCATACTTGATATTAGAAAACTAAAGCACAATTAGGCAGTTGACCAATTATGATCAAAGATAGAAAGCATCATCTTCTTACAAGAAGAAAATAAATATAAAAAAATCACTTAAACCAACGGAAAATGTAATTTACCAATCAATAATTAGCACCTACGTTAGAAATTGAAATTCATTAAAAAGCTTTATTTAGGAAATACAAAAATTAATTAAAAAAGAGCTTAAAATTAACATGCAAACAAAAAAAAACACTAAATAATAAGATAAAATGAAATGAAATGCATTAAATTATCCAAATAAACTGTACATAAATTGCAAGTAATGAAATGTTTCACCATTAGTGAATTTAGATAGCTTAAATATGATCAATTATGGGTCTCATTTAAACACAATCTATAGTATATGGATAATAAGGAATCCGTTATAAAAAGAAAATTCCATTCATAAAATTGAAATTATATAGTAAAGTGGAAAGCAAAAGTAAATGTGATAAAACAGAAAATAACATAGATATTGATGATTAAGAGTATAAATTAAGCTCTAACTTTCAAATCGGTTGAAGACAACCCCGGAAATAGAAGGATGTAGCGTAGTTAGGGAATAGACCCTCAAATTTTTGGAGGGAGCCGCCCATGACTTAGTATAGGATGGCTTAAATCCTCTTTAGTTTCTTGGGCGTCTTGCCCTTTGTATATTTCTTTGGGGACCGCGATACCATTCTACTCTAGGGACATTTTGTGCAGATAAGATAACCGTGCCTCCCCTCCTGTTCCTCCCCCTCTTTGTACGGAGTTCTCTGGTTGTTTTATAAAATCTTACCTTACCAAAAAAAAAATTATAAATTAAGTAAATTTTTTTGCTAAGACTATATGGCATTACCCATGAATAAATTGATGATTGAGGCAAGATATAATCCTATATGGAAATCCATATTTTTTACAAAATTTTCTCATTACCGTGAACAGTAGACGAAGCTCGTGCTTGCCTTAATTCTTTTAAAGAAAAGAATGGCTAAGACAAAAAATTTGAGAAATCAAATTCCATAAATTGGTGAAAATGTTTTACTTTAAATTGAATTTGAGACCGTTGTCTCAATACGTCATGGCAAAGCTTAGTACCCAATCGTTTACTCTATAAACCTGAACTATTCAAGAAAGCCCCGATTTATACTCAACAATGCTCTTCAATGTCATATCTCCTAATAGCTTCGTTCTACAATAACTTGGTAGTTTCCAATGCAATTTATAATAATAATTGAACGACAATAATATAGTATGAGAACCCTCAATCGCCCTACTTTAATAAATCTTATAATTAACTTAATTAAGAGTGTAACAACTCCAACATGACTAGCTAGGGGTGATCGGGTCCAGGGTGGGTAGGGTCAAAACCTGGACCCTGTACCCAACCTTGTTATAACCGGTTCCTCTTTTCTAGACCATGTACCCTACCCTGTTTTTATTAGACCCTGTTTTGGACCCAACCCTGTTTTTCCGGTCCGGGAACAGGGTCAACCCTGTTTTCATTGGAACATATTTTGCAACCGTTTAATATTCTATACGGCTTCGAATTTTACATTAATTAGCGAAAAAACAACAACGTAATTCTCTTAACATTATAAGACAAAGCAAAAATCCTAAAAATGCATAAGCATTAGCAACAAATATGGATATAATATTAGTTTCATTCCCACAAATACTTCTAATATGATCTAATGTGCTTACTTATGTGTATGCGACGGAGTTCTTATTAAGATGATATCTTTCTTGAGTTGAATTAAGAATTAGTGCTACAATAATTAGTAGCATTTGTCCTACGACTATAGTAATAGTTGAAAGTGGACCAGTAAAAAAGAAAAATAATTCATGAGAACAGTTCTTTTTAACAATTCTTTCAAAACAATTCTATCTTAACTTGATTTAAAGAGAATCTTTTCTTTTTTAACATTTCTTCGAAGACAGAGATTCAAAAGCATTATACAGAGAGACAATTTTTTTTTTTTAACAGGGTAAAAACCGGTTCCAAAACCGGTCCGGTTCTGGGTGGGTCTTTGCTTGGACCCTGTTCCGGACCGGTTTCAACCGGTTCCCAAAAACCGGAACCTGTACCCGGACCGGTTTAACCAGGAACCAGTTCCCGACCCTGTTTTTCGGGTGGTCCGGTCCGGGTTTCGGGTAAACCCGGTCCGGTTGCACACCCCTATGACTAGCCAACCCAATCAAGGTTTGTCATGCATCGGCCACTCACTTTGATGGCAAAATGTTCTGGCAAAAGCTAACTCTTGGCCTCAAGACAGCAAAATATTAATACTTAGACTAAGTGGACAGAGATCTATTCACAAAATAGATATATTAAGTGATGCGATGGATTGTTACTAGTTATTGAATATGGCTCCCTTGTCTAAAACTAGCTTATCTATAGCCTCCCACATCGGTTAGTGTATTAATTTTATACACGTATTATCATGCATGGCATTACTTTAACTAGTTCAAATTTGAGTTCTAATAAGATTACAAATTATCCTATTTGGTATTTAGCCATATCCTATAGATTGGGTATACCTAAATAAAATGTTAGATAAGAAATCCGCCATAGGGTGGAATAAACCTGAATTGAATAAAAAAATGAAAATAAAATAATAATCTCTATTATCATCCAATGATGGATTAATAGAGTGGTGACAAAAAATTCAATAAAAATTTAAAAATAATATAACAATCTCTTTTATCATCCAATGATAGATTGATAGAGTGACGCATCCAGCAAAAATTAGCGACGAACCCACGATTCTTAATACTCTTTGCAAATGTCTTTATGCTCTCCAATTGATCTATCGAGGAATCATCAATTGTTCTCAACTCACTCATGGTCACATCAAACGATTGTGATTTCGAACCTCCTCGTAGTTAATTACTCTGAAATGGAGAATCAATTGAAACCACCCTTCTCACTGGCCTCTTCTCCTCCTCCACCAAAATGACCATTCACACTATCAATCTACTTTGATAATTAATTGTTTCTATTTTTCCTTATTCAATCCCATCATCTGCTCCTCCACTGTTGTTTTTGCTAGCCACCAACAACAGCCTCCACCGTGCGATTGCCACCGCCGCAAAGACGCCAAGAGACATGGCCAGGAGGAGGGAGGGGGAGAGGGATAGGGCCAATGATCGGCGCGAGACAAAGGGGCCAATTGGTGCAGGGGGGCATGACTAAATCCAGAGTCGTCGGCGAGGGATGGCGTATGTAGAAGCTGGTAGGGCGGAGTGGGCGGCGGCGGGGTATGGCCCAGACATAAGGCAGTATGGTTCGCTGAAGGGGCCACGAGAGAGAGCTCTTCCGGTGGCTATAGCTGATAGCTAAACAGCGAATCATCCAAAGAGTGGAGGTACGATTTAAGAGAGAATATTCAGAATATTATCCATGATTTTTAAAGATTCTCAATCCTATCTTTAGTGGCACCAAATATATGATGGGATTTTACACGATTCGGATGATACTTTGAGAATTTATAATCCTACTTTATCCTATTCTATCATATCATATCTTATTCTAATCTGAATTCAGGCAAGCAAACACGGCCTAAGCAGCCTTGAAGCTTTGAGGCCAGAATGAATTAGATAAAGTCTTCCTCTGATTCCAAAAAAATTCGGCTATGCATTGACTCATCGCTGGTTTTGCATCATCAATTTATCTAGATGACAGAAATAGACTTTGTCGCCATTTCCATGATTTGTACCCACTTCTAGTAATAAATGGTTTTGTTTTGGTCGCTAGAGAGCTACTTCTAGCGATGAATTTGCACCTTCCCAATAGCACACAAGTTCGCTCAAGCCAACACATCACATCTACATGTATCCTAACATTTTCTTCCCATTTGAAGATGATTCGCGTACATCGTGGTTAGCCCAGCTGCTTCACAAGTGTCGATTGTTAGATGTTGACTGGTGCGGCCAAATCGCCTTCTTTTTCCAGTCCTCCCTTCCTTATTTAGGAATGGAGATTTCTACTGTATCTGTGATAACCCTCCTCGTTTCGTATGATACTACTAATATATAAACTTGTCTATGAGAACTCATCGTGCAATTTGCTATATAAACTTAAAGAAGAAGGAGAAGAAGTGAACGCACCAGTTTGTGTACAATGCCAAGCATGAGGCCGGTCCGGGCAGTAACACCGGAAATGGAAGATGCCGTAATCAAACCCACACTTGCCGCCGCTCTCCTCACACGCGCTGCAATCGCTTGCCGTCCAGTTCAACACGAACCCGCTCCTCAATGCCTCCTCTATCTCTGCCCTCCCTTTCCACTCGGCCGCCACTGGCGCCTCCACCAAAGCCCCGCACTCTTTTGTCGCATCAATCACTTCTTGATCCTTGCCATCCCCGTATATGCCCAAAACGATCCCACTTTCGCCCTGTTCTTCACCAGGACAGCTGATCCTGTAGTTCAGAAGCTCGTCGGCACGGAGAGAGATGTTGCAGTCGTATAAGAGAGAGAGAGTAGCGGTCACGTTCTGGCTCAGCTGGAACAAAGTCGTCGCGAGGGTCAAGTTCTTGAGAGAACCAGGCGCACAGTAAGAGAAGGCGATCGAGTTGTCGTTGGAGAGGGCAGCGTTGGAGACGCGGAGAGACTGGTTCTTGTAGAAGATGTCGTGGACAACATAGTTGTCGCTGGAGAGAGTGATGACCGGGCGGTCATCAGTGCAGGACAGGTTGAAGCCTGGGAAGCCGCAGTAGGAGGGCTGCCGGTCGCGGACATAGAATGGGAAAGTGATGTTCTGGCCGCCGCAGGCGACGGGGAGGCTGCAGTTTCCGAAGAAGGGGTCGACGAGGGAGAGAGACTCCCGGGGGGATAAGGAGAGAGAAAAGAGCAACAGCAGTAAGAGGTCTGTGTTGATTGGGAGAGCAGAGAGAGGAGGTGTGAGGGCGGTTCTGGTTCTGTTTCTGGTTCTGGTCATTGTGGATGGATGGGGCGGTGGAGTTTGGTCGAAGATGGTGATAACATAGAGAAAGAGAGAGAGGGACTGAAGTGTTGAGGTTCTTGGATGGTGGTGGATTGTCTGCCTGAATAGTTTGACTTGGAGATGAGCTGGATGAGATTTGATTCTTCTGACAAAACAGGAAGTGTGCAGTGCTGTATGTATCCACCTCCTTATCTTAGACTGTTGAAAAATTCAACGCCGTCAAGTTGACCGATCCGAAGCTTTCACGTCTCGAAGTCGCCACCGCTGCAAGTTGGAGGAGGAGAATGTTGAATGCTCTGGCGAAGTACGACTGGAGAACTGAAGATGGGGAAAGTCCTACGCATCGTCTCTTCGACTTTGCGCCTGAGTTTCACTGTGCCTCACCGCCTCTCTCAGTTTGATTTCTGACGTGCTCTCTGCCCCAACCTCTACATTAGCTTCGCGTGGAATGAGGAAAATAGTCGGGGGCGAATTGATGCAAATCACAAATTTTGGGGGGATTGCAAGTAATTAGTTACAAAATTGAGAAGCTAAGAGGTTCTGCCCATGAGCCATCAACTTTCGAGGAGATCTACTGTATTTCTCACTTGATTCATGGGATGCGATTAATTTTGGAAAAAAGGCACAAATGATTTAATCTGCAATATCATTTTTGAACTTTTAATTTGTTCGCCATGATTTTTAAATTTCAATTAAATTTTCAATGTGATCATTAAACTTTTACACATTTTCCTATAGTTTAGAGACTATATTAACATTTATCAATAATTCAAAGATCATATTGAACAAATTAAAATCTACCAATGACATTGAACATTATGTGAAAATTAGAAATTATGTTGCACAAATTACAAATTTGGGGACAACATTGCAGGTTGAACAAAAAGTTCAAGGACCATTATATTGTTATCCCACTAATTTTATACTAGTACCAACACCTACCGATATGCTAAGGAGGTTGTCTCATATAGTACTTTTGCTATAGTTTTATCTGCTGTATCTTTTATAAGCAGTTTGATAAACACCCACCCACATAACTATAGTACCTCCAAAACTGCTCTAGTTTACCGGAACTCACAAATGTCTCACCTAATTTTAAGATTGTGGAACTGTAAAACATGCAATGTGACCTTGTACATTGCAGCGCTAATAGTGCCATGATATAGCTGTAGTTGTGTTTCAACTATGTTACAATGCCATGCTAGGAAGAGTTATAACTTGTGTTTTGGGTAGAATAACCTTTAATTCACAACACCTCAAAACTAGTTGAGGTAGCTTTTTGATAATGGATGCAGTGGCTAGTAGTTTAGCAAAGATTTGTAAAAGTTGTAACATCCATTTTCACGCTTGTGGCTAATACTGAAAAATGTACCAAATAGGTTCTGAACGAGTTTTAATAATATATAAGCTAACATGGGAAGACATGGTTTTAGAAAATGAATGCTTAAGCACATTTATCATAAGCATAAGCTAGCTTTGTTCTGGTTTCTAGTCAAAAACTTGCATATAAATCAGGTTGCATGTTGCGCAATTATAGTTTTATACACTATTTATATACATGTACTATCTCACTACCTACCAACTTAAGCCTTTGATGGACACTCTAACATGGTATCAAAGCCAAGTTCTACTTCAATTTTATCTCATATATGTGTTCCACATCTTTTGATTAGGGGTTCTTATGCTCTTTATATATATATGGGCTCCTTTTAATTACCAATTCAAGTTTTTAGATTGGATATTTTAACAAAGTTAGATCGGTTAGAGCCAAGTGGAGTGAATGAGAAGGCATAAGACAACTATAAATTGTAATTTTACGTGATCATGACTCTACTTAATTAGACAAACTCATGGACATGACATGTCTTCTCTAATTGAGAAGATGCAAGTACCAGGTTTTTTTCAAGCAAGCTATCTTAAAAATGGGTTGGTAAGATCTTTGCATTATCGAAGGATCGCCATTTATATAGTCTATTCAATCATTGCTGAATTTTATATTCTGATAAATGGATGACCAGGTCAATCACTCTTTTTTTTCTATTTGCAGTTCAATTCAAAATGAATTTCAAAAACCCATGTCAAACCGGCCAATTTGAATAACAGCCAGATGATTACCTCGTGTACACAAAGAATCCCATCATGAGAAATTATTGACTCCCACTCCATTTGACCGGAATTCAATGCACCATTCCGTAAGGTAAGGGGATCATAATTCATTATCAAACCGAAAATGACATGATTTTTAGATAAGTGGTAAGAAAGTAAAAAGGTTATATTTCTTATATACTTAAGCTCTTGTCCCATCTTAATCGGTTAAAAAAATAATAAGATCTTTTATAAATCCAGCCCGGCAATCTTCAAGAGAGCGCATATGTCTAATTGTTTGGCAGAAAAAACGAGGGGCCATAGCCCAAAAGATACAAATCTGTGGTTCTAGCCAAGGAGACGTCAATTCGGTCACCGAGTAACATTGCCGAGACTCCCGTGGCGTATTAATTCCTTCCCCCCATAAGATCCGATGAGCCAATCAGTTGGCGCACAGATATCCTTATAAGTACGGAGTATCTGAACTCATGGCATTTTACACCGACGACTTGCTAGTGCACATGGTTGAACTAGTGTGATGACCGCTTGTGAGTCGACCTTGATGACTAACATTCGTGGAACCCAAAGAACATAACTCGGCTCTATGCCCCTTCATGTGTAAATCCCATGAGTCAATGTCCGCGTACATGGCATAAATAGACGAGCCACTTTAGTTTGAGGTGGTCTTGTGGAACCATAATACACATGAGAAGGTGACCTTTCGCGACGTTAATTAAAAAATAGCCCGTTAATACAAAAGGAAGCCCAGGCCTGGCTTGTAATCCGGTGCAGAGTGAACTAAAAAAGCTACTGCTTCTGTTAATTTAGCTGCCGAGCCAGAATTTGTAATAAAGAGAATGATGAAAGGAATGATGGGTGTACTCCAAGCACAGGTTTACACGATTAATGTGTCCTGATATGGCAAAGTATCATTTGATGTTGAATCAGAAATGCAACCCGTTAATGTAAATACTCACTTATAATATGTTGTATCATGGTTGGTATGTCGATATCATAGACCAATTATGATGTGTCTAATGTTGATTTGTGATGAAATCAAGGAGTGTCATGGTGAGAAGTCAATTCCCTTCAAATTGTCATGATCTATCCCTTAATTATTGTTAGGCCGTCATCTCGTGGGCCGGTAAACAAAGGAGTTAATTAAATGTCCAAAGCTAGTGGTTACAAACTAGAAGTGTCAATTTACTTCCTAAAATCTTGACATTTGACTAAAAAAGAAGATGAATGGTTGGGATGGAGCTTACCAAAGCTTCTTGTTGTTGAAAACGTACAACAAAACCTTGATCACTAGCGGAAAGCCTAATTCTGAGTCTGTCAACATGTTCGGTTGAATTCACTTTCATTTAAAAATTTAAATCAATGAATTATGATTAGCTAGGATATATCAATTGCTCCATAACACACATTTTCTTTAATGTGACACTTTTCCTACACAACTCACATGTGTATCTCAACAATTTTCCATTACTTGTGAGCTTATTGTTAAGTCTTGTTTTCCCTTGCTTCCATTATCATTTTATATTAATATGTCTCAAATTGAATCTCCAACACCTAAATTTATACCCGTTGTCTTTCTCCAGATCAATTAATAAAAGCTGCCATCAAGACTGCATTACTATGCCACAACATTCACCATCTCTCCAAGGTACTTTCACCGGACCAAACCACAAAAGCTGCACGGAAATCGCATTGGTCACAAGATTTGTTCATTGAAATATGCCCCCAAATACCGATATGTATGATGAGTAGGCCACCAATCAACCGCCATCCATAATACCATATGTTATATTGGTAGTAATCAACCATTGTCGATAGTACCATTTATTGGGAGCACAGCAGAAACCCAATAACTTCACTCAAAAAGATTGCCAAAAGGAAGTCCAAGTATGAACCCATTAGCATATCTAATTAGATTCACCTTCATTCAAAAATTTAAATTAGCTATGAATCAATTGGGATATATTTACTTCGCCACACTATACCAATTCTCAAATGTTTGATTATTTTCTAAGACAACTCACATATACATCTCAACCATCTCCCCCTCACATGTGTCTTCAATAAAGTCTGCTTCCCACTTCATACGCATGTCTAACCTGAATCTCCAATGCCACTTGTGGAGATCGCAAAGAGAGAATCCAAATCTGAACACGTCAACATATCCAATTGAATTCGCATTCACTCAAAAGTTTGAATCACTAAGTTATTAAATAATTATGATATATTAACAACTTCATACTATATCGATTTTTTAATGTGATAGTATTTTCTAACAGATTTCACATGTTCACGTGAGCAGTTCAAACCAATATCTTTAGGATGAGGTGTCATATCTTGAAGAGTGAATTTACCGCTTCATAGGTCTATCAATCAATGCTTATACGCCATTAGTAATTGACCCGTCTTATAAAAATAGTATTCTCCTGTGTATCATAAAAGAATGCTAGATCGCAAAGTGGGTCCAATTTTTAAAGCCAAGACAAAGAATCTTACTCCATTTTGGATACTTGGCATCAACGGAGAGATGTGGTTATCCGGATCCCCAAGACTCGATTAGATTAATGAAAGATGAGCATGTGAAGGTGATCATGTGAAGGAAGCTTACCATGAGCTCCTGAATCATCACCATGCCCAAAGCCATTCCTTTCTTCTGTATCGTGACGAGTTTCTTGAAACCTAAGCTTGGAACCATCCTTGCATTATATAAGCCACGCACCAATCAGGTACTGTGCGTAACATTCTACAAGCAATATCTTAACCACCCTACATAATATAGCATCATGCCGATATACTCATCCGATTCCGACGACCACCTAGCGCCTTCGCAGAAGCCGTTAGGCCATCGAAGGCCTCTGCACGACGTCCTCGGCAGGGGGAAATGTAAACTACTCCATCCATTTTATATTTCTTTCTTTTTTTATCTTTTCATTTTTCTTGTTCGATTTTCTTAATTTCACAAGAATGATTTTGCCATCGCAAGTCGCTGACATACTGCTGTGGAGGAACAAGAAGCTGTCGCTAGCGATCTTGATTGGGGTCACGGCTACATGGTTTCTCTTCGAGGTAGTGGAGTACCATCTCGTCGCCCTCCTGTGTCACCTCATCTTGGCATCGATGGTCATCATTTTCATTTGGTCTAACTTGGCCGATTTCATCCAGAGGTCGATCACCAACGCTTTACAATAATCGATTACATAAAAATCACGATTTATATATCTCTTTAATCCCTCTAATAGTCTTATATGTTATCCACTTTTCAGGGACCCTCCCAATATATACAGCTTCCAGCTGTCTGAGGTTACATGTCGAATCCTTTTTCAGAAAATTGACAAATTACTTTCGAAGGTTTACGACATTTCTAGTGGCAAAGATTGGAGGCTGTTTTTTGGGGTATGAATTTCGCCGTCCAAATTCTCTCTTTTTTTATTTTAATTAAGTGACCAACCTTAATTAAGCGCCTTTTTATTTATTTGTTTAAATACTTTGCTGCGTGAATTTCAGGCAATCGCATTCCTGTGGATGCTGTCGGTCCTTAACAACTACGTAAGCTCATTGAATTTGCTATATTTTGGTAAGCTTCCCAAAAATTCACTGCGACATTTACTTTTTCCTCTATATTGTAGTAACTATTTTTCAATGCTAACTGCTATTCCTTTTATATTTTGTGTTCAATTTCTCTTTTTTTTCTTTTTGTGTGTGGTAAGTTTTTGTTTGCATGGAGACCCTACCTGCCTTATACGAGAGACACGAGAACCAAGTGGATCATCTGGCTGGCAAAAGCAGGAAAGGCGCGAAGAAACTGTACAAGAAATTTGATTCCAAAGTCCTCGACAAGATTCCTAGGGGACCTAGACTCACATGAAAAAAGGGCACCAAAAATCGGTTCACGGGAAAATTATCTTTAGAAATCCCGTCTTAAAAGATATATGTACATATGATGATGAATAAATTGTATTGGAACTTTGATTCGATGTTGATGTCGTTCTGACTTAATTTCTTCAATTTCTTTTGTGATTGTGAGCTAGAATATACTAAGTCAACGACTTTTTTAAGATGTGCTTTTGCATAGACATGCCGTGTCGGGATAGAAAAAAGAAGAAAAAAAAGGCATTGCACTTGCAATTCCAAATTGACCCAAGAAAAAGGCATATGGAGTTATGAACAATTGAGATATTTTATAAATTTCCCATTAAATTAGACCAATTGATCAAACGCAACTTACATGCGTCAAGAAAACGTGACAATTTTCTAACTATTTTTTAAAAAGAAATTTCGTGATTTTGCAATGCCGGTTAATTACCCATAAGAAAAGGGGTAGCACTATTTCTACCGCCATTTCTGCTAAGATACTACTTTATTCCAGTTAACTAACCAAAATACCCTCCTTTCTCTTCCATTTATTATTTCATAAAACTACATTTTTTTCTATTATCTCTCTCATTAGTTTGACAATATAAATGCTCGATTACACTCAACAAAATATCAATTTACATGCATCTTTTTGTCACTTTTCCTAGAGAATGTTGTCAATTTTAATTTATGGTATCATATTTTCAATCATATGATATTTCTATTTATGACAGCTTATTAACACACAATTAATTACTTTTTTTTATCAAATAGTATGAGCGAAACTATATATCATAGTAGAAAATTGAAATTCAATTTAACTATCTAGCCGATCTTGATCAAAAATGAAAAAGAAAAATTGACCAAAATATGAAAAAAGGTTAATTTGTCTGAAGCATGATCAAATGTCAAACATAATTATATTTAGATCAAAAGATAAGCACATAAAGGAAAGCAAAAAAAGAAATAAAGAAACTTCTTGCTATTCTACTCCTACTATGAAGAAAATAATTAATATCGATTGTAGATTCAATCTCATATCAAGTTGATCAAAACTTAGGTGGAAATAAATTTTCTACCCCCATATTTAAAATATACATAAAACAATGATGTTTAACTTTAAAAACCTACAACTGGCCAAAAATTTTTTTAAAAACTACATACTTATTTCCAAAAAACATCCACAATGTCAAAATCGGGTAGATAATAAGATTAAATTTTAATTTTCAACATTAAAATAAATTTCCCCTCAGACTATTTGATAAAAAAATAGGCAATAAATTATTTGTTCATACGACATTATATTTAAAATTTTCTAACCTTTTGTGTAACTTTTGTAATTAAAAATATGAGATCATAAATTAAATTTAACAATCTTCTCTAGGAAAAGTGATAATAGGACGGATGATATTGTTAGGTTTAATTTGATATTTATATTGTGAAACTAATAATATAAAAGAGATGATAGAAATAAAAACACTTTTATGGGTTAACTTGATAAAAAAGGAAACAATAAATTGAAGAGAGAGAGAGGGGGAGGATATTTCAGTAAGTTAACTGGAAAAAATGAGTTTAGCTAAAATAAGGGTGGAAATAGCGCCGCCCAAAAAAAAATCAAGTTACTGTGTACTGGCTCTTTAAAAAATATATCAACACAAAAAAAAACTATTTTCGGAAATAGAAAGGTAGAATCGTCCACAGATCAAGTCGCCATATTTTATATGTTTCAATTTTTTTAGGAGAGCACGCACCTAATATTTTTTCTTTTTCTTTTTCTATTGGAGGCATGGCAAGCGCCAAAGAATTGTGCCAAGTTGAGTTTACTATTAAAAACATGGAGCTAATACTTTGAATCATGAGCACGCTCACCAACAAGATGCGGTCGGGTCTTAACTAACACTTTGGATAAGTTGAGAATGTTAAAGCAAAAGATGCTTGAGCAAAATAATTTATGTGAACCTCATTAAGCATGCACGGTTGGTACAATTTGAACAACCGAACGCGGAGAGCAAAAGTCCACCCCTTTAACAAGTTCCAATCTTTAATGTCCACTTGTGGGAAAAGCTCCTCATCTTTCTTCACTTTCTTCAAAAGCTTTGAATAAATCTTTGAATGAGGGTGGAAGTTGGGTAAGGTTGGACCATGCCATCTCTCTAAATCCCTAAACCCATGCCGGGGCATGAAAAGGAAAAAGGCACTTGCTTCCCTAGATTCCTAGTTAAAAGGTATGTGCTTGCTTTGGCACTGAAGCAACCGTGATGGACCATCATCAGGTGTGGATGATAGCCCGTGATTCGCGACATGGCTATTTCGTACAGCACTCTGGCACGACTTTCAGTCATGGGAGAAAGGGGTGCCGCAGCTCGAAAAATGGTGTCCGGCAAACACCACAAATGGGGCGATGCCGTCCGGTTTGATGATGTAATTCAAAAGTATGTATTATCAAACGCACAAGTTACAATTAATTTTCTGGGATAAATGTATTAAAAATCATAAAATTTGTCAAGAAAGTACAACTGAATCTTAAAACTTTCAAAAACGTAATTAGATCCTAAAATTTGTCACGCAAGTGTAATCGAGTCATAAAAATTTCAAAAGTGTTATTAATGGAAGGATTTAATATGATCAATTTAATAAATTTTAAGACTTTATTATACTTTTAAAAATTTTAGGATTAAATTGTAATTTATTGATAGGTTTTAAGATTTTTAATGTACTTACCCTAATTTTATTGCTCGGTTACAGCGCAACACAATTACACCTCCGTTTACGTTTATACCTAACGGGAGTGACAATAAAAAAAACCCCCAAAAAAATTGCAATAAATGCAATGAAGGCAAACTAATCTATGCGCGAGATTCTATTGAAATCTGCAATTGATTACTCCCGTTAATCACGACATCACATTCCCAAATTTAAAAGAACAAGATACTCTGAATTATATAATTTTGGCTAATGGAACGGGTCAAGTCCATTCTGTACAATAATTAAAACTCCACGCCGATCAATCCTCATCCATCGCCGCTCCTTTTTTGAAGAACTTTCTAATTCAGGTCTTGGGTTCCCCATTATCCAAGACGAGAAAGTCTTCCACCTTAACGATTTCGGATAATTTAAAATTAGTCATGTGTTTCAAGGATTTTGGATACTTTAACATTAGCAAAAGAGAAAATATTGTCTTTGAACTGCTATTATTTTAGACCGTCGGGTGTCCAGCCACTTAGAGTACTGGACTAATTTGGGTTACAATTAGTTTACAATTTAGGCCAATGATAAATATAGGCCAGCAGTAGCGAGAATCCTTAAGGTCAAAATTTAAGGGATTTTACTCTATCTAAGACTCCGTTTATTTTGCAAAAAATAATAATTTGAAAGATATTTTTTTAAAGAATGATTGTTTATACTGTTTATAAAAATGAAAGAAAAAAAAAAAAAAAGCGAAGATGCTTAGACAAAAGGGAGCCCGAGTGTCCATTAGAAAATTCGGCTACTGACTTGGAAAGGAAAAAATAATGATAAAATGGTCGGCTTGAGATTCGGTCGGAGGATGGAAAGCGCACTTTCATACCAGTCATTGAAGTGGGGGCAACCAAAGGAATTCGATGGATGAAGGAATCTCGTCCCAAAAATATCCATACGGAGTCGCCTCATAAGACCCATTCAACAAGAGTGAGCCAAGAGGGTGGGCTAACACTTGAGAAGACAATAAAGAGCTTCTCGATAACCCATTCATTACCTCATAATACCTTTCCTATTACCTCCTCAAGGATTGACAGTCAGAGAGAGAGAGAGAGAGAGAGAGATGGTGAGAGAATGGAAAGAAGTCGCCACCAGAGGGTATGGGGGGAAGCCTCAAGCGGTGTGGCTCTCGTTTTGACAGCATTCCTGCTTTCTCTTGCTCTGTTTGTTGTGGTTATGTTCATGTGCGCCGACGGCATGTCCAAAGACAAGGCCTCCGCCTCCACCCACACGGACACTTACGGGAGCACCTGCGCCACCGGTTGCGGCGCAGCTTGTGGTGGATGAGCACTCGGCAATCTCCTGTCACACAATCCCATCCCAAATGGGTTCGTTCCCGGAGGTTCATCCTGATCAGACATTTATCCTCAGAGGCCGCCTCTCGATTCAAAAGGTAGTTTGATGAGAACCAGACACCATTTGCAAGTCAAATTTAGTTTCTCCCTCTGTCCTCTTAACCTCTTAATAGTGTCTGACCAGACTAGAGGTGCAACCGATAGAATTATCAGTAGGGCTCAGCTATGTTTACAGTAGCTATTAATGGCTTTTTTAATTCAAAAAATGGGAATCCAAAATTGATGCACCACAAATCAGTTTGGCTTCTTCCTTCTTCTGGGTTTCAGTTCACAGTATAGCTCATGGTTGTTGAAGGACATAACATAGTAAACATTGGCGGAACAGTACTCACAGTCACTGCTACTTTGTCCATCCTTTCATGCTCCGGTACTCCACCTCTTCATGCCGATGTAGATAACCTCGACAACTTGTTAAATAGAATGTCCATCCCCAAAGATGGATCACTCCTTACCTCTCTCTCAAAGAAGACTCCAATCTATTAACATAGAATATGCAGCAAAGAGAACTCATCGTATTTCAGCAACTGCAAGATTGCAATGACAAGTTGGAAATGTGGAAGCCCCTATATGGGTCTTTTTCTTCTTATTTTTGGTTAACTAAGTAGTAAACGATATGCGACATATATAATGACGTAAGCAATGTGCTTCATGACCTGCGTGTTGCCCCCAGCTTCCAAGATATGCAGTCCTTATTTGAGATTTTTTATTTCACCAGAGGTATGGTATAAATCCCCTCTATACAGGCATAAATAAGAGTTGAGTAACCACATGGACATACATCTAATAATATAACAGTAAATTTCCTGGCAAAGTCGCCATTCCTTTTTCCTGCCATCTTCATATCATAACATTCCATGACTTCGCCTTAAATCAGTGGATGAAATATCCATGCGAAACCTTTTGGGAGGTATTGATACAAACATGTCCTTCAAAACATCCGGAATGTCAAAATCCTCGAGGACCTGCAGTATGTTGCATTTGATGGATCAAGCTTCTGGGTTTTGTTAGGAAGAGATGTAGCAAAGGCAGAAAAGCAAAGAAAACAAGGGCACATTTCTGAGAATCTCATAGGACAGACCTTGAAAACTCCATCTACATTACGACCGCCCACCAGAAAAGTGCATCTGGTGCTTTTGCATCCAATAAGTATTCGCAGCATCTCCTTATAATCTCCGTCGTAATACTTTGGCTGCACAACATAATTATCAACAAAATCCATTAATACTGCAAAAGCATCAAGAACACAAAATAGCCTTGCTCAACAATACTGGAAAGTGGAAAGACAGTCACATATTCCTTCATTTTCACAATCCATTTACCACTAGTAACATGAAGCTGCAGTATAAATTGAAAGTGAGCCCTATGCTATGTCAAGAAACATCAACCCTAAAGAAAGCTATGAACAGTTAATGCAGGGCCATTGTCCAAAATAAAGATACGAATCTACAGTAGATGCTTGAGAACATACATTAATAAGTCTTACTGCTGTGTCTGCACCAATTACAAAAGTACTGCCTGGAAAAAGCTCTGCTTTCTTATAGAAAAATGGTTGATTAGATATTATCACAGTTTTTCCTGAAATTCACAAGGAGCGTGATGGTTGATATCAATAAAAGTATAAAGGGAACATTGACAGTCCAAAGCAGTCCTAACAGAAAAGGTCCTCAGACAAAAACAAAGACATAGATGTTGACTTCAAAGACTCATCCCATTCCTGTGCAGATTATGCAGGAGCAGAGCACATATGGTTCACAAGTCATCATTCAATGGCCAACACCCTGATAAACAATTTCAGCTTTTAGTATGGTAATATTTCTATATATTAACCTCCCTTTTCAAAAACACACTGTGCCTCAGAAACAACAGTGGAAGCTCTAGCTTTGGTTGCCCGACTCTTTATACAATGTTGCATCTCATAAGCGCAATGCAGATAGGACACATTACAGCCAATTATTCACCATAATAAAAGAAAATGTAAGAGGGTGCAGAAGGATCTTGAAATAGCAGCAAATGACAAGTCCACTCGAACGGAAGCCACTGCCTGTACAGCAGTTGCAAGGTAAATCTCTAAAGAAAGCTCAAAGAATAGCACAGGATCTTCACTATCGATAGCAAATCTATTAAAGGTAATACAGTAGGCATGTCCCTTGTTAAATATATCCATATTCATTGCCATATACATCTATCTCCAAAAAAACACATAAATGGTTCTGTAGTTGGAGTTCATTCAATTTCCAAATTGACAGTGTGGAACATCCAGGCAGGAAAATAAAGTTCATGCGGCAGGACTGGTAACCAAGAACAAGCAAATCTCACCAACTCTTTCAAATTGCTTCACTCGATCTTTTATTTCTTGCGCTGATAATGGAGGTTTATCTGCATTTACTGCTGAAATTTCAAAACATGGATACCCATCGCCACAAATACTGCAGTAAAATTCATTAATTAATGAAAAAATTGTAACATCTGATCAAGGGACAAAAGTCCAACATAAATATCAGGAATGGCACATGATGAAATATCAGACACCCCAACCCATAACAAGAGGACTTCATGCGTCTATTTAGATATGCAAAGAAGGAATTCAACGCTTGTAGTCTGCAAATGGCCGTTGACCTCATCATGACACAACAATGGAGACACTACCCTATAAACTTATTGAGAAGATCAAACATCAAAATTCTGCCACTAGGACAAAACGATAAGTTGCTAGGAATTCACCTACATCTAATACTAGTTATGTATTTTCTTGCAAAAGCAAAGGAGCTATGAATTACTGACATGTGGTCCTCTCTTTGAGGGACACATGTCACATTAACTAAACAAATAAAAAGAAACATGTCCTTCAAACTAAAGTAGTCATTTTTTATTGAAACTAATCCTTTATTATTCCTTTACTCATACCATTCTCGTTTAATTTTCAATTAATAATAATAAGAAAAAGCAATATAAAAATTAACAAAGTAAAATTGAGAGGCTAACACAAGGTAGCTTCTTTGGCATTAAACAATTAGATTTTTTTTTCTAGAGGAAGATGCTATCAGTCCATTTCATTTCCTAATGTGTTATATTCTTGCTTTATTATTTTAGTACCTCATTAGTTTTATAATGATTTTAGGAGACCTCAAAATGTTGATATTTATATTGCCTTAGGAATTCAAAATGATTGACGTTAAACAGAAGTCAAACTCATATACTAAGAACTGAAAAATTGAAGAGAAATCAATTCAAATAATCTCTAAAATCATTTAGATTATTACTTAATTTTAGCCAAAAAACTATTATAGAAGCAATTCGAGTTTAAAATCTGCAAATCAGTATAAATATGTAGGGAGGATGGAATTTGCATTAAAAATTTCTTTTCCTACACCTCTTGAAAAACTATTCAATTCATGTGAAATTATCAATTCACAATGCAATTTCATTTGAAATTAATTAAAAAAATTCTATTATCCTTCCCCTCTAATTTCAATTGCCTTCTAATAATGGTTGAATTTTGTACACTGAAAATTATATGACCCTTTGTGAGATTGTGTGTCCTTAAAATGTTAGCACTCATATTGTAATACAATAAGTCCACATTTAGTTATTCCAAAAGTTAACATGAACTTAACCAAAGAAGAAAAAAGAGATACAATTTGTTATAATATTAAGAAAAGAAAAATAAAATCAGTACTGCAGTTTATTCATTTTATACTAAATCATTTCGTTTTCTGCTAGAGTTACAAGTCTAAATCATTATCCTTTTCCCAGAAACCAATTTTTCAAGCTTTTTGAACACTTGCTTGAAGTTTAAATTATTGTTCACATAAACAGTGCGCAGGCTTCTTGACTACCACATAATAGTAATCTGGAGTTCAACAGCTTGTATCATTTACATTGACGGCTTATTCTACACAATGCTTAAAAATATGTGGATATATAAAAGGTTGAAACTTGATATTCTTTGCTTCAACACATATGGATAGAAAATGCCAAAGTACCATGAAACAATTAAGCTAGGCCCAAAAATATTTGCCTTCAATTTAAGGCATGTCACCTGTTGCACTAAATTCAAAACACTAGCAGAACTAGATATGTAGCCTGACATCAAGGTGGGTAACATCAAAAGATGAACAATCAGTTGCACTATTATTAATGATCTGCATTCAAGTAAAGCATATAAAGTTAAATTTCCGCAACACCATTAGTCACTTAGAAACATCAACTCTCAAATGTACCTAGAAGCAACTTCCAACAACTTCAGATGACCATCATGTAATGGATTAAACGAACCAGACAAAATGATCTTTCTTTCTGCGTCCGACACATGTGAATCTGCAGAAAATGGATAAGTAACAATTTTTTGCATTGTATATATCAATTCTGAAGAACACAACCAGAATCCGTACCATTGGAAAAAGGATACACCTTGAAGCATACTTCGCCATTTATAAGCTGCTCCAATTCTTCATCTTCATCAAAAGTTTTTTCAGATTCGCTCGACAAATCAGACTCTATCAACTCTGAAATAGACGTTGATGGTACTCTGCATGCATTTGCAATTGCCTACAGCAGACAGGAAGTTAAACTTTTTTGGACTAATTGAAAGAAGGCGGCAAAAAATCAGTCTCACGAGAGATTAAGCATAAGATCAGGCCAGACCTAGTATGAGACCAAATGCATCTTTGTACAGGTCCCAAAATAAAGTACAGTTCCTTTTGTAGTTACACAAGAACCCTCAACTTCCAGCATGTTATACAGCAAAAAGAAAAAGGAAAGGCAGAAGAGTTTCTCAATTGACATTTGTCTTCATTAAATTGCCATACCTTGAGCAGAAACTGGCTTGAGACCTTATCTTCTTGCTCCCTTGTCCGCAATCCCTACATCCATTTGGCTCCTAATGAAGCCAACAATCTTTTGATGTAAACACTAGACTGGAGAGAAAATATTGAATTTGGATACACTTACCTTTGACAAGGTAACTGTAGACACCCGGTTTCTGTCAGATGTTCTAGCTGATACATGAAACCTGTTTATGTAATAATGTTACAGCCATCAGGTAGATGGAATAACAACTTAACAAATTTATATAATAGTACAACAAAGCCTAAAGGTTCAAAAGCACATCATAGTTAATTAAGTCCTCATGCAGACACCATGTTGATGGTGCCATTATACACATCAATAGGTATAATCTCGAACTGCCAAATTTCACTAACTTTATAAGTCCTCAAAAAAAGACAATAGTTGAAAGTAAAATGCAACAGTAGAAAAGTCTTATTCGCTCTGTCAACTGTCATTTGGCAAATTCATTTATACTTCTCAAACCTGTATGGACTATGGAACAAAGGGTTATCCTGGACCTACACCCAGATATTGACGGTGACTCTCAAATATGGAAGAACAGAATGTGATACAATGAGATGCAATAGAAACAACACTCTTGATTCTGATAAGCAACTTCAACAAAAGATAACATTGCTAAATAAGGATTCAACAATTCAACAGCCCTCCAACAAAATATAACAGAATGCCATCTAATAACAAAGCCCCACGTGCTAAAATGATTTGACATATAAAAGAGGCAAGAATATACTTATTCCAATTCTGTGATACCTATGATCTCCATGCTTTGGGTGTATTCCGCCCAAAGAGCCAGTGAAACCCACTCCAATAACTGGGGAATCTGCGAAGTGGGAAGAGACAGACACAGGCTCATCAAGACATCATAAGCAATGAACAGCATATCATAACAAGTATTGTGATGCAGGAGCATCATCAGATTTAGTAGTTCTAAGTGTTGTTTTTTCATTTAGTCTTTTCTCATGATGGTCATGCAAATGTTTAATTAGATTGGATTGTTGAGTTTAGAGATGTTATTTTAGATCAAGATCATCTATTATCTGTAACCCAGTATGAGTCTAAGTCTCTAACTCATTAGCTTTCTTCATTCAATAAACATGATTGGTTATTCATAAACCATAAATATCTTTTCTCTGTTCCAGCTTCAACTCAACTCTATTTTAGCCCTGTCTTTCTTCTTTTCATAATCTTTCACTTCTCCGACAACTTCAATTGGCATCAGAGCCCTTGTTAGAGTTTCCCTACATCATGTTGTGAGCTTAATATTTGCACTAGGGCTCAATCCATGTGGTATCAAGACTGACTACGAAGAGATTCCGCCATGTGAAATTGCCTACAAAATCAGCAACGTGTGCCGACCTTGATCTTGTTGATAATAGAACAGGCAAGCTAATTGAAACATCCTATTAGATCATGCGCCAAATAGCACGAAAGTCTACAGAAGAAAGTCGGTTATAGGAAATGATGGAACTTTAAGAATATCGCCGTGCACACTGGTCAAGAACACCACTTCCCCTCTGCTTAATGTTCGATTAACGTGCTTCCGCAATGAAAGAAACAGATAAAAGGCATTCTACATACACAATTGCGGTAGGAGAAGATAGTCAACGCTTTCGAGATATAAAATGCAAGAGAAATCTTTAAACTATGGCACAGCTAGCGCAGCCCAAACTTCATGGAGTTTAAACCACTTCCATAGACAAATTTGGAATCACCGATAAAATTCTGTCACCTGTTCTGGAAAGCTTGAGAGCACGATTGTAAGCTAGCAGCGCCAATTCCTCCGCGGTTTGCTCGCTACAAAATTGAGCAGGAATCTGCAACAACAGTAAGGACAACACCGGGTAGTTCAATCCCGATCGACGATCGCAAATCAGACGAAACCACCTCGAAATCGCCAACACGACTCGAGCACGATTGAATTCGTAAAAAGGACGGAACGAGGACCTTGCCGAGCAATTGTATCATGGACGTTCTGGAGTAGGGGACGACGGCTTCGAGCACAGTGTTGGAAGCTCCGGGGACCGACATCAACCACCCGAGGGCCTGGTTTCAACAGCTCATAGCCTCATAACGCATCACAAATCCACACGGCGGACAGGACGAGCGGCGACGATCACAGAAAGGGAAGAAGAGAAGTAGGACCTGAGAGGCGCCGCCGGCGAGGTAGAGGACGGCCTGAGGAGGAGAGGCGTGGACGGCCTTGACGACGGCTTGAATCATCGTCGTCGACTTCTGTTCATCATCTGCCATGGGCTCCTCCGGCTAGTGTCCGCTTGCGCCGGATAACTCCATGACGTTTTTTGTCGTGCTCCGAGAGCGCCTTCTTCGACACGGCCGAAGAACCTTTCTCTCAGCTCCCTAGGATGTCAACGGGTCTAACAATAAGGGTTATGTTATTTGACCCGATCCGAAATGCATAAAACATAAAGAAAAAAATAAGAGTTTTGGGTTTTTTATTAAAAAATATTATAAAGAGAATTTTTTTTATGTAAAAATATTACCGTAATACGCAAAGATTTTCAACCCATCCGTGAACAAAAAAATAATTTTTTAATAAAAAATTATGACAAAGGAATTCGAAATGTTTCTTATTTGACATCACGAGGCCTCATTCTAACCCATCCATGAACATCTTCGCAAACAGATAATTTTTTGACAAAGGGAATTCAAAATGTTCTTATGTGACGTCGCGAGACCTCGTCCAATCCGTCCGTAAATATCTCCGCAGACAGATAATTTTTTAATAAAAAATATGACAAAGGGAATTCGAAATACTTTTACGTGATACCGTGAAACAGATAATAGTCCCTCCTCTAAATTTTTGCGTTGGCCGCAAAAAAGAAGCAAATCATATGAAAGATGGGGAGAGAGAGGGAGAGAGATTGATGGGGGCTAACTTGAGAGGCGATAACGACGAACCTATAAAATGAGACGTGTTGGATGAATTGCGAATATAATAAGTTGTAGAGGGGATAGCTTAGGTGGGTGTGTTTGGATTGAAGCATTTAATGTGTTTTGATCGGAACATTGTTCCGACCCTAACTTAACCAAAAACATGTATTCCATTTATATTTATAATTGTTACTCAAACAAGATTAAGACCCGAAATATGTACCATACTTATTTCGTGTTCGGGTCGTGTTCGGATTGTGTTTGGGTTGGGTTGGATGGGTTTTTTTGACACCCCTAATGCTCCTCCTTTTTCTTTTTAATTTTCTAAATTCCTGCGCTATTTATGAAAATTCCATATAATATCTGTCCTTAGAAATTTGTTTAAACTTATAAGTACGACTTAATGAAGAGAAGTTACTGTATGATATATTGACCTCATTATTAATTACACAGGTCCCATTTGAGGCCAACGTCGTGAATTATATCGATAGGTTTAATATATATGATCTGTAAGTTGTACGATTCTTCCTTACAAGTGATGCTCAACTCGAGCCGCTAATTTCACATGTTCAGTGGACCGAAAGAATCCTATTTGAAAAGAAAAAAAAGGCAAAATTGATTTCTAAACTTTAATTCAATATGCAATGTTGTATATGAACCTTTAATTCTTTCAATATGATATTTGAACTTTAGTTAATATTTGAATAATTTCTACACTTAAAAAAAGGAGGAGAAAACAAACTTCTGGTTCCAAAGTAAGGCCATTCGGAATACAACCTATTTATTATTTTTTTGTTCACGTCCCTCTGTCTTTAAAATTAAAAAATCTCGAGAATTGCGAAAAGGTCATGTTGGAATTTATATGTCAACCAGTGTTTAAACTAGCAGTCTCTTCGAATTAAAAAAAGATAGGGGCATAATCAAAAGCCGAGAATGTTGCTGTCATTACCAAATGATGAACGAGGAGGGATCTTACAGCTGTAAAAGCTGTGAGCGGTAACATGTGACATGCCAAAGCCAAAGTCGTAATTCTCCTCATTTCTTTAAGTCAAATAACTCTTTTACCTTCGAATAAACTAAAACTAATTAAAATCCATATAATAAATAAATAAATAAATAAATAAGAGAAAACTGTAATGATCATTAAACAAAATTAGGGCAAATAATAATAATATGGTTTGATTCACATTGAAAAGTTTTTTCAACATTTGTCCTAGAGGTTTCATGTTGCCATTGAATTTACTTTTCATATGTCCTTCATTTGTTCGCCTATTAAAAGGACTATAGCCATCAGAATGGAAAAATTATGCACTCTCATCGTTTTCGGCACAATAAACACATGGTTTGTAGAAAATGAAAATATTACCGAAAAAAAAAAAGCACAAAAAGAATCAAATTGATCTTTTTTTCAGCTAGAGATAAATAATTCACACAACACAATTGAATGGGACTACTGTGGCAAGTAGGGCGAGAAACGGCAAATTCGCTAGGGCAGCCACTCTCTTAATTAGAATACACAAAAGAAGATAAATAATCGAAAAAATTAGAAAAGATAATTGTAATCTAACAGAATAAAAAAAATAATTAAACATATTTCTCATTATCATTACATTTCTCCTATTTTGTTTTTCTTCTGTAACTGTAAATGCATTTGAGGGAAAAAGAGTGATTTGACTCAAAAAACTTGAGAAGAATTGTACTTGTGCCCTTGAAAAATCGCATATTAACTGCAATCATGTAGAAAAATAGAAAGGTTGACAACCGTAATAAAATGAGAATTTAAGGGTATTGTATAATGTTTATATTATAGAAAGGATAAGCGATCGAGAAAATAAATCAAATATCATATTTATGCGGTTCCATTGTAGAAACCTATATCCACATGGAGAGCAATAACGAATTCCACTATATATTAAGTATACGATGAAAATTACACGCTCGAATTACTTACTCGGTATTTTGCAAACGTTAATTACACATGATAATTCACACAGTATTAAGCTTCATAATTTATCACGAAATAATCTCTTAATTTCACAAAAGAATTATACACAAATCCTTATCACAGAAAAAAAAAATTTATCGATTACCAAAACAATTTGATTGGTTACAAACACTAAAATTTCTTGGTGTAATTTCACGAGCGAAATCAGCGGGGATAACTCGCTGCCCAAGCACTCGGAATGGCGCTTCGAGACGACTTTGCTCGGCAGCACCCGATGAAGTCCTAGAAAACCCACAGCGCCTCGGTCGACCAAGTCCAAGATTTGGACTTTCCGACCTTTCAGATCTTGTTGACCAAACTGTAGCTTTAAGAATCTCACGTGAAGATGGTTAAATTTGGGTGCCCGTCCTTTATTTCATTTTCACGACAGGACTATATATTCCCTTTTGCGTGGCCATAAGGTTGTCCACCGCCCTAAAAGTCTACAAGGGGTTTTTCGTAATTTCCTCGCAAAAATAAAAGAGATATTAGCATCGAAACTAGAATCCCTAAATCTTATCGCGAAAATATAATCAAGTAATAAAACTTTAAAAAAATGCAAATTCTAAAAGTTGTTAATATTTTCTTTTTGTCAAATTGAATAGAGTTAATGAAATGACTTGATTGCATTGATCATTATACTTTTTGAAGGTTTTAGGACTCAATTACATTTTCATGATAAATTTTAAAGGGTATATTTATCTCGATATAAAAACACTTGTCACTACTGTCCCCCTACGGTCTAACTCGACTCCTTGTCTACACAGATGTGGACGAGCTACGGACTTCACGAGCACTGCAATTTTACAGGCATTCGTCTCAAGGTGTCTGGAAAGATCCCTTCGGTGATTTGATCATCGGCCCAAAAATACAAAAGCTGGGTTTTCGCAAGGACTGCAATTTCCCAAGGTTTTCGAGCTTATGTGTGTTATGATAATTCTCGTTATATTTACGAAAAAAATTTAAAGAATTACGACTACAAGACCCTTCTCTCTCTTTCTCTCTGGATGGACCATAGAACTGTCCATTCCTCTAATAATTTTCCCATTTTGTCACGCGAAATTTATGGAAATTGCTGGGAGTCATTGAACGTTCTGGGGCCTTGGCTAGACCTAGACTCGAGGGCCGACACTGACGAAGTTTGGATCGGACGGTTGATATAAAGAAATGGTTTATTCACAAAAAAAAAAAAAAAAAAAAGATACAAGAATTCCGAAAACCCAATTTCAGTCGAGGACACAAGGATCTCTTTTCTATTTATAAACGCTGGGTATAAGTACATTTTTTTTTCTTTCGGGTTAAGGGACATATGGATCTAATCACTAATGAATGGGCTTTGATTGGTTACTCCTTATTTACCAATTTCAACGCGACACTCCAAGTTCACATGAGCCATTAATATTACATCGTCACGGTCTACAATTCGTTTCACTTTCTTTTTCTTTTCGTCTTTTTACTTTTTGATTGCATTAATCCCATGAACACACACAAGATAAGCCTTCATGCATAAGACGAGCGGGCACAATTCTTGAAGCTACGTCGATGGAAATGGTACTATGATCACAACAAATGACCCGACCCATCATCTGTCTAAATCGAAACATCTCGACCATTCAACTGATCCTTTTCTGGAATCAATTCACCCCCCCTCCACCCCACTTTTTCGCTCGTCGCCATACTCTAATTTCGCACCATGTGCATTGCTCCCCCCCTAAAAAACGTGCCCGGATCCATCGGTGGAAACGACTCCCCCATCCCTCTCGTTTCTTTTCCCGCTTATAGAAAAAAAGCATACGGTGCCATAAAAAAAAAAAAAAAAAAAAAAGGAGCCGGTCCAACATGTTACCTTTACCCCCTCCGAGAAGGTCAATGCTAATTTACTGAGCAGCCCCGCTAGATTCCAATAATTACTAAACAAAGGACAAAAAAAATGGTCAGGGTTTCTAGAAATCCGGTCACCACCCGTCAGACCGAGCGGCGAGAAAGAGCCTTCCCGAACATCGAGACCCCCCATCGCCCAGGCTATTTCCCCGCTGCATTGTGATCGACGCCCCCCCCGTACTTCTCCGATATTGCGATTTCCCACCCCTGAAAATCGATCTTATTCTAATTTGTCCCCACATGCCACTGCCAGAGGAGGACCCCGCGGGACGGACCGATGGGCAATTTTGGCGGAGCGCTCAGCCCCGCTCGCCCGACAAACGGCTAATTCCAAGGTGGGGGAGAGGGGTTTCACGTTTCGTCTCGGGGCCAAAATCTCGGCGCGATATCTCGCGGTCGGTGTCGCGACGGAACGAGCAGTTAAGGGGGGGTATTTTAAGTCGCTCCACGTGGTGAGCATTTATGTAAGGTGGACGTACCGAAGGTGGGACCCACTTTGGACCGCTAAAGCTATATGAGTATTTCTTTTTACTTTTGTTAACAGCACGATAGATTCGATCCCATCAGAGAGTACAATTAGGTTATTAATCTTTAGTGATTGATTTTTATTTTTTCTTTTATTAGAAATAACCTATCTCTTTTTTAATACCTCACAAATATTGTTAAAAAAACTGATATATTCTTGCCACATTTATCTCGACACAAATATGTCATATTTATCATAATTTAATTTTTATATTACGAAAATTCTCAAAACAATATATTTGTGCTAATCAGTGCTACATTTAACTTAAATGGATTCACTATACCACATTTACCTTAAATTGTGGTAATAAAATATTGGTAAATCTGAGAATTGTTAGGGTCATGGTTGCATCTATTTAGAGTTTTTTGTGGCATAAAAATTGTGAGAATTTTTTAGATAACTATTAATTGTTCTGAAAGCTTAAGAATTAGATGAAAACGTTATTTATTATTTAATTATGTTAACACTCTTCCTCACGATTAATTTAATCTTTTACCTGGTACTAAGTATGGAAATTTAATCAGAGAGGAAAATTGGGTCTAAAAATATTCGAATTCAAGATCTTCGATTCTAATACGGTGTCAATATAACTGACTGTTTAAAAGCTTAAGTTATTTAGGGTAAATGCAGTACGAGTGTACCAATTTGAAAACTTTCGTTTATATGTAAGATAGGTAAGTTAGTTTAAGGTAAATGTAATATAAGTATATTAATTTGAGATATTTGTAATATAAAATTTAATTCGAAATAAATGTAGTACAGGGTAGAATTTTAAGTTTTTAAAGAAATTATTATTTTTCCCCCCTAATTCTTGAGAGGGACACCAATTTTTGTAGTGATGATTGGCCGCGCTGAAAGCGATCAGAATGATGATGGTGTCTCCTCCAACGGTTCAAGGACCATGAGGGGCTCATCATGACTGTCCAGTGCCCCATTTGACTTGGTACAACTCACCCTGCGATCAAAAAGGGAGAGCTCCGCAATGAACGAACGCTGGCGCCCTTTTGTTCGCAACATTAATTAACAAGCCCGAAAGAGATTTCGCCCGCATAACTACACTTCGCTAGAATAATTAATTCGCTGAAAGACTTTAATGATTTCTTGATTAGTCACTTAATAAGTGTTCTGACTAGGGATTCTTATGGCTCCAAATGGTCCACCTACACGAGAATCGAGAATAGAAAACTTTACTTATTTTTTCTCTTGGCTCTTTAGTTTTAAGAATACCGGTTCAAAAAATGAGCGATTGCCTTTCTCCGACTCTTATTTCTCAATCTAAGAGGGGATAGCTATCGCGTTCCACACCAATTGAAAGTTATAAATTACTAGGACCTACCGAGTGAAATTGTTTCGTGAAAAATGCTAATTTGTCATTTGCCATGCAAATTTGATGATGATCGTTAAACATGTTCTTCCTTCAAAATTGCTTCAATTATATTCCAACAATCTTCTTCTTCTAGCCCAACTCACTCTTTTGCTCTTGGCAATCATCATCTTTTTTCTTCTTCCTCCTTTCTTATTTGCATATGCATTTTAATTAAGTCAAGGGACCAAGTTCATAGAATAAAATCTTGTTTATTTTATTGGTTAACTTTGAAGTTAAAAACACCTCAAAAGTAAGGTCCCCATGGAATTTTCACAAACCTTATTGCATACTTTGGACCTAAGCAAGTTATTAAAAAACTTAATTGAGAACAAGGGCTTACTCTATAAGTCTCTTGGATATATCACCTCTCAAGGAAGAAGTTTACTTGGGGGGACAATGGAGGTAGGTAAGGGCTTGATGGTAAACAAGGAAGCTAGCCTTGCAACTTGCCCTCATTGTAGGGACAGTTGGAGGTAAAACTCTGATCAGTGATCAGGACTAGATTCTCCCTCCAAGTGATTGAGGTCATTACGTACCAATTCAGACCGATGAAATAAGGATAGCTATTACATTCCATGCCAATTGAAAGCTATAAACTATTGAGACTTGTTGAGTGAAACTGTTTTATGGAAATTGCTAGTTTGTCATTTGCCATACATGTTTGATGATAATCACTAGCCATTAGGGGTGTGCAACGGGAACCGCCCAACCCGGGAACCGCCCAAACCGGACCGGACCGGACCGGCCGGTTTTGGGTGGTTCCCATAGCCGACGAGTCCGGTTCCGGTTCCCATTTTGGAACCGGTAGCTAGTCGGTCCGGTTCCCGGTTCCAAGGTGGGAACCGGACCAAACCGGATCGGACCGATAGTTTTTAATATAAATATTTTAAAGTTTATCAAGAATTCAAAAAAAGAAGAAGAAAATTCTTTAGATTCTTAAGAAAATACAATTATATAGAGATTAAAAGGACAAATTAATAAAACGGTGTATAAACGAAGTAGATTGTCTTTGAGAATGTACTTGTAATATTAACAATTTTTTTTTTTTGAAAAAGAAAATTACCGGTTTCATCGGACCGGACCGGATCGGACCGGACCGGTCGGTCGGTCCGGTTCCCGGTTCTAGGATCGGCCGGTCCGGTCCACGGTCCTAGAATTTGGGAACCGGTCCTCCCGGTCCGGTTCTCGGTTCCACCTTGGAACCGGACCGGACCGGGAACCGATCACCCCTACTAGCCATGTTCTTCCTTCAAAACTGCTTCAATCATATTCCAACAATCTTCTTTTCAAGCCCAATTCGCTCTTTTGCTCTTGTTGATTGTCGTCTTCTTTCTTTTTCTTTGCATGTCCATTTTTATTAATTTGAGGGATCATGTTCACAAAATAAAATCTTATTTATTTTATTGGTTAAATTTTAAGTTACAAGCACCTCAGAAGTAAGGTCTCCATGGAATTTTCACAAACCAAAGTACATACTTTGGACCTGAACAAGTCCTTAAAATATTTAACTGAGAGCAAGGGCTTGCTCTATAAGTCTCTCAAGCGTCCCCACCTCCTCGAGGGAGAAAAGCTTATGGGGGGAAGTGGGGGGTGGGCAAAGGTTGGTGAGGGCCTTACGGAAAACAAGGAATTTAACCTTGTAGTCTGCCCTCATTATAGGGATGGGTGGAGGTAAAACTCTGATCAAGACTAAGTTCCCCCTGAACCAACTAAGGTAATCATATAAACACAAATTGATGAAGCGAGGATAGCTATTTGGTTCCACGCCAATTGACTATAAACTACTGAGACATACCGAGTGAAACTGTTTCATGGAAATTGCTAGTTTGTCATTTCCCATACATATTTGATGATGACAATCACTAAACATGTTCCTCCTTCAAAATTGCTTCAATTATATTCCAACAATCTTCTTCTTCAAGCCCAACTTGCTCATTTGCTCTTATCAATCGATGTCTTTTTCTTCTTCCTCTTTTCTTCTTTGCATATCCATTTTAATTAAGTCGAGGGACCACATTCACAAACTAAAATCTTGTTTATTTTATTGGTAAACTTTGAAGCTAAAAGCACCTAAGTAGTAAGGTCCTCATGGAATTTTCACAAACCATATTGCAACATTTCATGTTGCATATGCCAGTCTCCTGAAACTGCTGTGGAGGCTATAAGGATCCCAAAAAGATTTCCTTTCAAATTACAAAATTCCCTATCTCCATTAAATTGTCTCTTACGATAGACTTCATGGAAGAAATATTTTTATAGAATCCGTTGAGAATAATGTGGTTTTGTAGAACAAAAAATCTATGCAAGTTTGGACATGAAAGTTAAATAGAAAGACCACCCACTTGGGTGACGCTGTCGGTTCGCGCTCTCTTCCTCTCGCAAAAGGTCGAGAGTTCGAATCCCAGCTTCGTCATAGAGTGACTTAACTGGTTTCACGTGTGTGGTGGCTAACACATGTGGCTCCCAGGGTTTACTCCTCCGGTTGTCGGCGGAGTGTGAGGTTCCCTAGGTTATCAAAAAAAAAAAAGTTAAATAGAAAGTGTTAATTAGTCTATATTTTTTATTGGTGAACCATAGACATGAATATCACCATATCTATATGTAGTTAAATTCGCATAGAGTAATATTTATAATGTGTGATCCACTAATAAAAGGTTTAATTGGAGCAAGCCTCTCTCAACTCAAATAGCATATAAGAGAATAAAGCTCTTTTGACTAATTTCATATGAGATTATCAATATTATAAAGCATGATCGATTTCAAGATAAATAAGTTTCATGTTAAAAATATGTTAGAGTCCATTCCCTTATAAATTTGTTTCACGTTGAACCCAATTAATTTTATTGTTTACTCAGAAATCAAGGTCAACTTTAAGAAATATAATTATTATATTCAAAAAATATACTATGTAAACGATTTTGTGACGTGTTGTCAATATTGTGTCCAAGGCACCCATAGATTTCCCTACTTTCCCACGTTCGAAACCCATCTTTAATATATTAATATGTTTCTAAAACAAAGTAAAAGAAAAAAAAAAAGAAGCCAAAAAGGCGTGAAACCCCAAAAAAATAAAGGGTCGAAACCGGGCAAAACTAATTTCCAAATTTATTACTCGGGAGTCTACTGGTCCCTATGTCGAGACAGCTCGGAACCGGTTAAACAAAGCCGGTTCGGTTCGGTTCGCTTCCGGAGTTAAACCGGCCCCATTGCTCAGTCGTAATGACTACAGCCAAATGTACGGTTATCTCGGCACTAGATGTCACCTTGCTCATTCAATATCTCGCGATAAATTGCCCGCTAAGCTAGCTTGTTAGGAACTATGGGGGAAACTAATGGAAGAATTTCTCCCAAATATGCATACGTACTCTCTCTCTCTCTCTCTTCCCCCTCTCTCTCTCCTCCTTTTCCTTTTTCTATTTTGTCCAGTTATCAAGCCACACTTCACTCCCCCTCCCCAAGGCCTCGTTAGCTGAAGCCTCCTCCTATTGCCTTTTCCTTCTCCACTGTGCCTCGCTCTCTCGCTCTCTCCATGCTTTCCCACCTCCGTTTTCCTCTGCTTTCTCTCCGTTAGCATGCCTGGGGCTTTTCCGCTTTCTGGTGTGGAGAGAAAAAGGAGGTGAAGAAGCTCTGTGAACCCCAGGTTCTGCGCATTCTCCTTCGCTTGCTCCAACGGTCAAGTCTCCTTCTCTCTTTCTTTCTTTCTTTTTTTTTTCTCTCTTCAATTGTCTCGGTTTTTGGTTCAAGATGGGTTCTTTAGCCTTGTTGGTCCTCCTGGTGTGTTGCTCCAGCGTCGTGTCCTCCTTGAACCCCGAGGGCTATGCTCTGCTTTCGTTCAAGCAGTCCGTTTACCAAGACCCGGAAGGGTCTCTCAGTAACTGGAACGCCTCTGATGAGAACCCTTGTTCTTGGAATGGGGTCACCTGCAAGGAAGGAAAAGTCGTGTCCGTGAGCATTCCCAAGAAGAGGCTTTATGGGCTTCTTCCTTCTGCGCTCGGGTCGCTTCCAGACCTTCGCCACGTTAACTTGAGGAACAATAAGTTCTACGGGAGCTTACCCTCGGAGCTCTTTGGAGCTCAGGGCCTACAAAGTCTGGTGCTTTATGGAAATTCCTTATCTGGGTCTCTGCCAAATGACATTGGCAAGCTCGGGTACCTCCAGATTCTTGATTTGTCTCAGAATATGTTGAATGGCTCTATACCCACTTCCATTGTTCAATGCAAGAGACTCAAGACCCTTGATCTCAAACAAAACAATCTCACCGGCTCACTTCCGAACCGGTTTGGGGTCAGTTTGGTTGCTCTTGAAAAACTCGATCTTTCGTTCAATAGGTTCAATGGATCAATTCCTAGTGATGTGGGGAATTTGTCCAACTTGCAAGGAACTGTTGATTTGTCTCACAATCTGTTTAGTGGTTCTATCCCGGCTAGCCTTGGAAATCTTCCAGAGAAGGTTTATATTGATCTGACCTACAACAATTTAAGTGGTCCGATACCCCAAAATGGTGCTCTTATGAATCGAGGACCGACTGCATTTATTGGAAATCCTGGGCTTTGCGGCCCCCCATTGAAGAATCCATGTTCTCCAGATACTACAGGTGCAACTTCTCCTACATCATATCCCTATTTGCCAAGTAATTACCCGCCTCAGCCAGATGACAGTGCAAGGGGCGGTGGAAAAGCTCGAGGGTTGAGCAAGAGTGCTATAATCGCAATAGTAGTTGGTGACGTGGTTGGAATTTGTGTTCTTGGGCTGCTATTTTCATATTGTTATTCTAGGATTTGTGTACGCAGTCGCACCAAAGATAGTAATGTCTATGGTTTTGAGAAGGGCCGGAAGGGAAGGAAAGAGTGCTTGTGCTTCAGGAAAGATGAATCCGAAACTTTGTCTGAAAATGTCGAGCAATACGATCTTGTGCCATTGGATTCTCAGGTAGCTTTCGATCTGGATGAGTTGCTTAAAGCGTCGGCTTTTGTTTTGGGGAAGAGTGGAATTGGGATTGTATACAAAGTTGTGCTTGAAGATGGGCTGACCCTTGCTGTGAGAAGGTTGGGTGAGGGAGGCTCTCAAAGGTTCAAGGAATTTCAGACGGAGGTAGAAGCAATAGGGAAGTTAAGACATCCCAATATTGTAACTCTTAGGGCGTACTATTGGTCTGTGGATGAAAAGCTGCTTATTTATGACTACATTCCTAATGGAAGTCTTGCCAGTGCACTTCACGGTAAAATTCTGTCTTTTATTGCAAGATGCAAATTCTGTCAAGTTCACTTTATTTTCTTGAAAACTTCTGATACTGACGTTGTCCTATTTTTCCTTACTGCTTTCTCTTTACATGATGTAATTGATCATCAGGAAAAGCTGGATTGGTGTCTTTCACGCCCTTGCCTTGGTCTCTGCGGTTGAGAATCATGAAAGGAATAGCAAAAGGTTTGGTCTATCTTCATGAATTTAGCCCCAAAAAGTATGTTCATGGAGACTTGAAGCCAAACAATATACTTCTCGACCAAAATATGGAACCCCACATATCCGATTTTGGGCTTGGACGTCTTGCCAATATCGCGGGAGGCTCTCCTACCCTACAATCTAACAGGATGGCAAGCGAGAAGCCACAAGAAAGAATCCAAAAGAGTACGTCCTCAGAAGTTTCTACCATCATCTCATCAACAAACTTGGGATCGTACTACCAGGCTCCTGAAGCATTGAAAGTTGTAAAACCGTCACAGAAGTGGGATGTCTACTCTTTCGGGGTCATCTTGCTGGAGATGATCACAGGGAGGTATCCTATCGTTCAGGTGGGAACCACAGAACTGAATGTGGTCCATTGGATCCAGTTGTGCATCGAAGAGAAGAAACCACTTTCAGATGTCCTAGACCCGTTCTTAGCAGAAGACGCAGACAAGGAGGAGGAGATAATAGCGGTTTTGAAGATTGCGATGGCATGTGTCCATAGCAGCCCCGAAAGAAGACCCGCAATGAGGCACATCTCTGATGCTCTTGAAAGATTGGCCATACCAACCGATTGATATATTTTCGCCCAGATGAAAAGCCTAACCCGAATGATCCAGTGAAGCCTGTTGCCTCAACCAGACGATGTTGCAGTGAGCTCCTGATTGACGACAGAACCGAGAACACCCCTTGCTTTGAAGTGTAAGCCTAAGAAATTTTTAGCTGGTGTTCTACCAGAGGGGGCTTCAAATCAGAACCTGGACCACTGTAAAATTATTCGTTTTATTTACTGTCTCTGCATGAGGGAATGGGGGTTGTAGTGTAGGGTAGCTCAGCTAGGTCAGGCCAGTATGCTGCGAGAGATTGCAGTTGCTTCTGAATGGCTTGGTTGTATCTGCTACACGTGATTGCGAGACCCTTTCTGTTTCTCTTGTTTGTTTCTCCTTGTTTTCATGAATCTCTATGTTCATCCATTGTCTGTATCTGTCTGGTCGCTGGTCATTTTTTTGTTGTTGTATATCCTCCTAGCACGGTCCTCGGACTTACATTAGCGCCTACAATGTCTAGATGCTAGGGGGTGAAAGCTTATTTTGGATCCATGGATGATGGCGTCTGATGATCACTTCACACGTGACTGAGTACTCTAATTTCTGATCGTTCCAAAGACTTAAAAGTTGGTGGCATATCAGATCATGAGCGGGGCTCATCGTGTGATCTGAACCCAACTCGGTAGTTAGGTTGAATTGTGGAGAAAAATTTCCTGCTTGACCAATCAAGTGGCGAGATTGGAGGGGGTGTGGACTCCACGATTCAAGTTGGTCGCGATCGCTCTTCGTGAAGGGATTCTTGCTTAGCTGTCTTTTGGACTAAGGTGGCGGCAGAATCCTTCTCCTTTGACTCGAGAGCTGGTTTATGGGCTATTCCTGGTCAAGATTCCTCAGCCGTGTCGAGTCCTTTTCAAGCGCTTTTCTTTGAGAAGAAAGGAGCTTTGGCGAGTCATCACAGGCGTAATTGGGTGTTCCCGCTCCCTTCTTTTTCCTTTCCGCACACAAAAAAAAAAAAAATTTGATAGGAAGACCGACATGCTCATAACATCTAAAAGAGGACCCCTTATCACATCTTTAAAATAATTTTTTCACAAGAAGAAAAGGAATAGATTGGCAGAGAAATTCTGATAAGCAGTTAACATTTCTATTTCTCTATTATTTTTCTATTCTTTTGTTTCTAGCAATAAAAAAAAACAGAAATCCGTTTGATAACGTCCATTTGTATTTCTATTTCCAAGAATAAGTAACTTATTGTTCTTGGGAACAATTTATTTATAGAATAAGTGTTTGTTAGTTGCCGCTATTCATGACCATTACCCCCTCCGGTCACTAACCGCCACCAATGGTCAACATCGCCATAGAAAGAAAAATAGAATAAAAAATTATGGATCATATCAAATGCATTCATATTCTTTTTTATATTCCAAGAATAGAAAATTTATGCAGTTACCAAATATATTATTTTACTGAAAATTTGTTTCAGGAAATAGAAATAGAAAATGATTATTTCTGAAAAGAAACTATTCCTCAAAATAGAAATATTATTAAAGGTATCCTACATATCCCGTGTTCATACACTCCATAAAGTATTTGGTTACTTTGATTGCAGCATCCATCTTTTTAATATGGTTGGCAATGCAAGTGATCCTCCGATCTATTTCCAAACAGTGTTGTACTATATTGATGTCATAGTCCCCAGTAGCGAACCAAGAAAAACTAACTGCCTAACTTATGACGCGTGGGATCAAAAGATCAACTACAACTTTGTCATTGTACTTGTGAAAATGAAAACGGCCACCCATCGTCTAACCAAACAGAATCTACAATAAGACGTGTTGATCCTCCACAAAAATGTTACGACCAAATGAACATACTGCCTATAATCATCAACAGCAACTAACCCTGGCATCTCCAACCCCATCTCGATCCTTTATCTCTTCGGGGAGACGTGAACATCTTACTAGAGCATCGCATATCTTCTGAAGCGACATGCACTAATAACCATAATCAGAGCCACGGATTCTCCAAGCATTTGTGTGGGATCCCTCTTATCTAGAGAGCTCGCAAGCACCATGCAGCATAACCAGAACAGAATTTCATTGTTATTGCCTCAATTCATCAGAGTGAGGTAAATTGTTGTGTTGCTTTTCGTGACAATCATGGCTACTAAGAAACTCGATTATGCATGGGTAGATCTGCTGCACAGCCTGCCCAAGAGCAGTAGCACACTAGCATCAGACGACAAAATGGAAATGGAATGATGTAAGAGTCCATTGAACATGAAAAGCGAGAGCCATACCATTCGACCCCCCACCAAATCATAATGAGCATAATGAGGCCCTTCAGGTCCCCCAAATACTTTGTAAGTCACCAGATTATCAGGAATAAGCTTCACAGTTTCTGCACGACCAGGTTAAGAGTAAGAACATTCCCATTACGTCCAAAAGAATTTTTGGCATGATCCCAATTAAACATACCCTCAACAGCTTCAGGTGGACAGATTAAATCTCTGTTCCCTGCAATTGCCAAGATAGGCACATTGCTTTTGTGCAAATGATCCTTGTAAAAGAATGTGCCGCTACGATCAGATAACCCTCCTACCTTGAAAGCTGTCGTTAGCTGCAGTATGAGTTTAGCAGGTATAGTGCCTGCAGATGCCGGGACAAAAATCAAGTGAAATCACTCGCATAGCATGAGAACACTCAGCCGATGCAATGATAGAGCAAGCTGCAATATCATGTGCACTGAAAATCTATCTGCATATATGTATGCAATACAAACTATTTTGCACATCCAAAGATGCAGAACAATTTACTGAAGGCTATAAAGGGAAGAGACAACTAGCAGGCGGATGGCAGAAATGCAGAAAGTTGTAGAGGTTCTAGCATATTGCAGTCAAGAATTAGTGCTCCCCACTAGAATCAAAGAGATGGAGAATAATTTTGTGAAGGTTTTAAGCGACAAGTAACATGGACAATAAAAATGCAGAAAGTTGCAGAGTGCAGTTGAAAATCTGTCCTTATACTGTGCATTCGAGATCTTGTGAACCACTAAAATCCCAAAAATATATCCTACACTTAATCTTTCCAAGAGAGCCAAATCTTTTCTTCCCCACTCTTTGGCCAGTTCCGAGGGTGCCAGATCTAGATACCAACATAACTAGGCAAATGAATTGGAGTTTTGACGCCTATGCCTGAAGCTGCTGACAACTTCCATGAAAAGCGCATGTTATATATCTCCCATCACAAGGCAGATGCATTTAACTTACAAAAGTTGTTCAAGATGAGCTTTTCTAACAATTCTGGATGCATCATGTCCTCTGCTGATATCAGATGATTTAACCAAGACAATACATAGGGAGGGCGCGATGAAAGAGGATAAGCAGCCGATAACATTGCCCCCAGAGGAACAACAGGAACGTTAAGAGCCTGTGCAGGATCTGCCTGCTTGCCAAGAACCTTGGTATTAAATCTTGGCACAGACAATAACAAAACTTAGCTGTAAAAATCCATCCCAATGAGAAAAGGCATCCACATTTCCACTTACGAGGGGTAAAAGCAACTTGAGTGTTGATTTTGAAGGTGTGTAGTCAAGTGATGATGCCAAAGTAACGACAGCTGCTAATTTTGGGTCCTTTCCTTCAAAACCTTGTCAGGTAAATTACATGCGGTCAGTATATAAGATGCGAGCACAAATTTCTGAAGTCCTGGACCAGTTCATGAAAATGATCAACCTTACAACTTTAGAACAGTCAAAAAGAGGATTTGGAAATGAGAATCGGTTTTTGTAACAACTGCCTAGAGATGATGGGACCAAATACGGAGAACAGGGGGAAAAGAAGATACCAATTTATAGCCCAAAAAGATCAATTTCCATGCGAATAAGTTAGGGGTAACACATAATATCTGGAGCGAAAACTTTAGTGTAATGCGAGGATATATATTATCATCTACCTATCTTTACTTGAAACAAAGAAAACATCACAAGTGATTAAAACTAATAAGATCTTAAATACTACCAATGAAAGCATAGAAACAAAATTTGTCACAAAAGGTAAACAGTGAAATAGTTAAAGCAACAAAAGGAAAACCATTAAGACATATTAATAAGACGACAAATGAAAACGAAAGAAATGCTAATGCTCTCTAAAACACAAAGAAAAGCTGAATTGTGCGAACATGTAAGACAGAGAATCTCACCACATCGAGATAGCATAGCATAAAGCAAGATTCCTCCCATGGAATGTCCAATTGCCAGCAGTTTACCATCCTCTGGCTTGCTTATTGCTCTTATATATTCCATCTAAACAGGTGAATGAATAGATGTTAATGTCGATTCCCCATGCAAAAACAGAAAATACACCTTAGTTATACCAGAAATTAGAAGACAGCAACAAAAGGTATAACAAGAAAACAAAACACATAAACAAATATGAATGTACACAGTGTATATGTCACCTCACCGCAGCAGGCACATCCTCTTCAAGGTAATGATCAAAATCCCAGTCATACTTCACGATCAAATCAAGCTGCTTCTGAAAATCTTCAATAGTAGAATAGAAGCGTTCTTGTATATTAAAAAGTGGAGGTGAAACGGATCGTTGACCTTCATCAATGATATTTACAAGTCGTTCACTTAAGTCTCTAATTTGACTAGCAATCCCAGAGTTTTGCCTTGATTCCAACAAGCCTGAAAGAGTTGCCCTTATCTCATTGTAGCGCTCTGATAACTGTGAATCCTCCAAAAGTTTGGATATCTGATCAAAGAACTTAGCAGACATAATTCTGGATTGACCTTCGCTAAGAAAACCAGAAAGCCTTTCTGACAAACGCATGAAAGTCTCTGTTAATGTTGACACCAGCTTAGATTCATCCCATGCTGTCGCCAGAACTGCAGGATCTCCCTCAGCAGCAGGAACTTCGGAGTCCAGATAGACACTGGTACTTTTTGTTGAATCCTGTTGCTCAGGAAGGGCTCCATTTATTGCACCTTTTGCAGCAGCTTCCATTTGCTTTGATATTTCATTTGCAGATTGTTCAACTCCTTCAGGAGTTGATCCCTGTGTGCTCAATCCAGCACCTCTGACTTCCAGAATCCAGGTGTCAAATCCTTCGCCCGACATGTACCGTGCAAATGAAGACTGGAAAAAGTCAAATCGGTCAACAAATCACAAGTATAAACTTTTCAGATTAAACTACATTCTTAAGTTGTGCAATTAGTCCCTGGCCCGTTGATCCTGTGAATTACAATCACAGGACACCTACATTCAGTGCCAACAGAGATAGAAACAAATTGAGCAAGAACTTTCTAAATGACAGAACTCCAAATTAAACCTAACAAAGTAGCTACATCGATGTATTCACTCGAGCTGAGCGCTTCCAGAAGCATTTCTAAGACAGAAAACGTAGGCTCATTTACCGCCAAATCAGAGATCCTTACCCTGCAAATGGCTGCAAATTCATCCAAACATGGACCGATTGACACTTTTCCATTGCAAAAAGAAAAGGAAACTACAGATTATGAGCGCAACATGCAGGAAGACCTCACCAAATATCCAAAGATGGAGACACCGATACATCAAGAGATCACTTTGGCACCTCCGGCATTCCTCTAAGTAACAACTAGAAACATAGTAAAATTGGAAATAAATTTCAAATGATAAGTAGTTTCGCAAGGAGAGAAAGACTGCGTGATCATTCACCAGGCGTGCTACGTCCACCATTGGCCGATACACACAACAAGTCCGTAGATAAACTACGAATGTCAAAAGCTAAATGCAGTGCAACATAGAATTATCCAAGAACTTTATAAGACAATCGAGAATCGCCACAATTCTATGTAAAAAGAGAGAAGAAAACAAGAAATTGAGGGAGAGTAGCAAACGACATACGCCAGGGGAGAGGTCGTAACCAATCGCGTTGGTTCCAACTCCGGAAAGCAACAGCAGAGGATGATTCCTGATAGGAGCCTGTCGAGCAACCATGCCCAATCAAAACCGACATAAAAGGAATAACGACGAACCCGTCGCCGCCAAAAAGCGCCGGACAAAGAATCCGATACCTGAGGAGGCGGAAGGTAGCGCCAGAGGGCGAGGCGCCAGTCGCTGTTGCCGACGGAGACGTAGTGGAGCTCGTCGGCGGTGCAGACCGTCGGCTTCTCGGGGGCCTTCTTCAGGACGGCGTCGCAGGCGGGCTCCCTGGCGGAGCAGAAGGCCCGCAGTATCAGCGACGGGAATCGGCGCGCGGTCGGGGCGGCGGCGTCGGCGGCGCGTGAGAGGGCGAGGGAAGGGGCGATGGCGCGGACGGCGGAGAGGGCCGACCGGACGTCGTGCTGAATCGTCGCCATCCGATCAAATGGGGTTGTTGAATCGCTAGAAGCTTGTAACGAGAAAAAGAGAGCCAAAAAGACATAAGGAGAAGAAGAAAGGATCTGAATGCGCTAGTGACGTGGCGCCATCCGAGCTGTCGGGATCTCTGCAACTCTAATCGGCGGGCCGGCGATGCTTGTCCAGACCCCATTGTTTCGTGCTGGAGAAGGAGGAAGAAGAAGAAGGAAGCTTCCGTTAACAGAAAGCAAAGGCCCATTTGGTTTCCGGAAAGCCCAACAACGGCCCGCCTCCGTCGCCCTCTTCCCCTCTCCCCTAAACCCCTCCTCGCTCCTCCTCCTTCCTTCAGCTCCGCCCGAAAGTTCGAGAGGTTTTGGAAGTTCCTCCGCCGCGCTCCGTCGCAAGCCGGGCTCTTCTCTTCTTCTCTCTCTCTCTCCCCCCACGCCACCGCGTTCGACGGGCGACGGGGATGTCTGCTTCCGCTCGTGGGGTCGGCGTGCGCCGAGCGTTCGTCGGGGCCGGATGCAACCGGATCGTGAACAACGTCTCGTGGGGGGCCTGCGGCCTGGTGGCCTTCGGTGCCCAGAACGCCGTCGCCGTCTTCTGTCCCGAGGTGCTCCCGAGACTCCTCGATCGAAAACAACGCTCCTTTCTCGGTTATTATCTTCTTCTTCTTTTTGCTTCTTGACCGACGGTCGTTGGGATATTGAATCGTTGCAGGCTGCCCAGATTCTGACTACGCTTCCCGGTCACAAGGCGTCCGTGAACTGCACCTTCTGGCTTCCCAACAGCAAATTCGCATTCAAAGGTAAGGGCTTCTTGTTGTCTGTGTCCTCAGCTCGATTGCAGTTCACTGGACGATTGGCTCGATGTATTTTCTAGAATCAGCTAAACTGTTTCTTCTTGTGCCAAGTCTTTCTTTGTCAGTAGCTATATTCGAGATTGGGATCTATTAGGATAATCAGCCAACCAGTACTCTTTAAAGTTTAGCATTTTACTGTGAAACTGAGGCTTAAGCATCAAGAGGAGGTGTTTTTCTCTTTTTATGAATTTCTCTATATTTATGCAACTAGCCTAATATGTTTCTGAACGTTGCATTGAAACGGTAGTATTTCTTTTGTCTTCTTGGGATTTTGATGAATTTTATGTCCTTTGACAGCTAAACATTTGGAGGATCATTATCTGTTGTCTGGAGATGCTGATGGTGCCATGATACTATGGGAATACTCTCTCCTTGACTGCAAGGTACATCTTGGGCTAATGGAGTAAATCTCGAAGAAGCTTACCCTCTTTCTTGCTTTCTTTCATTTTATTGCATTTATTCTGAAATTATTCCCTCGTTTCTGGTAAATGAAGGTCAATGATGTGGTGCTCAAAGTTCTGTGACCTCTAAAAGGATCTATTGTAACATGTTCTTATGAATGCTAGACTAAGGTGCATCTTTTATTCTCAGTGGACGCATATTATGCAACTGCCCAAGTCGCACAAGAAGGGAGTCACGTGCATTACTGGAGTCATCATTTCTCCAACTGATGCTCTGGTGGCATCAACTTCATCAGATAGTACTGTCAATATCTGGGAAGTGGCTTTCCCATCCACCAGTGGAGGTGACCAGCTCTCATTAACTACAATATTTCTCCATCGACTATTTTACTCTTATCTACTTGCCATCTGTTGCTTTTCGCTTTTCAATGGTAGTTGTTCCAAGAGGGGTATTCTGTCTTGGCTATTACATTATGGTTATTTCTCATGATCGTTATAAAATTTCAAGATTTTTTGTTCTTCATCCACATAATTTGGAAACTCCTGCTTATGCTATCAATAATAAAGTGGAAGCTCTCGATCAGGGCTAATCACCATAGAGGATACTGACAATATTAAAACACGATTGCAAGTTAAAAACTTTATTTGTTTTGATAGAAATACACTCCTTTTGTCTTTAGGTCTATAAGTCAACCTGTGAAAACTGGGGGAAAAAGCTAGTCGGCAACAGAGATTATAGCTTTAGGGGAAAAAGGAGAACCTAGCCTGGTAAGAGTACTGCAATGTTAACAGTCATTGGGATATGAAGAATGAATATCATAATTTTAAATAGATATAATATTATGATTGTTGTGGTTCTGATTGTCAACCATCATTGATCTCCAATTTATATTGCATACTTCTTAATTGTTGTAGGAAAATGCAATTTCACACTTCTGGAATCCATACATGTGGGTTTAAAACCAATGGTAGCACTCTCATTAGCCGAGTTGCCTGGAGATGCTGGGAAGATTGTCCTGGCCATGGGAGGATTGGACAATAAGGTTCATATGTACTGTGGGGAAAGGTCAGGAAAGGTATTAAACTTTGATTTCATCAGTTTAGATTAATTCATGCATCTTTACCTGCTTCACGTTGAAGTGCTTCTCTGACGGTTGGTTTGTTTCTGGCAGTTTGTCCGAACCTGTGAGCTCAAAGGCCATACAGACTGGATCCGAAGCTTGGACTTTTCATTACCTATACTTACTGATGGTGAACCAGATAGTATCTTCCTTGTAAGTTCATCCCAGGATAAAGGCATACGCATCTGGAAGATGACTGATCGTAATTCTCCTGCCAGTACAAAGGGCACATACAAAAAAGAAGAAATGAGCCTGTCTTCTTATATTGAAGGTCCTCTGCTTATTGCTGGCTCATGCTGTTATCAGATATCTCTTGAGTCTCTTCTCATTGGACATGAGGATTGGGTCTATTCTGTGGTGTGGCAGCCACCTCTAGTTTTCTCTACATTAGCGACTACTTATCATCAGCCCCTAAGTATATTGTCTGCATCTATGGACAAGACAATGATGATTTGGAAACCTGAAAAGACTACTGGTATCTGGATGAATGTGGTCTCAGTTGGGGAACTAAGTCACTGTGCTTTGGGTTTCTATGGTGGCCATTGGTCACCGAATGGAGATTCAATCTTGGCACATGGATATGGCGGATCTTTTCATCTTTGGAGAAATGTTGGTGGTGGATTTGATGATTGGCAACCACAGCGGATTCCCTCTGGACACTTTGCATCGGTATCAGATATTTCATGGGCAAGGTGTGGCGAATATATTCTCTCTGTCAGTCATGACCAGGTGAGATGATGAAATTTTTATCTCAAGCTTGTCCTTTTGTTTCCATCATGTTCTGCTGCATGTTCATATTTGTTTGAAGCATTGGTGTTGTCATGATATTTCAGATAGAGCTACTAGCAACTTACTCTATAAGGTCAACTATACGTGATTGTATGAAATAAAAGTACTATCTTGGGGCCAGCTTAGTGGGATGGGTACATATAAGAGATCGAAATCAATTTCATAGTAAGTTGAATGACCTTACGTGTTTAGAAAGAGAGTATCTACTAAGGCTTTGAGTTTAAGAGCTTTTTATGTGGGAGAAGATGAATATTGAGCAGTATAGGGTTTCGTGGACATAGACATGTTCTATTTGGCTTATCAAGGCCAATGGAGGGGTAGTCAAAGAATGAGAAGTCCTCACCTTGTGACGATGACTGTCTTGTAATTCATCCACTGTGATGATATGCTTCGAAGTTGAACTCATAGGCACTGTTCCTTAATTTTTTCCTATCGCAAAATTTAAAAGAAGAAGAAGAAGAAGAAGAAGAAAGAACTGACGATTTTTTCTTGATGGGCAGTTAGACTCTGCCGAAAGTTTCTCTTTTCAAAGTGAACTGCTCCATTTTAGTGGTGAAAATTATTACATCATGTTGCAGTTCTTTGTGTACTTCTTTTAGATTCTGATGCAGAATTTTAACATTTTCAGACAACACGAGTTTTTGCACCCTGGAAAAATGAAGCTTCACTACAAAAGCTTGACCCTTGGCACGAAATTGCTCGGCCTCAAGTTCATGGCCATGATATTAATTGTGTGGCCATCATAAAAGGAAAAGGTAACCATCGCTTTGTCTGTGGAGCTGATGAGAAGGTTTCAAGGGTGTTTGAAGCCCCTTTATCTTTCCTTAAAACCCTGAGTCACGCATCTCTATGTGCCATTAGTTTTGCTGAGGATGATCAACTGGGTACTCAGGTTTTGGGCGCTAATATGTCTGCTCTTGGACTATCACAGAAACCCATATATGTACAGGGTGAGACTCCCTCCCTCCCTCCCTCCCTCTGTCTCTGTCTGTCTGTCTGTCTGTCTGTCTCTCTCTCTCTCTCTCTCTCTCTCTCTCTCCTTGAGTTTATGTAGAAACTTTGACATTTGCCGTGTGCTTTCTTTACAAATTGAGATGTTATTAGAGATCAATACATCTTTTATCATGGAGTTTTATTGGACATGAATTCAACATCTTTGGGATAGTACATTTTATATCAGTTAAAAGGATGTATTGAAGTCTGGTACTTGATGCTGAAGCTATGGCGAATCAGGATAATTGTAATATTGGTTATGTCTAATATACTCCTACTTGATTATCAAAACTTGTACATTCCTAGTCATGGGCAAAATATGGGATTTTGAAGTGTGTAATTACTTGGTGTAGGTAATAGGTCGGGGATAAAATCTTACTAAATGAAGCATTTTCTGTTGTAGCTGCTAACGGGACACCGGATAGAAACAGCAATGATGGTTTTGATACCCTTGAAACCATTCCGGATGCAGTTCCGGTGGTTTTAACTGAACCCCCTGTTGAAGAGCAACTGGCTTGGCATACATTGTGGCCGGAGACGCACAAACTTTATGGTCATGGCAATGAGCTTTTCTCCTTGTGCTGTGACCATGAGGGAAAGCTTGTTGCTTCATCCTGTAAGGTATAAAGTGTTAGTAGCATGTACACTTGTAGCTTTCATTGTTGAAGTTGAGAAACCTCCCTTCTGCTGTCATTTTTAGTGTTCTGCTTGTACTTAATTTGATATACATATTCTAGGAGTGTTAAACGTGAAAATTGCTGAGTTGAGGATTCTGTGGTTTATTTAAAGTGCCCTATTTGCTGGACAATTTAAATTTATGTTATTTCAGTGGAGTTGTAGGGATCATATGTGCAATCTTTGGAAGTTGTCCTTTTCCCATATTTTAGTGTTTTTGTCAAATATGTCGGCCTATAACTTGATGCTCCATGTCAATGGTCGTGAGTTATCTCTTTTAAATTAAAAATCTCGTATTTCATTTCTTGTAGGCTCAGTCAGCACCAGTGGCTGAAATTTGGCTATGGCAAGTAGGCTCCTGGAAGGCAGTAGGTCGACTTCATTCTCACAGCTTAACAGTAACTCAAATGGAGTTCTCTCATGACAACAAAATGCTATTAGCTGTTTCAAGGGACAGACAATTCTCAGTTTTCTCCATTGATAGAAGAGGTATGGTTCTACATCCTTTTTTTGCCAAAAAAATGCATTATAAAAACAAAGAGTACAATGTTGTCTTGGAGCTGTGCAACTTGCTTAGCCATTCTAGTTCAGGAGTGTGATAAGTCAAAAGCAAGGTCATTACAACACCAAGATGGAAAGCTATGATGATTAACAAATTCGCAATCTAGATCTTTTCCAACTTGGCTAGTTTGTTTGAACAAGCTTTCATCTCCCTAAAGGCGTGTTAAATAGGCTTTGTCTGTCGGAATGTGTTTAGAACATGTAATGAAAAGAGGCATCATTTTGGCATTAGCATCTTGGAAATTGATAGAACTCCTCCTCGTGATTTAGTAATAGTAGTAATGCCTAAAACAATTTTTCTTACAATGCTTAATTATCATGCGATCGTCTTATAAGGATACTAATTTGGACTCCTTGATTTTAGAGATTGAATTCTTGCCCCACCTTTTTCTGTATCAGAGGAACAATCTTAAGACTGACAGAATAGTTACTCCTTGGCAAATGTTAGTTTCCTGATTCTTTCTTGTCTTATGTAGGCTCTGAAGAAGTTAGTTATCACCTGTTAGCAAGGCAAGAGGCACACAAAAGAATAATATGGACGTGTTCATGGAACCCATTTGGTCAAGAGTTTGCAACAGGTTCGCGGGACAAGACAGTAAAGATTTGGGCTGTGGTGGCCGAATCTACAGTCAAACATGTCACAACCTTACCGCAATTTGGCAGTAGTGTTACTGCCTTATCTTGGCTTGGTCTCGATCGCCTAAAAAATGTGGGCTTGTTAGCAGTAGGAATGGAAAATGGGCTGATTGAGCTATGGAATCTATCAGCTAAAGGAGGTGAAATTACTGAAATTCCTGAGTTAACTGTCTCTCTTGCTGTTAGGCTTGACCTGTTGATGTGCCACGTTTCTTCTGTGAACCGTTTGGCATGGCGGGATTCGGAGAAGAGTGCGGATTGCAGGAGCATGCAGCTAGCTTCGTGTGGAGCCGATCATTGTGTGAGGATCTTTGAAGTAGACGTAGATTAATTGATTGTCGTTTTTGTATCTGCACAAATTTTGAAGCGAAAGCATTCTATATATTGCTTTGGTTGCTTTCTTAATCAAAAAGTAACCAACAGCAAATTTTGAGTGAACTACTTACACGGCAAGGAAAATTCAGATGCAGTGGAATATTTGTAGTCCTTTAGTGCTAATTGCTCGGTAGTGACAATGAAGACTTCGCAAGTCGCATTGTGCGACCTGTCACTAGGAAAGATTGACAGTGAATTGATATTTTATCAATGCAAAGCCAAAGGTGCCTGACGATATACTCTCGCAGAAAATTTGTGAGGTGGCCACTAAAATCAAGCTAGGGACTGAGAAAACCTGTACGTGGTTCAGCTCAATATAAGTTCTTTGCTGTAGAGTGATGTATATTAGAGACGTATACCAACCATAATTCAAGCGATCCTAAACCTCACTTCAAACTAAGCAATCTATAGGAACATGGATGACTAGCACGGTCTTTCTCTCGTGGTCACGAGTCTTCAGAAGCGGAACTGAATCAATTTTAAGGGTCGAGTTGTTTCAACCGTATCAGGTGAGCTTGCTTTGGCTACCAAGCACTTTAGCGACATTTGAGCAGAAAATGAGGATGGGTCGCTCATTCCATCGATCAAAGAAATCTTATGGTAGCGCAAAGTAGTCCCAAAAAGTCTAATCTTATGGTAACTAATAGCAGCTTACAGAAGCGACTAACCAGTTCCTCCATAGTAAGTGTAGGGACTGGAGGATATAATGTTGGTTTCTCGAGGCAAAGACAGGGTCGGGTTGAGAAGGAACAGAATACATTCCTATTAACTAGAACTCACAAATAGTCTTTTAAAGCCTCATGGATGATCCTTCAGGCCAATCTCCAATAGGTGGTGTCCTCGCTAGCGCAGGCATCATTATCTCTCGAGACTCCATTCATCATGATTACCAGAAAGGCCAAATTACCAAGATACGATCGCAGCAACAAGACAAACTTGTTTGATGTTGCAGACAACATAACGATACAAGTCATAAAGGAATTATTTGCGAACTGTGAAATTTATATTCAAAACTGAATCGAGAGAAGCAGCATGACTGCTGCTTCAAGCATTTACATCCAGATAACTTCGACCACTTCTGTTTTTCTTGACTGACAGCAATATTTCACACGAAAGAAAAGTATTAAGCTGAGGTTCTTATTTTCCCATCACAGTTACATACCACAAATCAATCACAGTAACGAGACAGACAGACGCTAGAGAAAAAAAAATCAAAACAAAAATAAAAAGGTATACCAACCCCATTCTTCCAAAACTGGTTCTCCTCTCTGAACTGATTCTTATAATGGCTGTCATGTTCTCATCTGCTGCTTGATGTTGTCACCTGAAAGCTGACTGGAAGCTTCGGGCAGCCCAACAGCATTCGCTCCGGTCATGGTTTGGTACTGAGAAGGCAAGGGAGGTGCTAAGTGCTGAGCATAGTAGACCTGCCCAGTAGCTGGATTCGCATATTCATAACCATAATTAGCTGGAGCACCGGAAGAGGGAGCAACAGACTGAGATGGATGATGGACTTGCGAGTAACCAACATACTGTTGCTGATGCTGACCTGCAGGTACTTGAACCAGAGGCGAAGCAGATGCTGAAGCCATTCTGTAAACGCCTGAAGCCAAATCAGTTTTAATGCCAGGAGGGTTTCGCATGGGGTTGGTATAAGCTGCCGACTGAGGGATTGCAGCAGAGTTTGGAGTTGCTTGGGGGCGGTTAGAAGGATTCGTTGTAGCAGCCTCATTTGGATTGGTTTGTTGAGTTGATAAATTGTAGGCTTGGGGTTGGTTCACAGGCATATAGTACACTGGTTGGTAGTGTTGATCAAGCTGATGATGCTGGACCTGATGTTGTTGGGATGGATACACAGTGTAGTAGGCTGGAACAGGCATTGAACCTTGGGGATGGTGCTGAATGTAATGTGTGCCAGCTTGCACAAACTGCGGCTGAGGTTGCTGATGTTGCTGTGGTTGTCGTTGGTCAATCTGAGATTGCAATACATACCTAGCATCCTGAATATGCTGTTGTAGCTGGACTCCAGTGCTTTGCTCAGAGATATTAATGTTTGGATCCATTGCATTGGTCAGACCACGATTAATCCCCAGGGACATTTGTACAGCTTGATCTTGATACATTACAGGTTTTGAACGAGCTAGCGGGTTCGTCAAGCTACCATCACTATAAGAAAATGCAACTCAGAACCTCAACCAGCACATGTAGATGGAACAAAGCAACAACGATCAAGACAAATTTATGTGCAGACAAAGTACATGTTTTCAGGTATTTTCAAAATTAAATAGATGTTGAGCATTAACTTCGCTTTGGACCTTCAACAAGCTAAAAATGCAATAAAGAACAGACAGAAAGGTCCTTTCCTCAGGGTGGAAACAATTCTTGGCAGCTGGGTGATAATTTATTCATAGCTACATCGGCAACCTGAGTGATGTCAAATAGCAGTTCATCTAAATCATCCCAATCAGCTAAGGAAATAGGAAACCAAAACATTGTATCCTTGACAAACAGCGAGGGCATAATCGTCTTGGAGTCATTGTCTTCATACTGGGTTTCTCACATGTTTTCGAATCTTTGAAGCTTACTCAATAGAAAGGAATGATATGCTCTTACTACTCTTTAGGCTGATGACATTGGGCAATTTTCCCTTTCTTTGCTCTCCTTGTCTTTTCAGCCATGACAAGAAAATAATAAATCACCCTAAGAACCACCCATCCCCTTCAATACAAAGTCAGCAGCACACCTATGCAAATAATGCTTTTGCAGCTTGGCAGGGGAGGAAGAACTAGGACCAGAATGGGGCTAAAGGGCAACCTGCAACAAATACTTTATGCCCACATGCTATTATAGAATCAGCAGCCAATAATTTTGCATAGCATTTACCTACACTGGATAGCTTATATCAAATCGATTAGGAGTACTTCACACAATAATTACTTAGCATCCAATTGACCCCATATAACCTTATATCTTTAGCAGTGAAATTTTCAATTCAATTTCCACCATACTTCACATGGCAGATGAGTTCATCTTATTAGATTCTGGTGTCCTTGATGCACATGAATGGAACAGTAATTTCACATGCCTAACGCCTGAGATCTTGAAGATCTCCAGAAAGCCTTCACTTCATGAGCACCAAAAGGTCTACCTTCGTAGTTTCACTTCTATAAGGTCACATACGCTAACCACATGTTCTGCTGTATATTTATGATAAAACCTACGGTTTGAGCACTAGGACCTGCCGAAAATGACATCAAACACCATGTGGCATGTCATATAACATTAATTGTTCCGGGCCATCTACCTGAGGAGTTCCCTAGATCTTGACAAATCCATAGTATAATATCGGATAAAGTACGCACACAGAGGCCACTTCAACAGTAATGACAGAACAAAGCAATCGGTACCTCGAAACTGAATCTGGGGAAGGCAATTCAAAAGCTCCACTAGGCTTTTGCTGTGACTGGGTAGGCTGAGGCTGTTGCTGAGACAGAGGCAATTTCCGGAACGCTAATGGAACGCTGTGGTCCGATCTCTCATCATCGGAGTATACCCGATTGGAATAGTCTCCCGGAGGAGCAACCGCCGCAGAGCCCACCGGGACGCCTGTCACTGCAGGCGCCGCCGCCGGCACTGCAGGTGGCGAGGACATCATGGCAAAGCCATCGTCTGGCTTCGGCATGGCACCGGGGCCCAGAACCATCTGAGCAAACTGTTCCTCAATCCCCAATTTCTGATCCATCATAACCCTAACCCCTCCCCCAACTCCACCACCACCACCACCACCACCAATGGCATTTTCCTCCATCTGAACGCGGATTGAAGGCAAGTTGGCAATCGATGGTGAGGATGAAGTCGATCCGAACGACGACGACGTCTCCAGCATCGGCGAATCGGGCACAGAGTGCACGTCCTGCGCCTGCTTCACACTCTTCTCGTTACCGAGCGAAGAAGAATTATCCACATCCCGAGAGCTGGTCTCGACGTTATTGATCCCCACGTCATCATCCAAGTTCAACAGACAATTGACCGGAGCCGAGTCGGAGTACCCCCGGTTGAGCAGGCCGGCGCTGTTGAGGGCGCCGAAGAACCAATCGTCCGATTTGACGGAAGACTCGAGGATCGGGCCGATCGACTGCGAGGAATCGGGCTTGGAAGGGAAGAGGAAGAGCCTCAGCCGGGAGGGCTTCGAGGCGGAGGAGGAATTGATCATGGTCCGGTCGTACTCGTCGATCATGTTCTCGAGGTCCTCGTCGGTGGAGACGGTGATGAGGGAGTCGAGGTCCTCGCTGGGGAGCTGATACTTGAGAGTGAAGGGCCGGCCGTTCAGCAACGTCTTGGAGAGGTGGGCGGAGAGGGAGGAGAGCGAGGCCGCGTTCCGGTCGACGACGATGATCCGGGTGTCGCCGCCGACGTAGCAGAGCGCCTTGTCGTGGGGGCGCGGGACGATGTGGCCGCTGTAGCTGCACATCAGCCGGAGCTTCGGGGGAAGCGGGTCCGCCGCCGCACCGCCGGTGGCCTCCCAGGGGTCTGTGGCGGCGCGTGAGCCCGGGGACGAGTCCACCGACTCGGAGTAGGGGGTTTGGGCCGCCGCGGCGGTGAGGGGCGGGGCTGGGGCTGGGGCGGCGGCGGCGGCGGCGGCGAGCGAGGGAGGCGGCGGCTCCATGGTGGCGGAAGCGGGGTCTCCTCCGGGAGGAGAGAGAGGGAGGCGGAAGGAGGAGAGAGAAAGCGAGGAGGGTCAGAGAGAGAGGGGAGGGAAGAGAAGGGCTTTATTGGACCTGCCTTATAGATACTCCACACCTGGTGTGTATTACGGCTGTTCATGTCAGACTAATTATTATTTTTTATATAAACTTTTTCCTAATTTTTAATCATTTTCTCATTTAAAAAATCCTTATCTTTTTCTATAAGTTTTTTTTTTTCTTTTCCATTAAGCAAAAGTGAGCAGTAGCACCGCGAGAGTATGATTTGGGCCAAAGGATGCCCCCGGGGGGAGGGGGAGGAAAATAAAATAAAATTGGTAACTGTACTAATTAAGATTAATATCCTAAAAATCTCAAAATGATACGTCTGTAATAAATTTATTCGAAATTAATTTTTTACCATAAAAACATAAATCAATATATATGTAATAAATTTATCCCAAACCAATTTTCAATCCACAAAAAACTTCAAATGATACATTTATAATAAATTTATCCTTCATTAATTTATGTTACATCATATTATTATTATGAAAAATTATAAATTTGTATACACAAATAAAGGGCAAAACCCTAAACAATTACACCGATAACTATTACATATCATTATGATCAAAAAATAAGTTTGAGATAAATAAATATATTAATTTTTTAAGTTTTCTTTAGTATTAATCATGGTAATTATTAGTCTTTGTTAAGTGCCCTATTTCAAGTTCATCTTTACGACGGACGTTAGCATGCGAAGGCACGAGGAGCTAACGGGGTTGAAAATCCGACAATAATAGTCCATAATGACACGAAAGGAAACATCTATTTATCGGATGATAAATCATATTTCATCGGGTGACATAAAACATAATAAAATTCACATAATCTATATATTCAATCCGTCTCACAAAATATGAAGCTCTAAATCCCCTTTCTAAGGTTACTTTCAAGAAAATGACACCACAAATTGTATATTCTTATACGATATTTATTCGAATGTCATCATTTTAATGACCTAATTTTATATACGAAGCTCATTTTAACGTTATTACTCAACTACCATATAACTAGTGCAATAAATTTTCTAAATCGTTCATTATAACCATCATGTTACGTTGGATTTTTAAGTCACGACACTCTAGTGATTAATTCAAAATTTTTGACACGAGTCAATATACCGTGTCACTTTCGTGCAATTTCATGGATATTTCTCTACCGGTGTACTAACGCAGTTTTCCCTGAATAATCAGACAGCTTCAGAGGGGCCACGTGAGCGTGACGTGTCGCCATGCGCGTGGTACTGTCACGACCCGAGCCGAGCCAATGTGAAGTTACTGTTCTGGGGGGCAAAACGCGAGTGGACAACAAAACCTTAAAAAGAGCCGCGCCCGTACGGTCCGACGGGGTCGCCAGCTTGTTTTCACTGATTGGCTCCAGTTGAGGCCGTTCTTTCTTTTTTTATCTTTTTTTTTTTACTTCTTTTTTTATTAAAGAGAAAAATCTACAAAATATTCGCGATGCCCGTCCCGTTCGCATCCACCGTCGAATGAGGCCGGGCCATTTAAGCCTCGTCCGATCCCACGACAGTACGTACCGAGATCACTATGGATCGCACGTGGGCAATGATCACTGGAGAGACCGTGATGCTGATGCGATTATCCAGTAATTTCACTTTTGATTTCTGTGGTGTTCGATGGCGTTGTGACGGATTGGAAATGGGTTTTTATTTTATTTTTTTGAAAATTCAGTACCGTATATAATTTAATTTTTCCCTCGCTTATTTTAAAAAAAAAAGGAACGAATTACCTCATAATAAAACCGGCGTGTTTTTTTTTTTTGTTAATTATATATTCAGTGTAAGGGTGTGTCGGAGGTATTTGATTCTCTGCCACTTGGCAGCAACTGGGTTTGATGATAGTAGATTCCCCTTTGATTGCTAATTAAGGTTTTTAACTTTATTCCACGTCGTCTAATGAGCGCCGCCAACCAAATTGTAAGAAAGTTGTCTAAAGATTTGACGGGATCTTCTGCCTCACGCGGCCTTGCACTTTGGTTTTCGAGCCGGAAATTAAAAAAAAAAAACAAATTGAATGGACAAAGCAAAATTATTCTAGAAATAAAGTATTACCAACGATGAAAATAATTTTTCGTTAATTAATTATATAAAGTGATTTTTAGAAAAATATTTTGAAATTCTTTTTTTGAAAGACAATAATATTGATTAATGACAATTTCTTCTTGTTTTGCCTATTAGCTTCGTTGTATAAATACAAGCTTCTAATGCTAATGCATATCGCTAGGAACAGCTCCATGGATTACCAAACACCACCACAATCGAGGCCACCACAACTTGTATTTGGTAGTCTATATTTGAATCCGAATGCAATAAAAATTATCTTATCTTGTTGTTGAGAACATTCTCTAGATTAGACAAATTTGAATATGTCTAGATAAAATGCTGAATCAAAAATCTAGGAAAAGGGGAAGGGGTGGAATAAACCTAGATTGGATAAGATGTTTTTCAAAGAAAAAAATTTAACAAAATGAGAAAATATCATAGGCATCTTCATCAAATGTATCCTATTGGTTTTTCAACTCAATTTTTTGATTAATACCCCTTCGGGGAGGAAGAGCTCTCGGTATTTGCAGTGGCATGACATCCGAGAACTCAGTCAATAAATCTTTTATTGCTTTCCGAATTTTGGCTTCCCCCCGTTTCATCAAGGAAGGCTTCCATGGTTGCTGCTCCATCTGCTTGAAGTTTTCTCATAGGCATCTGCATCATCGGGTCATTGAGATGCCCTTCGGTCGTTCCAAAGAAAGTTCTCTTGCCCGTGTTCTTTTGCCGAACCTATCGAAGCAATGCTTGCACCACCTCAAACATTGGCGGTTGGAACTCTAGCTCCACCTCCACCACCTCATTGCACGATGTTCGATATCGTCGACAACTGGGACCTTGATCAATCTAAGGCGACGCAAAGACAATGGCGGTGGTCGCTTGAAATTCCCCCGCCCTCTCCCTCCGTCGTGGTCTGAGGTTTATGAACTTGTGTTGCTCCTGCACGGCGATCTTGGTGGTCGCCATTTTCAATCAGGGCCCACTGTGGAGGTGGCAGCCACACTTCTTTGATCTAGGGTTTTTCCTTAGCTTTTAATTTATTGGATATTCCAATTTTCAATTTTGAAATCTAGTTGAACATTCAATATCTTTAAATCTTATCTTGAAGTGTACCAAACACTTGATAAGATTATATATGTTCACATTCATTATCCAAAGGAGTCCATATCCTACTCTATGCCATCATATTCCAATCATTGCCCGATGACCAAACCTAACCTTAGACTAAAGGCAAAGAGATCAACAATGCATTAGCCCAGTTGATAGCATAGAGCTTGATCTTCTTGCAAGTCTAAACATGTGCAAAACTTGCCGATCAAAAGTCAGGTAATAGCAATTGATACAAGTCAACATATCTAAATTTGGTATAAAGAAAAGGGAAAATATCTTGAACAAACTTGAATTTTTTGCAAGTTTAATCAATTTTAAATCTATTACACAAGGCATGAGAATTGAAATACACATTTAAAATTAAATCGTCCTCACTCCAATTCCTTAAAAATGTGGAAATTCGAGCTCTCGTCTCTCTTTTCTTACATAAAAAAGGTGGCTATTAGGATAACTCTAGTAGTTACGATGTCGCTAATTCGAATTAGAAACTGCGCATACATTGAATTGTCTTCATCCTAAGATGATGATGGCTCGCGGTCACATACATTCGCCCTTGAATAGCATCGCCGCCGCACGACAAGTCAACCGCCGTAGCCTTCAGCCGAAAAGGAAAGAAAAATCAACTGCTTTCGCCGCTGGCCGATTCCCGGTTCGAATCGAGAGGAGGGGGCGATGCATGGGCAGTGGAGGGATCGGCCGCGTCGTGGTCAAAAAGCGAGAAAGGCCGTCGTTCGTCGATCGTGGCCTGTCGACGGCAACGACATCGACCTTTTTATTTTATTTTTTGGTCTGGCCAGAGGTGAAAACGACACCCTCGGAATCCTAGACGGCATTCCAACGTTCCCCCGAGACGTGAATGCCTTGGTCTCTCCTCGGCATAAATTGGCAGGGAATAAAGCATGTCTGCTTCGAGAAAAGAACGCCCCAATTCGACTATATTCGACCTAGTCAATTATGCACCGGAAAAAGGCCGACTCGATGTACATATTCCACAAAGAAAAGACATAAATATTTCATATTTTAAGACCTTTAGTCTTGTCTTACCACATCGTACTCACAATGATGTCCTCCATCCGCCTTGTATGCTTTCGGGACTATGTAAAATCGGCTCTTTGGTGTACTCCGTCCATGCATTCAATTAGAAAAAAATTGTCATGTTGATATTAAATTTATTATATGAATATCAATTCAATCATAGCCGATTTAGTCATAAACTTTTGTGCGAAGCTCTATGCACTCCTTCTGGTTGATCTTTGTTGGAGATCGCTAACATCGAGGCATGTCACGTAGGATGTCTGACGATAATCAGATTGCTACGTTAGTGATTTCCGATGAAAATTGATCATAATGAATATAATGGAATTTTGTACAATTATTGATAAAATTAAAAAATTTGGAACCGAATTAATATTCTTATGATAAGCCGAGGGATAAGTGCATTGGGAGTCTTAAAATTTGTCATGAAAAATGCAATTAAGTCATAAAATTTTCAAAAAGTGCAATTGAATTATAGAATTTATTACGAAAGTGTAATTGAGTAGTAAAGCTTTCCAAAAGTGCAATTACATCCTAAAATTTGTCAAAATAATTTAATCAAATTCTTATATTAACTATACTTTTTGAAATTTTTAGAACTTAATTGCATTTTCAAGATACATTTTAAAATTTGATTGTACTTTTGTGACAAGTTTTTAGACTTGGTTGTATTTTTTCAGAATTTTAAAGTTTGCTTTTGTTTTTATGACAAGTTATAGGACTTTCAGTAGAAAACTAATTGGAAATTTTCCCTTCTCAATTATGCCTTGTCGGCAAGAGTCTTTCTTGGTGGGCCACGACATGTTTCTAAAGTTCTAAAAGTTGAAAAAGGCATATTCCAATCGAATCTTCAAGAGAAGAATCCCCTACCGCAAAACACGAAGAATTTCATCAAATTCTTTTTCCATCACTCTTTTTTCTTTTTTAATATGATGCGATTGAGGATTCGAGGCACATTCTCATCTTTAAAATTCGAATTTCCCGTTCGTGCGCTCAGTTCGAGGTATTTTCCACCTTCCAATGAAGCATAGATCCTGATTCCATATGCACTGAACATTTAAGGTAGACAATGAAAGAATTATCGAAATTGATTCACGTGAAATTTATGGGATTAATAATATGAAATATACAAAAGTGATATATTTGTGATAAATTTACTTTTCAATCATTTTTATTAAATTTAATTAATATCATGAAAAATCTCAAATCACTCATTTAATAAATGGAGAATAAAACCTCAAGCTAATTTAACAATTAGACAATAAAATATAACGAAAATTAATATGGGTAAATTTATTGGTTATGTTTAGTTGTCCAGATTTCTAATTAGAATAAAACTGGATAGAATAAGATACAAAATCTAAGGATTTTACTACAATATTTATATTGTTTTTATATCAGATTTTATCTTGTCTTGAATATGTATCAAATATAAAATAAGATAAATTTTATTTTATTCTGAATTTTATCTTGATCGCAAAAACTCAGGCTTAGGGTTTTTTCGTAGTATTAGTTCAAATTTAAATATCTTGCTGCATATAAGACAGTTCAAGCGGAGATGGGTCTATGTAGTCTAATGCTTGAGCTCTAACTATATTCGAAGCTATATATTTATAATGGAACCCAACTTGATTGAGTTTGACGAAAATGTTTTATCAATTTGACCTCGATATTGACATAATCGACTTGCTTCAATGTTAAGGTAATAAATTAAATAGAATGGTTTTAACTATTCACGAGACCTCTTGATTAAAGTGTGTTACACACCTACATAGGATGTGACATCCTCATAGGGTAGTCCATTGCACATCATTTTCTTCCACTATGTTCTGTTATTTTTCTTTTTTCTTTTTTCCTTTCTTTTTTATAAAATAGGCCCTAATCTAGTTTGCTTTTTGGGGTTCAAGGGCCTATCAAGTTTTTTTTTTTTTTTTTTTTCAATAAGGGCCTGTCAAGTTAAGATGCAACATATTTGTTGATCTGAAAATCTTCTCATGACTAAAATGAACCAGCTGGGTTTTGTTTAAAAAAAGAAATTAGAAAGACGAATTTTCATATTAAGATACCTTTGTCTCGATGAAAAATCAACAATTTGAACACGTTTTTTTTTTTTTTTTTTTATAAAAAATAAATGATTTGAAAAATAATCTATCACAAATGATTATTTATATCATTTGCAAAAATGAATTGATGAAAAATATTATCAACATTGAAAATATGTAGATATAAATGATTGTCGATAAAGAAAACGTTTTCGATTGACTAATTATTTTAAGCGAAACAAATGATTATTTTTGAAATAATATCTTCAAAATAATTCATTTTCTAAGAGACATATGGAGCCTTAGAATATTTTTTCTTTAAAAATGATCTTTTGTATGTGCTACAAAAGTGAACGAGCAAAAGTTATTTTCATTATTTATGAAATTGTTTACCAATAGATCATTGACGATAAATATATCTTCGATCGACTAATTTTTCTAAGCAATACAAAGAATTATTTTAAGAAAACATTCATATTATTCATTTCACGTAAAACAAATAAACTGGTTTCTCCTAAAAGCATTGGTGGACTCAGTGCAATGAAGGGAAGAGACTATAATTTTTTTTTTCGATAAGCGATATATGAACAAATTGATGTGAACAACAGGTGAGGCAATCCGACTAGAGACGACCAAAGAAACCGAAAAGATGAACTCAAATTAAATAAGAGTTAGTACAATGGAAAAACCTTATAGATTTTCACTTAAGACAAATTTATTTTTCATTAATTTCCTTTAAATTTTACTGTTAAGTAATGAGTTGGGATGACATGTAACATATGATAGATATACTAGTTTAGGGTTTTATCCTCAATTTGTAACAAGTTTATCTGTTTAGGATTTTTTGTGATATTAATCTTATTTAACAATAACTAATTATGGTAAATTTGTTTCAAATATATCGACATGGGAGTTTGGGTGGTTAGTTTGGAGTAAATTTGTCATAATTGAATCAATTTTGGGTAAAATTGTCGTCAGTATATCAGTTTAGGATTTTTCATGATATTAATCTATTAAATAATAATGTTTCGAAATTTTATTTATTTATTTTTGGGGAGATGGTTGGGTGGGGGGAGCCTTTCGATTTCAAAACTTTCACTGTGGACAAACCGTTCGATAAAACCGTGGGCCTAATAACAAACACTTTCGAGTTCAATCAAAGGACGTTTGATCAACGGTGCAATGATCTTCCATTGTGATGATGTAATAAAAATAACCTTGTACTAAACAACAACGTTGTAGTAAAAAAGTCTTGGTCGTCTCGATAGTGGCCCCAAAAACACGAGAGGGGGGCCCCACGCAAGAATTTTTTTTTTGGGGGGGGGGCCTTACGAAATTTTTCTAATTTTATTTTAATAAATTATTTTCACTGACTCTATCCCGATCTTGGGCCCCTTATATAAGATTAAGATCCATATCGCCGCATCATCTTTACGGAAAAAATATATATATAGAAAAATAATAATAAATTAAGAGATTTAGAAATTAGAAGACATGGTGCGCGAACGTAGGCGTGCGCGTTTGTACAGGGGCTGATCCTAACCGCGGCCCCACTTGCAAGCATATGGAATTTTTTGTTGACTAATTTTTTTTCCCTTATTTTAAGGGATTATAATACATTATGGAATAAGGAATAATATATCCGCGTCCCACTTTTTTTGTTATTATCGCTCGTGAAAGTATTATCATTATTTTTTACGATCCTTAAAATTAAAATCACAAAAATCTCAAATTGATATATATGTAATAAATTTACTTTTTATTAATTTATATTAAATTTTGCTATCAAATTATTGAGTTGGATGATATCTAAAAATTGATGAGTGTATCAATTTAAAATTTTACCATCATTTTTCACAAATGTATCAGTTTGTTATATTTCTTGATATTAGCATGATTTAACAAACACTAATGGATTGTAAATTTTATCGTTAAATTGCTGAGTTGAATGATACGTAGTAATTGATGAATGTACCGAAATGAAATTTTACCCTTCATTTGTCACATGTTTCTCGATTTGTTATTTTTTGTGGTATCAGCTTAATTTAACAGACATTAATGAAGAATAAATTTGTCATAACTATATCAGTTTAGAGTTTTAGGTGGTTAAAATATTAATTTAGAGTTAACTTGTCATAGATGTACTAATTTGAAATTTTTCGTGATATTAACCTCAATTCTTATTGATTTTGTTTTTCTTGATATTAAAAGCATCCCACCTCGCTTTGAGCTTTTGAATTTATCATAATCGGGTTTCGTCCTACGTTACTTCCCATGTCGTTCCCGATCCAACTTACAAGCAAGGGAAGCTTTACATGTTCTCTGTCTACATGTAATCATCCTCTTTATTAGTCAAAATTGCCGAGTCGAATTTTCTAAAGTCATGATCCGTATCCAGATGATGTTATGCGAAAGCGATATGCATGGGAATGGGAAAATGACGCAAGGCCGGATTACGAACAGGTAAAAAAAGAGATCAGCTTTATCGACCGTATCTAATTCCGCATGGATTATTAAGCAATTGTGCCTCCTTTTCTCTTCGCGTTCCTTCACGTTAGGTGCGATGACGTCACGAAAATTCAAATCAACCGTCCCCCCCCTTCCCTTTTTTTTTTATCCTTTTTTTATAATATAGTAAAGTCGTTGAGGTCACGAAATGCGCCCGACTTCCGTAAAGGATGATCCGAGAGGGCAGTTTGCCCGAATGCCAACATATACGATAACCTCACGCAGAAGGAAATCGCGATTCGGTTCACCTAAAAATTGATAAATTACGTAACGCAGTCCTCCTGGCTTTTGGAGGACGTCAAGGCATTCGAAATGGTTTGCCAAAAAGCCCTTCGAATTATAGGTATTTACCTGCAATCCCGAGGGGCTGAGAATATCATATTTTTGCAATATAATCCGAGAGTTCGGAGCAATTGATTTCGACCGTGTTGTAAGCACAAAGGCACAAAGAAACTGTCCAAAGTCCGAAGGATTGAAATTGCGAAAGCTATATGTATAACCTACACAAAAAGAAAAACAAAAAGCAATGCTTCGTAATTGTTATATTTTTTGATTTTGATGTAAGGCGATGTGCATATGCATTCGATGTTGAGGTTTCAACAATGGTAGGCGACCTACACGCCTCAACTCACTAGATTTGCGCGAGGGTTGTCGATTGTGTATATCTTCTCATTTTTTAAAGGAAAAAACAATAAAAAACAAAAGCAATAAAATAAAATAAAATAAAAAGAAATTCAAAGTTTAAATCTTTTTTTTTCAACATCAATGTCTACATAGTCGGTGCATATCACACCTTCACATTATCAATTTTCCATTCAAAATGGGCCGAACATATTACATTAGAAAATATTTGAAAAAATATAATATTAAATTGACTGAATTGAGAATTTAAGTAATACGATAAGATTGAGGATTTCTTGGATTTGGACAATTTTCTCGTAATTTGACCACTTTTTCTCTGCGGAAATCTAGGCCGAATCGTGGACGGGAGAAGATCTTTGATCTTACTGAATTCTAAAAGGCGTGGAGTAGGGCCTTGGTCTCGTCTCTTTTGGTGGGGGAGGAAGCTTCGTCCGACTCCGGGGGGACAGACGAGGAGGGCACTTCCCTGTGTGTTTTCCGCGTGACATCCATTCGCCCCTGAATATCAGGCATGTGGTGTCCCCTCCTTCCGATGCATCAGCGACCTTTATGGGAAACATTCAATTTGCAATTTCGGTCGCCCGGGGACCCTCCCTCTTTAAGAAACAGCTAATCTACTCCGGAATGCGGAATGGACTAACATGCGGATGAAATCGAGGGATGGATCCAGCAGCAGTCTTCAATATTTTGAATGTCTGATTAAATTGCTGCTCACTCTTTTTGACAACAATTGCAATAGGATTTTTAATACGGTCGCGAGGGCCCGCCAATCGCGTCCTTTTGAGCTTTCGTGAAATTGGACATTCTTTGACATCGGGGTTTATTTTGCCATTGTAGTTGTTGGGTTGTCGTTGAGGTAGTACTTGATTTCGGTGAAAATTTGGAGAATGGAATTTTCTGGCTACGAAATGTCATTGGTGATGTGATTATGATTAAATGATACGTTTTCGAAATGTTGAGGACTTAATCGATCGAAACACGAAACTCAAAACTCATTTTGAGTGACAAGCAAATCATTTAGGATTTGCGCAACCATCCGACCGATTCGGGTGGGCTCATTTTCTAAAAGTGAGAGTTCTTTGAAAAGTGATACTTGATGTGATGTGACTTAGATCTTAAGTATAAATCATAGCAGCAGAAATCTCTCTCGTCTTACATGGGACATGACGGGATGCAACTTTGATTGCGCCATTGACATTGAATTTGAATAATCACTTTACGGAACAATCTAACATTGTAAATTTATTTTATCTTGAGTGGACAGGAGTTAAATATTAGCATGTTTATACAAATCATCATTACCGTTAATTGAAAATCTTGATGTCGAATTTTTCATTCTCATGATTCCTCAATCCTCAACTGCCATCACCACCACCATCACCATCGTTATGGAGAAAAGCTGGTAAGTTAAAACAAATAGAAGTTGATAAATTTATATGAGATTTAATGAGTTCAAGACAAAGAAAGACCGGTAAATGAGGTTACGGTAAAAATAAAAAAATAAAAACGAAAGTATCGAAACATAAAAAAAAAAAGAGTAGTTTAGAAACTATTCAAAAGAGCGGGTAATTTCATAAAACTATCGGTAAAGTTATCGACTTACCATTGAGAGAAATAAGATAATTGGTAATTTGTTTTCCGAACAATTTTTTATACTTACCAACTCTTTCTTAAATATAGCAATATGTATACATCGATTCTCCAGGGAACACCTAGTGTGGGAATGAAGTGGAGAAGAGCTGCCAATGTACAACTCTTCTTGGTGTGAAAATCGCCGATATTCCCAAGTAGAGGGGGAAGAAAAATATACCCTACTAATTAGAGGACTGTACAGTGGAGAGAGTAGACTTCATGTAGGAATTTCGATTCCTGTTATAATCAGATAGGAACAAAGTCCTTGTAGGCACCTCTTGGGTCTCGAGGGGGTGAATACAGGTGAATGAAAACCTCACTACATATTTGGCCATCCTTACGGGCAAAGTCTACGAAGATATTTAGGTATAAATTATTATTAATAATGAATATATTTTTTATCGATTAATTATTTCAAACAAAATATATAATCATTTTTATAAAATGTATTTTAAAACTCATATCTTTTTTCGAGAAACGGACCGACGGTAGAACTGGGGTCGTGAGTATTGTACAGATCGCGGACGGCCTCCTGCCAGACAAGGTGTTCTACGAGACGGGAGCACTTGACATCATGATCCGGTAAAAATAAAGAATGAAAACTCGGGGTGCGCCAGCTGGAGCGAGCAAAAGGGGTTGCTTTTTGAGTGAATCTGCGTGTCACGAATTTAATCATTCGATATCGGAGAAAGGTAATGCTTCCGTTCCGGGGAAGAAGAATGGAAATCAAATCTTTGCCCTTTGCATTGTACATCGGAGAACGTGCCGAGACAGCTTGGCGACCCGGTCCCCCACTCACGAATCAGGCCACGTTACATGGCTTGCACCCACCTATATATAATACGGACAAGAATTAAGGGTTCTTTTAAGTATGGAGAGTAGACTCCACCGTAACTTCTCGAAGTCTATTTAAGGAACTGATAGGCCAGTATATTAATTGCCTGGCGCTAGAGAAGGTAAGAGGGTGAGGTTTATGCCCCATTTGGTTGGGCATTTTGAAGGGGCTTCGAACCCTAAAGGCCCTATTTATTTGGTTTGATTTTGTGGAGAATTTTGACTAGATGCAATTGCATCTCAAAAGGGCTCTTAGCCCAAAGCAGGTCCTAAGTTACTTTTGGAGTTGATTACTATTCATGCATACTATATACCTTCCCCGGAGAAGGAAACATAGGCCAATGACTGTTGGTCAAGGGGTCAATGGCGCTAGCGACGATCGACCCACTAGGGTTGGTGATCGCTGCCTAAGGGGTCGCCTGACCTTGATGACTGCCGCTCAAGTGGGACGACCATCGCTTGAGGTCGTCAAACCTTAGGTAACACCTAGGTCACATTGTGCCCAAGCGATTGAGGTTGCGTGATCTCAAGCGACGTTGTTCGATGGCCGGTTGGTGGCCAAATTGATTGCCAATATAAACAAGAAAAACATTTAAACATTTAAAAAATATAGCAAAAGTCCTTTGCAAAATGTAATTTTTATCGAACAATATTTAAGTCAAAGTTGTTTGGCAATGTAATTTAAATTACAATTTACCAAATGTTATTTGCATTTCGAAAAACCCATTTAGCCCAAAAATATTTGCATTTTCTCAAGTATATTTGTCAAAACCGAACCAAACAAGCCCTTAATCCCTCTTTCTAGATTGATCCATGCTTCGTACAATGTTTTTCAACCAACTTGTTGGCCTAGTACCCCTAGTTGAATAAACAACTAAAAAAATACATAAATGATTTATGAACTTTAATCCGATATATAATGTCAATATCTAAATTTTTAATTTGTTCAATATGATCCCTGAATTATTAATAAATGTTTGATGTGGTGTGTTTCCGTTTGCCCAATGACAAATTAGATGTAAGCACGTGTGTTGATTTTATGCCAAGTTGGATTTTAAAAATATGATGAGTTTCACATACTTGTCTTTTTATCGGTCTATTTTAAATAATGCAAAAAAAAATTATGATATTCACATGTCCATTATTATCCGATGATGTAAATTATTATATACTGATTCAAGATGAATAATTTATTCGGATAGCCTGCATGTGAAATTTTGTTTTTGTTGTCCTTCGTTTAAATTTAATGAATTGAAAGTTATATCAGTAGATTCTATGAATTTAAATTAATGGATGGAAGGTATGAAACATTTTATTATAGTTGAGTTCAAGGACTAAATTAAATATTTATCAAAAAATTGCATCGAATGAATTGAAAGTTTTAGAGACAACATTACACATCATAGTAAAATTCATGAATTATTTGTACAATTTTTCGTTATAAATGACCGTATTTTCTATGTAGCTAGTGGAGGTTTCAAATTAATTCCACCAATTGATCACTTCGACTCGTCTTTGAGATCATCCGAACGCACCGTACGATGTCTCGGCTCACGAACATGTTCCATGAGCTTTTAACACATTGGTCTTAACTCTCTTCTTTTATCGTACGATGATGATGTCTCTTCAAAATGCATTAGTGGAAATTGGGTGACTTTTCGAAAAGCTCCCAGGATGATGCTCTCAGGAGGCCCTTCATCCTCGTGTGATGATGGTACGATGGGCTTTTGGGCCGTAGCATCCAATATGGGCTTTGGGCTCGGAACTTAGGATATGTGTCCGTCAACGTCATGCGTCAATGATTGGCGTCGCAATCTTACCAACGTTATTCGCGTGGCAGCGTGTGTCACGCACCTGAATTCCCAGATGGGACCGTCCCTCTTTTACTGAAGAGAAGTCGGGGATGGATATCGTCAGGGGGTTCGATTCAATTGGTTCCTTGAATTTAAGAAATGGCTGAAGTTGTTCATCTTTCTCGGCTCGAAAAGTCTGGCCTCGATATGATATTATTTGATATTTCCTTCTGTAGTTCTTATCAAAATGACTTTTATTCTTCCATTTTTTTTTAGAGGTAATCGACTTCAGAATTGAAACTTTAATAATTGATTCCCAATTTTGGAATCTCAGAACCTATCTAGTTTGTCCGAAACCAGTTCTGAAACCCATCATGTTTGTCCAATATGATTTTAGGGTTTACTCAAGAACATGTTTTATTATTTTATTCATTTTTTATTGTAAAACCATATGAGGTTCCAAGTCACGAAATGATTCAAAGTAGAATAGAAATCCTAATTTGTCAAAAATAAAAATTCACAAATTAGTACGACGAACACGTAACATAAAACATAAATTATAAAACTTCATTTCCCATTCATTTATAAAAAAATGGGGGAAGATGAAAGATTGGCAAAAGCCTAAAGGGGTTATGAGGAAAGGAAAAAGGACGAAGGAGTGCTGCCGTTAGAATTTAGGGGAAAATGAAATTACGATTTTGGGTTTTTGGCTTATAAATTCAGCTTGGAAACCGGTTCTTATATGAATATTCACTCAGAATTTGCTCCTAGACCGATTCCAAAAATTCGCTATCTATTTCCGGATTAGTTGCAACAGGAACTGGTTTCCGGATCTGTGTCGGATGGCCGGGTCCGATTCTCAGATGGAGCCGGATTGGTTAAGACTTTCTTAATTTCTCTATTCCGAACCATTTGTTGGTGAATTCTGACCCAACGGCATCGTTTTCTCTCGTCCCGGGGCAGTTAATTTTTCATTTTTTTTTTTTTTTTTTTGCCCCGCTCTTTTCTTCCTTTCCTTGCGGAAATCCATGGTAGTTATAGAGAGAGAATCGCCACTTTTTGAACTTCGAATCCGAGCCCGCGATCTCGCCTCTCCGTTTGCTCCCCGTCCGCAGCCATTTCTGTTTTTTTGAACTGCTCGGCTCCCCCGTGATTTCCCCAAAAAATCCGCACGAGTCCATTCGCACTCATCACCACCACTACCATCACCACCATCACCATCCTCCTCGTCATCATCATCGTCCCTACGAAACTTTCATCAATTTCCACGAGGCGACGAGGTAAGCGGTCGGGACGCTATTGTTCTTATCTTCCTTCGTCTTCACTTCACGGGTCGTTGCCGGTGACTTTGTCTCGCCCCTGTTCCCCATTCCCTTTTTTCTTTCCTTCCGTTTACTGTTGCTAGGATTGGACTCTTGCTTTTGTTGTGTAGTGCAAAGCGGGACAGAGAAGAGACAGACAAATATCTTCTTCCCCACTTTCTGTGGTTCACATTGGGCTCTTTGCACATCGAAGGAGAATAGTGTTTGCAACGTCGTACGGGGGGCTCGAGCTCGAGCGCTCTGCTTCGTTTCCACCTTCAATGGCTTGGGCTTGGAGACGCGTGGGTTCTCTCTTGCCCTTTCACTACTTCCATGTCATCTTTCAGGTCGGTAGGAGTCTTGGGTTTGTCTCCTTTTGTTTGTTCCGTCCGTACGCGTGTGTTTGGATGTTGGTGCTTGGGGGGATACTGACTTGGTGACTGAATTTTATCCGTCTGTCATGCTTCATTTTTCCGAGGAAATTCTCCGTGAAAGGGGGAAGTTAATAAATTACAGTCGTGATTTTCGCCAACGCGTGAGGACATGTTATCTTGTCGTGTTTGTAATCCATTTTGTTCGTGACAGATAGTGAAATTCCTTGTCCTGACGAGGTTTAGCAGAAGCTGTGGGTTTGAACTTCTGGGTTTGCGTTTGGCGTCTTGCCGGTAGCTACCATCACCGTCTGTGTCATTAGCTTAAAGCGATTCCTTTTCCCTGAGCCAAGCAATCCCAAAGGCTTCTCTTTTTATTTTTAAAATTTTGCGGATAAATTAGTGTTCTTTAAGTTGCACGTTAGTCACGTGATGATGAGACGAAAGAAATACCCATGAAATAAAGAGTAACATTAACACACGTCGAAAGAGCAGCACTTGGGCCCTAATGGTGAATAGCATGGTGTGCCTTGGCACAGATATGGCACATCTAAGGCATTGCGCATGCAGGATGTAAGTCATGATTTAAGCATCTGATTTTTCTAGCATTCGACCTTCGCCGGAACAATAATATGCCAAATACGCTCGAATTGAGATTAGCGAGAACCTCAGGATATAAATCGGGTCATAACACTCTTCAGCTGCCCTGTTAATTTGTAGATTTTCATGATCCTTACCTTGTCTATGTTGTCTTGGGTCTGATATTTATGTCTATGATGATTTATCATCTAATAATTTTGATGCCATCCTCTGGCATCCTGTTTCCTCTGTCTTCTCAAGAAGGGAGGGATGAATGAGGTGGAGCTTGGTAGGCATACTATAAAGTCGCATGGAGCGGGGCTTGCAAAGAATCATATGCACGACTGGCTTATATTGCTGTTGCTCGTAGTCATAGAGGTCATCCTTTTCATCATCCATCCGTTTTACCGCTTTGTGGGGAAAGAAATGATGACGGATCTTAAATATCCAATGAAAGGAAACACAGTGCCTATATGGGCCGTTCCTGTAAGTTTTGTCATCTCATTTTCATATAGTGATCAATTGTGGGTCATATAGTGTGGTTGGATCGTCGTATCCTCCTACTACGATGAGAAAGTCTAAGGACGCTTTATGTGAAATGAAAAACATAATCAAAAGAAACCCACAAACTTAATGGAAGTCATTATCTTCCTAACATCAACAGGTGTATGCTATTCTGTTGCCAATTACCGTCTTCCTTCTTGTCTACCTGCGTAGAAGGGATGTTTATGATCTGCACCATGGAATTCTAGGTAAATCCTTAATCTTGAAGTTGTTGGATCTTCCATCAGAATGCATGCAGTGAAATGGCTAGTGATGAGTTATTTGATGACCCGTTTGGAATGCATGTGCAGGGCTTTTGTATTCCGTGCTAATCACTGCGGTGATTACTGATGCAATAAAGAATGCGACGGGTCGGCCTCGACCAGACTTCTTTTGGCGTTGTTTTCCAGACGGATTCGAAGTAGCCTATAACTTCCTTCAGTTTTTGTTTTATTGTAATAAAGATTGTCATTAACAACGTTGACATTGCTATCATATTTATATTCACGCTTTGTGCCTAGATTTTCCTCTTGGATTTTCAAAATTTCTAGAAACATCTGTTAATCATACTAATTATTAGTTAGTTTTCCGGACTTATGCTACCTATTTGCTCTCAAAAGAATCAGATAATCACTTTTAACAGTGTCAGATGCATTGCTTAGAAACTTTTGTTTAACGTATGACTGAGCACTTAGTGATGAATTTGGTTTTCCTGTCCATCATATGATTTCTTTTTTTAATTTTTTATTATCTTTTTCAGGAATACGACAACTTGGGAAATGTCGTATGTCATGGCAAGGAATTCATTATAAGGGAAGGGTACAAGAGTTTCCCAAGTGGCCATGCCTCCTGTAAGCAATCCTCTATGCCTAACTATCTACTATCTGTGTCGTGCTTTAATTAACCGGGGAATTTGATTCATGTACATTGACATCAAAATGTAACAGAACGAGTGTGCTATATGTCATCCTTGTAAGAGACTTAAACAGGATGAGCAATCCTATAATTTATAATTTCTGTGCAGGGTCCTTCGCTGGCTTAGGTTTTCTGTCACTGTACTTAGGCGGCAAAATTAGAGTATTTGATCGGAAAGGGCACATAGCTAAGTTGTGCATCGTTTTCCTTCCTCTACTACTTGCGTCTCTCGTTGCGGTCTCACGAGTGGATGATTATTGGCACCACTGGCAAGATGTTTTTGCGGCGGGTTTTCTAGGTACGCTTTTTCAGTGCCTTTATCTTGAGTTGGCCTGGTCCTGGATTCAAGTCTCATCCTCACATTATTTAACGTGAAAAAAAAATACTTCTGCATAAAATAGTACAGACAATAAAGGGGAAAAAATAAAAAATCTACTTCTATGTACAATTAAAGAAATTTGCTCTGTTTCAAAATGTGCAGGGCTCATTGTAGCGGCTTTCTGTTATCATCAGTTTTTTCCTCCACCATATGACGATGAAGGTAATACTTTTATTCTGGCTGGTGTTTGGCAATGGTGCGTTGTGCGTTGTAATGTTCAGGTTGTCTTTCGTTTTGTTTGCTCCAGTTATTGCATCATGTGCATTATGGTATCTACTTTATGTTGCATCTGATAAATTTCGAGATGGCCACCTTCTTGATCAATTGTTTTACAGATCTTTTTAGGCATCATAACCTCCCTTTTTAAGTTCTCTCTTTCCTTGAAGTCGTGCTCGATCTGTCTGTATTGTATAATATAGCAGGCAGGGAGAGAGGCTGGGACTGGCTATCATCAATTCCCGTGTTGCTTTACAGAATTTTTTTTTTAAAATTTGGAAGCGTCTAAAGTTCACATAATTGATTGATCATTCAACATTCACATCAAGCCATGATTGAATGAGATACTGCTTCTTTTCAACTGACTTCAGGATGGGGCCCTTATGCATACTTCCGAGCGTTGGACGACATGCATACCAACTCAAACTCAGGACATCCCCCAAACGGGATCTCTGCACAGGTCATAGAGGCTCCGACCACAAATTTCCAGGCAAGACCTTACGGGAACCCAGTGTTTTTGCCTGGGGCTCAGGTGGAAAGATCACCATTTGATGATGTTGAATTCGGGAGGAGATGATTTTGCAGGTGGGTCATGCATTTGTACGTGTGGGTTGTGTGTATATATGTTTCTAAATGGAAAGATCTTTGTGTGGTCAGATGTAGCTAAATCACAGATGATAGGTAATGCTGATTGTACCTTAAGGAGCTGAGTCTGTGGGAGATGGGATAAATATCTGGATGTCTTATGGGAAAGTTATGGCTGCTTTTAGAGAACGACCTGAACCAATTTCGAGGTATTGTGGCTTTAAAGCATGTGTTGCCAAATGCTTGTGCTTAAACCATATTTGGTGGTTCAGCTACTGCTCGGATACAGCTATATCAAATTGATGATTTGGTTTCGAGTGGGGGTTTAATGTTGGTTTTCTTTGTGTTTGAGAGGCGATCGCTTGCTAATTGATAGGTTGACTTCGGATCTCTTGATATTCAAAATTATTCCATCCCAGATCCCTTTCTCAGGCAAAGCACTGGGTTTCTAAAATCTCATAGGGTCCCCCTGGAATTCCTTCCAGAGCTTGTTGAATAATTCTTACATATGTACAGTTTGTTGGATGGGATTCTCAGGGGCCGAATCATTTTTTCTTGAAATGTATCTCAACTACATATTCATCTATTTTCAAGTTATACATGCAATGTAGATACTATGCTTTCTTTAGTTTTTAGCGCCCAGCCGCCGCTTTCTGATTGGCCTCCTTTGAATGGAATACCTGGAATTTTTGAAGTGCAAGACGGGAAGGACTCATTCCACGGGAATGAAAGGGATTGACCGGCATTTCTCAGTCATAGATGACGCTCGAATCAGCTGTCCTTTTCATTCTGTTTTCTCAGATCCCCAGAAACCTGTGATACAAAAAAATTCTGGTCAGAAATGGTTGGAATTTCTTAGTCTACGAGACGTGCTTGATGGAGTTTGCCAGAGCGGTCAGCACTCTCCGGGACTCGGCGACCTTCTGCCTGCGAGACTTTGAATTCCCTTTAGCTGTTCCAGTGACAGATGAATGGTCAAGCTCTTCCAACCCAATTCACTTTGGTGTTGTGCTTAATGATGGGGAGAAATAACATCTTTGGAATCTGGACATTCTTCGTTGTGACGTAATATTCGCTCTGCTCGTAATACAGCAATCTTCTTTTATTTTCTGCTAATCACTTGCGCATTTTTAGCAGCAAAAGTTCCGTCGCCTCGGTATCATCGACTCAATCGAACGGAGCGATCAGTTACTGTTGCTCAACAAAATAAATTCAGAGGATGACGATCGCCAAACTGCAGGAGTTTGTCAGATGCGGGTAACGCGTACACAACACGATACGTTATTTGGTGCAAATACACGCAAGAAGCAGAATCTTAAATCAAGCCTTGCCAAGTCAAAGACAGTCCATATTTGACCAAACACAAAAAAAGAAAAAAAGAAAAAGACCTCTCTCGTCGCCTTTTCTGATCTCTTACCAGCCTTCGTTCAAAACGTACTTCCCGATAAGCAACAGATCTCATACCCCATTCCATCTGAATTATCTTATATATAGCATTCATGCATAAGTACCCTCTGTCCATATCCATCTCTTCACACACCCAACTTCACACCTTAGTCTCCCTACACGAAACTCCACGATGGAGATGGTTTCAAGTGCATATCATGACAACGTGAGGAGGTTCTGGAGGAGGAGGAGATACCAGAGGCTCGATCCGAGCAGCAAGAACAGGAAGATGAGGACGGTGAGGCTGGGGAGCCACAGAAGCCGACGGCGGTGCGTGTGGAAGCTACGGGCCACGCCAAAATGTTGCTGGCTGCTCAAGATGGTCTCGCCGGTGAATCTGCTGACAAGGTTTCACCATGCTTATATGGACATGATGATCCGGGTCGCCACTAAAGTCGGCTGCTTGAGCAGTGGTGCTGGTGTAATCAGAGGAAAGAGACTGGCAAAGTCTCGGCAGGTTTGTCTCATGCCGAATGGAGAGGAGGTGGACACCAAGTTGGTCATGGAAATATACAAGAAAATCGCGGCGTCGCAAGATCTGCAGCAGTTTTGAGGCAAACGTTGCTACCGTGTCTTCTTTTTAAGGATTTTTTTTTTTGGCTTTAGCTGTCAGTAGTATTTCCTCAAGAGTGGTTTTAGTCTTCTGCTCTGTGCATTGAAACTGCAGACAGATGCATTGCTTTCGTTCTGGAATTTGAAGGGCTTGGCCGTAGGGAACTCTTCTGCTGATGGGGCTACGTCAAGTTGTGAAATTAGATTGCACCGTTAACTTACAGATTTCCTGGCACTCTTTTTTCCATGTATAACGACCAACTGTATTTCGAATTCGACCATTTTAGTTTCAAAGGCATAATACATCTCATCATCAAAAGAAAACAAGTTTTTGATTCGGGAGTAGCTGTTGGCCGATGGTGCAGATCAGTGACGATCCGTTGCTTTACAACTATGAGGGAAAAGGATACCACAAATTAGCGTTGTAAAATGTTGGGTTTTTTAGAAAAACCGAACTGAATCGATAATGTGTGATTCCAAACCAAATCAAATTTGACTTGAACCGAATATGAACTAAATCAAAAATCCAGTTTGATTCAGTTTAGTTTCTAGATTTTTTGGTTTTTCTATTTTTGTCTTGTTTATTGGAACCAAAGTGAAGAAGGTGTGAGAAAGAAAAGAGATTTTAAGTTGATTGTTCAATTTTTATTGAGAATTTCAGTTCAGTTCAGTTTATCAAATTGAATTGAAAACTGAACTAAATCGAAAAAGTTAATAGTCATTTTTTGGTTATTCGAATAGAAACTGAACTAAACCAAAAATGCACGAAATTTCGATTTGGTTTTGATTTTGGTTTTGGTTTGGTTTGACACCCTAATCCCAAAGTGCCATAACTTTCATACATTAGCTTACTTTAGTGTCATAATTTTTTTTTCGATCATTTCATGGACACTTTAGTAAAAAAACGTTTATGGAGTTAAAAGCTCGACATCACTTCCTAGATTAACGAATTGGGGCTAATTTCGTTGTGTCCTTCAAATCCTACCCTCACAACCGAGGAGTTTGGGCAAAATTAGGTGCTGAAATTTGTAATGGAGAGGGAGCAGGACAAAGGGTTCGCGATCATGGTCAAGACGAATATTATTCCTATTTCGGACACATAAGTCTGAGAAGAACAGTTTGGTCCATTCCTGGTCCATGGAAATTTGGTGATTGAAGATGGCGCATTGACCCTTGGTGTTTGGACCATGGTGATTGAAGAAGCAGGAAAGACGGACTTTTGTGAAGATATTTGCTCTGGTCGTGACTATGGCGACGAAAGCCAGTTAGAAAAAATTGTCAAACCCCAATGGAGTTCGGGGATGTGTTGAACATTGGTGGATGGTGGAAGCCTTCACCGAATGTCTTCTGTTTTGTTTTCTTTTATGAAGGCTGATTCAGTCGTCTTATTCTTTGTTCACGTTGGACTTCAAAATTATTTCTAAGAAAAATCGAACTTCAAATATTCTTAAAAAAGTTGCTAGAGTATGTCGCTGGAGGCACTGAAATAGAAATAATATTCGCCATATGAAAGTCATAACAGGTCGTGTCATTTTCCTGATACTATCATTTCAACATACAGCAGCATCCTGTGATGTCGATCCTCCTCGTTTTTCTACAATCGATTGGAATCAGAAAAAGAAGCAGATGAAACGAGGAGGGTGCTTTCACTTATGGGGGTCGAGTGTCTGTGCTGTGTTGCCGCAACAATCTACTGCTTTTACCTGAGTTGAGTCGGCCGATGCATTTTTAATTGCCAAGTTTTATGATGAATGATCATCATATTGAAGAGGACGTCTGCAGTGATTATCAATCAATAGTTCAGAGTTGGAAACTGAAACTTTGGCATGGGGAGGCAAGTGGTTAAATGCTATGAAGACTCCAGAGAGTTGAATCAAACAATAATCCAGAACATGAACAAAGCATTTGTTGACGTACATTTCTTTCAGTACAACAGACAAGGTGCTCGCCATATTTGTCCAAAAGATTGTCTTTCCTATCTTCTAACTGAGTATATGAGAAGAATATAATCATAAGGCTTTAAAAGGTTCTTGCTTATTGCTAAGTATCTACTAAGGAAAGACTCCATAAAGCTGTGCTCATCCTATATCTGGGTTATCATTTTCCCTGAAGATGTTGACTAACCATTCAGAGAATAGGTTGATCTCATCTCGCATCGGCTCATCCAGGAGATATTGGAGATCCTCCGTCCTGTCTATTCTCAGCAGCGCATCATAATTTGGTTGGGGCTGGTTCATGAAACCGGCTTGAGGTTGAGTTGAAGTTCCACTCCTGCTACAAGATCAGATCCCTGGTTCATCACATAGCATTGACTTTCTTGGGAAGTCACTGGATTATCGCTAGTCAGGGTCTGGTTCGGGAACTGGGCTAAAGGTTGAGGTTCCACTTCAAGAATCAATCCCTGGTTCATCACATGGTGTTGATCTCCTGGTGAAGGCACGAGATCATTGCCAGTCAGGGACTGGTTCATGAAACAGGCTTGGGGTTGAGGTTGAAGTTCCAATCCTGCCACAAGATCGGATCCATGGTTCATCACATAGCATTGACTTTCTTGAGAAGTAATTGGATTGTCGCCGGTCAGGGTGTGGTTCAGGAACCAGGCTTCAGGTAGAGGTTCCACTTCAAGAATCAACCCCTGGTTCATCACATGGTGTTGATTTTCTGGTGAAGGCATGAGATTGTCACCGGTTAGGGACTGGTTCATGAAACAGGCTTGAGGTTGAGGTTGAAGTTCCCCTCCTGCTACAAGATCAGATCCCTGGTTCAGCACATAGCATTGACTTTCTTGGGAAGTCACTGGATTGTAGCCGGTCAGTGTCTGCTTAGGGAAACGGGCTTCAGGTTGAGATTCCACTTCAAGAATCAGTCCCTGTGTCATTACAAAGTGTTGATTTTCTGGTGAAGGCATGAGATTGTCTCTTAGAGACTGGTTCATGAACCCAGCTTGAGGTTGAGGTTCCGCTTCTGCTATGAGATACAGTCCCTGGTTCATGACATGGCATTGACTGTCTTGGCAAATCAATGGATTGTCACTCGTCTGGGACTGGTTCACGTGCCATGCTTCAGGATGGAGTTCCGTTTGAAGATTCAGTCCCTGGTTCATCACATAGTGTTGATTTTCTGGTGAAGGCACGAGATTGTCACCAGTTTGGGACTGGTTCATGAACCACGCTTGAGGTTGAGGTTCTGCTTCTGCTACGAGTTCCAGTCCCTGGTTCATGACATGGCATTGATTTTCTTGGCAAGTTACTGGATTGTTGCTGGTGAGGGTCTGGTTTGTGGACCAGGCTCTGGGGTGAGGTTCCACTTCAAGATTCAATTCCCAGTTCATCACGTAGTGTGGATTTTCCTGTGAAGGCATGAGATTGTTGCCAGTTAGGGACTGGTTTGTGAACCAGGCTTGAGGTTGAGGTTCCGCTTCTGGTACGAGATCTGTTCCCTGGTTCATGACATGGTATTGATTTTCTTGGGAAGGTGTAGGATTGTCACTGGTTGGGGACTGGTTCATGAACCAGGCCTGAGGTTGAGGTCCTGCTTCTGGTATGAGATCCAATCCCTGGTTCATGTCAAGGCATTGATTTTCTTGGGAAGGTGCAGGATTGTCACTGGTTGGGGACTGGTTCATGAACCAGGCCTGAGGTTGAGGTCCTGCTTCTGGTATTAGATCCAATCCCTGGTTCATGTCATGGCATTGATTTTCTTGGGAAGGCGCAGGATTGTCACTGGTTGGGGACTGGTTCATGAACCAGGCCTGAGGTTGAGGTCCTGCTTCTGGTATGAGATCCAATCCCTGGTTCATGTCATGGCATTGATTTTCTTGGGAAGGCGCAGGATTGATGCTGGTTAGGGACTGGTTCATGAACAAGGCTTGAGGTTGAGGCGCCACTTCTGCTTCCAGATTCAGTCCCTGGCTCATCACATAGTGTCGATTTTCTTGACACGGCACAAGATTGTCGCCTGCTAGGGGCTGGGTCAATCCCTTGTTCATTGCCTCATATTGATTTCCTTGTGAAGGCACAAGATCGTTGCTTGTTGGTCTCGGACTAATGAGAGAAGCAAACTCTTTGTAATAATCGATCATTCTTTCCGATTCAAGAGGCGCAAAGGGAGTATCAACTTCATTAAGTATAGAGTCGAATTCTGGGTGATGCTGTGGATCCACGAGGTCAGAAGAATTGGAAAGTTCTGTCCAGAGATGGTGTTTCTGCGATGGATGGTAAATTTCAGCCAAGCCTGTGAGGATGTTGTCTTCTACTCCCACCTGTGGAGGCACAGTCGGAGCAGCATTGCCAGTAACTGCAGTCAAAGACATTGTCTGGTTTTGCGGACTCAAGACAGGCTCAGAACCGGGGAGAACCAGGCTGCCCTCAACTCGAGGAGGCATGCTCCAGGATGTGAAGGCAGTAGGATCCGTCACAGGATTGATGCTATGTATATTTGGCAAGTCCTTCCAGGGCACTCGATGAGTGCTTCCTTCATTTCCATTAAGGCCTTGGTTCACGTTGAGATCGTCAATGGAAAGATTTTTCTGCCCTCCAGGAGAGTTTAAATTATGACTTGAAGCTCGACTGCCATTATGCACTTTCTCATAATGAGATGACTGTGAGCTCTGCTCAGTTGGATTCGCGGAGAAATCCGAAAGTTGTGGGTATTGGTTCTGCCCTTGTTGCAGGACTTGGTTTGGGATTGCACTATTGCTGTCAAAGCTAAGCTGAGGACTTGGAAGGAAATATTGCTGGCTGGTGTCAGCATAGCCTCCGCTTGTGAAGTCGACGCTGGCCTGTCCTACTTGGCCAGAAGCGGAAGATTGGGTGTCTGACTGCTGATGAGGTTCGACTCTCTTGTTGGAGCTGCCTGATTTTCCGTCTGAAGACACGGGGCTCGCATTGGCTATATTGCAAAGACGCTGCACTTGATTCTTGTACTTCTGAAAGGGGGAATAACTATTAGCACACAGAACAAGAAGGATACATATGACCTAGCTTAGATTGTAAATCAAAACAAGGAGGATGGAAGACTCGTCCCTTAAGAATGTACAAATTGCAGAATGTGCACAAAAGCGTCTAGACCTATGCCGGTGAAAACTAGTCTTGAAGTAGCCGGTCAAAGTAAAGGTGGGTTTGGTTTAATTTTGAAGTTGGGTTTTCAGCATTCGCTTTCAACATTTGATTAAAGGCTAATATTAATTTTTCCCTTCCAAAACTATCCACACTAGTTCTTCATATTTCCGATTTTACCCCTAGTTTTTTTTTTTTTTTTTTTTTATTGAGAAAGGGGCAGCCCTTCGCCGGTCCGGCGAAGGGCTACGGTTGTTGGTGAGCCAGATCTGGTGTTGGCAACTGTCGGCCGACGTCGCCTAACCTCGAGCAACCTCCCGATCAAGAGTTGCGTGACCCGGTTGAGGGCCGCCCGAGGTTGCCCGAGGCCGATGATTGCCGATGCCGGATCTGGCTTGTCGATGGCCATGGCCCTTCACCGGTCTAGCGAAGGATTTAATCCAATTTTCCAAAAAAAAAAAAAAGTATATATAATACCCCTCAAAACCTATTGCGAAAGTTTTTTAATGCACATTCAACTTAAAGTCTATTTGCAAAAACTTTTTATCAAATATAATTGCATTTCCCTAAATAGCTTTGGGACTTTTAGCATTTGCATTGAACTCAAAACCTTTACAAATGCTAAACCAAAAGCAGCCTAAATTCTAGGTTGGTACATCCATCGAAAGTAAATTCCACATATACCACAACAGCATTGAATCAGAAATATTAATTTCTAACATGCTAAAGCTAATAATACTACAAAATGATGATTTAAAATGGAATTGGATAAAACTCGAGCAGGGAGAAATTACCTGAAGGTGGCTTGCGACTTGACGATGACTTAGGTATGGCACGTCCATCATTTGCAGAATCGTTTTCGGGCGTGCGTCTGCATAAGCAACAAGAAGGTCAGTTTGACTACACAATACGTCTCTGCACAGCTACGGAATTAGATGATTCGTCTTATGAGTAGAATTTACTGAGAGATTGAGTATTACCATCACCAAGTGCACTGAGTGCCTCAGTAAATTTGCGATGCAGCTCGGACTCCACACACCCTGTCGCATCCTTCTTCTCCCGGGCGAACTAGTCCCGACGCTATCATCCTCTGTATAATCTGTGCTCCAATCCTCCTCAGAGACATGCTCACCAATGGAATCAACCCTATCCGAGTCAGTTCTAGGTCTCTCGTATTCTCTCTCGGCGTCATTCCCATCATTGAATCCCTTTTCACTGGCTCCTAGTGTCGTCCCTTTCCCTTTGACATTCAATGGTGCGAAGCGACTTTTCCCCACTTTTGGTTTCTTTGTGCATCTTTCATCGACTCGGTTGCCTTCCGCTGTGGGTCCTCTATTCTTCCTAAGTTGTTCCATTGAGGCTTTTTGAGTTCTAGTCGCCTCGTCTATCTCCTTATCAGGCGAATGCTCCTTCCTGAGGACTTTCTTTCCTTTGAATTTCACCGATCGAGCATTTCTCTTTTCCGTTGGCAATATTGTTCGCCTTCGGAACGCATGCTGCCACAAAACCTTGAGATTTTCTGGAGAAATGGGTTTAAAGAGGAAGTAACTCGCTCCTATGGCTAGGGATCTCCCTGCAGTGTTCTTATGCCGATTCGCTGACATTACTGAATTCCAAAAAAGGATTAGAAATAAATGGGCTAAACTAGGATAAATAAAATGAAGTATAAGGTAATAACATGAATGCAAATGAATCGAATAGAAGCTCACAAATGACGGGAATTTCTTCCTTCATAAGATCACGAAGGATAGAAAAGTTTTCGTCATTGATCCCGTCGATATTTGCCATGACAAGCTTAAACCAGTCGTTCTTTTCCTGGACAATGGACAAAGCGACTGATGGTAATTCAGTACCTGTCACTGGAAAAAGAGAGAGGGGGGACAATATATTGTCAGATCGGCTAATTATAAGAATGGCGATCTTAATCATTTGCCAAATGAGCAAGTAATGAAACATGGAGTATCTAAAATCATATGATTCAATCTATTTTGTCTCGCCTCTTCCTTTTTCCTAATCAAATAAATTGCTTTTGGCGCAAAAAAGCTAGCTGTTACAAGTCATTGCGCAGCAACAGAAGAACTAACGTTTGAACTATTGAACACGAATTCTTGCGGCTCCACAGATCAAGGCATCAATGATTCTGCATTCTTTTGTGTTTAAACGGTTCTAATTTGTCTGAGACTGACTTTGGCAAACCCTTGTCTAACCTTGAATATCATCCTGTATACACAAGAATAGAAAATTGGAGTTACAAGATCTAGGTTTCCTGATCTTGTCTCAACATTAAAATGGAAAGAGACCAATACTAAATTTTTTTGGGGGGCCCTAGGAAGGAGATTAATATTGTGATCTAAACATAACAAGGGCATAAATTGTTTGAAAATTAACTACTTGGAGGTAGACACTGGTCCTTAATTACTCTATGAATTAGAAAACGGATCCAATCTTCCTCTTCAACGAAAGATCCAGAGGTGCATAAATTTTCTATCCGTAGTCAATCTCAGACAGATTAGAACTGTGTCTGAGATTGAGGCATCAATGGTTCTAAACTCTATTGGTGTTAGTTTACTTGGATTGAAAATCCTTGCATTAATTATGGGGTCTAAACCTTTAGACACAGGTGCATATATTATTTCCATGTAGAGATCTAAACTTTAGATCACACATTCAATTTTTCGCGCGGTCGCGGCATGAAACAATTCAGTTTCACTCGTGGGGGCTGCGCACAAGCGCGCAAGCACGAGAGAGGGAGAGAGAGAGAGGCCTTCGACAGTGATCAACAAAGAAGGAAAAATGGGTAAGCCCTTCATATATATCACATATTTGATTACCATTGAAGGAGTATCTTCCAAGAAGGGACCTTGTGGATGCGAGAGACGTTGGGTCGTGATCAACCAACAGTATCGGCAGACCACGAGCAAAGCTGGGCACGGAGTTAAGCAGCTGTTCGCGATCCTCATTCATGGTTATGGAATAGTGGATGGTCGATCGCTCAGCAAAAGGAGAACGATCATAAGCAAGAACAGCCAAAGCTTCCTTTCTCCTTCGCCAGATGATGGACCTAAGGCTTTGAAACTCTCCTCAAAACCCCACACGGAACATGAACAGGAAAACGAGTTTCAGACAACTTCGCATAGAGAGAGAGAGAGAGAGAGAGAGAGAGAGAGAGAGAGAGAGAGAGAGAGGTGGTGAAGCCAAAGGAATGAGTAAGGAGGAGAGAGAGAGAGAGATAGATAGATAGATAGAGAGAGAGAGAACAAGAAGAAGAAGAAGGTGGTGACTCAAATGGGGAAGGGTGGGTATATATAAATGACACTATTGCCTAAGTGTTGGTGCAATAGGAAGGACGATGGAAGCATCTTATTGCTACATTCATCACGGACTCATGATTCAAAAATAAAACTTTAGTTAGTTTAATTAATCAAATGACCATTCTATCGCAAAGCAATGGATCGACTTCTCTTTGCACCTTAACGGGGCCAACCATTGCTTCTAGTATTTTCCCATCGAGGAAGACATAAAACCGGAGAATGGGAAGATCTCGAGAGCCCGGTTTTGGATCGCGATGCAAAGCTCACAATCAGGTTGTGCTGGATGAGTTCATCATTCTTGAGTCATTAGAGACTCTTGCCCTCTTTAAAAACTAAAATCGACAACATTAGGACTTCCAACTTGTCTTATCCTTGCCTTGCTTCGTATGGAAATCCACTTGAATAAAGAGAGACTCCTTTACAAGTGGAATTAAAACAAGTGGCTTGATTAGCAGTAAATGGAAAATTTGCCTTGATTTTGCAATTTTTTCGAGCTAACTTGGAAAGCATTTACAGGCCTTTGAACTTGCATATCTGGTCCACTATCTTAATTGGGAAAGTGTTATAAGGTTTGTTTGTCTTCGGAAAACACCTAGACAGGAAAACCTTGGTCAAAGTTGTATTTTTTGGGCCATCAAGCTTTGTTAATTAAAACTAGGAAGTGCAAGTGAGTAATTTCTATCCATGAAAGGATAACTAATATCGGATAGGCCAACTTCACTTTTTCAAGTTAAACTTTTTTAACCATAAATTAAGAGGAAAACAATTATTATCCACTTGCTCGCGAAAATGAATGATTTATAAAATATTTTCCTAAAATTATTGTTTGTATCATTTAAATAATTAGTCAATGTATGTCCTTGCTATCAACAATAATTTATATTAAATCATTTAGACAATAAATATATTTTTCGTTTATTCATTTTTATAAACAATACAAGTGATCATTTTTAGAAAAATAATTTTCAAATAATTCATTTCTGTGAATGAAACAATCACTTGGTGTATGCATACTTTATCTATATTGATATGGTAGACAATATAATGAGCTCATAATCTATTTATTGTCATTTATTCTTTTTTTTGGTCGCAAAGAAATTGTATTAATTATTCAAAGGGATACAAAAGAACATATCATCATAACAAAGCATGAATACTGAAAAATAAAGCCAAATCTAGAAAAAGAGGATCAACGGAGCACTAGCAAATTTAAGTGTAGACTTATTTCACATGAACAAATTTGTCAAAGAAATAGGTGGTCGATCACTAGATCTTGTGTTTTTGTTAGTAATGAGCATACGTTAGAAATTCCTTTTTTAATAATTATGACGTTGCCAATTAATGATGCACACCTAGGTTAAGCTTCCTCTACATTATTATCGTATGGAGACAACCGGAAGAGGTTAAACAAATACAAATCTAACATGTGGAATAGCAAATTTTCGTAATTCAACGAGATGTCAAAACTCCTTCAACCATAATTGAAGCTAGAAGCAGAGACCTATACGTGAAATGAGTAAAGGGGCATCGAATCCTCAAAAGCATATTTATTAAACTTCCACATCTAGATCGAGAGATGATAGCACCCAAATCTAGAATTAGATCCTAGAACAGAAGAAGAGAGCTCCCAAATCTAAATCGTGAGAAAAGAAAAAGCAAGAAGAAAAATAAAACGCAAACAAAATCAGCAAAAGAGAAAAGGGAGAGTGAGGTTAGCTTAAATCCTCCTCATGGGTAAAGATTGAAGAAGACGATGGAAAAAAAGACGGAAGAAAGGGAAGGCTTTTTGGCTTCCACCAAGTCCTTGACAATTGAGGATTGAATTAATCAATTATTGTCATTAATTCTTTGCTCCTTGGAAACTCCATATTTTTGCATAGTAGTGGAGGTGATGATTCCTTTATCGCTAACCTTCTATATTGAAGGAGAAAATTTGAGCAGATCTTGTAGAGCTACAATTTTCTGATATATCCCTACCGCTTTATATGTTCCGTTCCATATGATTGTTTGCACTAGTTTCTTATTTCACTAAGAATATACCTGGCGCTATTTCCACCTCCTATATAATTAAATCCACCCAATTTTCATGATAAGGTAGAATTATCCTCCATCATTCAATTGGAATATAAATTGATGGTCCCAAATTTATTTACCTTTTTTTTTTTTAGTTTTTCTATATCTATGTAGGATCAACTTATCATAATTAATAATTTCATATGTTTAATTTTTCGTTTATTGTAGATTTTCCATGCATATTAAAGGCACCATTTTTTTTTTTTATTGTTAGATTTACTTCCATATGAAATGCTTTGTTGAATAGAGAAATTTCCAAGAAATCTAGTTTTTTTTTCTAAGTTGTTGATCAAATTTATGGATAAATTGTTAAGTAGATGAAATTTAATTGAAAGGCTTTGTTAGCAATTAGTTTTGGGTTATTTTGAGAGTAACATTATGTTGTGAACCACAAACTTCTTGTAGGAGTGGATCTCATAAGAATTTATAATTATATATTATTTATTTTTTTATCCAAAATAGATTATCAATCTCACAATGGATTAATGATAATTATGTAATTATTTCTCTTAATTGAATCAAAACATAGCATAAAGTAAGTATTTTTTTAATTGAAAAAGCTAGTGAAATAATTATTTTGGATTGACAAAAATTAATATCATCTATGAACTATTTACAACAAAGTATCAAGACACCTCAATGTGCATAATGTTTTTAATGTTTTCCTAAATATTCCTCTAATGTCTTACATGCTCTATATAAAAGAATCTCGCCAATATAATAAGGGAAAAAGATAAATTCATTGATATATTAAATAAAGATACTTGAAATATATTTTACTCTAAGGAAATTAATAAAAAAGTTTACTAAGAGAATGAGCTTTTGAGATAAGAGGGACAAAAAATAAATAAGTTGTTATAAGATCAACAATGAAAAAGAAACTTTTCAATTCTATACTTTATCAAAGAATGTCATCTTTTTTTTTTTTTTTTACTATTAGTGAGATAATTTTACATTGAGCATATAAAATCTTATACGAATATTTGAGAATACACTTTTCTTTAATATAATAAAAAACAAAACTCGTGAAATGTTTCATTATGGTTACTATCCTAAATAGAAAAATTAAAAATAGTAAAAAAAAGCCATCACTCTAAACTACAATCAAAATATTAATGACATTTTTGCCTTTTTAATGTAAATGAGGTGAGTTTAGTCATTTAGAGGGTGAAAATAGCACCGTCCTCAATTTCATAAAATGGAGATCTCTAGGAATTCCTTGTCTTGTTTAATGCTTGTTCAATTACTTTTTTACTTGCAAATGCAATTTAAGCATTAACTTTGACAATAGTGACATTTGCCTATATCCCAAAACTAGCTATCACCCCATCAATAGTTGGCTACATAAGGATTAATACATAGACTAACTTTTTACAGGATTACTAATCATACAAAGTAGTAGATATTTTAGTTATTTGCATCAATCTCAAGCTTCCTTCTTATATACGAGCTCCATCGGAACCACACTTGGTTCAATTAAAGTTCTTGAGCAAAATGCTTTGAGACAACAAAGCCAAGTAACCTTTTTAACTTGTATACCTAAGTATTTGACTACGGGTTCACTTTCAATCCCTATACATGTAGAGAGACATGCGGCAAAAATCTGATATTTTACCAGAGTTGAAAAGTTCACCAGAGTGAGTTTAAATTTGATCTGTTAATGTATTTAGCTAGTTTCATCTTCATTTAAAAATTTAAATTTATGAGTTATTTGTCAGCTAGATTACAAATTATTGCACACAGTACCAATATCTCCTACTTAGGACTTCACTAACATCCCTCGTACTTGCACTTTAACAGGATAGATTTACTCAAGGTGACCTTCCCACTTTATTAATAAACTTTTAAGAAAATATAAAAAGGAAGAATTTATATGTAATTGGTTTTGCCTCATTTTCTCCCATTTTTAACTCGATTTAGTAGAAACAAGAATTAAGCATGTAACTTAGCAGACCATTTTTCGAAAGATCAAGAGACCCTTTGTAATATGATATTTACAGAAATTTGTCAATATAATTATGTCGTTTTGACTTGTCTCATATTTACTAAGCTTACTACGAAAATTCCACTTGAAAAGTGTAGACTTCTTCACAAGTCGAACTAACCAAGTATGGTGACTGGCTATATTCGGTAAGTTGCATTATTTTTGGTAATCTTTCAACCTAATCTAGAAAGCATTCGTAACCATTGAACAAAGCAATTTCGTCCCCAATATGGCACCCTCGGTGGAAGTTCCATTTTTCGGCCGTCAAACTTTGGTCTCAAAAGTATAAAAAGAATGTAGCAACTATATTCCCAATTATGTAAAGATAATTAAATTTGGATGGGCTCCTTAGCTTCACTTCTCCTGTTAATTTTTGGACCCATTTCATCTTATGTTTAGCACGTATTTCCTTTTTCTTCAAATTATAATGTGAGGAAAAACAATCATAGTAAAGATGACATTGCCAATGCACACGACATAGGCTTAACTTTTTATGTATTGATGATACACTCGAAAATGTGATGAGCTAATAATTAATTCTTTTGCCATCTATTTCTTTTCTTTTTTCTTTTTTGTAGTTTGTTCTATTCTAATTCTCAATTTACTTTCAAACTTTTGCCTTGCCTTTTTATAGAGCGTGGGAGTCGAAATCCACATCTGATACTAAACGTTCCTATCTCAATCCCTCCTAAGAAGATGAAGATTCAAATCCTCTATCTCTTCCTTCCCACGTAGGAAGGGTATGAGGCTTGCCGTTTGTTTCTTTAGTCATTGGGAAAATTACAAATTGTTGCACAGTTGACTCTTTCAAAGCTTACTTTGACTTAAGCATAGAGTTTTAAGGTGGCGGGCGGAGAGTTTCTTTTTCAAATATATTAATTCCCAGCTAAAAAGACGATGGGTCGATCACGCTTAATGCTTTCGTGGAATGAAACAATAGTGAGCTACTAAATTTACGTTAAGACCAGTTTTAAGCCGACTCGAAGCATGTCTCTCAAGATCCTCTCCAAGTATCCTGCCTTAAAAAACTCCAACGGGCGATCCCTTGTGCTCATGTGTCCGATGGGAAATCCGTCCGGCCCAAAATCGTGACGAGAATCCTTTAGGCTGCATTTGGTCGATGGTAGAGCTCCTGAGTTGGTCTTCAACGGCATGATAGAGATTACCACGGACGAGCATCGTCGCTTGGTGCGCTCTCGCTCATCTTCTCATCCATCAATCCCTCTGCACTCTGCGACTTCACTTAGCAAAAGCCAAATAGTGCTTCCTTCTCCTCCATCGATCTCTCTCCGCCGAATCATTTTCCCTAACTCACATTTTTCTCTTTGTTTCCTTTTTTTAATCCTTATCCTATTTGGGTATATCTCACTCTGTATGTGAGAATTTTTTTTTTAAATCTATTTGGATCATATTTGGGTTATATCCGGATTTTACGTCATCCCATATGCCGAATAGCATATAAATTATCTTGTCCCAAGTTGTATTTGCTCCACCAAACGTGACCTTAGACCCTTGAGGTTGACGATGTGGCGCAAAATCTTGATGTGCAGATCCCTCTACCCATGTGCCCAACGGGTAGACTCATGCCCATGTGGGTGATGGGCAAGACACCTCCTTCTGTGGCCGACCAGCTTCGGTATTTCCCGGCCCATCAGCCTGATGCACGAAGAGGATGACCAAGATTTGAAGAAAGGGCCGCATGAACCCAACCGATCTCACTGACCCGACGGGCTGCGGCCACATGACAGAACCCATCAGATTGTAGTCATCCAATCGGATCGAGATCCCCATGATCCTCCCTATGTAGGAAATTTCCCAATCGGTTTAGTGAATGATCACCGTCCCGACCCCATCCGATTGGGTTGAGTTTTTCATGATTGACTTGACCTGACCCGACCCACTTGAGACTCAAATATTATATAACCCAAGAGAATGGGTCAATTTGAGTCGGGTTAGCATTAATCGGCTAGGCTTAGATCTAGAGTTTTGTCCTTGTCACGCTTGTGTTAAGAGAGAGAGAGAGAGCTGTGTTATGGGGGTGTAAAAAAAACAGCGGTGGCCTACCCCAACCCTAACAATACCAACATTTAAAAATGCCTACCCGAAAAAGATTAAGGATTAGCCTCAAAATTCCCTAAATTTTTGGGTCGAGCTGGCGCAGATTTTTTTTGACACCCTTACAAAAAAAAAAACCTGTTTGGACCTCATGCTCAACTTAACTATCCACTTGACCCGGTTAGCTCGGTTGCCATAAAGGGCAACATCGCACAAGGATCAATACCAGTATTTCCTAGCCAGATCCCCATTCTAGCAAGCTTATCTCAACCTCCGTTTCTTTCTTTCATCCTTTCCATCCCTGATGAACTTGTTTCGGATTGATGTAATCGTTAGGTTGGCCTCCTTGCTGTCGTAGACGGCGGCAATGATGACGGTTGATCTCCATCCCCCACAAGAGTGCTCAGCTTAACTACCCGCTCAACCTTGCTAGCTCAGTCGCCAAGCACGAGGATCAATACTTGTATTTCCTTAGCCAACTCCCCATTGCAGCAACCTTATCTCAACCTTTGCTTCTTTCTTTTGTCCTTTCCAACCCTGATGAGCTCGTTTAGGAAATCATTAGATTGGCCTCCTTCCTGTCGCAGACGGTGGCGGTAACGGCCCTCCCCCGCTTCCTTCCCCATTGTTCTACATTTATTTCTATTATATTTTTACATAGTCTTAACTATTTTTTCTTATGCCCAAATTGTGTCGTCAGTTACCAACGGTAAAAGTACTTGATTGCCCAAATCATTAAATTTAGAGGACTTGATTGAATAAATCAAAGATTTGAGGGGACTCAGTTGGAAAACTTGTTCAAAAAGCCTTTTCGCCTTCAATTCGCCTCCCCACTTGTCATACTCCGTCGGCGTCCAGTGTTCTTTTCTCTTCTCCTCTTCCTTCATCCGGTGGCAATTTCGAACAGCGCTGCTCGGATCCAAGTTCGCTCCTTTCGGGGGAAGGACGACGGATCGCGCCTCTCTGCTCTGTCCTTGGACGGCGTCGACCGACCGACCGACCGAAAGCTATCGCCAGGTTTTGGCCAGAGCGGAATCGATGGCGGTGCGGTTGAGTTTTTCGCCTACGATTTCTTTTCCCCGTCTTCTTCTTCCTCGTTGCGATTTGAATGATGATGATGATTGCAGGACGAGTTGGCGGAGGAGGAGTTCGAGCCCTTGTTCGATTACCGCCGCGTGCAGCCGAAGCTCGTTCGCCTCGATGGTGGGTTTTTGGAATAGTTATTGTCGTTAGGAATTGGGGTGTTAAAGCTCGTTGCTTGGTTTTCGTCCGTCTGTTTTTTTTTTTTTTTTTTGCGGTTATTTGATGTCGGCGATTCATTTGGGATTTTGACGCTGATTGATTGGGGAAAGGGGAGAGTTTTGCTTAGCTACTGTATGGTGTGATCGCTCTGGATGGAGTTTTCTGAGGTTGGGCTGCTTTTGTAGATGATGATTCTGACGAGGAGCCGATTTTTGACTCGAAACGACAGAAGGTATCTGGAGTAAGGTTTTTGTTGGCGAACCCTGCAAAAGTTAGTATGGAGAATGTTTTCGATTGCAGACCTTGAGTATTTTCAATGAAATTTGGTGGTTTTGTTGGAAATATAGTTGGTCACTTGGTATCTGTTTTTCCGGTTTAGGATGGGAAGGGAGGGAATGATGGCATTCCTCAAGTGATTATCTGTGATGAGAAAAACGAAGGAAAGGAGGAGGAAGAAGAAGAAGAAGATTGGTTGCCCCCGCCACCCAAATTTGATGCCAATGTGAAGAGTAAGCTTGCTGAAGATCCTGCACTTAAGGAATTGAGGTATTGCTTGGACAATATATATGTGCCTATGTATCTGTATGCTATGCTTCACCCAGAATCTATTCTTCTAATCTTGCATATAATATAGGCAGCATGAACCATACACACTTTTAAGATTTAAACATGCAATCATGTATGATGTTGAATTTTTACGATCATTATCGAGATACTGGATTTTTTCTATGTATCAGTACTTCTCCTATTAATTTCGATAATGATTATGTCTCCTAGTTAGTATGCTTGCTGGTAATAGTGCTATAAAATTTTGAGGCACCTCTTGTTTCATGAAGATATTCTGAGACGCATAATTACTGTCTGTTTTGTAACATATATATTGCAAGCTGCAGTTTAATTGGATATATTGTTTGGTGTTTTTCGATTTACTTTTAAGTTCAGAAATTTCAAGTATCTACTTGACTTCTTCCTTTGTCCAGTTTGATCTTTTCTTAACCAGTTTGAGCTAACTAGATGAGGTTTCTGGTCTTAGGTTGATGGAGCAAGAGCTTCAAACATGTGCACAATCTGCCAAAGATTTGTCGCGATTGGTAGAGGATTCTGCTCAGAGAAAGGTCTCTAGTCCATCTCAATCTTTGAAGGATGCTCCTGCTGAATTACCAAAGCCTCAAAATGAAAGAGCTAAGATAGTGATATCAATACAGGACAAGGATGGGCACAAGCAATTTCGTATATTTCTGGTATGGTTGCATTCTGAATATCTAGACAATAAGTGTATTTGCAAACTTTGCTGGCTGAGATGACACGTAGAATCCTTTTTCTTTTTTTGTCGTGTTTAACAATAAGACAGTCCTGATCTACATCTTGCTATCTCCTTGTCTTCTGTCTGTTGTGTAAGCATACAATTGAAGGCTTCGACTAGGATAGTGGTGGTGACAAAACCAGCTAGGTCAGTAATGAGGCCATGGGACATCTATACACCCATCTACCTTTTGGGTTTTAGTTTTTTCTTGATTTTTAGATTTGTAATCATTTGATTTCTTGATCAATTTTTCCAAATTTCACTCAGTATATAAGTCCGCTTCTTCTTCTTTGAATTCATTTTGTGCAATATTCTGCTTGTGAAATGTCTGGACTCTGGAATGTTTAGCTAGTCATGTTTATTCATTATGGAGTCTTTGCTCGCTGAGGTTGTCTAAGAGTTGGAACCATGCTCAAATGATGTTGAGTTGGTAAATAACAAGAGAAGTCATACTACTCTGGAGTTTTTCCGCCATAGATGAGTGAACTGCAATTTGTTTCATTCATTCCATTTAGCTATCTTTCTTCTCTGTGCATTACTACATCAAAAATTGGTCAAGAGTTCTAATTGGAACCTAAAGTTGTATACCAAATAGCTTATGGGAGAATTGTTGGTTCTCAACTGCCTGGTGTGGTCTGATAGTTCAGTGAATGAAGCAAATCGGTTCTAGTAGTCAATGTGATAAAAGATGTCAATTTAAGCAACCTTCAATGTAATCCACTATATTGAGCATCATATTTCTAGGTAACTATGACTGTGCTATTATGATGGGGCATATATCTTTATGTTTAATCTGCAACTAAGTATGAAATAGACGACTTAAGCAGAGTGGTTGAATGATAGCGACAAATGTAGGCTGTCATGAGAGAATTTAGTGTGTTGTCTGATTTCAGTTTTGCTGTTGCATGCCATCCATATTTATGATTTTATGCATGTAAGGATAAATGGAATTTTCGTGTAAGTATGATTCGTTTAATTTTCTGCTAGTTTTCTTCTTGAGTAGGGAAAACTATTGGGCCTTTCCTCATCTGGGTTTAATAGGTACCTGCAAGTGTGGTGTTATAAGATTATCTGTTTAGAATCGGCCCCTTTTGGTCAAACATTTCATTTGAATTCTATGATTTTTGAGTTAAATGGACTGATTTCCAATGAGTATAATCCTTATAACTCCCTGCTGTTGCTTGGTTGCTTTAAATTAGTGAATATTGTGATTTTAGAAGCACGTTTAGAAACTACATTGTAGTTCATAGATCACATCAGGCCATCTCAGGCATGATGCAACAATTCTAAGTCATGTGTAGTTATACTTATGGCATGCTGAACAATTCTGAGGGAATGACGTCTATACCATACGTGCACGCATGATCAAGGAATACCCTTTTGATAAGCCAAACTTAGTTTGTTGCTTTGACATGACTTAGCATCTCCAGTCCTGCTATAATCTCCAAGTTTCATCTATAGGCTGGTTGGGTGGCTCTTTCTTTTCTTTAGTTTTTATATGTTTGAAATATTCAAGGTAGATTCATTATCTATGTCAAATGGACTGCATTGTGTCCAGGCACATTTATGAATATATGTATGTATAAGTAAGAATATCTCTGATTGAGTAGATTTGGGTGCAGCAGGCCTTGTTGATATGCAATAGGAGAGTTAACTGCCTACAGTTAAATGACATTTACCTGTCATATAATTATGGATTGTTGCCACTACCTTATTAATGATTTCCCTGTGGCTTTCAATTTTTCCTTCTTAATGGTTGTTTAGTCTCTGTACCTGTGTGATAATAATAAAAAGTGCTTTCTTCTGGGATTGTCGTCCTCGTAAAGTAAAATAAGTTCTTTCTCCACTCTGCTGCTAATAGCTACTCTGCTGCTATTAGCAGCAGATCCTTCCAACTTTTCTTGAAATGATTCCGTACGGCCCTGATAAATGATGATGAGCACATTTTTCAGAAGGCTATCTTCTGATTCTCCTAACAAGCCAAGCACACAAGATCCAATTTCAGTGCTGTAGCAATCAAATTCATGTGGCTCAAACACTTAACATTGTCTATTACTTCTATGCATCACGCGGCAGTTAACATTTTGTTCCTTTAATGCTTATAATTTCTTTTCTTTTTCCCTTGAATTTCACAATGGTCAAACTTAACTTCCATAATGTTGCTATAGGATGACAAGTTTGAGCGGCTGTTCAAGTTATATGCAGATAGAGTCAAGCTTAACCGAGAAAATTTAGTATTTATGTTTGATGGGGAGAAGATCAGTCCGTCAGCAACCCCTGATAGTTTGGGAATCGAGGATGAGGACAGCATTCAAGTGCATGTTAAGTCAAGCTGATCGAGGTCAGAATCTGCTTTGGTAACTTCTCTTTTTTCAATTGCAAGTGAAAATCGACATGCGAATAACTGAGCAGCAGTTCCACCTTTTCATTCTGTCTATTCACTTTTGCAAATGATTGTGTCTGATAGCATTCGAAGAAAAACATTAATTGAATGCATGGAAAAAAAAACTGGTGCACATGATAGGTTTACGATGTTGAGGGAGGTGAATGTTGGAGGTAGAAGAGGGAATGAATTATGAAGCTTTTGCGAAGCTACTGTCGGTTGTCTTTTAGATTAATGAAACAGAACCAATCTTAAAATATTGCGTCCAATTGATCAGGCATTGTCTTTTTCACACTCATCATTTACCTCAAAAGAAGCTGGTAATGTTGGAATATAATGGGTCTCGTCTGTCATAGAAAAGTTTTCTAGACCTCAACTATGTCTGAATCAGTTACTTTACCATTTCTCCATTTTTGGCTCGAAAGTGGCATTTGTATTTCCTGGTTGTGGATTGGGGGGCTTGGCTTAATTGTGGTGAAGGCTGGAGGGAGAAAGTCGAGTATCTTTTCAAAACCAAAAGCTATGAAGTTAGAAAAATAGGACATGGCCGTGTTGTTTGAACCATTGTCATGTGGCCCTTCCATTCTCTTCTTCAAAAACTGAAAGTTAAGGAGTGAGAGAGCACGGTTGTTAGGATCACGATTCTATACGATCCCATGATCTGGGATCGTGATCCTACTGCAATCCGACCTGTTTGTGATATTTGGTGCAATCCACATCATTGCGGGATATCTGGGTTATTGGATCACAATCTTACAACTAGGCTGCAAAGTCAATACAAACTGAACTTCTGCTTGAGGACTTGATGACCTTTGACTCAATGTTTAACTGCAAATATAATGCACTTCTGCACTTGAATGGTAGAAGGAGTCTGACCATGTGTGGCTGCGTTCCTGTCTCTCTATAGGAAATAAGAACGAAGTGGCCTGAGTAATATGGATCAGAAACTGGTTCTCTTAGCATTCTGCTGCATCCACTGGTACTCCATAACACAATCTCCAAGAAATCTATCAACAAAGCAAAGTAATATTACCCTTCTCCACAACTGAGATGAGAGATGAGCTCTCAACTTGTTGCTACAGGAGACATAAGGATGAATGTTCTCTTGTGGTTTCAATTCTTAATTTTTTAATGGAAAAACATTGATTATATAGTACTTTATGTACATGCCTTTGGTGAAATGTGATTTGAAAACTATCTTAGCTATATAATTCTAATTTTATCAATGGATTAACATTGTAATTACATTGTATGGTAATTGTTCTTGCTTTCATTTCTTATATTTTTGAGAAGGTGCTAAGTATCCAATTTCAAAATACTTTGTCAATGCTTTCAAGAACAACTTCCGAAATTTGTTTAAAAAAGAGTTTCCCAAACATTCTTCAGGATTAGAGAACAGAAAAATAGTTCTGTCTTTATTTGGGCCAAGCTTAATCTTCTTAATCCTTTTCTAATTCTGGGTTCTTTTTGCATTAGTGACTAGTCAGTAAATGGGTTTCTGATAATCTTGGGAGAGTAATCAAATATGTACCATAATATGTGGCCATTATTACCCTATGAGGATATCTGTTATTAATCAACCATGGGACCAGGTTGACTACATATATGTACTCCCTTGAACTCTTATGGCCCTGGTCCACATGTGGCTTAGGGGATCAGATTTTCACCAGTTATTGTAAATGCTATATATATGACACCTGGAGAAAATTTAATGCCCTTAACCATATGTGGCCTGGGGCAATTTTTTGTCTGTTTCGCTATGGTAATTCTACTGTTCATGATGCTTCAAAGTCCAAGAACCTAGTGGGCAACTTGAGCCTGAGTGAGAAAGCGATTGTTGCAGACTCTTTTGAGGACCTCATGACATGATCTAGGTGGAGTTTGCTTTTGCCTGTGGTTAGCTCATGTTGTTAACAATGATACCGGGTCATGTTGACCCAGGTTATTGTCCATGTCTTTTATCTCTCAATAAGGCTGCAAATAATTTGTGGCACTTGTTAGTTACTTGAGTTTAGCTTGTTAGCTGCTTGACTGGAGGTCCACCCAATTTTTACCAAGTTTGAATCAAGTGTAGGCGAATTAACATCATACCAAATTAAACTTGAGTTTTTAGTAAACTCGAATTGAGTGGCTTTTAATTCTCATCTAGTAGTTAACATAATTGTAAATGTAATCTTTTATCTTTAATTTTGATAACTCAAACTTAAGCTTTATTCAAGTGTGTGGTAGAATTCTTTTACTTAGGAGCTGAGTTGAATCGAGCTTGAGCATGTTAAATAACTTAGAATCAAATTTAGTTTAAAACATGAAGGTTATCAAACTCTAGTTCAGTATAGAGTCTTGGTCAAGTGATTAAATTATATCTGCTTGACTCAGTGGACTCTAGTTCTGCGCTGCTTCTCTTTTCTTTTTTGTTATTTTTTTGGATGTATGCGTTTCCAGCGATTGAGTGGTATTTGTCTTGGGGCAGCATCTCTCGAGGATTCTCTGTATGACTAGAATCTTGTTTCATTGCCTAGTTCTTATTGCATTCTCTAAATGCAGGTTCGTGCTTCGAGTTGGGGCTTAATTCAACTTCTTGTTGCCTTCTGTGCAAGCTTCATGATGACCATTGTCAATCTCTCTCGCCAGCTTCTCTGTAAAACTGATAAAAGCTGATATACTTTGTGGCCTCGCAAATGTATAGTTCATGCCGATTTTGTAGACTGGGAACTTTGTTTTCCTAGGAAAGCCCCCGCGTGCTAGTTAAACAGGCCGATTGCCATTTTTGGTAAAAGAAAGTAGCTGATTACTTTGTCAAAGCTGATTTTTAACTCACTTAAAAGAAGAAAAGGGACTAATAACAAACACAAGAAATCAGTGCTGATTGTGGTCTTACCAGCTATTGAAAAGTAACCAAAGGCTGTTGGGGACTAGTTTGTTGTGTATGCATCAGTCCTCTACAGGGTACACCAACTGATACGGCTTCGGAAGTTGCTCGGAAATTCATATCTCCAGCAACTTTTTTGGCTTTCCACTGATCGGACGAACGTGCACGTGACTTGGGTGGACGGTAGTGGACAGACTCATTTGTCTATTTGGACAGGGCCAATTTTTATGACGATGGTGCTCGGCATCTTTTCAGGCTTTTTACTTTAGTGGGGGCGTCGTTGGTCAGACGCAACGGTCCAACCCGGGGAACACGCCTGCCCTTTATCAAATTGGCTTTAACTTTCGCTTTGAAAAATAGGTGTCGGTGTCGGTCTCGGCCTTGATAAGGACGACTCCGCGTTCCCCAGAAGCATCCACCATCCGCCATTCAAAACCAGACGGGAAAAGTGGTTGGCGGAGGTGAAACGGCATCCCATGTTTGTTTCTTTATAAAAACCCACAAGCATCTTTCACTTCAGTTCACACGGCGATGAGAGAGAGAGAGAGAGAGAGAGAGAGAAGTGGGGGGAAAGAAAGATGCAGAGCGAGGGAGTGCATGGAATGGAAGGTTAGGAAAAACGGGGACTGAGTGGCGGGGTTCGCCCTCTTTCCTATTCCTCCCATTCCATACACTCCTTTGCCTCCTTCCTTTCCCTTTCCCTTCTCCTGATACGGTAGCTGTCGCCGGAAAACATAGGATGAACAAGAAAGACAGATACCTACAAACACAGATCCGACTCAGAGAGAGAGAGAGAGAGAGATATGAAGAGAGGGAAAGGGAGAGAGGGTTTCAGGAAGTTGTGGGCATGGGTCGTTTGGTGAGAGGAATCGCTCTCGGTGGTGTCATGCACGTCTGTGTTGTGGAGGGCGAGATTTCTTGCCAATACCACCCATGCCAATGATTTCCTGCTTTTCCTCCCTTTCCCTTATTTTCCGCAGAGCTTTTGACGGCCATGGAAATAGGTTTGTTCGTTTCATCTCTCAGATCCATGCTCTCTCTCTATCTCTCGGTCTGCACATGTTCATGTATTATCTGTACTAAGTAATAGCTCTTGGGTCTCTTGATACGCGTCGGGGGTGTAGATCTTTCCTTCTGTAGTTGTCTTGCTTTGATTTATATGGATTTGTTCTTTTTGCCTTCTTCATTTCAGCTATAGATCTGGGTCTTAGACATGGCAGCATAGCACTTTGTAGATCGACCTCCGTGGAGATATGCATGGTTGAGAAGTTGTGTGAACTCAGCTTGCGGTGAGCTCAAAGGCATTTGAATCGAAGCACTTGGATCATCTGTAGTCTTACAACAATCTAGATGATCTAACTGTTCAGATGCGTTGAGTTTACATGAGGGAGAGAGATTCTTGCACAGATCCCGATCCACATGGATCGGATCTATTACCGCCGTTGATCATGTTAGTTTTGCATGATCAACGGCTGTGATGGACTCGGTCCAGTAGATTTGAGTCTAGGCAAATTTTTCTCACGAGCTGATTCATTAATGTGTATCATTAAAAATAAAGTGTCGATGCTTCCAAGTGACACTTGTTGGACACCCATCCGATTAGTCGTCGTAGTTAAATATGCTTTTCTTTCACCAAAAACTCAGGATTTACAAAATATTTTCTTAAAAATAAAGATTTATGTATTTTATAATTAAAAATATTTTCATCATCTATTAAAATATGCTGAATGATGTACAAAAAGTACCATAGTATCATGGAACTATAACAATACTATTCATCATCGTAGCAGGATTATTATTTACCGCTGTAGCAGCTGTAGAAATTTGACACTCATGATTTTTGCAATTGCTACAATGCTACGCTATTGGTGTGGACCGTGTTACAATGATGGATAATGTTGCTACAGTACTGTGAACAGTTGTAACTTTTTGTACATCATGCAACAAATGCAAGCTTCCAATGAAAACATTTTCCGAGACAACTAATTTTTCTAAGCGTTATTTATGAGAAAAAATGTTTTCAAAATTCTAATTTTTCGTGAAATAAATGATCCCAAATATTAAAAAGAATCTCATGATGTTCAACTGTTTCATGATTTGCGATAATCAATTGTCAAGGAAGTGTTGTAAGAAAACATAATTGTATGATGCCCTACTGTTCTGTCGACATTGTCCAATTATCAAAAGCATAGCAGAAGCATAAAGCATATGATTCAGTTCCCCTAATAGTCCCAACGTTCAAATTCTTAAGTATGGGAGATAAGAATAAAAGGCTATTTGATAATAGATGAAATCAAATAATTGATTTCATCTATTTTATCAAATATGAATAGGGTACACAATTGAAAAAGTTTGATAATGGATGAATAGATTAATAATTTACATCAAGTATTTGTCACTTGAATGATTGCGTAAATCAATCTTTACTTACATTATTATGTCATTCTTACCTAAAACAATCAATCGAGTCATCTGTACACTTAGAGGTTATCAAATGTAATTCCTGACATTTAATTCGTAGCAAATTACATGGTTATCAAACACATCCTACTAAGGATGGGCCCGCATGCCAGGTCCGGGCATGAAGTGCTAATCTTTATTTATATAGTACTTAAAGCACTAATATTTACAAACTAACTAATGGGTTTTGTTAGTGAGTGCCCATTAATACTTGTTAACCAAACTTGATAAATAAATGTTTTAATTTTCAATGCATCGATAGTACATGAGGAGGAAAATATAGTGCTTTGGAAATGACATAATTTATTTATCTAGATTTTAACAAGTGCTTTTGGGGCACTCATTAACAAAATTCATAAAATGAAATGGTGAAATTCAATACATGGGCCTACGCACACCCATGCGAGATTTCTTTGTTCTCCATGAATTCCCATATGTCCGAGCGTCTTTTTAAATATCCATGACCAAACTCGGGTGCATTGCCACTCAGACCTTCCGTACGTCGTCTCTTTGCGAGCGTGTAAGGTCGAGGGGGATAAGAGATTGTCGAGCTGTAAATATAAGTTTAAAGAGATTGGTGTAAACGTCTTGTTTTATGTCCTATATAAACACCATGATCTACCCCGTATTTTAATTATCTTTTAATGAAAAAAGTGGTATTACGTTGACCTATAGCTATTATAGTATTTTAAGTATATATAGGTATTTGAAATAATATTATAGTTGTTTGTCAACATTGATCGACTACAAAATCGTTATGACCATTTATATTTATTGAGAGATAAGTCCAATGGAAATTCTAAAATTTATCATTACAGTGGAAATGATTTCTAAAACTTATAAAAAAAACGCAATTAAGTTATAAAACTTGTTAAATTAGTGGAATTGAGTCTTATCGTTAACTTCATCTAATCTGACTAACAAAAAATATTGACATGATGTGCAATCAGGTTAAGGTATTCCTATTATTTTATACCTTTTGTTAATAATTCCAATGATTCCAAAATAATTTTATGATTTATCGGCATTTTAAACTAATATAGATTTCCTTGTTTATTTACATCACTGTAAAGTATCCACTCAAAATAACATAATATTTCCATTTTTTAAACCAAACCATGCCATTTGTCATCATTTTAACTTGAACAAATGTTTTAATTTTCACATTGTTATTGTCCACATGCTCTTATTTGAAGACATTGAACATAGCTCAAGATGCTCTCATGCATGATATATAATTATTCTAACTCTAGTAACTTTATATCTACTATTAATTCTAGTTAATTGATGTGATTGTTTTTAATCCAAGCTCATAAATGTGACTTCAAGTTACTCTTTAGTAAAGAATAAAGAGGGAAGACAAAATAAAATTATATTTATATAAATTGCTAATTATGCCGTAGAACGTCACGTTATATGAGCCAAGGACAACAAAAGTAGAATTTGTGGCGGGTATGCTATCCCACACACATGGTTTTTTCGTGGTTTCATAATAGGGACAGCCTGTTATCCATGGATTTCTTTTTCATTATTTGACTCATATTATAGAAAACTTTTAAGGTAGTAGAATTCTAATGTACATGTTTTGCATTATGGCAAATGCAGAGTATACTATCAAGATTGATTAGAACATCCATAACTTTTAGAGAATCATACCGGTGGAAAAAATTTTAGGAGAGGGTTTTAAGGATTCATAACTCTAAAAACGGAAGATAAAACCTCTACGAAATCATTATAGAACTGATTACTGTTCATTATTCACTGTTCATCTTAGCCAACTGTTCACTATAGCACGAGACATAAAATTACTATTTATAACTTGTCATAAAACTCCTTGCTTATATAGGCAGATGAGGATACAAACGACATGAGCAGGCTAACCTTGTTTAGACATAATTATGAAAACACACTAGCCTCTTATAGGCTACAAATACAGGGAATCCTGTGACGGGTTATAAATAATGATTTTATGCCTCCTACTATAGTGAACAATTGGTTTGGATGAACAGTGAATAGTGAACAGTGACCGATACTACAGTGATTTCGTAGCGGTGTTATCTTCTGTTTCTAGAGTTGTAGTCATAGTTTGAACCATCAAAGTTATGAGCAAATTGTTCTTTGAGCAATACATTTTCATCTATGTCAGAGGGACTGGAGCTTCCGTCCTTTTCTCTTTTGAAAGATCGAATAAGACTCTCAATTTCTTTTGCCGACAAATAGGGTTGGTGGGCGGAGTTAGCATCTCAAGGATCGGAAAAAGGGCCAGGAAAAAGGCCGAGATATTTGCTGAATGGTCCTCCCCAAGGGTCTTGAGAAAGTGATCCCCCTCAAAGGTCATAGGGGGTGGATGAGTATGGATTGTTTTGTCGGAAAGCATCGAGAGCTTCTTGGATTTCGTCCCTTACAGTGTCCCAAGCTTTAGAGTGATCCCATGACATGTTAGCATTTGCTGGGGGCCATGCTTCTGGTGGGATGACATGATTTTCTGGACAAAGGATCCTCTGGAGTTCTTGAGATTCCCGCCTATTGGAGGAGATGGTGTATGAAAGTGTTTGGTGGATTCGTGCAACTTCCTGAAAGACTTGGAACCTATAGGTTGAGGTTTCTATAAGAGATGGTTTGTTAGAAATCCATCCGGTGGGACAGATGAATGTCCAAGGTCTGTAAAATAAAACAACTGTGTGTCTTTCTAGTTTAAGCTTTCTTTGACGGTTTGAATCTTGAAGAGTTCTTTCCAATAGCTGAGTGGTTTGAACCATGTGAGAACATCCATTAGGTGTTTTTGGTTGGTTTCTTGTTGAGCTAGTGTTTTTATAAGAACCTACAATATCTTGTCAGTGGAAAATTTAATGGCTATTGTGTACAAGTTGAACATGTACTAAAATGACTATCATGCCCCGACTCTCAAACTCGTGACAACCCCATTTTATTTAAGGTCTAACTGTACGACATCCTAAGCACTGTTGTCAACCAATTCATTTTATTTTATAATTAAGCACATGCGAAAATGAATACTCCCAAAATAGAAACAACAGGATAGCAGCAATTACAGCAAAGGAAAGACAAACATTATTTTATTTATCTGAAGGTTAGCCTGTACACCAACAAATATATACACGCCTTACTACATGTGACAAGTTAAGACCTACTAAAAAAGAAACCGCCCTAGCTAACTTACACTGTATAAGTGGGGGAGGGGCTCATAAAAAAGGGGAATAGGCCACAGTTGCCTATTCGCTAGCCTCAGAGGGATCGTTTTCCTCGGAGGGATCACTCTCTTTGATCCTTGAGTCGCAGATCTTGCCATCAGGGGGATCCAAGTCCATGGTATCCCAAACCGCCTTGGTCGGCCCAACAGGAGGGACCGGTTCATCAAAATCTCGGAGGGGACCGTACAAAATGCCTCCCATCCGAATAAACCACACCTTGAAGACGTGAGGCACACAATGGTCCCTCGACCTCTCATCCACCCACACGATTGTCACATAGTGCTCGTACAAAAATTGTGGCCCCAGATGAACTGTGTGGTCACAGTGGTACTCATATCCACTGGGACGCCGAACCTCACTGGGTACTGCGTCATCTCGGGCCTGAAAAAGTTAACCATGACGGGTTGAGAAAAACTCAGCAAGTTAAAGTCCTAAGCCTTTGTTAGAAACTTCACTTGCCCCAGGGTAGTCTAACCTACTACCGACTCCGCCTAGTCAACCAACACCTCCAACACCACCTCAAAGAAATAATAACATAAGATAGTTTAATAAACAGACACAACCACATGCGACCTTACCTGACCTTGGCATACACAACTTGTAGAAACTGTCAATCGTCTTACAACAACAATAAGAGGCATTCATATAATCAGAGCATTGTTAAATAAAATATATGTGCATCTTCTTTATATTAACAAAGCTCATTCTTTAGAAGACAATAAAGCCAATTTGATTAAAAAAAAGAAATGAAGTCTATGACCATACCTTGTAAGACACTAGATTGAGAATATATAATTAACTTGAAAATGTTGAGAAGATAGAGTGCACATTCATAAGAGTAAGGGAAAAGACATTTCTTGTCTTCCCTTTTTATTCTATCTTGAAGAGTAATTTGAAGTCACATATATTAGTTTGGGTTGAAATAATAATATCAATCAACTAGAGTTAATAGTAGATATAAAGTTACTATGGTTAAAATAATCATATGTCATGTATGGGATCATCAAGAGCTATGCTTAATATATTGGCAATGCATATCGGCAATAATAACGTGAGAATTAAGAAATTTATTTAAATGACAAATGGCATAGTTTGGTTGAAAAGATGGAGATATTATGTTATTTTGAGTAGGTGCTTTACATTGTGGTAAATTAAGAGGGAAATCAGTATTCATTTGAAACAATGGTAAATTAGAAAATTATTTTGAAACCATTAAAATTATTAACAAAAGTTACACAACTATAGGGACACCTTGACTTGGTAAAAATTTAAATATGTGAAAATTATTCAATACATATTTTGGAGTGGATCAATCCCCATTGACAATTACTAAACTAATTTGATTTTTTCAATAACTCTCACTAGCCTAAATATTTTAAATATCATCAATTACGAAGAAATTTTTTGATTTTACGATAACCCTCGCTTATTTTTGAGTGATGGCCTATAGGACCTAGCTTGTGATCATGAGGGTTGCCAGCCACTAGCCTCAACTCAACGACTGTCGCCGACTATTGGTCGGCCATCCCCACCATTGTCGACCCATTCTAGTGATGGTGGGGTGACGGCGACGTGGGCCTGTAGGGCCCTTGCTGTTATGCATCTTCCATTTTTATTATTTTAGTCTAATTTCGATAATATTTAAATAAAAATATATATTTGGATCAAAATGGCATCATTTTAGTCTTATCCATCATGTTTTAGCCACGTCAACGCCATGTAATAGAGAGAGAGAAAAAAAAATCACATCAAAAGGACTCAATTGCCTCAATTTAACATGCTTTACAACTTAATTTCATTTTTTTTTTTAAAGTTTTAGAGTTCAATTGCTTTTTTGTGACAAATTTTAAAACTTCCAATACACTTATTCATTTCATTAAAAAGTGTAGTTTGTTGTCAACGGACCCAGCTTGACATGGGCCCATGAGAGGTTTGACATGGGCCTAAGACTCGTGTAACCTACGTTCTATTAAGCTCCTAGTTCCGTCTTAGCCTTTTTGGGAAGACTTGGCAATCCCAATTTATGAGATTGTTACTTGGCTGATGACAAGCCTAATCAAAGTAGAAAATCACCTTCTAACACAGTCAATGTGCAATTACATTAATGAGTACTTTCAAGCAGTTACCGAGATTGCTTCAAATGGAATGATCTAATTTTTTAGGACACTAAGGGTCTGCATGGTAACTTGCCAAACAGTGATAATTTCTGTTCTTTTGTTCCCGGGAGTAGATTTGGAAAAGAAATCTATTTGTTAAAATTTTTGTTCTTGAGAACAGATTTGGAATGGAATCAAGAATAAAAAAAAAGTTGCTTCTTGTTCTTGGGAACAAGTTTAAGAATTAGTTTTTTTTTCTCTTTCCTTTTCTTCTTCCTCCCTCAACCTACCGCTGCTCATCGCCGCTCACCATTGCCGGTGCCAGCGAGTGGCTAAGTGAGGTCCGGCAAGCTCGCTGGAGGCTTGCCTAGCCACCGGCGAGCTTGGCCGAGCCTCGCTGGTGGCTAGGTGAGCCTTACCGGGCACCAACGAACCTCGCCCAAGCGGCGCGAGCATCGCCGGTGGCTAGGCAAGTCAGCCTCAGCCAGATCTGGCAAGGCCGTGAGGCTGAGCTTGCCTCGCCAAATCTGGGTGAGGTCGCTGGTTGCCAGCCGTCGGCCGCTAGCGATTTATTAAGGAAAAAGAAGGTGAAAATGGAAAGGAAAATAAAAAAGAAAATTGTATTTAAATCATTAAAAAATTAAAAGAAATTTTTTTGGATTAGAAATTTTAAGGTTTTACCAAACGCATTTCTGTCCCGGGAATAAAAATTTTGGACAGTTACTAAACACTTTCAAATGCTTAGAAATTGTTCTCGAGAGTAGAATTAAAAAGGATCATTTTTTAGCAGAAACTGTTCTCGAGCACAGAATCGTTACCAAACAGACCCTAATTATCCCTATAATGAGAAAAATAGTGCATTTTGGTTCGAAACTTCTTTTTATTAGATTGTTTAACGAAGTGTAAAGTCTTTTGCAAATAATTTAAAAGTATCTTTTGTAACACCTCATAGCGAGCTCAAGAGTATCATTTAACTTTCAGCTACATTCATCATGATATCTTTAAATTAACTCACTCGAGATATTGTCACCATATTCTAATAAACCTTAATGGTGTTAGTTTCAAGAATTGCTTGACTATCATTCCCCAAACTCGAAGTAGCTTGCCTTTCCATCAAATTACCAATGTTTCTTAGTGTTTAGAGAATTCCCTTCATTTGAGGATCTTGCTTTGTATACATATCATCATCTAATGAAAAGGCTTGTACAATATACAAACTCCCACCCCATTTGGAGACCTATAACCTCAGGCACCGTTGTCATCTCCATCATCAAAACCAAGCAAACCATCAAACCTTCTTATGGTCCAACCATCTCGCCATTAATATAACCATAACATATGACAAATCAATAAGGGGCGCGCTGTGGTAACCCTAGGTTGACCCATGTTGTAGAGCTGCACTTAATATACACCACTACAAATTCGTGATATGGTTATATAAATGGCAAGCTATTGGACCATTAGGAAGGTTTGATGGTCTACCTGGTTTTAATGATGGGAATGACGATGTTGCCTAAAGTTATAGTGAATAGGGTTGTAGTTTGTATATAATCGAACCTACTCCCAGGACCAATTTGATGTATTATGTTATATTTCTACTTTTGTGTAGCAATGACTTGTTATTGTAACTTTAACTTGTTGATATTATGTGAGATGATTATAATTATATTATTATGTTTATGCATGTTTTTAAATATAAAATATAAAATAAGTAAATTATATTTATAGGAAGGAGCACGTGTGGTGCATGGTGTTTTAGGGCGTCACATTCTCTCTACTTCCACTAACGAATGATTAAGAACGAGAGACATATGTCAGAAGAGGAGTTCTAGAGAGGAAAAAATGGCCATGGCAACGGTCTACACTATTCTAGCTCAGTGTAGTATTATGACCACTAAGGCATTTGGAAGAGAAAGGAAGGGGAAGGGAAATATGTTTGGAAACTTGATTTTTTTTTTTTTTGACATTTCTCGAAATATTTCAAAATATTTCAATGTTTTCACACCCATTTCATTTTTCCTCTTATCTCAAACATAACTTAAGGCTTCATTTGACAGTATTCCTATTTTTCTATTCTTCTATTATTTGTTTCCTAGAATAGAAAAAGAGTAGAAATATGTTTTCTAACGTTAGTTAATTTTTCTTTTTCCTGGAATAGAAAAGTGGCTGGGGAATAGATTTGGAACAAAAATAAAAAGTAGAAAAAAGTTACTTCTTGTTCTCAAGAACAATTTTTGGAATAAGTCATTTTATTTATTTTTTATTTTCTTCTTCTTCCTCTTCTAACTGGTCATTGTCATCGGTTGGCCCCTGCCGAAAGAAGGAGAGAAGGAAAAAAAATTATTAAAATATTATTAAAAAATTTAAAAAATTTATGTCACAAAAAAATTTGTGAATTGTATCGAACGCATTCCTATACTTTTTGTATTCTGGAAATAATTTTTTTTTGTAATTACTAAAAGCATTCTTTTACTTAGAAATTATTCCAAAGAATAAAAATAGAAAAAAACTATTTTTGAAAAGAAATTATTTCCAAATATAAAAATGTTATCAAACGCACTTATTCTCTTTAAATTACTCTAGGACAATTTCATGAATTGATAGTAAATTCTAGGTGAAAAGTTAGAGCCTCATTGAGTAATGTACAATTATCAAATATATTACTGGAAAGGCGAGGTGGGCTTTACTTTTTGAACTTGTTAAAATTATAACTCATTTTTTTTCTAATAGTGAAGTGAAAATGGGAGAGCACAGAGGGAAGTTTATAAAAAGAGTAACAAACATTGTTCCAATTTTAACGGTTGTCATAAGAGGTCTAAGGTAATACAATGCACAAGTATGCTATCTCACAGCATGGGCCTGTCTCTTGGCCATTTAAACGGACCGCCCGTCATTCTCCAAGTATCATTAATGCATACCTTAAGATTCTCGAGCCTCGTAAAACTTTCCAATCCACAGGATCCAATGTAGAGTGACAAATAGAGAGTACACTTACGGTACAAGCTCGATAATAGAGAGCATTTAAAGGACGTTCTACAGACCTTGGTGGATACGATAACATAAAAGCAAATGGGCCAACTATCGTGGCTGGTCTCTTCGATCCTCCCCGCCTCCTACTATCTTGCTCATATATACTTTCGATTGAGCCATTTTCGGTGAAGTTGCATAGTCAGTTCGCAATGGAAAAGGTATATTTGTGCCGTGAGGTTAATGAACAGCTGGCCTTAGGATTGTGATTTGATGACGACGAGAAGTGAATCTTTCAACTTCATGGGTTGGACTAGTTTGATGGTTGCTTCCAAGTTTCGATCAGGCAAGACTTGTCCACGTCCTGAACAAGGGAAACTTGGCGGAATGCGTGCAAATTGTTCCATCCTTGCAGTTTAGGTACGAGGTTGCACGAAAGAGATTACTGCGATTCCTGTGCATGAGCTGGACTCCGTTTGTTCCAAAAGGTTAGGCTGACTGTCGAAAGAGGGATGGTTTTTGAGACTTGTTAGAGCATTGCATGAGTTCAATTTAAAGCTAGAAACTAGAATAGACCTATTAATGTACATGACCTAGAGCCGGGTGGGAATAAGGGATCCGCTTTGAACCCGCTGCCGTTCCATTTTTACGCAGCTAGTAATTGTTTTCGTTAGTTATGAATTTGATCTCGATCGGTGCCCCTGTAACAACCCCGGTATTGGGTCGCATGCCTAGTGGTTGGTTGTGGTGGATATCAAATGATGTCCCCACATTTTCAATTTTTCTAATCAATTCTTTCTATTTACACAAAATGCCTAATCAAATCACTCAAACACAAAATTTGGCCAAGTCTAGCTGATGTGGCCACCGGGGGACGCCGGAGTGTGATGTGGATTAAAAAATAACCTACTGGATAGCTACAGTGAGCTATGGATAGTGGATACCCAATGGATTAAATATTTTATAATCTACTTTCTTACACTCCTGTCACTTCCCAATCTGCAATGGGTGTCTACATAGTTAATAGCTAATTCACGCCACGCTCTGATAGTCACATCAATTAAATATGATTGAGTTTGATTTCGAATTGATCTTTTGAGATTTTGTGCAAGTAAACAAACTTGATTAGAAAAATTGAAAGTATGGGAGATTGTATTAATATAACCCATGTGACGAATAACAGCTAATTGGAAACTTAGCGAAGCAAAGATCCTTCAAATGAAGCCACATTTGTTGCACGGAATTTGGTGACTAAAAATAATTGACTATTTACTTTGGTGTGAAAAAATATGTAAGTTTTATATATTTTTCTAATTTGAATGTGACATTCATGTGTGAGGAATGGGTAAAGCCAATTGAAGCCCAAACATAAGAGCAGAGAGGGCTGAGCCACGTCTGGAGAATTGCAGCCACCATTCCTGAGCTTGTGAATCTTGTTAGGGTCATACAGATTTCCATTTTTGGAAATTGGAGAAGAGTGGTACCGTTCGCTTTTCGCGCACCAAATTGAGTCTACCTTTTTGATCTAGTCGAATGCAGGTCATCCATGCACGAACTAGGAGATTCACAGCATGTCACTTTAGTACCCAATTTGGATTATGTCACTTCTTAGTACCCAATTTGGATTCCGATACCTAGATTCGAACGTTCCCTAGAATCGGCTGATAAACGTGCAAATTACCATCCCTATTTCAGCCGATTGAAATGACTCCTTTCGCAACAAATATGATAGGAAGTGGGACATATCACCAATCAATTGCGTTTTTCACGTTGGGTACTTATAGGCACTAGGTTCAAAGCACCTAATGCGGATGTTGACTAATCCCAGACTATGATCAATACGGTACATCAACCAAAAATAGAAAAAAAAAAAAAACAAAGGGTGTTCTCAATGCAAATGTGGATATGGTGGATTTTTTTTTTTGATACATTTTTGTTGTCACGATGGACTAGACCAGGTACATAACTCCAACGTGGTTTTCTTGAACTTTTTGCATCTTCTCATTCCTGTGTTATAATGTTTTATCGTATCTTGAACGAATCCGATGTTCTTTTTCTGTGAGATGATCACAAGGTTGAATGCATTCTTCGACGACCCCCTATAATTATTGCTGATCACGGTCCACGAGGCATGCTCGAATCTGCAATCGCGCCTCAATCAATATAAATTCCGATTCTCGCCTAATGAACAAGTGCTAACGCACGCATGTGTGAGCACGAGCAGGCATTTGAGCGACCATGTGAGCGTGAGCAGAGATCATATGAAGAGGGAGGGTTATTGTCGGCATGGTCGAGAAGTGATGAAGGGAAATAGAAAGCACGAGCGAAGAAACCAATACAAACAACAACTGATTGGTTATAAAAAGACAACACGGTCTCGGAGGGACCGCAATCGAAGTCATACCTTTGACTGATTCTCTACCCTTTCTCTCTCGTGTTTTGTTCAAAAAGTTGAAGATGGTGGACCTTACTGTTTGTTGTTTTTGCTGCAGAATCCCGAGGTCATCGTTAGATCAATCAAGCGAGACTTGTACAAAAGGATTTGGTTGCGCTTTCTCCTCGGAGGTTGAGGACTCGATTGAATTCCCACAAAAGTTTTAGGATTGATTGTGTAATCTCCCAAAATAAATAAAGATGGTTGCAATTCTTTCCTTGAACTTCACTTGTGCTCTCTATGCTCTGTGCATCATCTTTGCCGCTTACCTTCCTTGCATTCCTAGTTTCCTTTATGCGCCATCTTGCAATAATCCATCTGCGGTTGCTGTGGCTTCCAGCAACATAACATTGATATTTTACTATGTTGCTATTTTTCAACTGGAATTGTGTCATGATAAAACGGTTTTGCTTTAGGTTCGGTGTTGTCCAACGCTGATTCTCATCATATTTACAAATATCATCCATATTATTAAAAATATATTTCGAATTTGAATCCGTTTGGACCAAATTGAAGTGATTAAAATAATTGGGCCGTATGAAAGTGAAGTACATTGGTCCTTGGCCGTGAACTAAAGGGGCACGCAAAAATCGATTTCCATGTTCGTCCGAATTAGGTAGAGGAGTCGGCCGAAGAAACGTGGAAAGGAAAGTGCAAAGATAGGACTTGGTTGACCGGATGCCACTTGGACCTCGTTTCCTTCTCCAATACTGTGGCTTGCATTCACGGTCCAATTTCGCATTTCTCTCTGGCGGTGGCATTATTCTTATTCTTATTCTTATTCTTATTATTAAAATTATTAAAAAATTTTGGGGGGTTCGGGTCAGGGGATGCTTTCAGACGAAGAGTCTTGATGCGCCGTCGTCGATGCGAAGAGCAGACGTGGGTTTCCGTGCCATTCGTGTCCTGTGAAAGTCTTTCGCTCGGAGAATTAGAGGATTAGTCTCTGTAGCCTTGAAATTTGTTGATAAGATTTGTGAATTACTTCCTAGTACTAAAAGATTATTCAGCTGGGAATTATAGAGCTAAATGTTCTATGGGTTATTAAGTGTAATTAAAGTTTGAAAAAGAGTATTTGAATAATTTGAGTGTGGTCGTAATCTCGATTATATATCGACTCTCCTTGTAGATATAAATTACACCAACTAAATTATGAAAGCTTAATATTCGATTTATTTTCTTGTTTTGTTTATTTTATTGTTCGAACGTTTGATTGATTGCTTTCACAACACATGCAATTTCTTACGTTTGCATTATGTCATGCCCTTGCCTCCTCATAATTCATTTTTTCGTGTACTTTACTGTTGTATTGAGATTGATTTTCTTTTATTAGCTCCATAATCTTTTTTTGCTTGGTTAATATGGACCTCCTACAAGTCTCACAAAATTCAAAAATTATGATTACATCTAATCCTTGAACTTGGTTTTTGATAAAAATTTGCTGCGTGAGGAAGCTTGATAACTCTCTCTCTCTCTCTCTCTCTCACAGAGTCTCAGGCCGATTTGCAAAATCAATTTATTAAGTGAAGCATAAGCGGTAATGGGCCACATAGAGCAACTTGTAAATCGATTTTGTAAACCAGTTAAGGTAAGTTTAGTATATTCTCAGAAAAGGGCAGTGCTATATGCTAGGGATTTGCAACTAGTTTGGTTCTATGCGAAAACCAAATCAAACCGGCCATGAAAATAAGTCCAGTTTCTGATTCCAAATATTTTGAACTAGTATGGTATGGGTGGGTTTCAAAATTTAGATATTGAACCTATCCACCCGAGAACCGACAATTATACCCTATATTATGAAGTTGGAAAAGATAATTTATTTTTGTTAAAGGAACATTTGTTGCTTATACTATATTGTTGGAGTTGCCATTTGTTTAGACTGAAAAAATGAAATCAATGCTCAGGTAGACTTTGAAATTAGACTGGAAAAAAATAATAAATTTCAAGATCATTTTCAACTTATAAAAGTTGGGAACCGATTCCAACAAGGTAAATTCATTCAGTCTCAAGTACAAAACTTACACACCCTAAAACTGATTATCCTTACTACATACAAGGAAATCTTACTAAAAACTTACTTTGATTTGGTAATTTTTTATTGTGTGTCTAGAGAAGTCAATCGTTCGATCCATGAATCCACTTGTTCCGACACCCAATTGAGATTCGCCACGTCTGGCGACCGAAAAAGCAAGCGTGAGGAAAAAAAAAAAAGGAAAGAGAGAACAAGGAACAAAGAGCAATGGAGTGTTCGACACTTCACAATGTTCACATCGCACGCTGGCAAGAGTCTTGTTGTGGGTATCGATTGACGCATTGCGTCTCTCCCCTGTCCCATGAATCGAACCTGGTCTTCCGCACTTGAGTCGCGTCCACCGTTTCACGCCCCCAACTCCACGGGATCCATCCGCTGACTTTTTCCTCCCACTATCCCCGTTCGATATGAGGACACTAACGAAAAGTAGGTGCTAAAAATCTCCAATTGCACACGTATAGAAATCGACTCACCTCAGCGCGAGACAAAAATATCTTCAATTTTCAATTGGGAAAAAGAAAATGCCCGGGCTTTCTTTTGACGGACGAAAAGTACACGTGCATAAGTATCCCTTCTCGATGAATTCGCCCCCGATAATCAAATTATTAACTCCAAACACCAATTTCTTATCTAGAGCGAATGAAATTTCATTCTAATCTGGGTTTACTTGTAAACTTGAGTTTTTCGATTATAAATTTTCTATATAAAACAAGAAAGTTATAAGAGGAAGTGGGTACTCGTCAAATTGACAGTCTCGCAAACGCTTTACGCTATTTCACCTGCCCTAGCTTTATCCAAAGACCAAGACAGCCATCACATCCCAAGTCGCCCAAGACGCTTCAAGAGAATTCCACATGATTTGTCACCACTGCCCAATTGATATCGACCTACTGGAGATAAGCCGGACCGTCGAAATTATATCGATTTCCGAAGACGCGATTGGCCCGTCCTCTCTAATTTTATTCCCGTAAGAAAACGATCGAGAGCGATGTTGGTAATTGCAGCATACAAAAAAGATATATCTTCCTATTTTTCCTTATTTATCACAGGCGGAGCACATTTCTAGAAATTTACACCGACGTTTAAAAAGAACTCCGGACGAGCCCCTTCAAAAATCACAGCGGCAGGACATAACTGAAAAAGGGAAAATCAATCTAAGGACTGAAAACAAGAAAATGGAGAAGAGAAAAAGAGGGTACGGAAGTTAATCTAGGGGGTCAAAACTGCAAATACCCGAATAAAAAAAAAAAGAAAAGGAAAAAGGGGAATTTTGCGAAGCAGCCCTCATCATCAATCATCGTAATCATGACGACGAGGCACAGGATCGCTCTTCCGCTCCACGGCACGCCGCCACCGACCGACGCCTGCCTCACCGCGGAGAGAAGAAGGCGACCAGCTCCCCGCCCACGCGCCTGGCGGTGAAATCCACGCGCTCGTCGGGGACCAGCTTCGACCGGCAGACGGGGCAGTCGAACTTGAGCTGATCGAGCCATCCGTCGAAGCAGCGCTTGTGGAACACATGGCGGCACGGCAGCCTCCGCACGCGGTCCCCGTCCCTCAGCCCGCACAGGCACACCATACAGCAGTCCGCGCAGCCACCGCCGCCACCGATTTCCTCGGAGGAGAACCCGTCGGAGAGGAGCTGGTTCAGGTTGAGCTGCTCGGCGAGCACGATCAGGCCGGCGAGGCCGGAGCCGAGACGTGCGGAGAGGATGCGGGCGTCGTCGTCGGGTGCGGCGGTAGGGGCGGCCCCGAGGGCGTCGTCGGGGCCGCCGTCGAGGCGGGGGAGGCCGAGGGAGCGGAGGAGGGAGGAGAGGGAGGAGCGGAGGTGGGCGACGCAGGTGGCGAGGAGGGCGAGGAGGAGGAGAGGGATGGAGTCGGAGGAAACGTCGTTCAATTGGCTCTGCAAACCCATTTTTTTTTCTTCTTCCTCTTCTTCTTCTTCTTCTTCTTCTTCTTCTTCTGCGGCGAGCTCGGAAAAAGTGCTCTTGATTCGATTTTTGCTGCAATCGATGGGAGAGAGAGAGAGAGGAGGAGCGAGTGTGATGGCATGGGGTCGCTGGTTTTATGGAGGGAGAGAGAGAGAGAGAGAGAGGCTTTTTTGGCGTATTTGCGCCGTGTGATGATATCGTGGCATGTGCGAGGGGATCCTCCTCCATTGGATTGTTGCTCGATGTTTGATGATGCCTTTTGTTTTGGTCTTTCTTTCTTTCGTGCCATTTTGGAGGTCCCTCCCTCGCTTTTCTTCTTCCGCTTTTCTTCTTCTCCTCCTCCTTTTGTTTTTCTTTTCTTCTCGTAATTTCTATATAAAGTAATTCACAAAAATTTTAAATAAAAACTTCAAATATTCTTATCTCCTCAAATAATGGCTTGAAATGGATATTATTTTAAATAAAGGAGTCAAATGACCAAATCTTATAAAATAAAAATTTGAAATAACCAAATCATTTTAAATAAGAGTTCAAAGTAGCCAAATTATTTCAAATAAGAGCCTTTGGCTAGCGGTGACTACTCTGGCTATTAGAAAATGGGTATTTTAGTCAATAAATTGTAATTATATTTTTAAATTCTTTTGATTTTATTTTATTTTCTTTTTCCCTCTTCCCTCCCTAGGAACCTCTACCATGGCCGCAAAGGGATGAGGGAAAAACAAAAAACAAAAAAGAATTTTAAGAGGTAAAAGACAAACATGCCTTTCAATGGCAAATGTTAGGCTTTTTTTTAGATTAATATGACTCCTTTCAAACCTTTATTTTAAATGAGTTCCACTTTACTCTATTATTTAAAATAATATCTTCTTTATTTTGTTATTTGAGAAAACGAGAGTATTTCAAGTCCTTAATTGAAATTCTCCCAATTATTTTGTTATGCATGAAAACTTGATTCATATCATGAAGAGTTTCAAATTAGTACACTCGAGATAAAATTACCCAAAATAATTTTTAGATTGCAAAAAACTCCTAAACTGATATTCTTGTAACAAATTTACCCGGGACTAATTTTTGGGTCTTCAAAAATCTCAAGTCTATATATTCGTGATGAATTTATCCAAATCAATATGGATTTCTACGTAGACATCCCATATTTATTAAGTTATTGTCACGTGTCATTTAGTTTAATAATTTCATAATAAAATTTGACGGAAGTTAATGTGAGCTAAATATGTCATGAAGGTACTAATTTGATATTTTTGATTATTCAAAAATTAATTTTGGATAAATTTATTATAATTGTATCAGATTTGAGTTTTTGGTGACCCAAAAACTTAATTTGAAGTAAATTTATTACGGGTTATCAATTTAGGGTTTTGATTTAACTGTCATTAGAGGGTTTTGAGGATATTGATACTTCGGTCATCGACTTTCCTATTGTCGAGCCATCGACGTCCTTGGCGATTGTCGAATTCACGCAACATGGAATCTGTTAAATTCTCTGGGGTTCTTAGAAGTACTCTATTCCTTGGTGTTCCTGGAGAATTATGATCATGTCCCTTTGCATTTTGCACCGTGTCTTCTAGATCTTGTCGTGTCTGCTCGTTCAACTGCGTATCAAATTTAGTCTTTTATTTATTTATTTGGTTCTATTCAATTCAACATTTTAACTATTTAGAATGACTTGCTCTCGAGATTTTGAAGTAAAATATTTCTTGGAAATCATCATTTGACGAAACATCATGCAATGACTCATTTTTTTCAAAACTGTCATGTCGCTTTAACATGCTAATTGATTTGGATTGACGAGAATTTTATATTTTGAAAGAAGCTAATCTAACTTGCATTCACATGAAAACCTTCTCAGATTGATTTTAGATCATTTGCAGTCTCAAGTCTTATAATATGAAACTCAAACAACAATGAATCTGGCCTCGTGAGCCTCGTATTAGTTCGCAGGGGCTCGTTGAGCACTTCGTAGATTGTTACAAAAAATTGATAAATATTAAACAAATGAATACATGTTAGAAAGCAACTCAAGTGAGACTTGGTAAATCAAAATTAGTTAGTAATCTAATGGGAGATAAACTGTTGAGTCACACAAAATAAAGATGGCAAATATATACAAGAGCAGACAACTATAATTGGTCTGTAAGAGAGACTGAAAACGCTGATACATGATAACAAAAATTGATAAATTTTTTTTAAAAACTAAATAAACTGATTTCTCAAATGAGTATTAGTAACGCAAAAGTAGGAAGAAAAGTCGATGAGTTACTCAAATAAAGATTGATGAACTTATATAAGAGTTGGTAAATTTAAGGCGTTGATAAGTACAAACAGAGGTTAGTGAAAGATAATAAAAATTGATAATTTGTAAAACTATCAAAGGTTGTTAGTTTTTTATTTAAAGTGTTGGCAAGTTACTTTGCTACCGAGAAATTAGGTAACCGATAACGTTTTTCACCAACCATTCCCTAACACTTATCAAAATTTTCAAAAGTCTGCTAGTACGGAAAAGAAAACCGTTTTTAAGAATGGATGGCACAATCATTGGAAAAGGAGATTGCACCTTTCTATCTCTCATTCTTTCCTATCTAATTGGTTCTTTATCTTGTTTGCTCTCCAAGAAAGCATTATGCGAGATCAGTTCAAAGGGGGATAAGTTCCAAACTTGAAACGTGAAACTTACTCTATCAAGTTCAATTTTTAGTACTTGGAACTCGGAACTAACCCTATCTACCCTAGAATCGGCTTGGAAACGAACCGATGGATTGAAGGGTTAAAGCAGGAAAACCGGCCAAGATTTTTTCTCTTTTTTTTTGTTTAATCTTATTAGATATACAATATGCATGTATGAAACATGAATACCATTATTTTTTATTGAAGATAATATGCCAAACATATTCAGCTTGAACAAATATTTTTTGTTTAAAAAAAAAAAAAGTAGAAGAACTTACTTTAAAGTAAGGGCAAATCAGGTTGGTTCCAAGATTTTGGGTAGAACCGAACCAAAATGATCTCAATTCCTAATTTTCGATGATGGGAACCAAACCGATCCTTTGGAAATCGGCTGGGTAAGGCCGATTTGAGCCAATTCTCAATTTGAACCGGATCAATTGCCGACCCTCTTTGAGCATGACAATCTTCTTCCTCACCTCCTCAATGCCCACCCATATTGATGAAATCAAATTTCTCATCCTAGTACCTCTCTCAGCACACTCCCCAAAGAATTAATTGACGAATTCCAAATTAGCTTAGGGCATGCTCAGAACTATACTATTTAGCACGAGATCTCCTAGCATCACTTCCGTGACGCCTGAGGATGTTCGTGCTGTTGGGGTTACATCACGCGAGGGCGTGGAAGGCTTACGACCATTCCTTCAGCTTGGAAGCATTGATTACGTTTAATTTCGCTTCACCCCACATAGAAGGAATAAAATAAAGAAATGCATACTTTCATGTGCCCGTTCGAAAGATGGAGAGATTCCGGGAATAAAATGATCTTTTCAGATGGTGTCGAAATTATAAAATTTATTTCTTTTCCTCGAGAATTATTTGCCTTATTCTTAAATTAATGGTCTGTTTATTTCATTGAAAAATTGTCAATAATAGGAAGTAGATGAGTTTTTATTTGGCAATTAAGGGAAAGTGTTTTCTTTTTTATTGGGAGTTATTTTCTCTTGATTTAAACTTGTTATTTTCATTTCATGAAATATGTTTTCTATAAATTTATTAGTCTTTTGTCATCCAGACACCGAAAAATTAGGAAATAATTTTTCGAAACTAATTTTCCTTCAAACAAATGTACCCTTAATCAATATTCGTCTGTTTTTGTGGAGTTTCCTTTGGACCTCATAACGTTTAACAAGATAGCATGAAGGTCTCGTTGTCACTCGTCCTGAACATTTAGTGCTCGCTCTCATGGCAGGGGAGCACTAACATGGTGAGATCGTCAAGACGTTACAATTTATTGGTAAAGTCAAAAAGTTGTTAAGGCTCCGACTAATCACTTTCCTTTATTTTCCAGATCTCTTTAACCCCCAAATATAAATATATAGTGTGTACGTATATTTCTAGTATTAAGTTAAATGACGAAATCAATCCCCTCAAGTCCAGCGTGGAAGTTTAATGTTCTCTATGATTGCTCGTGCGCCAATCAAGGGCTTCCAGAGAATGAAAATTGACGAAAGACTAACGTTGATTATATCCTGAAAATTGACAAAACCTTTGTTCCATGTTTCTTCCTTGGGCTGCTTGTAATTAGTGACGACTTGCTCAGCTTTATCTCGTAGCATCCTGTCTGCCGTTGCCGACTTGCTAGGGTTGGTATTAGTCGATCCATAAATAGTAAATTAGTAATCAATCATGACCGGTATTTAATCATTAGTCGCATTATTAGAATACGACCCGGCAATCATGACCAGGCAAAAGTATACGGAGCTGACTAAGAAAATCTACGTTTTGGTTCACATGGAAGTGCTTGAACATGCCATTTAATCGTCACACCCCTTAAGAGCATTTGATCAAAGTATAATTATTCAAAAAAGTTCTAAACCTATTGACAATTTAGTCTTAAACTTTTTAATTTTGCTAATTTAATTCAAGCATTTTCACAATATGTTAATATAGTCATTCCAGCTAAAATTAATTAGAAATCGTTGATGTGAACCATGTCAATATCGGCCAGCACCCATGTCAATGGCTTCAGACAAAAATTAATCGGAATAACTATATTGATAAATTGTCAATATGTTTATAATTGAAACCACCACCATATGATAAGTTTGGGACTTTTTGAACAGTTATCCCTTTAATCAACTTGAAACAAGTGAAATATAAGTGCTCAATGAGCATCTGCATAATAGTAGATTAAGCCGGCAGTGTTATTGTTTTATTGTCAAGGCCCGTGGAAAACCTTCCAAATCTCACCAATAGATTAAGTCTAGATCCTTGCTCTGTGGATATGGCGTTACTCCAGAACAGTTTGCACGTCATTGACTATTTCCCAAGCTGAAAATTCTCCAACACCTTGGCCAGATGCGCCGAATCTGGGGATCACACTTACCCGTCTCCAAATAAATATGACCATCTTCTGAGCAGGAGATGACAGAATCCAGGGCATCAAATTCGCCAACTCATTTATTTTCAGAACGAAAGATTCAAGAAAGAGTTGAAAGAGAGATCCACTTGATCATAGTTTAGCAGTCGCCAGCTTGGGTTCCTCCCTTTTACGGTATATCCCAACCCCCCACGTACTTCGCGAGGTTTCCCACTTATGGCAAAACTAGCACCATCCGCTCCTTGAGGATGCTGCATTGCATTGGTGGTGGTGTAGAATAATGCTGACTCCCTGACATATTGTACACATAAAATTTGTAGTACCTAGTTAGGGACAAGAGAATTTGATAATTGAAATCAGAGATTGCGTGAAATTTATGATAAAAATTACGCTGAACATAGAGAGGATCGCTCTGACATCCTGCCATTTCCTTCTGGTCTATCATCCATGATTCATTTGAGTATTCAATTATTATGACCCAAGATCTAAATTGATCAAAAGGGCATCTGCTGTTTCGGAGAAAATTTCATAATAAAGAAAAATACTTTCAGAAAATCATTTTCCTTGAAAATGTCCCCCCTTTCAAGTTAGGCAATTCATTTTTCCAGCTTAAAGTAAGCACAAATTTTCTTTGATTGGTTTTCCAATGCCTGATCACTTTTCAACAATCCAAACGTGTAAAACTCTAGAAAACTAATTCGCGAAAAGTTCTTTTTACTCAAACAGACGCACCCTAAAGTGCAATGATGATTGGCCAAAGCCATCCGTGCAATCTCCTAAAAATTTGTCGGCACACGATTGCTTCATATGAAATATTTCAAAATTCTTGACCTAAATCGGATTCCCGGGGGAGCTCAAAAGCCATGGAGTCCATTTCCTGTGACGAGGTCATCAAATTCATTGAGCGGGAGGGAGAGGCTGAGGTAAAATAAAAGTCACTGAGAGGTTTCCTTTTCCTTTTTTAAGTCATTGAGATGTGAAATGTAGGGAGAAAACTACAAAATTAGGTGCCTTAAGTTCCTAACTCGCCTCTTTTGTCCCTCTGTTTTTCTTTTAATTGTTTGTTTACGTTTACTTGAGAAGGAAGACGTCCGAAGAATTCCCAACATCACATGTCGCTAAATGGACTCGCCAAATGGTTCAACGCGCAAGCGGCGCTACTTGGGCGGTGGGAGATCAGGACAACCACCGAGAAGGAGAGCGGGGACCAGCACGACACGCGAAGGAGATTCGTCCTAGATATCCGACGGCTAATCTCTATGTGAGTTATTCAATGAATGTCGCGATAGTACCGATGAATCGTCTCGGCCCGAAAAAAAAAAAGTTGGCGACTCTCGAAGCATCGATCGCTTGTGCTGCAGATCGATGTCTCGAGATCGAATTATTTTAACGAGTATGTGCTTTAAATAAATGGCTCTGAGACCCTTTGTTAACGATGCTGTTTCGAGTTTTAAATCGGTCGTGACGGACACGACGATCAGTGAGAAGAAGGTTCCAGGAAGGGATTTGAGATTTCAGACACGAAAAGGAAGGGTGGCAAATCTCCACCGTCCGAGAAGATCCGCGTATCCACCGCCCATAAAACCGTGGCCCTCCGATGAGATAACGACTTCTTAGAAAAGTTGTTGTTGTTAGGTGATTAGACAAACTTTCACTTCACCAATTTCTTAATCCGGAACCCGAAAGTTTCGCATGCATCCCCCTCCCTCTTCTTTTTTCTCCTCTTTTTTTTTTTCGCATTTTTTTTTTTATTTCACGATCTGGAAGTGCGGTAGAAAAATCGTAAATTTATAAGAAAAAAAATTATGAATATCGTGAATTGATTAAAACAGGAATATAAATTCGGACACGTTAATAAGACTTAGTGTGAGATATGATTATGAATGATTGATAGATATGAAAACTCGATAGGGATAATTGTATATTTTGACTATTAGGACTTTTTTTATCCGTAAAACATGGTACTTTTTACGTGGCATTCATTGCATTCACCACTACTCTTTTTTTAAATGTGCTACGGTAACCTATGTTGCGTGCTTGTTTTAAATACATACTAATTCATTCTTTGATTATCGAGTAATAGTTTTCGGCAATTAATTTTACTTCTATCGAGCTAGATGTGATGGTTTCGTATTCCCTATTTTCGTTAATGGCCGATATCATTAATAATCCCAAATTGGTATTTGCATAACACATTTAATTAGAACTAATTTTTATCTCACAAAAAAAACCCAACCCGACACCAATGACTATTTACCTAAACTAATTTTCGTCTAAAAAAAAACTAAAATTGATATTGCAGACCCAAGTTCACTCTACTTCAACATTCTATCTACTACCCTGTTAAAAACTAAATGTATCGAGTGATATGCGAAAAATTCACACATATTAGCAACACATGCATTTCAACGGAAAAGGTTAGATTTTGTTATGGGTTTGCATTATGTTATTCCATAGATGAACTTGGGAGATATCATGTTTTCTCCACGAGCATTCCCCACATTTTGCCCTGATTTAACTCCATTATCATCAACCTCATTGCTCGAAAAATCCAGCACGTAGCTTTACTAGGCCCGCCTTTGGGTCGTCAGCGATTTTTACCTCTTTTGCTTCGTGCGAGTTTATGGGGAAAAAAAAAAAAAAAAACAATTAATGTTGCTGCTTGTCGTCAGTGTACAGTGTGAAACCAGAGACCCGAAGAGCAGCCGTTGACGGCAGCAACCGATGAGTTTGCCATACGTGCACCGGCACGCCCGTCCACCAGGATGGTCAACATCGTGCGTGCCGTGCTCGTTACTTTTCCTTTTTTTTTCTCTTGATTATCTCCGGCTGCGGTCACGGAGATCTCGCTGTCTAAAAGCTTACGAAATGCGCTAAGAGCATTATGGACCAACTTACTCAAAACCTTTCTGCCTGGTGTAGTGAATGATCTCCGTGGAATTCCTCAACGCCCCTCGACAAATTGTCATGATTTTGGATTTTTTTGAGTTAATATCATGAAAAATTTCAAATGGTATACGTGTGACATATTAGTGTTAACCTAATTTTTTTGCAAAAAAATAAAATAAAATAGATAAACCCATGACAAATTTATCATTTATCAATTTTCATTAAATTTTATTATCAAATTATTGAATTAGATGATACGTAACATTTGATAGGTGTATTAATTTAAGTTTTTACTCTCCGTTCATCACAAGCAGATTGGACTAGTTTGGGATATTTTCTTCATCAAAAAAATAATTTGAGAATTTGTCATAAATATAATAATTTAAAAATTAATCATCATGTTAATTTTTTTTTTTTTTTTTGGGTCTTTGCTTATGTCGTTGGCAAGACAGCTGGAAATGGGAAGGCGCCTGAAGGAGGGCGTGGATTTTTTTTTTTTTTAGGGTTGGAGGTGCGACATCGTTTTCAGCCAGTGAAAACCGTGCGATTGGACGAATTAGGTAGTACCTAGTTAAAGTGGGCGAGACGGAAAGAGGAAACGAACGAAATGAAGGTTCCAGAAATGAAAAGGAAGGTCGACAATAATGATGATTGCGAAAGCTTCGGATGGACGGGGACGGGGACATGTTCACGCGCGCGCACTTTCGAACGTCCTTCTCCTTCCTTCCTTCCGGGCCTTCCTTCCAGGACATCGCCACCGCCCCTTTTCGATTTCTTCCTTCTTTTTTGCCTTCGTCTTCCGCACGGCGACAACGTCGGGAGGGGAGGGGGTCCGGCTTCTTGTCGTTCGGGTCTTTTGACTGAGTCAGCAGTGCTGCGCTGCCTGGCTAGCTCCCATTGGTCCCTCCAGGCTTTACTTCTTCGTACCTCCTAGAAGCTCCTTATGCATTGGCATCTCAGACGCGTCTTGCTGTGAAAATTCGATTCGTGCCTGGACGTGTCGACCGTTTAGGAATGGAGCAGTGTCGTTCCGATTCGTCGGTGGTCATTTGAAATCTTGGAAAGGGATGGGGAGAAACGAGAGATAGGGAGGGAAGGTGTTTAGTTTAGTATTTTCAGCATTTTAGGCCTTCTCAAGGGGCTCTAGGTCATATGTTAGTATTGAGAAGGTGAAAGCTCAAACCAAATAAGACATATTATTGCATTGAGCTTTTGACATTTTCGAAATGCTAAAATAAGAGTTCAATGATTCTTTTTTTTTCCTTTCGAAATCACCCTAACAAATTCTTCAGTTTTTCAATTTTGCCCCTCGTTACTATATTAAATCTTCTTTGTGCAAGGGCGGGCGATGAGGTCTAATGAGGTTAGATCTGATTGATGAAGGGTCAGTAAAGGTTGTGCGACCCATGTGACTGTCGCTTGAGGTCTTGTGAACCTCGACAACCCTTGTTGGGGGTCGCCTGAGATCGCGTGATCTTAATCGATGATTGTAGGCAATTAGATTTGGCTTGTTGGCAACCCGAGCCCTTTCAAAGTTGTTAAAGGGTTTGATTTCTTTTTTGTTTCTTAAAAGAAAAATTGTAGCCAAAGCCTTGCGGTTTATTTTTATTTTAATTAAACATTACTTGACTGAAAATTGTTTTACAAAGAATTTTTTTATCAAATGCAATTTGTATTTCCTCAAAATTCTTTAAATTAAAGACATTTATATTTTCCCAAGATCCATTTCTAAAGCTAAACCAAACACAGCTTGAATATAAAAAATACTCGGCCAATCTCAAAACTCTTCTTGTCCTTTAATATAATTTTGTGCTCATTCAAATCTTTGATGTCCAGAGTGATGTAAAACAGTGTACTCTCAAAGAATCACCAAATATACCGATTGACTTGAGTGAATAATAAAATTCTAAACCAATACCCTTATTATACAACCCGTCCTAAACCAAATCTCCGACTCACAAAAAATACCAAGCCGATCCTCCTTTTAACACATCCATCCCAAATCAATCTTCATCTCGCAAATTACTCGCTACACTCACTCCAAGCGACTCCCTGGTGGACTGCTCGAATCGATCTTCTTTCCTTCACACGCGAACCCCTGACCCCGTACCTTTGAAGGGGGGAAAAACTGGAATTCCCAAGGGCGTACTCGTCTCCTAAGTCTCAGCACGGACCCAATCGATAATGGGCTTTTAGTCTTGTTGTCCAAATCCGCTCCCAAACCAGGCCTAGTCTTTGGATTTTGGGTATTCACAATGGCCTGCTTTCAGTTGAATGGGCTCACCAACTCCCTCAGCCCAATCCGGCCCGCTACCTTCGCGGCACGTGCGAACCGGGGTGCCCGCGCGTTTGGGTTGATTCCGACCCCAATCTAATAACTTCCGGCTCGAAATATTTTTATCTGAAGGACTAATCAATCGATTTCCAAACTAAACTAATAATAGTGTGGACTCGTCATTCATTTCATCCATATGCGCAATTTCATGTCGAGTCGAGTTCCATCATTTCCATAGAAATATTTAATTATCGCCGGCAAATATTATATCTTTTTAGGGAATAGGGTTAAGCAAAGTGAAAAGGGTTTTTTTTTTCCATAAGGTGCGAAGTGAAAGTTATTGATTTTCAAATGAGATTTGTAAATAAGTGATCGTTTGGAGACATACTAGAAACACCTGTCATTATCCTAAATCGAATGTATCGAACTCTTAATCCATTAATTACATTTTGGTTATGGTGGTTCTTGATTCTTTTTTTATAAATTCAATTTTCAGCAAGATATCAAATATAGTGTTGAAAAAATCGAGGTATTCCTTGGATATTTTAGGGTTTTTCACCAAAAAGCAAGCATCGCTCGTTGGGTGACAGAGCTGAATTTTTTATTTTAATGTGCTGGTGTATACATAACTCAGTCCCCAATTTGGTACAATATTTTTGCTGAGCCTTGTCCCCAACTCTACTCTCTATATGTTTTACGTTTAGAGATGCTGAGGTCCGTAAGAGGCCTAGATGGAACAATTTAATGACCTTACTCAAGTACGAAATTTATTTGCATAATCAGATCAAACGGCAAAAACTAGCAAAGTAGCAAGCGGACGGCAAACAAAAAGGATTCAATTGCGCAGTCCGGGAAAAACGACGGGAGAGAATTCCAATAAACCGCACGCGCAAGGACGAAACAGCAAATTCGACTTTAGTTTACGTTTATTTTTCTGGACGTCCCTCGGTCGAAAGCAGCAGGGACCAAGCCATTTTTCCCCTCCTTTCTAAGCCCCAACTGGAAACGGAATCGGGGGCGTTGCTCCTTCCGCAATAAAGACCTCGGGGGAACGACACCGTCTCACACTTGCATGCCCTCCTCGCTCCTCCTCCTCCTCCCTCCTCCTCCGCCTCCGCCTCCGCTCCCCCTCCGCTCCGCCGTCTTCCCCGGAGCTCCGAACCCTCCGCCCCCTCTGATCTCCCTAAGGATGAAGGACCGGCCTCCGTCGTCGCACGGCGGCGTCTACATCCCTCCCCACCAGCGCCTCCGCTCCGTCATCACTGCCCCCAACTACTCCTCCTCCTCCTCCTCCGCCTCCGCCGCCGCTGCTCCGGCCGCCGCCTCCGCGGACGCCGCCACTTCGCGCGGTCACCACGGCCAGCCCCCCGCCGCCGTGCCGAGCCCCGCGAGAGCTCCTCCGACCGGCTCGGCGGCTCAGCAGCGGCAGCAGCTGCAGCAGCAGCTCAACAAGAGGAATTACCCGCAGTACAATTCGGCTAACAGCGACGGCGCGTCGGAGGATGGTTCGGATCGCGAGTTCGAGTCGTCCTGGTCGCAGGTGTGCTGCTCGAGTCGTGATTTTCTGCTGTCGCTCTGTTTGACTGACTGATGTCCTGTGACGTTAGAGAAAATGGAGCTAAATTGCGCGTTGGAGATGACTTATGCCCGTCGTGCTTTATGTTTTTCTTCATTGTCAATGCATAGTTGAGACGCTTCTTCGAATGCCCTTGGCCCTGGGGTACTTTCCGACGTTTTCCTTTGGCTCGTAACGTTGTGGTTTGGTTAGGTCAGTGCGTTATGTCTGGATGATTTTATAGCGGAATGGACCATGGAGCATTGAGAATTGTTATGCTTCCACTGTGCTAATAGTTCATCACCTAGAAGGCTGTGGATTCGAAGCATTTGTCTAAGAAACTCACGTGAGGCGGAGTAGCTGTAGACAAATCGACTCTGGACTCCAGAGTGGAATGGTGGCTCTTTACCTTCATATAGAGGCTCTACATGATGTGGCATTGGGTTTCAATTGATGTATAATTATGCTTTCTGTCTTTTTCCTCCTTATTTTTGGAGAGTGGTTTTACTTGAAAATAATGGCTAACATAAAATAAAAAAATGTAACTTTGAATTAGAAGGATTTATGTTTGCCATTGTGACCGACTTTATATGCTGATCAAGTTGTGTTTGGTTTCTGGATGGATTCTGTGAATCATACCTAAGTAATAAGTCTTCATTCAAATCTCTGGAGAGTAATAATGCTCATGTCAATCAATTTTTCCTTAAAGACAATCTTCTTCAGCTTCTCCTTATGTTGAATTTAGATGATGTTGAAGGATGCACATGTTCAAAGCATGTCATACACTTAAGCATGTTCATTCATTCAAATGATGATTGTGTGAGTTGGTGACCTCCTTTAGTTTTCTTAGACCTTAAATATTGTGAAGGAAGACGTCGCATTTATTAAACTGCCTTGTGGAGAAAGTATTAAGTATCGGCCTCTTCATTAGTCGTTTTTCAGACTTCGCAGTTCTTTCAGATAGAGATGAAGGAAACGATTTTGTATGAATAGGGGGTATAGAGATTTCCTAGTTGCTTGGGAGACCTTACCATGATTTGATTGTCATTCCTGGGAGGATCTTCCAATAGGAGAACAAATGGGTTCCTGCTTTGGGGGTGCTAAATATGGAAAAATTAATAACATTTTGATTATTCACCATTTATATGATGTGCTTCATTCATTCTCATTCTTTGGAGCCATGCTTTAACAGGGTCCAACATTTTCTGATGGTACTGATGGGTGGAAACGGAAGCTAAACATGCTTTTGCGCAATAAAGAAAAGCAAGAATTGGTCTCAAAGGACAAAAAGGACAGGCGTGATTTTGAGCAAATAGCGGTTCTGGCGAGCAAGATGGGTTTGTATAGGTATGTTCACCATGGGCATAGATAATAATGTCCACCTATCAGTTGTTTGCTAGATCTAGATTCTAAACTTTAATTCTCTTGCAGCCAAGTTTATGCAAAAGCAGTTGTCGTCAGCAAGGTTCCTCTGCCTAACTATAGATTTGATCTGGATGAGAAGCGTCCGCAGAGGGAGGTACAGTACATTACTTACTGTCATGTTCTTACTTGTTTTTCTTTTCATTGACATTTTTACAAGCACATTCTCTTGGATCCTAACTAATTTTGGGCTGTTCAGTTTATGGGAATTTTCTAAAAGTTGTGTTTCCTTTTCAAATGAAACAAGCCAAGAGAACATTTTTGGATCAGCTTTGAGAATGTTCCTTATACAAAAACACGGAAAACTTTGTTATTTTCACTGTTTCTTACCCAGTAGAAAACATGATATTTTTGTTCACGCTGGTGTGCCTTCTCTCATCATGATGTTTATATCCCTCAAACTTTCCCTTGTATCAACATTTTGTTATCCCAGCATTGCACTTCTGTAATCACACATTTCCCTTCCCTTGAACTTTTGCCGCATTTTCAAGCTTTGAAGCAAGCATTCTTGTTTTTGTCGTTCCGAGCGTTCACCCTTTAAGCAAAAGAGACTCTGAATTAAATTAATGCTGTGATCAGTGTATTTCAATTATGAGTGATTACTTTCCAGATCTTGTTAATATTCACATTAATTGATTTGAGTAATATGTAATACTCAAATCTCTAATGAGATGGTTGCGTAAGAATTGATATTGACATTAAATTGATTTAGTAAATGATGGATTACAAAGCATAATCAAATAAGAAAGTAATAATTTTCTTCAAGTTGAAATTTGTGCATATACCAGACATGTCTTTGAGAAAATAGAGCAATGAGAAAGGTAGACATTTTCATTTTATATTCAGTGAAAGGAAAATTGATAATTTTCAGTAACCAACTGGGCCCCTTGCTTTTTCTTTTTCATTTTATTCATTCTCAAGTTCTGGTCCTTATCTGGATCAATGGTCCATGACACACCTTTTCGCCCTCACATATCATTTCTAGTTCCTCTATTAGTCATTTTGACATCTTTCTGAGTGTCTAACAACACGGACTTGCAGGTGAGCTTACCTCTTGGTCTGCTAAGAAGAGCTGAGGCATATCTAGGGGACTACTTTTCTCAGAAGCCTAGATATACTGAAAGCTCTCCATATAGTTCCTTTTCAAGATGCAGTAGTAGCAGTAGTATTGCTACTGAAGAAGGGCTTTTTGAACAACCAGAGCCACTGGCATCCAGTAAGTCCGTGATAGAGAAAGTTCTTGCTCGGAGAAGTTCGCAACTCCAGGAGAAGCAGCAAGCTTGGCAGGTTGGCTCCACTTTTGACATGCAGAGCCATGTCTTACTTCCCTATTCACATGTTTCAGTTTCGTACTTATAAGACCTTTATTGTCCATTACTTCATTGACAGACATGGTAAGAGGCTGGTTACCATTGGCTAATATTTTCTAAATGGGTAACTTTAGTCCTTCCTTGCTTCCATAATGGGAAAATTGTGTTGATGAGTACTGACCTTTTACAAGAAGCAGACAGATATTTGAAAATTTATTTTTCGCAATAACTAAAAATTAATGATGGAGAATTTCTACACCTGTAAAACTGATTCTCCCCTTTCACAAAGTCCTGGAGAATGCGCCTCGTTTAATTCCTCACCTCCTTTATATCCTTAGAGCCATGAAAACCTTTGACTGTCATTTCTATTGCGTTATTAACCATGTCATGCATCAGTTCTGTTTCGATTCAGTGGATATGTTTTGAGAGGTCAAAAGTATTTCCTCTCAGTCAACAATTCTTGGGCATTGCTCTGCTTCACTCCCAGGTGCTTGTTTGCACTTTGCCGAATCTCAGTCAAAGTTGACTATGCAAAGCCATCTGACTGCAGTTGATCTTTTGTTAGCTTTTCTTTTCTTTGCTTGTTTGCTACTGAGTGAAAGCCTGAGTGACATTAAGAGCAGTCCGGTATTTCAGGTTTTATTATAAACTCGGTTTGTTTGTTTATGATTCAAAGTTTCTTAGCTGTTTAGTTGTGGAGAAGTGTGAAGACATAATGCTATAGTTCTTCTGATTACTTCTCTGTTGGTGTTATGATTGTCAGATAATTACTAAAATGTTCATTTTATGTTCACTTGTAGAAATCTGCACAGGGAAGAAAAATGCTGGAATTTCGTAGAAATCTACCTGCATATAAGGAGAAGGATGGATTATTAACAGCCATTTCGCAAAATCAGGTGAACTGCGATTGAATTTATGATGAGTGTCCTCTCAATGATTTGTATTTGAAATTGTGCCTAAATCAGAAAAATTTAACAAAGCAATGGTTGTTGGTAGAACTTAATTGATTTAATTCTTTTAAATTTACGTTTAGTGTTGATTATTGTTGCCATGTTTTTGAATCTTGACTTGTCTGCTTTGTTTATTTTATGCTCTGTATATAAGACTGTCATAACTGGATGCAAATGCCTTGTAGAAACTAGTTGCTTCAACATTCAAAGAAAGAAATCAGGAGAATGTTCAGTTATTGCTTTGGCAATGGCTGATATATGTTGTGCGATCTGGCTAACTGTTGATTGAATTACATGGTTTCTACCCTTGTCTGGGAGTTCTTTTCTTTCAGATAGATGATACTTTCTAATTTGTCATGTTGCTTATTTTCTAATGTCTGCACTTAAGCCTCTAACTGGAATCTGTTTGGCTTATGATCATTGAAATAAAAGTGCACCGATCTATGGTGTTTATGATGTTCTGTTCAGGATGTAGATAGATTTCTCAATGGTGTGTTCCATCCTATACACAGCAGAAATAATGAGTCTTTGAGTTTTTAAGTTTTGGTTGGATTCCTGGTTTTGGTCATGGTATATATCTGCTGCTTTCTTTAAGGACCTCTTTGTTCGTGGTTTGAGAGATGCCTGCATATTATTCCCCATATTCTTCAACTTATATCTGTGTAGCTTTATGTCCATTATTTGATGCAGGTTGAACTTTTATTTTGATTTCTTTAAGATGTAATCAGTGACTTATTTTTTTTCTATTTCAGAAAGGGTGTTTCCTCTTAGGAGTTAGTGCACACGGCCTTAGAGAGTTAGTGAGGCTTCATTGATTAAGCCAGTTCTTGCTTTCTCTTTTGCTTCTTGGGTTAGATGGGCGGAAAACTGGTATATTTGCAAAAAACTGAAAGTGTAATGTTGAAGATGTATTCTCTTAGGTCTGGTTTTTATAACTTTGTGAGGCTTTTCCAGTCATTAGAGTACAGTTATTTTGTAATACTGTCACTAGGCCAGCCATTGGATGAGAGGCCTTAGTCACGCTAATCTTTTCTTGAGATTTATTGCTGATTTGTTCTGCTGATTTCTTCTTGAATAAATAAGCATTTTTACACGCACAAACACACTCAGGCATGCATGTGCCCATTGGCAGAATGGCAGTTTCATCTGAAATCAGTGGAATTTACGGTGGGCCTGCATTTGTTAATAATGGTTGGAAGGAAGAGTTCTCATTCTGTATAATAAGACTAATTGTGTCGTGGTATGTGTCTTATGATTGTAGCTCTCAAAATTTTACAGGTTGTTATCATCTCAGGTGAAACTGGCTGTGGCAAGACTACACAGATTCCCCAATTTATTTTGGAAGCAGAGGTAAATTCTGGACGTGGAGCACTTTGTAATATCATATGCACACAACCAAGAAGAATATCGGCCATGTCTGTTTCTGAAAGAGTTGCTTCAGAAAGAGGAGAAATATTGGGTGACTCTGTGAGTTTTCTTTCTGATACTATACAGCAAGATAATATGTTTGGTCTTGAATAAGATACTATTGAAGGATTTGCAAGTTAATTTTTTGAGCAACAATGTAAGGAGCTCTTTTTTTTTTATCCCTTTTAAAAGGTTGGATACAAGGTTCGGTTAGAGGGTATGAAGGGCAAGGACACACGCCTTCTCTTTTGCACTACAGGCATTTTGTTGAGAAGGTTGCTGGTTGATAGAAACTTGAAAGGTGTAACTCATGTCATTGTTGATGAGATTCATGAACGTGGAATGAATGAAGGTACATGGTTTGTTTGTTGGAAGCATTATGTTTAGGATGATAAGAGATTGTTTCTAATACTGTGCATGTCTGGTGCTAGATTTTCTGCTTATTGTCCTTAAAGATCTACTTCCTCGTCGGTCAGAACTGAGGTTGATTTTGATGAGTGCCACCTTGGATGCGGAACTTTTCTCGTCCTATTTTGGTGGAGCTCCAATAATTCGCATTCCGGTAGGTTTCTAAAGTGAGGGTATTTTTTTTCCTGTTTTTCCTGGTTTTTCATACAAGGACTAACGGCATTAAGCACTTGATTGGCCGCTTGCATTTAAGGTGATGGAATGAAGAAATGGGATGAGATAACTAGAATGCAATACAATATACTTTTTGAATTCTGAAACTTGAAAGAATAAGTATGAGGGAATATGGTCTTGGAAGTTCTCTTTTTCATGGATGCCCTCAATGGACATAGGAGATCAAAGGCATGTTGAAAGAGACCTTAGACACCTATCGGAAAATAGAGTTGTAGAAAACAGCAGGGAAGATTTTTACTAGGAAAAAGGGACATACTATCTAGTTTATCCATTGTAACTGTTAGGTAACGAAGAAAGATTTTATTTTCACAGGATTTCTTGCCTTCTTTCTGAAAGACCATTCTTTTCAGTGCTCCTTTCTACTTTTTCCAACAATCCCTTGGTGATTATCCACCTTTTTACCCTTTGCCCATGATCTCTTCATTTAAATGTATTCTTTGAAAGATTTGTAGTGAAGGAGTCGAGATAACATTTCCTGATAATTGTACACATACTTCCATTGTTGATTAGTTTAAATGCCTGAACCTATGATTGCTACTTCACAAGCTCTACTAAACTAAGGTTTTGATCCACTTGATGAAGACGAGAAAAAAAGTAATTTTCCATTCATATCAATTAAGTTTGTAATTGACACCTTTGAGTGCTGTGTTGCACTCTCTTTTTTAAGGAACAATTTCAAGTCATGTTGTGGGCAAACCTCTTATCAGTTTGTTCCTTAGGCATTTGTGAAGAGACTTTTAACTCTTGGCAAGTTGGTGGGCTGAGGTGAGGGGCTTATTGACCTTGAATCTTTGGGTTCCGAGTGGATTAAGTGGCTATGGCTCAAAATGAACATTTTGTAGCAGGTGTGAGACTCTCATGGTAATTCTAGGTTAGCTATGTTGGTTGCCCCTTTCCACCTTTTTACTTTTAAAAAGGAAAAAAGCGAACAACAGCAATCCAACCCTTATCCCACTAAATGTGGTTGGCTATATGAAACCTATCACATCATTGCACTTGATCCTTTACTGGAACTTCTTTAAGCTCTGAATATTCCATATTGTTCCCTATTGTTTCTTTCCATGTCAATGTAGGTCTTCCCCTGCCCCTTGTCTTTCCATCCCTTGCTAACATCTCCTTACTGGGGCATCCTAAAGGTCTTTGTTTGACATGGCCAAAGCAGCTCAGGCAACATCTTATCCTTCATTGGGACAACACCTATTTTTCCCAAATAGGATCATTTCTGGCATTGTCTTTTTTCTGGTTCCAACATGTTTGACAAAGCATTCTCATCTCCACCACACTCAAGAACATCAGTTTTGTTTGGCTTCCTTTGGCACCTTGAATTCTCGTATTAGCTATTGACAAATATATTATTTCCCCTGTTATGTAAGTTGGGGGATGGTATGGCTTGAATCCTGGCCTAATACCTTGTAAATGACAATTTTAAAACCATTGGACCGATGCTTGATTTTTCACAATTGACTGTTGGGATTAACTTGAGACCAGAGCTGCCAATGAGATTGCCTTTCTTGGTTCCTTCTCAGAGAAATAATGGATCCATTAGTCATTGAAGCTTATGCATTAAACATAGAAAATCATTCATTTGATGTTCTTTTAGCTTGCTTTAATCTATACCAAGAATGATGGTGAAGGAGCACTATTATTCACTCTCCTCATTCTAAGGGACACAATCCATTGAATTGCTTTTGCAAATTGAATGAAAGGATGCAGTAATTATTCTCTCCTTGTTGGTGGCTAACTTGACAATGCGTGGGAATTATTCTCTAAGGACAAAATGGCAAATCACTTGTCCTTAAGAAAAGATGTTGCACACTCATGACCAATGAAGTCCTAATTTCTTAGCACAGACATTTCCAGTCCATTTCCAAACTCCCACTGCTTGACTGTGTCTATTTGATTTGATGTTCAACCTGAAGTGGCAGTACTTTAGACATCCAAGTGTGATCTATTTCCTTATTGAGATCTTTAATTCATTTGAATTTCTGTTTGTACCTTATGTTTCAGAAAACAATAATGGTTTTGACTGATCTCTGGACTCTGTCTACTGTCATTGCTCTGTCATGTTGGATTCTGGGAGTGTTGCAGTTTACTAATTTGGTCTCTATGAAGTCTGTGTACCGCCCTCATGTATTTTGTACTTATGCTATTTTGTTGTCATTTTGCTGTATAAAGAGATTTATTCTTTTGTTATTATCAGAACTTGACTGTTATATGTCCATATTGTTCCCTATCTTGAAAATCTGGGCTAAGCTTTTCTTTTTTCTATCACTTGATTAGGGTTTTACATTCCCAGTTCGGACTCTTTTTCTGGAGAATATACTTGAAACGACGGGCTACAGGTTGACTCCTTACAATCAGATAGATGACTATGGTCAAGAAAAGATGTGGAAAATGAGCAAACAAGCTCCTAGAAAGAGAAAGAGTCAAATTGCCTCTGTTGTTGAGGTATACTAAATTGACCTTAAATTCCCGGATCCATGTGTCATTTTTTCTTTTTTCCTAATTTTGTTCTCATGATGCTTCTTAGGAAGCACTTGGAGCTGCAGATTTGAAGGATTATAGTCCCCGGACTAGAGAATCTCTCTCGTGTTGGAATCCCGACTGCATTGGCTTTAATCTTATAGAATATCTGCTGTGCCACATCTGCGAGAGTGAGAAACCGGGTGCTGTGCTGGTCTTTATGACAGGATGGGATGACATTAGTTCACTGAAGGAAAAACTCCAAAGTCATCCAATATTGGGAGATCCTAATCGAGTTTTATTGCTTGCATGCCATAGTTCAATGGCCAGTTCGGAGCAGGTAATATGGGTTCTCTAATGAGTATAATTGAATTTCGAAGGAAAGGAGAAATGAGAGATCCATGTGTCTTATGTGTTCACATTTTATTTGCAGTCTTCATTCATTTAAAGGAGACTCTTAGCAGCTGAAGCAGGATGTTTTATACCTTGTCTTGTGGCTAATTGTTTGCTGTTCATCTTTAGGGTATTCTCTAGTTAAAACCTACTGAATAGATTAACCTTCTAAAATTTAAAGATGGTCACATGCTGGACCTTTTCAAGAAATGGGATTTTGTTTTGTAAAAACTTTCATCTGGTTGGACATGCCTTCATTTTGCTTTCCCTTGATTATTTTGACAATATGTTTTGCAATCAGTACGTTTACCATATTCCTTCTATTTCCTTGTTCTTGTATGTGCATCTAAGTGCTTTGTCTTCCATGATCAAGTATGTTTCTCATTTTACAATTTATTAAATACTTTGTTGCCAACTTGTGCAGAGGTTAATATTTGATGAACCGGCAGATGGTGTGAGGAAAATAGTGCTAGCAACCAATATTGCTGAGACAAGTATTACAATTAATGACGTTGTTTTCGTTCTTGACTGTGGAAAGGCTAAAGAGACCTCATATGATGCACTGAATAACACTCCTTGCTTGCTTCCTTCCTGGATTTCTAAAGTTTCTGCGCAGCAGGTAAATACTCATGTTAAGAATCACATTGAGCAACATTATATACTGTTGACAATCTGAATATTGTAGATTAAGGGCCTGAGATGTTCACTAAAAAAAAATGGTCTTTTGCTGAAACTGTTGGCCTCCCCCCTCTCTTCCTTTTTCCTACCTGCTATATTTTCTTGCTCTGGCAGCTTTTAACAATTTTTGTATGACTAAGTTCTTTTATGATTCTGTTATCAAATTATTTTTGGTCAAAATTTTGTTATCAAATTGAAAATGTCTAAAATGTGATGAAATACGTTGAAGATGTTAAAAGTGAGAAACCAACTACAGAAAAATTCACTCTGTGAACTTTTGTTTATTAAGTGAAAAAAGAAAATGTAATAAAAATGCGATAAAATATATGGAATATGTTGAAGTGAGATGTCAGGGAGAATTTGACCCTGTAAACATGATGTCATTGGCAATTTTTTGAGTTTGATGTACTTCAAGTTATCATCTGTGAGATCCTATCACTTAGTTGTGGGTTATACATGCTTTTTGGCTAAATCCTGGAGTAAGTTTTGTTGATTTTAGGAGGTTACATGGCTGGAAGATATTTTTGGTGTTCACAAACATTTGGGATGGCTCTGTGTCTGTGTTGAACTTACTCCCTTTTTGGTGGTTTCTATAGAAATTGTTAGTTCCATAGTGTTGATCTGTGAGCCCCTCTGAGCAATTTTGAAAACAATTGGACTTAGAACTCTGAAGCTTTCATCATGATCTACCCCATGGTCAATCGTCTGATTCTAGAAGGTAGATGAGCAGATATCTTGCATTAATCATCTATGCATTTCTATGTGGGGAAGAGGAAAAATTAATTGCTAGTCTATACTATGTAGTTTTTTTCATTGGTATCATAATCCACATAGAATGGTTTTCAACTTACATTTTATTAAATAAGCAAGCTATGGGTGAGATGGTAACTGAAGCCAAAATCTAGTGGTCTATCAGTTTGAACCTCTTTATGACATCTCATGCTTGACCTCAATAAATAGTTTTATGGGCTTACCACTAATTTTCATCATTTTTGATATTAAATTCTGAGCACAATGTCCTGGACGAGTTCCTGAACTGGGGCATCTAGAGATTCATTTAACAGGAGGGGAGGGTAAATATGTTCTTTGTAGTGCTTTTTTATTTTTTATTGAGAGAGATCCTTAAAGTCGCCTCTCCAGACCCCTGCAGTGCGGGAACCCTTGTGCACTGGGACATTCTTTATAAGAGAAATTTCAAGAAGTATTCTTAATGCCAGTGTAACAGAACATGTCGCAACTTTTTCTTGCACATGTTTGTTGTTTATAGTCAGTGTTGAATTCCTCATTGATTGATGACTTGTGAGTTTTTCTGCCCATGTACAGCGAAGGGGAAGAGCAGGTCGAGTTCAACCTGGAGAATGTTACCATCTTTATCCTAAATGTGTATATGATGCCTTCTCAGAGTATCAGTTGCCAGAAATTTTGAGAACGCCCTTACAGTCACTTTGTTTGCAAATAAAAAGTTTGAAACTTGGCAGTATTTCCGAGTTTCTATCAAGGGCTTTGCAGTCCCCAGAGTTGCTAGCGGTATTTGGAAGCACTCCTTTCATGTCTCCTCCCTGCATATCTATCTTTAATTTGTTGTGCACTTGTCCTTATTAATTTCTGTGTTCAATGTCCATTGTAGGTTCAAAATGCTATTGAGTACTTAAAACTATTGGGTCTCTGGATGAGAATGAGAACTTGACCGTACTAGGTAAGAAAGATTCTTATATAGTCCTGTGTGTGTATCATTTTCAACATATATCTTTCAAAGTCAACCTGATTAGAGTAAATTGGCAGGCCGTTACCTTTCTATGCTTCCAATGGAGCCTAAACTTGGGAAGATGCTTGTATTGGGTGCCGTCCTAAATTGCCTGGATCCGATACTTACTGTTGTTGCTGGCCTCAGCGTGAGAGATCCTTTCCTAACACCGATGGACAAGAAGGATGTAAGTCAGGCTTTCCATTTAGCTAGACAGTTCTGCTTCATTTTGTCTTGTGGAAGAGCAGTACTAAAAAACGTTCTCACTGGAGGCACTTGCTTGTATGAATTGTTGCTTTTTCTGCTTGTTGGGGATTGTCTTTGACTCTGTAGCCTCCTGGTTATTTTGTTGGCTTCTATTTAGGGGGAAAAATGACTTGGTAGTTTCCATTGCAGATGATCTCCAATGTTCCTTGATTTTTGTTGCTGTGAGTTAATTGTCATCATATCGCATTGGAAAAACAGATGTTTGTGGTGTTATTGCCTGAGCAAATTGTATTCTTTTCCTAGGCAAATGTTTTAGAATTTTGAGGATCTCTCTTCTAATTCACATTTTCTTGCTAATAACTTGACAGCTGTTTTCCTAGTTTCTGCCATTCCATTTCGCAAATGCTGCTGTCAGCTTACAGGGAGCAACAAATTCATTTATAATAGTGTAGAATGACAAATATAGAAAGCATGAGAGTCAAATCTGTGACTGCATGTTCAAGCAACCATGTGGACCTCCAGACTAAGCTGTGTTCAGCATGTAGATCTCACTTTCTTTGCATGTAATGACTGTATATCAATTTGCAGTCTAAGCAGTCTTAAGTAGTCACATGAGGGGTCCATATGCCAATGCGATTTAATAAAAGTTGATCTCCACAAGACAAATTGTTACTGTTTGCATGTATGCATGCACACAGTCAGAAGTGTCAATCTTACTATCGCATGTGCATGCACACAGTCAGAAGTTTCAATCTTACTATGCACATATGCGAACAAATGCAATTGTTCAGTGTCACACTTTCCCTCTATGCTAAAATTTTGAGAAAGCCAAGGAAACAGAAAGAAATGTCATATGAAACTAAAATAAAAATAAAAAATGAAAGTAGTTTATGTAACTTGTTTGCCTCTGGTACTGTTTCTCCTCTACATATATATTTTTTATGATGCAGGTCATTATCAGTGTTTTATTCAATAATTTCTTTTTTTACCATGCAACTAACATTCTTCCATCGAGAAAACCAGTAAAAGTCTAGTGAAAGCAGATCTTCATCCTTTCAGTTAAATTTAGATATCTCATGCTCTTCTTATACATACATGGAATCCCAGTAGATAGCATTCATGCATTTGCTTGATCCTTTTTCTTATGTATTGTTTACAGTTAGCAGATGCTGCAAAAGCACAGTTTTCTCGTGACTACAGTGACCATCTTGCAATTGTCCGGGCCTATGAGGGGTGGAAGGATGCTGAAGTAGATTTTGCTGGATATGAGTATTGTTGGAAAAATTTTCTGTCAGCACAGTCCATGAAAGCTATTGATGCTCTTCGGAGGGACTTCTTCTCTTTGCTTAGGGACACTGGCCTTGTTGATGGAAATACAGCCACTAGCAACCAATGGAGCCGTGATGAACATCTCATCCGTGCAGTTATATGCTATGGCCTGTATCCTGGTGTTTCTTCAGTTGTGGTAAGTCAGAGATTCTTGTGCAATTAATTTTTCATACTGCCTCCCTTCATTTTGACAGTTCCTTCAAAGTTAATCTATCAAAACAGAAAACAAACTCGGGTGTCATTTCTATATTCTATTGCGATAATTTCTCGTGTTCTTATAACCTTATGTGAGGTGACGCATATTCACTTGATCTGTAAATTCGAGATGGGTGAAAAGTTGTTTTGAGATTCATACTTCTCTACACCTTAAAGTTTATGTTGAATAATCTTGGGCTGTTCTGATTCTCTCAGACTCATATGTTTTTAACAGCTAAACATGTGTCTGTATGCAGCACAGTGAAAAGTCATTTTCCCTGAAAACTATGGAAGATGGCCAGGTGCTTCTGTATTCAGTAAGTTCCTGTCTATGACAAATTTATATCTGCCTTGGAATGTTAATTCAGGGCCTGCACTTTTAAGGATCTAATGTTTGTGCAATAATTTATTTGGTCAGAATTCTGTCAATGCTCGGGATTCGCAAATCCCTTATCCATGGCTAGTTTTCAATGAAAAGATTAAAGTGAAATCTGTTTTCCTCCGCGATTCAACAGCTGTGTCAGATTCAATGCTTCTCCTATTTGGTGGAAGTTTCTCTAGGGGGGATACGGTAACACTCTCTCTATGCAAATCTGATACTTTAAACTTTTACACATCTCTGGTAAAAATATTTAAGCAACAACGTACTTACCTTCTCTTCCGGGTACCTCATTTTGGTGACATGCTTGTGTGTAACTAATTGATACCAGTTGGTTTCTTGACAGGATGGACACATAAAGATGTTAGGAGGATTTCTGGAATTTTTCATGAATGCTGCTATAGCAAACATGTATGCAAGCATTAAAAGAGAACTTGATGAACTGATTCAGATGAAGGTGAGAGAATCATTCTTGTTGTTGAAGTGAATATACCCTTTTGGCGTAAGCTTACGGTTACCTATTTCTTTATACTGTGAGCATAAAGAAAATGTAGGTTTATGAGCCATTAATTGATTTCTGTGTTTTCTGTGCCGCAGCTACATAATCCCAGGATGGATATACACTCCTTTCATGAGCTCCTATCTGCCGTAAGGCTGCTAATTGCAGAGGATAAAGGCTATGGTAAATTCATTTTTGGTCGTCAGATTTTGATGCCCTCAAACACGACCCAGGCACAAGTGCAGCCAACCACAATCTCACGCACTGAGAGTGGGCCTGGTGGTGATAATTCGAAAAGTCAGCTGCAAACACTGCTCACAAGGGCAGGATATGCTGCCCCGACCTATAAGACAAAGCAGTTGAAGAACAATCAGTTTCGAGCGACAGTTGAATTTAATGGTATGCAGATCATGGGTCAGCCATCCACCAATAAGAAGAGTGCAGAGAAGGATGCAGCTGCTGAGGCTCTGCAGTGGCTGATGGGTGGTACTCAACCGGGTAATGAATACATAAATCATATGTCGATGCTACTGAAGAAAAGCAAGAAGGACCACCAATAGCTGAACTGGTGATATATGGAGATACATCATTTAACAAGGGTATGAAAGTATCATGCTAAAATGCTGAACACTTGGTAGGAGTTTGTGAGAATCCAAGACTAAAGCACTGCTTCATCCTTGAGAGGTTTTCAGCATGTGGATGGTGGTTAATCTGCCTTTTTGGCACTCCACCTTCAAGTTCTCGAGCTCAATTTTCTGTGCAAGGAGATTGGATCTTTAAGGTCCAGGGCAATGTCTGTGGTCAGTTGGATTTTGTAATAGCTCAGATTTTTAAGATGGACTTGGTTGTATTGTAAGAGGGTTGGGTTAAAGCTCAGAATTCTGGAACTGAGCATGTGTTTTCAAATGGGGTCTTGGATCAAAACCAATTCTATGTATCATCAATCAAAGGATTCATAGGAGCTGAGGGTGCGTCATCTTGTAGATACTACAATCTACAATTATTGGATTTGTACAGATCTAACAGTCAAATTGAATTGACAATCTCTGGATTTGGAATTTGATGGCACTTTCGGCACCTCCCAACTCCTCATATCCATGCAGATGGAATAATATTAATTGAAGCGTGTGGAGTTGAGTTAAGGTAAATTTTGCATTGGCCGTGCATATTATTATGCTTTGCACTATGTCATTATTCTTGTTGCTTGAGTTTTCTGGAATGAAAGTGGCCCCTCTTCATTTGGTTCACTTCTCTCAAGATGGTCGGTTGATTTGATGGTGCTTGTTGCTTGATTTAGTTTCTTGCCTTCAAGTTCTAGAGTCTGATGAAAATTGCGGACCAAGAGAAAACTGTCGTGCTCTGTTTTATGCCTGGAAAACCTAGTTAATCATGTTGAGGATGAAGGCAACCTTTGGAATAATTCGAAAGGAGATACGTCCAGACTCTAGAGGACGTCTTTGTCCTACCTGTTGTTTACTGGTCTAAGAACCCTGCACCAAGTTAATCAGTGTTAACTTTTGCCTTATGGGACGCCGACTGCATGTAATTTTTTTGATTCCAATGAAGAGGTAAAGCGGCAGCTGAAGTTCTTTGTTTTTTGTTTTTGTTTTATAGTGATAATGTAATTAAGCGCTTCGTTTTTTAAGAGTCTCCAGAAGAGATATGCACCATGCTGAATATGGAATGGCCTCTTAAAGAAGCAAGACCATATCCGAACACATAAATTCCACTTTCCTTTTTCATGCCTTTGAGAGGAAAGTTAAGTCGAGAAACCACAGTGCCAAGGCAGTTTTGGAATTAGGAAGGGAGAAGTTTCTGCAATTAGTCTCAATTGCGGTGAAACCAAGATGCATGCTTTGGCTTAATGCCGAACATTGATACCTTTCTCCACAAAGCGTCTTCCTAGCGCAGATGTGAAGACCCTCGGTATGAATTGGACAAGGGAATGGAATAGCCATTTCACCGTAACGAACTGTTCATTCTCGGTGGAATCCTTTGCATAATCCTTAAAAAATGCCTAATTATTCATATACAAGGGAAACGAATCTCGAAGCTCAAAACACGTGTATTCCAAATGTTAACTAAGTACATCTTCGGGGAGCTATTATGATTACTTCTATGTGTGTATAGATGAAATAGCCTAATGAAGCAAATCAAGTTTATCATGAGGATCGAGGACTGACCGTCACACGGTGCAGCTTCAAACCCACATGTCGAAGTACAGGAGATGATCCTTGGTAAAGATAGCCGATTCAGTCTTCAGGTTCTTTGTAGGCAGTGCAGGATCAGCTCTAGATGATCTACATTGGCTGCATAAAGAATTTGATTCACTTTTTCTCAATATAATTTCATCGTTATACACCTGGATCAGCTGTAGCAATGATGCTTTTTATTCCATAACAACACATGTTTAATAATGATATAGTCATGCCGAACAAAGAAACGACTTTCATAAATACACAATTGCGTAGTGCAAACAGTGTCTTGTAGAAGCATAACACATGTACAACGTCAAACATGGAATCGTTGGCTGAAGAAAGCAGCCATTTCCCAACAACCAGCACGTCGCGGTGACAGGATAGGGAACTTGTCCCTCCTGGGGATACGTACGAGGTTCTTGTTTTGTGGCACCATGATGCCTTCTGGAGTCTGCACATCAGGCTCTTTATTTGCACACGACCAATTAGCTTCTAGGGAAACTTTAGATCAGAATCAAACACAATCGATAAATTCTTGGGATATAGAGCGAATCCATCTCAAACTCTGCCGCCGAATATGCCCCTAGGCAACTGGACTGAGGCCCAGGATGGAGTTATGCTTCGAAAGGGATTGGCTTACTAAATCCCCCAACAAGATATCTACAGCCCTTTCAACATGGCGGGAACGGCACGGAAGTAATCTTTTTCTTCCATGTGGTCCTTCCTCTAACGATCTCCTCATTTCGAGACTCTCCGTTGATACGGAGGAGGTGTGTGTACTTCAAAGGCATCATCGTCTTGCCGAATGATCCCAGGAGTCCACTTCCCTGAAAAATTTCAGACGCCAGGGAAAATCCATTGAGCAGGTTAACCTGATAACTATCGTGCTGGACGCCGCTCTGGACAATTCCATTGGCATCAGGTTCGCAAAGTGACTGAACTATGTCTGAACCCCCGCACTCTCTTCGGTACTCGAGTATTATACTAGAAAGCTGGTGAGCTTCCAAGAACTCATCCGGGATTGTCTGCAGACAAAATTAGATAGTTAGACATCTACTGAGGCAGAGAGGCCATATGGTTGCAGAAATTGAAAGAATGAGTCTAGACTGTAGAATGAAGGCAATTTACCTCCAGCATCCATCCCACATACTTAACATTGTTCACGTGGTGGTTCATGTCCAAGTCACTTCTCTTTGGCTGAAATTCACGATCATAAATGATAACTGTGCAGGAAATATCTTGAGAAGATAATTTTCACGGTTCAACATTACCTTGAGATCAGAGTTCACATATGTGGCTTTACTGTCCAGCTTGACTATTTTCTCAGGATTGTCCTCTTTAATTGCTTGCTTCTCTATAAACCACGGTGAGATCTCAGCCCTCACCTCCTCTGGCATCTTTGAGAGGCGCCTTGTTTGCTCATTCATCATCACCCAAGTGCTGTTTTCACATTTGCATGAATCATCAGCAAGATTATTGTAGATGTGCAGTTGACTAAAAAGAGTCGAGGAGATTTCTGAGTCATACCTGGTTGCCCGAGCAAAAGTCACTCCTGAAGCTTGGCTGCGGATCAGCCAGTCTCGCCTCATGCCGTTCTTCCCTGATGCTCCAACCCACGTGTCAATTTCAATTACTTCGCCCCTGTAGGATATATTAATAAAGCTTAATGTTCACATATCTCAGCAACAACTTGGAAATTCAATATCAATAAGGTACACCGGCTGTTATTCCTACAAGCCTAAAAATTCATGCTTATTGATGTGAAAAATATCCTGCACTATGAGCTCTTCCTGGAGAGTTTCGCCAAACCAATATTTATAAGCTATATCCCTTATCCACATAGTGATCAAGATTATATCTCTAAATTACCTGAAAGGTTGCTGAAAGCTAAAGCAGGTGAACGTTTAAAACAATTTTGCGGCTCCTGGAGTGGCATAGAAGCGTGGAAGAATTAGTTCTAATCTTTGTCTGGACATAGCAATTACATTCGTATTATAGCAGTTAATCTTGTATAAAGACAGATAGTATTACAAGTTCTGTTCAGAATCCTTATTAGGTCGAATGTTTTCACATTCAGGACTCTCATGAACTTAAGCAAAAGTTTTGAGTCCTTACATGAAAGGGGTTGATTAATCATGACATGATAATGGAACTAACCAAATGGGGTAGTGATCAACTTGAACATGCATTCTTGACACAACCCATATCAGATTGTTCCTCATCATTCCATGCGTTGCCCCAAATCCATTGCTTAAAAGACCCGACATCCACACGTGATTTAATGCCGTTTCCTACAATGTCACAAGTTGAACATCATGCTCAGTTTGTAAAATATTCCACAAATTTTCTATGCTCACGCAAATTTAAAATGAAAGTCATCTAAAACATGTTGCTGACCTGGAAAAGGTTTAGGATGCTCTCAATGGTGGTGGTCTTGTCAGGACCAACTTCATAAGACCGAATCACGACGGTCTGCTGGTACCCAACACCCCCTTCAGTTATGATTCCCTGGCGATGCAAGTCAATGAATTGCTTCTTTGTGGGAATGTTCTGCCTTACCTGCTGTTTGTCTATGTAGCCATTGTCCACAATCGAAGCAATGGAACCAAACGTTGTGGCAGCGCCAGATGTGTGCCTCAATGTGCTGTCAACTGTGGTCCATGTTCTGTTTGAAGTGCCGTTGATCTTGATGTTGCTCAAGTTTTGCTTGCTCGGGTCATTGCCTTCTCTGCCTGAGGAGCACCGAATTGGAAAGTATATTGTGCAAGAGAAAGCGGCCATCCAAAAAAGTTTTATTTTCTGCCAAACTCTTCAGTGATGATTTTGATAGGAAGAGTTTGAAACAGAGAAAGGGGCTCTAAATCGTTTTTATAGCCGAGACGTGACGGACAAAGCCATGGGACAATAACATTCGAGAGACAAAATAAGGACGGGCTCTGTCTTAGCACTGAAAATATCAAAGAAGGGGTTTTGGCCCTAGTGATACTATGCTGTAAAACGTTAGGTTTTTCCACATTTTGGGTTGTTCCCTTGGTGTTGATCGACGTAATCGATATTATTTTCGTTCTTTCCCTTTTCCGTTTCCTTGAGACTTGTATTCTTCTGTAATGACTTCATTCTTGTCATTTCGTTTCGGGGTACCACAAAGAGGCTGCATTGTTTTGTGTTCTTAGGGGGCGTTATTTAATTAAATCATCACGTCAATTTATGTATACTTGGGGGATCCGAGGTCTTCCGCATGCGTCAGTAGAATAATCCCCAGGCTTGTCCTTTAATGGAGGAAGCAACAAAATGTCAATATCAATATGTTTGATTCTCTCTCGAAGGGTCAGAACAAGAAATTAGTGATCCCTTTGACCATCGCTCAGGAGGCAAACATCACGATTCTCCTCAGTGTATTTTGTTGGCCAGATTCTCACCCTCAACAGTCACCATTCTACGTCAGTGTCTTGTAAATTGTACGGTACATTGCTCCAGAGACTCTTCTTCTAAAATCAAGAACGTAATATTACAGACTAATTAGTAATAAGTTTTGAAATTCAGGACAACACAGTTGATAGGGATCATAACCAAGAGCATGTCAGATAAAGAGTTAAAGGTTTCCAGGAATTTCAATTGTGTGTTCTCTTTGACATGGCAGAATGGTCTATTTCTTTTGTGTCGAGTCTGATCTAATTTATTGTAATTAAGATGGAGTCGGCCTCATATGCTCATTCCTCTTCAAACAATCACTTTTTGGGACTCTTTTGTCTCCTCACACGCCGTTACATGTGATTTTACATCTTCTCTAATGTCTTTTGAATAGGCCTCTCATGAATCTAGCATTCTCTGCCAGATTAAATTGAGTTTGCATCAGTTTTTCAGTAGCCAAGATTTTAGTCCATTAGGTATTTGTTGAGTCATCATATCCACAGGTAGATTCAACTTTTATCCCTCTGTCCTCTAGTTTCTCCAGTAGACATTCTATAATTAAGCTTATGTGCTTTAAGTTTTCTGTTTGATGGCCTGAAGTTTTATTGCACTTTTTTTCAACCGGTTCTTAGTTTAGCTTTCATTTATTTATGGAATTCCTTTTTTTGTCCCTATTGGCCGGAAGCTAAACCAGATGTTAGTTGCTTCTGGTATGTGGGAAGTAAGTATAGTGCTTGCCTCTGGAATTATATGCTCCTAGGAAAAGTCGGCACATGAGAGAGAGAGAGAGAGAGAGAGAGAGAGAGAGAGAGAGAGAGAGTTTTGGAAAAGCAAGATCTAATAGGAGTCTGAATAAATTACTCTTGACGAAGTTTATTTGGTTGGTCTCTTCTTGGTTCTTTTCAGCTTGGGCTTGTGGGTCTCTCTCTTTAGACGTCCTGAGATGTGTATCTCCTGCTCAACATGATTTAGCTTCATCAAGCCATGTCTTACCGTGTTTGATAACCATCTACTTGTCATGAAAGGAGGTACCAAATTAGTGTACTTCTGTAGATTGTGGCCATATGTGTACGCTATATGAAGCCTTAGGTATTAATAATCAGGTAAAGGAAAGCCGACAGTAAGAGGAGCATTTGAACAGTTCACTTTGATTTTACTTGAATTGGTCTTCATGTTTCTTGCCGACAGTAAGAGGAGCATTTGAACAGTTCACTTTGATTTTACTTGAATTGGTCTTCATGTTTCTTTCCGAGAAAATCATGCATCTCATGTACTGCTGTTCATGTGAAATGTACCGAGACACATTGACATGACAAATGAAGAAAAGATAAAAATAACTATTCAAGTCCAAATGAATCTTATAGCTGGATGAGACACTCTTAAGAATGAGGCAAGTTCAGGAAATTAAGGCAGTACAAGTATGAAGAAAGTCAAAATTTTGATTTGGTCATTCATTATAAGCATTGTTTTTGTCTCCATGAATATGCGGTCATGCGTGGCTAATGAAAGGAAAGGGACAAAACACAAATCTGATCATTTCCACAGGGCAACATCCGATGTGCCTGGAACCAATAGAAGGGACATTAGTTCATGTTGGAAGCTACAACACTTGCAACTTGCCTTTTCTCTTTGTCTAGGACGATAGAGAGAGAAACGGCCAAATATTAACTAGAAATTAACATCCATGTCGATATCTCCTAAGTACATAATTTTGAAAATTCTTGAAAGTTGGATTTCAGCCCCAAGTGAACCGGGCTCCACCTCGATGTCAATGACCAGTGAAGAATCCCACCTCCTGCTGCGGCGCCCACAGGAGCAGCCCAGCACAGAGAGAGAGAGAGAGAGAGAGAGAGAGAGAGAGAGAGATCAATAAAACCAGTGGTCCAAGGTCGTTCTTTGCAACCTTTCCTATGCCTCAATTCTGCTCATACGAACAGTCTACGTTTTCCTTTGGGTCTCTAAGCTATAAGCACCAACAAATAACTTTGTTTCCAAGAAATATGACTTTTCATTTTGCTTTTCCTCCGATGGACGAAAAGGTCCCCACAGATGGTGTTAAGATAAGATGACGGTCGAACAGTCTACGTTTTCCTTTGGGTCTCTAAGCTATAAGCACCAACAAATAACTTTGTTTCCAAGAAATATGACTTTTCATTTTGCTTTTCCTCCGATGGGCGAAAAGGTCCCCACAGATGGTGTTAAGATAAGATGACGGTCATTTGTGTATGTAGTCGCAATCTATTCATAGAACAAGTAGATCTCAACATAGTTAATACGAAAAGAAGACTAGTACTAATACAGTACTATTGGACTTTTCACCAACGAGCTTCCTAGACTGCAAAATGATTGGCACTTGAAGTTGAAGACACGAGAAGAAATCGAATTTTAGTAGAAGCAGCGCTATGAGAGTTAGCTTTTGGAGTACCACTTAAGGTTCACATCAGCACATGATCCTCTGAATGTCCTCCCTCAAATATCCTCTCCCTGGCTTTGCTCGCCTGAAAAGCAAGAAAAGTGGAAATCTTCAACATGTGAAGTATGATGAACATGACCACTAGACCTACAAGCAACTTCACAGGTTATGATTATGTTACTTATCATCATCCCAAATCCCCTGCGACCATAACTCAGAGCAAAGAAGAGTAGTTTACCAGAACTTCCCAATCTGTACAGCCTGTCACAATGGATAAGAGAACTGCTTGCACGAGAGATCCGGCTTGAATCCCAATCCAAAGGCCCATTCCTCCTAATTTCACCCAGAATCCTAGAACAGCAGCCACTGGAATCCCGCAAAGATAAAACGACCCTAGATTGACATATGCTCCTATGTGTTGCCACCCACATCCCCTAGCAATACCTGCTCAAAAGGACCAGTCTAACGTTGCAAACTGAAGCTCCGATAAGGGAAAAACCTGATTAGATTAAAGAGAACAAAGATGTTCAACCTGAAAGCACTCCTAGTAAGCTGTCCATGATGACAGACAAGCAAACCAGAGGAGCCATCTTCGTGACATAGTTCACAACTTCCTCTTCATTGCTGAATATGTAGCCAAAAACTCGCCGGCTAATGAACAAGATTGTGCTCATGATAATTGTCTCAGTAATGGTGAGAAATAATGTGGCATAGACAGAAAGACGGGCAGCTTCTGGGTTTCCAGCTCCTAATTCATTTGAAACTCTTGTGCTATGATCAGTTCGAAAGACTGAGGTGTCAGATCTTATTTTGTGGAATAGGTGTTTAAGCTTGCAGAGTTTTATGCATCAGTGAATTCGATCATACCTTCCCGCAGCGCCAAGTCCATATGGTATCATGTAGAGTGTTCCTATGGTATTGAGACTGATTAGGAACAAAAAAGAACTAATTAGCACATTTGAATTCTCAACATTATACACTAGGTAGATAGGAAAGTCCTTCCATTCCTGAATGGTAAAATCAGTGCAATTTAAAAAAAAAAAAAAAAAAAAAAAAGATTCACATTCTGAAGATGGTAATTGACAAAGTAGAGAATGTACCACACAGACAGAACCGAAGTTTCAAGCTGCGGATTTGGCAATATCCCAGAAAGCAAGACCAACAGCTCAAAAGACCACCATTCAAGACTGCAATAAAATTAAGAAGAAAAGTGGAAGGATTAGTCATGCCAATGCTATTATGGATAGGCCATTTTACCTACTCTTGGTTAAAAAATAAAACAATGATCTATTTTGCTCAAATTTGCTACCTAAAAAGACTAATAAATGATGTGCTTTTCTTTGAAAAGGTGGCCCAAAACTAAGAAGTCCTATAATGATCAACCGCTCGAAGATTATCAAACTTGGAGAGAGCATTTGGCAGAAAAAAAGTAGCAAACAGGATCCAGGACAAGTAACCAGCTCACCAGACCATCACTGCAGAGGGCACAGCATAGCGCAAGAACTCGCCGATCCCTAGAAACAGCTCCATGGAAACTGGCACGCGGGTTTTCTTGCAGGAAGGAGAGTACTTCATGTACGCTGCCAAGAAAGCCACATTCAACCAATAGGAAACACTGATGGCCACTGCAGCACCGAGGTTGTCCAGCCCTGACCTGAACACAAGAACCCAGCAAAGTGGTACATGGATGCAGAGGGTGGCACAAGAACTCACGAGCATTGGCATGATGAGGCTCTGCATCTGGAAGTAGCGGATGAGCGGCTGAAGAGTTGCATAGGCAAAGAGTGCGGGGACAAGCCAAGCCGTGAACTTGCCTGCTTCAAGAGAAATCAGAGGGTCTTGGCCAATGAATGCGAGCATCTTTCCCATGTATATCCATAGGACAGATATAGGGAAGCAGACCAGAATGAGGGAGAAAATTGCAGTATATGTCTGAGTCCCTAGTTTGTGATACTGTTGAGCGCCATATGCTTGTCCACATAGTGTCTCCAGAGCACTGGCCATTCCTAGCTATTACGACATGAAAACTGAACAATTAGCATTGGCCATAGTTAAATACTGACGTCATTCGCTGAACATCAAAAGGTAAAAAGCAATTGCAACTGGAGACATGCTCAAAAAGGTGAAGATTCAACAAATGATGTAACTGAAAACCAACCGGGACTTACTCAATTGCCACTAAGTACCAAAATTTGTTGCTTTTCTGTACACGTTTCATTTCGCCTGGTTTGAATATATACTCTTGCTATCACACATTGGTCTGTGTTTCTCGACAAGTTTTCAAATTATCCAAGTTGAGAATAAGATATTGAAGCTACGAGCAAATTGTGTGCAATCACTTGAAAGATGCGACAAAAGGAAGGGTAAACACAAATTCCTCTAACGTCCCAGTTCTGGAACAGCTTGTTCATATTGATATTTGTTTCAGATAAAAATGTCAGCAGGTACTGATTATTGCCGTATAAATCTTGCTTAACATAGGCCAGACTTTCATGTTGACTTGATAAAATTTGTCACAAATAATGGTACCCTCTTCATTAATCAAGTTAAGCTTTTCTACTTCTAGATCAAGAAGAAGGATTTTTCAACAAAGAAGAAGAAGAAGATGGATTTGAACCAACTTCTGGATATATTAATAATCTTGGATTAGGGAAGCGATGCCTCTTCTTTATCAAATCGGTCAATTTCTCTCAATAATTTGAGAGCATAGCATGAATAGGGAAAGTAGCCATCTAAGCTCTTTCCTAGAAACATATCATATTTATTAAGCCAAGCAACTGCTCATTCATCAGCTTGTCGGCTAAGGCAACGACTAAATGATCGAATGGGATCACTAATATAATGAACCACAAAAGACAAAAGGAAAAAGAACAGTCATTTATCAGTAATCCATGTCGTTAAATTTCATCAGAAGATTCTTCAATATGATACATTTCTTCTTGTGATTTCTGATTACTAAGAAGAAAGGAAGACGAATCAGAAAATGGGAAAAAAAAGAGAGAATTGTATTGTGCATCGACCAGGGTGCTCACATTCGAAACCCGTGGCCTTGAAATTAGAGCAATCTTGGCATAAAATTTTTGCCATTTCAATTTATGAACACATAAGATGCTTGACATTATTCAAGAAAATAAAGAATCGATGCGTATGCATCATGTACTGAGCTTTACTGTCTTACAAGCTTGACCATTTCAAATAATAGATTAACACACTGATCGGATCCCAAATAATCAGCACGAAACTTCCGTACTTCACCCTCATCAAGAAGTTAAAAAGAACGCAAAAGGAAGATCATATATATAAGAAGAAGAAGAAGAAGAAGAAGAAAATGAAACGATTCAACGTGTGAGGCAATAGGCGCAACATGACCAAGAAGAAGAATACAGCTGCGCAGGCAAAACAACAAACATTCCTCAAAGATTGGTTTTCACAGTCAACGAAGCCAAAGAACGCTGATCATGTTACATGTTCGATGAAGAAACGCGTCAGAGAGAGAGAGAGAGAGAGAGAGAGAGAGAGAGAGAGAGAACGTACAAGGAGGCTGAAGCCGGAGACGCCCGCGAGGGAGACGGCGATGGAGGTGCTGGAAAGGGAAAGCTCGCCGAGGTGGCCCACCATCATGACCGAGATCACCTGCAGCAAGAACTGGAACAGCGTCACCGCGACCAGAGGCCCCGCCACCTGTCCCACCCTCTTCACTTCCTCCCAAAAAGCTCTCCTCCGTGGCCATGCACAGCATGGAGATGACCAGCTTCTGCCTCCATCACCGTTCTTCTCCTCCTCCTCCTCCTCCTCCACCTCGGGATCGTCATGTTGACCGTCTCTTTCTTCTGGTCTCTCCTTCAGCAGCAGGGCCTCCTCCATCTTCTTCCCTGCGTCGTCTTCCATTCCGCAGAAAGAGAGGGAGACAGAGAGAGATTTCCGGAGTTAATTTGTGGGAATCAAATTGTAATGAGGTGTAGAAAATGTCTTCATTTTGATCGTAAAATTCCTTTTTTTTAATAGGTTTCCTAATTGGCGTTAATTTCCTATTTAAGGTGTGTTTGTTTCATAGAAAACTCAAAAATAAGTAAAATGTTTTTTGACAAAGCATTTTTTCGGAAAATAATAAGTTTTCCTTTGTTTAGTAATTTATGATCGAAATGTTTTCTGATATTTGAACCTCACTAGAAAAAGATTTTATCCCAGCAAAACAAATTTTTAATATTTTAATATTTAAATTTTATTTTGATATTTAAATCATTTTTATTTTTTCTTTCTACTTCTCTAGTGTTCGTCTACTTCCTCACGTGCCATCTCCATTTGTTCCTCCATTGCTCTCGACTAGCGATTTCCATAGGCAAGCTCCGCCTCGTTAGGATCAGGTGAGTTGTGAGCTCACTAGCCATGGTGAATCTAGAGCTCACTTAGATTTGGCAAGTCTTGAGCTTGCTGGCCTTGGCCAAGTTTAGGCTTGTTTGGATTTGGCGAGCCACGAGCTCGTCAGCCTCAACAGAGCTCGGGCTCGCTTGGATCGGTTGACCCACAAGCTCGTTGGCCTTGGCTGAGTGTGGGCTCGCCTAGACCTAGCGAGTTGCGAGCTCGTCGACCTTGATGAAGCTAGGGCTCATTTAGACCTGGTAAGCTATGAGCTTGTCGACCTACCATCTTGGTTGGTTGCTATTGGTGGAGGAAGAAAGGGGAAGAAGGTGGAGGAGAAAGAAATAAAATAGATAAGATAATAAAAGAAAAAAATTCAAAAAAATCAAAAAAATTTAAAATATGATTTTTAAAAGAATTATTTTTATAATAATAAACTTGTCAACAACCAATACCCTAAGACTAGGAAAATTTTTTGAAAATGTTTTTCAGGATCTTTTAAGGCAGAAATTGTTTTCTTGAATTTAAACTTTGTTAGGAAAACATTTTTCATTAACTAGGAAAATATTTCATGTTGACTCATTTCCTAAGTAAACTAGGGTCTGCATGGCAACACTTTTGTTCCCAGTGAATGCATTCTAATCAAAAATGATTTTTTTTATTTTCTCTTGAGAACAAATTCTCGAGTATTTAAGATGTTTGATAAATTGTTTAAAATTTTTACTCCATAAACAGAAATGTGTTTAGTAAAAATTTCCGATTTTTTGATTCTTTTAATTTTTAGTACTTTTTATTATAATTTTCTTTTTTTTTTTTTTTTTCTCCCCTTCTTCCTCTTGGCCATTGCCGGTGAGTGGTCGGGCAAGGCTTGGCCTCGCAGATCTGGGCGAGGCCGAGCCTCACCAGTGGCGGTGGCCTAGGGCAGTGATGGGGCAGTGATGGGGTGGGAGGAGGAAGAGGAAGAAGAAGAAGAAAGGGAAGGGAAAGAAAGAAAAAGAAAAAAGAGAGAAAAAAAAACTAATTCTCAAAATTGTTCCTGAGAGCGAGAAGCAACTTTTTTATTTATTCTGGATTCTACTCCAAACCTGTTCCGGGGAACAAAAAATTTACCAAACGCATTTCTGTTCTAAATTCGCTTCCGGGAACAAAAGAATAGAATCGAGTGTTCCTAGGAACAAAATCAAGTTTTACCATGCAGGCCCTAGATGCTAAAAACGAGGAAAACTTTTTTGTGAAACAACCGTATCCTAAATGATTATTTAATTTGTATAGGTTTTCTATATGGGTTAATACTATCAAAAACCTCAAACTATATACTCATTATAACACAAATATCTAAAATATTTTTTGTGTGTTACAACAAATCTCGAACTTAGACTAGTTTGACAAATATATCATTTATGAAACTGTAATAGATGTACATATTTCACATATGTATAAGTTTGGTTTTTTCATGACTTGTGTCACAATTGCCAAATTTAGGGCTTTTGGTGCACAATAAAAAGTTGGGGGCATTTGTCTTACAGTGAGTATAGTTAAGGATTTTTTATGGCATTTGTGCTCTCTATTTTCGATCCAAATCTCTTATGTATATAAGAAGTGTGATTTCTTGTGAAGAGTATCAAGAAAGTGTTTTTGTTTGTAGATTATATTCCAATTGTTTGAAGTAATGAAAATTTTGTATTAAGTTTATTTCGTGATGAATTATGGGCCTAAACATTATGTAAAATTATTGGGTATGGGTTGGGAAACACTAAGGCCCTATTAGGTAATCGGTCGATTCTTGACTATTTCTATACTTTTGTTCCCTAGAACTGAAAAAAAGAAGAAAAGGAAATCCGTTTAGTAAAATTACTTAATTTTTCTACTCCCGAGAATTGATCATGGTTGCGAATAGATTTGGAAAAATATAAAAAAAATATAAAAAAGTTACTTTTTGGTTATTGGGAATACTTTTTGAAACTAAGTAATGTTTTTCTTTTCTTCTTCTTCCTCCTCTAACTGGTTGTCAAGCTTGGTGAAGGACGGCAGCTAGCTAGAGACAATGTCTAGTGACCTCACTGGCCCTTGGCAAGTTGCCTTGGGCGGACGAGACTCCCCCGAGGTCGATGAGGTCGCTAGCTAGAGGAAGAGGAAGAAGAGAGGAAAAAAAGAAAAGAAGATTAAGAAAATCTTAGAAAAATTGAAAAATTAAAAGAAATTTTACATCACAAAAAATTTAAGGGTTGTACCAAACGCATTGTTGTTATTTTTCTATTTAGGTAATATAAATTCTATGTAATTATCAAACGTATTCGAATGCTTAAAAACTAATTTAGCGAACATAATAAAAAATTATTTTTAAGTAGAAATTATTTCTTGAAACGAAATGGTTATCAAACGCTTTAAGAGTTTTTGAGTAACTCAAGTATGATTGTAATTTTTTGTTATATGGTTTGATCTATAGAGAAATTCTTTATTGCTCTTTTTCTAAATGTAAATATAGTGTTTGATTTATTTTCTTATTCTGTTTATTTTATTGTTCGGTCGTTCATTTTTGCATTAGGAAGTGTTCACTCTTGATGCCTCTTAGTATACCTTATGTATGAGACAATTTTGTAAGCTATATAGCTCATTCAGGTGACATCGTATGGCTCAAGTATATAATATCAGACAATCATCATCCCCCAAAAAAGGCAAAAAGAAAGAATATCTAAGACTTGCATGGAAATTCGCAGAAATGGATTTGTTCGAGTAATTTTTATCTTAACCGAGTAAACTTGGTTTGTATATTTAGGACTATCAATAATGTCTGACCCTATTTTTTCGGTTATTTTTGGTTAGTTTTGGATCGGGCAGTCTTTATGTTCGGGCAATGGTTTAACATACGGGTCCCCTAGGTTAGGGATTTTGGTTTGGGTTACCAAACCGAGTTGGAACATACTTGAATGAATTCTTTTTTTTTGTTTATCTGTCATATTCTAACTCTCAAGTTACTCTCGAACTTTTGTTCTGCCTTTTTGCAAAGTGTGGAATTTAAATCTCACATCTGAAACTAATCGTACCCACCCCAACCCTTCTGAGAAGATAATATTTTGAAACCCCCTACCTCCCCTTTCCCATATGGAAATGGTGGCTACCATGACAAATCCAAGTGGCTCACTTGAAGAAGTTCACAAGCAAAATATAAGTTCACAAGCAAAATATTAGTACTTGAAACAAAACAAAACACATTAACTTCAAACCCTAACATACGCTCTCTTAATTATCCAACGCTCGAATTGACCGACTCAACCTAGGTTTTTGTTAAGATCCTATGCATTTTAGGTTGGGTTCGAGCGAAAGAGAATACGCATCTCTAATGATTTGGGTCAGATCGGGTGGCATGGAAATTTGACCTACCGACAACCCTATTATAATAATGTTTTTCAAAAAGGGTCTTCGTATGAAGAATAATGTTTGACGAACTAAGATTGATTTTTTAAATCGGTATGTTATGTATCGTTGCAGACTTTGAGAATATGGTATTGAATATTGATCCACATATTCTACCAAATCAACCGATTAGGACAAATTGATGTTCAAGCATCGAGTACATGTAACTATTTTTTTTAATTTTTACTTTCATTTTTTTCCCTTTTTAGCTAGCCAATCCTATTCGACCCGATTCAATACAAAGGTAAATTGGAGTAATCTATATGAACCCATCAAAATCAAATGCACAGTTTCGATGTCAACCTTTTATCATTCGGATTTGGGTTAAAAAAAGCGATATTTAGACACTTGCTAAGCAATTAGATGGAAATAATCACAATTTCCCATGGATTAACTACTTCAATGATCGACGCAACTAGTACTTCGAAAATCTAACATTTCCTCATGAGGAATATTTAACAAATGTCCAAGAAGACTTGATAGCAAGATGCTTGACGTTAGCACCATCAATTGAGTGCAAACCCTTTCTAGAGAAGTCCTCGTCTTGATTTTGATTTTTCTTTCCTCGGACTTTCACGCTTGGGTTTATAGTTACACTCATACGGTAGCATTCACCGAGGCTAGTCATTCTCGTGTGTTTTGACATTAAAATAGCTGTTGTCTAATCCAGCATCGAACCGAACGGGACTAAGTACGACTGCATTTAGTGCGGCTGCACATGTTTGAGGATCCCGCTTTCGAGAAATCTCAACCATGAGAGACAGCGACTTCTGAAGAAGCACCCGTGAACCAGACCAACCACTGCATCGGTTGATGCGGACAATTTGAGGCCTTACTCCAATCCTGACACATAGGTTAAACGAATCAAATTCATCTGCCCCGTCAATCACATTGCAAACGTTTGGCAGGTACCGACACTGAAAGTTACAGATGAGAAAAGGGTCCACATGAATTCACTAAAGAGAATTAATTATGTGCTACCCACTTCAGCCTCAAACCTCGTAAGTCTGCAGGAAAATTACACATCCTTAGAATGTTTTCCTATCTAGCCAACCAAAACTTGTACATTTGCTTTTTCTTATGTTAACTCGTGGGTCCAAAATTAATGGTGGCAATGACACCACGGCCATGGTACATATGAAAGCTACGAATATTTGAAAAAGGCAAGCGGTTTTCGTTAGTACTCATGTGATAACGAGCTTACGCCCAAGGACAAGATGGGCGTTCTCGGAAACGCTTCCGGGAGTCCTAAAACCAAGCTGGCAAACAACGCAATGGAATCTAGCCACAGCTGCTTGGTACATTGTTGGACCCCAACGTTAATCTCAAACATGTCCTAGGAATTTTCAAGGATTGGTCGAAAACGGTTGAAAATGATTGCTCCCAAACCCCTGCATCGGATTGTAGTAAAGCATACTCGCTGCACTGGTCTCCTGGATTGGATTCAGATGCAAAGTCATCTCCTTTTATTACACTCTTGAATTGCTATCTAGAAGATGATCATGCCACAGTTTTTTCCTAGCTAGTTTATCAGCCATGACCCCAAGGAAAATAATGGAGAATTTACCTGCTATTCAAAAATAAAAGAAAATGCTTGGACTGCAGATAATTGCATAAGAACCAAAACTCAACCGCGAGAACAAAACATTTTCTTTCTTTGGAGTTCTGTTCCACAAATCAGGAGAACTTGCTCTCAGTGCTGCTGAACTCTCACGCACTACCATGATGTCGATAGCACATGCTAGGTCTTTGCGTCTGTCAAATGACCCTAGCTTCCCTACTTATTCACCTCTGAAGCATTTCTCAGAAAAGGAGAGAAAAGAAAAAGATAACTAAAAAACCAGCAAAATGGAAAAACACACCAACCACGAAAGTGAAAGCTGCGTTCCTATTCAATGGAATTTGTAGCCTCCAAACCATGACTCCCACTTGTAATTTAAATGGACCCCACGTGAGATCACCATTTGCACAATTACAACTTATGCCACAATACTCCAAATCAGAAGCCTTTTACCAGTTATTTTGCAGCTCAAAACTTGACAGCAGTTGTCCATGTACCCTGCACGCTGGGGTGCTTTGTTACATGTCTTGTCTTCAGCTTCACAACTTTTCTTCCCAGTGCATTCCTCAACCTGGTTGCATGTAGGAGAATGTCCTCAGGGCTCATATTCTTCACGCATATCACCCGCTGGTTCTTGTTCTCTGCAAATCCAGACAAAAAGAATAATTACTAAAGAGTATGCAAGACCTCACTGTTTTTGGTAATTTAAAATAGCATGGTCACATCCAGGCTAAAAATATGGACTAATGCACAGGGGTCATCAATAGAAGGTTAATGGGTTGTGAAGAGACTTACTATAAAAGCCCTTCAGATGTGGATGCTGGCCACGGATCATTTCAGTGGCAACTTCTAACTGAGGGTTAACCTCCTTAAATGCTGGCAGATGAGACTCCATAAATGCCCTACCAATATCATCAAGAAGATAAATTGCTAATATATAGTATTGGAACTAAAAATCACGCAGGAAATGACCATTTGCTAAGAGACAGATCTATCAACCCAAAGATAATTTTAATCAGCGAAGAACAGTTAAATAAACAGTCAAGATGTATGCTTTGGATCACAACCATCCACATCACTAAAGATTTGCGGAAGTTGCAAAAGCCAATGGTTGACAAAACTTTGATGCTCAAGGAATCCATGACGCAGGTGACAGCTTGTTTAATTGCAAGACTGACAGCCCATCACCCATAATTTTCTATCTGGGCCTAGATATCCTAATGATTCATGATGGAGACGAACAGATTATGACAAAGAGAGTGGAAAGGTTTAATGAAGAAATCAGAGACTTCTTACTTCAGACATACAAAAAGAGGCATGGAAAAGCTTTGCCAAGAATTCAAATGATAATTCTCCATTATAAAAAAGATATCTGTTCAACATTCAGGAAAGTGGTTTCTATAAAAAACCATGATAACCCTCAGCATGATAGAGTCAGCCATACCAGTGAAGTTCATTTTCACAATCACAAATTAATTCACGATTCAAAATCACTGATTGAACCATACTTGAATCTTACTTATAAATATGCTAAGACTAGGCAACTTAAGCAGAAAGCAAAAGCTAGAACCCTATGGATTGTCTACAGTTAATGTTGATGTCCTGGCCTTCATATCTTTCAATGATATAATGTTGAGAAGGAAGAGGTATCGAAATCCAGGATTAAAGCCCAAGGAGCTGTGGTATCAACAAATAGGGCCAATCCCTGGTCCCCATTTTTTCTTTTCATTTAAGACAGCTTATGCTTTCATCTCATGCTCAAAATGAGGGGATTAGAAAGCAAAGAGCACATCTGGAGTTGAATTGCAAAAGGAAAATAGATCTAACAAAAGGTGAAGGCATGCTTGGTTCCTATCACACAAAGATACTAGTTAGACCATGCAGCCATCTATTGCAAAGGATGGCAAAAACAAAAAGTTCCTCTAAATGTCTCAATCAGTGAGGGAAACACAACTGCTATAATGCTGTTTGTAGAAAGCAGAGCTAATGGTGAAGTCGATGTACATTATGCTTTTATCGATCCTTTTTCCATTTCTAAGTTAATAGGGAAAAGTTAATGGTTATCTCATAGTCTTATATACATATATGGACAAAATAACCTAAAAATATTTTAAAGAGTAAAGGGGAAAAGTGATCGACATTCACTCATGGAAGTCTAAATGATAATATAGATGGAGGGAGATAACAGATAGTGTAATATGGATTTTCAAAGTGCCAGTCACGTATTGATGCAGAAGGGCACCTCTTTGCAAAGCCTTTGAATCAATCATGATAGTCATCACAGGTTTGCAATGAGGCAAGACAAGGATGAGTAAGGAATAAACAATTCTTTATGATAACATTTCCTCTTCCTAGAAATTTCTGCCAATTTGAGTGTTGCGGTAAGTACGCACATTGGCAAAATCTCATAGCAAACTATAGTGTAAGTACACTAATCGTCCTTTGTCCTGGTAAGAGCAGCATAAAAGTGTGTTACTACAGCCAATGGTTTTAAACCCAGACTGGTCCAAGAACTGGTCTGTGTTCCAGTTCACGGGTCAACTGGTTCAATCAGTTGATTGCAACATCAATGAAGTTGGAAAATTAATAAGAAATTTATATTGTCGATATTGAGTATGCACAATAGCAGCAAAAAGGAGGAACACTCACTCTAGTGGATAAGGCGTTCTTCGAAGTACAAGAGATCAAGGGGTTGCTCACCACCTACCTCCACTATTTAAATTTTTTCACAATGCCAACGATATGGTCAAAGCTCCAGTCAAATCGATGGCCAGTTTATTGGGTCAAGCAGTTGTACCAGGTCAACACCGGGTTTGACTGGCTCTTGACCAACAGGTGGACGAGAAAAACCGGACTGGATCATGGTCTCCCGGAACAATCAATTGAACCGGCTGGTCCAGTTTAGGTTTGAATACATTAACAACAACTGCATGTTTGCATATCTTACAGGTACAAACTAGGTGGAGTACTGAACATGGATCAACAAGTGATATTGTGGCTTAATGGATTGTGGTAATCAACACAATTCTTGTCATAATTTTCCCATCTTCCATTGATTCCTTCCACAGCTTCCCCCCCCAGTAACCAAGTCTTCCTTTCCAAAATATTTTATATCATTTAAAAGTAACACTTGGTGTTTCACTTGCCTAACTTAAAAAGAAAAAACTAACACCCGATGCAAAGTTGAATTGTTTTCGTCATCAGTCAATTTTCAAACACTCCACATTATCCAAAGAACCATACATATCTGATAGATAGCAAGCCCACATAGATGAAACCCCACCAACTCACTCCTTCCTAAACAGATTTGACCTTTATAGTTTTTTTTTTTTTTTTTTCTATAGGCAGAAGCTTTACTTATCTAGCTACCTCAAAAGGTAGAGTGTCATATCTTCAGAAGCCACGCCATACGCAACTAACTTCTTCCCTCGGATCCAGAACTAATCCTACTTAGCCCCGACAGACCTTAAACGAGAGTCATCCGCAAACTAGCATAACAAGGAGGCCACACTGCTGGAGGTAGGCCTCCATAATCTGCCAGACAACCATCCAACACTTTTGTATATATCAATCCCAACCATTGCATTAGCACTTAAAAAAGACGAGATGATCCATAGAAACGAAACCCATGCGATCTTATTAGTGGAAGCAAAGATTTTCAGCAGATAAAACATGAAAAGCCAAAGACATGACTCGAATCTTTACAACCGATAACAGAGTCTCAAGGCATAGCACTACTCCAAGAGCTCAACCTCAGCATCAGCTATATCCATGGCCATGTAAAAAGCATACACACCTGATGCCCCTGCTACTTCCTCCCCAGTCGCTGTAGCTCACAATCAGCTTCTTAAGCTGCCAGGCGCCTCTCAAAGCCATCTGAGAACCAAAAGGCGCCGGATTTCACCCCGGGTAACGCGAATGAGCGCAACTCGAAAGCACTACTACCAGGAAAATCGCTCAAGCCGAAAAAGAAAATTTTTAACATCATCTTGATTCCCAAAATATATGCTCATTCAGCAACCCCAAAAATCTTAAAACCACAGACCAGAAAAACGAAAAGAAAAGAAAGGACATCCAGAAAATGGGCCAATGGTCCTCTAGCTATTCACCAGAAACTCCGCCACTCGATAACATCATAAGAACTAGGAATCAGCCCCACCATTGGAATCTCGAAAACGCGAGATTGAAAAGGAGAGTGGAAGGTCGGAACGAACCTCAGCTTCGCGGCTCTGCTCGTATCGAAGTCGACGGGCAGCGATGGAAAAGAGAGAGAGAGAGAGAGAGAGAGAGAGAGAGAGAGAGTCGGAGAGACGAGGGGCTTGGGCAAGGAGGAGGGGTTTTGGGTTTTTGCCCTAATATTTTGGAATAGACACGAAGGTAGAGAATTGTTTGGTGGAAAATTGAAGTAGAATTATATTCATTTTGACCTCTTCTCTTTTTAATCCTAGTATGCTTTTAGTCCTCAATTTTCTTTATTAGTGAATAATAATTATAATAATAAGCATAAATTACATTGAATTAAATTGTTACATTTCGATCATTAGCTAAGCATTCATCGTACATAAAACAATTTTGTTTTGCACGTTTATTCCTCTTATATATGAGGTGGGGATTTGCCACAGATTAGGCAAGGTCATTGCCCGACCTAAGATGCGGTGGCGACCTTTGCCTTAGCCATAAATTAAGTATTTGTTGGCTGATAAATTAACCCAATCTGCATTGATGTAACAAATTTTTTTTTATGGGTATTTTTGTTTTTGTTTGATTTAAAAATTAACATTATAGTATTGTAAAGGTATAAAAATTTTCATATTTTCCATGGATGAAAAAAGGAGGAGAGAGCTGGTAGTAGCTACCCCTGTGGTCACACGCCCCATTGCAGCGTGTTTGGTTTAAGTCAATATTACACAATCCATCTTTAGAAGTGCCATAATTCAGATAATCTTATCATATGAAGTAATGAATGTCTATGTCGCAAGCTAGGTAGATATTTGCTTACCACATTATTCAAATATGTGGCCTCATGGAGTTTTGAATTTCTGGAAAAAAAAATGAAAATGTTTGACTTATTAAATCGAGATTAAGTAAAAGGTAAGATGTAAAAGTAACCTTTTTATTTTTCAAGATAAATGTAATTGAAACCTTAAAATTTGTGAATGTGCAATCAAATCCTAATTTTTTAAAAAAATTACAATTAGTGAAAGTATTTGATTAGATTAATTTGATAAGTTTTAATATATAATTGCACTTTCGAAAACTTCAAGACTTAATTGCATATTTCTTTATAAGTTTTAAAATTCAATTATACTTTTATAATAAATTTTTGGACTTTGGATATTTATATATATATATATTTTCAATCAGACAATTGTTAGATCCGTAACTAGTGCACTAGATTATGTTTCGACCCACTAGTGGATGATTGGCATTCTTAATAATAATGAAACCTATCTATACTTCAATCATCCAATTTTTACATTGTCATGTACAATAATAAAGGTTGTAAGAATTGAGGATTTAATGGATTATTTTTTTCCTTTTCTTCTTCTTTCACATAAATTTTGCCTGAGATGCCAAAGTGATTGTTTGTTCTTTTCTCTCTCCTTTCTCTCTCTAGTATGCACAGTCTATATATTGGGACTCCCAATTTATTCCTTTTATATATGAGGTGGGGATTTGCCAAAGATTAGGCAAGGTCACGGCCCGACTTAGGATGCGGTGGCAACCTTTGCCTTGGCCATAAATTAAGCACTCGTTGGCCGATAAATTAATCCGATCTACATTGATATAACAACTTTTTCTTTTGATGGGCATTTTCGTTTTTGTTTGATTTAAAAATCAACATTTTAGTATTGGAAAAGTATAAAAAGTTTCTTATTTTTCCATGGGTGAAAAAAGGTAGAGAGCGCCAATAGTAGCTACCCCTATGGTCACACACTCGTTGCATGTTTGGTTTAAGTCAATATTACACAATCCATCTCTTGAAGTACCATAATTCAAATAATCTTATCATATGAAGTAGCAAATGCCTATGTCACAAGCACACCTTCAAAATGGGTGCATAACCCATTTATGACCAATTTAAATATTAAATGAGTTATAAATAAATCAGGTTTTTTTTTAGTCTTTCTAGTTTTAAATCCATTTAAAAGAAAGTTTGAACCATTTATGACATATTTAATATTTAAATGAATCATAAATGAGTTATGCATCCATTTTGATAAATATACCTATAATAGGTTTAAAATTAAAAAGACTAAAATACATGGGTCATGGTTTAAACTTACTTAGAACCCAACTATTTCTCAATTCTCAGAGATGACTCATCTCATCTCCGCTCTCAAATTTCGTAACCTTCATCATCGCACAATAGCGCGTCATCTTGCTCTCACCGCTCATATAACAGCCCCTCCTCTTGCTCACACGACGACACTGTCACACGTGATCACCACCATCGTTGGATGGTGACTTGATTGGCCATCAAAACTCACGTCAGTCTCATTCTCCCATATGCGTGCGTGATTTTTAAAAAATAAAAATAATTAATAATTTGATTTTCTTAAAAAATAAACAATATCAAAGGAATATAATTTTTAAAAAGATTATAAGAATAAATTTTCCTAAATTTAGTTAGATAGAGAAGTGTTTTAACAATATGGGTCGGGTTGGGTCGAGTCGAGTATGGGTTGTGTATATGTCAAAAATTTTATACTATATTTAAATGGATCATAAACGGGTTAATAGGTCAATTTGGGTCGGACCATTTATGACTTGACCCAAACTTGACTCGACCCACCCTTTTAAGAGGTCTAGTTGCAAGTTAGGTAGATATCTGCTTACCGCATTATTCAAATTTGTGGCCTCATGGAGTTTTGAATTTCTGGAAAAAAAAATGAAAATGCTTGACTTATTAATCGAGGCTTGACTTATTAAATTGAGATTAAGTAAAAGGTAAGATGTAAAAGTAACCTTTTTTTTTTTTTTTTTTTTAAAGATAAGTAAAATTGAAAATTGAAAATTTGTTATGAAAGTGCAATTAAATATTAAAATTTTCAAAAAAATTGCAATCAGCAAAATAATTTGATTAGATTAATTTGAGAAATTTTAAAATATAATTGCACTTTTTTTATAAATTTTAAAATTCAATCATATTTTTATAATAAATTTTCGGACTCTCAATGTACTTATCTTTTTTTTCAATTGGACAATTGTTAGATCCGTAACTAGTGCACTAAATTATTTTTCGCACCCACTAGTGGATGATTGACATTCTTAATAATAATGTAATCTATCTATATTTCAATCATCCAATTTTTACATTCTCATGTACAATAATTAAGGTTGTAATAATTGAAGATTTAATGGATTTTCTTTTTTCCTTTTCTTCTTCTTTCACATGAATTTTGCCTGAGATGCTGGAGTGGTTGTTTGTCCCCTTTCTCTCTCTTCTTTTTCTCTCTAGTCTACAGAGTCCATAAATTGGGAGCTGAAGAAGCCCTACAAAATCCCTCCTTTCTCCCACTTCTCCGCTCCCTCTCTCACTCGAAGCCACCTCCACCACTCCATGGCTTCGGCTCCGTCGCGCCGGCTCTTGCCGGCCCTCCTCCGCTCCTCCGCCATTCGCCGATCGCCGTCGTCGAGGCCTCCCTCCTCTAATCCGAGGGCCGCCCCCTTCTTCACCTCCTCCCCTCGCCACCACCGCCCTTCTCCCTACGGCTACCTCCTCACCCGCGCCGCCTACTACGCCGCCTACTACTCCACCTCCTCCTCCACCGCCGCCGCATCGACCCCTCCCGCCGCGGCGAAGGGCGCCGGGAAGGGCAGGATCACCGATGAGTTCACGGGCGCCGGCGCGATCGGGCAGGTCTGCCAGGTGATCGGCGCCGTGGTCGACGTGCGGTTCGACGAGGGCTTGCCCCCGATCTTGACGGCCCTGGAGGTGCTCGACAACTCGATCAGGCTGGTGCTGGAGGTGGCCCAGCACTTGGGTGAGAACATGGTCAGGACCATCGCTATGGACGGGACCGAAGGGCTCGTGCGTGGTCAGCGCGTGCTCAACACTGGCTCACCTATCACTGTAAGATTGACTCTTTGATCTCTCTCTCTCTCTCTTTCCAAATCGCTTTGTGTGGATATATGCGGGGCTGTCTTTGTCGATCCTTGTTGTGATCCGGTATTGCGGGGGACAAATTGTTTGTCAATGTGAATGCCCCTCTCGCTTGACCAAATTTAACGTTATTGTCCGATTTTAAGGGTGAAAATGGTTGATTTCATTGTCGTGGGTGGTTGGGGACTGGACTGGAGTGATGCAAGTGATACGGATTTTCTGTGCAAATGTGGGATGTTAAATTGGAAGTCTTGCTCTTATAATTATCATTGACATTTGGAAAGTCAGGATTTTGGTGTACAGTCTTGTGCTGAGGTAATGCTGCTCAAGAGGTGACGTTCTTATTTTTTTCTTCAGCAGCTAAGAGCTGAAGCCCAAAGCAAGATGTTAATTTGTGGAAAACAGAAGTTTCATTAATTGTGCAGCTGACGCAAATCAATTCTTACCTGGGATTACCATACATACTACCCAGTTATTTCGTGAAAAGAATTGAAAGATTCACTTCTAGGCTAGTACGGCAAAAGTTGTGGAAGTGCAACACTTTTGGTTGACTGTTTCATTTGAGCTCTATGTTTTTGCCTTTGATGAATTCTCATAGAGACTCTTTTTTCAAACTGCCTTTTGGTCTGCCAGCAATATTTCGTTCTGTTTTAATGGAGTGCCATTTTTTTGTGTATTTTGGGTTATGTCTGCATTTAGCTTGATTGGCCTATTCTGTTCCTTATTTCCGTGGATTCACATGTTTCAATAAATTTGTATTGTATATATTGATCTACTACCTCTAAGATGCTTCCTTTTTCCCTGTAGGTACCTGTAGGTAGGGCTACGCTTGGCCGCATCATCAATGTTATTGGGGAGCCAATTGATGAGAAAGGCGAAATCAGTGAGTACTAGAGAAATGATGAAGCACACGCTTTTGAACTGATGCTTTGATCGCATGATCTTAATGGGTGAGAATTTATCTTATTTGACAGAGACGGATCATTTTTTGCCCATTCATAGAGAAGCTCCATCTTTCGTTGAGCAAGCAACTGAACAGCAGATTCTTGTCACTGGTATTAAGGTATACAATTTTATATGAAAATCTAATGGTATCTTCCTTACACTTCTTTTAGACCCCTTTTTTGTCAGATGTGCTGGTTTATGTATGCAAGTTTCAACAACTGCTGTGCTGCTTTCTCCTGCAGGTTGTGGACCTCCTTGCTCCATACCAAAGAGGTGGAAAGATTGGGCTTTTTGGTGGTGCTGGTGTAGGCAAAACAGTGCTTATTATGGAACTTATCAACAACGTTGCTAAAGCCCATGGTTGGTTTTCTTATACCACATGTCTTAAGGTGCACATTGCATCTTGTTGTTCCTATATGACGTCTTCATTTTGCTTCAATAGGTGGTTTCTCTGTGTTTGCTGGTGTTGGAGAACGAACTCGTGAGGGTAATGACTTGTACAGGGAGATGATTGAGAGTGGTGTCATCAAGCTTGGTGATAAGCAGGTGCTTAAATACCAATTATTTATTCTTCCCTATTGCTTGTTGGAATGCACGAATCATTTGGGATTGTTTTGTTTAATTTGACCTTCAATCTACAGGCTGACAGCAAATGTGCTCTTGTCTATGGTCAAATGAATGAGCCTCCTGGTGCACGTGCTCGTGTTGGGCTCACTGGTCTGACTGTTGCTGAGCACTTCCGAGATGCTGAAGGGCAAGATGTGCTTCTTTTCATCGATAATATTTTCCGATTTACCCAAGTAAGCATGCCTGTAAAGGACCTAAGAATTATGTTGTTTAGATTCTTGCAAGAATGCTACTGTTACAATGCTTTCCATTTGTTTACTGTACAATCAATTTGTTCTGCAGGCCAATTCAGAAGTGTCTGCCTTGCTTGGTCGTATCCCATCTGCTGTGGGTTATCAACCTACTCTGGCTACTGATCTCGGAGGTCTTCAGGAGCGTATTACAACAACAAAGAAAGGTTCCATTACATCTGTCCAGGCTATTTATGTCCCTGCTGATGACTTGACAGATCCAGCTCCTGCAACCACTTTTGCTCACTTGGATGCCACGACTGTGCTGTCACGACAGGTTTTGGTTTTGTTGATGCTTATTAGTACTTATCCAAAATGGTTCTTCCTATGGATTTATGACTTCTTGTGATTTTGAGCAGATATCTGAGCTTGGTATCTATCCTGCCGTTGATCCCCTGGATTCTACATCTCGTATGCTCTCCCCTCACATTTTGGGTGAGGACCATTACAATACTGCTCGTGGAGTGCAGAAGGTTCTTCAGAATTACAAGAATCTTCAAGATATTATCGCAATTTTGGGGATGGATGAACTTAGTGAAGATGACAAATTGACTGTTGCTCGTGCTCGTAAAATTCAACGGTTCTTGAGCCAGCCTTTCCATGTTGCTGAAGTGTTCACGGGTGCCCCTGGCAAATATGTAGAACTGAAGGAGAGTATTAACAGCTTCCAGGTAATGTATATTCCCATTGCGTTCCTCCCATCAGTTGATCCCTGGTGTTTCCTGATATCAAAATCTGGGGGTTGATACAGAAGAGTATGATTTTAAATAGAAGAACAGTTGATGATTTTTTATTCATCTCACTCTAAATGCTCAATGAACTTACTGGAGAGAATTAACTGGATTTCTATGTTGGACTTTCATATCCTAGTCTTATCATAAAACTCCTACATGCATAATTATCTGGAAAAAAATTTACTAATGTAGATTTCCATGTGTTTGTTTGAATTAAGTCTTAACTGCCATGCCAGTATGATTGCTTCCATATGTTTCTAGCATTGTTAGGGTTCTAAAGTTTACTTACGTAGGTTTTGGCTTTTTGCTTGTGTAGGATGCACGTATGTCCTAGTTCTAAATTTTTCTTGCAGAATTACCATCAATATAGCACTTGTTATGATCAAATAAATTATCGCCTGCATTTATTAATTGCTTCGTGCTTTTGTTGCTCTTAAATTTTTGGCAGGGGGTGTTGGATGGAAAGTATGATGATCTATCAGAACAATCCTTTTACATGGTTGGAGGCATTGAAGAGGTTATCGCTAAGGCAGAGAAGATTGCCAAGGAATCTGCTTCTTAATCAAATCGTCTCTTTGCCAATTCTCCTTGTCCCCTTCACTTTGTAATTGCAGGAACCAACATATTTAAGAGATAATTGGCCTGCAAGAGGATTGCATTTGGATCAAATTTCGGGATCTCTCGTCTCTTTCTTAATCTGATTGCAGAGTGTGAAAGAGAAATGGAGTTGAGGGCCTCATTTGCTATGCCCTCTTTCTTCTTGTCACTTAATAAGCCAGGGAATGACTGGACGTGTATAATTTTTGCTTTGGTTTTGGGCAAATTGGATATCTTTAATTGAAGAAATTTATTTAACTTCGTGCTGGACTGCAGTGTTTTCCCTGTTGAATTGCCATGCACTGTATCTTTTCCCTTTTCTCATGTTACTTGCCGAGTACATTGAGTACATTTCAAGCATTTGCATGTTAAGACGTCTTATATTGGAATTACGATAAAATGTATATTGATTCAACGTGTTCCATCGAGGAATAGTTTCTCAAGACATTGACACAAATGGGTTTTCTTGCTGCTTGTCAACTAGCATTCTTTTCTTCGCAGATCTCGACTTGATTTGCATTTGAAACCTCGGAAACCAGATTCAATTTTGGAATTTCGGAAATGCTAGCAGTAGGACAATTTTATCTCCCAACTTTTGCCACGGGAAATTTACTTCTGAAGTACGTTTTTTACTTGACTACAAGAAGTAAATTTTGCAGCCTCTCTACATTAGTGAAACACGGCGTCCTTGAGAACTGCCTGAGCTTTTGCGGAAGCCTCTGAAAGAGAGTACTGGTAATTTCAAATCGAAAATGTTTGGGCATAATGCCTACCATTATTGCTCTGAGATGGGAGGTGCAAAGCCTCATGTCTTCTGGTGTACCTAGCTTTGAAGGGAAGTAAATCTTTTATGCTATTTCAATGCTTAAGCAATCCATCCTCATTTCCGACTCCTTTACTTCAGCTGGACTGGGGATGAAAATCAGGAGATTGAACGAGTTGACCCGTTCTTCCAACGGTTATCGCAATTGTCAAAAAGAGAGTTTCGTGCTGCCAAACAACTTTAATATGAAACGCATAAAATTCTAGGCAAACTGGCAGGAGTCTGCCTCTAGCATTTCAAGTTTATCTATGTAGTTGCCTGATTTCATTCTTCCATCTCATATTTAAAAAGTCAACCGTTCTTAAAGACAGAGCTGCCTTAACTCGTGAAAATTCAAAACGAACTTGGCTCGGTGCGGTTTTGTCATTGACATGTGTGATGAATATACGCACAGAAACTGTTTGTAGTTTAAAATGACGCATGAACTCTCCACAATGAACAAGCTTCATAGGGCTGAAATGCATATGACATTTAAGTATTGGAAGCTTACTTCTCTGGCCATATCTTCAAGCACATTCCCCAGACACTCAAAACACATGCACAAGCATGAACTCAGAAGCCACTGTGCCATAGGGCTGACACGGCATCAGAATTACCAGCCGCCCATCCTCCGCTATCTCCTTTGATCTTGCTTCGAAGAAATCCTCCATATCCCTCTGAAACTGACTAGCAAAGGCTTCGGTGACTCCATGAGAACCGCCTGCTAATGTGATCCTTCCTTCATTCCATGCGTGAGAACCGACCTTCACTTCCTCAGGAACCTTGGTCAGCCAGTGAAGCGTGAAAGCTGAGCGCATCAAGTTCATCAAAGTGGCTGGGAACAGCTGGCCATGGAAAGACCCCAGAACTCCCGCTGCCATATAAGGGCGATGAGGTGGAAGAGCTCGGAAGAGGGTGTTGAAGTCATTGACGGTTTGGTCATTGAAGAACACTTGGGACTCAGATATCTGAACGGATCCTAGGTCCACGTTCGTGTACGCAAGGTTTATCGCGTTGATTATGGTCTGCATGCAGGTGAAGGTGTTTGATCCAACTGAACACTTGAGATTGGCGATGCGGGAGACTTGCCATGCGGTATTAGCCGGTGTAATCATCAGAATATCTTCGATGCTATGCATTAGCAAGAGCTTTGCTTGATCTGATCCTGCTCCCTACAAAAGGGAAGTTGAAAGAAGCATTGATTTTACGTTTAGAGAGAGCAATTCCTTTTATTCAATGAAGCTATAGAGAAATCTTCGTGCATAAGCATGTTAAGAAGATAGGCCCCTCTATTTCTATTATGTGAATGTGTTCTTATCTAGCCAACGCAGGGATGATGGATAATCCATCAAAACTTACGGATAATGCATATATTAAGTTAACAAGTAGAACTGTTTCATGTTGTTTTGAACTAATTTACAATCACATGGCCGGATCCCAACCCCTGAAGCTTCGAAATAGTTTCATAACCCGTAAACAAACTTGAAATCTTAATCCACAAGACATCCAAAACTTATATTCATCAATTGCATACGTCTTATAACTCCGTAACCATGACTCGATCACAGTGCTTGCTTCGATTGCCCACTCGAGTTCCGTCTCGCGATGTTTCATAGGTTCGGATTTATCTTACTCAAAGCGGAACTTTGTGCTCATAAAAGGAGGATCCAAGTGGAAATATACTCAAACAGAAGGGTTCATTCCCAGGCACAAACAGACTCAAATGAAATGCGGGGGAAAACGTCTCCAAAGGGAGAAGAGTTTCATACACCACTCGATCGTGCCTTCACGGCACACTTTTTGTGTTTTTCCGACTGGCTTTCACACCCGGGGAAGGCCTTTTGGCGCTCGTTTCTCGCTTTTTCAATGAGAAAAGTTATGCTGTTTCTTGGGTTTGATTGGATTTTGTAGCATGTTAAGGAGTTCATGAGATGTAATGTGATGTTTTCCAGCTGACGAGCGGCGTGACGCTGGGGATCACCAGAGGGGCGGTAAAGAGAAGCGCAGAAAGAGTGACTAACCCATAAATTTGCAAGCTTACCCAAAAAATCATCACATTTTACAACATTGAGACTGTCGTTGTTATGTGCAAATTAAGAAACATTCAGGGTCCGCATGACAATATTTTTATTTCTCTGTTTCCTTGTTTTGTGTTCTTGAGAACGGGTTTGGAAATAAAAATCCGTTTGGTATCGCAATCTCATTTTTCTATTTTTGAAACAAAAGTGAAAAATAAAAAATATTCTCATTGCTTGCTCTTGTCACCACCCGTCCGCTTGTCCCCCTCCGGTCACTAGTCGTTGGACGTTGCCGGCTGCCGGAAGCCGCCAGCCATTGCTTGCTCTCATCATTGTCCGCCGGCCACCAGCCTATCCCAATCGCCCATCACCCATCGCCATCGCCGATCACTACCCACTGCCGCTGGTCATCGGCTGCCCTGTTGCCTGCCACTGGCCATCTCGTTGCTCTTCACTGCTGCAGTTGCTTGCTCTTGTTATCGCCCGCCGCCCATTTGCCTGCCTCCCCCCTTGGTCATTGCCCGTCACCTGCCGCTGATCACTTCCCGTAACTACTCGAGAATGAGAAATTTTATGTTGTTATCAACTAAATTTTAATTCTGACAAAAAAATTTATATTATGATCAAAAACCTATTTTATCTCTAAAATTTATTTGGGCTGTAGAAATTAAAAAAAAAAATCAAATTTCCGCTCTAGTTGTCCCAGATTCTTCCGCGCAAGTGGATTAGATTCGTACATGTAAAACGAGGAGTGGCAATCATTGGACCAGTGAGCGAACTCTCTGGGTCCACCGTGACAACAGCTTGATGACATGGCGACGGCGGCTTCTCATGACGGATGTCTCGGAACAGTCGCTCTGAGAAGTGTGTCGACTCGCGAAGGTCCCAAGTCCACAGACCGGCCTTTCGCGCTGGCTTATTTGGAACGTTCTTTTCTGGCCTTCCATTTCCTACCCAATCGGTTGGATCATCCAGCAATCATCACTCTCTGATTCATAAATACTCAAGAGTCCCCTCTTGAGTTCTCGAGCAAATCACAGTCCCATCCATGGGCAATTACACTCTCTCCCATCCTCATCTCCTTCTCCTCGTCTTGCTCTTTTCTTGCCCTGAAGTACAGAAGAGATGTGCACGGGCAAGCGAAACGGTGAATCACGAAGAGCATGACAGCTATGTTGTCGAAATAAAGTCGCTGACGCCGGCAACCACTTGCAAAGGTCTCCCTCTGCTACTCTGGGTCATGTTTCAACGTTGATAACTGCATATTATTGAGTACTGATGATTGACATGGTCCCGAGATGCAACACGCTATAAGTACAATTGACATAATGATTCGGATTGATTGCAGATCAAGCAAAGGGACGTGGATTGACACTGGCACACAGGCAGGGACCTTGTTCCCCGATTGCCGCGAACCGTCAATCCCGCGATTCCAGCATCATTTTTCTCCGAGACCAAGCATGTTTCCGTTCCATGAACATCCAAGGACCATCTCACTGGCCGACCGCTGGGAATCCAGGCGAAGACGTCCGGCTGCCGCTTCACCCTGGAGAGGGCGAGTTCCTGGAGGGCGAGTTCCTGGTCACGATTGGCCTCGGGACCCCAAAAGTCGACCTGACCCTAATCTTCGACACGGGCAGCGACATCACATGGACCCAATGTGAACCTTGTCCCAGTTGCTATCTTCCATCCAAGTCTACCACATATTCATGCCCATCATGTTCTCCAACGAATTGCACCTACTCGATCACATATGCCGACGGGTCGAATTCCAGTGGTTACAAAGTGCGAGATCTACTCACCCTCACTCCGGAGAACAAGTTCCCGAACTTCATATTCGGCTGCGCGGAAAAAACTAGCAATTTCCACGCCGCGGATGGTATACTAGGCCTCGGACAAGGAGACGTAACCTTAATCTCGCAGACAGCATCAAATCTTTCCCAAATCTTCTGCTATTGCATCCCTCGCAGTGAGAGCTCAAATGGGTACCTACTTTTCGGGTCTGAAGCCCTCAGTACTTGCCAAACAGACAGTTACACACCTATCATAAAGGACCTAAAAAACCCATCTTTCTATTTTGTCAAACTAGTAGGGATGGCTTTTGGGAAACGGAAATTTGACTTCTCTGCACAGTCACAGCAATCTCCACCTCCTCGGACCATCATAGACTCCGGGACTACCATCACTCGGTTGCCGCCCCTGATTTATTCGGCCGTTCGCGCGGAATTCGGCAAGTACATGTCGAAGTATCCCGTCGCACCAAAGCAGTCGAAACTATTGAACAAATGTTATGATCTTCGGGGCCAGAAGAATGTGAGCCTGCCGAAGATTGTCCTGCGATTCGAGAAAACCAACCTTGGCTTGGACCCGTTTGCCGTAGTTTGGAGAAAGAAAAATAAGCAAGTTTGCCTGGCCTTCGCGCCGAACAAGAATTTGTCAGACCCGGTCATTATCGGCAACGTCCAGCAGCGGAACCTGAACATACTTTATAACATTCCAGATGAAAAGGTTGAATTTGGGAATGGTGGTTGTGGCAATTGAGAGGCTACAATTGATGAAAGGAAACTACTGCTATCGTTTTCTTTTTTTTGTTTTTGTTTTCGTTTTTTGTTTTGAATAAGTGCGTCGTTCCTTGAGTAACGAGGCCTGAAATCGTTGTAGCATGTTACGATGCAACTTAGCGAACTGGATCCCAGAGAACACGATGGTTAATGAGTCTTGAACACAGAGATCTTCTTGTTCAATTCAAATGTAAACTGTGGTCTCATCATGAAGATAATTAAGTTTGGATTTGTTGAGTTGGCTTGTCAAGTCTTGAGATCGTGGAAGCCGGATGCGCTTCATACGAAAAATGCTTCATCACCGCATTTGCGAATACGGCAAGCTTTTTAATCAGAGCCACCGGGCGCGCACAACCTGGTGATAGCTGGTAACTGCGGTGCAGGGCGAAGACAAGGCTAAAGGATTGAATTTCTCGACAGTGTAGGACTAAGGGCGACATGGATCCCAAATGGAAAGGACGAACAACAATTCGACGATGTGATTTATTATGATGAACGAGATTATCCGCCGTGTATCGACGTTACAGCATATATACTGGTATGCAATAGCTGAGATTGATCCATTATTCGAAGAAATACATCAATGACCATATAATACTGAGGAAAATGATTAAATGAAGACGGAAAAAAGAAATTCTCTTCCTCCTTCGGGCTTACTGCTCTGTGAAGGCACCAAGTCACCAGGAGGCCAAGAACCAACCATCAGGGATGCTGTCTAGGACTTTGGTGGCTATTAGTACCATTAGAGGCCGCGAAGACGGTCATGGGTGGAGCCATGGTAATAATTTTGACCACGGTCGGCGGAGACAAAAGGACGTTGCCCGAAGGCGAGCTATTGCCGTTCCACGAGCCATCTCGCTTTGGTGTGCTCCCGACCGCCCCGATTTTGTTGCGATCATCATCTGCAAAAAGAAGGAAAAAAAAAAAACTGAGGATTCGGTATATACTATTTAACTTATGAATACATCACGTGATTATGACCGCTTCTCCAACCGGATCAAGAATAGAGAACGTGGATACGAAGTAATTGCGAGGGATACGAATGTGCCGGTCGGAGAATCACCTGTGAGGATCCGAGCAGCCGACGACCTCGAGAGAAGACAGTGCGAGCCCAGGAGAATGCAGAAGAAGATGATCACAAGAGAAACGGACTTGTTAGCCATTGCTTGTCCTTCCTTAATCTTGGCAACTGTAGGGGGATGCATGTATAGACAAAGAGCCATGAAGCATTAAATAATATCCAAGCTATCGAGTGGCGTGTCTTTGGGGTTGGGTCCCCAGCAGCGTGGACAAGATAAAGCTTCAACACGGCAATGCCCAGTTTCACAAATTTCAAACTTGCTGAATTTTAAGATCTTTTGGGTGGATGAGTTCGCATTCACTCAAAATGATCATATCATGTGATTATCGAATGCAACACGAGTTCCGATTAAAAATATATTTTTTCTTTTCAAATTCCTAGACGAGTTTCCAAAGAGAGATAGGTGTTTAAGAATGATACAAAATTTCTTTTTCCAAAAAAGAAATTTGTTCGATAGACCTTCTTAAATATCTCCATCCCATTCTCTATTCCGTTCACCGTGCTCCACTCTTTTGTGAGCTGAAACCTCCTGTATCAATTGAATCGAAAGCCTTGATGTAGAAATTGTATATTGCTGAGCGGTAGGTGGCGGCGGTGGCTGGCGAACAGCAAGGGCAAGGGCAAGGGCGAGTGATGAGAATTTTTTTTTTATTATGTATAGGCTAAAAATTTATCCCTGAATATAGAGAAATAAAATTGCATCGTCAAACGGATTTTTATTTCAAATATATTCTCGAGAATAAAAAAATTAAAAAAATAGAAATAAAATGATTATCACTTATGTAGACTCGAAGGGGTCATTAATCTCGGTGTTGATCGCTCCTTTCACTCTTGGAAAAAAAACATAAACGAATAAATGAAAACCGCGTGCCGAGGGACCACGCCAAGAAATAAAGGAGCATCCGGAGGAAACTCCCTGAAGTCTTTCCGTAATTGTCAAACCTGGAGTTCTAGTCAAAGTCAACTGGCATCAATCATTTTCGGAAAGCGTCAACTCGCCTTCTCTCGGACGACCGCTTTGATGACAAGCATTCACTTAGGGGTTCACAGTCAAGGGAGTTTTTAGAGGGCCGGCGGCGGTAATCTTTTCATTAAAAATGTCTAGCCTTATTATATATGTTATTTTAAAATATCGGTAATCATACTACTTATTTCAAGTTGTGTATTTTCTTTTCCTAACAAGATGGGATTACTTTTGTAATTCACGTCCGAGAGTTTACATGAAACAATTTAAAAACTTATTCAGGTCTAAATGATCATTTATCATGAGATGCTATATAAGTGACATGAATATTTAAACGAGTGTCTCTCTTTCTATTTCATAACATTGTTTTACCATACATGGCACGGATTTACAAGATCTATTTACTTTACAAGATTGAGATGGCTGCAAGGACTATTGTTGTGTTTTGTCCATTGGTCGATTCGATTCATGACATCATGTGGGAAAACCTAATGAACTAAGGGCATGTATGGTAAAATTCTTGTTCCATAAATCAATTTCTAGTCAGAAATTGTTTTTTCCATTTCTATTCATTGGATGTGTTTAATATCGATATAAAATTTCTGTTATTGGAATAGAAATTCATTTAATAACGACATCAATGATGGCAAGCGACGGGCAACGGCTGGCGATGATGAGAGTGAGTGATGAAAATAGTTTTTATTTCTCATTTTTGTTCCAGAAATAGAGAAGTAAAATTTTTTAATTTTTGATTTCTATTGCAAATTTATTTCTGGAATATAAATTCATTCCATACGTAAAAATATGAAATTGTAATATCAAACATATTTGTACTCCAAACCTATTTCTAGAGATTGAAAAATAAAGAAATAGAAAATAATAAATGTTTTCATTGCGCATTCTAAGTCTCTAAGATGTTTCTAGGCAAATAAATAAGGTTACAACACATGGAAAATGAGGAGAAGCTATTGGGAGGGTGATTTAGGGCTTATCTGTTAACTGGTCAAATACCATTTGATTCTATTTTTTTGTTCTCGGGAATAGATTTGGAATATAATCAATAATATAAAAAAAGGTTGATTCTTTGTCCTTGGGAATAATTCCAGAATGAAGGCCAATTTTTTTTTCTCTTTCTCTTTCTCTTTCCTTTTCTTCTTCTTCTTCCTTATGGCTAGTCATTGGCCCTTGACAACGCTGATGCTCACCGGCCCACAGCTAGGTCGATGTCGGCTTGGCTAGGCAACGCCGGCCTAGCGGTGGGCCGGCGAGGCTGACCTCACCCAACCACGACCCTTTTTTGCCCATCGCTAGGCTAGCATCGCCCAGCCAAGCTGACGCCAACCTGGAGGTGGGTCGGCGAGCCTCACCGGTGGTTGGGCGAGGCTCAGCATTGCCAGGGGCCGACAATGCTCCAGCAAGGGCATTGACCCTAGACTAGCCAGTTGCAATTAAGGAAGAAAAGGAGGAAAAAGGGAAAAAAAAAAGAAAAAAAAAGAGAGAAAGAGAAAAACGTATTTAAATCATTAAAAAATTAAAAGAAAATATTTTGGATTAGAAATTTTAGTGTTTTACCAAATGTATTTTTATCCTGAGAATAAAAATTTTGGACAATTATTAAATATCTTCAAATATTCAGAAATTATTTTTGAAAATAGAATAATTTTTTTTTGAGTAAAAATTATTTCCAGGTGCAAAGAGTCATGCGCACCCTTGACTATTAAAGCCACTGTGAGAACAGCTTGATGACGTGACAACGGCGGCTTCTCAGGGTGAAAGGCTGGGAACAGTCAATACTCTTATTCTGGCCTTCCATTTCATATCCACGCGGCTGGGTCATCCAATGATCGTCATCGTCAATTCATAAATACTAAACTTCCCGACACCTCCTTGAGCAAACCACAGTCCATTCATGGTCAGTTACACCTTTTTCCCATCTTCTTCTCTGTTGAAGCTAGCAGTATCACTTAAAAAGGTGAATAGGTGAATTAAAAAACTCTTAATAATTTAATACGGAAATAATGTAGTTAAGAGTCCTTCGGCTCAAGTGAAATAAATACCAACATTCACTAGTGCACATGAGTCAGAATCTACATATTGATAGTGATACGATGGGATTCACTAGTGTGCAAAAGTTTACTGAATCTAATGAATAGGAGTCTGAAAATAAAGGAAATTGCACACATAAGTATAATAGACTGCCTTAGAGTAAGCTTATGTCAACTCTCTAATGCTAATAGTTTAGGGGCTGGATTTCATTAGTCAATCAATAAAAAGATTACAGAAGTGAGTGACTGGTCTTATAAAATGACAGTCATTTTTTCAATACCTCTCAAATATTTACAATTTGTAGCTCATGAATGACAAATAAGTTTAAAGCTCTCTTAAACTTTGGAATTTTTTTATTCTCGATGTCTCTTTATTCTTCGATACTTTGGTCTCCCTTTATATGCCTCCGCTTCTAAATGTAGCTATTGGACAGTTTTCAAAGGATCATTTCCCAATCAACCCATTGGACAAAATGTGCAAAGAAGTTTGAGTAGCTGTTGAGGATAAGATCTAAATCCCCATTGATTTGATTGCCCGTACAAGCAAATCTTATTTCATATGTGGAGTTCTTTGGTTTTAAGTAAGTAGCTTGTCTTCAAGAACGATTGGCAATCAATTAAAGATGTCTTGCGTAAGGATTTTGTTGCAAGATAATCTTTAAGATTGAAGATCAATCAATATTTTCTATATTGGAAATTTGAGCCGGATCACCATCCCTGTCATTCAAAACAAATGAAGCTTGTGTCTAAATATATATGTCCACGAATAACTTCAGATTTTGACATTGTCCAGCTTTAGTATGCTCTGAAAATATTTCATCATTTTGATGATCTCCACGTACAATCCTTGCCGACATCCATTTTATTGAATGACATGCTATCCAAGACTTGATTATCTTCGTCCATGATATTTGAACAACAATAGAAAAAGTCTAAATATCTTATTTTTCTTCATGGCCATGATATTCAAACAACAATAGATTCAATTTGAATAGACTTTTCTTCATTAGCAATTCTCTTAAAAAGTATACTTCTATGTACTTATCAGATTTAAGATAAACCAATGAAGGTTTTATCAACTTTAAAATCTAAAGGCGGTTTTCTCGACGTTCTCGTCCAGCTTTTCTCTAGTCACGAAGTTGAGAAGAGATATGCATACGGAAGGGAAATGGTGGATCATGAAGAGCCTGACACTTACGCTGTCAAAATGAAGTCGCTGACACCGGCAACTGCTTACACAGGTCCCATTTTCTATGTTTATCACTCTGGGTCATGTTCCCTCATTGCTAATGCATATTACTGGATAGTAAAGGTTGACATGGTGTTGAGATTTGACCGCTATAAATACAAATGACATTATGATTTAAATTGATTGTAGGTCAAGCAAAGAGATGTGGATTGATATTGGTACACAGCCATGGACCCCGTTTGCCGCTTGACACTAACCGTCAATCCCCCGCGACTCCAGGCTCATTTTTCTCTTGACCAGTCACAAGTTCGTTCCATGAACTGTTAAGACCAGGCGATGTGGGAATAACAACGTTAGATTGGACCCGTCTGCCATAGTTTGAAGAGAGAGCAATGAGCAAGTTAGCTAGGCCTTTGTGTTGAACCAGAGAAGTCATACTCGGCAGCATGCAGCAGCGGAACCTGAACTTTACAACGTTCAAGATGGGAAGATTGAATTTGGGATCGGTAATTGTGACAATTGAGTGGCTACGATCTTCTTTATTTTTCGAAATACATCGTGTCTTGGGTCATGAAGTGTGAAATAATTGCGTGGCATGTGGCAAAGCAATGGGTTATGGTTCTTGAACACATGAGATGAACTTGCTCAACTCAAACGATTTTTGTGGCTTCATTAAGAAGATATTTCAGTTTGGATTTACTGAGTTGGCTTCTCAAGTCTTGAGATTGTCTTCCTCTTCACTAGATGTGATCAATAAGAATAAGGGTGTGTTTGGTTCAGCTTTACAAATGAGCTTTCAATCTAATACAAATGCTGAAAGCCTAAAGCTACTTGGGGAAATACAATTGTGTTTGGTAAAATTTCTTTATAAATGAACTTTAAGTTGAATGTGTGTTTGGTAAAAAAAATTTCACGATGATTTTTGAGGGGTATTATATATATATATATATATATATATCTTTTTTTTTTTTTGGAAAATTAGACTAAATCCTTTGTCAGACTGTCCCTCATGACGAGAAGCGAGGGCCGCCTATGGCCACGAGACCCAAGTGGCGGTCGTTTGAGGTCGAGTGACCTCGGCGGCCTTTGGCTAAGTCGTGCGACCCTTGCTTGAGGTCGCCTGACCTTGGGTGACCTTAACCGACGGCTGCCGACGCCAAATCTGGCTCGCCAATAGCCGTAGCCCTTCGCTAGTTCGACGAAGGGCTGTTTCCTTTTTCAATTAAAAAAAATTAAGGCAAAAATCGAAAATATAAAGAATTAATGAGGGCAATTTTGGAAAGGAAAAAATAATTTCAGCATTATGCCAAATGCTAAAAGCCAATTGAAAGCTTAAAGCCTACTTCAAAGTTGAACTGAATGATCCAGCATTTCCCCAAGGAACTTTAAGGGCCTGTTTGGTTCAGTTTTGGGGGAATGCATTTGGGAAAATGCAAATACCTTTGGGCTAAAAGGATTTCTCGAAATGCAAATACTGTTCGGTAAATTTTGCATTGTGGAAAAACTTTGACCTAAATGTCGTTTGGTTAGTACCCCATTTTGCTAAGGGACTTTTGCGCAATTTTTTATTAAAAACAATTGTGAATATATTTTTTTCAAATTCATGGCCGCTGACCACCCTCCGGCGACCAAAATTGGCCGCCGGCCACCCTTCGGCGGCCAGATTTAGCCGTCGGTCAAGCTCCGGCGGCTAAAACTGGACACCAAAAGGCCTCGCCTGAGGTCAGGCGACCTTAGGTGGCAGTCGCTTGGGTTGGGCGACCCAGGCGACGGCCGACCGCTACGCCTCAGGCGGCAACCGCCTAAGGTCGCACGACCAAGAGTGGCGGTCGCCCTCCTTGGCTAGCAGTCGCCGGTGGTCGCCAGCAGTCATCGGCTTCCTTGGCCACACGGAGAAGATGAACAGTACACCCATGTTGCATTCTAAAAATGCAAGTTCTAAATGCACCTCTGGAGCAGCATTGGGCTAAGGGACTTTGAGGGTACTTAGAGATGCAATTGCATCTCCCCAAAGTCTTCCCAAAGCTGAACCAAACGGGTTCGTATTTGGTCAAGTGGCTTTCAGGGTTGAAAGCCCCTTGGCAAAGCTGAACCAAACAGGGCCTAAAGCCTCCCTAGTCACCACTACATTTGCAAACACGGCAAGCTCTTGGTCAGAGCCACCAGGCGCCGTGGCATCTGGCAACAGTGCAGGGCAGAGGTTTAAAAATCTCTCAGCAATGGAGGACTGAGGGTAACATGGATCCTAAATGGAAAGGGCAAAGAACAATTTAACTCTCTGTTATCACAGTATATGAGACTATACATCATTCCATTATATGAAGAGTTACATTTAAGACCAATTAATACTGACAGAAAGGATCAAATGAAGAGGATCCTTCGTGCTCACTGCCTTGTGAAGGGAATCAGATTACTAAAAGGCTAAGAATTAATCGTCAGGGATGCTTTCTAGGGGATCGGTCGATATTAGTACCATTAGATGCCACCCCAAATTCGTAGGGGAAGTCATCCTAATCTGAGCGGCCGGGGCTGGTGGAGACAGCAGGACGTTGCCCGAAGGTAAGCTATGTTGAGAAAACCTCAGTTGACATATCTGTCCAAGATTTATATTAGACTTGATAAATGTGAGAAGTTGTCTCTGTGTGAGGTGAATTGTGGGAATATCAGCAAGTGAAATAGCATGGATTTCAGGCAAGTGAATCAAAGTGAAATAGGATGGATATCAGCGAGTCGCAGTGAATGGCCTTTAATATCAGCAATTTGAATCGTGTGAATGTCATTAGCAAAAGAATTGTGGATATCGGCTAAGTTACGGCATGGATATTATTAAGTTATCATGTGGACATTAGCAAGGCAATAGCTGGAGACAACAGGATGTTGCTCTTAAGGCTTAGATTTCGTAGCTTGTTCAGGAGTTCATGAGATGGATTTTGCAATTACTGATGATTTGCCAGCTGATGGGCGGCGTCTCACTTGGGATCAACCGCAGGGGGGTGGTGGTGGTTAAAGAGAAGCAGAAAGAGTGACTAAAGCATAAACTTGCAAGCTTACCCGAAAATTATTACATTTTACAAAATTGAGACTGTCTGATGGGCGGCGTCTCGCTTGGGATCAGCCGCAGGGGGGTGGTGGTGGTTAAAGAGAAGCAGAAAAGAGTGACTAAAGCATAAACTTGAAAGCTTACCCGAAAATTATTACATTTTACAAAATTGAGACTGTCGTTGTTATGTGCAAACTAAGATACAATCTCAACTAGGCAGAAGACACAATGAACACTGACTTAATGACAAAAGCTTCCCTGTCAAAAAATGAATCTGCATTACATTTGGTTCTCATTTGGTGCGTCGGTAATGAACACAAGCAACAACTCAATCATTCCACATTCCACTCCATTTTCAATATACTGATTCATCCTTGTACCCTCTCTACACTGTGCACACCACACAGGCCGGGAAAATCAAGAGATGTCCACAACTCAGCAAGATACAGGCACTTGATACAAACTGTTTAGGGCTTGTGCTGTGCACAGAAGGATGTTCCGATTGCCTGGCTCGGAGGCAAAGGCTTTCCATTCACGAGCAATTGTTGAAGGAAATCCACACGGATTGATTTGAACTGGTAAGTCTGTTTGGATATTCAATTAATAAGAAAGGAAAAGCAGACCAGGAGTCAATAGAACTCAACTGCTAGACATGGTTTATATCAAGGATAGTGAAAAAAGGTAAGAAAGTTTGACAGCAACTTGCTCACTAAGAAATGTGAACAAGGATGCTCACAGAATAAGTACCTTTGCACTCCAAGTAAAATCAATGAGACGGTAATGAGGATCCAAGAGTATCAGTTGATCTCCTTCTTTAATCTGCAAACACAGATCGCGAGTTACAGATAGTAGTCAAGATGGTGAATAGTGACTGCATGCAAGAACTTGACTTATTATTTGTGCTGAAATGGAAGATTATGGCACCTTTCAGCCTAGTCTTTGTATATGATACACAAAAATTCATTCTTCACCATTTTTACCAGTGACAATACAAAAACTCAAAGAGTAAACAGACATGGAGCAAACTGCGTGAGAGTCCTAGACTGACATCTGAGATATAAGAAAATAAAGGATGAACTTAATTGATGGCCACCGAATTTAAGTGATTTTCAATGAGATCGCTCATCTTTGACTTTTAATCATCCAATGCACTAGGGATGATCAGGTCCAAGGTGGGTAGGGTCCAGACCTGGATCTTGTACCCGACCTTGTTATACTCTTTTTTGGACCCTATACCCTACCCTATTTTTATTGGACCCTATTTTGGACCCGACCCTATTTTTCCGGTCCGGGAACAGGGTCAACCCTGTTTTCATTGGAACCTGTTTTGCAACCGTTCAATATCTTATATGACTTCAAATTTTATATTAATTAGCGAAAAAACAACGTAATTCTCCTAATATTATAAGACAAAGCAAAAATCCTGAAAAATGCATAAACATTAGCAACAAATATAAATCTAATATTAGTCTCATTCCCACATATACTTCTAATATGATCTAATGTACTTATTTATGTGTATGCGACGGAGCTCTTATTAAAAAGACATCTTTCTTGAATTAGACTGAGAATGCTTTAATTAGTGCTACAATAGTTAGTAGCATTTGTCCTGTAACTATAGTAATAGTTGAAAGTGGGACCATTAAAAAAGAAAAACAATGCATGAGAATAGTTCTTTTTAACAATTTTCTCTTAACTTGACTCAGAGAGAATCTTTTTTTTTTTTAACATTTCTTTGAAGACAAAGAGTCTCAAAAGCATTATACAGAGAGGCGATTTTTTCTTTTTAATAGGGTAAAAACCGGTTCCAAAACCGGTCCGGTTTTGGGTGGGTCTTTACTTGGACCCTGTTCCTGGACCGATTTCAACCTGTTTCCAAAAACTGGAACCGGTTTAACCGGTAATTGATTCCCGACCTTGTTTTTCAGGTGGTCTGGTCCGGGTTCCGAGTAAACCCGGTCCGGTTGCACACCCCTACAATGCACTAAACTTTCAATTTTTTGCAATTGGTGCACTATGACCCAAGTCCAGCCAATTCTCTGGTGAAATATAACATGATGCCCATGTGGCAATGATGGAGATACACCCACCAACAATTTGTTGGAAAATTGGATAGTTCCTGTCAAAATGCATATGTTGTAAAATTGAATCTTTAGTCCATTAGTTAACTGAAATGAAAGTGCTGTGATATGATTGCAAAATCAGTAAATTTTAGTGATGATGAATGAAATTTATCCGATTTACAAAGGAACCAAAAATAAGTAGTAGATAGAGAGCAAAGAACACTGGGAAAAAAACAGTAGCTCCAATGAGTTGATTTTCACATTTTTTGCAGAAAGAAACAATTACTTCTTACCACGTCATTTCGTATGCCATAAACTGAAAGGATAAAACATGTCTGGTTTGAATCGCATGCTAAATAATACCTGCCAAAACCACCACAAAGTTCATAATAAGCAAGCTGCTCAAAGGATCAACAAGCGTGACATGCTGCTTCAGAGAATTAAAATGGAGCATGTATGTGGAGTCGACTAAAGTCAGTTTAATATTCATGTGAAAGAACTGCAACATTATAATACATGTGAAGCACACATAATGTCCAGAGCTGTGACTAAATCAGTTTGATCAAATCCACAAACCATGAGAACATTGACAAGCAGAGAACTTACAGGGGAGAAACATTATCATGCTTTATGAAGAATAGCACCATTCCAACAACGGCTATTGCTTTGTTAAGACCCTCAAATAGAACATCAACATTCGCCTTTTTGTGGGAGGAACTCACTAGAGATAAGCAATTGTCCCCACACAAACAAACAAAAGAAAACGAAAGCAAATTAAATGCATTTCCAGAAATCCAAAAGCTTTTCATAGAAAGTAAGAATCACTCAAAGCAAAGGATTACTACTCACAATTGGCAGAAGCCAGAGACGATGCAAAAGACGCAAGTCGTTTCCCTTTGGCATGTGTCTGTGTGCCCAAACCAACAGTTTTAAAGTAAGGATTTCATATTCACATCACTAGCATCCATAGAAGACAGATAATCGTCGATAAGTTTCATCAAAACCAAGGAGACAGCATCAAAAGAATTTTAACTCCCATGGTAACATTACAACTAAACTTTTGAACTATATTACAACAATTCAAGAGTCAGTTTCTTTTGTCTTGTCAATATGGCAATAAATGTGCTAACTAGCAGTTCTAATCCCCAAAAAACACAAGTTTACCTACAAATTATAACATCAACCAGCTACAACATAGTTCCGATATTAAGAAGCTAATTTCTTCACTTGAAAATAACTTTACCCTCAAGAAATTCTCTAGCTTGTCAAGAAGACTGACTATCTTCTCAACCTCCTCGGATGCATTTAGACCAGGATCCTTTAGTGCAGCAGCTTGAAATCCAGTAAGGGCCCTTTCATAGTTCTCTAGGTACTTATTTACCTGAAGGTGAAAAAAAACATTGAACAAACTGGGAAATGACAGGGAAAATGACCTAATGAGAGTGTCAATAACATACAAAACATCGTGTTAACAAACTAAAAAAAATCTTATGAGGTATTGCTCATCAGATCAATTGAACAGTCCTCATGACTGCTGATTCCATGAACCTTTAATCTCTCTTTATTCTTACTTCCTGTTCCATCTATAACATTCCTTTTTTTTTTTCGGGTGTTCTGTTTTTTCAGCTATTGGATAATAGCTGCTTAGTCTTAGAGTTGTAAAAAGATAAATGTGTTTTTTCTCAATTATTAAACTTCAGCATTAACTAAGGAGTCGTCCTTGACGTTAACTTTGATATTTTTATATACAAGTGATCGGTGACAATAACACATTGTAATATATAATACCTGTATCTATAGCAGACTCATAATGCTAATTTATTTTTTCACTATGAAAAAAATATTCCATATAAATCATTATGGAACAATATATACAATGGGCACATCATGTGCAGCAAATGCAAATGTGTCTGAAAGCCATCAGGTATAGGTATTGTCCTGATCTACAAGTATTAAACTAGAGAAATAACCCAAGGGCCTGATATGTCAGTGTGCTAGTACTGGAAGTCCCCTCCCATCAATCAAAACCTTGACAACATCTTTTGAAAGCTCCCTTTAATTAGGCAGACTCTACTTAGTGGCTCATTAAGCAGATTAATGGGTACTTCCCAAAAATAGAAGGTTGATAAGTGGGAGAAATAGGGTTGATGAACTAGTGCTAGGCGGTGAGAGTTATTTAAAAAATGACAAGAGGAAAGTCAAATTTATTTGGACTATGCAAGAACCAATGATCTCAAATATAATTTTCACAGAAGTAATATCTGTTTCTTCTTTATTTTCTTTAGGTAAGAAATGAAAAGCTTCTCCAGCATTGACATCTGAAATGATATTTAAAACCTGGAGCATTGGAAATGTCAATGGCGGTTCTATGACACAGCAAGAAAGTAAAACTGAAAAGGATAAGCCTCTTAAAGAAAGAAGTAATGTGGGTCAACAAGAAAATTATCCACGTGTTATTGTTATTCTGACCACAGTTTGCATTGCATCTCTGATGAGAAAATACTGAGCTAAAAGCTTTCTTTATTTGCTTCCAATGCACAATTTCTAAAGCTATGCCTAACAAATTTGGTAATGGATTGATCACATTACACATACACTGCCTTCAATCTCCAAGTGGATTATGCATATTGCCATTTTTTGGGACAGCTTACCATTTGACACCCAATTCCATTCATGTAATCAACATTTACATATCTCTCTCTCCTCCCCCCCCAAACAAAAAAAAATAAAAAAATAAAAAAAATCCCCTCAAAATGAAAAAAGTAGTTGACATCTGACATTGGCTGCTCATGTAGAAAGAATCCTCAGTGCACACTCATCCAGAAACAAGCATAATGACAGAAGGAACAAAAACATCTAATCATCTGCATGCCCTTATTGTGTAACTAAGAAGATGAACAACAAATATTATGTGACATGCGACAGTCACCTCATTTACACTCTAGCTGATTACTCACTATATTCAAGCCCCATCAAGGAACATATCAGAAGATGATTAAACATTTTGACATCTTGAAAACAAAAAAAGAAATGATAAAGGCAATTTCTCAACTTCATGATACAGCAATGTAAAGTATAAGAATAGAGTTTCACTTACGGTAGCACAGTTGAAAAATAGGTCTGGATTGGATTCCATTCTTTCATCTTTTTCCTGATGGTAATAAAATATTAGAGCACAAAATGGTAAAAAGTCTGAGAACAACAAAAGCACAAACACCTGATAGTATCAGATGGATCTTTCCAGGTAGTTAAAAGTTCCATATGTGCATCAAGATGGAAGGACTAATTAATTAATCAGCTTGGATCACAAAATGATAATAGGGATATTACAATGGCTTTACTGCTTCATCTTATTGACACTTACAGCATTCTGATATGCTTTCAAAGACTGATGCAGTTTGCTAAGATCCCAGGCTCCAGTCACGAAAAAACTAGTGAGGCATGCATTTCCAAGGTTATCTGCCAGGTTTTAAATGATTCGACATCTAAGATGGATGATACACCTTAATGGAAACACAAAAAGGGAGACTGAAGCATGAATCCCTGGGTCGATGCAACCAATTCAAATAAGGTAAAACTAGATGGAAGATTGTTTTATCCTTACACCAGGAATTCCCATCCTTCACATCCAAAGCAATAGCTTCTTTTGCATGCTTTATGCTTTCTTCAACAATTTCTGCTTGGTTATCAGAACCTACATTCAAAAAGTTTGCATTAAACAAAATAGGGTAACCATATTAAGCAAATTTTCCTCTTAGCTTCTTTGCATTGCTTGGCTTAGCTGATGCAGAGGGTGTCCCATTTCCTAGTTCTTGTTCTTATTTCATTTTATGCTATCTTCATTTTACAGGTGGTGGTTTTGTTTTGGCAGGGCCTGGGGGTGGGGGATGTCACTACTTGGCTTTCCGGAGATGTCCTCCGTTTGAATTTCACTCCCTGATGCTTGTCTGAGGAGGACTCAGGATATCCGAAGAAAAGACACCATTTGGAGGACAAGCACAAGTATCAAATTATTCGTGACAATTTAATTCCGTGCATGACTACAACACCATGCTAGTTTAATACTGAAATGGCATGACCAGGCACACTGCCCTTGCGGCAGTGTACCCATTCCCAAAGAAAAGAAGCCAAATAATGCTTCAGAGATATAATACTTTCAGAAAAAGTTCCATTAAAAATAAAAGTACATGCAGTACTTGCCTTGAGCCATTTTCCTTTCAAGCATTGACAGTTGACAAAGAATCTCTTTGTTTGGACCCTTCATGATGCCAAACCATCAAAAGTTTCAGGCTTATATACTGACTCTGACAAGTGGGTCAGATGGTTATCATTTAACACTAGAGTACAAAAAGAGATGCAAAGAACCTTGCTTAAAGCGAGATTGAAGCAATTTTTAGCTGAAGGTAGGTCTCCCTTCTTCCAAATGCAGTTACCTAAACATAACCAAGCATCTGCAAGAGATGGATTCAACTTAACCTGGACCAAAAAGGTTTTGTTTTCACAAAAACTAACACCAAGCTAAAGAATAAAACACATGAAAACAGCAAAACCAGCAATTCAGTGCTCACAGCTTTTGAGAGATGTTCTTCTGCTTCTTTCTTATAGTCAGGAAATACATCCAATATCTTCCCTCTTAGATATTCATATGTTGCTCGTTGTAGAGGTGATTTCCTCTTTTCTGCCCAACACAGAGAGAGGCGAACACAGCATTAATAAACCAGAAAATTAAACTCACACTGTTAAAAGAGAAGCCCGACTGTATTATTTTCAGTTTATTACTGGTATTAACATGAAGATTCATCATAACAGCAAAGAAAGGGCACCACCCCTTTTACCAAAGTCATTTACCTCTGCTACTCAGACACAACATATCCATTCAAAAGCATTACTAAGATAACCAAATGCAAATGTCTCTAACAACTTAATATCAGTTATTTGAAGCATCTTTATTCCCATCCCTCCACTAGCCACAATTCAATGAGATGGATGAAAAGCACCATTCTTTTCATTGCTCTCTTATTTTCTTAACAAGCCCACACTCCATTTTCCACTAACTCCAGCCACAACAGGAAATTGCCACGTCAAAGAAGATAAGTAAAGCAGTCAAACAGTGAACTTTTCAAACTTTCAGCAAAGAAAGATACACAGACGACGACGCAGAAGCATGAAACCAACGTGTGTTTATATTACCGACTAAACAAGGGCACAGAAGCACGAGAAAGCTCCTTTATAGTGGTAGCGCACGAAATGCACAAGTGCAAACACGGATCAGATCTTCCTCAACAATTAAAAAAAAAAAAAAAAAACTCGCATATCCCACATATCCCGCAATGCACAACGCAATGGTCACATTCGCCCACTCAAACAAAACCCTCGGCGACAACTATCGCCACACCAAACTTCAACAGCGCCGAATTCCACCTCTCCTGGAGTTCCACGAACTACCCGATCAATCAGATGGCGAACTCTCAACACAATCCAATCCGAAGATCACGGAAAGGATCGTCGACGAAGCTTCCCGACCATCGAATCGAAAGGCGTTACCGGGAGGAATGGAATCGAGGAGCTCGAGCGCCGAGCTCGATTCGTCGCGCAGCTTCGAGAGCTTGTCCTCCGGATTCGAGGGGAAGTAGGTATCTCGGACGCTGTAGAGGTTGTCCGCAGCTTCGGTCGCCGCCGCGAGCAAGCTCACTTGGGGTTGACCGCTCATTCCGATCGCCGGCGCGGAGGAATCGCGGTTGATCGAAGTCGCGAGAGGACGGACGAGCGCTTGAAGACGGCACCGGTGGGATCGAGGAGAGAGAGGATCGCCTGAAACGACCTCGTTTGCTTTTTGTTTATGGCGCTCTGAAGCTTTTGCCGCTTGTTGCCATTTAGTCCCCCGAGTTTTTTTATTTTCGTGCAATCCGGTCCTCTGTCTTCTTCGATTTGTGCAATTGAATCCTTCGTCACCGAAGTCGTACAACTGTTAATATGACCTCGCCGACGAGGCAAAAAAAATTGACAAGTGATGCTGATGTGGTGGCACATTGAAAAATCAATTATTTTCACAAAAAGAAAAAAAAAGAAAAAGAATCTAAGGAAAATGGGGATGGGGCAAGTACCGACATCCCTATATGGACATAAACAGGAGGTGATGTCGTGCTCAGGCGAGGGTTGAGTGACCCTTAGGAAATCTTGACTAGACAAAAGGAGAGAGAGAGTCTTATCATGTTAGATAAAAATATTAGAGAATGGCAAAAGGAAGATAAGTATCATGCAATTCTCAAAATGGATGATTTGGTAAAAATCATAATATAAGATTCAATATATGAAATTGCATTTTTGGGAATCTCACTATTGATATAATATCCAATCGTTTCTTGACACATGATTGACATGATATGACAGAATCAGATCTCGACATTATCTTGGCCATCTTGTTTTTGTGTCCAACAAAAGCATGAAAACATAAAGAAACCGCAACCTTAAGGGATAGATTTAACACTTAATGCACACACGTTACGTTTAGATCTCTTTTTTCCACTAGCGCTCTTCTTCTAAATGCGCTTGCTTGTGTAACATTCAATTGTTTCTTGACACATGATTGATCTGATATGACATAATCAGGTCAAGATGTTATGTTGGCCGATCTTGTTTTTGTGTCCAAGAAAAGCATGGAAACAGAAAGAAACCGCAACCTTAGGAGACAGCTTTGATAGCTAATGCACACATATCATGTTTAGGTCTCTTTCTTTCACTAGCGCTCTTCTTCTGAATGCGGCTTTGATAGGAAACGGGAAATATTGAATGGAAATGTAATCGTATTACTCTGTATATCTTGTACATGTACATGACTACATATATAGAGCAAAGGAAAAATCAAATAAAATCAATAAGATTACAATTCCTATTATATCTTTTGAATATTCTAAAGATATTCTATGACTAAATCAATTATCCTATGATTTCGTAATCGTAATCGATTCATGGAGCAAATCTCTTTCCAACACTCCCCCTCAAGCCGGCGGCTCATATATGTCAAGGACGCCCAGCTTGCTCAACAAATACTTGTGTTGTCTTTGGGATAAAGGTTTAGTAAAGATGTCTACAGGTTGTTCCGCAGTTCCAATTCCTCGAGTTGTAATGACTCCTTCTTGAATTTTTTCTCGAGTGAAATGGCAATCAACTTCTATATGTTTTGTCCTTTCATGAAATATAGGGTTTGCCGCCAGTTTAAGTGCAGCATCATTATCACAAAATAGCTCGCTTGCCCCATCAACCTCTACTCCAAGATCCAATAGTAGACCCCGTATCCAAACTATTTCACAAACTGTTTTCGCCATGGCTCGGTATTCCGATTCCCGCGATGATAAAGAGACGGTTGATTGCTTCTTAGTCTTCCATGAAATCAAGGATCTTCCTAATTTTATGCAGAAACCCGTGATAGATCTTCTTGTCATTGGACAAGTAGCATAATCAGTATCACAATATGCCATCATTCTCAAGTTGCAATCTCGAGATAATAAAATTCCAAGTCCTGGACTGCCTTTCAGATATTTCACAACTTTCAATGCTGCATTCATGTGGGACTGTTTTGGATTATGCATGAATTGACTAAGTATCTGTGCTGCATAGCATATATCGGGTCTAGTCATAGTGAGGTAGATCAACTTCCCAGCAAGCCTTTGATAACCCGATGGATCATGAAGCAATGGGTCTTGATTAGGTGATGATGAGTGTTGATCAAAATCAAATGTCGTGAGTCTGACATTCTGTTCGATGGGAATCACTGCTGGTTTGCATCTTGACAATCCTGCTTCAGATATAATTTCCAAGATGAACTTTCGTTGGCTCAGACATATTCCTTTGTCAGATCTAGCTATTTCAATTCCAAGAAAGTATTTGGGAGGCCCCAAATCTTTGATATGGAAACTAGAATGCAAAAATTCTTTGAACTTCTTAATGGCAAGATCATCGTTTCCCATAATGAGAATGTCATCAACATAAATCAACAAATAGATTGACGAAGTACCTTTCGTCCATGTGAATAATGCATAGTCATGCTTGGAATGCTGAAAACCCGCACTTGTAATAGCAGTAGTAAATTTTGCGTACCACTGCCTAGAAGCCTATTTGAGTCCATATAGGGATTTACGTAGACGACATACCCGAGTCTCCCCCTGTCTGCGTAAACCCTGTGGCAATTCCATTTAAATTTCTTCATCTAAATCTCCATGGAGAAAAGCATTATTGACGTCCATCTGATGTAGCTCCCAATTACGGAAGGTAGCGACGGATAGAAAAGATCGTACCGTTACTTCCTTGGCAACAGGAGAAAAGGTCTCATGATAGTCAAAATCTTCCCGTTGTGTAAAGCCTTTAGCAACTAGTCGAGCTTTGTATCACTCAATAGAACCATCTGCCTTATACTTAATCTTATATACCCATTTACACCCAATTGGTTTTCTCGTCTCGAAGGCAAGGAAACTATATCCCAAGTATGGTTATCTATAAGAGCAGTCAATTCTACCTCCATAGCTCGTTGCCACCGTTGGTCACGTGCCGCTTCCTCATAGGTGGAAGGTTCATGTTCCTCAGATATGCGACTAATACAACACATATGTTCCGGTGATAGTCGATCAAAGGAAACATAAGAGGATATAGGGTAATGTGTACCTGGAGAACTTAAAGTGGTACATATATAGTCCTTTGTCCATGTAGGTGGACGGACACAACGACCGAACGTCGAGGCTGGTCAACAATTTTTTGTGGAGACAATGCTGGAGATGGTTCACTCACAAGTTCTTTGTGGAGATGAGATCGGTGAATCATCCCTTTCATTGAGTGGTGCAGGTGACTCAACTACTTGTTTAGGGAATTCCGAGATTGTTGACATTTGCTGCGGTGGCACAATAATATATTGCGAACTTGTAGATAAATCTTCTTCTGACAGAAATTGTCGATGGTTGGACGTTGATCCAGATGCCTTAGAGATATTCTGCAATTCTTGGAATGGAAATATTTCTTCATGGAAAACAACGTCTCGGCTAACGAAAAACCGACCTGTAGATATCTCCATAACTGTATAACCCTTTTGTAGAAGGGGATATCCCATGAACACACATCGAATAGCACGAGCTTCCATTTTATCTCGAGGGCCCACAGTCGTTGTATAGCATAGACAACCAAAAACCCTCAAGTGTTTAATTTCTGGATTTTTCTTAAAAAGTACTTCAAAGGGTGATCGTCCTTCAAGAATTCTAGTCGGCATGCGATTAATCAAGTAGGCTCTTTGTGACCACACAATCTCCCCAATATGTTTCGGAATGGACGCTTGGTATTTAAGAGCACGAGCTACTTCTAAGAGATGACGATGTTTGCGTTCTACAATCCCATTTTGTTGAGGAGTGTAGACGCAGGAAGTTTCATGAAGTATCCCATGAGAAGCAAGAAAAGACTTGCATTCTATTGTGAAAAACTCTCGCCCATTATCTGTGCGAATTCTTTGGATAGATTTATCGAATTGATTTTTAATCAATGAAAAGAAATTCAACAAATTTGAGAATGTTTGGCTCTTGGATTGCATCAAGAAAACCCAAGTGGCACGAGTATAATCATCCACAACTGTTAGAAAGAAACGAGATCCATCACGATGTGGAGTGTGATAGGGACCCCATATATCTACATGAATTAGGGAAAAAGCACTGGTAGCTCGAGATGTGCTCACAGGAAAAGGTGATCTGGATTGTTTTGCTAAAGGACAAATTGGACAAATTGGATAAGGAAAACGGGCGCTATGTCCCAAACGTTGATGAAAAAGAGAACTTTTATTGCTTTTAGTAGCATTACATGAAATGCCTTTATTTAGCAATGAGAAATCAAAGTTCTTCGGAAAGCTAATCCAGAAATATAACCCTTTTGCAACACTACCCAAGCCCATCACTTTGCCAGTCGAATGGTCCTGAAAGAGACAATTTTTGGAATTGAATACAACATGACAAGGATTGTCCTCACAAATCCTAGATACTGATATAAGATTGAACTCAAATTCAAGAATGTAAAGGACATTTTTAAGGGTAATGTGCGACTAAGGTGGACAAGTACCAACTTTGGTAACATAGGTGATGCTACCATTAGGAAGACGAACAGACATATCATGATGAGATTTTTTGTGAATATCAAAGAAAAATCGATCTTCACAAATTATGTGGTCACTAGCGTCAGAGTCGATTATCCATGCATCAACTAAAAAATTATTGTTCTTGGAAACAGAGGTACCTTAGAAACCTGCAGTTTTGTCCGCAAAGCTCAACTGATTTAAGCTCCTCATGATATTTTGGTACTGATCATGGGTTATTGTCTAAGTTGCATTTGCAGTCCCTTGAGTCATAACTTGATGAGCAGAAAAATCTTTCTCTCTTTTCTCTTTATCAGTAGGTTTCCCATGCAGTTTCCAACAAGTATCAATTGTATGATATGGGCGCTTGCAATATTCGCAATATTTACCTTTATTTTTAAAATTCTGCCAATTTCCTTTTGATGATGTGGCACCTCGAGGACCATTAGATGGTCTAAAAGATGGAGCTGATGTGGCTCGATGAGGCCCACCCAGTCGGCTTCATGGGTGGCGAATATGGGCCAATTGATTTTTGTCTCAAATTTGGGCTCTCCATCCGTGAGCCTTTAGGGTTATTGTCATCTTCTTCTTCCCAGGTCAATGACCTGGCTGCTCGATGAGACTCATGGGAGGTCTCCGTGCGCGGCGATTGTCCGAGAGTGCCGAGCATACGTTGCGACGAGCGCATCTTTGCTGACGCGATGAGAGCCACTCCTTCTCCTCCTTTCGTGTATTCAGTCGTGGCTAGTCTCTGATTTTCTTCTTGGATGGCCAATTGATAGATCCGGCCGAGAGGAGGGACAGGATCCATGGCGAGGATCTGCGACCAGAACGTTGAGAAGCTATCATTAAGAATCAACAAGAAACGGGTAACCTTCTCTCTCTCTCTCTGATTTGCTTATATTGGGTGAGAGTGTCTTCGGGTCCCTTAAGCTCCTCCTCGGCCGCTTCGAGCTCGTTCCACAGAGCCGAGAGCCGGTTGAAGCAAGCGGTAACCGAGAGGTTCCCTTGCTTCAACTCCGACAAGGCTTGAGTGAGTGAGAACAGCTTCGCCCGGTCCAATTTTCCATACATCTCGCGAATATCCTCCCACATTTGTTTCGGATCTTCTGTTGGTGGGAGGCCGGCGGCAACGTCAGGAGCTATACAATTCCCGATCCAAGTGCGGACGAGTTGGCTACATTTGCGCCGATGTCGTTGCATTCGTTCGTCGGCCGGGAAGGGCACAGTACCATCCAAGAACCCATCCTTGTCTTTGGTTACGAGGGCTCGCCGAAAATCCCGAACCCAAGTGTTGTAATTGTTGGGTCCGGTGAGCTGCAAGGTGATAAGCCGTAGCTCCGGTCCGTCGGCTGGCGATGTATAAAGTGGATCGCCGAGTTCCGGACGGTAGCCGATCGATGGAATAGCATACGGGTAGATTGCAGGTTGCATCCCCGGGTGGGGATTCATCCCTTGACCAGCGAAGCTTGGTTCGGGTCCGTAACCCGTAAATGGCCGATGTCCGAAATTGGCTTCATCTCGGGTGAGCCGAATTGATTGTGCCCAGCAGTCCATTGGTTTTGAACAGGGATCCATTGCACTGCTGGCCATGGATTTGGGACGGCGGGTTGAACTGGAGTGGGCTCTGGAGTTTGTTGAACAGGATCTTGCATGTTCTGAGATAAGTCAATCTGATCTGATGAATTGTTGTTGGACAACTCCTCCATGGGTGGAATTATTTCATCAGTATTTGACTTGTGGTTCTTCGACATGGTGTATAAACAATTGAATTCCTACTCGGTGTGTCGATTTGTTTTGCAGGTTGAGATTTGCAACAACGAAATCGAAAAACCGCCGAGGGCAATTCAGGAGGATTATTTGCGGAAGCTAGGTCAGAAACGTAGCTCTGATATCATGATAGGAAACGGGAAATATTGAATGGAAATGTAATCGTATTACTCTGTATATCTTGTACATGTACATGACTACATATATAGAGCAAAGGAAAAATCAAATAAAATCAATAATATTACAATTTCTATTATATCTTTTGAATATTCTAAAGATATTCTATGACTAAATCAATTATCCTATGATTTCTGTAATCGTAATCAGATTACTGGAGCAAATCTCTTTCCAACAGGCTTGCTCGTGCATTCCGTTTCACTAGTTTGTCTTTGGCTCTTCCATCTCAATGCGCATGCCTCAGTGAGATCGCTGCAGACACATTTTGAAAAACATGGGGAGGCCATTGCTGCTCGTTGCCTTGATGGTTGAACTCCGTGTTCACAAAGGATATACAGAAAACTTTTGTGTATAGAAGTTTGGCTAGTTTCAGCATTGCTCCTGTGTGGATTTGTACGGAGCTGGGACGCAAACAGCATGGGTTCTATTTTGTCGTAGCTGTGGCTGATTGGATGTCCATGTCTTTCTCTCTCTGTGGTGGCTCTAGTTCGAAGCATGATCCAGGGAAGAAAAGTTGATGTGGGTGGTGATTCTTATTTTCAGATGAGGGGGTGCAAATCAGGCAGAGCCGAAAATTCATGATATTGAGAAGCTTTCTTCTTTTAAGTTCCTATGCGTCGCTGCATGTAGCCTGGTTGCTCTACCGAACGAAATGTACTTCTTACGATTGCATTAATAATCTATAAGGAGGCTGTTGTTTTGAAGGATCAAGACGAAAACTTCCATCCACATATGACAAGCGTGAGTGCAATATAAGAAAGATTGACGAAATATTCCTTTCTAAAGAATGGCAGATGAATTAATTAAGTTGTAATTACTGTCATAATGCGACGCCGGCTGTTTAAAACCAATGAACATGCATCTTGTCACCAGACTTTCCTTTGGAGGCAACTTTTGTCTGGTAATATAATAGTTTCAGTGATGAATAATAGACTTGCGGCTTTGGACTAGCTAAAACAATAGTTGTCATTGGGGAATCATATGCTTTGTTGAAATAGGCTGGAGATCAGGGATGGGAATAGTACATTCATAGAGACCTTATCAAAAGCCTGGAGCAAGTGTCGTAAGCTTCGTATGGGTGCAACTTTGAATTGCTAGTAAGTATACTTTGTTTATACTCATTTGTTGCATATTCTCAGTTGATCAACCACATTGGCCAAAAGATGCAAACTGCAAATTTTCCTAACGTGTTTTTCTGGGCCTTTTTATTCACATGAAGACCTAGCATGCTCTGTTATCCATTTACTAGGGTAATTGATCCACTTAAGGAATGCATGCAGGTCCAAGGTGTCACAGAAAGAGGAGTGTCTTGTTTTGAGTCTACTTAGCCTAGGTGGAGAATTGCTACGAAAATGCTCAGGAGCACGAGCCTTCAAATTTTTCGGGTAAGTATACTAGAAGTGTCAAAACTTGTGTACGACGCTCACTTTAGTGTTAAAAGTTTATTTTGGATTAATTGAGTACCATAAATTTGAAAAATCGATAACTTAAGTACCATGAATTTACAAAAAAGATCACTTGAGTACCATTTCTGACGTTGTTGCCAAAAAAGTTAACAAGGACGCTGGAAAAGCTGATGTGACTGTCGATCCATGTCAGCTTTTCTAGTGGCCATGTCGGACGACTGGCGACCATGTTAGCTTTTTCGGTATCTATGTTAGAAATGACACTCATATGATTAGTTTTTCAAACTTGTGGTACTAAATTGCTCCAAAATAAATTTTTGGCACCAAAGTAGTGTCGTACATAAGTTTTGACACTTTTAGTATACTTATCCCAATTTTTCCAAGTCTAATGCCTTTGACTTTCACCATGAAATACACAACAAATCCACCACATGACTATTGCTATGAAATATGATAAATTGTAATATTATGTTTAAAGGGTTTATGTTAATATATTTATATACCATACGACGGCACAAGGATCTGGGATGTAATTAGAGAAAGGATTAGAAGATTAAGACAGACTTAATTAAGATTAGTCTTAAGCTTAATCTTAGTTAATGGTAATTAATTATTAATGATTTAACAGTTTAGCGAAACGGTTGAATTAACTAGTGGTGATGATGAAATAAAGTAGATGAAATAGAATTATAATTGAGAGAAATGAAATATAATTGTAAACCGGTCGATTGTGGGGTATAGATAGGTAATTAAATCACCAACCACAAGTGGTTAAACCGGCCGATTGTGGGGTATAGATAGGTAATTAAATCACCAATCACAGGCGGTTAAATTGGCCGATTGTAGGGTATAAGCAATAATTTGAATAGACAGTAGGAAAGTTTAAATGAAATATTGCATTAATTGAAAGTCACAAGTACATATATTTAAAGTTGCATAAGAAATACAAGTGCAATATAAAAAAGATCTTTTGATTTACAAATCATGAATAAGGTTTGTAACCATTGATCTAATAGGGGTTTATGATGATAAAATGGTAAGATGAGAATATGAAATTCTTACCAAGGACCGATCAGAAATAAGCACTTGGTTATTGATCTTGGAAGGGAAAGAAAGAGGGATGGTTGTTGGATGTGTGAAGAAGTGGAGAAGTGAAAAGGAGCGAATAACTCTTTCTGAATGAAGGAGGTCTTCTTGTGATGAAGGTAAGAAGGAAGTAGAAAGGCTCTCTCTGTTCGAAGCCTGCCCCTCTCTCTTATGGAAGGGTCTATTTATAGAAGGGACGAGTCACTACAGACAAAAAATGAACAGTGTGTTCACAAGCCATTACTATTTGTCTGCAGTGAGAAGTGACTCGATTGGATTGAAAGTACACAGTGATACAGTGAGAATCTTTATGCCGAATTCAAAATATGAAATCTAATTTAACCTAAAGTGCACAGAGATTTAGTGAGAGTCTTTGTGCAGAACTTATAGAATATTTGGACAGAATCATGTGATAAGCTTTTTGGCATTGGTTGTCCCACCTTTGCTCATTAGTCTTCATCTTTTGCCAAATTAATACCATAGCAATCATCTTCATTGGTGTTACCATTATGGTGGGAGTGGGAGGATTTTGATTCTTCCAGCTCACTTATTGTCGGTTTTAAAAGTCCCTTGAGTTGATCTTGGGACTGAGCTGATGCTAATTTAAATAAAACGAATCTCTTATCATGGAGGAAAGGGGTAACTCCTTTAGGTGGGAAGATATTAGAACAACCTTGGATGGGGTTTCTTTTGCTCAACCAGCTTGTGACTGATTGTTCATTTACTCTATCGAAAAATTTAAAACCATCACACCACTTAACTCTAAATTTTTGGGTCAATATGAGGGTGTATGATTCAATGATTTTTTTGTATTCGAAATTTCATGTCATAACCCATGATACTCGGAAGTATATGAAAAAGAGCATCAGGTTAGGGAATCTATCTTCATATGAAAGATGTTTAAATCTACTAGAGAATAGTTTAAAACTGGGTTGCACCAAATGGTGCAGAATATCATTAATGGGTCCAAAATGTTCCCACCATTAAATGAACCAGAAGGGTATCATATGGGTATTTAAATCTTCGAAAAAGATCAATCATGTATGGGAGTTATTGGCATTTTTCCTTAAAAAAGTATTCCACCAAGCTTGTTGGTAATCAAAATATGAATAAGAGGTTTTGTATGGTATTGGTTCAGTGATCTTGGTATCGAATTTGACCATGGTTATGGGAGTGGGTTTCCACATGGTAGGATGAATGATTTTGTGTATCCTTACCGTGGAATAATTGATATGATTTTTATCAAAAAAGTGTTTGAAAGTGACATATTTGGTTTCTGTCAAAATCCTTTCATAAAACTCCACTATTTTGTGAGGATCATACTGAATATAATTAAACTTTTCAGAAAACATATTTTTTGCAAAGACAATCGGGTCTTCGTCATAAAAACCACTTTCAACAATGCAAATATTTTGATAATTTGTTTTATAAAAAAACTTTGATTTTGGAGGGGTTGCTTGAGTTGTCTGAGTAGGCTAAATCACTACCTCACTAAGAGTCATTTTTCCCTTTGATTTTTGAACACTCAAAGGGGAAGGATTCGGGCTTACCTCTACCTAGTTGTTATTTGGTTTATTGAAGGCTATTTCAAGAAGCTTAAAGGCTTCCTAATGGGAGAGGTTAGATATGGAAAAAATAAGGTTTGAAGGTGGTGAGGAAGATTCCTCTTTGTAAGATATAATAATATGGCTTTCTGATGTATTGAAAGGTTGCTAGGCAGATTGTAACCAGCTTATGATGTTGGTCATATTTTTGGGTTTTATTGTCGAAGACTGGGCAATTTCCTTGCCTTTGTCTTTTCCGGTGGGTTTAGGGGGCATTTTCCTTGTAAAAATTCTTGTGTGAGAAAATCCGGTAATGAATTCGAAGAACCATTTATAAATTCAATATCAAAATCGAAAATAGATAAAATGACCCGCCATCTGGCAAAGATTTGTTTTGAAATAATATTTTGGACATCCTGCAATCAATCTTTAATAGAAACTTTCGATTCAAAAGATCTCATTGGAACTTGGAAATAGATAAAACTATAGCAAGAATTTCTTTTTTTATAGTAGAGTAATTCTTTTGGCAGTCATTCTAGTGTTTGGAAACAAATTGGACAATTTGTTCTTTACTGTCTTTTGACTGCTTGAGGATTCCTCCGTAACCAATATCAAAAGCATCAGTTTCAACTATTTTGAATGCAGATGGATCGACAAGGTGTAAACAAGGAATTTCATTTATATTTTTCTTGATCAGTTTTACCACATCAGTGTGAATATTTGTCCATGGAGGAGGATCTTTTTTAAGCCTTTGATGGAGAGGTTTGCAAATTATGTTGATATTGGGAAAGAAATCTATAGCATAATTCAAACTTCCAAGAAATCTTTGCAATTAGTTTTTATCTTTGATTTCTTCGGGAAATTTTTCAGTAGAAATTATCGATCTTTTAATAGGTATGATAGTTCCCAGATGGATATGGTGTCCAAGGAACCTGATTTTGGTTTGAAAGAGAAATATTTTGCTAGGAGAAACATCGAGGTCATTCTTTTTTACTATGTTAATAAAGTGACCAATATGCTTGAAATGTTGATCAATATTAGAAGAAAAAACCAGAACATCATCTATGTAGACTATTATAAAATCTAAGTATGAATTGAATATACTATTCATAATTTTTTGTAATTCAGAAAGGGCATTTTTCAAACTAAAAGGTATTACATTCCATTTATATTGTCCGAAAGGGACAGTAAAAGTAATCTTATACCTGTCTTTTTCTTCAATTTGGAATTGTTAAAATCCAGATTTCGTATCAAATTTAGAAAATATCTTTGAATTATAGAGTTTATTCAATAAATCCTTTTTATTAGGGATATGGTATCTTATTCATTTTAGGGCATCATTTAGAGGTTTGTAATTAATAACAAGACGAGGGACTCCTCTTTCTAACTCAGCATTTTTGTTGACATAGAAAGCAGAGCAACTCCAAGGGGATTGGCTTTTCCTGATGAGTTTTTTTATCAAGAAGTTCTTGAATTTCCTTTTGACAAAAATTCATGACTTCGTGATTCATCTGGGAGGGCTGTGCCTTGGTTGGAATGTTTTTTTTTTTTTTTTCAGAAAAATCTGGTTCATAAGGAATGCCAATGGCATGACATTTTCTTGACAAAAAAACATTATAAATAGTAGAACAAATGGAGTTTTTTTATACATAATTCAAGGTTGGCAACCTTTTTTTGGATGCTAGGATCTGAAAGATTTTGCTCAATCCTTTTGTAATCAAGGTCTTCTTTTAAGAATTGACGATGGTTTTTCTTATTTTGGATTATACAATTTATCTTAGAAATAGAATGTTCATGGAGAGTATTCAAGTTGCTGGTTTGTGGTTTGCTAATAAATTCAAAAACAATCTTTCTATTTAAAAATTGAGTTTTGATGCCTTCTTCATCAACAGTAAAAGGTTGCATCTGTAACATCCTGAATTTCGACCCATTTCGGGATATGTGAAATGGTTATTTTATCAATGCACTGTTAGTTACGTTTACTTTGAGTTGGCCCCTCACGAGTTAACTAACTGTTCGGCAAGGCAATTAAGGATCGATACGTGTACGACTAGTGAATTTAATCAGGGATAGGCCGCTCGACCATAAGAATCAAAGAGGAATAATACTACACTGTTGCAGGCCAATTAGCGAACGGAAATAAATCGATTCAGCAAAAGTACGAGGTCGGATTGCGGGTGATTCCGCACGGCTTCGATATTAATTGCGAACGGCGTTAAACCGATTTCCTTTTGGCCCTGTACTCAGTGTGGGTAATTAACCTCTTGTGATTACATGACAACCGATGATCGCCCTGATTTGAATGCACGATCGTGGATTGAAAAGCTATCAACCACGGGTCAAACGCGCGAGAACCTCTAAAAGCTGCCCGAAAGTTAGGTCGTACTAAAGTTGAGATTGATCGATATTAACCACGAATTTCAATTCGGTATCGGGTATCGAACTTTTAAGGATGTCGAGACTAAAATATTGGACATTGTCTCATTGATTCTCGGATTTATCGGTAAGCTCGAATTATTGGAAAATGATTCAACGGGCCGAATTCTGAAGCCAAATATTGGGGAGTTTGTGCTTCAAGGGTAAAAAGACCAAAATACCCCTTAGAGGCTTGAATAGGATTTGTCTTGTTTTGTCTTATGTTCTTTTCTTTTCCTTTTTCTTTTCTTTTCTCTCTCCTTCTCCCTCAAGTTTCGGCAACCCCCTTCCCCACGTTTTTCTCTCTCTTTTCCCCCAAGTTTCCCCTGTCGACAACCCCCCACTTGTTCCCATCCTTTCTCATCTTTTTGTCCCCCCTTTGACTAGTCTTCTCTCTTGTCTCTTTCTTCTTTTTCTCTTTCCTCTCTCTTCTCACCTGACACCCATGTGGGTCTCTCTCTCTCTCTCTTCGGCAACTTCCTCTGCACGTTCGACACTCCCCCTTCCCCAGCAACTTCTTCTTCTTCCTTTTTTTCTTCTTCTCCTCCTTCGGCCAACGCTGGCTTGCTGCCACTGCTGCTGCGTTTTCTTGCTGCTGCCACCCATCACCACCGCAGCACCGCCGTCCAGCCAACTCGCCGCCGGTCTCGTTGTCCGCCGGCCCCGCGAGCTAGCTGCACCGCTCCCCCTCCTCCTCTGTCTGAGTTTGCTGCTGTTCCTGCTGTTTCTGCTTGCTGTTTGCTGCTGTCTGCTGCTGTTTCTGCCGCTGGAAGTTGCTGCCATTGCTGCTGGTTGATGCTGGCCGCTGTTCGGGACACAGCCAGCCGCTGTCCAGCATCGCCAGCCGCTGTTCGGCTGCTGTTCAGCACAAAACAGCTTCATCGGAAGCTGTTTTGTTGGAAAACGGCCGCCGGTTGTCGCCCGTCGTTGTCCCCGAGCGAGCCGCTCGTTCCCCTCGTCGCCGTGGTCGCGCTCGTGTTGTCGGATTCGCTAAACGCATGAGTCGATTTTCTAAATCTTGCTTAAGGTACTAAACTCCCTTAGGGTGATTAGTTTAATGTTAAGCATGATGATTGGTGTTTGATTATTATTTGATTAAGCATGTTTAGTGTTAATCGTGGTTAGAATAAATTAATTGCGGTCAGAGTAACTATAGTTGGTTAATCGCGGTTAGATTAAAGTAATATTGGTTGGGTTAATTAACCATAGTTGGGTTAGACCGATAACCATGATTAGTATTAATAAATATTATTATTATTTTTGGGACAAAATAATTATTATTTATTAATTTCGGAATTATTATTTATTATTTTCGGAATTAATTAATTTGTTATTAATTTCGAAATTGGTTGTTATTATACTTGGGTAATAATTAATTAATTGTTTTTGGAGAATAATTAATTAATTGTTTTTGGAGAATAATTAATTAATTAATGGTGGATGATTAATTATTCTTGGATGTTGAATATTGATTGTTGGATAATATTATTCTTGGATGTTGAATATTTATTGTTGAATAATTATTAATGGAATATTTTTGGAGTAAAGTATTATTTTTGGAAAGTACATATTTATTAATTGTGCCGGTATCGATTAATTTTGATGGATTATTGTTTGTACTTTCCTCACATGGATTATATATTGGTGGATTACTAGTTGTACTTTCCTCACGTGAATCATATGTTGAATACATGTATATATGCTGCATCTGATGATATTGTTTAATATATACTCAGTGGAGTAAATTCATGGACTGCGATTGTGAATTAGGGTTGAGTATATCCAGCATATTCTTGTGACTACGTGTGAAAGACCTTTGTATTCGTGTGACCACGTGTGAAATATTATCGCATTACATGTAGAGTTTGCGATGAATTAATGTGTACAAGCACGAATCATGTCTGCATTGGCTGTCCTGAAAGAGAATAAAATGAGCATGATTAATTGGTGTGCTTGCATGGTCACGTAAGAGCCCGTCACCCAGTGGGGGATCTGTGGTGGACGAAGTCCGTATTATCGGAATGCCCGGGCGCCGGATGCGGGTCGCGGTAGAGGCCGGACCTATGCTTTTTGTGAATGCCGTTTGGGCGCCAAACGTTGCCGTGCCCAATGCAGTGGGACGATGCCCAGTTAGGCCGGTAGACTGCCAACTTGTGTGTTGGAAGGAAATTCCCCCAAAGTGTTGTTAATAAATGGAAAACGAGAAAGTGCATGGTGCATGAGACAATTGAGAGGTGTTCTGATTGTTTATTATAATTGCTACATCGAGGTGAGCATATGATAAACTGTATTATGCGGGTTGCGTGTGGCAAAAGCGAGGTAAGGATGCCTGTGATTGCGATTGTTAACTATTAATAATTGCATAGCAGCCTTGGTCTAATCGTGCGTCTGTTAATGGTCGATTGGGTATTATTATGTTGTTGAATTGTTGGCGATAGAGACATTGCACGTCAGGGCGCACTCGAGGCGAGTAGGTCTCCTGACTTGCTGAGATTTATCTCACTGGTTATTGAATAACCATTGTCAGGTCCATAGGATGGAGGATCGACGCGTGTTACGACTCGTGGCCGTTTTCGAAGAGAGTAGATTAACCTCGGCTTGTTGGTTTCTTTGGCTCGATAGAAAGATGCCTGTGGTAAGGGCTTGTACTTGTAAACTTCCTAGGGTTAATCAGTAGATAAATAAAGCAGTACTTTGGAATGTGTTATTGTTGGGTTTTCCTGCTATCCTTGCTTTTGTAATTGACCGGGGATTGTGATTCGCTTCCGCATGTGTTTAATTAAAAGATAAAAATAACGGTCGGCGATGGATCCTGGAGAGTCGCAAATCAAATGACCGCAAGAGAACAGGGGTTGTCGCGGACTCGAGGTTCGGGTCGTGACAGTATTAGTCCTATGAAATTAGTTCATAGTATGACATCTTGTTTAATATTTTTGATTAAAATGAAAGGTGTTTTGTAAGAGACATTATCTTTTATGACTTTTGTCTCAAGGATCTTATAATTGATTTGAAGCCTATTACCAGAAGCTGTTTTCAGAGAATGAGTGGTTTTTTCAAAATACTTGGTAGGTATAAAACCTTCCTTTATACAATTAAGGTCCGCTCCAGTATAAAAAATGGCTGTTGTTTCTAACACAAATTATTTATTGATTTTTATGGAAATATGAATTAACCATTTTCTATTTGTTATTTCTGAAAGCAAAAGTAAAAATCCTGGATCTGTAGGGCTAGGAGAATCTTCTTAGTTTTGTTTAAAAAAATTATTTTTATTTCTAATATCTCCTTTTGCATTTTGATCTGAGTATTTTTAAGGTTTTGAATTTCTAATTTTTGATTATTGATCTTATGATTAAGATCATTTAAAGAAATAGGCTTGGTGGAATACTTTCCTCAGGAAAAATGCCAATAACTCCCATACATGATTGATCTTTTTCGAAAATTTAAATACCCATATGATACCCTTCTGGTTCATTCGATGGTGGGAACATTTTGGACCCATTAATGATATTTTGCACCCTTTGGTGCAACCCAGTTTTAAACTCTTCTCCAGCAGATTTAAACATTTTTCATATGAAGATAGATTCCCTAAACTGATGCTCTTTTTCATATACTTCCGAATATCATAAGTTATGGCATGAAATTTCGAATACAAAAAAAAAATCATTGAATCAAATACCCTCATATTGACCCGAAAATTTAGAGTCAAGTGGTGGGATGGTTTTAAATTTTTTGATAGAGTAAATGAACAATTAGTCATAGACTAGTTGAGCGAAAGAAACCCCAACTGGGGTTGTTCTAATATCCTCCCACCTAAAGGAGTTACCCATTTCCTCCTGTATGGTATTGGTTCGGTGATCTTGGTATCGAATTTGACCATGGTTATGAGAGTGGGTTTCCACATGGTAGGATGAATGATTTTGTGTATCATTGCCGTGGAATAATTGATATGATTTTTATCAAAAAAGTGTTTGAAAGTGACAGATTTGGTTTCTGTCAAAATTCTTTCATAAAACTCCACTATTTTGTGAGGATCATGCGGAGTATAATTAAACTTTTCTGAAAACATATTTTTTGCAAAGACAATGGGATCTTCGTCATAAAAACTATTTTCAACAGTGCAAATATTTTGATAATTTGTTTTATAAAAAAACTTTGATTTTGGAGGGGTTGCCTGAGTTGTCTGAGTAGGCTGAATCACCACCTCACTAAGAGTCATTTTTCCCTTTGGTTTTCAAACACTCAAAGGGGAATGATTCATGCTTACCTCTACCTAGTTGTTATTTAGTTTATTGAAGGCTATTTCAAGAAGCTTTAAGGCTTCCTGATAGGAGATGTTGGATGTGGAAAAAAGAGGGTTTGAAGGTGGTGAGGAAAGTTCCTCTTTGGAAGATATAATAATTTGGCTTTCTGATGTATTGAAAGGTTGTTGGGCAGATTGTAACCATCTTCTAATGTTGGTCATATTTTTGGGTTTTGTTGCTGAAGACCGGACAATTTCTTTGCCTTTGTCTTTTTCGGTGGGTTTGGGGGGCATTTTCCTTGTAAAAATTTTCGTGTAGGAAAATTCTTTAATGAATTCGAAGAATCATTTATAAATTCAATATCAAAATCGAAAACAGATAAAATGGCTTACCATCTGGCAAAGATTTATTTTGAAGTAATATTTTGAACATCCTTTCGTAAAACATCTTTCGCAAATTTGTAATCAATTCTTAATAGAAACTTTCGATTTAGAAGATCTCCTTGGAACTTGAAAATAGATAAAACTATAATAAGAAAATTGCCCAGTCTATGGTAACAGAGCCAGGGGGTAGATATAGTGACTCTTTATAAGTTTCTTTTGACACTTGAGGCAATTTATCTTCGTGGAATTCTTCCTAGGTTCTTTATGTATCTATTGTGGTCCCGGTAGTAAAACCCAAGTTGGGTAGTGAAACCGTTGGTCAGCATCGGTTATTGAACCATAAGGGGAAGAAAGTAGTCTCATGCAAATGAACTTATTAGGAAGATCCATGTCTTCTTCTAGTTCTATATCACAGATGTTATTAGATCAATGTCCTATAAATAGAGAAGAGATTAGCATAGAAGATTTTAATAAGTCTATTGAAAATTGGATCATTCCAAAAGTAAAAATTACTCAGATTTATGAGCATTCTAATTAGAAGATTTTCGGGAAAAATAACTACGTTATTGCTACCGAAGAGCGTGATGTTCCTCTTTCAAATTCTTTCTCTTCCATACAACTCTTGAATAGAGATTCTATAAAGAAACATGCTCAAAAATGAAATTATATTCATATCGGCTTTGTCCAAGTAAGGGCTAAACCCCTTACTAAAGAAGGCCTAGACACTTCTTTACTCCTTGTCTTAAGAGACGACAGGCTTCTAAAATATGATGACTCCATCATTGGAACCATAGAAACTAGTCTCTGCAACGGTCCAATTCATTTTGATAGTCACCCCGGTCTTACAGTTTCCCTTAAAGATAAAAACATTTTAAAATCCCTTACTTTGCAAATAAAAACTCACAATTATTCTATAGCGGAAGGATCCATTCCTCTTGCTATTATCTACGGAGTTTATTACAAAGTAATGAACTCTGTCTTTGGTAGTAAAGCTTTTAAAATCAATCTTAAAAGAGAAACACTTCTTTTACAAACTGACATTTCTAGAGCTAATACTATCATTCTTAGAATTATTCAATGGAGCCAAATCACCCTTCCCAAACAATGAGAGTTGGAAAATCATGTCCCCAAACAAATTGTTCGTAATTTAGACCCCACTAATATTATCCAACATCCAGAAGGAAGAGTTATTATTCAATTCTCCATGATGTCTTTTGATACTCTAAGAAAATCCTGCGATATTAGGACAATTCCTCTTTCCGCTCCTCTTCTAGAAGATCCGTTGATTTTAATCTTACTTTACCTTCAATTATCGTTCAAAATTAAGCCCAACCTAGTGCTCCTCTTCCTACTAGTGTTAGTGGCATTGACAATAGATCAATAATATCTAAATTGATATACCAGCAAGAACAAAGTCCTGATTATCCTGAGCCCACCCCTTCTGAAATGGCTGATCCGGAAATTAATGTTTTATCTGAAGAATGTGTTTCTAGCAAAGCCCTTTTGAATCAAGAGTTTAATTCTTTTGAAAATACTGAAATTAGAAATTGGTTCTTTCTAAATTTCCAAGACGAAGCAAAACAAATCAAGGAAGAATATTATGAATACATGTATGAACATGAGATTTAAATACCATTTTTTGATTGGCTTGAAGATTCCTTTTTAAAAATTAAAGAAATTTATAATTTGGATCAATTTTACAAATGGAAATTATATGATGGCCAAATAATAGAATCCAATCATCTACCTCTTCGACAAATCAAGATTCCTCATAAAGATACCGAGATCATTGCTTCCCCTTTCAAAACTTCCTCGTAAATTGATAGAATAGGAATCAAGAAGATTGTTGAGCAGAACAATTACTCTAACCAACATTTTCATATTATTGGCAAACAGTTTGATAGGTTATAATCCTCTATTTATCATATTAAAACACAGTCGAAAGTTTTGAAAACTCTTTTGTTTAAAAATTTTGAACTACCAAAAAGCCCTCGCATAAATTTTACTAAAGCTTTGGAAGAAAGAAAAAGGCTTTCAAAAGGAAAATTGACTTTTACTTCTAACTCTGTGGCTTTAGATACTCCTAAAATAGGAAATTTGATTATAAAAGATACCCCGGACCAAATCAATGTTTTGGATCAATCTGATATTGAATTTATTCTTGAAATCAATAAAATTACTTGGAAAGATCCACAAAAATTGTATTATTCTAGAGCCACACCTCCTAATATTGCTTTTGAAGAATCGAGTATTAATACTCAACACAAATATTCTTCAGGTTCAATCTATGAATGGAATATAGACGGAGCGTCTGAACAAAATCTTTTAAATATTCTGAGTCAGATGGTTATGCTTGCTGATACCTATAAAACCATACTCGATACTACTGACCAATCAATGACTTATTTTTTAATAGCTAGTTTTATTAGTCAATTGAAGGGATGGTGGGATAATTATCTTACTGATGAGTAAAGATCACAAATTCTTAATGCTTATAAGTTAGATAATAATGGTCGTGCTATTGTAGATGAAAATGATCAACCCATCCAAGATGTTGTAAATACTCTTTTATATTCCATTTCCCAACATTTCATAGGTGATCCTTCACACATTCGTGATAAGAATCTAAATCTTTTTTCTAACATGAAGTGTAAATCCCTTGGAGAATTTAGGAAATACAAAGATGTTTTCTTTCAAAGAGTTCTTCTCCGATATGATTGTAATCAACTCTTTTGGAAAGAAAAATTCATTGTTGGTCTTCCTAAGCTTATAGGAGAACAAGTTCGTGATAAGATAAGGGGAGAACATAGCGGACAAATCTTTTATGATCTCATTTCTTATGGTGAACTAATTTCCTATGTTTATAAAATTGGAATGCAATTGTGTACCAACATACGTCTTCAGAAATAACTCAAAAAAGAGCAAAAAACCTCAAACAAAGGTTTAGGAGATTTTTGTGCCCAATATGACCCATCTTTTATAAGTCCAAAAAATAGAAAATCTTTTAAATCCAAATGTTCGGGCAAGTGCTCAAACGATTGCCCTCAGTACTCTTCAAAAAAACCAAGGAGAAATTTCAATAGGTCTAATAGATCTTACAATAAGGATAACAAAAGACAAAATTCCAATAAGACAAAGAAAAACTCTTACAAAAATATTGAATGTTACAATTGCGGTAAAAAGGGTCATATTGCAAAATTAATAAAAAAACTCAATGAATTACATCTCATTTTGAACAATAATTGAAGGTAAAGTAGGATTAAAATCAACAGATCTTTTGGAAGATAATGAGTGGAAAGAAGGAATTGTCCTAATATCGCAGGATCTTCTTGGAGTATCAAAAGATATCCCGGAGAATTGAATAGTAACTCTTCATTCTAGATGTTGGATAATATTAATGGGGTCTGAATTGCGAACAATTTGTTGGGAGATATGATTTTCTAACTCCCATTGTTCGGGAAGGGTGACTTGGTTCCATTGAATAATTCTAGGAATGACAGTATTGGCTTTAGAAATGTCAGTTTGTAAAAGAAGTGTTTCTCTTTTAGGATCGATTTTAAAAGCTTTACTGCCAAAAGCAGATTTCATTACTTTGTAATAAACTTTGTAGATAATAGCAAGATGAATGGATCATTCCGCTATAGAATAATTTTGAGTTTTTATTTGCAAAGTAAGGGATGGTAAAATGTTTTTATCTTTAAGGGAAACTGTAAGATCAGGGTGACTATCAAAATGAATTGGACTGTTGCAGAGACTAGTTTCTACGGTTCCAAGGATGGAGTCATCATATTTTAGAACCCTGGCGTCTTTTAGGACAATGAGTAAAGAAGTGTTTAGGCCTTCTTTAGTAAGGGGTTTATCCCCTACTTGGACAAGGCCGATATGAATATAATTCCATTTTTGAGCATGTTTCTTTATAGAATATCTATTCAAGAGTTGTATGGAAAAGAAAGAATTTGAAAGAGGAACATCACACTCTTTGGTAGCAATAACGTAGTCATTTTTCCCGAAAATCTTCCAATTATATATATATATATATATTATAATTCCTTCATTAAACATAATAAGAGAATTGTTATCCTCTCAAATATGATATCAAAGTCAACTAAGAAACACTAATTTTTCGAGATCATCATCATCGCTACTACCGTCAGTGTAACCCTAATCATTGTCATCTTTGACTCCCATCCACCATCATCCACCATCATCCATCATCACCGAGCACACCATTGGCATGGTATAACTCCTACCATAGTAATACAAGCCTCACCAATTACTGTGCTTTCTCTAATCCCAATCCACCCGTTGCCACTCGGAAAAGTACACTCTTGTGTTGGCTGTCATATGGAATGTTATGCTCATAATTATGATCTTTCTCTTTCTCTTCATATTCATCATCCCATATCCAATTTCTTATCATATGATCATTTGTCCCATCATTTTCTACCTTTGTCTCAGAATTCTCCTCTATTTCTTTGTCTAGCTGTGTTGTTGAAACTCTTGCTCATCCTAGATGGTGGCAAGCAATGGAAGATGAAATAAAGGCACTGATTGAGAATTGTACTTGGCAGCTTACCTTAAAGCCTATAGGGAAACATCATGTTGGTTGTTATTGGGTTTTCACTGTTAAGGTTCATTTAGATCAATTGAAAGCTCGGTTAGTTGCAAAGTAATAGACTCAAACATGTGGTATTGATGATGACACTTTCTCACCAATGAACAAAATCCCATCTATTCATTTTTTATCTCCTTGGCAGCAAACTTTAGTGGGCATATTTATCAATTGGATGCTAAAAATGCATTTTTACAGGGTGACTTGGCTGAGGAAGTGTATATAGAACATCCACCTGGGTTTATTGCTCCGGAGGAGAATATGGTGTATTGTTTACATAAGGTCTTGTATGGACTCAAGTATTCTTCTCATGCTTGGTTTGGTAAGCTCATTGGTGCGGTTACCAAGGTTGAGTTAAAGTTCTGTCAAGTAGATCATTCGATATTTAATTCTATCTCTTCAGCTGGTTGTGTCCTTTTGGTGGTATATATAGATGATATTATTATCGTTGGTAGTGATTCGGGGGGCATCCATCGACTTAAGCAGTTTCTATACACAAAAATTCAATACTAAGGATTTGGGAAGCCTACAATATTTTCTTGGGATTGAAATTGCCTATCCCATGTGGGTATCAATTTATGATAAGTTTTTATGAGGTTGGATTTCTTAGAGCAAAACAAGTTGATACTTCTATGGAGCTTAATGTGAGACTTGATGCATAAGGACAACCGTTACATGTTCTAGTAAATTATCGGAGATTAGTGGGTAAGTTGAGCTATCTTATTATCACAAGCCCTGATATATCTTTTGCTGCCAATGCAATGAGTCAATTTATGAGTTCTCCTTGTACTATTCAACGGGATATTGTACTATGGATTATCAAGTATTTGAAGGGAACATTGAATAAAATGACTACTTTTCAAGAATTATGGCTATTTAAATACTATAGGCTTCTCATATGCAGACTGGCCAAATGTCCTACTAATAGGAGATCTACATCAAGGTACTGCGTATTTCTTAAAGGTAATGCAGTTGCTTGGAAGAGTAAGAAACAACATGTGATTTCCTGATTAAATGCTAAAGCAGAATATAGAACTATGACACATGCGATATGTGAATTGCTTTGGTTGAGGATGTTATTGTCAAAAATTAGTGTGTCAACATCATATCCATTAACATTATATTGTGATAATCAATTGGTTATCCATATTGCCTACACTCCTGTCTTCCATGAGCGAACCAAACACATTGAGAATGATTGTTACTTTATACGAGAGAAGGTCTAGAAAAGAGATATCATTCTTCAATAAGCAAGGATGGAGAATTAACTAGCAGATATCTTTACTAAATCTTTGTTGGGGAATAGAGTGAGTTTTTTATGTAGCAAGATAGGACTATTTGATATTTACGTTCCAACTTGAGGGGGAGTGTTACACAATATTGATATTAAGGGTAGAATTGAAATATTATGTTTTAAGAGATTTACGTTAAGCATATATATGTATATATATTTATATACATTGCAATTCCTTCACTAAACATAATAAGACAATTATTATCCTTTCAAATAATCGTCGTTGAAGAAGAATATTCATCAGGAGAAAAGCATGCCAATAGATATCTTTACACTTCTAACTAGGCATGAAGAGTAGATTATGATTGTAAGAAAGACAACTCTTCTTGTAGGTAACAAGTTTATAGGCTAGATAAATTAAGGAGTCTACAAACCTCTTGAAACACACATGATATGAATATAAACGTTCGGACCCCTGGAGTGCTAATATTTGGCACGGGGGGACACTTAAGTGTCAAAAGTTCGAAAATGTAAACTTAGGGCCTGTATGGTAACGCTTCTATTCCCGGGAATAATTTCTGCTCATAAATGATTCTTTTTTATTCTGTTCCCGGGAATAATTTTTGAGCATTTAAAGGCATTTGATAACTGTCCAAAATTTTTATTTTCGGGATAGAAATGCGTTTGGTAAAACCTTTGAATTTCTAGTCTAAAATATTTTCTTTTAATTTTGTAATGATTTAAATACATTTTTCTTTTTCTTTTTTATTTTTCCTTTCCTCCATTGTGGCCGGTCGTTGTCGTCAGTAGTGGCTGACGACCGACTGGGCGAGGTTCGGCGAGCTCATCGGAGGCTCGCCTGGCCATCGGCGAGCTCTACCTCGTAGATCTGGGCGAGGCCGAGCCTCACCGGTGGCTAGGCGAGCCTTGCCCAGACCGCCGAGGGTCAACCTTGCCAAGGTGCCTCACCGGTGGCTAGGCGAGCCTCGCCCAGATCTGTGAGGCTGAGCTCACCGATGGCTAGGCGAGCTTTTAGTGAGCTCACCGAAGGCCAACTGAGCTCGACGAACCTTGCCTAGCCACTCGCCAGCTGCCGGTGGGCGGTGATGGGGTGGTAGTAGATTGAGGGAGGAAGAAGAAAAGGAAAGAGAAAGAGAAAGAGAAGAGAAAAATAAGAAAGGTAACAAAAAACTAATTCTTGAAATTGTTCCCAGGAACAAGAAGTAATTTTTTTTACTTTTCGATTCTACTCCAAATCTATTTCCAGAAAAATTTATTCTCAGGAACAAAAATTTTAACAAACGAATTTTTGTTCCAAATATACTCCCGGGAACAAAATAACAGAATTAATTGTTCTCGGGAGTGTTAACAAATAAGCCCTTAAGTTCTAAAATCGGAGCAAAAATGATCAGTTAAATGCCAACGGTAAAAAAATCCGGTAAACTGCCACGTGTCATTTTTTGGTGATTTTATTTGCTGACAAATCAATTTTTTTCAAAATAAAATATCTATGTGACAATTTAAAAAAAAAGAAATTGTCCAAGTCATATCAATTTTTTTTTTTAAATCGATTTTATAAAAAAAAAGGGGAAGGGGAAGGGGAGGGTTGTGCAACCCTTGTCGCCACCACCGTCATCGCCTTGCCATCGTCGGGAAGGGCCGGCGACTGTGGGCGAGGGTTGGCCGGCGTTGTCGGGCCTTGGCTAGTGCCCTTGGCCGTTGCCCTAGTCAATTGGAGAGCCGCCCTCAGTCGGACCGAGCTGCTGGACATCTCCTCCTATCTCGACTCCTCCTTTGGCTGTGCAGACAGTGGGTTTCCGGCCAAGATCCAGCCACTGCGTCGCTTGTCCCAACGCACCGAAGGTGCTCGTGCGTTTCCCCTCATCGCCGCCGTTGCGCTAGTGTCACTGGAATCGCAAACCAGTGAGTTGCTTTCCTAACCCCTTAATTAGGGGATAATCTCGTATTAGGGGTAGTTTACTTAGTGTTAAGTGTATTTAGTGACTAATGTTGATTAGTTATGATTGATTGTGTGTTATATGCCCTAAGTGAGATTATGATAAGCTAATGGTGGCTTTAGCATGTTTGTTGCTAATTAAATTGGATTATGGTTAATTAGCATTATTTTATTATACTAATCCTATTTTTGATTAATTAATTTGGTTAAGGAAGGATTAGTGGGAATTATTTATGATTAATTATTTTGGAGGAATAATTAATTGTGATCACTTGTGGAGATGATAAATAGTTATGACTATTTTATATGAGAGCTAGTGATTTGTCGGGATAATTAGCTGGGGTATTTTTCCTGGATATTAAGATGGACTATGAGGATCATGTGTAACATCCTGAAATTCGAGTCCTTTTAGGGAGGAACGAGCGTTAATTTCGTCAATGCATTGTTGGTTGATCTCACTCGGAACTGATCACTCCTGAAATATTGACCTTGAGGGGAAAGGCTAATGAGGACAGAACTCATGCGACTAAAGAACTTGACCTGGGAAAACGACTAGACCGTGAGACTTGCGTAAGGACGATCCTGTAGATTTGCAGGCCGATTTCAGGGACGACTAGAAGTCGATTCGCGGACAGAAATAATGGGACGACGGGTGATTCCGTCTACTATTATCGAACCCACGAACGGCCCTATGTTGATCCTTGATAATCGTGTACTTTGAAATAAGAATCGATCCTTCGCAATTTCATGTAGTCAAGGACGTCCATGTGTCGAGGAGTCTTGAATGTGAATTGGCACGAGTCGGTTATGCGTGAATCCTCAAAGCCGCCTGTCAGTCTGAGCAGTACCAAAATGACATTCGGGCGAAATTGACATGGCATGAGAATCCAATATTGGATTTCGAATTTTCGTGAATGTTCGAGAAGGACTTTTGGACGATGCTTCTTAGACAGTCGACACTGCCGGTTGAGCCGAGTATTTGGAAAAGGGATTTTCGGACCAAGGAAACGAACCTACGAGGACGTGGGCCGGGCAAGAACAGTGTAGGCCTCATTCCCAAGGTGGGACAGCCACCATGGAAGGCCCGAGGCAAGCAAGTGAGCCCGTTGGGCCAAACCGACCCTTTACCCTTCCGAGCCAATTGTCTAAAACCGAGCCGATTCAAGCCCAATAAATTCCCGAGCCCGTTCCTATTCATTTTCAAGCCCATTTCCTAGGCCCGCCCTTCCATTTTCAGCCCAAGGACAGATTGGGAAATGTGCAAGGTGGAAATGACCAAAATGCCCTTGGATATTTTTAAGAAAAGTCAAAAAGAAGAAAGAGAAGATGAGGTCATTGTTTGGCAAGTGGGGCAAGCATTGATGGCCTTGATAAGGCTTATCCTTCAGCCTTCACTTCACTCTCTCTCTCCTCTTCATCTTCTCCAAAGCACTTCTCTCCCATGGTTTTCCTTCCTTCATTCTGTTTTTCAGTTTGACCTTTCACCGAAATCTGAGTTGTTCATTGCCTTCCTATTGAAATCTCGTCTCGTGCCACCGCCGTTGTGTTCAGAAGAGACATTCCGTTCAAATAGCGTTGGCCAATCACCGGAAGGAGCTGCAGGTCAACCCGTATACCGGCCGAAAGCCACCGCCGGCCTGACCGTTTTCTAACCGCCTACTGCTGTTCTGTTTTGTTGTTTCGGCCATTTTCCTCCCTTTCCCACACAATCTCCACCAGTACCAGCCACAAGTGGTTCCCCCTCGACCCCCAGTGCCATTGGTCGCCGGCCCGCCGCTCGCCGGAGCTCCGGCAGCCCGTTCAACTCCGATCGCCCACTTTCCTCCCCCGGTGCGGTTTTGAGAGTTGCGCAGGGATTCCGAGGCTGTTGCTGCTGTGTTGAGCCGGGATCGCCTTGGATCGCTGTGGTAGAGGTCCCCGGGTGTCGGGTTCGTCGCGCCGCCGCCGCATCCGTGTCGCCGCCCGCTTAACGGGTGAGTTTAGCTCCTAATCCCTATTTAGTGCCTAAACTTGCTTAGGGTTGGGTTAGTTAGGGTTAATGATGGTTTAGATAGTTTAATTAAGTTGTATTAGCCCTAAGATAGGTGGTTAGATAGTTGGTTAAGATTAGATTAGCTTAATTTTGCTTATTAAGCTTAATTGTGCTTACTTTGGGATTAATGGTGCTTATGTGTTTAATTAAGCATGATTTGCTTAAATTGGTTGATTAATTGTTTTAATTAATGTTTTGTTTAATTTCTGGATTAAATGTTTTAATTAATTGAATTTCGGAAAAATCACTGTTCACGATTACTGTTCACAATTACTGTTCATGGCACTGTTCATCTAGAGGCTAATTTTTGTCTGAATTTGATGTGCTATTGATTGTTATGATTAATTGAAGTGCCGATTATTAATTATACTCATGATTGATGATGAAATGCGTGATCGAGTGTTGGTTGGATTTCGGATTTTGGAATTGTCGAGTGAGATCGCATGACATATTGCGTGGGTTTTCGAAATGGCATGTCGCATGAGCATGAGCGATGTTGCATTCACGACCAAGCAAAAAGCAAAGACAAGAATGAATTGTTTGATGATGTGTTGCATGATCACATTAAGAGAGGAACCCGGCGTTGCCGGAAGACCGCCAATCCTTATGGAGTTGTGCCGTGGCCGTTTGGTCGCCTGACTTCGGTCGGATGCCTGATGGGGGACATGTGACAGGACTGCGGTAGTGGGCGGGTCCTATGTTCCCGTCGCCATGCGGGGGACTGCGGTAGTGGGCGGGTCTTGTGCTCTTTCGGGAATGCCGTGAGAGGGAAGGGATGACCCCTGACGTCGCCGTGCCTCGAGGTAAAGAGGACGAAGCTGGTTTAGCCAGGAACCGCCAACTATAAGGTTGTGCCGTTGGCCCAGGAGGGGGCGTTAATAATCGGAGCATGTGTGAGTGTGAGACATGAGAAAGTTGTGTGAGATGCTCTGATTATTCGCATGCTCTTGATGTCGTGATGATTTGTGGTATGCACGCATGAGTTGACAATCGTGCAGGGTGTGGCAATGGCCAAGTGAGATTGCTTGTGGCGCGACTTGCATGTGATTGATGAATCATGTCATCTAACGGCCATGTGTCTTGCTTGCATTGGATGAGATTGAACGTGCAGGGTATGTCATACCGGGTAAAGTTGCATGCGAATCGAATATTGCTATGTGGGTTGCCCTGTCTGTTGTTGGCTGTTGTTTGGTTTTGGTTGTTTGTTGTGGGTTGAGTGAGGGGTCGTTTTGGAGAGATATCCCGGGTTGAGTTGGCGTACTAACCGGGGCTTAAGGGGAAGAACTCGCTGAGATTTTATCTCAACCCGTCGTGGTAAACATTTTCAGGTCCTTAGAATGGCGTACCTACAGTGGAGAATCCTGCCCCCGCTTCTCCAGTGATCGACTCGACGGAGCTTGAGTCCGATGGGTCCGAGTGACCATGGTGTTGAACCAAGGGTTCTTTGTGTACTGTTGGATTAGCCTAGTTCTTTTGGTTTCGCTTAGAGGATGGATCGGCCCTTTTTGTTGGGCTTGTAATTCGAAAACGATCCTCCGTTGGTTAGTCCAGTAATTTGAATAAATAAGTAGTTGCTGTTGTTCTGGCTGTTCATCCCTCTATCCCTGTTTGATTGTTTGTTTGTCTGGGGATGGTTCGTCTTCCGCTTGCGTATAACGAAAGATAAAATGAATGGTCGTGGACGAGTCCTGGGACGTCGCTTTCAATCGACCAAGAGAAGGGGTTGCCGCGAGCTCGAGAGTCGGGACGTGACAACCCCGTCGGTTTTGGTATCAGAGCGAGGTCGAGACTTGGAGTGATAAGGTGCGTGGGATTTTCGGGATAGTGAGATAGGGATGGCTTTTACTTTACGTGCCTGTGATTGCTATTGTGGTTTTGTGTGGTGGCGGGTTGCTCATAGTCCTGAGTAATGAGCAATCCTGAGCAGTCAGCGCTTAAGCGTAGGGCAGTGTCTGGTCAAACCAGTGCTTGAGGTAGCGTGTAGGCAAATCCTAGGTTAGTTGGGATCCTGCTGGCGCTAGAGACCTTAATAGGACAGCAAGCTGTGTGCTCTTGCTGTGGTCCTTGTGGTTCCCCTAGTAGGAGGAGAGGTCTGTGAGAGACCGATGCCTAGCCTGGTAGAGCAGTTCTTGAGACTAAAGCCACCGAGGTTAGTGGCGTGGGCGACCCTAAAGCTGCAACCCTTTGGATGAGGGATTTCGAGAGGACTGTTTCAGTGCGGAGGTGTTCAGAGTAAGACAGAGTGCTTCTAGCAGTTTATTAGCTTCAAGGTAATGCTATTACTTGGTGGGAAGCCATTCAAGGAAGAGTGTTCCCTGAAGGCATGGCTCAGACTTGGGATGCCTTTCGTGAAGCTTTATTGGATAATACTTCTTGGACAGTGCGAGTGAGTCAAAGATGGCAAAGTTTCAACAATTTCGTCGGAATCGGATTTCAGTGGATCAGTATGAGGCAAAGTTTGCCGAGTCGGCATATACTAAGCCGAGATTAGTGGAGGACCCTTGGATAGGGCGAGACGATTTAGAGATGGTTTGAAGCCGGAATTGAAAGCCAGCTGGTGCCCTTGAGTTTAAAGAGTTTTGGATGAGATGTACGAGAGGGCCCAGATAATCAAGAAGAATATGATTGAGAGGACGACCGCATTTGGCTCGTGGTTCGTGCCTAATAGAGACAATCGTCGGTTTGGAAAGGGACTGATGATGGGGAGAAGGAATCTCATCCCACTCAATAGAAAGTGGATTGTCATGGAAAGACAATTAAGTTTAACCCAGTAGTGGGTAACAGTTTTGAGTTTGTGGGAAATCGAGGAGGACCCTCGACCCCTTTGAAATTCGTCGTTGGAAGTAACTCGTTTATTGGACGAAGGTTGCTAAGGTTATTGGACAACTGAGGTTAATTGGTTAGTTGAAGAATCAAGGATGGATGACTTGTTTGACCTACTTCAAGGAGCTTCGATATGTCCCAAGATAGACCCAAGGACGGGCTATCAGTAGTTGAGGATTAAAAAGGAGGATAAACTAAAGATGACATATCGTGTGTGATTTGGTCACTACGAGATTACTGTACCGCCGTTTGGATTAACTAATACGCCAATTGCTTTTATGGATTTGATGGATTGAGTGATTAAGGCGTATTTAGAGCAAATGGTAATTGTGTTTGTGAGCAATATATTGGAACATTCGAGGAATTTAGAGGAACACGGACATCACTTAAGGGTGGTGCTATAGACCATTCGAGAGCATAAACAATATGCTAAGTTTAATACGTGCGAGTTTGGGTTTACTCGTGTTGTTTTGTTGGTCATATGATTTTGGACGAAGGAATTTATATGGATCCGCTAAGATCAGGGCAGTCATGAATATGCCGAGACTTATGACAGTAACAGAGGTTCGAAGTTTTCTAAGTCAGACGGGTTAGTACAGACGATTCGTAGAAAGGTTCTCTACGATAGCTATGCTTCTGATACGAAGATTAATAAAGGACGTAAGAATTTGAATGGACGAATAAGTGAAATTTTTAAGAGCTTAAGTATAAGCTGATTACTGCACTAGTTTTGAGGATTTAGTCTATTATTGGAGAATACAAGATTTGTAGTGATATGTCGTATAAGGGATTTGATTACGTGGTAAGGCAACAAGAAAGATTGGTTGCTTACGCGTCACGACAATTGAGGTCATTGAATTTAATGGAAATCAGATAAGTTTTATCTTAATGATTTGAGGAGTTGTAGGTATGGGATCATAAGATATGATCTATTAAATGGCGATAATCTTTGATAAGAATTACGGTGGATGATTTATTGCTCGAAAGTCTTAGATTCGATTAAGATATGAATTTACCAAGGTGGATTATTTCAGGAGATAAATAGGGATTTGAGGAATGGATTTTTGTCTTCGATGGATTAAGAATTAATTATCCCTTGATGCTAGATGGATGAGTGAGGAAATAGCATTATTGATGATTTCTTCTTGAGGTATCAGAAAGGATTCAAAGAGGTATTCGTAAGCCTTTAGTGCAATAAATGACATTTGGTTTGCACTAATTTTCAAGTGGTTGAGGTGAGTTCTTGATTTGGTTATTAAATGGATGTGAAAGGAATGTTGAAAAAAAAAATCGATAGTTTGTGGAATTCGAACAACGATTTGATGGAAATTCAGTGAATCAGATTTTAAGTGTCGATAAGTGACCTCGCGGAAACGAGCTCATGGGTTAACGAGCTGTAGAAAGTTTTGTACTTTGAGGTGCTAAGACGAGGTTAAAACCGTGAGGCTTGGTATAGGATAGGCCAAAGCGGATAATACCTCTATGAGATGGTGCATATCAAAAAAAGGATTTTTGCTAGTAGTGGTGCAGTTCGAGGATGCTCGTAACGATTAATCCGACGAGGGAGGGGAGTGGACGCCGGGGCCAGAGTGCCTGAGCAAGGAGCGACTCCTGGCAGGCTTCTAGGATGTCGAAATGGGCATAAATGAACTGAACTACGCACTGTGCAAAAAGAGAGTGCTTGTGGGATAAGATTTTATCAGAGTGGTATAGCAAAAATATGGTCAAGTTTGTAGAACTCCAGTCTATGGAACGAGGTCAGAGAATTGGGAATCGCTGATTCAAAATTGGTTTAGCAATTATTGATTGCAGTTCAAATTATCAGAGACAAACTAAAGACCGCTCAAAGTCATCAGAAGAGTTATGCAGATAAGCATCGCAGACCGTTGGAGTTTAAGGTGGGCGATCGTGTGTTTTTGAAAGTATCATCGACGAGGGTACTTCTAGATTTGGCAAGAAAGAAAAGTTGTTTGAGGTACGTTGGACCCTTTTGAAATTTTGGAAAGGATCGGGATTTTAGCGTATCGTCTTGTGTTGCCACCGAAGCTTGCTCAAGTACATGATGTTTTCCACGTGTCCATGTTAAGAAAGTATGAATCGGACTTGACTCATGTTTCGAATTTTGAGGAATTGGACGTAGACGACAGGATGTCGTACGTGGAGAGGCCGATACGGATAGAGGACCGTAAAGAGCAAGTACTTCGAATTAAGACTATCGCCTTAGTTAAGGTGATTTAGCAGTATCATGGATCAGAGGGAGCTACATTGGAAAGTAAAGAAGTGATGAAGCATCAACACCCCCATCTTTTTGAGGATTTGTCAGTAGCTGCAAATTTCGAGGACGAAATTTTTATAAGAGGGGAAGAGTTGTAACATCCTGAAATTCGAGTCCTTTTAGGGAGGAACGAGCGTTAATTTCATCAATGCATTGTTGGTTGATCTCACTCGGAACTAATCACTCTTGAGATACTAACCTTGAGGGGAAAGGCTAATGAGGACAGAACTCGTGCGACTAAAGAACTTGACCTGGGAAAACGACTAGACCGTGAGACTTGCGTAAGGACGATCCTGTAGACTTGCAGGCCGATTTCAGGGACGACTAGAAGTCGATTCGCGGACAGAAATAATGGGACGACGGGTGATTTCGTCTACTATTATCGAACCCACGAACGGCCCTATGTCGATCCTTGATAATCGTGTACTTTGAAATAAGAATCGATCCTTCGCAATTTCATGTAGTCAAGGACGTCCATGTGTCGAGGAGTCTTGAATGTGAATTGGCACGAGTCGGTTATGCGTGAATCCTCAAAGCCGCCTGTTAGTCTGAGCAGTACCAAAATGACATTCGGGCGAAATTGACATGGCATGAGAATCCAATATTGGATTTCGAATTTTCAGGAATGTTCGAGAAGGACTTTTGGATGATGCTTCTTAGACAGTCGACACTGCCGGTTGAGCCGAGTATTTGGAAAAGGGATTTTCGGACCAAGGAAACGAACCTACGAGGACGTGGGCCGGGCAAGAACAGTGTAGGCCTCATGCCCAAGGTGGGACAACCACCATAGAAGGCCCGAGGCAAGCAAGTGAGCCCGTTGGGCCAAACCGACCATTTACCCTTCCGAGTCCATTGTCTAAAACCGAGCCGATTCAAGCCCAATAAATTCCCGAGCCCGTTCCTATTCATTTTCAAGCCCATTTCCTAGGCCTGCCCTTCCATTTTCAGCCCAAGGACAGATTGGGAAATGTGCAAGGTGGAAATGACCAAAATGCCCTTGGATATTTTTAAGAAAAGTCAAAAAGAAGAAAGAGAAGATGAGGTCATTGTTTGGCAAGTGGGGCAAGCATTGATGGCTTTGATAAGGCTTATCCTTTAGCTTTCATTTCACTCTCTCTCTCCTCTTCATCTTCTCCAAAATCGCAGCACTTCTCTCCCATGGTTTTCCTTCCTTCCTTTTGTTTTTTAGTTTGACCTTTCACCGAAATCTGAGTTGTTCATTGCCTTCCTGTTGAAATCTCGTCTCGTGCCACCCGCCGTTGTGTTCAGAAGAGACATTCCGTTCAAATAGCGTCGGCCAATCACCGGAAGGAGCTGCAGGTCAACCCGTATTCCGGCCGAAAGCCACCGCCGGCCTGACCGTTTTCTGACCGCCTACTGCTGTTCTGTTTTGCTGTTTCGGCCATTTTCCTCCCTTTCCCACCCAATCTCCACCCGTACCAGCCACAAGTGGTTCCCCCTCGACCCCCAGGTGCCATTGGTCGCTGGCCCGCCGCTCGCCGGAGCTCCGGGCAGCCCGTTCAACTCCGATCAACCACTTTCCTCCCCGTGCGGTGCAGTTTTCGAGTTGCGAGGGATTCCGAGGCTGTTGCTGCTGTGTTGAGCCCGGGATCGCCTTGGATCGCTGTGGTAGAGGTCCCCGGGTGTCGGGTTCGTCGCTGTCGCCGCGTCCGTGTCACCGGCTAGCTTAACGGGTGAGTTTAGCTCCTAATCCCTATTTAGTGCCTAAACTTGCTTAGGGTTGGGTTAGTTAGGGTTAATGATGGTTTAGATAGTTTAATTAAGTTGTATTAGCCCTAAGATAGGTGGTTAGATAGTTGGTTAAGATTAGATTAGCTTAATTTTGCTTATTAAGCTTAATTGTGCTTACTTTGGGATTAATGGTGCTTATGTGTTTAATTAAGCATGATTTGCTTAAATTGGTTGATTAATTGTTTTAATTAATGTTTTGTTTAATTTCTGGATTAAATGTTTTAATTAATTGAATTTCGGAAAAATCACTGTTCATCTAGAGGCTAATTTTTGTCTGAATTTGATGTGCTATTGATTGTTATGATTAATTGAAGTGCCGATTGTTAATTATACTCATGATTGATGATGAAATGCGTGATCGAGTGTTGGTTGGATTTTGGATTTTGGAATTGTCGAGTGAGATCGCATGACATATTGCGTGGGTTTTCAGAAATGGCATGTCGCATGAGCATGAGCGATGTTGCATTTACGACCAAGCAAAAAGCAAAGACAAGAATGAATTGCTTGATGATGTGTTGCATGATCACATTAAGAGAGGAAACCCCGGCGTTGCCGGAAGACCGCCAATCCTTATGGGGTTGTGCCGTGGCCGTTTGGTCGCCTGACTTCGGTCGGATGCCCGACGGGGACATGTGACGGAGGCTGCGGTAGTGGGCGGATCCTATGTTCTGTCGTTCGCTGCGGGACTGCGGTAGTGGGCGGGTCCGTGCTCCTTTGAGAATGCCGTCGAGAGGGAAGGGATGACCCCGACGTCGCCGTGCCTCGAGGTAAAGAGGACGAAGCTGGTTTAGCCAGAACCGCCAACTATAAGGTTGTGCCGTTGGCCCAGAGGGGGCGTTAATAATAGGAGCATGTGTGAGTGTGAGACATGAGAAAGTTGTGTGAGATGCTCTGATTATTCGCATGCTCTTGATGTCGTGATGATTTGTGGTACGCACGCATGAGTTGACAATCGTGCAGGGTGTGGCAATGGCCAAGTGAGATTGCTTGTGGCGTGACTTGCATGTGATTGATGAATCATGTCATCTAACGGCCATGTGCCTTGCTTGCATTGGATGAGATTGAACGTGCAGGGTATGGCATACCGGGTAAAGTTGCATGCGAATCGAATATTGCTATGTGGGTTACCCTGTCTGTTGTTGGCTGTTGTTTGGTTTTGGTTGTTTGTTGTGGGTTGAGTGAGGGGTCGTTCTGGAGAGATATCCCGGGTTGAGTTGGCGTACTAACCGAGGCTTAAGGGGAAGAACTCGCTGAGATTTTATCTCAACCCGTCGTGGTAAACATTTTCAGGTCCTTAGAATGGCGTACCTACAGTGGAGAATCCTGCCCCCGCTTCTCCAGTGATCGACTCGACGGAGCTTGAGTCTGATGGGTCCGAGTGACCATGGTGTTGAACCGAGGGTTCTTTGTGTACTGTTGGATTAGCCTAGTTCTTTTGGTTTCGCTTAGAAGATGAATCGGCCCTTTTTGTTGGGCTTGTAATTCGAAAACGATCCTCCGTTGGTTAATCCAGTAATTTGAATAAATAAGTAGTTGCTGTTGTTCTGGCTGTTCATCCCTCTATCCCTGTTTGATTGTTTGTTTGTCTGGGGATGGTTCGTCTTCCGCTTGCGCATAACGAAAGATAAAATGAATGGTCGTGGACGAGTCCTGGGACGTCGCTTTCAATCGACCAAGAGAAGGGGTTGCCGCGAGCTCGAGAGTCGGGGCGTGACATCATGGGAGGTTATAATTATTTCATTGTAGTTAATTATTTATGAGAATAATTGGCTATGATTAAATAATGGAGGTATGTGATCGTTTATTGAGGTATGCATTATTTGAGAATTATGTGGACTCATGTGATTGTGTGTTGAAGTAATCACGGGTGATTACTACACTGTATTTTTTCTACATGTGAAAGTTGCAGTGTTTTGATATGTGAGCAAATCCACGTTGATATCGACTATATGAGGAAAAGTGAAATTTACTTGAGTGGTTAAGGTGCTTGCGTGATCACCTAATGAAAAGTGGCCGTGATGATATCCCCATATGATTACGGGCATGCCCTGTGTGGCCGTGACCAAACCCCTGTATGATTACTAGTGTGCCCTGAGTGGCCGTGATGATACCCATGTATGATTATGGGCGTGTCTTGTGTGGCCATGACCAAACCCCCATATGATGACGGGCGTGCCCTGAATGGTCATGATGATACCCCCGTCTAAGACAGGCGTGCCTTGAGAGGCCGTGATAAATGCTTGGTTATATCGAAAGACTGTCAGCACGAGTGTGGGCAAGGACCAATGGGTCTTAATAATCGGAATGCGCATAAATGCAGGAGTGCACGAGTAATAATTGCTGTGCGATCTAAATGATGGAATACATTTACTGCATAATGGTTGCTTGACTATTGTATACTCGGGATGCTATATGTGCGGTGTTTTAATTATGTGAGTATTAGTTTGCCTTTGTATGGTCCGTGTGACTAATAACATGCAGGGTATGTGCAACCGCGAGGTAAGATTGCATATGATTAGATTTGATTGAGGTTTCATTACACTTTATAGACAGAGCGAAGTGGTGATCGCTTGGCTTTTGATTGATCATTGTTGATAGGTTATATGATAAGGCTACATCCGAGGCGAGTGAGTTTCCTAACTGAGGCTTAAGATAATAATTTACTAAGATTTTATTTCACTAGTTATTGAATAACCATTTTCAGATCCCTGATGGATGCGCCTGGCTGTTGGCTGTTGGGAATGATTGGACCTCGGATAATGGAGGAAGTAGATTGACCCATTATGCTCTTATACATATTTTGATGGCCATTGGATTAGCACCTAATGATAGGACCTGGATGAAACGAGGTCGTTGTGAATTGTCTATTTTCTAACTGTCCTTACTGTTGATATTTGATTGGGGTTTTATATTTGTTTCTGCATGCGCATATTTTTAAGATAAAAAGAATGGTTGGCGACGCGTCATAGGACGTCACATTCCAATGACCGCAAGTGAAAAGGGATCATTGTGTGCTCGAGGGTTGGGGGAGTGACAGTTACAGTAAGCCATAAATAAACTATAATGCTGTTGTGAACAAAGAATTGCCTGTGGTGGCAATGGAAAACAAACGCACGCCTGATTTTGTATTCAAGTTAGAAGATCATTCAACAACTTTTCAAATTCTATGGACGATGACCCATTTGGATTTGTGGCCTCCTGTGCTAGTTTCTTCCACTCTGTGATTCTTTCCTTCACTTGTTTTCCCTTATCTCCTTCCATCAATTCCTTCACTTGTCTTTCCACTTCCTCTCTCTTGACCACACTTGATAACTCCAAACCAATCTCCCATCTACTGCAAGCGTAAGTGCAGTTTGACCTCTGGTCCCCAAAAGATGGCCAACAAATCATTGGGACTCCTGCAGACACACTCTCGATTATAGAATTCCATCCACAGTGCGTTAAGAACCCTCCAGTTGACAAGTGGTTGAGAACTGCCTCTTGTGGACACCAACTTGCAAGCATACTTCTTCCTTCCGTTTCTTTGATGAATTCTTGGGGAAGAACTGCCGAATCCCCACTTACAAGGTCAGGCCTAATTATCCACAAGAAAGGATGTTTGCTGTTGGCCAGTCCCATTGCAAACTCAACAAGCTCTTCTCTTGTCAAGTTAGCCATGCTGCCGAAATTAACATATAGGACCGACTTTGGTTCCTTTGAGTCAAGCCATCGAAGACACTCTGTATCTTCTCTCCATAGATTGCAATCAATAGATTTCAAGGGGCCCTCTTCCTTCACTAGATTTTTGACAAGCAACGAGAGTGGCCCAATTGCATGAACGCGAGGAAACATTGATGATAGAGCCTTAAGCAATTCTGATTCAAGGGCATCAAAGGTATGGACAATCATTGCTGAAGCAGTATGTGCTCTCTCAACGGCATCCATTGCAAAATTGAAAAAAATATTGTCAGGACCCGTGTTGCTAAGGGCTGGTAGGTCCCACAATTTAATATTCTTCATTCCAGGAATCCAGTCAATTACCGTACCTTGATAGCCATTTGTTAAGTAGCCCGTATCTGCATCGCACATAATATTTTCAATCTTACATGTATGTCATATTACCAGTATCTTTTTTTTTTTTTTTTTTTCAAAGAAGGCTAGTTTTAGGTCAGTAGACCTTGGGCTCAAGAAACACGCCAGTAACCTAGGACCGGCAAGATACGAGCCAAAAAAACAGGTGGGTGGGCTTGGAGTTGTTTGTACCAAATATTGTGGGTGGTCATACATAAGCCGTGCACGTGATCCACAGATATGTCGCCCACATAATCCTTGAATCTACTCACAGGGTTCTAATAAAACTATTTTCCTTGTACTGGTACCTTTTAATGGCGTGAGACCTTTTTCTTTAAGCATCTGGTATTGTTTGAGTCCCATGAAGGCGCAGATGGGGATTGTCCACAAGTGTATGATAGGGATGTCAAATTCTTGAGCAGCTTCGTTGGTGGCAACTGATACGAATCCATCAGAGAAAATGCAAGTGACAGGAGGAACATCTGAGTTTGATGCACTGCAGTTGAGATTGGAGATGAGATCAGAAAATGGAGCAGACATGTTCTTTCTTACGGCATCACATAGAGCCGCAGTGTCTTGGCTTGAGTCTGCATCCGTGGGAGGAAGGCCATCGGTGATGGTCAGGAACTGAAAGCCACGGAGGCCACTGAGAGCTTGAGGTCCCCTCGACTTCAGCAAGCGTCGATGGTTATACTCCGTGTTCACAAAGGATATGTAGAAACCTTTTGTATATAGAAGCTTTGCCAGTTTCAGCATTGCTCCTATGTGGCTTTGAAATGGAGCTGGGATGCAAACGGCATGGCTTCTCTGAGCTGTGGCTGATTGAGTGTCCATGTCTCTCTCTCTCTCTCTCTGGTGACACTCAAACCAGAACCCAGATGAAAGAAAAGCTGATATGGGTGGTCAGTTTTATATGTCATATGTGGGGGAAGATGTGGTTTCGGAAATTGCGATCCATTTTCCAAACTCTCTCGATCTCTCCTCATCTATGTCAAGCATGGCGGCCAACTAACCATGAAGAAAAGTTAAAAAAAAATTGCGGTGGTCATCATCTTTGAACGAAAGGGAAGGTGGAGAATCTTCTACGACGTGAAAAGCAAGTTTACACCAGCAGATGAACCAAGTCAAAGAAGAATCCTCTTTCTTCGTCGAGTTGTGCAATTGAATTTCTTGTTACTTAAGTCGTGAAAATTGCTAATACGTCGCTGACGTGGCAAGGATTTTGAGGAACGACGCTGAAGTGACGGCACATTGGAAAATCAATTACTTTCTAAAGAAGAAAACAAAAAGAGAAAGGACCTATGGAAAATGGAGAAAGGGGGGGGGGGGGTGCCAACAATCCTATTTGGACATAGACTGGGTCTTGCCATGCCCAGGTGAGCGTCGGATGAGATCTTGAGTGTAGAGAGAGAGTCTTATCACATTAGATAAAATTCTCAGAGAATATGGTAAAAATGAAGATAAGCATCGTACAACTCCTAAAACGGATGATTCGGTAAATAGAATCGATCACATTAAAGAACAATCTATTGGCGTAATATCCAATCATTTCTTGACATGTTATTGATTTAATATGCAGAATTCAGTCTCGACAATATCTTGGCCAGTCCAAGAAAAGCATGGAAACAGAAAGAAACCGCAACCTAAGAGACAGCTTTGATAGCTAAAGCGCAAACATCACGTTCAGGTCTCTTTGCCGTTCTATTTTTATTTTTATTTTTGGGACAGAGGTCTCTTTAGTAGACTAGCGCTCTTTTATACGCAACTTGCTCGTGCATTTTGTTTCACTAGTTTGTCTTTGGCTCATCCATCTCGATGTGCATGCCTCAGTGAGATCGCTGCGGAGACGCATTTCGAAAAACACAGTGAGGCCATCGCTGCTCGTCGCGCTCCGCGGCCTTGTCGCACAGTGTCCCTGCGATCTTTCACGTCCAGGGACTTGATCTTCGATGCGGAGAACAACCGCTTCAACAGGAACTGCATGGCCCAGGCCAATTTCCCGCCCCATGGGTTCGAGCTTCTTCCATCACCCAACAGGGAGGTTCACCGATGGAAGAATCTGTTGTCGAATTCATCTGTGAGAGCAATGACCTTGTAATTTGGTCCTTCGATGAGTAAATTTTTGGACTAATTGACATAAAAAGAAAAAACACGGCAGCTCAATTTCTTGGCATCGAATTCCAGAATTCATACATGGAGGTAAAAACTGCAGTGACGATTGGTGTGAGTGGTGTTATAAGAGACACAAACAAGGACATGATAAAGAAAACATGCCCATATTTTGTCTGTTAAATTCTATTCATAAGCATAGATTTTCCGATTCATTAGTACGATATCATGAAATCGATTATTCACGATACAAAAATTCCTGTCCTAACAAGTGAAAAATGTCGATTTTGCTATAGGGAGTGGTGCTGATCCAGGATTAGCTACGACAGTTCCGGGTCCTAGTCGAGCCAAATGAAGTGGACCAGAAATTGGTCCGCCAATCGCTCTTCCTCCTCGAGTCTGGCTCGAATGACCTGTTCAGCTATGTCTTCCCTCTCGGCGCTCTGACCCTCAGCCCCGAGTGTACGCACGGGCCATGCTCGCCGCGGTGGCCTGCTTCATTGGCAAGATCTACAAGCTCAGTGCTCGCGTGATTGCGATGTGTTCGCTGGGCCCCGTCCAGTGCGTCCCCACTCTAGCATTCCTGCCGGGGGCGCCGGTGGGGCGGTGCTACGGGATGATGAATTCGATGGTCAAGAAGTACACCCGCGGCTTGAACAGCCTGGCTCTAAGATATACAAGTGATGTCACTCTGCTATCGTAATCGGTCTAAATCAAATTCGCTGCAAAGGTAGTAACACTTATGTTACAAAGTACATGCCCAAACTTGTAGCTACTTCTTGTAGCATATATATATGTAGCATGCGCAAAGCATAACTGGAATATGAGGGAAGGACACAAGAAGTGCCATAAATTATGTACAACACTCACTTTAGTACCAAAATTTTTCATCCGATGAATTGCTAAATTGGAGAAAAATTAAGTACTTAAATGTTAACAGTGAAAAATTCATGTTAATAGTGAAAAATTCCAGCCAAAATTAATATGTGGCTTTTTTAATTAAAATTTTAATATGAGTTGGCATTTTTAAAGAAAAAACTGGTCCATGTGGCATTTCCATGTGTACATTTATCATCCTCCCCCTCCACATTTTTTTCTATTTTATTTTATTTTGTTTTCTCCTCCTCCCTTGCTGCCTCTGCTTTTTCTTCTTGTTGTGACCAACCCCATATGTCGACAACCTTCACTAAGTCACCTTTGCTATGGCCAATCACCAAACCACCGCCACCAAAACATAACGGCGGTCACCATTTTTGCCGGCTTATAGAGATCTTATAGAGATCTAACAGTAATGCCTTGAAACTATTTTCTTTTTTCAAAACCAACTCTCGATGGAGCACTGTTCATCCCCTTCTCTCTCGATACTCTCACTCTGAGTTACTGTAGCTCCGCCTCTGGCCCTGGTTCAGGAGGTCTCTCCCGGCGCCGATTGTAGACGTTTCTCTCCAGAGGAGCAGCTCTCGAGCAGGACATCAGTTTCCCCTTCCATCTCTGCTCGGGTAAGGGCTGATTTCGTGCGATTTAACCATGCTGAGTTAGGGTTGCTCTGTTTCAAGATAAATTGATAGCTCTGTCTCCCTCCTCCATTGATGGAAAATGAGATGTTAGTTCATAAGAACAAGACTGACCTGCGTGGAGGTCGGCTCCGGAGCCGGAGTAGGGCTCCGGCTGGTCGAAACCCATCTAGAGACCTTGGCCGAAATGGCAAAGCCCCTGCAGCTGGCGGGGTAGGCATTGGGCAGCAAGCTAATAATAATTTGGTTAGGAAGCCAGGGGGGATTAGCTCTGCTGGAAGACCGTATGTTGCTGGTAATGCAGATGATACTTCTGTCTTGGCTGGGAATGAGGAGTTGGCTAGAGTCCAAACGGGCGCTGACTTTGGTACCAGCCCCCCTCCATTGCTGCAACAAGCTGCGAATCCGTCTTCAGCAAATCGCTCGTGGGCGAACGTAGCTAGAGCTGCTGTACAAGGTTATTCACTCTCTTATTATCCTCCAAACTCAGGCATTGATAATGCCGTGAATTGTTATGATGAGGATTTAGATGCTGCTGACCCACTTTGGAAAGAGTGCCTTGTTGGATACTTTGTCGGGAAAAAACTCCCGTTCAAATTAGTCGAGTCAGCCCTTAAATATATGTGGGGACATAGACTAGTGGAGGTGAAAGCCAATGACCAAGGGTTTTATTTCTTTCATATTCCGGATTCGGAGTTTAGGAGGAAAATTGTGGAAGGGGGTCCGTTGACGGTGGCAAGGGTGCCTCTCGTTCTCCAGCAATGGAAACCTTTGCTAGAGCTGAAGAAAGGCGAGCACTCTTCGGTTCCGGTCTGGATTCGATTGAAAAACTTACCGTATGAATTGTGGTCAGCCAGGGGACTAAGCAAAGTAGCAAGTATCCTAGGTAAACCTCTATACGTCGACCAACGTACGGAGCAACTGAAGATGATCTCCTTTGCGAGAGTTTGTGTTGAACTTGAGGCCTCTAAAGCCTGTTATGACACCATTGACGTATTGATAAATGGGGCTGTTCGAGTGGTGGAAGTGGAGTATGAATGGAAGCCTATATCTTGCCACTCATGTGGAGTGTTTGGTCATAAATGCCCGGCCTCTAATCCTGGCAGCAACCAACATGTCCAAGAGAACCAACTTGGGGGCCGGTCCTCTCAAAATGCTGAGGAAGTTCTTGGACAGCAACCTGACCGGAGCCCTTCTAGGCATGAGAAAGGAGCCGAACCAGCCCTCACGGAGGAGTGGCAAGTGATAAGCAGGAGAGCGGGTAAAGAGGTGCCAACGAGGCCATCTCCAAGCCGGCCATCAGCTCAGTGTCGGGCAAGTTTACAGCAGGTTTCTGCTGTTCTGCAGGTGTCTTCTCCAGCCGGTCAAAACCCAGAACCTGTCCTCACCTCAGCTGAAGATTCTGATGCTGATCTTGACCACACGCTCAACCAATCTTTGCTGTCTTCGGTTGGCACTGACCAGGTAATGCTGGAGGTGGATTTGACTACTGATATGAGTCATGAAGTCCTGGTGGACAGCGATAGAATCAACATTCCTCTAGCTGCCTCTGCTGACCAGCAGCTGGAATCCTCGGCGCCCCCCCGCACCGGCTGCCCCCCCCGTTTCGACCTTGCTTTGCAGGTTCCGATTGACTTGCTGGTCGACACTAATCCTCCAACTCAGGAAGGTGCTGATCAGAGACATAAACCAGCTGACAAGAAGGAGCCAACTTCGGGTTCCCCATCTACAAAGGCTAAGCCTTCCACCAGCAAACGGCGTCCAAAAAGAAGGTAAACCTGGGCCTTCAATCCTAGGAGATGTTTTTTGGTTGCTGGAATATTAGGGGTCTCATGAACCCCATTAAACAAGCGGAAGTCAGATTTTTTGTGCGACGTAACAATATATGCTGCGTTGGTATTTTGGAAACAAAAGTCTCGCGACAATTTTGGTATTATCTCCTCGGCTTGCTGCCCGGATGGAAGTGGTTGGCCAATTATGAGCATTCTCCTCGGGGGCGCATATGGGTAGGTTGGAACCCACTCCTTGTGGACTTCAAGCTGCTTTTTGAGACTGGTCAGATTATTCATGGGGAGTTAAAAACTTTAAATTCAGATACTATCATCACTTTTTCCCCGGTGTATGGGGAACATACATTTGTCTCCCGAGACCACGTGGCTAGATATTATTAGATTGAGCTATAGTCTCAAGGATCGCCCGGATTATTGCTGGTGACTTTAATGCCATCGGGATCCTCGGATCGGGTAGGGAGCCCTGATATCTGGATCCCCGCCTTTGATGACTTTAAGGAATGCTTGGATCAAGCTGAACTAGTAGACTTGCGTTATGTTGGTTTTCGCTTCACTTGGTCTACATCCTCAGGTGCTTCTAGGAAGCAAAGGAAAATTGATCGTGTTCTAGTAAATAATTGCTGGTGTATGACTTATTCATTTTCAGAAGCCTCTTTTCTGGCCCCGGGTATTTCTGATCATTCTCCGATGGTAGTGAAAGTCCTGCCACCCGCTCATCGGCGGATACCATTCAAATTTTACAACTTGTGGATGAGTCATCCGTCTTTCCTCATGCTTGTGACGCAGGCTTGGGACTCTCAAGTTCTAGGCTCTCCTATGTTCAAATTATACGGCCGTCTTAAGCTTTTAAAAGTCCTCTTGAAAAGTTTAAACAGAGAGGCTTACTCGGACATCTCCATGAGAGTTGCTACAGCTAAAAGGACCCTATCAGCTACTCAAGAAGCTCTCCTCCTTGATCCCCAGAATAGCCTCCTGGCGGTTGAGGAGCGCACCCAAATCAAAGAGTATTACGAGCTCCGGTCCCTTGAAGAGTCTTTCTTTAGACAAAAGTCGAGAATTCGCTGGTTAGAGGAAGGAGACCATAATACCAAGTTCTTTCACCACTCGGTGAATCATCGGCACCTTCGCAATCGAATCCTTTCGAGTCTTGGACAACTCGAGCAAATGGTGTCTGACCGGGTAGAAGTTCAAAGGGTATTTGTCTCCTACTTCCAAGACCTTTTAGCTCCGGTTGCTATGTCTTTGAGACCATCTAGCCAGGAGATAAAGGATGTTATACACTCCCCCCTCAGGCAAGATCAGGTTACTTCTCTCTCCCTCCCTTTCAATGCATCGGATATCCGTGACGCTATGTTTTCTATAGCTGGGAACAAAGCCCCGGGTCCAGATGGATATAATGCAGACTTTTTCAAGAAGAACTGGGATAAGGTGGGTTCCGCGGTCACCGAAGCTGTCATGGACTTTCTTCAGACAGGTTGCTTGCTTAAAGAAGTTAATAACACCATCATTGCCTTGGTGCCTAAAGTCCCCAACGCATCATCGGTTTCGATTACAGACCTATTGCATGCTGCAATACAATCTACAAATGTATTGCAAAGGTTCTTTCGTCTAGAATTGCAGCAGTTCTCCCTGATCTTATTAGCCCGGCTCAAACTGCGTTTGTAAAAGGTAGGCGGATTACTGACAATATCCTTCTGGCTCAAGAACTCTTTAGTGGGTTTCATAAAAAGCCCCATATTCCGAAATGTGCCATTAAGGTAGATTTCAGGAAAGCCTACGACACATTGGATTGGGACTTCCTTGAAAACACCCTCATAGCATTTGGATTTCCACTCCATTTTACAAAACTGATCATGGTATGTGTCCGCACCCCTAAGTTTTCCATTTCCATTAATGGTGAACTACATGGTTTTTTTCCCAGCGGAAGAGGTTTACGACAAGGAGACCCTATGTCCCCATATTTATTTACCCTGGCAATGGAGGTCTTTACAGTATCATTGAAGCTCACACTCGACTCCCGGATTATCGATTCTATTGGCGATGCAAGGCTACAAGGCTATCTCATTTATTTTTTGCGAGATGATGTGCTTATATTTAGCCAAGCAAGTCTTGCTTCCATATCTTGTATCAAAGACGGGCTCTCCTTATTTTCCTCTTGGAGTGGCATGACTCCAAATTCCAACAAGAGTGAAGTATTTATTTCGGGTGGCTCGGATATTGTCAGGGACCACATCTTGCAAGCTTTGGGCTTCGCTTTGGGCTCCTTTCCAGTCCGCTATTTGGGTGTGCCCATCATCACCTCCCGGCTGAACAAAGTGGATTGCAATACCTTGGTCAGCCACCTCACTGCTAGAGTCCAATCCTGGACCCACCGTTTTCTCTTATTTGCGGGCCGACTACAACTCATTAAATCGGTTCTACATGCTATTCAAGCTTACTGGTCCTCTATCTTCTGGCTTCCAGCATCGGTAGTGGACAAGATAGAACAAATATGTAGGCAATTCCTTTGGAGGGGTCCAATCATGGGACCGGGAGGCGCGAAAGTGTCTTGGGCGGATGTATGCCTCCCCACTCCTGAAGGCGGACTTGGCTTGAGAAGAATACGTGACAGCAATAAAGCAGCCATGGCCAAACACATCTGGCTACTATTCACCGACAAAGAATCTCTATGGTGCAAATGGATCCACGCAACATACCTCAAAAGACAAAATTTTTGGATATCGCCTACTCCAACGCTTTGCTCTTGGACCTGGCGGAAAATCCTTGTGCTCAGAGACTTATTTGGTCCACACTTTAGATGGAAGATAGGAGATGGAGAACACACATCTCTATGGTTTGACCCATGGCTAGAATGTGGCCCCCTCAACATGCTCTTTTCTGAGGAGTATATCAACCAGTCAGACCTTCTCAGACAAGCAAAGGTCAAGGATATATATTCTCCGGATGGCAGCCAATTAATCCAAGATCTGTTATTGTGGCAAATCTCGGTCCCTCCAAGATCTCAAGGCCAGGATATATTCTGTTGGTTGGAGGACTCTTCCGGGGTATTTTCGATGGCTTCAGCTTGGGCCTCCATCCGCCGGAAATCTAACCCGGTCCCCTGGACCTCATTCGTGCAGGATAAGGCTCTCGCCCCTAGACATCAATTTCTTATGTGGCTCATATCCAAAAATCGTCTTCCTACGCAGGCACTTCTCATGCTTTATGGTAGAATTCCTTCCACAAGTATGTGCCTTTTGTCAATCTAGGCGACTGTCAACCACCCGTTTTTTGAATGCTGCATCCCCAATTCTCTTGCCAACTTTTGGGCCGCTAAATGCAATATCCCTTGGATCAATAATGTGTGGGCTGAAAACCTCCTCTGGGTTAATAATGCCATTTCTGGCAAAGGGTTTCACCAAGTGATAGCTCGGTTTTCCTTTGGCGCACTCTGTTACATCATTTGGAAAACCAGGAACGAAGTTATATTCCGAGGCCGGAACCTATACACTCCATCCTTGAAGATGCAACTGGCTAAGGCGGTAAAAGACAAGGCTTTGACCTTCAAAAGAGTGGAAGATAACCCAAGGAATAGGAGGATGCAGCGGGGTTGGGGAATTGACCCCCGTATTTTTGACGTGGATCTGCATTGAGTCTAGGTCATTTAGCTCTCCCCTTCCTAATTTTGGCTTTCCCCTATTGTACCTTTAGTTCTCATTTGTGACCGAGGTACCCTGTCACTCCAATGACTTGTTGTCTAGATGAGTGCCTGTTGGTGCCTCGCCTCTTGTCTGCTGTATATTGTTGGTTGAATTATATAAACTTACCTTACCAAAAAAAAAAACAGTAATGCCTTGAATGGTGGGCATCACCGGAAAATGGGCAAGGACTCTGACGTAGCTAAGTCATCTGTGACTAGCACTGAGAATTGAAGGACATGCCATAAAACCATAAGGAATCATAGATTCAAACAATCTTTTAGCTATCAAGGAAAAAATCAAGAATCAATTCTAACTCTAAACATCGATTTCATTCAAACAACTTTATCAACTCTTTCTGGCAAATAGTCGAATACATGCTAGGCGTTTCAAAATGTAAGCTTTGGAATTGATTTCAGTGAATTTCTCAACCTAAACATGATATGTAGAGTCTTAAATCATCTTTTGTCATGAATCCATCTCATTCTATCAAGATTTTCTTGCCGAAACCCTAGAATGGGCATCCTCAAGCAAGAACTACTCAAGAAGCACCAAACTGATGGCCGGCGCATCTTCAAGCATTCCGAGATCAAGCAGAAGCAAATCTAGAAGCTTTGCCAGCAAGAGAAGCACGAGCTCAAGGCCAAATCCCACCACCAATCCTCCTTCTCTGGCGCCGCCTTTAACCCTAATCCCTCCTCCTTCTTCACGTGATCTTGCAGAGCTCAAATGCAAAAATGGAGAGAGATGAACGATGTCGTTCAGCTCAAAATTTCTCCATGTTTTTCTTGCATTGTCTTTCAGCTTAAAATTTCATCATGTTTATCTTGCGAATGGGTCGTTTTAGGTTATACAAACAGATGCAACTAGTTAAACAACGTCGTTTTGTGTTTTTTTATACTGATTCAACCCTTTGGCAAGTCAAGTCATCTAAAGACATTAATTAAAAAAGGCATGTCAGATTTGTGGCAAAAAAAAATTGGAGTTGGTACTTAAAAGATCGTTCTTCAAGAAATTTTGCACCAAATCGAAGATCATACGCTATTTATGGCATTTCTAATGTCCTTCTCCCCTCGGATCTGAGATATACAAGTGAGCGATTCATGTCTCTGTGTTGTAAGGTCTTTCCGACATATTGAATGCATGTTGCAGTGGCGGACGCTCGGAGGGATGCTCCAGTGCGGCAAAGAAGGCTTCAAGACTTGTTCGGACCCGAAGCGTTACCTGTTCTAGGATTGCTTCCATCCGTCGAAGCGTGCTTATCATCTCATCTCTAAGGCATTATGGGGAGGCAAGCGATCTGAGATTCGGCCGATGAATCTGAGCACGCTGGCCAACGTGACCATCTCTCTCTCGCTCGCTCGCTTGCTCGATGAGTTCGAAGGAAATTACAGCGTCCCGCCATGGATCCATAAACTTGCATGAAACATACGGTTTCAGCCTCAGACCTAAGTCAATCTGTTTTCTCTCATGCTTCTTTCGATGTATTCCATGTTGATGAGGACTTGGGGAAAGATTGAGTGTAGTGATCAATTCTCACTTTGAGAATAGAAATAAAATGCTTTTCAAAAATCAATTTTTTATCTGTGTCTTTTCTTTAATAAAAGCCTTGAATTTTTTTTTAACTCAGTAAATGAATTGACCAACCTTTACTTGTGTTGCTTACTTTACTCTCGTTAGTTTACCAACTAATACCAAATATCTTTTGAATTGCTTATCAAGGTATTTGGTTTTATTTTAAATTCATTAATTATTCTACCTAGTATCGATTTTTATCTGTTTTTAGATATCAACCCATATGTACCGACTTTTTTTTTTTTTTTTTTTTACTATTACTAACTTATGTGATTATAAATTTTCTCCAATTAAGTTGTCAACTACTATTTAAGTTAACTACCAACCTTTATCTAGTTTTTTTAATTGTTAATTTCTCTTACCTTTAACAAAAAAATTTTATTTATAAATTTTTATTTAACTTGTTTTTACCAACTTTCTAAATTTGCCAAATTTTCTTATCTCCTTTTTAAGAAAACATTTTTAAATGATTCACTGGCTTTATTTATTTCTCTTATTATTAACTCAAACGTACCAACTATTATATCAAATTATCAAGTTTTATTGGTGTAAGTTACAAATTTTTTTCCGATTGATGGTGATTATTTGAGTTGTTTATAAATCTTATTTTGTTTTTTCATAAACTTACCAACTGTTCGATTGAGTTGCTACTTTCATTAGCCTTAATTATCAGCTTTTTACATTTACAACCCTGTTTAGAAATATCAACCACTTAGGAGAGTGGGCAGGTCCAACACAATTTGATGCTCCTCGATCCTGAAATCTACTTAATTACTGTATACAGATAGTCATTGGATAAGTAACTAGTATCTGTATTGTCACGATAATTCTCATTCTTATAATGAGAAAGTCTAGTTTAGAAAGGCAAATTCGATTTAAAAAATAGCAACTGACTTAAGAACCCGGTAAGATACGAGCCAAAATTCAGGTGGGTGGGCCAAACAACAATGACATTGTTTGTACATGGTGGTGTGAGAAGTCGAGCGCGTGCTTTGAGCGTAATCCACGCCCATGTCCGCTGCTAAAACCAATGAGAGTTGCTCGTGGGGTTGAAACAAAATTAGTCGCCCTTTACTTTTTAGCGTTCGATGCCGTCAGACCCCGTTCCCTCAGCGTTCGGTATTGGTTGAATCCCATGAAGGTGCCTGTATTCCAGAATTGCTGAATTCTCGTGCAGCTTCATCGCTGGCAAATGACATGAACACGTCGAAGAAAATGCAAGCCATTGCAGGAACATGGGGGGTGATGCAGCGTGGTTCAGATTAGAGGTGGTATCGAGGCATTCTATTTTATTTTATTTTCTCTTAGAGCATCACATAGAGCAAAGAGGTCTTGGCTCGAGTCTGCATCGATGAAAGGAAGGCCGCCTGGGATGGATAGGATCTGAAAGTCAGGGGAAGCCATTGAGGGATCCAGCACCTCTCAGCTCGAGTAAGCATCTGTTGTTGTACTCGGTGTTCACAAAGGATATACAGAAACCTTCTGTGTATAGAAGCTTCGCCAGTTTTGGCATCGGTCCTATGTGGCTTTGTATGGAGCTGGGACACAAACAGCATGGGTTCTATTTGTCGTAGCTGTGGCTGATTGGGTGTCCATGTCTTCCTCTCTCTGTGGTGGCTCCAGTTCAAAGCATAATCCAGGAGAGAAAAGCTGATATGGGTGCTCAATCTTATTTTCAGGTGAGGGGGAAGATGTAGTGCAAAACTGCAAATCAGGCAGAGCCAAAAGTTTAGATATCGATGGACTTTCTTCTTGTAAGTTTCTATGCGTCTCTGCATGTAGCCTAGTTGCTCTACCGAACAGAATGTACTTCTTATGATTCCGATTAATTTATAAGCAAGCTACTGATTTGAAGGATCAAGATGAAAACTTGTCATCCACATATGACAAGCATGGGTGTCATTTAAGGATAGTTGACAGATGATTCCTTCTCAAAGAATGCGAGATGAATTAGATACCAGCTGTTTTAAACCAATGAACCTGTGCAATATGTTGAAAAAGAATCAATCTCCATACTGAAGTTTGGTACGCATTCTGAAATGATGTCCATGTGTCATCCAAAAATCTTATTACCGGAGGTTCCTTTGGAGGCAACTTCTGCCTTGTAATAGTTGTCTAGTGATGAATAATATGACTTGCGGATTTGGACTAGCTGAAAGCAGCTTTCTAAAACAGTAGTTGTCATTGGGGAATCATATGCTTTGTTTAAATTGGCCAGAGATCTGGGATGGGAATAGAGTACATTCATAGAGATCTTATCAAGAACCTGGAGCAAGTGTCCTAAGCTTGCTGGACCTCGTGTCAGTTGCAACTTTGAAATGCTATTAAGCATACTTCGGTTGTACTTAATTATTGCATATTCTCAGTTGATCAACCATATTAGCCAAAAGCTGCAAACATCAGATTTTCTTAATGCATTTTCTAGGCCTTTTTATTCACATGAGATCCTAATATGCTCAGTCATCCATTTACTGAAAATGCTCATGAGCATCAGCCGTCAGATTTTTCCAGGTCTCATGGGCACCTTTTGACTTCCACCATGAAATACACAACGAATCCATGACTGATGCCGTTTTTTTTCAGGTCTCGTGCCGTTTTTTTTTTATTTTTATTTTTGGGACAGAGGTCTCTTTAGTAGACTAGCGCTCTTCTTATAAATGGAATTGCTTGTGTAACATCTAATTGTTTCTTGACATCTGATACGACATAATTGGGTCAAGATGTTATGTTGGCCTATCTTGTTTTTGTGTCCAAGAAAAGCATGGTAACAGAAAGAAACCGCAACCTTATGAGACAGCTTTGATAGCTAATGCACACACATCATGTTTAGGTCTCTTTCTTTCACTAGCGCTCTTCTTCTGAATGCGGCTTGCTCATGCATTCCGTTTCACTAGTTTGTCTTTGGCTCTTCCATCTCAATGCGCATGCCTCAGTGAGATCGCTGCATAGACACATTTTGCAAAGCATGGGGAGGCCGTCGCTGCTCGTTGCCTTGATGGTTGAACTCCGTGTTCACAAAGGATATACAGAAAACTTTCGTGAATAGAAGTTTCGCTAGTTTCAGCATTGCTCCTATGTGGATTTGTATGGAGCTGGGACACAAACAGCATGGCTTCTATTTGTCGGAGCCGTGGATGATTGGGTGTCCATGTCTTTCTCTCTCTGTGGTGGCTCTAGTGAGAAGCATGATCCAGGGAAGAAAAGCTGATGTGGGTGGTGATTCTTATTTTCAGATGAGGGGGAAGATGTAGTGCAAATCAGGCGGAGCCGAAAATTCATGATATTGAGAAGCTTTCTTCTTTTAAGTTCCTATGCGTCTATGCATGTAGCCTGGTTGCTCTACCGAACGAAATGTACTTCTTACGATTGCATTAATAATCTATAAGGAGCTGATGTTTTGAAGGATCAAGACGAAAACTTCCATCCACATATGACAAGCGTGAGTGCAATATAAGAAAGATTGACGAATGATTCCTTTTTAAAGAATGGTAGATGAGTTATTTAAGTTGTAATTACTATCATAATGCGATGCCGGCTGTTTAAATCCAATGAACCTGCATCTTGTCACCAGACGTTCCTTTGGAGGCAACTTTTGTCTGGTAATATAATAGTTTCAGTGATGAATAATAGACTTGCGGCTTTGGACTAGCTAAAACAATAGTTGTCATTGGGGAATCATATGCTTTGTTGAAATAGGCTGGAGTTCAAGGATGGGAATAGTACATTCATAGACCTTATCAAAAGCCTGGAGCAAGTGTCGTAAGCTTCGCATGGGTGCAACTTTGAATTGCTAGTAAGTATACTTCGTTTATACTCATTTGTTGCATATTCTCAGTTGATCAACCACATTGGCCAAAAGATGCAAACTGCAAATTGTCCTCACGCGTTTTTCTGGGCCTTTTTATTCACATGAAAACCTAGTATGCTCAGTTATCCATTTGCTAAGGTAATTGATCCACTTAAGGAATGCATGCAGGTCTAAGGTGTCATAGAAAGAGGAGTGTCTTGTTTTGAGTCTACTTAGCCTAGGTGGAGAATTGCTAGGAAAATGCTCATGAGCATGAGCCTTCAAATTTTTCGGGTAAGTATACTACAAGTGTCAAAATTTATGTACGTCGCTTACTTTAGTGCCAAAAGTTTATTTTGGATTAATTGAGTGTCACAAATTTGAAAAATCGATTACTTGAGTATCATAAATTTGCAAAAAAGATCACTTGAGTGTCATTTCTAACGTTGCCGCCAGAAAAGCTGACGTGACTGCTGCTCCATGTTAGCTTTTCCAGTGGCTCATGGCAGATAATGTTAAAGAAGAAGAAATGTCTTTTGAACTAGAAGTACACCACTAGGACTAGCCCAACGCAACTCAAATTTTTTCTACGTCATCATCCAAAGTCACTTGAGTGTCATTTCTAACGTTGCCGTCGGAAAAGCTGACGTGACTGCTGGTCCATGTTAGCTTTTCCAGTGGCTCATGGCAGATAATGTTAAAAAAGAAGAAATGTCTTCTGAACTAGAAGTACACCACTAGGACTAGCCCGACGCAACTCAAATTTTTTCTACGTCATCATCCAAAGTCTACTTCACCCTGGATGAATCCAGCAGCACACGGAAATTCCCTTTGTTGGAAAAATTCTCTGACTCACATCCGTCTTTTTCTCTTTTGAAAGCACGGATGAAATTCTCGATTTCTTCTGCCGACAGGTTTGGTGGACAAGAGGAGCTAGCACCAAAAGGATTAGAGAAAAACTAAGGTTCTCAGCATCAAAACTACAATTGTGAGGTGAGGGCAACCTCGGAGTTATCAAGCAGGTCAGCGGGCTTCTCCCAAGCGATGTGGGACTCCCGTCTGCAGGGGCTTAACATACACCTGGATCCACCTTAACTTGGCTCTAATACCAACTAAGGTTCTCAGCCTCAAAACTACAGTTGTGAGGTGAAGGCAACCCCAGAGTTATCAAGTAGGTCAGCGGGCTTCTCCCAAACGATGTGGGACTCCCATCTACAGGGGCTTAACATTTCTCTTTCAATAAAAAGTGCAAAGGAAAAGGTAAAGGAAAGTGGAAATTCTTGCGCAAGCGCCATCATCGCTTTTCCAAGAAGAGAAGCAAGAACAGATGTTATGTCTGCAACAAAAAATGGCATTTTGCCAAAAATTGTCCAAAGGCGAAAAACGATCGGCGGCCACATCGGCTTTTTCGGCATCTACGTAAAAAATGACACTTATATGATCGATTTTTCAAACTTTTGTATTCTTAATTGCTCCAAAATAAACTTTTGGTACCAAAGTGAGTGTCGTACATAAGTTTTGACATTTTTAGTGTACTTATCCCAATTTTTCCAAGTCTAATGCCTTTGACTTTCACCATGAAATACACAACAAATCCACCACGTGACTATTGTTATGAAATATGATAATGAGGTTGGAATTGTAATATTATGTTTAAAGGGTTTATGTTAATATATATATTATCCATATAGGGGATCTTCCAATCGAGACGATCCATCGACCTGAGACGAAGAGAAAAGTCTATCTATTTTATTTAGTTATTCAGTATTCCTTCATTAAACATAATAAGAGAATTGTTATCCTGTCAAATATGATATCAAAGTCAATTGAGAAATGCTAATTTTTTGAGGTCATCATCATCGCTACTACCGTCAGTGTAACCCTAATCATTGTCATCTTCGACTCCCATCCACCATCATCCATCATTACCGAGCACAGCATTAGCATGGTATAATTCCTACCATAGTAATACAGGCCTCACCAACTCATGATTTATCTATTTCCTCACCAATTGCTATGCTATCCTCTAATCCTAATCCACTCGTTGCCACTTGAAAATGTACACTCTCTTGTGTTGGCTATCCTATGGATCGTTATGTTCATTATTATGATTTTTCTATTTTTCTTCGCACTCATTATCCCATATCCAATTTCTTATCATATGATCTTTTGTCTCGTCATTTTCTACCTTTGTCTCAGAATTCTCCTCTATTTCTTTGTCTAACCGTGTTGTTGAAACTATTGCTCATCCTGGATGGCGGCAAGCAATGGAAGATGAAATGAAGGTACTGATTGAGAACTGTACTTGGCAACTCACCTTAAAGCCTATAGGGAAACATTAGGTTGGTTGTCATTGGGTTTTAACTGTTAAGGTTCATCTAGATCAATTGAAAGCTTGGTTAATTGCAAAGGGATAGACTCAAACGTGTGGTATTGATGATGACACTTTCTCACCAATGATCAAAATCCCATCTATTCATTTTTTATCTCCTTGGCAGCACACTTTTAGTGGGCATATTTATCGATTGGATATTAAAAATGCTACATGGTGACTTGGCTAAGGAAGTGTATATAGAACATCCACTTGGTTTTATTGCTCCGGAGGAGAATATGGTGTGTTGTTTACATAAGGCATTGTATGGACTCAAGCAGTCTTCTCATGCTTGGTTTGGTAAGCTCATTGGTGCAGTTACCAAGTTTGGGTTAAAGCTCTGTCAAGTAGATCATTCAATATTTAATTTTGTCTCTTTAGCTGGTTGTGTCCTTCTGGTGGTATATATAAATGATATTATTATCACTAGTAGTGATTCGAGGGGCATCCATTGACTTAAGCAGTTTCTATACACAAAAATTCAATACTAAGGATTTGGGAAGCCTACAATATTTTCTTGGGATTGAAATTGCCTACTCCTATGTGGGTATCAATTTATGATAACGAAAATATGTACTCGACATTTTTTATGAGATTGGATTTCTTGAAGCAAAACAAGTTGATACTGCTATGGAGTTTAATGTGAGACTTGATGAATAAGGACAACTGTTACACGTTCTAGTAAATTATCAGAGATTAGTGGATAAGTTGCCCTGATATATCTTTTGCTGCCAATGCAGTGAGTCAATTTATGAGTTCTCCTTGTACTATTCAACGGGATGCTGTACTATGGATTATTAAGTATTTGAAGGGAACATTGGATAAAATGACTACTTTTCAAGAATTATGGCCATTCAAACACTATAGGCTTCTCATATGCAGACTGGTCAAATGTCCTACTAATATGAGATCTATAGCAAGGTACTGCGTATTTCTTAGAGGTAATGTAGTTGCTTGGAAGAGTAAGAAACAACATGTGATTTCCTGATTAAGTGCTAAAGCATAATATAGAACTATGACACATGTGATATGTGAATTGCTTTGGTTGATGATGTTATTGGCAAAAATTAGTGTGTCAACATCATATCCATCAACATTCTATTGTGATAATCAATTGGCTATCTATATTGGCTACAATCCTGTTTTCCATGAGTGAACCAAACACATTAAGATTGATTGTCACTTTATACAAGAGAGGTTAAAAAAAGAGATATCATTCTTCAACATGCAAGAATGGAGAATTAATTGGCAAATATCTTTACTAAATCTTAGTGAGGGAATAGAGTGAGTTTTTTATGTAGCAAGTTAGGTTTATTTGATATTTACGTTCCAACTTGAGGGGAGTGTTACACAATGTGGTAATAAGGGTAGAATTGAAATATTATGTTTTAAAAGATTTATGTTAAGCATATATATGTATATGTATATATATTTATATACATTGCAATTCCTTCACTAAACATAATAAGACAATTATTATCCTTTCAAATAACTGTTGTTGAAGAAGAATATTCATCAGGAGAAAAGCATGCCAATAGATATCTTTGCACTTCTAACTAGGCATGAAGAGTAGATTATGGTTGTAAGAAATATAGCTCTTCTTGTAGGTAACAAGTTTATAGGATAGATAAATTAAGGAGTCTACAAACCTCTTAAAACACACATGATATGAAAGGATAATACTTAGCACAATGGGACACTTAAGTGTCAAAAGTTCGAAAATTTACACTTAGGGCCTATATGGTAACATTTCTGTTTTCGGGAACAATTTTCTGCTCATAAATGATTTTTTTTGATTTTGTTTCCGAGAACAATTTTTAAGTATTTGAAGGCGTTTGGTAATTGTCCAAAAATTTTATTCTCGGGATAGAAATGCATTTGGTAAAACCTTAGAATTTCTAGTCTAAAATATTTTCTTTTTAATTTTTTGATGATTTAAATATGATTTTCATTTTCTTTTGTCTTTTGTCTTCTTCTTTTTTCCCTTCCTCCATTGTGGCCAGTGACTGGCTAGGCAAGATTTGGCAAGCATCGGCCGGAGGCTCACCTAGCCACGAGGCTCGGCTCGGCCTTGCCTAGATCCGCAAGGTCAAGCTTGCTAGTGGCTAGCCGATGGCCAGGCGAGCTTGCTGGTGGCCAACTGATCTCACTGAACCTCGCCAGCCACTTGCCGGTGGTTGGTGGGCGACAATGGGGGCGGCAGTAGACTGAGGGAGGAAGAAGAAAAGGAAAGAGAAAGAGAAGAGAAAAAAAAAAAAAGAAAGGAAAAAATGATTCTTGAAATTGTTTTCGGGAATAAGAAGTATTTTTTTTTTATTCTCGATTCGCTCCAAATCTATTCTCGGGAATAAATTTATTCTCGGGAACAAAAATTTTAACAAAATTTTTTTTGTTCCAAATCTACTTCCGGAAACAAAAGAACAAAATTAGTTGTTCCTAAGAATATTAACAAATAGGTTATTAAGTGCTAAAATCGAAACAAAAATGATTAGTTAAGTGCCAATGACAAAAAAATCCGGCAAACTATCACATGTCATTTTCCGGCGATTTTATTTGCTAACGAATCAACTTTTTTCAAAATAAAATATCCACATGGCAATTTTTAAAAAAAGAAATTGTCCAAGTCATATCAATTTTTTTAAAATGGATTTTATAAAAAAAAAAAAAAAGAGGGGAAGGGAGGGCTATGCAACCCTCACCGTCACCGTCGTTGTTGCCTTGCCATCGCCAAGAAGGGCCGGTGACGGTGGGCGAGGGTTGGCCAGTGTTGTCGAGCCTTGACCAGAGCCCTTGGTCGCTGCTCCTAGCCGACTAGAGAGCCGCCCTCAATCAGACTGAGTTGCTGGATGTCTCCTCCTCTCTCGGCTTCTCCTTTGGTTGCGTGAACAGTGGGTTTCCAGCCAAGATTTGGCCGCCGCGTCGCTCGTCTCGATGCAATGAAGGTGCTTGTGCGTTTCCCCTCGCCGCCGCCATCGCACTCATGTTGCACTGGAATTGCAAATCGGTGAGTTGTTTTCCTAATCTCTTAATTAGGGGATAATCTCGTATTAGGGGTAGTTTAATTAGTATTAAGTGTGATTAGTGACTAATGTTGATTAGTTATGATTGATTGTGTGTTATATGCCCTAAGTGAGATTATGATAAACTAATAGTGGCTTGAGCATCTTTGTTGCTAATTAAATTGAATTATAGTTAATTAGCATTATTTTATTATACTAATCTTATTTTTGATTAATTAATTTGGTTAAGGAAGGATTAGTGGGAATTATTTATGATTAATTATTTTGGAGGAATAATTAATTGTGATTAATTGTGGAGATGATAAATAGTTATGACTATTTTGTATGAGAGCTAGTGATTTGTCGGGATAATTAGCTGGAGTATTTTTGCTGGACATTAAGATGGATTATGAGGATCATGGGAGGTTATAATTATTTCGTTGTAGTCAATTATTTATGGGAATAATTGGCTATGATTAAATAATGGAGGTATGTGATCGTTTAATGAGGTGCACATTTCTTGAGAATTATGTGGACTCATGTAATTGCGTACCGAAGTAATCATGGGTTTCTCTACATGTGAAAGTTGCAGTGTTTTGATATGTGAGCATAGCCATGTTGATATTGACTATATGAGGAAAAGTGAAATTTACTCGAGTGGTTAAGGTACTTGCGTGATCACCTAATGAGAAGTGGCCGTGATGATACCCCCGTATGATTACGAGCGTACCCTGTGTGGCTGTGACCAAACCCTCGTATGATGACGGGCATGCCCCATGTAACATCCTGAAATTCGAGTCCTTTTAGGGAGGAACGAGCGTTAATTTCGTAAATGCATTGTTGGTTGATCTCACTCGAATCGATCACCCCGAGATACCGACCTTGAGGGGAAAGGCTAATGAGGACAGAACTCGTGCGACTAAAGAACTTGACCTCGGGGAAAACGACTCGACCGTGAGACTTGCGTAAGGATGATCCCGTAGTCATGCAGGCCGATTCCAAGGACGAATAGGAGTCGATTCGTGGGCAGAACATAATGGGACGACGGGTGATTCCGCCTACTATTATCGAACCTGCGAACGGCCCTGTGTCAATCCTTAGTAATCGTGTACTTTGAAATAAGAATCGATTCTTCGCAATTTCATGTAGTCAAGGACGTCCATGTGTCGAGAAGTCTTGAACGTGAATTGGCACGAGTCGGTTACGCGTGAATCCTCAAAGCCGCCCTCGTCGCTCCGAGCAAAGTACCAAAATGGCATTCGGGCGAAATTGACATAGCATGAGAATCCGTATTGGACTTCGAATTTTCGGGAATGTTCGAGAAGGACTTTTGGACGATGCTTCTTAGACAATCGACACCGCTTAGGTTGAGCCGAGTATTTGGAAAAGGGATTTTCGGACCAAGAAAACGAGCCTATAAGGACGTGGGCCGGGCAAAATCAGTGTGGGCCTCACGCCCAAGGTGGGACAGCCACCATGGAAGGCCCGAGGCAAGCAAGTGAGTCCGTTGGGCCAAACCGACCCTTTACCCTTCCGAGCCCATTGTTTAAAACCGAGCCGATTCAAGCCCAATAAATTCCCGAGCCCGTTCCTATTTATTTTCCAGCCCATTTCCTAGGCCCGCCCCTCCATTTTCAGCCCAAGGACAGATTAGGAAATGTGCAAGGTGGAAATGACCAAAATGCCCTTGGATATTTTGAAGAAAAGTCAAAAAGAAGAAAGAGAAGATGAGGTCATTTTCTTGACAAGTGGGGCAAGCATTGAAGGCTTTGATAAGCCTTATCCTTCAGCCTTCACTTCACTCTCTCTCTCCTCTTCATCTTCCCCAAACCGCACACCCTTCTCTCCCATGGTTTTCCTTCATTCCTTCTGTTTTTCAGTTTGACCTTTCACCGAAATCTGAGTTGTTCATTGCCTTCCCGTTGGAATCTCGTCTCGTGCCACCCGCCGTTGTGTTCAGAAGACGAAAACCGTTCAGACAACGTCGACCGATCGCCGGAAGGAGCCTCCGATCGTCCCGTATTCCGGCCGAAAGCCACCGCCGGCTGGACCGTTTTCTGACCGCCTGCTGCTGTTCTGTTTTGCTGTTTCGGCCATTTTCCTCCCTTTCCGACCCAATCTCCGCCCATACCAGCCACAAGTGGTTCCCCCTCGACCCCCAGGTGCCGCCAGTCGCTGGCCCGCCGCTCGCCGGAGCTCCGGGCAGCCCGTTCAACTCCGGTCAGCAACTTTCCTCCTGTTCAGTCAGTTTTTTAGAGTTGCAGAGGGATTTCGAGTTTGTTGCTGCTGTTCTCAGCCCCGGGACCGCCTTGGATCGCTGTGGTAGAGGTCCCCGGGTGTCGGGTTCGTTGCCGCCGCCGCATCCGTGTCGCCGGCCCGCCTAACGGGTGAGTTTAGCTCCTAATCCCTATTTAGTGCCTAAACTTGCTTAGGGTTGGTTAGTTAGTGTTAATCTTGGTTTAAGGGGTTTAATTAAGTTGTATTAGCCCTAAGATAGGTGGTTAGATAGATGGTTAAGATTAGATTAGCTTAATTTTGCTTATTAGGCTTAATTGTGCTTAATTTGTGCTTAATTGTGTTTATGTGTTTAATTAAGCATGATTTGCTTAAATTGGTTGATTAATTGTTTTAATTAATGTTTTGTTTAATTTCTGGATTAAATGTTTTAATTAATTGAATTTCGGAAAAATCACTATTCATAATTACTGTTCACGATCACTGTTCACGACATCGTTCACGGCACTGTTCATCCGAAGCTAAATTTTGTCTGAATTTGATGTGCTATTGATTGTTATGATTAATTGAAGTGCCGATTGTTAATTATACTCGTGAATATTGATGAAATGCGTGATCGAATGTTGGTTGAATTGAATTTTGGAAATTGTCGAGTGAGATTGTATGACATATCGTGTGGGTTATCTGAAATGGCATGTTGCATGAGCATGAGCGTATAAGCGATGTTGCATTCACGACCAAGCAAAAGCAAAGACAAGAATGAACAGTTTGCTGATGTGTTGCATGGTCAGATTAAAGTTGATAGCCCGGTTGAGCCGGATGACCGCCAATCCTTCGGGGTTGTGCCGTGACCATTGGGTCGCCCGACGGTGGTCGATGCGGAGTCGCGGTTGAGGCCGGGCCCATGCTCCTTATGGAATGCCGTCGGTGGGGGAAAGCCCATGACGTCGCCGTGCCTCACGGGGAGGACGATGCGGTTTACGACCAGTTGACCGCCAACCATAAGGTTGTGCCGTGGCCTAGAGGGTCGTAATAATCGGAGCATATGTGTGGATGTCGAGACATGAGAAAGTTGTGTGAGATGCTCGATTATTCGCATGCTCTTAATGTCGTGATGATTTGTGGTACGCACGCATGAGTTGACAAGTCGTGCGGGGTGTGGCAATGGCCGGGTGAGATCGCTTGTGGCGCGATTCGCATGTGATTGATGAATCATGTTTCATCTAACGGCCATGTGCCTTGCTTGCATTGTATGAGATTGGACGCGCAGGTATGGCATACCGGGTAAGGTTGCATGCGAACCGAATATTGATTGTGGGTTGCCCCATGTCTCGTTGTTGGCTGTTGTTTGGTTTTGGTTGTTTGTTGTGGGTTGAGTGAGAGGTGGTTTTGGAGAGATACCCCGGGTTGAGTTGGCGTACTAACCGGGGCTTAGGGGAAGAACTCGCTGAGATTTTATCTCAACCCGTCGTGGTAAACATTTTCAGGTCCTTAGAATGGCGTACTGCGGTGGAGAATCCCGCCCCGCTTCTCCGGTGATCGACTCGACGGAGCTTGAGTCCGATAGGTCCGAGTGACCATGGTGTTGAACCCGAGGGTTCTTTGTACTTGTTGGATTAGCCTAGTTCTTTTGGTTTCGCTTAGAGGATGGATCGGCCCTTTTTGTCGGGCTTGTAATTCGGAAACGACCCTCCATTGGTTAATCCAGTAAATTGAATAAATGAGTAGTCGTTGTTGTTCTTACTATTCATCCCTCTATCCCTATTTGATTGTTTCTTTGTCTAGGGATGGTTCGTCTTCCGCTTGCGCTTAACGAAAGATAAAATGAATGGTCGTCGACGGGTCCTGGGACGTCGCTTTCAATCGACCAAGAGAAGGGGTTGCCGCGAGCTCGGGGGTTCGGGGCGTGACAACCCCGCCGGTTTTGGTATCAGAGCGAGGTCGAGACTTGGAGTGATAAGGTGCGTGGGATTTTTGGGATAGTGAGATAGGGATGGCTTTTAATTACGTGCCTGTGATTGCTTTTGTGGTTTCGTGTGGTGGCGGGTTGCTCATAGTCCAGAGTGATGAGCAATCGAGCGATCGACCCTTAGGCGTAGGGCGTGTCCGGTCAAACCGGTGCTTGAGGTAGCGTGTAGGCGGATCCTAGGTTAGTTGGGATCCTGCTGGCGCTAGAGACCTTGTTAGGACAGCAAGCTGTGTGCTTTTGTTGTGGTCCTTGTGATTCCCCTAGTGAGAGGAGAGGTCTGTGAGAGACCGATGCCTAGGTTGGTAGAGTAGTTCCTGAGATTGCAGCCACCGAGGTTCAGTGGCGTGGGCGACCCTAAAGCTGCAACCCTTTGGATAAGGGATTTCGAGAGGACTGTTTCAGTGTTGAGGTGTTCAGAGAAAGACAGAGTGCTTCTGGCAGTTTATCAGCTTCAAGGAAATGTCAGTACATGATGGGAAGCCACTCAAGGAAGAGTGTTCCCTGAAGGCATGGCTCAGACTTGGGGTGCCTTTCGTGAGGCTTTCAATGAGAGATACTTCTTGGACAGTGCGAGAGAGTCAAAGATGGCAGAATTTCAACAGTTTTGTCAAAATCAGATTTCAGTGGATCAGTATGAGGCAAAGTTTGCCAAGTCAGCATATACTAAGCCGAGATTAGTGGAGGACCCTTGGATAGGGCGAGATAGTTCAGAGATGGCTTGAAACTGGAATTGAAAGCCAGCTGGTGCCCTTGAGTTTAAAGAGTTTTGATGAGATGTACGAGAGGACCCAGATAATCAAGAAGAATATGATTGAGAGGACGACCGCATTTGGCTCGCGGTTCGTGCTTAATAAAGACAATCGTCGATTTGGAAAGGGACCGATGATGGGGAGAAGGAATCTCATCCCACTCAATGGAAAGTGGATTGTCATGGAAAGACAATTCAGTTTAACTCAGTAGTGGGTAACAGTTTTGAGTTTGTGGGAAATCGAGGAGGACCCTTGACCCCTTTGAAATTCGTTGTTGGAAGTAACTCGTTTATTGGACGAAGGTGCTAAGGTTATTGGACAACTAAGGTTAATTGGTTAGTTGAAGAATCAAAAATGGATGACTTGTTTGACCCACTTCAAGGAGCTTCGATATGTCCCAGGATAGACCCAAGGATGGGCTATCAGTGGTCGAGGATTAAAAAGGAGGAATAATTAAAGACGGCATATCGTGTGTGATTTGGTCATTACGAGATTACTATACTGCCGTTTGGATTAACTAATACGCCAGTTACTTTTATGGATTTGATGGATTGAGTGATTAAGGCGTATTTGGATTGATTGTAATTGTGTTCGTGAGCAATATATTGGATTATTCGAGGAATTTAGAGGAACACTGACAGCACTTAAGGGTGGTGCTATAGACCATTCGAGAGCATAAACAGTATGCCAAGTTTAATAAGTGCGAGTTTGGGTTTACTCGCGTTGTTTTGTTGGTCATATGATTTTGGACGAAGGAATTTCTATGGATCCGTTAAGATCAAGGTAGTCATGAATATGTCAGGACTTATGACGGTGACAGAGGTTCAAAGTTTTCTAAGTCGAACAGGTTAGTACAGACGATTCGTAGAAAGGTTCTCTACGATAGCTATGCTTCTGATACGAAGATTAATAAAGGACGTAAGAATTTGAATGGACGAATAAGTGAAATTTTTAAGAGCTTAAGTATAAGCTTATTATCGCACCAGTTTTGAGGATTTAGTCTATTATTGGAGAATACGAGATTTACAGTGAGGTGTCGTATAAGGGATTTGACTGCGTGGTAAGGCAACAAGAAAGATTGGTTGCTTACGCGTCACGACAATTGAGGTCATTGGATTTAATGGAAATCGGATAAGTTTTATCTTAATGATTTGAGGAGTTATAGGTATGGGATCATAAGATATGATCTATTAAATGGCGATAATCTTTGATAAGAATTACGGTGGATGATTTATTGCTCGGAAGTCTTAGATTCGATTAAGATATGAATTTACCAAGGTGGATTATTTCAAGAGATAAATAGGGATTTGAGGAATGGATTTTTGTCTTCGGTGGATTAAGAATTAATTATCCCTTGATGCTAGATGGATGAGTGAGGAAATGGCATTGTCGATGATTTCTTCTTGAGGTATCAGAAAGGATTTGAAGAAGTACCCGAAAGCTTTTGGTGCAATAAATGACATTTGGTTATTAAATGGACGTGAAAGGAATGTTGAAAGAAAAATCGATAGTTTGTGGAATTCGAACAGCGATTTAATGGAAATTCAGTGAATCAGATTTTAAGTGTCGATAAGTGACCTCGCAAGAAACGAGCTCATGGGTTGACAAGCTGGAGAAAGTTTTGCACTTTGAGGTGGATGAGGTTAAAACCGTGAGGCTTGGTATGGGACAGGCCAAAGCGGATAATACCTCTTTGAGATGGTGTATGTCAAAAAAAGGACATTTGCTAGTAGTGGTGCAGTTCGTAGATGCCCGTGACGACCGATCCGACGAGGGCGGGAGTGGTCGCGGGGCGAGTGCCTGAGCAAGGAGCGACTCCTGGCAGGCTTCTAGGATGTCGAAAGGGGCAGAAATGAACTGAACTACGCATTGTGCAAAAAGAGAGTGTTTGTGGGATAAGATTTTATCGGAGTGGTATAGCAGAAATATGGTCAAGTTTGTGGAACTCTAGTCTATGGAACAAGGTCAGAGAACTGGGAATCGCTGGTTCAAAATTGGGTTTAGCAATTATTGAATGTAGTCAAATTATCGAGACAAATTAAAGACTGCTCAGAGTCGTCAGAAGAGTTATGCAGATAAGCATCGTAGACCGTTGGAGTTTAAGGTGGGCGATCGTGTGTTTCTGAAAGTATCGCCGATGAGGGTACTTCTAGATTTGGCAAGAAAGAAAAGTTGTTAGAGGTACGTTGGACCCTTTTAAAATTTTGGAAAGGATCGGAATTTTAACGTATCATCTTGCGTTGCCACCGAAGCTTGCTCAAGTACATGATGTTTCCACGTGTCCATGTTGAGAAAGTATGAACCGGACTTGACGCATGTTTTGAATTTTGAGGAACTGGACATAGTCGACAGGGTGTCGTACGTGGAGAAGCCGATACGGATAGAGGACCGTAAAGAGCAAGTACTTCAAATTAAGACTATCGCCTTAGTTAAGGTGATTTGGCAAAAGTATCATGGATCATAGGGAGCTACATTGGAAAGTGAAGAAGTGATGAAGCATCAACACCCCCATCTTTTTGAGGATTTGTCAGTAGCTACAAATTTCGAGGACGAAATTTTTATAAGAGGGGAAGAGTTGTAACATCCTGAAATTCGAGTCCTTTTAGGGAGGAACGAGCGTTAATTTCGTAAATGCATTGTTGGTTGATCTCACTGAACTAATCACTCTTGAGATACTAACCTTGAGGGGAAAGGCTAATGAGGACAGAACTCGTGCGACTAAAGAACTTGACACGGGAAAACGACTCGACCGTGAGACTTGCGTAAGGATGATCCCGTAGTCATGCAGGCCGATTCCAAGGACGAATAGGAGTCGATTCGTGGGCAGAACATAATGGGACGACGGGTGATTCCGCCTACTATTATCGAACCCGCGAACGGCCCCGTGTCAATCCTTAGTAATCGTGTACTTTGAAATAAGAATCGATTCTTCGCAATTTCATGTAGTCAAGGACGTCCATGTGTCGAGAAGTCTTGAACGTGAATTGGCACGAGTCGGTTACGCGTGAATCCTCAAAGCCGCCCTGTTAGTCCGAGCAAGTACCAAAATGGCATTCGGGCGAAATTGACATAGCATGAGAATCCAATATTGGACTTCGAATTTTTGGGAATGTTCGAGAAGGACTTTTGGACGATGCTTCTTAGACGGTCGACACGCCGGTTGAGCCGAGTATTTGGAAAAGGGATTTTCGGACCAAGAAAACGAGCCTATAAGGACGTGGGCCGGGCAAAATCAGTGTGGGCCTCACGCCCAAGGTGGGACAGCCACCATGGAAGGCCCGAGGCAAGCAAGTGAGTCCGTTGGGCCAAACCGACCATTTACCCTTCCGAGCCCATTGTTTAAAACCGAGCCGATTCAAGCCCAATAAATTCCCGAGCCCGTTCCTATTTATTTTCCAGCCCATTTCCTAGGCCCGCCCCTCCATTTTCAGCCCAAGGACAGATTAGGAAATGTGCAAGGTGGAAATGACCAAAATGCCCTTGGATATTTTGAAGAAAAGTCAAAAAGAAGAAAGAGAAGATGAGGTCATTTTCTTGACAAGTGGGGCAAGCATTGAAGGCTTTGATAAGCCTTATCCTTCAGCCTTCACTTCACTCTCTCTCTCCTCTTCATCTTCCCCAAACCGCACACCCTTCTCTCCCATGGTTTTCCTTCATTCCTTCTGTTTTTCAGTTTGACCTTTCACCGAAATCTGAGTTGTTCATTGCCTTCCCGTTGGAATCTCGTCTCGTGCCACCCGCCGTTGTGTTCAGAAGACGAAAACCGTTCAGAAAACGTCGGCCGATCGCCGGAAGGAGCCTCCGATCGTCCCGTATTCCGGCCGAAAGCCACCGCCGGCTGGACCGTTTTCTGACCGCCTGCTGCTGTTCTGTTTTGCTGTTTCGGCCATTTTCCTCCCTTTCCGACCCAATCTCCGCCCATACCAGCCACAAGTGGTTCCCCCTCGACCCCCAGGTGCCGCCAGTCGCTGGCCCGTCGCTCGCCGGAGCTCCGGGCAGCCCGTTCAACTCCGGTCAGCAACTTTCCTCCTGTTCAGTCAGTTTTTAGAGTTGCAGAGGGATTTCGAGTTTGTTGCTGCTGTTCTCAGCCCCGGGACCGCCTTGGATCGCTGTGGTAGAGGTCCCCGGGTGTCGGGTTCGTTGCCGCCGCCGCATCCGTGTCGCCGGCCCGCCTAACGGGTGAGTTTAGCTCCTAATCCCTATTTAGTGCCTAAACTTGCTTAGGGTTGGTTAGTTAGTGTTAATCTTGGTTTAAGGGGTTTAATTAAGTTGTATTAGCCCTAAGATAGGTGGTTAGATAGATGGTTAAGATTAGATTAGCTTAATTTTGCTTATTAGGCTTAATTGTGCTTAATTTGTGCTTAATTGTGTTTATGTGTTTAATTAAGCATGATTTGCTTAAATTGGTTGATTAATTGTTTTAATTAATGTTTTGTTTAATTTCTGGATTAAATGTTTTAATTAATTGAATTTCGGAAAAATCACTATTCATAATTATTCACGATCATCGTTCACGACATCGTTCACGGCGACCGTTTGTTCATCCGAAGCTAAATTTTGTCCGAATTTGATGTGCTATTGATTGTTATGATTAATTGAAGTGCCGATTGTTAATTATACTCGTGAATATTGATGAAATGCGTGATCGAATGTTGGTTGAATTGAATTTTGGAAATTGTCGAGTGAGATTGTATGACATATCGTGTGGGTTATCGAAATGGCATGTTGCATGAGCATGAGCGTATAAGCGATGTTGCATTCACGACCAAGCAAAAGCAAAGACAAGAATGAATTGTTTTGATGATGTGTTGCATGGTCGATTAAAGTTGATAGCCCGGTTGAGCCGGATGACCGCCAATCCTTCGGGGTTGTGCCGTGACCATTGGGTCGCCCGACGGGGTCGATGCGGAGTCGCGGTTGAGGCCGGGCCCATGCTCCTTATGGAATGCCGTCGGTGGGGGGAAAGCCCATGACGTCGCCGTGCCTCACGGGGAGGACGATGCCTGGTTTACGACCGTTGACCGCCAACCATAAGGTTGTGCCGTGGCCTAGAGGGTCGTAATAATCGGAGCATATGTGTGGATCTCGAGACATGAGAAAGTTGTGTGAGATGCTCGATTATTCGCATGCTCTTAATGTCGTGATGATTTGTGGTACGCACGCATGAGTTGACAATCGTGCGGGGGTGTGGCAATGGCCAGTGAGATCGCTTGTGGCGCGATTCGCATGTGATTGATGAAATCATTTCATCTAACGGCCATGTGCCTTGCTTGCATTGTATGAGATTGGACGCGCGGGGTATGGCATACCGGGTAAGGTTGCATGCGAACCGAATATTGATTGTGGGTTGCCCCGTGCGTTGTTGGCTGTTGTTTGGTTTTGGTTGTTTGTTGTGGGTTGAGTGAGAGGTGGTTACGGAGAGATACCCCGGGTTGAGTTGGCGTACTAACCGGGCTTAGGGGGAAGAACTCGCTGAGATTTTATCTCAACCCGTCGTGGTAAACATTTTCAGGTCCTTAGAATGGCGTACCTGCGGTGGAGAATCCCCCCGCTTCTCCGGTGATCGACTCGACGGAGCTTGAGTCCGATGGGTCCGAGTGACCATGGTGTTGAACCCGAGGGTTCTTTGTGTACTGTTGGATTAGCCTAGTTCTTTTGGTTTCGCTTAGAGGATGGATCGGCCCTTTTTGTCGGGCTTGTAATTCGGAAACGACCCTCCATTGGTTAATCCAAGTAATTTGAATAAATGAGTAGTTGCTGTTGTCATTGCTGTTCATCCCTCTATCCCCATTTGTTTGATTGTTTTGATTGTTTGTTTGTCTAGGGATGGTTCGTCGCTTTCAATCGACCAAGAGAAGGGGTTGCCGCGAGCTCGAGAGTCGGGCGTGACATCATGGGAGGTTATAATTATTTCATTGTAGTTAATTAAAGATAAAATGAATGGTCGCATTATTTGAGAATTATGTGGACTCATGTGATTGTGTGTTGAAGTAATCACGGGGGACGTCGCTTTCAATCGACCAAGAGAAGGGGTTGCCGCGAGCTCGGGGGTTCGGGGCGTGACACCCCAAGTGGCCATGATGATACCCTGTCTAAGACGGGCGTGCCTTGAAAGGCCATGATAAATGCTTGGTTATACCGAAAGACTGTCAGCACAAGTGTGGGCAAGGACCGATGGGTCTTAATAATCGAAACGCGCATAAATGCATGAGTGCACGGGTAATAATTGTTGTGCAATCTAAATGATGGAGACATGTACTGCATAATGGTTGCTTGACTATTGTATACTCAGGATGCTATATGTGTGGTGTTCTAATTATGTAAGTATTAGTTTGCCTTTGTATGGTCTGTGTGACTAATAACGTGCAGGGTATGTGCAACCGCGAGGTAAGGTTGCTTGTGATTAGATTTGATTGAGGTTTTGTTACACATTATAGATAGAGCAAAGCGGTGATTGCTTGGCTTTTGATTGGTCATCATTGATAGGTTGCATGATAAGGCTACACCCGAGGTGAGTGTGTTTCCTAACTAAGGGTTAAGATAACAACTTATTAAGATTTTATTTCACTGGTTATTGTGTAATCATTTTCAAGTCCCTGATGGATGCGCCTGGCTATTGGCTGTTGGGAATGACTGAACCTCGAATACTAAGGATAAGGGAGAAAGTGGATTGACCCCTTCTCTTATATATATTTTGATGACCATTGGATTAGCACCTAATGATAGGACCTGGATGAAACGAGGTCATTGTGAATTGTCTATTTTCTGACTATCCCTACTATTGATGTTTGATTGTGGTTTTATATTTGTTTTTGCATGCGCATATTCTAAGATAAAAAGAATGGTCAACGACGTGTCCTGAGACATTGATTCTAATGACCGCAAGTGAAAAGGGGATCATCGTGTACTCGAGGGTTAGGGGCGTGACAGTTACAATAAGCCATAAATAAACTATAATGCTGTTGTGAACAAAGAATTGCCTGTGGTGGCAGTGGAAAACAAACGCACGCCTGATTTTGTATTCAAATTAGAAGATCATTCAACAACTTTTCAAATTCTATGGACGATGACCCATTTGGATTTGTGGCCACCCGTGCTAGTTTCTTCCACTCTGTGATTCTTTCCTTCACTTGTTTTCCCTTATCTCCTTCCATCAATTCCTTCACTAGTCTTTCCACTTCCTCTCTCTTGACCACACTTGATAACTCCAAACCAATCTCCCATCTACTACAAGCGTAAGTGCAGTTTGACCTCTGGTCCCCAAAAGATGGCCAACAAATCATTGGGACTCCTGCAGACACACTCTCGATTATAGAGTTCCATCCACAGTGCGTCAAGAACCCTCCAGTTGACAAGTGGTCGAGAACTGCCTCTTGTGGACACCAACTTGCAAGCATACTTCTTCCTTCCGTTTCTTCGATGAATTCCTGGGGAAGAACTGCCGAATCCCCACTTACAAGGTCAGGCCTAATTATCCATAAGAATGGATGTTTGCTGTTGGCCAGTCCCATTGCAAACTCAACAAGCTCTTCTCTTGTCAAGTTAGCTATGCTGCCGAAATTAACATATAGGACCGAGTTCGGTTCCTTTGAGTCGAGCCATTGGAGACACTCTGTATCTTCTCTCCATAGATTGCAATCAACAGATTTCAAGGGGCCCTCTTCCTTCACTAGATTTTTGACAAGCAACGAGAGTGGCCCAATTGCGTAAACGCGAGGAAACATTGATGATAGAGCCTTAAGCAATTCTGATTCAAGGGCATCAAAGGTATGGACAATCATTGCTGAAGCAGTATGTGCTCTCTCAACGGCATCCATTGTAAAATTGAAAAAAGAATTGTCAGGACCCGTGTTGCTAAAGGCTGGTAGGTCCAACAATTTAATATTCTTCGTTCCGGGAATCCAGTCAATTACCGTACCTTGATAGCCATTTGTTAAGTAGCCTGTATCTGCATCACACATAATATTTTCAATCTTACATGTATGTCATATTACCAGTATCTTCTTTTTTTTTTTTTCAAAGAAGGCTAGTTTTAGGTCGGTAGACCTTGGGCTCAAGAAACACGCCAGTAACCTAGGACCGGCAAGATACGAGCCAAAAAAACAGGTGGGTGGGCTTGGAGTTGTTTGTACCAGATACTGTGGGTGGTCATACATAAGCCGTGCACGTGATCCACAGATATGTCGCCCACATAATCCTTGAATCTATTCACAGGGTTCTAATAAAACTATCTTCCTTGTACTCGTACCTTTTAATGGCGTGAGACCTTTTTCTTTTAGCATCTGGTATTGTTTGAGTCCCATGAAGGCGCAGATGGGGATTGTCCACAAGTGTATGATAGGGATGTCAAATTCTTGAGCAGCTTCGTTGGTGGCAACTGATGCGAATCCATCAGAGAAAATGCAAGTGACAGGAGGAACATCTGAGTTTGATGCGGTGCGGTTGAGATTGGAGATGAGATCAGAAAATGGAGCAGACATGTTCTTTCTTACGGCATCACATAGAGCCGCAGTGTCTTGGCTTGAGTCTACATCAGTGGGAGGAAGGCCGTCGGTGATGATCAGGAACTGAAAGCCACGGAGGCCACTGAGAGCTTGAGGTCCCCTCGACTTCAGCAAGCGTCGATGGTTATACTCCGTGTTCACAAAGGATATGTAGAAACCTTTTGTATATAGAAGCTTTGCCAGTTTCAGCATTGCTCCTATGTGGCTTTGAAATGGAGCTGGGATGCAAACGGCATGGCTTCTCTGAGCTGTGGCTGATTGAGTGTCCATGTCTCTCTCTCTCTCTCTCTCTGGTGACACTCAAACCAGAACCCAGATGAAAGAAAAGCTGATATGGGTGGTCAGTTTTATATGTCATATGTGGGGGAAGATGTGGTTTCGGAAATTGCGATCCATTTTCCAAACTCTCTCGATCTCTCCTCACCTATGTCAAGCATGGCGGCCAACTAACCATGAAGAAAAGTTAAAAAAAAATTGCGGCGGTCATCATCTTTGAACGAAAGGGAAGGTGGAGAATCTTCTACGGCGTGAAAAGCAAGTTTTCACCAGCTGATGAACCAAGTCAAAGAAGAATCCTCTTTCTTCGTCGATTTGTGCAATTGAATCTCTTGTTACTTAAGTCGTAAAAATTGCTAATACGTCGCTGACGTGGCAAGAATTTTGAGGAACGATGCTGAAGTGGCGGCACATTGGAAAATCAATTACTTTCAGAAGAAGAAAACAAAAAGAGAAAGGACCTATGGAAAATGGGGAGAGGGGGGGGGCAAGTGCCAACAGTCCTATTTAGACATAGACGGGGTCTTGCCATGCCCAGGTGAGCGTCGGATGAGATCTTGAGTGTAGAGAGAGAGAGCCTTAACACATTAGATAAAATTCTCAGAGAATTCGGTAAAAACAAAGATACGCATCGTACAACTCTAAAAACGGATGATTTGGTAAATAGAATCGATCACATTAAGAAACAATCTATGAAAATCTTACTATCTTGTGACAAACTGTTGGCGTAATATCCAATCATTTCTTGACATGTGATTGGTTTAATACGCAGAATTCAGTCTCGATAGTATCTTGGCCAGTCCAAGAAAAGCATGGAAACAGAAAGAAACCGCAACCTAAGAGACAGCTTTGATAGCTAAAGCGCAAACATCACGTTCAGGTCGCTTTGCCGTTTTATTTTTATTTTTATTTTTGGGACACAGGTCTCTTTAGTAGACTAGCGCTCTTTTATACGCAACTTGCTCGTGCATTTTGTTTCACTAGTTTGTCTTCGGCTCATCCATCTCGATGTGCGTGCCTCAGTGAGATCGCTGCAGAGACGCATTTCGAAAAACACAGTGAGGCCATCGCTGCTCGTCGTGCTCCGCGGCCTTGTCGCACGGTGTCCCTGCGATCTTTCACGTTCAGGGACTTGATCTTCGATGCGGAGAACAACCGCTTCAACAGGAACTGCATGGCCCAGGCCAATTTCCCGCCCCATGGGTTCGAGCTTCTTCCATCACCCAACAGGGAGGTTCACCGATGGAAGAATCTGTTGTCGAATTCATCTGTGAGAGCAATGACCTTGTAATTTGGTCCTTCGATGAGTAAATTTTTGGATTAATTGACATAAAAATAAAAAACACGGCAGCTCAATTTCTTGGCATCGAATTCCAGAATTCATACATGGAGGTAAAAACTGCAGTGACGATTGGCGTGAGTGGTGTTATAAGAGACACGAACAAGGACATGATAAAGAAAACATGCCCATATTTTGTCTGTTAAATTCTATTCATAAGCATAGATTTTCCGATTCATTAGTACGATATCATGAAATCGATTATTCACGATACAAAAATTCCTGTCCTGACAAGTGAAAAATGTCGATTTTGCTATAGGGAGTGGTGCTGATCCAGGATCAGCTACGACAGTTCCGGGTCCTGGTCGAGCCAAATGAAGTGGACCAGAAATTGGTCCGCCAATCGCTCTTCCTCCTCGAGTCTGGCTCGAATGACCTGTTCAGCTATGTCTTCCCTCTCGGCGCTCTGACCCTCAGCCCCGAGTGTACGCACGGGCCATGCTCGCCGCGGTGGCCTGCTTCATTGGCAAGATCTACAAGCTCAGTGCTCGCGTGATTGCGATGTGTTCGCTGGGCCCCGTCCAGTGCGTCCCCACTCTAGCATTCCTGCCGGGGGCGCCGGTGGGGCGGTGCTACGGGATGATGAATTCGATGGTCAAGAAGTACACCCTGGCTCTAAGATATACAAGTGATGTCACTCTGCTATCGTAATCGATCTAAATCAAATTCGCTGCAAAGGTAGTAACACTTAAGTTACAAAGTACATGCCCAAACTTGTAGCTACTTCTTGTAGCATATATATATATATATAGCATGCGCAAAGCATAACTGGAATATGAGGGAATGATACAAAAAGTGCCATAAATTATGTACAATACTTATTTTAGTACTAAAATTTTTCGTTCGATGAATTGCTAAATTGGAGAAAAATTAAGCACTTAAGTGTTAATAGTGAAAAATTCCAGCCAAAATTAATATGTGGTTTTTTTAATTAAAATTTTAATATGAGTTGGCATTTTTAAAGAAAAAACTGGTCCATGTGTCATTTCCATGCGGACATTTATCATCCTCTCCACATATTTTTATTTATTTATTTTATTTTGTTTTCTTCTTCTCCTCCCTTGCTGCCTCTGCTTTTTCTTCTTGTTGTGACCAACCCCATACGTTGACAACCTTCACTAAGTCACCTTTGCTATGGCCAATCACCAAACCACCGCCACCAAAACATAACGGCGGTCACCATTTTTGCCGGCTTATAGAGATCTAACAGTAATGCCTTGAATGGTGGGCATCACCGGAAAATGGGCAAGGACTCTGACATAGCTAAGTCATCTGTGACTAGCGCTGAGAATTGAAGGACATGCCATAAAACCATAAGGAATCATAGATTCAAACAATCTTTTAGCTATCAAGGAAAAAAATCAAGAATCAATTCTAACTCTAAACATCGATTTCATTCAAACAACTTTATCAACTCTTTCTGGCAAATAGTCGAATACATGCTAGGCGTTTCAAAATGTAAGCTTTGGAATTGATTTCAATGAATTTCTCAACCTAAACATAATATGTAGAGTCTTAAATCATCTTTGTTTGTCATGAATCCATCTCATTCTATCAAGATTTGCTTGCCGAAACCCTAGAATGGGCATCCTCAAGCAAGAACTACTCAAGAAGCACCAAACTGATGGCCGGCGCATCTTCAAGCATTCCGAGATCGAGCAGAAGCAAATCTAGAAGCTTTGCCAGCAAGAGAAGCACGAGCTCGAGGCCAAATCCCACCACCAATCCTCCTTCTCCGGCACCGCCTTTAACCCTAATCCCTCCTCCTCCTTCACGTGATCTTGCAGAGCTCAAATGCAAAAATGGAGAGAGATGAACGATGTCGTTCAGCTCAAAATTTCTCCATGTTTTTCTTGCATTGTCGTTCAGCTTAAAATTTCATCATGTTTATCTTGCGAATGGGTCGTTTTAGTTTATACAAACAGATGCAACTAGTTAAACAACGCTCGTTTTGTGTTTTTTTTATACTGATTCAACCCTTTGGCAAGTCAAGTCATCTAAAGACATTAATTAAAAAACGCATGTCAGATTTGTGGCAAAAAAAATTGGAGTTGGTACTTAAAACATCGTTCTTCAAGAAATTTTGCACCAAATTGAAGACCATACGCAATTTATGACATTTCTAATGTCCTTCTCCCCTCATATCTGAGATTTACAAGTGAGCGATTCATGTCTCTGTGTTGTAAGGTCTTTCCGACATATTGAATGCATGTTGCAGTGGCGGACGCTCGGAGGGATGCTCCAGTGCGGCAAAGAAGGCTTCAAGATTTGTTCGGACCCGAAGCGTTACCTGTTCTAGGATTACTTCCATCCGTCGAAGCGTGCTTATCATCTCATCTCCAAGGCATTATGGGGAGGCAAGCGATCTGAGATTCGGCCGATGAATCTGAGCACGCTGGCCAACGTGACCATCTCTCTCTCGCTCGCTCGCTCGATGAGTTCGAAGGAAATTACAGCGTCCCGCCATGGATCCATAAACTTGCATGAAACATACGGTTTCAGCCTCAGACCTAAGTCAATCTGTTTTCTCTCATGCTTCTTTCGGTGTATTCCATGTTGATGAGGACTTGGGGAAAGATTGAGTGTAGTGATCAATACTCACTTTGAGAATAGAAATAAAATGCTTTTCAAAAATCAATTTTTTATCTGTGTCTTTTCTTTAATAAAAGCCTTGAATATTTTTTTAACTCAGTAAATGAATTGACCAACCTTTACTTGTGTTGCTTACTTTACTCTAGTTAGTTTACCAACTAATACCAAATATCTTTTGAATTTCTTATAAAGGTATTTGGTTTTATTTTAAATTCATTAATTATTCTACCTAGTATCGATTTTTATCTGTTTTTAGATATCAACCCATATGTACCGACTTTTTTTTTTTTTTACTATTACTAACTTATGTGATTATAAATTTTCTCCAATTAAGTTGTCAACTACTATTTAAGTTAACTACCAACCTTTATCTAGTTTTTTTAATTGTTAATTTCTCTTACCTTTAACAAAAAAAAATTATTTATAAATTTTTATTTAACTTGTTTTTACCAACTTTCTAAATTTGCCAAATTTTCTTATCTCCTTTTTAAGAAAACATTTTAAATGATTCACTGGCTTTATTTATTTCTCTTATTATTAACTCAAACTTACCAACTATTATATCAAATTATCAAGTTTTATTGGTGTAAGTTACAAATTATTCCGATTGATGGTGATTATTTGAGTTGTTTATAAATCTTATTTTGTTTTTTCATAAACTTACCAACTGTTCGATTGAGTTGCTACTATCATTAGCCTTAATTATCAGCTTTTTACATTTACAACCCTGTTTAGAAATATCAACCACTTAGGAGAGTGGGCAGGTCCAACACAATTTGATGCTCCTCGATCCTGAAATCTACTTAATTACTGTCTACAGATAGTCATTGGATAAGTAACTAGTATCTGTATTGTCACGATAATTCTCATTCTTATAATGAGAAAGTCTAGTTTAGAAAGGCAAATTCGATTTAAAAAATAGCAACTGACTTAAGAAGCCGGTAAGATACGAGCCAAAATTCAGGTGGGTGGGCCAAACAACACTGACATTGTTTGTACATGGTGGTGTGAGAAGTCGAACGCGTGCTTTGAGCGTAATGCACGCCCATGTCCGCTGCTAAAACCAATGAGAGTTGCTCGTGGGGTTGAAACAAAATTAGTCGCCCTTTACTTTTTAGCGTTCGATGCCGTCAGACCCTGTTCCCTTAGCGTTCGGTATTGGTTGAATCCCATGAAGGTGCCTGTATTCCAGAATTGCTGAATTCTCGTGCAGCTTCATCGCTGGCAAATGACATGAACACGTGAAGCCACTGCAGGAACATTGGGGGGGGTGATGCAGCGTGGTTCAGATTAGAGGTGGTATCGAGGCATTCTATTTTATTTTATTTTCTCTTAGAGCATCACATAGAGCAAAGAGGTCTTGGCTCGAGTCTGCATCGATGAAAGGAAGGCCGCCTGGGATGGATAGGAACTGAAAGTCAGGGGAAGCCATTGAGGGATCCAGCACCTCTCAGCTCGAGTAAGCATCTGTTGTTGTACTTGGTGTTCACAAAGGATATACAGAAACCTTCTGTGTATAGAAGCTTCGCCAGTTTTGGCATCGCTCCTATGTGGCTTTGTACGGAGCTGGGACACAAACAGCATGGGTTCTATTTGTCGTAGCTGTGGCTGATTGGGTGTCCATGTCTTCCTCTCTCTGTGGTGGCTCCAGTTCAAAGCATAATCCAGGAGAGAAAAGCTGATATGGGTGCTCAATCTTATTTTCAGGTGAGGGGGAAGATGTAGTGCAAAACTGCAAATCAGGCAGAGCCAAAAGTTTAGATATCGATGGACTTTCTTCTTGTATCTCTGCATGTAGCCTAGTTGCTCTACCGAACAGAATGTACTTCTTATGATTCCGATTAATTTATAAGCAAGCTACTGATTTGAAGGATCAAGATGAAAACTTGTCATCCACATATGACAAGCATGGGTGTCATTTAAGGATAGTTGACAGATGATTCCTTCTCAAAGAATGCGAGATGAATTAGATACCAGCTGTTTTAAACCAATGAACCTGTGCAATATGTTGAAAAAGAATCAATCTCCATACTGAAGTTTGGTACGCATTCTGAAATGATGTCCATGCGTCATCCAAAAATCTTATTACCGGAGGTTCCTTTGGAGGCAACTTCTGCCTTGTAATAGTTGTCTAGTGATGAATAATATGACTTGCGGCTTTGGACTAGCTGAAAGCAGCTTTCTAAAACAGTAGTTGTCATTGGGGAATCATATGCTTTGTTTAAATTGGCCGGAGATCTGGGATGGGAATAGAGTACATTCATAGAGATCTTATCAAGAACCTGGAGCAAGTGTCCTAAGCTTGCTGGACCTCGTGTCAGTTGCAACTTTGAAATGCTATTAAGCATACTTCGGTTGTACTTAATTATTGCATATTCTCAGTTGATCAACCATATTAGCCAAATGCTGCAAACATCAGATTTTCTTAATGCATTTTCTAGGCCTTTTTATTCACATGAGATCCTAATATGCTCAGTCATCCATTTACTGAAAATGCTCATGAGCATCAGCCGTCAGATTTTTCCAGGTCTCATGGGCACCTTTTGACTTTCACCATGAAATACACAACGAATCCATGACTGCCAATATATATCTTCGGACTTAAAACTAAGCATGACGAGTAGAAGATGGGCGGAGGAAATACAGCTCTTCTTTCAAGTAACAAGTTTATTGGATAGAAGAATTATGTAGCCTACAAACCTCTTGAAACACAAATGATGCGAATATATTATTTCGTTACAGTAAGCCATAAATAAAGTATAATGCTGTTGTGAACAAATAATTGCCTGTGGTAGCAGTGGAGCACAAATGCGTGCCTGATTCTGTATTCAAGTTAGAAGATCATTCAACAAATTGTCAAATTCTATGGACGATGACCCATTTGAATCTGTGGCCTCCTGTGCTAGTATGTTCCACTCTGTGATTCTTTCCTTCATTTGTTTTCCCTTATCTCCTTCCATCAATTCCTTCACTAGCCTTTCCACTTCCTCTCTCTTGACCACACTTGATAACTCCAAACCAATCTCCCACTTACTACAAGCGTAAGTGCAGTTTGACCTCTGGTCCGCAAAAAATGGCCAACAAATCATTGGGACTCCTGCAGACACACTCTCGATTATAGAGTTCCATCCGCAGTGCGTCAAGAACCCTCCAGTTGACAAGTGGTTGAGAACTGCCTCCTGTGGACACCAACTTGCAAGCATACTTCTTCCTTTTGTTTCTTCGATGAATTCCTGGGGAAGAACTGCTGAATCCCCACTTACAAGGTCAGGCCTAATTATCCACAAGAATGGACGTTTGCTGTTGGCCAATCCCATTGCAAACTCAACAAGCTCTTCTCTTGTCAAGACAGTTGTGCTGCCAAAATTAACGTATAAGACTGACTTCGGTTCCTTCAAGTCGAGCCATTGAAGACACTTTGTATTTTCTTTCCACAGATTGCAATCAATAGTTTTCAGGGGGCTCTCTTCCTCCACTAGTTTGTTGACAAGTAACGAGAGCGGCCCAATTGCATAAACGCGAGGAAACACTGATGATAGAGCATTAAGCAATTCTGATTCAAGGGCATCAAAGGTATGGAAAATCATTGCTGAGGCTGTATTTGCTCTCTCGGCGGCATCCATTGTAAATTTGAAAAAAATACTATCAGGACCCGTGTTGTCAAAGGCTGGCAGGTCCCACAATTTAATATTCTTCATTCCAGGAATCCAATCAATTACCGTACTTTGATAGCCGTTTGTTAAGTAGCTGGTATCTGCATCACACATAATATTTTCAATCTTATATGTATATCATATCACCAAATTAGAATCTTTATTTTCGAAGAAGGCTAGTTTTAGGTCAGTAGACCTTGGGTCAAGAATTACGCCGGTAACCTAGGACCGGTAAAGATACGGGCCAAAAAAAAAAAAACAGGTGGGTGGGCTTGGAGTTGTTTGTACCAGATATTGTAGGCGGTCATACATAAGCCATGCACGTGATCCACAGATATGTCGCCCACATAATCATTGAATCTACTCACACGGTTCTAACAAAACTATCTTCCTTGTACGCGTACCTTTTAATGGCGTGAGACCTTTTTCTTTAAGCATCTGGTATTGTTTGAGTCCCATGAAGGCGCAGATGGGGATTGTCCACAAGTGTATGATAGGGATGTCAAATTCTTGAGCAGCTTCGTTGGTGGCAACTGATACGAATCCATCGGAGAAAATGCAAGTGACAGGAGGAACGTTTGAGTTTGATGCGGTGCGGTTGAGATTGGAGATGAGATCAGAAAATGGAGCAGACATGTTTTTTCCGACAGCATCACATAGAGCCACGCCGTCTTGGCTTGAGTCTGCATCTGTGGGAGGGAGGCCGTCAGTGATGGTCAGGAACTGAAAGCCATGGAAGCCATCAAGAGCTCCAGGTCCCATCGTCTTCAGCAAGCGTCGATGGTTATACTCCGTGTTCACAAAGGATATGTAGAAACCTTTTGTATAAAGAAGCTTTGCCAGTTTCAGCATTGCTCCTATGTGGCTTTGAAATGGAGCTGGGATGCAAACGGCATGTCTTCTCCGAGCTAGGGCTGATTGAGCGTCCATCTCTCTCTCTCTCTCTCTCTCTCTGTGTGGTGACACTCAAACCAGAACCCAGAGGAAAGAAAAGCTGATATGGGTGGTCAATTTTTTATTTCTTGTGAGGGGGAAGATTTAGTGGATGCCAGGCAGAGCCGAAGTTTTGCCGGACACCGGTTCGCTCTCTGCTTGTAAGTATAAAGAGGAAAACTTCCACATAATACAAGCGTGCAAAAATTAGAATAGTAGTAGTCAAAAAGCGGAGTCGCTTTTTGGAAAAGTAAGTACAATGGGGAAACTTCCACATAACACAAGCGTGAGCCCCACGTTTGCAAAAGTTAGAATAGTAATGTCGTCGCAGCAAAATGCTGAGCCAGCTTTTTGGAAAAAGATGAAACTGTGAAGACCGATCAGCGCCCAACTTTTACGACCTGACTTTTCTTTAGAGCCTACTTTTTGTCTTACAGTGGTCGTCCAGTGATATGAAGTTACCTGCGGCTTTCGACTTTGCTGAGAGCTACTTCCGACTTTGCTGAGAGCTACTTCCTGAAACGGTTGTTGTCATTTCATTAAATCGTTCAAAAAATCCTGGATGGCCACAGAAATCTTATCAAGAACTGGGAAGCAGCGTACTAAGCTTGCTGGTACCTTTTATTGCTTCTTACACCGCTACCGTAATATGTGGTAGCAGTGATGTTTCCGAGGTTTGTCTCGGATCGAGAGTACTGAAATCAACTTGGGAGTTCACGTGAAATCAGAGAATGCTCGCTCATCTATATACTTGTTACGTGGTCTATCCTTGGAGAATGCATGCAGGGCTCAAAGGTGTCCTAGAAGAGGAGGGTCTTAACTGCTGGTCTTCTCAGCGAAGGAGACTTGCTTGGAGAATGCTCATAAGCATGAGTGTTTACACCTAAGTTCTGATTTTTTTTTTTCAGCCATTTATCACATGAAAAATTTAGGGATTGAATTCAACTCCTAAACAAAAAATTTACTTGTATTATTCATATTTGCATGGATCATTGCACATGACCTTATCGCATAACTTCTCCCACCACGAACTGATGCACGCAAGGTCACTCTTTGTCGCACAGCCCCTCCACGGACAAGCGTGCATAGGATCGTCTCGTACATGTATTGATCGGTAATTCAGAAGTAAAGAAAGGCAATCATGATCGGCAAATCGAGAATATCCACGGGTTGAAAGGAAACAAATATGAGGGAGGGAAATCAAGACCAGGGAATTGACTCTCTTGATATTTACTTTCCACCGATTCCTCCTTGATAGCATCTCCAAGATCTTAAATTTCGCACAAGAATCGGGGGATGTAGAAAGCAAACAAATTCTCGGTGGAAAGAATAAAAAGAGAGGGAAGGAATATGAATCTGATTGGAAGGAATCAATTGAGTATCGACAAGAGATTAATACTCATGGAATGAGCTGGCTAACGGTGGATGAATGGGGACACATTCACGGTAGCATTGGTAAAAGCATAAAATGAAAGGGTGCAAGGAAAAAGCCAAAATTCATAGAAGATCACCAATCATCCTAAAAGGAGTCTCCCTGGGTTCAAAACTTCCTAAGATACCACAGGACTTTTCTGCTATAAAAGGGGACGATTAGAGAGAGAGGAGGGCAGCGCACAATGAAAAATAAAAGAGAAGGAAAAGTGAATTATAAGTGCTAAATCTTATTACTAAATTGTAATTAAGTACTAAAACCTTCAAAAAAATATAATTGAGTCCTAAAACTTATCACAATTAAATCCTAAAATTTATCAATTTGGTTTAATCAAATCCTTTGATGGATTGCATTTAAAAAAAATTACAGAACTCAATTACACTTTAAAGGTGGGTTTTATGATTTATTTGTATTTTTTGAAGTTTTAGGATTTCTATTGCACTTGTCCCGAAAAAGAAAAACGATGAGAAAATATAGAGAGATTCGCTAGACAACAAGAGAGAGGGAGAGAGAAAATAAATGAGTAGTGAGAAGGAAGTACTCCATCGTGCTTGTCTCAACCTTGCTGTTGTCATCACCTAGAATTCCGTCACTGCTATTTTTCGCAACCGTGCCCAGTCTCCTAGCGACCATCAGCAAATTTCAGACAAGCTCCTACAACATTGTCCATTTACTTGCTGCTGTAGCTCGGTGTCTAGCCTTGAGTGTCGGTAAATCCAGTGACGTTCATCTTGCTTCAAGAATGCTGAAATCATTGAGCTAAGTCGAGCATCCTTTTCTTTAGTTTGATTGCGTGCAATTCCATTTTGCTATTCAAAATATGGCAAATGTGTTTTCTTTTCTTGTCCAGATTAAGCTCCAAGGGGAGGACTTCCTGAAGGAGCAAATTCACAAGAAGTCATCGCAAGATGGAGGCTACCCACGATCATTTTCCTCAAGTCTCCATGCTTACTTTCGCAAAGAGAGAGAGAGAACGGGAAACGGAGGTAATACGAGCATAAAAGAAGAGAAGAGGGGAAACCTTCATCATTATTTGCCATTCCCACCATCTCCTGCCCATCACCTCATCCTTCACAATATATCACATCCATCTCTAAATCTTCACTGAGAGTACGCCCAAGCAGAAAGTGAGATAGAAGGGTCGGATCGTGAGAATATACAGAGAGATGCTCAAAGCAAACAGAGATAGAGGAAAGTGGACTTCTTCATAGTATCACCATCATTGATATATTGAAAGAAGATTATGCGATAAGTTGTTGGGTAATTTGTTGGTAACTTACGAATATTTTTATAAAATTAGCAACTCCTTTTGACCAATTTTCTCATCTTTATCAATGTTTATTTGTGTTTTTTTTTTAACCTACACCTTAAAACTATAGACTATTATGCAAGTTTACTAATCTTAATTTGAATGACTAGTCAACTTTTTGTTGATTTAATCACTAATTGATTTTGTGTTACCAATATTCAATTGTATTACTAAGTGTTCATATTTTGTTTATTCATCAATCATTTTTGCTTTTTATCAGCTTTTATTTGAATTTCTAACAAATGCCTTAAATTTATCAACTCTTATATGTATTTATTAATATTTATTTATTTACTTAACAGCTTTACTCTCATTAGTTTGCCAACTAATATCAGTACTTTTTTGAGTTGCTTACAAAGTTATTCACTTTTCTTTTTATAGTTTAATTAGCCATTTTATCGAGTGTCAAATTTTGTTTACCTAGCTTATCCACCAACTAAAATATACCAACTGTCTTTTAAACTTACCGATCTTAATTTGAGCAGTTACCAACTTTTGTTCAATTCAGTTATCAATTACTAAGTCAACTACCAACATATATTTTGTTTTTAATTGTCAATTTCTCTTATCTTTGACAAAAGAAACTTTTCCTATGCTTTACACATTTTTATTCATCATTTTTACTAACGTCCCAAATTTATCAAATTCTCATATCTCTAGCTAAAAACATATTTTTAAATCATTTACTAACGTTCATCTACTTTTCTTATTGTCACGCCCCGATCCTCAAGCTCATGATAACCCTAATTCACTTAAGATCTAATCGTACGACGTCCCAGGTACTATCGTCGACTAATTCATTTTATTTTATCGTTAAGCACATGCGGAAACGAAACAAACACCCAACCAACAACCAACAGGGATAGTAGCAAAAATGCAATAGAGGAAAGACAAGAACATCATTTTATTTATTTGTAAGGTTAGCCTGAACAACATCATATATATATACATGCCTTACTACAAACGACATACTAAGACCTATTTAAAAAGGGACCGGCTCGGCTAACTTATCATTGCAAAGTGGGAGATGGTTTGTCAAAAAGAGACTAGGCCACATATGCCTAATTGTTGGCCTCCGAAGGATCAATCTCCCCAATCATTGGGTCGGAGATCTTGTCATCAGGGGAATTAAGGTCCATGGGATCCCAAATCTCGTCAGTCGGCCCCACAGGCAAGACTGGTCCATCAAAACCCCTTAGGGGACCGTATAGTATGTCCCTCATCCGAATGAACCACACCTTAAAGACATGAGGCATGTAGTGGTCTCTCGATCCCTCGTCCACCCATACTGTCGTCACGTGGTGCTCATAAACAAAATTGCAACTCGGGACAAGCCGTGTAGTAATAGTGGTGCTCATGTCCACCGGAACACCGAACCTCACCGGGTACTACATCATCCTAGGGTCCTGAAAATTGTTAACAACAACGTGATGAAATATACTCAGTAAGTTAAAGTCCTAAGCTTCAGTTAGGAACTCCGCTCGCCTTGAGGTAGTCTAATATACAACCTAGTCTTGACAATCAACTAAATACCACGCCTTCGAGAAATATTATCAGATGATAGTTCAATAATCAGATGTAATCACAAGCGACCCTACCTTGCCTTGGCACACATAAACTGTAGAAACCGTCATTTAAATCATAACAAGATCAAGACACATGTAAATAATTAGAGTATTACATATAGCTTTCTTATGCCTCAATATCCACGCGTGCTCCGATTATTACGACTCTCTAGACTACTGCACAACCTTATGGTTGCGGTCAACTGGTTCTAAACTAGGCATTGTCCTCCCTCATGAGGCACGGGCTCTCTCCCAAGACAATATTCCCGAAGAAGCATTGGTCCGGCTGTTACCGTGACTCCACAACTAACAATTGTCAGGTGACCCAATGGCTAAGGCACAACCCCAAAGGATTGGCGGTCATCCGACAGCGTCGAGCTCTCCTCTTAATGTGACCATATAACACGTCATCAATCAATTCGTTCTTTTTTTTGCTCTGTAATCAATGCAAATATAGTCTGTGTTTACACGACATGCTACTGCAATTAACACACATATAATGTAATGCAGCAATAATCAACAGTCATGTACAATAGTAACAATTCAACCACTCACAAAAATTGCAACAACCAACAATTAATTAATCTCGTGTTTCAACGACGGATAACAATCAATTAATAATCAAGTACACCTCATAATTCCCATAAAATAATCAACATTTAACAATACTATTAAAACAATTAATCCACCTAATTAACTACGTTTCCAAAACCTTTATTTAACAAAAATCATGTCCCTTAATAACCAAGCAATTAATCACAATTAATATTAGAAAAATAGGCCTTAGTAATTTTTCTCACAAAATTTCTCAATTAAAATCATTTCCGATAAATAATCACAATTAATTATTTTTCCCAAAAATAATTAATTTTTAGAAATAAGTAATAATAATAATTCGAAATTATAAAATAATATATTTAATAATTAATTAATAGGGAAAAGTACACTAAAAACCCCAAACTATGCTCCTCGGGACAATTTTACCCTGAACTTTTTTTTTGGGTCATAAAAAACCCTAAACTATACCACTTGGGACAATTTTATCCTAAACTTTTTTTTGTACCACCAAAAACCCTAAACTATGCCACTTTGGACAATTTTACCCTGAACTTTTTCTTATGCCACGAAAAACCCTGAACTATGCCACTTGGGACACATTTACCCCAGATTTTTTAACTGAAGGGCATTTTTGTCTTTTCACGGTTTTTTTTTTTTTCCTCTTCCTCTTCCCGGCAAGGGAAGCCGGCGAGGGCCCTCGCTGACGGTGCCGTCCGGCCAGGGGGCACTCCCTGGCGCGGGGCGCGGCCGACTCTCCCCAACTTCGGGGGAGGGACGCCCTCACCGGATCGCGCAGGGGCGGCCCTCGCCCGGCTCGGGCGGGCGAGGGTCGCCCCCGCCGGATTGGGGAGGGCCGCCCTTGCCCTTGGCAGATCTGGCGACGGTGGCCCTCCTCGGCGTCGGGCGAGGGTTTCCCCCGCCTGATTCGGCGGAGGCGACCCTCGGGCGAGGGCCGCCCCGGCTAGAAGGCGAGGGCCTCGCCGGATCGGGGAGGACCGCCCTCGCCCCCGTTCGATCTGGCGAGGGCGACCCTCGCCTGACCGAGGGCGGCCCTCGCCCGATCGGGGGCGGCCCTCGCCGGCTTCCCTCTCGCCCGGGAAGAAAAAAAGAAAGAAAGATAAAAAAAAAGATAAAAAAAGATAAAAAATTGAAAATACGAAAATGCCCTTCGGTTAAAAAGTCTGAGGTAAATGTGTTTCAAGTGGCATAGTTTAGGGTTTTTCGTGGCATATAAAAAAGTTCAGGGTAAAATTATCCAAAGTGGCATAGTTTAGGATTTTTGGTGGCACAAAAAAAAAAGTTTAGGGTAAAATTATCCCAAGAGGCATAGTTTGGGGTTTTTTATGACCCAAAAAAAAGTTCAGGGTAAAATTGTCTCGGAGGGCATAGTTTGGGGTTTTTGGTGTCCTTTTCCCTAATTAATAATTCCGAAAATAATAAATTATTATTATTTATTCCAAAAGTAACAATAATATTTATAATACTAACTATGGTTACTATTCCAACCCAACTACGGTTAACTAACTTAACTGAGGTTACTTTAATGTAACCGCGATTCCTTTATCTTAACCATGGTTAGCACTAAGCAAAATTAAACAATAATATTAAAATGCTAATCAACCATCATCCATAAGCATAATACAAATATTTAACTAATTAAACTACTCCTAAGCAATATTAAATCCTAACTAAGGGATTAGAAAATGAACTCATGTGGTCTAAAATACCGGTGACATCAGAGTGAGGGCTAAATGGGATTAGCTCAGGAATGATGACGGATGGTGGCCGTTTCTGGCGAAAACAACACTGGGCTGCTGTTCTGCGAAAACAAGGTAGCAGCGGCTGGCTGGCTGGTTGGTGATGACTAGGGGTAGCCAATGGTGAGCAGCTCGCCTTCGGATGGCGGGGACTCCATGTTGGACGGTGGCAGCAGCTCCAATGATGGCAATAAGGGCGGCAACCGGCAGTGGACAACAAGGGCAGCAAAACTGAGAGGAAAAAGGGAAGAGAAAATAGAGAGAAAGGCTGAGGGGTGGAGGCGTCATAAAGGGAAATAGAGGAGAGATTGAGCTGAACAATTTAGTCTAATAGGCCAAGGCAAGTGGCAAGTCCAATTGGGGTAAGGCCTAATGAAAACCAAGCAAAACAAAGCCAATTTGGAACCACAAAATAAAAGGGCTAGAAGAGAGGGCTTATGGACTAAGAAGGGGGAAGGAAATGGGCCAGCTTAGGCCCATCTTGGGTTGGGCTAGATGGGCGCAAGGCCCATTGGGTTGCTGATCTTGGGTCAGCCCTCTAGCAGGCCCAAAATCCTGGTCCAATTTTTTTCCTTTTTCGACACTTTAAAGCCCATCAGAAAACTCGATAATAAATGAGGCAACGTATAAATATTTAATTCCGACATCGCTGAGAAGTCGGTTCCCATAATCGGGTTAAAATTTGGAGGCTAAGTTGAGTTGATTACGACCATAGTACAATTAGACTATTAGGCGCCCCTTTAGGATTTTTCCTACACGTTTAACTCGTGGTCGATAGTTCTTCGATCCACATTTAAGCAATTTCTCAAGTCAGGGACATCTTGCGGTTGTCATATGATCCCGGGAGCTCAATTGATAATCCCGAGTACAAGATAAAAATGAATTGGTTTAGTATCGTTCGTAGTTCGTATCGAAGTCGTGCAAAAATCACCCACAACCGACTTCATATTTCTGCCAAAATTGATTTATTTCTATTTCCCTAATAGTCTAATACTAGAGGATATCATTTTCACCCAAGCCCTTATGATAAAAGGGTTTGTTCCTAATTGAAATTGCAAATTGTACGCATATCGTTTCCTTTCGGCGTCTCCCTATAGTCCGTTATCCCTCGAATGATTAGTTTGGAATATTTGTACCGACCAGACATTCGATCAATATCGTCATTTTATAAAATCCAAAAATGGGGTCGATTTTCAAGATATTACACTTATCAATGACATAATCTTACCAATTATTTTATCAAATTTATAAGTTTCATTTGTGTAAGTTACTAAGTTCTAAGTTAGAAACATTTATTTGTTTTTTTTCTTAAATTTACCAATTTTTTTTATTTAGTTCGTTACTTCTATAAGTACTAGCTATTGACTAAGGAAAATTACCTCATCAGTTCTAAATTCATTGTACGAAGAAAATTTAATCCTAAACTTTTCAATTGTCAATTTAACTCTTAATCTTTGCTCAAAATTCTAGGATAATCATTTCAGCATATTTTTGTTCGAAATCACTAATGTAGCATCATCCAACTTTAGAAAGTTGGCAGGTCCTAGAATCTGATATGGTTGTTTGTGGAATATAGTCAATTACTCAAGTACTATATCTACGTTTGCATGTGAATTCTCAGTCTTGCATGGATGTTGAAATACGAAAAGAAAATCATTTCTTTGGGACGAGCAAATCTAGTTTAGATAGACAATTTTTTTACTTAAGAAATATCCACTAATCTAGATTGGATAAGATACCAGCAAAAATTCTGATGGGTGAGCCAAACGACACGGAAATTGTTTGTACATGGTGGTGGGAGGATTTGAATGTGTGCTTTAAACCTAATCCCAGTACATATCCGCTCCTAAATTAGTTGCCATGTAGTTTTTACCTTTCAATGGCGTCAGGCCCTATTCCCTCAGCGTTCGGTATTGTTTGAATCCCATGAATGTTCAGGCTGGGATTGTCCACAATTGTTTTGTAGCGATGCTGAATTCTTGAGCAACTTCATCGATGGCAAATGGCATGAACCCATCAGAGAAAATGCAAGTGACAGAAGGAATATCTGGTGTTGATGCGGTGTGGCTCAGATTAGAGATGAGGTCAGAAAACGGAGCAGACTAGTTTTACTTTTTTATTTTTTTTCCCGAAAGCAAGAAGCTCTTGGCTCGAGTCTGCTTCAGTGAAAGGATGGCCATCTTGAGTAAGCGTCCATGGTTGCACTCGGTGTTCACAAAGGATATAAAGAAACCTTCTGGGTATGGAAGCCTCGCTAGTTTTGGCGTTGCTCCTATGTGGCTTTATATGGGTGTCCATGTCTTTCTTATTGGGAGCGCGTAGTAGTTCACAAAGGATATAAAGAAACCTTCTGGGTATGGAAGCCTCGCTAGTTTTGGCGTTGCTCCTATGTGGCTTTATATGGGTGTCCATGTCTTTCTTATTGGGAGCGCGTAGTAGAAGTCCGATATACTTTTCTAACACAACTCACATGTGTATTTTAACAATTTCCAACTCACACGTGTATTTTAACAATCTCCCCTTCACGTGTGAGCTCCAGTGTTAGGTCTACTCTATTTTAAATCAGATATCCTTTTGGCTTAACATCATCCTGGCAAACCCACGTTGTTATACCATAACACCCACCTGGGCATCCTCACAGGCTCACGTTATTACACCACAATGCTTACCTGCTTGGAAACCGTAACCATCGGCTCTGGGCCATCCTCATGGGTTCACGTTGTTACACCACAATGCTTACTTGCTCGGAAACTGTAACCATCGGCTCTGATACCAGTTATTGGGAGCGCGCAACAAAAATCCAATGCTTTCACTAAGAGAGATCTCCAATGGGGAAATCCAAGTCCGAGCCTATCAATATATCTAGTTTGACCCACTTTAACTCAAAAGGTTAAACTAGTGAATTATGAGCCAACTGAAATATATTAACTGTTCAACACCACATCAATTCTCCGATGTGGGACTACTTTTCTAATACAACTTACACGTGTATCCTAACATTTCTCTCTTTGTGGTGTCTCTAGTTCAAAGCATAATTCAGGAAAGAAAAGCTGATATGGGTGGTCAGTCTTATTTGCAGATGAGGGGGAAGATGTAGGGCACATCAGGCAGAGCCAAAAGTTTATGATATTGATAGACTTTCTTCTTGTATGTTTCCATGCGTCTCTGCATGTAGTATAGCTGCTCTAGTAAACTAAGTATACTTCTTATGATTGTGATTAGTTTATAAGTACGCCACTGTTTGGAAGGATTAAGACAAAAACTTCCATCCACATATGACAAGCATGAGTGTAATTTAATATGGTTTGACGGATGATTCCTTTTCAAAGAATGGTAGTTGAATTATGTAGTTATAATTCCTGTCATATTGTGAGGCCGGCCATTTAGAACCAATGAACTTGGGCAATATGTCGAAAAGGGCAATCTCCATACTGAAGTATGGTTCAGATTGATCCTAGAATTCTCGTTACTAGAAGCTTCGGTGTATTTGTCAACAATGGAGAGAAGTCTTCTGTTCATGTTTATTGCAGCTCATGTCTCAATCAAATGTCATCCCCACAGGCCTCACCTTTTGGTGCTTGAAACTGATTTTCATGATGCAGAAAGATGGTCATTTCCACATTCTCTTTGGCCGCAGTTTACACGTAATTGTTGCATTTTCTCAGACGATTGACCCCATTGGCCAAAAGATGCGAACTGCAGATTTTCTTAATGCATTTTCTTTATTTCTGTCATAATGCGAGGCCGGCCGTTTAGAACCAATGAACCTGGGCAATATGTTGAAAAGCACAATCTCCATACTGAAGTATGGTTCAGATTGATCCTAGATTCTCGTTACTAGAAGCTTCGGTGTGTTTGTCAACGATGGAGAGAAGTCTTGTGTCCATGTTTATTGCAGTACATGTCTCAATCAAATTTCATCCCCACCAGGCCTTACCTGTTGGTACTAGAAACTGATTTTCATGATGCCGGAAGATGCTCATTTCCACATTCTCTTTGGACCCAGTTTACACGTAATTGTTGCATTTTCTCTGACGATTGACCCCATTGGCCAAAAGATGCAAACTGCAGATTTTCTTAATGCATTTTCTAGTGTGCTCCATTTACTGAGACGGTCGATGCTCTTGGAGAATGCATGCAGGGTCCAAGGTGTCACAGAAAGAAGAGTGTCTTATTTCGCATCAAATTAGCCAAGGGGGATTGTTAGGAAAATGCTCATGAGCATGAGCCCTCAGATATTTCCAGGTCTCATGGGCACCCTTTGACTTTCACCATGAAATACACAACAAATCCATGACTGTCATAGAAGATGAATCTTCACCAGGAGAAAAGCATGCCAATAGATATCTTTGAAGTTATGACTAAACAAGAAGAGTAGAAGATGGGGGTAGGAAAGACAGCTCTTCTTGTAGGTAACAAGTTCATAGAATAGATGAATTAAGTAAAACGTGCAAACCACTTGAAACACACATGGAATATATAATTCATTATGGTAACCCAAAAACAAGTGTAATGCTTTTGTGAACAAAGATGCCTGTGGTAGCAGTGTTGAACAAACAGACGTTTGATGCTGTATTTAAGTAAGAAGTTCATCCAACAGCTTGTCAAAGTTTATGGACGATGACCCCTTTGGATCTGTTGCCTCCTGTGCTAATTTCTTCCACTCCGTGATTCTTGCTTTCATTTGTTTTCCCTTGTCTCCTTCCATCAAATCCCTCACTAGCCTTTCCACTTCCTCTCTCTTGACCGCCCCTGATAACTCTAAACCAATATCCCATTTACTACAAGCGTAAGTGCAGTTTGTCCTCTGGTCCCCAAAAGATGGCCAACAAATCATTGGGACTCCTGAAGACACACTCTCAATTATAGAGTTCCATCCACAATGTGTTAAGAACCCTCCAGTGGACAAGTGGTTGAGAACTGCCTCCTGTGGACACCAATCTGCATACATACTCCTTCCTTCTGTTTCTTCAATGAATTCCCGGGGAAGAACGGCTGAATCCCCACTTACAAGGTCAGGCCTAATTATCCACAAGAATGGGTGTTTGCTATTGGCCAGTCCCATTGCAAACTCAATAAGCTCTTCTCTTGTCAAGACAGCCATGCTGCCAAAATTAATGTATAGAACTGACTTCGGTTCATTTGAGTCGAGCCATCGAAGACACTCTGTATCTTCTGTCCACAGATTGCAGTCAATAGATTTCAGGGGGCTCTCTTCCTTCACTAGCTTGTTTAGAAGTAACGAGAGTGGGCCAATTGCATAGACTCGAGGAAACATTGATGATAAAGCATTAAGCACTTCTGATTCAAGAGCATCAAAGGTATGGAAAATCATTGCCGAGGCTGTATATGCTCTCTCGACAGCATCCATCGTGAAATTGAACACAACATCATCAGGATCCGTGGTACGAACGAAGGTTGGCAAGTCCCACAATCTAATGTCCTTCATTCCTGGAATCCAATCGATTACTGTATCCAAATAGCCGTTTGTTAAGTGGCTGGTATCTGCACCATACGTAATATTCTCAGTCTTTCATGAATATCATATTACGAAATAAAATTCTTTTATTTTTACGAGTAAGGCTACTTTTAGGTCGGTAGATCTTGTGCTCAAGAAATACTCCACTATCCTACGACCAGTAAAGACATGTTTGTTAATTGGCCGAACAATGGCTGATTATATTTTTTTGTCCATAGAACAAAAAAGAATATAAATTTATTTGATAATTTTTTTTTGTTTCTGAAAATAAATTTGGAACAAAATCAAGAAATAGAAAAAATTATTTCTCTGTTCCCAAAAGCAACTCTAGAATCAAGAACCAAATCATTTTTTTTTTTCTTTTCTTTTTTTCTTTTCCTTTTCTTTCCTTTTCTCTTCTTCTTTCTTCCTCCCAGCCACTCGCTAGCCATCACTTGGAGGAAGAAGAAGAGAAGTAAAAAAGAAAAAAGAAAAAAGAAAAAAATATAATAAAGAATTAAAATATAAAAATAAATTATAAGTCACAAAATAATTTAAAAGTCATACCAAATACATTTCTATTCTACATATAGAAATTTTGAACAATTATCAAATGTCTTTAAATACTCAAAAACTCGTCTAGAGAATATAATAAAAATGAATCATTCATAATGTTTAGTAAACGCATTCTAAAATACGAGCCAAATCGCAAGTGGGTGGGCTTGAAATTGTTTGTACTAGATGTTATGGGTGGTCATGCGTAAGCCATGCGCATAATCCACACACAAGCACGCTGCTTAATCATTGGGTCCACTCACAAGGTTTCCAAAAAAAGAAAAAAGTATCTTCCTTGTACTTACCTTTTAATGGAGTGAGGCCCTTTTCCCTAAGAGTCCGATATTGTTTGAATCCCATGAAGGCGCAGGCGGGGATTGTCCACAAGTGTATATTCGGGATGCCGAATTCTTGAGCGGCTTTGTTGGTGGCAAATGACATGAATCCATCGGAGAAAATGCAAGTGACAGGAGGAACATCTGAGTTTGATGCCTTGTGGTTAAGATTGGAGATGAGATCAGAAAATGGAGCAGACATGTTGTTTCTGACAGCATCACTCATAGCCACAAGGTCTTGACTTGAGTCTGCATCCGTGGGAGGAAGGCCGTCAGTGATGGTCAGGAACTGAAAACCACAGAAGCCATCGAGGGCTCGAGGTCCCCTCGACTTCAGCAAGCGTCGATGGTTATACTCCGTGTTCACAAAGGATATGTAGAAACCTTTTGTATGTAGAAGCTTTGCCAGTTTTAGCATTGCTCCTATATGGCTTTGGTATGGACCTGGGATACAAACGGCATGGCTTCTCTTAGCTGAGGCTGATTGAGTGTCCATCTCTCTCTGTCTCCCCGGTGACACTCAAAGCAGAAACAAATGAGAAAAAAGCTGATATTGGCGGTCACTTTTATATTTCATATGAGAGGGAAGATGCAGCGGATGCTTGTCAGATCCAAATATTTGGCGGGCACCTTTATATTTTATATGAGGGGGAAGATGCAGCGGATGCTTGGCAGACACTTGATTCACTTTTTGCTTGTAAGTTCTGTAAGATTTTCATAGAATTACTATCAACGTTTTAAAAACTTAAGCATTTAGATGAAATAGTTTTTTTCATTTTTAAATATTCAGTCACTCCCAATCAAATTTAGAATCTCACATAATATCAAAGTGGGGATCCTGAATTCAAATCTTTTTAAACCCTATTTGCCTCCCCAATTACATATTTCCCTACTTTAGACTTAAAGCATAATCCAGCGAAGGGGAGTGCTGGAGTAATCAAATAATAAGTCAAGCTTGTATCTTGCAGGTTCTTCTCGTTCCTGCATGTGACTGCCCCATTAAAGTAACATAAACTTCTCATCACTGCGATCAGTTTATATATAGTCATGCTACCGTTTCGAATTATCAAAAGACAAACTTCCACAAAAGACAAAAGCAAGCGTTGAATTGGATATTTAAGTCACGCATGCATCATCTCAGTCAAAATGCTACGCTGGCCGTTGGAGCCTAACTTTTGTCTTGTAATGGCCGTCCAGCGACATAAAAAATACTTGCGGCTTTGGACTTAGCTGAAAGCATCTTACTAAAACTGTGGCTTTCAATGAAGAAATGGCATATACTCCAAAGATCCGGATCGGAACGGTACATCCACATAAATCCTATTAGAAACTAGGAAAAAGTATATATAAAAAAAAGTCTCAAATCTTTTATGTTCATGCCAATTTTGTGCCAAATCTTTTAGCCTAATGTCAATTCAATCATTTGGGTAAATTTTGGTCGGATATTATTGATGTGAATACGACTGGCTAGTGTCTAACATTGACAACTTTTAATAATATTTTAATATTTTTTCAAATTTATTTATTCATTTTCTTTTCTTTTCTTTTTTCCTTTTTTTCCTTTGCTTCTTCCTCCAGCCAATTGCCGAAACTTGACGACCAGGCAAAGGCAAAGGACCTTACCACTACTGGCTAGGTCGAGCCCTTGCTGAAGGCCACAAGGGTGGCCTCACATTGCCTTGTTGGCCATGGGCGAGGCTCGACCCTCGACCCTTGTTGGATTTGGTGAGGGCCGACGAGGGTGAGCCTCGCCAACCCCCATGAAAGGTAGCCCTCATGGCCTCTAACGAGGGCTCAAGCCTCACCCAATCATGGCGAGGCTCACCCTCACCTTTGGCCAATCGTCGATCTGGCAACCAATTGGAGAAAGAGGGAAGGGAAGGGGGGAAAAGGAAAGAGAAAGCCCAAAAAAAGGAAAAAGAAAAGAAATAAATTTAAAAAAATATTAAAATTTTATTGAAAGTTATCTACATCGGTTGCCATACCATTTAAGCTGACTGGCGACCATGTTAGCAATATTCGACCAAAATTAGCCAAAATAACTGAATTGGCACAATGTCAAAAGGTTTAGAATTAAATTGACACTACTAAAAGGTCTAAAACTAAATTAACATCAATGCAATAGTTTATGGCTTTTCTTGTACTTTTCTCTCCAGAACTAGATAGGAGCGCTCTAGGCTTACCGTTTTTTTCTTATACTGCAACTCTAATATGCGGTAGCAGTGCTGTTTCCAAGGGTGTCTTGGATTAATGTAGAGGACTCAAATCAACTCTCGCGTTCGCTTGAAATCAGAGAATGCTCGCTCATCCATTAATTTGTTGCGCGGTCGATCCTCGGAGAATGCACGCAGGGCCCAGAGGTGTCCCAAAAGAGGAGTGTCTTTGTCACTCGTCTTCTTAGCCAAGTAGAGAGTTCCTTGGAGAATGCTCTTAAGCATGAGCCTGCATATTTTTATCCCCAGGACAGTTGTGGATTCTAAGCAATTTTCTGAGCAGCTTGAGAGTTTCCCACTCCACTTTCTCTCAGTAGATTCAAGGGGTCTTAACCAGTGGAGCCGAAGATACATATACCCTGAGATTGTGAAAGCTAGCAGCACCTCTTCTTTAAGGATTTGTGCAGACTCATTCGCTTGAGACTGCCCAATGATGATGCTTTAATATCATTTTCCAGCGATGGCGTAACTCGTTAGCATATGTCACCAAGAGATTAGGTGAGAAAAGGAAATGGGTGACAAAGATGGGAATTATGAAAATGGAAAGATTGGAGGTGTATCCATTGCTAGTTGTAGAGGTAAGAGTAGTCTAGGTTGGGCCGATGCACCACCTAATCTATGGACCAATCTGTACAGAGTTGGTCCCCAATATTTTAGACTAGGGACTGATCTCGTTGAGTTTGAGACCAAAGACTATTTAAGGGCTAGCCCTGGACCAACCATTTTTTTTTTTTTGTTTCATTTTTTGTATTCCTTAAAAATGACAAATATATTATTTAAAATTACATGTCCATTGAAAATGCAATATTGAGTGACTAAACTATGAATATTGGTATGAATCAAATAGAAACCTAAGATAAAGCAATAACATAAATCTCCACTTTCCAAAAGTAATAAATCATAGAAGACGAACATGTGAAATTAAATTAAACAAAAAAAGTTCAAAATACATAATATAAACCATGAATTATACACACACACAAATTTGGTCCAAATTGAACCGGGTTATGAACACACAACAAAAAGGAGGAGGCGCTTGGCACCTTAAGTTATATACTAAGTTGGGAAAATATAAATATATATTTATGTATAGGATCAATTTAGGCGGGACCAACCCCAAAACCTTGGGACCAAGAACAAACAGCACTATATAGGTTCCAATGGCTCCAAGGAATTGGCCTAGTTTCCCTAGGAACCAGGCCAAGATTGACTGAGTTGGGCTGGTCTAGGGTTGGTCAATTAAACTACACCATAGCTGGCTTTAGTTTAAATTACTAACATCTCTTAAAAAAAGGACAACTTTTCTTATTTTTTGCAAACTTTTTTTCACCTTTCTCACTAACACCTTTAACTTCATAACTTATCATATGAAATTGCCAATTATTTCTTGCGTAACTTATTAACTTTTCTCCGACTAAATTTTCGACTATAGTTTTGTATCACAAACTCTCATTTGAGTTTGTACAAAATTTTATAGGCATAAGTATGGCTCGAGTGCCAAAACTTGGCACGAAGGAACACTTAAGTGTCACTTTTAAAAAAAAAATGGATCATTTCAATACCAACTTGTCAAAACTCTATCGGAAATCATACATGGCGATTTTTTATTAATTTTTCTTGCCTACGTGGCTCACCAGAAACTGAGTCGACGAAAAATTAGCCAAAATAACGTCATTTTGTGCTGACGTGGATTTTAAAATTTATTAATTAAATAATATTAAATAATTAAAAAATATATTATTAAAAAATCGATTTTATTATAAAAAAAAGGAAGGGGATCGGAGGGTAGCCCTCACCGATCCCCTTCTTCTCTCTCTCTTTTCTTTTTCTTTTTTTAATAAAATCGATTTTAATTTTTTAAAAATATGATGTGGACAATTTTTTTATTTTGAAAAAAATGCTCTGTCAGCAAATGAAGTCATTGAAAAATGGACACGTGGCAGTTTGGTTGGAATTTTTTGCCATTGGCATTTAACCGATCATTTTTACTCCGATTTTGACACTTAAGTGTATATTTTGTAACTTTTGGCACTTAAGTGTCCCCGTACCAAGTTTTGGCACTCTAGGGGTCCGTACGTCAAATTTTATATGGTTCTTTTGGATTTATCGATTTTTTTGTTGAGTTATCACTTTAATTTATTAATTGTATTTGGGAGAGCGGGTTCCAAAAATTAGTAATTTACTAATTTACGAATCCTGGAACCGGCTTGGAATAGACGATGGAGGGATCGAGAGTAGCGCTAGGGCTTACCATTTAGCTTTATGAATCGTAAGTTTTGTTGTCTGGAAAGGATGTGGGCTGGGAGTGGTGTGAGTTAAAGTGTAGGCCTAGGGACCTTTTTATACTTTTTTTTCTTTTGACCTGTTTTATAGACTGTTAACTTGTTATTTAATTGAGTGATTAACTAGTGCTTTAAAATTCCACAATATTCTTGTATGGTCTCATAATTTTTCATTTTAGAATTCTCAAAATCTCTTCTCAGAGTTCGAAGTCGAAGAATATGTACCTTTTTTGATCCTTGGAATTCTTCTTGTAGTATTTCCCAAGCCCTCTTTCAATTTTCACTCCAATTATCCTCAGAAATAATGTTTCCGAGAGAGCCCGCTAACAAAACATAGTGCCCTTCATCCTTTTGTAGTTGGTCCTTTGGAACACTTGTTCCTTCTTGCGAAGCCTCTTACATATTTTTATTCATCATTTTTATTAACGTCCTAAATCTATCAATTTCTCTTATCTCTAACCAAAATATAACATTCATCTACTTTTCTTATCAATGACATAATCTTATCAATTATTATATCAAATTTACAAGTTTCATTTGTGTGAGTTACTAAGTTCGTTTCGGATTAACAGCTATTTTTAGGCTCCAACTCTCATTTGAGTTATATCGAAACATTTTTTTTTTCTTAAACTCACCAACTTTTTTAATTTAGTTGTTACTTCTATAAGTACTACCTATTGATTAGGGAAAATTACCCAATCAGTTCTAAACCCATTGTACAAAATATAACTTTGTTTTAAACTTTTCAATTTTGTCAATTTAGTTTTTAACTTTTGTGCGAAATTCTAATATAATCATTCTAGTGAATTTTTGTTGGAAATCGCTAACGTAGCATCATCCAACTTTAGAAAGTGGGCAGGTCCTAGAATTTGTTCTGGTTGTTTGTGGAATATAATCAATTACTCAAGTGCTCATTTGATATGTAACCGATATTTACATTGCATGTTAATTCTCAGTCTTGCATGGATGTCGAAATAGGACGAGGAAAACTAGTTTAGATAGACAAATTATGGACTTAAGAATTATCCACTAATCGAGATCGAATAAGATACCAGCAAAAATTCTGATGGGTGAGCCAAATAACACGGAAATTGTTTGTACGTGGTGGTGGGAGGAGTTGAATCTGTGTTTTAAACCTAATCCCACCACATATCCGCTCCTAAATTAATTGCCATGTAGTTTTTACCTTTCAATGGCGTCAGACCCTATTCCCTCAGCGTTCGGTGTTGTTTGAATTCTTGAGCAAACTTCATTAGTGGCAATTGGCATGAACCCATCAGAGAAAATGCAAATGACTGAAGGAACATCTGGGGTTGATGCGGTGTGGTTCAGATTAGAGATGAGGTTAGAAAACGGAGCAGACATGTTTTTTTTTTTTTTCCGGTGAGCAAGAAGGTCTTGGCTCGAGTCTGCTTCGGTGAAAGGATGGCCATCTTGAGTAAGCGTCCATGGTTGCACGCGGTGTTCACAAAGTAAATAAAGAAACCTTCTGTGTATAGAAGCTTCGCTAGTTTTGGCATTGCTCCGATGTGGCTTTATATGGCGATAGGACACAACCAGCATGGGTTCTATTTCTCGTGGCTGTGGCTGATTGGATGTCCATGTCTTCCCTTTCTGTGGTGGCTCTAGTTCAAAGCATAATCCCGGAAAGAAAGGCTAATATGGGTGGTCAGTCTTATTTTCAGAGGGTAAATATGTAGGGTAAATCAGGCAGAGCCAAAAGTTTATGATATTGAAAGACTTTCTTCTTGTAAGTTTCTATGCGTCTCTGTCTGTAGTATAGTTGCTCCAATAAACTAAATATACTTCTTATGATTGTAATTAGTTTATAAGCATGCTACAGTTTGGAAGGATTGAGACGAAAACTTCCATTCACATATGACAAGCGTGTAATTTAAGATAGATTGACAGACGATTCCTTTTCAAAGAATGTAGATGAATCATTTAATTTTAATTTCTGTCATGATGCGATACCATCTGTTTAAAACCAATGAACCTTGGGCAATACGTTGAAAAGGGTAATCTCCATACTGAAGTTTCGTACTCATTCTGAGATGATGTTCATGTGTCACCAATATCTTATTACAAGTGTTAAAATATTGATCCAATTTCTAGAATTATCTAGTATAAACTTTTGCTAGAAAAGTCTAGAAAAATCCTACAAATTATCTATCACTTAGGTAACTAGAGTAGTCTAGAAAAATCAGCAACTAGAGTAGTGTAGAAGAGTCAACAACTAGAGTAGTGTAGAAGAATCTAGAGATAAGAGTAGAAAAAAATCTGACTTTTGACCAGATTTTTGCAAGGAAAGTCGGTCATGCATGCCTATAAATAGGCTAGGGGGACATTCACTAAAAGGATCCCCAACACACCAACTTCAGCTCCTTCTCTTTTCCCTTGTATTACCCACCAACTAATAAAAGTTTTCTTTATTTTTCCCTTGTGCTTCCTTTGCCAAATAACATTCTAAAAAATACATCCATATTTCCTAGTCTATTTTACACACACAAGCACACACTTCCGCAAATAACCAACAATGGTATTAGAGCCACGTCTTCGGTTGGTATTTGTAACATCCTGAAAATTGATGCATTTTAGCCCGATTTTTAATCCGATTTTGGAACCAATTTCTCCGTGATATCAGGACTAAATACTTGGACGTCGCCTCATTTATTTTGGGATTTTCCGTTGGACACGGAAGCGTCGGAAAAAGGAAAAATTGGACCGGGTTTCGGGCCCGCAAGTGGGCCGGCCCAAGACCGGCGGCCCAATGGGCCTTGCACCCATTTAGCCCAGCCCAAGAGGGGCCCAAGTTGGCCCAAGTTCCCCTCCATTTCCAGCCCATGGGCCTCTCTCTTAGGCCTCTTGCTTTTGTGCCCAAGTGGGCATTGTTTTTGCTTGTTTTTGCTTTGTTTTGATTGGTTCTTGAAGCAAGTGGCTTGCCCACTTGCCTTGGCCTTATCCAAGCCTTCAGCAGCCCCTTCTCTCTCCTCTTTCTCCCCCAAAATTCGTGCACCAGCCCAGCCTCCCTCTCTCTCCCTTTTTCTCTTCCTTTTCTCTTCCATTTTTGCTGTTTCTTGCTGCCTTTACTGTTTTCCAGCCGGAAAACAGCCTTGCCGCCATCACCGGAGCCGCCGCCACCACCCAAAGTGTAGTCTTGGAAGTTAGGAAGCCAGCCGCACACACCCCCGGTCACCCCTGGTCGCCCGAACCGCCCGTTTCGGCCTTTTCCGCACTGCTGGTCAGTTCCGCGTGAACAGTAACCAGCAAGGTTTTGGCCCGTTTCGGCCACCATTTGTCATCCGTTGCCATCCCCGAGCTTACCCCTCGTAGCCCTCGTTCCCCTCTACGCGCCGGTGTCGCCGGATTTCCGATCCAAGTAAGTTAACTTCCTAATCCTTGTTTAGGGGTTAATCTTGCTTAGGGTTAATTAGTTTAATTTTTGTGCTTGGTTAATTATGGGTTAGTTTGTTAATGGTGGCTGAGTTAATTAAGCTGACTAGGGTTAGATTAATTGACTAGAGTTAGTTTTAAAAGTAACTAGGGTTAATAAATAAAGTAACCATAGTTAGTTTTAAAAGTAACCAAGGTTAGAATTTAACTATGGTTAGGTTAATTTGACCATGGTTAGGTTAATTTGTTAACCATGGTTAAGTTTATTTATTTTTATTTATTTATTTAATTTCGGACGAAATTATCATTCACGGACATTGTTCACTAATCACTGTTCACGGATTCATTGTTCACGGATGACATCGTTCACGGCACCTTGTTCATGCGAAGCTAAATTTTGGCTTATTTTGATGTGTTCTTGGTTGTTATGATTTATTGAAGTGTCGATTGTTAATTATACTTGTGAATATTGATGAAATGCGTGATCGAATGCTGATTTGGAAGTTGGATTTTGTAATTGTCAAGTGAGATTGCATGACATATTGCGTGGGTTATCAGAAATGGCATGTCGCATGAGCATGAGTGGTGTGCATTCACGACAGAGCAAAGAAAAGAACGAATTGATTGATGATGTGTTGTATGGTCACCTTAAGAGGAGAACCCGGCGTTGCGGAAGACCGCCAATCCTTATGGGGTTGTGCCGTGGCGTGGGTCGCCCGACTTCGGTCGGATGCCCGACGGGGAGGGGTTCTATGTGGGACCGCGGTATGGGGGCGGGTCCCGGGCCTCGTCGCAGCGGGACTGCGGTAGTGGGCGGGTCTTGTGCTCCTTCGGGAATGCCGTCTTGGGAGTGAGCCCTTGACGTCGCCGTGCCTCGAGGTAAAGAGGACGAAGCTGGTTTAGCCGTAACCGCCAATCATAAGGTTGTGCCGTGGCCCGGGAGGAGGGGTCGTAATAATCGAGCATGTGTGGGTGTGAGATTTGAGAAAGCTGTGTGTAATGCTCGATTATTCGCATGTCTCTTAATGTTATGATGAATTAAATGACAGTTTCGCAGTCGCGTGTGCCAAGGCCGGTAGGGTCGCCCGTGATTGCACCTGTTTATTAAACTGTCTTCGTGGTTATCTCTCGAGGTGGTATTGCATTGATTGCTGCATTAGGTTGTATGTTAAACTCCCGAGGCGAGCGAAGTTCCTAACAGGGGCTTAGGACTTTAACTTGCCGAGTTTATCTCAACCCGTCGTGGTTAACATTTTCGGGCCCTAGATGATGCGTCACCGAGGATCGAAGAGAGCGATCCCTCCGAGGCCCGTGAGTAGGCAGTGTAGCCTATTTCCTTTTGACGAGCCTTCCCCCACTTGTATAGGGTTAGGTTAGCTAGGCCGGTCCCTTTTGAGTAGGCCTTAGCTTGTCGCCCGTAGCAAGGCGTGTATGTATTTGCTGGTATCTTTGGCTAACATTCGAGATATATAAAATACTAGTTGTCTTTTCCTCGCCGCCGTTGTTACTATCCCCGTTGTTTGGTTTGGGAGTTGTTCGTTTCCGCATGTGCTTAATTACAAGATAAAATGAATTGGTCGACGACGCACGCACGGGACGTCGTACAAATAGACCTCAAGTGAAATGGGGTTGCCGCGAGCTCGAGAGTCGGGCGTGACAACCCCGTCGATTTTGGTATCGAGCCCGGTTGGCGATGGAGTGATAAGGTGCGATAAGTCTTGTGTTGGTGCGTGGGGATAGTTAGTAGGAAAGACAATTTCTTTGCTTGCATGTGATTGACTGTAGGATCCTTCGTGGTCCTTCGTTGTAGGGTTGTCTCATTTTCTAATTCCATGTGGGGGAATTGGAACGCGGGTTAGGAGAGTCCCGCAAAATGAGCAATCCGGATCGAGTACCCCGGTTTGAGGACCCCAAGTCGGAGGAGTCGAGGAAGAGGACGGCGCAGTACCGGCGGGTGCAAGGGAGGTAGCACCGGAAGATCCGAGGATGGATGGGATCATGCATGCCATTGAGGCTCGATAGGTCGCGAGCTCGACCCAAGCCGCCCCGGCTCATTTTTGTCACGTTGCTCTGCAGCTAGGCCCGGGACTGGTAACCGGCCTATGCATCAGTTGGTAGAGCAATTCATGAAGCTTAAGGCGCCCAAGTTTTCTGGGGCTGGCGACCCTGAGACAGCGACCCTCTGGGTGCGGGAGATAGAGAAGACTTTCACCTTTGCGGTGTTCGAGGAGGAAAAAGTGATCATGGCGGCTTACCAACCGCAGTGGTAATGCCGGCACTTGGTGGGAAGCTACCCAAGGATGGGTATTTCCCGAGGGTACAGCTAGGGTATGGGATACCTTCGGGGAGGCTTTTCGAGTAAGTACTTCTCGGACCGCGCGAGAGAGCGAAGTTGGCGAATTTCGAGAGGCTGCGTCAAAATCGGATGACAAGTGGATCGACGAAGCCAAGTTTGCGGAGTTTGTCGAAGTATGCGCCACGGATGGTTGAGCATCCTTTGGACAAGGCGGGGAGGTTTCGGGACGGACTGAAGATAGAAATCCGAGACCACTTGGTGTCAGTGAACCTGAAAGATTACAATGAGCTGTATGAGAGAGCTCAGATGATTGAGAGACACCTTGCAGAAAAGGCAACCGCATCTGTATCGCGATTTGTGCCTAGCAGGGACAACCATCGATTTGGTAAGAAACCAATGGCGGGAGGAAGGTATCCTCTCCCGCCTAATAGAAGGAACGGTGTGGGAAAACCGTTCCCTACCACTCCAAGGGGAGCTTGTTACGGGTGTGGTCGGGTGGGCCACCAAGTGAGGGATCGCCCACGTAGACCCATGATGCCATTCACGCCACGACCGCCGCCGGACCACCGGTGGGGAACTTTCAGCGGGGCAATCGCATGCACCCCCGCTCAAGGACGGGTGTATGCGATCCACGAGGAAGGAGGCGGAGGACACGCCCGTCGTAATTACAGTGTACGATATCTCTACACGACCATGCTTTGCTTATGCGTTGTTTGATCCAGGAGCTTCACACTCCTTTATTGCTAAACGGTTTGTAGAATTAGTGGGATTAAGACCAGAGCCGTTGGAAACGGTCTTTGTTATTTCTACTCCGTTAGAGGATTCAGTTTTATCTGCAGTAGGTTGTGCTAGCTGTAAACTGATTATAGATGGTCGAGAAGGAATAATTGATTTGATTGTTTTGGCGATGTATGACTTTGATGTCATTATCGGTATGGATTGGTTGACCAAGCAAGGTGCTACTATGGATTGTCGGGAGAAGAGAATCCGATTTAATCCGACCGGAGCTAGTAGTTTCCGGTTTGTAGGGAGCCGAGGAGGGTCCTCGATTCCCTTGATTTCTTCTTTGGAAGCAACCAAGTTGTTGGGGTCAGGATGTCGAGGCTATTTAGCATCGGTGAGTGATATGTCGAAAGAAGGACCGAACTTGGAGGACATCGCAGTAGTACGAGATTATCCCGATGTCTTTCCAAAGGAATTGCCGGGACTACCCCCGGCCCAGAGAGACGAGTTCGTAATCGAGTTGGCTCCGGGACGTAACCAATCTCGAAAGCACCGTATGAGGATGGCATTGTCAGAGTTGAAGGAATTGAAGGTGCAGATGCAGGAATTATTGGACAAGGGCTTTATTCGCCCGAGTGCATCGCCTTGGGGAGCGCCGATCCCTATTTGTCAAGAAAAGGATGGTTCGTTGCGGTTATGTATTGACTATAGACAGCTTAATCAAGTGACGATTAAGAATAAGTACCCACTACCGAGGATTGACGACCTGTTTGACCAACTCCAAGGAGCGTCGATATTCTCTAAGATAGACCTAAGGACGGGCTATCATCAATTGAGGATCCAAAAGGAGGACATACCGAAGACAGCTTTCCGTACTCGTTATGGTCATTACGAGTTTACGGTAATGCCTTTTGGATTAACAAATGCCCAATTTGCTTTCATGGATTTGATGAACCGGGTGTTTAAGGAGTATTTGGATCGGTTCGTGATCGTGTTTATCGACGACATTTTGGTATATTCAAAGAGTCCCGATGAACACGAGCAACACCTAAGGACCGTGTTGCAAACCCTAAGAAATCACGAGCTGTATGCGAAATTTAGCAAGTGTGAATTTTGGTTGGCTCGAGTGGCTTTTCTAGGTCATGTGATCTCAGGCGAAGGGATTTCTGTGGACCCGACCAAGATTGAAGCGGTCATAGATTGGCCGAGACCGACTTCGAGAATCGAGGTTCGTAGTTTTCTAGGACTCGGCTAGTTATTACGGACGATTTGTGGAAAGATTCTCTTCAATAGCTATGCCAATGACACGATTGCTGAAAAAGGACAAGAAATATGAGTGGACGGATAAGTGCGAGCGTAGTTTCCAAGAGCTTAAGCATAAGCGACTACCGCACCGTTTTGACTATTCCGTCGAGCTCGGGAGGATATGAGATTTTTAGCGACGCGTCATACAAGGGACTCGGTTGCGTTCGATGCAACATGGTAAAGTGATAGCGTATGCTTCTAGGCGATTGAGGCCTCACGAGCTGAATTATCCGACGCATGACTTAGAGTTGGCAGCCATCATTTTTGCGTTGAAGATATGGAGACACTATCTTTGTGGAGAGAGATTTCAGATTTTTACGGACCATCAAAGTTTGAAGTATCTGTTCTCCCAAAAGGAACTAAATATGAGGCAACGCGAGATGGATGGAACTTCTTAAGGATTATGACTGCGATATCCTATACCATCCCGGCAAGGCAAACAAAGTGGCAGACGCCTTGAGTCGCAAGTCATCAGTTGCGAGTATGATGGTTCAAGAATGGATCCTATTGGAAGGGGTCCGTGATTCAGAATTCAGGCTCGAGGTATGTCATCTTTCTAGTTTGATGGCTACCCTTAGGATCGAACCTGAAATTCAAGCCAAGATTAAGGCAATGCAACCTTTGGACGTTGAGATCCAAAAGATTCTGCAAATGGACGCGACTAAGAGAAAGTCGGATTTTCAAGTATCCGAGGATGGGATCTTGAAATTCCGTGGACGGTTATGTGTACCAAGCGATGCCGAAATTAAGGAGAGGTTGTTATCCGAAGCGCATCGCAGCGACTACAGTGTGCATCCCGGCAGTACGAAGATGTATCAGAATCTGCGACAGTATTATTGGTGGAACGGCATGAAGCTTGACATCGCCAAGCACGTGGCGAAGTGTTTAACTTGCCAACAAGTGAAAGCGCAACATTGCAAGCCAGGAGGGTTACTGCAACCTCTTGAAATCCCCGAATGGAAATGGGAGCACATCACGATGGACTTCGTGACGGGATTACCAAGAAGTCGGCGGGGTAATGATGCAATTTGGGTTATAGTGGACCGATTGACGAAGTCAGCTCATTTCATCGCCGTACGCAAGGATTTTGCTTTGGAAAAGTATGCAGAATTGTACGTGCGACAGATTATTCGTTTGCATGGGGTGCCAGTGACGATTACTTCAGATCGAGACCCCAGATTTACGGCTGCATTTTGGAAGAGTCTGGCGACTTCGATGGGGACAAAGCTGCAGTTCAGTACGGCCTACCATCCTCAGACAGATGGTCAATCAGAGAGAACGATTCAGACCTTGGAAGATATGCTAAGAGCTTGTATATTGGATTTTAAAGGAAGTTGGGAGGAACAACTTCATCTTGTGGAGTTCGCGTATAATAATAGTTATCAACGAGTATCAAAATGGCACCGTTCGAAGCTTTGTATGGCAGACCGTGTAGGACTCCAATTTGTTGGGACGAAGTCGGCGAGCGGAAAATTACAGGGCCAGAGTTAGTGCAGCAATCTTTAGACGCCGTCAAGATGATTCGAGAAAGGTTAAAGACGGCTCAAAGCAGACAAAAGAGTTATGGGGATAAGCGACGTAGGCCATTGGAATTTCAAGTGGGCGATCATGTGTTCCTTAAAGTATCGCCGATGCGAGGTACATCGCGATTTGGAAAGAAAGGAAAACCGAGCCCAAGGTATGTCGGACCGTTCGAGATTCTAGAAAGGATCGGGAATTTAGCCTATCGTCTTGCACTACCGCCTCGACTTGCTCAAGTGCATGACGTATTCCACGTGTCGATGTTAAGGAAATACGAGCCGGACCCGACACACGTGTTGAATTTTGAAGAGATAGAGGTGGACGACGGGGTGTCGTATGTGGAGAGACCGATTCGGATTGAGGACCGGAAAGAACAAGTGCTAAGAAGCAAGACGGTCTCCTTGGTCAAAGTCATTTGGGAGCATCATGGTACGGAGGGAGCTACGTGGGAAAGCGAAGAAATCATGAGGCGTCAGCACCCCTATCTTTTTGAGGATTAGCATGTCAGTTCAAATTTCGAGGACGAAATTTCTGTAAGAGGAAGAGTTGTAACATCCTGAAAATTGATGCATTTTAGCCCGATTTTTAATCCGATTTTGGAACCAATTTCTCCGTGATATCAGGACTAAATACTTGGACGTCGCCTCATTTATTTTGGGATTTTCCGTTGGACACGGAAGCGTCGGAAAAAGGAAAAATTGGACCGGGTTTCGGGCCCGCAAGTGGGCCGGCCCAAGACCGGCGGCCCAATGGGCCTTGCACCCATTTAGCCCAGCCCAAGAGGGGCCCAAGTTGGCCCAAGTTCCCCTCCATTTCCAGCCCATGGGCCTCTCTCTTAGGCCTCTTGCTTTTGTGCCCAAGTGGGCATTGTTTTTGCTTGTTTTTGCTTTGTTTTGATTGGTTCTTGAAGCAAGTGGCTTGCCCACTTGCCTTGGCCTTATCCAAGCCTTCAGCAGCCCCTTCTCTCTCCTCTTTCTCCCCCAAAATTCGTGCACCAGCCCAGCCTCCCTCTCTCTCCCTTTTTCTCTTCCTTTTCTCTTCCATTTTTGCTGTTTCTTGCTGCCTTTACTGTTTTCCAGCCGGAAAACAGCCTTGCCGCCATCACCGGAGCCGCCGCCACCACCCAAAGTGTAGTCTTGGAAGTTAGGAAGCCAGCCGCACACCCCGGTCACCCCTGGTCGCCCGAACCGCCCGTTTCGGCCTTTTTCCGCACTGCTGGTCAGTTCCGCGTGAACAGTAACCAGCAAGGTTTTTGGCCCGTTTCGGCCACCATTTGTCATCCGTTGCCATCCCCGAGCTTACCCCTCGTAGCCCTCGTTCCCCTCTACGCGCCGGTGTCGCCGGATTTCCGATCCAAGTAAGTTAACTTCCTAATCCTTGTTTAGGGGTTAATCTTGCTTAGGGGTTAATTAGTTTAATTTTTGTGCTTGGTTAATTATGGGTTAGTTTGTTAATGGTGGCTGAGTTAATTAAGCTGACTAGGGTTAGATTAATTGACTAGAGTTAGTTTTAAAAGTAACTAGGGTTAATAAATAAAGTAACCATAGTTAGTTTTAAAAGTAACCAAGGTTAGAATTTAACTATGGTTAGGTTAATTTGACCATGGTTAGGTTAATTTGTTAACCATGGTTAAGTTTATTTATTTTTATTTATTTATTTAATTTCGGACGAAATTACTGTTCACGGATTATTGTTCACTAATCACATGTTCACGGATTCTTGTTCACGGATTGACATCGTTCACGGACTTTGTTCATGCGAAGCTAAATTTTGGCTTATTTTGATGTGTTCTTGGTTGTTATGATTTATTGAAGTGTCGATTGTTAATTATACTTGTGAATATTGATGAAATGCGTGATCGAATGCTGATTTGGAAGTTGGATTTTGTAATTGTCAAGTGAGATTGCATGACATATTGCGTGGGTTATCAGAAATGGCATGTCGCATGAGCATGAGTGGTGTGCATTCACGACAGAGCAAAGAAAAGAACGAATTGATTGATGATGTGTTGTATGGTCACCTTAAGAGGAGAACCCGGCGTTGCCGGAAGACCGCCAATCCTTATGGGGTTGTGCCGTGGCCAGTGGGTCGCCTGACTTCGGTCGGATGCCTGACAGGGAGGGGTTCTATGTGGGACCGCGGTATGGGGGCGGGTCCCGGGCCTCTGTCAGTAGCGGGACTGCGGTAGTGGGCGGGTCTTGTGCTCCTTCGGGAATGCCGTCTTGGGAGTGAGCCCTTGACGTCGCCGTGCCTCGAGGTAAAGAGGACGAAGCTGGTTTAGCCGTAACCGCCAATCATAAGGTTGTGCCGTGGCCCAGGAGGAGGGGTCGTAATAATCAGAGCATGTGTGGGTGTGAGATTTGAGAAAGCTGTGTGTAATGCTCTGATTATTCGCATGTCTCTTAATGTTATGATGAATTAAATGACAGTTTCTGCAGGTCGCGTGTGCCAAGGCCAGGTAGGGTCGCCTGTGATTGCACCTGTTTATTAAACTGTCTTCTGTGGTTATCTCTCTGAGGTGGTATTGCATTGATTGCTGCATTAGGTTGTATGTTAAACTCCCGAGGCGAGCGAAGTTCCTAACCGGGGCTTAGGACTTTAACTTGCTGAGTTTATCTCAACCCGTCGTGGTTAACATTTTCAGGCCCTAGATGATGCGTCATCGAGGATCGAAGAGAGCGATCCCCGAGGCCCGTGAGTAGGCAGCTGTAGCCTATTTCCTTTTTGACGAGCCTTCCCCCACTTGTATAGGGTTAGGTTAGCTAGGCCGGTCCCTTTTTGAGTAGGCCTTAGCTTGTCGCCTGTAGCAAGGCGTGTATGTATTTGCTGGTATGCTGGCTAACATTCAGATATATAAAATACTAGTTGTCTTTCCTCTGCTGCCGTTGTTACTATCCCTGTTGTTTGGTTTGGGAGTTGTTCGTTTCCGCATGTGCTTAATTACAAGATAAAATGAATTGGTCGACGACAGTACCTGGGACGTCGTACAAATAGACCTCAAGTGAAATGGGGTTGCCGCGAGCTCGAGAGTCGGGGCGTGACAGTATTGGGCGTTTGTCCTAACCACCCACTCCTAAAACTACCCATCCAAATTCCAAACAACTAAACTATGGCCACTGGTACATTGTCCGCATTTCCCATTCCTATTTTTGATGGGAATAATTATGATTTTTGGAGTATCAAAATGACTACCTTCTTGATGGCCCAAGACCTATGGGACATCATATGGAAAAGGGTTACGAGGCTCCGCAAGAAGGTGCGAGTGTTCCGAAGGATCAACTTCAAAAGGATGCAAGGGCACTTTATTTTATTCAACAAACACTCTCGGAAATGATATTTCCGAGAATAATTGGAGCGAAGATTGCAAAGGGAGCTTGGGAGATACTTCGAGAAGAATTTCAAAGATCAGAAAAGGTACGTATTATTCGGCTTCAAACTTTAAGAAGAGATTTTGAGAATTCTAAAATGAAAAATTATGAGACCGTCCAAGAATATTGTGGAAAATTAAAAGAACTAGTTAATCAAATGAGAGCCTATGGAGATGAGATCACTGATCAAAGGGTCGTAGAAAAAATATTGGTGTTACTTACTAAAAAATACAATTCTATTTTGACAACTATAGAAGGAACTAAGGACTTGGCAACTCTATCGGTGAGTGAATTAATTGGCTTTCTAGAAGCACATGAGAAAAGACTGATGGCACAAGATGAAGATTCAATTGAAAGTGCCTTTCAATATAAAATAAATGTACAGTCCCATCAATCTAAAAATGGTGGAAGGAGTTCATGGAAAAATTCTACACAAAGGGAAAAATATCCACCTTGTGGCATTTGCCAAAAAACAAATCATTTGGAGAATGATTGTTGGTTAAAAAATAAGCCACAATGCAGCTTTTGTAAAAGATATGGCCACGTAGAAAAAGATTGTCGATCGAAAACAAATAATCGAGCTAACTATGTTGGAAAAAAAGAAAGTGAAGACAATATATTCTACGCGGGCCAAGTAGCAAATGATAAGAAAAACAATACATGGTATGTTGATAGTGGGTGTAGCAATCATATGACTGGGGACGAATCTATATTCGCCGATATTGATAAGTCGGTGAATTTCCAAGTAAAATTGGGTAATGGTGCATTAGTGGACGTTAAAGGAAAAGGCACCATCACCGTAGAAACAAATAAAGGACCAAAATATATTCATAATGTATATCTAGTTCTCAGTCTAGCGCAAAATCTCTTGAGTGTGGGACAAATGATTCAAAGTGGGTATTCTTTATAGAGGAGATACCTACATTATCTATGATAAATATAAAAACATCATTGCCTCTGTTAAGATGGAGAATAAAAATTTTCCTATTCGATGGAAATATATTAAAGACATAGCCATGAAAGCTCAACTTGATGATTCATGGCTATGGCATCGAAGATTTGGCCACTTCAACTTCGCTAGACTAAAAACTCTCCATCAGAAAAATATGATGAGAGACTTTCTAGCTATTTCAGAAATTTCAAATGTTTGTGAAGGATGCCTCCTTGGAAAACAACAAAGGCAGTCCTTCCCATCTAGAGGTGCATGGAGAGCTAAAAAACCATTAGAACTAGTCCATACCGATGTATGTGGTCCGATGAGGACCTCTACACTTAGTCAAAATAAATATTTCATCCTATTCATTGATGACTACACAAGAATGACGTGGGTATATTTTCTTCAAGAAAGATCAGAGGTTTTCTCTATTTTTAGAAAATTCAAGAACCACGTCGAGAATCAAAGTGGCCGAAAAATCAAAGCCCTAAGGAGCGATAGAGGCACTAAATACAACTCAAGAGAGTTCAATAAATTCTATGAAGATGAAGGAGTTCATCATCAACTATCTGTTGGCTACGCCCCAGAACAAAATGGAGTAGCAGAAAGGAAGAATAAAACCGTCATGGAGATGGCAAGGTCCATGCTAAAGGAGAAAGGCCTTCCTAACACCTTCTGGGCAGAAGCAGTCTACACGGCTGTATACCTCTTAAATAGGTGTCCAACTAAAGCAGTCCAAAATAAAACTCCAGTTGAAGCATGGAGCAGACGGAAGCCTTCAGCGAAGGATCTCAAGGTGTTCGGCTGCATATGCTACGTTCACATCCCTGCTCAAAAGAGGAGTAAGCTCGACAAGAAGATTGAAAAAAGAATATTCCTTGGTTACAATGATCAATCAAAAGGTTATCAAGTTTACAACCTAAGAACTAAGAAGCTCGTGATTAGTTGAGACGTCGAGTTCGATGAGAATGTTGCCTGGAATTGGGAGGATGAGAAGATCGAAAAAAAGTATGTTGCCTTGCCAAACACATCACCTACTCAAAAGGAGTCAACCACACAAGAAGAAGGAGAAGTGCCAGATTCCACCACTCATGGCGTAACTCCACCAATCTCTCCAAGAGTGACGCAAGAAGAATCTCCTCCATAGTCTCCAGTACTAAGGGTAAAAACCCTTAGAAGAATTTACGACACATGCAACTTTGTTGTTTTAGAACCAGAAAACTACGAACAAGCATCCAAAGAAGAAGTTTGGATAAAAGCCATGGAAGAAGAGATCAAAATGATCGAGAAAAATAAAACTTGGGAGCTCGTTGATCGCCCCGAAGACAAACAGATCATTGGTGTCAAGTGGGTCTGCAAGACGAAGCTTAATGCAAATGGATCCATCCAGAAGCATAAAGCAAGACTGGTGGCAAAAGGATACTTGCAACAACCAAGTATTGACTATACTGAAACTTTTGCTCATGTTGCTCGCCTTGATACTATTCGAGCACTCATAGCCTTAGCAGCACAAAAAGAATGGAGGATCTATCAACTAGATGTGAAATTGGCATTTCTAAATGGATATCTTCAAGAAGAAATATATGTGGAACAACCACAAGGTTTTATTGTTAGAGGGCAAGAAGAAAAGATTCTAAAGCTTAAAAAGGCTCTTTATGGATTAAAACAAGCACCGTGAGCATGGTATAGCCGAATAGACGAATACTTCACCAAGCAAGGATTCAGGAGGAGCATGAGTGAGCTAACGCTCTACATCAAGACCCAAGGTAAGTCCGACACTCATTGTCTCTTTGTATGTAGATGATCTCATATATACAGGGAACAATGAAGTGATGATTCAAGAATTCAAAGAAGAAAAGATGAAGACATTCGAGATGATGGACTTGGGCTTGATGCACTACTTTCTTGGCATCAAGATCAACCAAAATGGAGGAGTCTTTATCTCGCAAAAGAAATATACTGAGAACCTCCTGAAGAAATTCAAGATGAACCACTACAAAGTAATTGCAACACCGCTTGTGACAAATGAGAAGCTACTGAAAGAAGATGGAGCAGAAAAAGTTGATGCTTCTCTCTACAGAAGTTTGATTGGCAGTTTACTATATCTCACTGCGACACGACCGGACATTATGTACGCAACAAGTCTATTGTCGCGGTTTAAGCAAAGTCCGAGTCAAATTCATCTTGGAGCTGCCAAAAGAATTCTTAGATACTTACGAAGAACTACAAACTATGGCATTTGGTATCGGCCAAGTGCAAATGCCAAGCTCATCGGCTATACTGATAGTGATTGGGCAGGATCAACTGATGACAAGAGGAGCACTTCTGGCTATGCATTCTCATTAGGTTTCAGAATGTTTTCTTGGACATCCAAAAAACAAGATTCGGTGGCACAATCCACTGCAGAAGCTGAATACATTGCAGCTGCTACTGATACCAGTCAAGCACTATGGCTTCGAAGAATTTTAGAAGATATTGGAGAAGCACAGACGGAACCGACTCCAATACTTTGCGACAACAAGTCTACAATTGCCATATCAAAGAATCCAGTTTTCCATGGAAGAACCAAACATATAAACATCAAATATCACTTCATCCTTACCAAAAAATTTTAACCTTACCAAAAAAAGTATCACTTCATACGAGAGGTGCAGAGCAATGGAGAAATTGAGCTTAAATATTGCAAGACCGAAGATCAAGTTGCTGATATATTTACTAAAGCACTACCACCAGTTAAGTTCGAGAAGTTACGAAGCATGCTTGGAGTATCACGAAATTGGATCAAGGAGGAGTGTGAAAATATTGATCCAATTCCTAGAATTATCTAGTATAAACTTTTGCTAGAAAAGTCTAGAAAAATCCTCCAAATTATCTATCACTTAGGCAACTAGAGTAGTTTAGAAAAATCAGCAACTAGCGTAGTGTAGAAAAGTCAACAACTAGAGTAGTGTAGAAGAATCTAGAGATAAGAGCAGCAAAAAATTTGACTTTTGACCAAATTTTTGCAAGGAAAGTCAGTCATGCATGCCTATAAATAGGCTAGGGGTACATCCATTAAAAGGATCCCCAACACACCAACTTCAGCTCCTTCTCTTTTCCCTTGTATTACCCACCAACTAATAAAAGTTTTCTTTATTTTTCCCTTGTGCTTCCTTTGCCAAATAACCTTCTCAAAAATACATCCATATTTCCTAGTCTATTTTACACACACAAGCACATGCTTCCGCAAATAACCAACAACAAGACGTTCCTTCAGAGGCAACTTTTGTCATGTCATAGTTGTCCCATGATGAATAATAGACTTCCGGCTTTGGACTAGCTGAAAGCAGCTTTCTAAAACAATAGTTATTGAGAATCATATACTTTGTTGAAATGGGGCGAAGATCTAGGATGGCAATAGTACATGCATATAGATCTTATCAAGAACCTGCAGCAAGTGTCCTAAGGTTGCAGGAACTTGTATCATTCTTCACCACGGTGCAACTTTAACATGCTGTTGTTGTCTGCTGTACTTTTCTGAAACCTGTCCGAGATTAATCAAGTGAGGAAGGGAACGTTCTGGGATAAATGGATATATCAAATGATATTTTCGTAGTTGTATATGCATTAGTGCTGATTTTGGGTGTCACGCCTGTCTTAGGTTTAGTTCAAGAACTTAAAAGCCAATGTTGAAAAATGTCAATTGAATCCCCAATGTGAAAAGCCTGAAATTTTCTGGAATGGTTCAGATTGATCCTAGAATTCTCGCTACTAGAAGCTTTGGTGTGTTTGTGAACGATGGAGAGAAGTCTTCTCTTCATGTTTATTGCAGTTCATGTCTCAATCAATTGTCATCCCCACCAGGTCTTGCCTGTTTGTGCTTGAAACTGATTTTCATGATGCAGAAAGATGCTCATTTCCACATTCTCTTTGGCCCCAGTTTACATGTAATTGTTGCATTTTCTCAGCCGATCGACCACATTGGCCAAAAGATGCAAACTGCACATTTTCTTGATGCATTTTCTGGGCCTTATTATTCACATGAAATCCTAGTATGCTCGGTAATCCATTTACTGAGATGGTCGATCCTCTTGGACAATGCCTTCAGGGTCCAAGGTGTCACATAAAGAGGAGTGTCTTATTTCAAGTATACTTAGCCAAGGGGGATAATTGCTAGGAAAATGCTCGTGAGCATGAGCCTTCAAACTTTTCTAGGTCTCATGGACTTTCACCATGAAATACACAACAAATGTATGACTGTCATTGAAGATGAATCTTCACCAGGAGAAAGCATGCCAATAGATATCTTTGAAGTTATGACTAAGCATGAAGAGTAGAAGAGGGGGAAGGAAAGGCAGCTCTTCTTGTAGGGAACAAGTTTATAGGATAGATGAATTAAGTAGTGCGTGCAAGCCACTTAAAACACACATGATGCAAATATATAATTTCACTACAGTAATCCATAGACAAAGTGTAATGTCGTTGTGAACAAAGAATCGCCTGTGGTGGCAGTGTTGAACAAACAGACATCTGATGTTGTATTTAAGTTAGAAGTTCATCCAACAGCTTGTCAAGATTTATGGACGATGACCCATTTGGATCTGTTGCCTCTTGTGCTAATTTCTTCCACTCTGTGATTCTTTCTTTCATTTTTTTTCCCTTGTCTCCTTCCATCAAATCCCTCACTAGCATTTCCACTTCCTCTCTCTTGACCCCACATGATAACTCCAAACCAATCTCCCATCTATTACAAGCGTAAGTGCAGTTTGTCCTCTGGTCCCCAAAAGATGGCCAACAAATCATTGGGACTCCTGAAGACACACTCTCAATTATAGAGTTCCATCCACAATGTGTTAAGAACCCTCCAACGGATAAGTGGTTGAGAACTGCCTCCTGTGGACACCAATCTGCATACATACTCCTTCCTTCTGTTTCTTCAATGAATGCCCGGGGAAGAACGGCCGAATCCCCACTTACAAGGTCAGGCCTAATTATCCACAACAATGATTGTTTGCTGTTGGCCAGTCCCATTGCAAACTCAACAAGCTCATCTCTTGTCAGGATAGCTAGGCTACCGAAATTAATGTATAGGACTGACTTCGGTTCCTTCGAGTCAAGCCATCGAAGACATTCTGTATCTTCTCTCCACATATTGCACTCAATGGATTTCAGGGGGCTCTCTTCCTTCACTAGTTTGTTCACAAGTAACGAGAAAGGCCCAATAGCATAAACGCGAGGAAACATAGATGATAGAGCATTAAGCAATTCTGATTCAATGGCATCAAAGGTATGGAAAATCATTGCTGAGGCTGTATTTGCTCTCTCAGCGGCATCCATTGTAAAATTGAAAAAAATATCATCAGGATCCGTGCTGCGAAGAAAGGTTGGCAGGTCCCACAATTTAATATTCTTCATTCCTGGAATCCAGTCAACTACCGTATCTAAATAGCCGTTTGTTAAGTAGCTGGTATCTGCATCACAGTAATATTCTGAGTCTTATATGTATATCATATTAAGAACATAGAATCTTTTTTTCGAAGAAGGCTACTTTTAAATAGGTTGACCTTGGGCTGAAGCAATACCCCGGAAACCTAGGATCGGTAATATACGAGCCAAAAAACAGGTGGGTGGGGTTGGAATTGTTTGTACCAGGTGTTGTGCGTGGTCATACATAAGTCATGCCCATATTTTACACACGTCTGCTGCTTAATCACTTAGTCTACTCACAGTGTTCTAATAAAACTATGCATCTTGTACCTTTTAATGGTGTGAGACCCTTTTCCCTCAGCGTCCGGTATTGTTTGAATCCCATGAAAGCGCAGGCAGGGATTGTCCACAAGTGTATATTAGGGATGCCGAATTCTTGAGCAGCTTCATCGGTGGCAAATGATATGAATCCATCAGAGAAAATGCAAGTGACTAGCGGAACATCTGAGTCTGATGCATTGTGGTTAAGCTTGGAGATGAGATCAGAAAATGGAGCAGACATGTTCTTTCTGATGGCATTGCATAGAGCCATGACGTCTTGGCTTGAGTCTTCGTCTGTGGGAGGAAGGCCATCAGTGATGGTCAGGAACTGAAAGCCATGGAAGCCATCGAGAGCTCGAGATCCCCTCGACTTCAGCAAGCGGCGATGGTTATACTCCGTGTTTACAAAGGATACGTAGAAACCTTTTGTATATAGAAGCTTTGCCAGTTTTAGCATTGCTCCCATGTGGCTTTGAAATGGAGCTGGGATGCAAACGGCATGGCTTCTCTGAGCTGTGGCTGATTGAGTGTCCATCTCTCTCTCTCTCTCTCTCTCTCTCTCTCTCTCTCTCTCTCTCTCTCTCTCTCTCTCTGTGTCTGTGGTGACACTCAAACCAGAACCCAGAGGAAAGAAAAGCTAATATGCGTGGTCAGTTTTATATTCATATGAGGGGGAAGATGTAGTCGATGCCAGGCAGAGCCGATGTTTTGCCGGACACTGGTTCGCTTTCTGCGTGTATGTTCTACACGTCTCTAGTGTTTAGAATGATCAAAGAGGAAAATTCCCACATAAGACAAGCGTAAGCGTTCAACTGGATTTTTCCAAGGTAAGAAAGATTGACGGATAGTTCCTTTCATTGAATGGGAGATGAAATCTTTAGTTGTTATCAGAGTCATAATGCTACGCCGGCCTTTTGGAAATATATGAAGCTGTGAAGAGAATCAGCACACGAGTTTTACGACCTGACTTCCCTATGGAGCCTACCTTTTGTCTTCTGTCGTCCAATGATAGAAAATTACTTGCGGCTATGGACTTAGCTGGAAGCAGCTTCCTAAAACGGTTGCTGTCAATGAAGAATTGGCATATACTTTTTCGAAATCGGCCAAAATATCCCGGATGGGAACAGTACATCCACAGAAATCTTATCAAGAATTGGTAAGGAAGATTTCTTATACTGCAACCATAAAATGCGGTAGCAGTGCTGTTTCCAAGGGTGTCTTGGATTGATTTAGAGTAGAAGTGTCAATATGGGTCATAAACCCATATTATGACTCACTTTTAGTTAAATAAGTCAAATATGGGTCAAGTGAAAATTAAATATGGGTCAAATATGAGTCAAGCGAAAGTTAAATATGAATCAATATGGGTTGAGTGAGTTATTAGGTAGATTAATCATCTCTCTCCTTCCATCCTTCTCCTTTATGTATTCTCAATCTCTATCGTCGATCCTGCCATCACGCTGTTGTCACCATCGCCAATCCCGAGCTTGCCGAGCCGTGATAGAGCTTGGGCTAGCAAGCCCTAAGCTTGGCCTAGATCTGAATAGGCGAGCTGCAAGGTCGCCGACCTTATCCGACTATGACTCGCCCAAATCTGGATAGGCAAGCTCCGAACTCGTTGGCCGTAACAGAGTTCGCGGCTCACCAGATTCAAGCGAGCCCGAGTTTGACTGCTGCCAGCAACCTCAGCGGAGCCTAGATCGGCTGAACCTCAAGTTTGTCAACCTTGGTCGAGTTCAAGCTCGATGGCCTGCATCTTTGACCAATCGTCGTCGGGCAGCACCAATAGAGGAAAAGGGGGAAAAAGAAGGAAGAAGAAAGAAAAGAGAAAAAAAAAAAAAAAAAAAAAAAGGAAAGAAAAAGAAAAATAAAAAGAAAGAAAAAATAAAATAGTAAAAAAATTCAATTTTTTTTAAATAATTAAAAAATCTATTTTTTTAAAATTATTTTCCAATAACTATTTCAATTTAGAGGTATCCACATTTTTTTATTTACTAATTTTTATTATTTAATTTACTTTATAAATTTGATATGAAAATTTTATTCAAATAATTTATATGTGAAAAGTTTAAAGTGAACTAAATAATTGGGAGTAGATTTTATTAAATTAAGTTAAATATTAATGTGTTGGTATTATAGATTGGATATGGGTCAGGTCGGGTCGGATTTGAGTCATCAAATTTACATTATATGAAAATAGGTCAAAACGGGTTAAATGGGTCAATGTGGGTTGAACTATTTTCGATCCAACCCAACCCAACCCACCTCAACCCACCCATTTGACACCCCTAATTTAGAGTACTGAAATCAACTTGAGCCTTCACGTGAAATCAGAGAATGCTTGCTCATTCATATACTCATTACGTGGTCGATCCTCGGAGAATGCATGCGAGGCCCGAAGGCGTCCCAGAAGAGGAGTGTCTTATCGCTCGTCTACTTAGCCGAGTTAGAGAGTTGCTTGGAGAATGCTCATAAGCATGAGCCTGAAGATTTTATCGCCAGGACAGTTGTGGATTCTAAGCAATTTTCTGAGCAGCTTGAGAGTTTCCCACTCCCCTTTCTCTCAGTAATTTTATCACCAGTCTAGCCGAAGATCCATATACCCTGGTACTGTGAAAGATAGCAGCACTGCTTCCTTAAGGAATTGTGCAGACTTATTCGCTTGAGACTGCCCAAAGATGATGCTTTAATATCATTTTCAAAAAGATGGCGTGACTCTTTAGCATGTGTCACCGAGAGATTAGATGAGAAAAGGGAATCACAGAGAAAGATGGGAATTATGAAAACGAAATAGATTGGAGGTGTACTCATTGCCAGTTATAGGGGTGAGAATGGTTGAGGTTGGTCCAGCGGCACCAAACTCAGGGATTAACTCACACAGTGTTAGTCCCCAAATTTTGGGATTGGAGAACTGACCCTATTAACCTTGGGACCGAATTTTTTTTTGTTTAATTTTTTACATTCCTTAAAAGGGCAAACATACTCTTAGAAATTACATATTTATCGATAATGCGACATGGAGCACCCAAACTATGAATACCGGTGTAAATCAAATAGAAATCAAAGATAAGGCAACAACATAAATCTTCACTTGCCAAAAACAACAAACCACGAACACCTAAATACACAACGAAAAAGGAGGAGGCGCTTGGCACTTTAAGTTATATATCAGGGTTGTTTATATATATGGTTGATTTAGGTTGGACTAACCCAAAACCTTGGAATCAATAACCAACCCGCACAATATAAGTTCCAAAGGCTCCAAGATCAGACCTAGCCTAGTCCCCTAAGGAACTCGACTAGTACAAACCAAGTTCGACTAATTCAGGGTCAGTCCAAGTTCAATTTTGGCTTTGGTTTAAATTACTAACATCTCTTAAGGAAAAAAAAAAAGGACAACTTTTCTTATTTTTTGCATACTTTTAGTTACCTTTCTCAGCGACGCCTTTAACTTCATAACCCGTTAATGAAATCGCCAATTGTTTTTTGCAACTTATTAACTTTTCTCTGGCTAAGTTTTTTACTATAGTTTTGTGTCACAAACTCTCACTTGAGTTTGTAAAATAATTTATATGGTTCTTTGCAATTTATGGATTTTTTCGTTGAGTTGTCAGTTTAATTTACTAATTTTATTTGGGAGAGGCCGTTTCAAACATCCTGGAACCGGCTTGGAATAGAAGATGAAGGGATCGAGAGTTGCGCTAGGGCTTACCATTTAGCTTTATGAATTGCAAATATTGTGGTCTGGTAAGCATGTGGGCTGGGAGTGGCGTAAGCTTAAGTGTGGGCCTAGGGGCCTTTTCTTACTTTTTCTTTTTTACCCGTTTTATAGACTGTTAACTTGTTATTTAATAGAGTGATTTTCTTTTTCTAAATGTGCTGACTGGTTTCAAAACCAGTCGAAACCGGTTCAAAACCGACTCTACCCAAGAGCCGGATTGATTAGTTTGGCTCTCAGGTAGAACTAGTAAGTTCAAGACTCAAAATTGGAAAATGAATCGATTCTAAGGTTTTTAATCCATGAATCTATGTGGTTCTCTTGGGAATCGGCCTTTAACTAGACCAATCAAGTCGGTGTTGGCTAGTCCCTAAGTTGAACCTGGCATGTTGTTCCCTTATAACTTTCTTGGACAAAAGTTCTTATTAATGTTCGATCCATTATATATAGAAATTCATATGCACAAAAACAAATCATTATCTTTTGGCGCTAAACCATATAATCATTTGATAAAATTGCACCCATTTGAGACTGCTAAAAGATATTCCTAATGTCTTGGTAATATAAGAAGAAAAATATATATAAAAGAAAAGACCCTCAAATTCTTGATTTGAAAGAAGGAAGGATAATAAATGGGTCTATTGACTAACAAAGAAAGTAGATAAAATAGCAAGAAATTCTTATACAGCCTACCATCGTTAGAAAAGCCATATGTTACTTTCAACAAGCAGTGGTGACAAACTATCTTGAATCACATAATTCATACATTTTTTGAAGGGGGAAAGTACAGCGAGAGTGCCAAATGTTGGCATGGAGGGACACTTAAATGCCAAAACTTACAAACGGTACACTTAAGTGCCACTTTTTTAAAAAAATAGATCACTTAAGTGTCAGGTCACCGGAACCTTGCTAGAAATCCTACATGGTATTTTTTTATTAATTTTTTTGCCTACCTGGTTCGCCGGAAATTGAAATGACGAAAAATCAATGCAAAACGACATCGTTTTTGCGTTGACGTGGATTTTTAAAATTATTAATAAAATAATATTAAATAATTTAAAAAATAAAAATATTTTAAAATTGATTAATTAAAAAAAAAAAAAGGGGAGGGGAAATCGGCGAGGGCTGTGCAGCCCTCGCCGCCACCATCGTCGCCGCCCCGCCGTCGCTGGCTTTTTTTTTTTTTAATAAAATAGATTTTAATTTTTTTTAAAATTTGACATGGACTTTAAAATTTGATGTCGACAATTTTTTTTATTAAAATTGCCACGTGGAATTTTTATTTTGAAAAAAAATACTCCGTCAGCAAATGAAGTCGCGGGAAAATGAACACGTGGCAATTTGGCCGGATTTGACACTTAAGTTATCCCTTTTGCTCCAATTTTGGCACCGAAGTGTACCGTTTGTAACTTTTGGCACTTAAGTGTCCCTCCGTGCCAACTTTTGGCACTCCTGGGGTCTGTGCCCCTTTTTTTGAAGTGATATATAATTAATTCATTGATCATAGATATATTCTTGATCTACCTACAGTTTGTAAAAACCTTTCCACTGCCGATAAATAAAATTCAAACTCAATTCCCAATTGTTTTTTTTTTCTTTAAATTGAAGTTATGCTAATTCTTTCAAGCTAAGAGGCACACACCTTGAAGTTGAAGAGACGTCACCATGCATAAAGCGCTGGCCACCTAATTAACTTTCTTCTTTGACAATTCCTTCTACATATCAAAACCTTCTTGATTGTGCAATCAAGAAGAAGAAGATAGAGAGGAAGAAGATGTTGGTATTTTGTTTCGAAAATAAGAACACTTGCATAGGTAAAATAGAATTAAAGTCTGATTCGTAGCAAAAGTCAAACACCCAAACACGTATTTCCTTGTCATTGTTTGTGCATTTTAATAAAAGCACATATAGAATTGATAGAGGGTCTAATCACATTACCCTTGTACCATGCTCAAAATTTTTGATTATGACGTTCCTCAAATTTTGACCACGAACGTCCGATGCCCTCACAGCATTGGTTCTGACATTCTTCATATTCTAATCATATATGTTTGATTTCTTGATAACATTGGTTCTAACATTCTTGGAATTCTGATCATGAACGTCTAATATCTTCTGGTAATATTGGTTCTGACATTCTTTATATCTGGCACCACAAATGTTGAGCCTCTAGTTCAAACATACCACTAATCTCACCAGAAATGATGGAGAGAAATTGAGAGATTTCACCACTACAATTGTGTTTGCTATTGCCCTCATGTGTGAATGACTCAGTTGATCACTATCAATACTCTCAATTGTCAATTAGCGATCATCCTATGATCCACTCTCTCAATCACCTTTTATAACAAATCTCGACATTTAATTGGGCTCATTAGCTTAAAAACCATTTCAGAAAATTAATTTGGCTGTAACGTCTAAACTTGCTTCAAACGTTGGATTTTAACTTAGTTCTAAAATTGTTTAAAAACTTAACTCAAGCATTAATTCTATAGCAGTTATGATCGTTTGAATTTGAAACTGTTTCAAATTATTAAACTACCCATTGGTCTTGAAACCTTTTTAGATTATTAATCTAATTGTTAAGTCTGGAACCGTTTCAAATCTTTAATTTGGCTACTAATTGTGAATTCACTTTAGATCATTAACATGGCCATTGATTCTGAACTCACTTTAAATTATCAATGCGACCATTGATTCTAAAGTCACTTCATATTATTAATGCAGCCATTAATTATGAACTCACATCAGTTATTTAATTAGGCTATTAAATTTGAATCCACTTTAATCTTTGATTCAACCATTGAATCTTGTCACTCTCTGATCCTTAAGCATGCGACAACCTTTATTCTCTTATGGTCATTTGCATGTGACATCCTAGGACATGTCGCAAACCATTTTTTTTTTATATTTTAATTAAATGCATGTGGAAATGATAAATAATCCCTAGTCTGTTAGAACTAGTATTAACACCTAGAGGGGGGTGAATAGGTATAAAGAAATTTTACGCATGATTTTAAAACAAAACTTTAACAATCTATAAACTAAAATTAAATAGAGAGAGTGGAGAAGATTGCAAACGCAATTTATAGTGGTTCGGCTTTAGACAAGTCTATGTCCACTCTTCAGGCGATTAGCCAATAGGCTGGATTTCACTATAAGATCAAAGGTGATTACATACTCTTGAGTGTTAGCACTCGGTAATGATGAATCTCACTGAGTCACTCTTCTTGATAATTCACTATGACCTCTCAAATTCGCACTTTAAACAATTGAAGAATAGAATCGCATTTTGGAATATGTTTATCCTCTCTATCTCCTAGGTCTCATCCTATCCTTATATACTCTCCAAGCCACACTCGACCGTTGGCTCTTCCCTTGAGAGTTTAGTTTTTCATTTCCTGGACAGACTTTATAAGGCAAGTCTTTTTGACCGTTGGAAGTAGATCAGATCCCTTTGGATTTTGCTCGCCCATACAATCAGAATTCGAGCTTCCATAAGTACTCCATTCTTCTTTGGAAGTTGTCCTTTAATTGATCTTGCAATCAAATTAATATAACAGAATCAATGTAAACAAGGTAAGTGAAATACTAGAACATTGGTGATCAATTCCTAAAGTTTCATTCTGAGTCTAACTGACTCAAGTTCTGAGTCTGCTTAAGATTTCAGTCTGGTACAATCAGACTCAGAATCTATGTTTCTTCAAGTCTTCCGTCTGGTACGGTCAGACTCAGAAACACTGTATATTTTCCTTCTACCACTAGCAGACTCAAAAACATACACCACCCTATGGCTTATTCCTTCTGGAGATATACTTACATAAAATGATTTGTTAACAACAAAACTAGAAGTTTTCAACAATCTCCCCCTTTTTTACGGTGACAAAACTTTTTATGCTTCTTGCTTGTTGTCCCCTACAAAATATGATTGGCAACGCATACTTCCAAATATAACAGGAGTAATGATGCTCACATCAGATAATTCATGCTTCTATGTTTAACACCGCATCAGCTAAAATAGACTAAGCGGCAAACTATAATTCAGTTTATGAGCACAAGCAACAACCCGCAAAGTTCAGCAAGCAAAAAGTCCGAACAAAAAGTAGTCCAAAACATCCAATCCAGGTTCAAAATCATCTAATCCAGGTCTTACTCCCCCTTTTTGTCACAATCAAAAAGACAATATCCTGAAAAATAAGTAAAGTCTGACAGAAAAAACTTGACATTAGTTCAAATAATATAAACCAGAAGATGATTTCTTTAAGAAGATTTTTTCTTGGGGGTCCGAACAAGGGTGAAATACTTAACCGTTGGTGATCAGTTCCTGAAGTTTCATTCTGAGTCTGCTTAAGATTTCAGTCTGGTACGGTCAGACTCAGAATCTGCGTTTCTTCAAGTCTTTCGTCTAGTACGGTCAGACTCAAAAACACTGTATGTTTTCCTTCTGCTACTAGCAGACTCAAAAACATACACCACCCTATGACTTATTCCTTCTGGAGATATACTTACATAAAATGATTTATTAACATCAAAACTAGGATTTTTCAACATAGTCAACACAACAATAAGGATAGTCAGGAAAATCATAATAACAATATTACCAAAAGTACAAATTTGGTTTAATTACTAGTTAACTCTAGAAAGTTTACATATACAAGCCTTTACAATAGGTACTTTTCTACCGAGCCAACAAAACCAACAAGGTCAAGATTAATCTACTCTTCTTGAGCCACACCACTTGACGTTTCTCCACACTATGGACATGAAAATGGTTAGACAACAGTGGTTGATACGTAAATCACAATGAGTTAACAACCTAAGCCTCAATTAGGAAGTCAACTTGCCTTAAGCGTAATATAAACATGTAGTTTATTATCGATGGCAAATCAATAGCAAAGCGATCCTTACTTTGCTTTAACTATACCCATAAAGCACTCTAGCCCTATAGTAACTAGCTACAAACCATCGAATTGAGCCACAGGCATTTTTACCTAGCATTAACACATACTTTGCACAATATAAAATTACATGTGACAAAAATAATGCAATTGGGTATTTTACATAATCAAAACATAATTCATACATCCTCATGCGCAATACAGTCACATGTGTTCCAATTACTATGGCCTCTCGGGCCTTTATATACACACGAGTTGTCAGTCTTCTAGCATGATTAGACATTGTCCCGCCCCATCTAGCATGGTGACGTTTGGGACCCCCACCACAAATGGTTTTCCATAAAGGAGCATCAGTCCAGCCTTAGCCGTGACTCGACATTCGAAATCCATCGGGTATCATCTCGAAATCCATCAGTGACGATTTTCTTTACGTGATAATACAAGCACAACAACCACTCATAGCAATCTCATTTTTCTTCATTTAGTTAATGCAAACGTGGTTCATGCTCATACAATGATTTATTGCAAATTTCACACATAAAAATGCAATAAAATAATCACACGTGGTTACGTGCATACAATTAATCCATCTAATTTAGCATGCAATTCTTTTAAAACCTCATTGCCCCAATTAAACCATCAAACCTGACATATAAACCCAACACCTTGGGGTTTATTAATTATATGCCCAGAAAACCTTCTTTAAAAATTAGAAAACTCAAGTTTCACATAGGATAATTATTTTTCAAGGCAAAGTAGGCATCAAACAACATGACACATGCAAGAAATTCGCATAAAATCCAAGCAAAAATCACATATAAGTAGTACTTATCGCCTTATGGCTATAACTTATCAATCTTTCATTGATAATTTATCGCCTATTTGGCGATAGCTTATCATTAAATTCCCAATAGCTTATCATCTCTTTGACGATAGCTTATCGCTAAATTTTCCGATAGCTTATCGTCCTTTTGATGATAGTATATCACCATTTCCAATAACTTATCCCTTATTTGGCAATAACTTATCAACTTTACCTTGATAGCCTATTGCGAAAGCTTATCACCCCTTTTGATAGCTTATCGCGATAGCTTATCGACTAATCCATCATTAACTAAAATAATTAGGATTAATTTAATTAAACTAATCCTAATTAAGTTTAACTATAAACTAAACTATCCTTAAACAAGTTTAACAAACTAATCGAGGGATTAGAGTATTAACTCACTGGGTAATGATTTCGACGACACTAGTATGACTACGGCAGCAAAAGCTTTGCATGGCTAGGTCCAAAATGGCAAGGTGAGCAATGGCCAAAAAGGGTCTCTATGGTGGCTGTTGAGAGCGGCCACAGCAAATGGTGACAATAACGCGGTGGTGCAATGACGACGGCACACAGAAATGATGGAGTGTGGCAAGGGCAGCGGCCAAACGGATGAGAGGGAGGGTGATAGTGAGTGGGTGAGGGAGAAAAGGAATGGGAAAGATAGAGGAACAAGGGAGGGAGAGGAAGAGAGGAAGAGAGAATGAGAGAGGACGTGAGTTTGGGGGGGGGACACGTGGGGAGAGAGAGATGGGATGGGAAAAAGGGGAAGAGAGAGAATGAACTTGGGAAACAAGTCAAGCAAAGTTTTTAGAAAGGGTATTTTGATCATTTCACATTAAAAATATAAAATTTCCATTTTGCCCTTGGGCCAAATTATTGAAATGGGCCTTGGATTGGGCTTGGGCTTAAATTGTGCTTGAAATACTAAAGGGGCTAAGTGGGCTTGCTTGGGCCCAATGTGGGCGAACCTCAAATGGCTTGAAGCCCATTTGGCCCGACTCCTTTTTTGACTTCAAATCTTGGCTCGTTAATCCTTTTCCTATAATTTCGTGCATACCAATAAACATAAGGATTAATGAGACAACATTCAATAGTTTAGCTTTGAAATCCTTAAAAGTTCAATATCTGAAATTGGATTGAAATTCAAGACATCAAATCTAAACCCACCTTAGACTTTTAATTCAGCCATGAAGTTTGAAACCCCTTTCATATCTTTGATATGGTCATAAAGTTTGAAACCCCTTTTAGAAGTTAGATTTTAGCCTAACTCAATTTGATTGCCTCAAGTGCAAAAACATTTGTAATATCGTCTCTTCCATTTAAATGTAATTCTAGATTGATTATTATGTGTGACATTCATAGGTTCATCACTGAGCTAGCAATAGGATTTGTACTAACCCATTAGCACAACCAAGAGAGCTTATTGTCTTGATCAATCTTCAGTTCCTACAAATCATAAATGATATGTAGTAATATATCATGGCTACTAGACAATGTTAAATGTTCCAAGAACATAATGAACTTGTCAACTCTAGTGACTATGTAATTTGATCCTTCTATCTCACTATCTCTCGATCGAACAAGGGCCATGGAAATGTTGGTCAAGTTATCAATTTAATCATATGCCCAAATCTAATTGACATGTATTCTTCAAGACATGAACCATTCATTATCGGTTACAACTCCGGCCGAGAATTTCAATATAATATCACGATTTGATCATATAGGACATCAATATTATATCTTATATATCCACATATATAACAATAATACAGTTTTCATATTGCGCACGCACGTACCTTAATATGTGAACAAACAATAACCATCAAGTACAAACATGGTTCAACGAAGTGTCAATATGCACATATGTGAACTACAACCATCCAACATACAAGTTAGCATCATACCTCAGGCCTAAGTATCTTACATCAGACCAAAGTATGAACGATTAGTCATTTACCTTACTTAAAGCTTTCATGTTGTCAATCGTTTTATACATGTCACGTTCAGTGAACTTGTCCAAGACAAGCATCTGTTTCCTAACTTGGGTATCACAATACCCTATGATTTGTCACTCATCGTCCCCTAGGATATCCAATACTCAATGGTGAAACTTAGGAACACATCGGTCTTAACAAGATTGTCAATATCCTCTCAATAATCCATCAATCGGGAACTATTTAAAAATTCAGCATAACTATAATCTTGTCACAAATATTCTTAACACTTTCAAAATAGGTCCAATCGTTACTGATCTTATGGACTCATTCATATAAATAAGATAATGAATGAAAAATTATTTTCCGTTGAATAATTTATAACATGTAACTATTATATGCTTGCTTCAAGGCATATAGCTAACAGAAGAACATGCAGCTTAAGCTTGCACAAAGGCACTAGTAGTTCAGATGAACTAGAAACGACACAAGGCACATACTTAAAGAACCACAAAGCAAGACGAGCCTTAGTGAACTACTTGTTAGAATCATCACCTCCATTGCTTCCATTAACATCACCTTCTTCTTCTTCTTGTTCACTATTCGAGTATCATAGCCATGTACATGAGGAGGATAGTTCCGGCCAGTTTGGTGCCCCGTTGACGATCTTTCGGTCTCTCCCTCTGCCTCACTTCGTCTATCCGTCGTCGTCCAAGTTCGCATCCACCATATTCGCTGCCTTCGCTGTGGAACCAAATATTATTTATAGATTAATCCCATAAGAAACGTAAGACAGGAATTCTAAGCCATCTATATGCGAAGACTTGTCTTGGATTTCCTTAATGATAATTATGGCAGGATGAATCACAGAGATCAAGGGAGGTATTCATTGTTTTCCTGATTCAATATACATCATTCACTAACCAAACTTCTTGCCCCGAAAATTTATCAAATATTATGCTTGATAGGACATAGCCTTCGGAATCATGAATTAATCTGCTTTGATAAAGTAATGGCCAGTTCACAAGAGAATACAAACGTAGGATCGTTTTTTAAGCTCAGCGATATTACTCTCGGGTACGTGATCGGTGTCTTATGCTTGCAAGTGCGAGCTGGGCCTTTCACTCTGCAAAAGCTTGGTGGAGACGATGAACAGGCCATTGTGTGGAGGATACTTACTTTGAAAGGCTTGTAAATTTCCAGATTCAACTGCTCTCACTTGGCCTTTGTACTTATTTATAACAAAGAGAAGAGGTTAATAAGAAGTTGTCGTATCTGACAGACGTACACTTGTACGGTTGTCCTGAGATACATGCATATTATTGCATCATATGTACATATCATCTCTTTTTTATATGTTCATAAGGTCTTTGTACTTCATCCTTTGTGCATATACATTGGTTTTGCTTCTGATAATTTATTAAATCACACATAGGCTTATCACTTGGACTTTCTATAAGAAATGCAACAGTCATACATGAAAGTTACACAAACGGAGTGACGTATTTCGTTATGTGATAAGACTAATGATTAGAATTGCAGGATTTATTCAATTACGTTGAACAGAATTATAAGATTATATCCACTATATCAATATCAACATCAAACCAAGCTTAAGTTTTGACAAAATCCGGTTGATACTCCTAAATGTGCGCTTGATATGTTCCTTATTCTAGATCTTACTCTTGTGCAATTGTCTTAGGATACATGCATACATACTACATCATGCATGAACTATGCAGCACAGTGATATTAATTTGAGTTCTTGTTAAGGCATCATCTCTGATATATTGATCCCTATATGGTAAGATTATTGATTAAAGCCACGGGATTTTATGCTTTTAGGTCGAATGGAAAAATGATGATGTATCCAACACATCAATATCAACATTGAATTAAGCTTAAGTAATTAACCCTCAAACTTCTTAGCACCCCTAAAAGTGTGCTTGATATTTCTTATTCTAGACATTTGTCAATGCGCTAGCTTTGCCTAGTGATGTACTTTTGATGGTTATTTTAACTAATTTCTAATTCTTATGCATATATTATTTATGTTCGTGTGTAGATTCTATTTTAGGTTTTACCCCGTTTCCAGTTCTTATGAGATACTGTTTATGCAAATGCAGATTCTATTTAGAACTTTATCTAGCAATTTGCTTTGAATGGACATTTCAACATAACCTGATGGTGCTTGAAACTGATTTTTATGATGCAGAAAAATGCTCATTTCCACATTCTCTTTGGCCCCAGTGTAATTGTTGCATTTTCTCAGACGATCGGCCCCATTGGCCAAAAGAAGCAAACTGCAGATTTTCTTAATGCATATTCTGGGCCTTATTATTCGCTTGAAATCCTAGTATGCTCGGTCATCCATTCACTGAGATGGTCGATCCTCTTGGAAAATGCTTGCAGGGTCCAAGGTGTCGCTGAAAGAGGAGTGTGTTATTTCTAGTCTACTTAGCCAAGGGGGAGAATTGCTAGGAAAATGCTCGTGAGCATGAGCCTTCAGATTTTTCCAGGTCTTATGGGCACCCTTGACTTTCACCGTGAAATACACTATAAATCCAATGAAGATGAATTTTCACTAGGAGAAAAGCATGCCTATATATATCTTTGAAGTTATGACTACGCATGAAGAGTAGAAGATGCGTGTAGGAAATACAGCTTGTCTTGTAGGGAAAAATTTATAGGATAGATAAATTAAGTAGTGCGTGCAACCCTCTTGAAACACACATGATGCGAATATATAATTTCATTAGAGTAATCCATAAACAAATTATAATGCTATTGTGAACAAATAATTGCCTGTGGTGGTAGTGTTGCACAAACTGACGTCTGATACTCTATTTAAGTTAGAAGTTCATTCAACAGCTTATCAAAGTTTATGGATGATGACCCATTTGCATCTGTTGCCTCCTGTGCTAATTTCTTCCACTCCATGATTCTTTCCTTCATTTGTTTTCCCTTGTCTCCTTCCATCAAATCCCTCACTAGCCATTCCACTTCCTCTCTCTTGACCACACCTGATAACTCTAAACCAATCTCCCATTTGCTACAAGAGTAAGTGCAGTTTGTCCTCTGATCCCCAAAATATGGCCAACATATCATTGGGACTCCTGAAGACACACTCTCGATTATAGAGTTCCATCCACAATGTGTTAAGAACCCTCCGGTGGACAAGTGGTTGAGAACTGCCTCCTGTGGACACCAATCTGCATACATACTCCTTCCTTCTGTTTCTTCAATGAATTCCCGGGGAAGAATTGCCGAATCCCCTCTTACAAGGTCAGGCCGAATTATCCACAAGAATGGGTGTTTGCTATTGGCTAGTCCCATTGCAAACTCAATAAGCTCTTCTCTTGTCAAGACAGCTATGCTGCCAAAATTAACGTATAGAACTGACTTCGGTTCCTTTGAGTCGAGCCATCGAAGACACTCTGTGTCTTCTATCCATAGGTTGCAGTTAATGGATTTCAGGGGGCTCTCTTCCTTCACTAGTTTGTTTAGAAGTAACGAGAGTGGACCAATTGCATAGACACGAGGAAACATTGATGATAGAGCATCAAGCAATTCTGATTCAAGGGCATCAAAGGTATGGAAAATGATTGCCGAGGCTGTATATGCTCTCTCAGCGACCTCCATCGTGAAATTGAACACAATATCATTAGGATCCGTGGTACGAACAAAGGTTGGTAGGTCCCACAATCTAATGTCTTTCATTCCTGGAATCCAATCGATTACTGTATCCAAATAGCCGTTTGTTAAGTAGCCGGTATCTGCACCACACGTGATCTTCTCAATCTTTCATGTATATTATATTATGAAATAAAATTCTTTTATTTTTACGAGCATAGCTAGTTTTAGGTTGGTAGATCTCGGACTCAAGATATACTCCGGTATCATAGGAACGATAAGGGTTTTTTTTGTTAACCAGCCAAACAATGCCGAATTTTATTATTTTGTTCTTATGAAAAAAAAGAATAAAAATCCTTTGGGTAAATATTTTGTTTCCAGGAACAAATTTGTTTCCAATAATAGATTTGAAATAGAATTAAGAAGTAAAAAAAAATTACTTCTTTGTTCTCGGGAATAACTTCAAAATCAAGAATGAAACCATTTTTTTCTTGTATTTTCTTTTTTTCCTTTTCTTTCCTTTCTCTTCTTCTTCCTCTTAGCTTGTTACTGGCCATTGCTTGGAGGAAGAAGAAGAGAAGTAAAAAGAGAAAAGAGAAAAATATAATAAAAATGTTAAAATAAAATTCGAAGTCACAAAAATATTTAAGGGTTGTACCAAACGCATTTTTATTCCGAGATAGAAATTTTGGATAGTTACAAAACGCCTTCAAATAGTCAAAGTCCCGTCTAGTGAATAGAATGAAAAGGAATCATTTTTGAGCAAAAATTATTTACGACAACAAAAAACACACCCTAAGAGACAAGCTAAACCACAAGTGGGTGGGCTCGCAATTGTTTGTACCAGATGTTGTGGTTGTCATACATAGGCCATTCACATAATCCACACACATGCCCGATACTCAATCACTGAGTCTACTCATAGGGTTAAAAAAGAAAAGGTATCTTCCTTGTACCTTTTAATGGAGTGAGGCCCTTTTCCCTAAGAGTCCGATATTGTTTGAATCCCATGAAGGCGCAGGCTGGGATTGTCCACAATTGTATGTTAGGGATGCCGAATTCTTGAGCAGCTTCATTGGTGGCAAATGACATGAATCCATCGGAGAAAATGCAAGTGACTGGAGGAACATCTGAGTTTGAGGCGTTGTGGTTGAGATTGGAGATGAGATCAGAAAATGGAGCAGACATGTTCTTTCTGACAGCATCACATATAGCCATAGGGTCTTGGCTTGAGTCTGCATCAGTGGGAGGAAGGCCGTCAGGGATGGTCAGGAACTGAAAGCCATGGAAGCCATCGAGGGCTCGAGGTCCCCTCGACTTCAGCAAGCGTCGATGGTTATACTCCGTGTTCACAAAGGATATGTAGAAACCTTTTGTATGTAGAAGCTTTGCCAGTTTTAGCATTGCTCCTATATGGCTTTGGTATGGACCTGGGATACAAACGGCATGGCTTCTTTTAGCTAAGGCTGATTGAGTGTCCATCTCTCTCTCTTTCACGCCTGGTATAGCCAAATATTTAGCAGACACTTGATTCACTTTTTGCTTGTAAGTTCTCTAAGATTTTTATAGGATCACTATCAACTATTTTAAATTTTTAAATATTTAGATGAAACAGATGTTTGATTTTTAAATATTATATCACTCACAATCATTCTTAAAATCTCACATAATATCATAATGAAAGTCCTAAGTTCATATCTTTCCAGACCTCCATTTGCCTCTCTAATTACATATTTCCATGCTTTAGGCTTGAAGCATAATCTATCAAGGGGGAGTGATGGAGCAATTAAATATTAAGTCAAGCTTGCATCTTACAAGTTCTACTTGTCTCTGCATGTAGCTGCCCTATTAAAATAATATAAATTTCTCATCGCTGCGATCGGTTTGTATATAGTCATGCTTCCATTTCGAATCTAAGAGGCAAACTTCCACAAAAGACAAGCGCGAGCGTTGAATTAGATATTTAAGTCACACCTACATTATCTCAGTCAAAATGCTACGCCGGCCCTTGGAGCCCACCTTTTTTATTGTAATAGCCGTCCGGCGGTATAAAAAATATTTGCGGCTTTGGTCTTAGTTGAAGCAGCTTCCTAAAACGGTTGTTGTCAATGAAGAATTGGCATATACTCACTTGTAGAGTTGTCCTAAGATAACAAAGAGATGAGGTTAATAAGAAGTTGTCGTATTTGACAGATGTACACTTGTACAGGTGTCCTAAGATACATGCATATTACTGCATTATGTGGATAGCTTATCACTTTCTTATATGTTCATGATGTCCTTGTACTTCATCCTTCGTGCATATACATTGGTTTTGCTTCTGATAATTTATTAAATCACACACAGGCTTAACACTTTGACTTTCTATAAAAAATGCAAAAGTCATACAGGAAAGTTACAACAAATGGAGTGGCATATTTCGTTACGTGATAAGACTAATGATTAGAATTGCAGGATTTATTCAATTACGTTGGACAGAAATATAAGATTATACCCACTACATCAATATCAACATCAAACCAAGCTTAAGTTTTGTCAAAACCTTGTTGAGACTCCTAAATGTGCGCTTGATATGTTCCGTCTTTATGCTTTTAGGTCAAACATAAATGTGAAGATACATTCAATGCATCAACATCGAATTAAGCTTAAGTAATGTCTAAAACTTACCCTAAATGTGTACTTGATTTTTCTTATTCTAGACATTTGTCAATGCTTGTGCTTTACCTAATGATACACTTTTGATGGTTATTTTAGCAAATTTCGAGTTCTTATGCATATAAAGATTCTTTTTTAGGTTTTACCTAGTTTCTAATATTTATTTGATATTGTTTATGCAAAAGAAGATTCTATTTAGAACTTTATCTGGCGTTTTCTTTTAATGGACATTTTAACATATATAACATTTATGCATATCTTGTTTATGTATCATGGTAAAAGCTAGGTTCCATCACCACACATATTTTTGTAATAACTATTTTAGAATTACTTATGTGTGTACATATATTCCCTCTGGAAATATAAACACAAATAAGGTTTCCTGCATCTATGTCATTTGATATAGATTATTGTGCATACTTTGGCGAATCTCTAATGCTTATGCGTATGCTTTTCTTTTTATCCAAAAAAAAATGATATATATGCTCTATTATGAAAAAAACTATATATATGACTACAATTACTTCCATGACCCGATTTTTCATGCAGAGGGTTTTTATTTATTTATGAAATCATTCATTTCCATAGCACCTATTAACAATAGGTACGTCCACGGTACAATTAGGAGCGAAGATACAAAGAATCCAAAAAATGGACTCCCTAGAAAATACAAACAATTGAAAAAAGTATTCATATTTTAGGCTTCGTTTGTTTCGCAAAAAATAACTCCCAATAAAATATTTTTCAGATTTTTCAACAATTCGTTTCAGAGAAATGAACTGCTTAGGAAAAACATTTTCCATCAAGACAAAAAAAAAATCTTCTAATAAAGAGGAAAATGTTTTCTACTTTTCAAGATGAGGATTATTGTCATCGCACACCCATGTGAACCTTTCTGCCATTTTTCTTTTCATTTTTAAAAAAATTGCATTAATTATTTTCTTTTTCTTTTTCTCTTTTCCTCTTTTTTTTTTTGTTTTTTCATTTTTAACTTCTATCTTGGCTAGTCATTGGCCACAACGATAGCCAACGACCGACCACAAGCAAGCCTTGAGCTCGCCTAAGGTTTGAGCTCATCGGCCTCGAGCAAGCTCAAGGCTCGCTTGATCGACAGCAAGCTAAGCAAGCGACAACTTGCAACAAGGGCCTCAAGCTTGCCACTTGCCTAGCTCACCATCGATGGTGAGGGGTGAGGCTCGATAGCTTAAGCTTGCCACGCGCCATTGGCAGCAAGCCAGGCAAGATCAAGGCTCGCCAATCACCCCCGATGCCTTGAGCTCACCACTTGCCAAATTGGTAAGCAACAAGCTCGGGCCTCACCAAATCAACAAGTGCAAGTCTCTTGCAAGCGGCGAGCTCGAGCTCACCTTCAGCCGAGCGTTAGCCGTCACCGTGGCCGATGCCAGGTTGAAGAAGAAAAAAAGAATATAAAAATCAATTTTGAAAAATAAAAATAATTAAAAATCATTTTTAAAAAATAAATTTTTTTATTGAAAACGAATGCATGAAGGAAAAGATTTTCCTTACGGAGTAGAGGAAAATATTTTTCGCTTCATCTTCAGGTTTCTAGTGAACACTAGAAAATAAGCACATTTTTTGAAAAATGGTTTCCTAGAAAATGTTTTCTAAGAACATTACATTTTCCACAAAAGAGATGGAGCCTTAAGAAATAAATTTCAATGAATTTCCTTGGAAATTCCCCACACCACTAGTCGTCGCAAGCCAATAGTCTTCGGCCGTCACCGCCTAGGTCCCCACTGTCATCTTTTAGCTTTCTACCTCAAATCGTGCCGATGGAATGAGTTTTTTTGTACTCACTTAAGGTGTATTTGGTAACATTTCTAACTCTGGAAACAATTTCTTAAAAATAGTTCTTTTTTATTTCTATTCCCTAGAATAATTTCTTAGTAAAAGAATAAGTTTGATAACTACACAAAATTTCTATTCCGGGAAAAGAAAAAAGGCTGCGTTTGGTAAGACCCATGATGTAAAATTTCTTTTATTTTTTAATAATTTTTGAGAATTTTCGCTTTTTTTCTTTTCTCTTTTTCATTTCTTCATCTTCCAATGGCCGATGGTCAATGACCGGTTAGAAGAGGAAGAATGATGAAAAAAAAAAAGAAAAAAACTTATTCCAAAAATTATTCTCAGAAATAAGAAGTAATTTTTTTCTACTTCTTATTTATGTTTCAAAACTATTTCTCAATACAATTTTCTATTTTGGAGAATCGAAATATTAACTAATGTTACCAAATGATTTTTTTTTTTGTGGAGAATAAAATAACAAAAATCAAAAGAAATAGAAACGTTATCAAACGAAGCCTTAATGACAAAAGAATCTTAAATCATTTTTTATTTTATTTGGTAAGGTAAAGAATCTTAAATCATTTTTTATTTTATTTGGTAAGGTAAAGAATCTTAAACCATGTGCTCCTTAAAAAAGAAGAATCTTATTTCTTTGCTGTTAGCAATTAAAATACGCTGTTTTTCATATAGAAACTTGACTATGTTTTCAGGGAGTCTTGACCAGGGAAAGCTAAAGCCTTACGTTCTTGCACGTATGGAAATTACGTTCTTGCACGTATGGAAATTACACGTGACATATATGCATGATTATTCACAAAGCGGGTTCGAAAGTGATGTCACGCCCCGATTCTCGAGCTCGCGGCAACCCCATTTCACTTGAGGTCTATTTGTACGACGTCCCAGGTACTGTCGTCGACCAATTCATTTTATCTTGTAATTAAGCACATGCGGAAACGAACAACTCCCAAACCAAACAACAGGGATAGTAACCACGGCAATAGAGGAAAGACAACCAGTATTTTATATATCTGAAGGTTAGCTAGCATACCAGCAAATACATACACGCCTTACTACAGGCGACAAGCTAAGGCCTACTCAAAAAGGGATCGGCCTAGCTAACCTAACCCTGTACAAGTGGGGGAAGGCTCGACAAAAAGGAAATAGGCTACAGCTGCCTACTCACGAGCTTCAGAGGGATCGCTCTCTTCGATCCTCGGTACTGCATCATCTAGGGCCTGAAAATGTTAACCACGACGGGTTGAGATAAACTCAGCAAGTTAAAGTCCTAAGCCCCGGTTAGGAACTTCGCTCGCCTCGGGAGTTTAACATACAACCTAATCCAAAGAGTCGGCACAATGCAAAGAGAAACAAAAGCATAGGACAGTTCAATAAGCGAGACACAACCACGGGCGATCCTACCCGGCCTTAGCACACGTGACTGCGTAAACCGTCATTTAATTCATCACGACATTAAGAGCATGCGAATAATCGAGCATCTCACACAACTTTCCCATGTCTCACACTCACACATGCTCCGATTATTAACGCCCCCTCTGGGCCAACGGCACAACCTTATGGTTGGCGGTTCTGGCTAAACCAGCTTCGTCCTCTTTACCTCGAGGCACGGCGACGTCAAGGGCTCACTCCCAAGACGGCATTCCCGAAGGAGCACAAGACCCGCCCACTACCGCAGTCCCGCTGCGACAGAGGCTGGGACCCGCCCCCATACCGCGGTCCCACATAGAACCCCTCCCCGTCGGGCATCCGACCGAAGTCGGGCGACCCACGGCCACGGCACAACCCCATAGGGATTGGCGGTTTCCGGCAACGCCGGGTTCTCTCATTTAATGTGACCATGCAACACATCATCAATCAATTCGTTCTTTTCTTTGCTCGTCGTGAATGCCCATCGCTCATGCTCATGCGACATGCCATTTCGATAACCCACGCAATATGTCATGCAATCTCACTCGACAATTCCAAAATCCAATCTCCAATCAACATTTGATCAAGCATTTCATCAATATTCACGCATATAATTAACAATCGGCACTTCAATAAATCATAACAACCAAGAACACATCAAAATAAGCCAAAAATTAGCTTCTTCATGAACAGTGCCGTGAATAGTGATTAGTGAACAGTAATCCGTGAACAGTGATTTGTGAACAGTAAATTCGTCCGAAATTAAATAAATAAATAAAAATAAATAAACTTAACCATGGTTAACAAATTAACCTAACCATGGTCAAATTAACCTAACCATAGTTAAATTCTAACATTGGTTACTTTAAAACTAACCTTAGTTACTTTAATTAATTAACTTTAGTTACTTTAATACTAACTATGGTCAATTAACTAACCCTAGTCAGAATTAATTAACCAGACTAATTAACCAATCAACATTAATTAATCACAAACACACAAATACACTAATTAACCCCTAAGCAAGATTAACCCCTAAACAAGGATTAGGAAGTTAACTTACTTGGATCGGAATTCCGGCGACACCGGCGCGTAGAGGGGAACGAGGGCTACGAGGGGTAAGCTCGGGGATGGCAACGGATGACAAACGATGGCCGAAACGGGCCAAAAACAGTGCTGGTCACTGTTCACGCGGAACCTGTGCAGCTGAGCGGAAAAGGCCGAAACGGGCAGCTAACGGCGACGAGGGGTGACCAGGGGTGCGTGGCTAGCTTCCTAACTTCCAGGACTACACTTTGGGCGGTGGTGGCGGCTCCGGTGACTGCGGCAAGGCTGTTTTCCGGCTGGAAAACAGTAAAGGCAGCAAGAAACAGCAGAAATGGAAGAGAAAAGGAAGAGAAAAAGGGAGAGAGAGAGTGGCTGGGCTGGTGCACGAATTTTGGGGGAGAAAGAGGAGAGAGAAGGAGCTGCTGGAGACTAGGATAAGGCCAAGGCAAGTGGGCTTGCCACTTGCTTCAAGAACCAATCAAAAACAAGCAATAAACAAGCAAAAACAATGCCCACTTGGGCACAAAAGCAAAAGGCCAAAGAGAGAAGCCCATGGGCTGGAAATGGAGGGGAACTTGGGCTAGCTTGGGCCCCTCTTGGGCTGGGCTGAATGGGTGCAAGGCCCATTGGGCCGCCGGTCTTGGGCCGGCCCACCCGTGGGCCCGAAACTCGGTCCAATTTTTCCTTTTTCCGACGCTTCCGTGTCCGATGGAAAATCCCAAAATAAATGAGGCGACGTCCAAGTATTTAGTCCTGATATCACGGAGAAATCGATTCCCAAAATCGGATTAAAAATCGGGCTAAAATGCGTCAATTTTCAGGATGTTACAAGTGACCTACGAATCCATTATGAACATATGACTATTGTGATACAAATTTAAGCAAATTGTGATTAAAGGATTGAAATCTTTTAGTGACATACAAATTTTGAGGACAACTGATGTCGATTCCTAATACGTCAAAAGATATATCAATTTAAGATGATAAATTTTAGGGATAAGTGCAATATAAGTCCTAAAACTTGTCACAAATGTGCAATTGAGTCCTAAAACTTGCAAAAAGTGCAATTGAGTCCTAAAATTTGTCAAATTGATGCAATCGGGTCCTAAAGTTAACATCGTCAAATTTATTAACGGAAAAAGCGACGTGGCATTTTATTTTTATTTTTTAATGCCACATCAGCATTTTTAATTGTTATTTTATTCAATCTTATTTTAATTAGATTAAAAAAGTGGAAAAGAAAACCTAAAATTTTATTAAAAAACAATAATTGAAAAAAAAAAAAAAAAGAGGGAGAAGGGCAGGGGCTTTAGCCGCCGTCGCCGCCCATCGCCGGAAGAGCCAACGCCGACGGCCCTAGGCGAGGGTGGCCGGCCCTCGCCCGGGCCCAGGTAAGGGCTAGCGACCCTCGCGACGAGCGCCAGGACGCCCAGATCTGGGCACGCCGGCCCTCACGAGGGGCCGGCAACCATCGCCCCCACGGGTGAGGCCTCGCCGGCCCCAGCGAAGGCCGACGACCGTCGCCGGAGCCCCCGACGAGGCTCGCCCGGGCTTGGCGACGGTCGCCGGCCCTCGCTGGGGCTGCGCGACGCCTCGCCCGGGGGGCGGGCGATGGTCGCCGGCCCCCCGTGAGCACGAGGGCGCCTAGATCTGGGCACGCCGGCCCTCACGGGGGGCTAGCAACCCTCACGGCGGCGCAAGGGCGCCCAAATGCGGGCATGCCGACCCTCACGGAGGGCGGCGACCATCGCCCGCCCCGGGCGGCGTCACAAGCCCCAAGCAAGGGCGGCGACCGTCGCCAAGCCCGGCGAGCCTCGTTGGGGGCTGGCGACGGTCGTCGGCCCTCGCCCGGGGGGGGACGATGGTCACCGGCCCCCCGTGAGGGCCGGCGTGCCCAGATTTGGGCGCCCTCGCGCTTGCCGCGAGGGTCGCCGGCCCTCACCTGGTGCAAGCGAGGACTCCTTCTTGCCGGGCGATGGTCACCGGCCCCCCACGAGGGCCGGCCCCAACCCTTCCGGCGTGGGCGGCGGCGGCGTTGAAGAAATTTTTTTTTTTTTAATATTTTTTTAATTCCACCACTTTTTTTCCAGTTTTGTTTTCTAATAATTTTTTTTAATCTAATTTAAAAATAATTGAATAAAAAAAGCCATGTGGAAAATAAAAATTACTTTAAAAATGCCACATGAAAAATAAAAATAAAAATAAAATGCCACGTCAGCTTTTTCCGTTAATAAATTTGACGGTGTTAATTTTAGGATTCGATTGCATCAATTTGACAAGTTTTAAGACTCAATTGCACTTTTTGCAAGTTTTAGGACTCAATTGCACATTTGTAACAAGTTTTAGGACTTGTATTGCACTTATCCCTAAATTTTAAGAATATGAGCTCAAAATTATATTTTACACGTAACTTTATTGGGATGATTATCACTGGCCACCAATGTAGTAGTGTTCGAACTACACATCCATTCTAAATAACAGTCTCCCAATTTTTTCAACAATTTATAGCTTGCTCAATCAAAAATAGCTGTTGGAATACAAAAAAAATGGAAGTTGCCCTTCCATGGGTAATCTTTAGATTAATTGGCAAAAACAATGTTTGGCAGCTCAATTTCTGGGCATGAAATTCCAGAAGCCATATATGGAGGCACGAACTGCACTGATCAATGGGTGTGAGAGGAACTATCCATCGAATGGCATCAACTTTGCTAGTGCTGGCAGTGGTGTTATAAGAGACACAAACATGGACATGGTAAAGTAAAGCTGCCCAGATTTTGTCTGTTAAATTCTATTCATAAGCATAGATTTTCCGGTTCATTCGTACGATCTCATGAGATCGATTCTTCGCGATACAAAAATTCCGTCCTGACAAGCGAATAAATGTCGATTTCGTAATAGGGATTGATGCCGATCCAGGATTAGCTGCATCAGTTCCGGGCCCCAGTCGAGCAAACGAAAGTGGACCAGAAATTGGTCCGCCGATGGCTCTTCCTCCTCGAGTCCAGCTCGAACGACTTATTCAACTATTTCCTCCCTCTCGGAGCCCCGACTCTCGGCCGTGACGAGTACGTGCGGGCCATGCTCGCCAAGGTGGCCCGCTTCATCAACGAGATCCACAGGCTCGGCGCTTGAAGGATCGCGGTGTTTTCGCTGGGCCCTATTGGGTGCATCCACGCTCGAGCGCTCCTGCAGGGGGCGCCGCGGGCCGGTGCTATGCGGGAAGATGAATTCGATGGTCAAGAAGTACAACCGTGGCTTGGAGAATTTGGCCAAGACCGTGCCTATTAAGTACCCCAGCTCCATTTGCGTTTACGGTGCAGTGCACGATAATGTTCAGCGGATTCACGCTATCCCCCCACGCTGTGGTACTGGTACGTAACGTTGCTCTTCTATCGCAATCGATCTACCATATGATGAGAATCAAATTCGTTGCAAGGCAGTGAACACTTATGTTATTAAGTATGCGCGCAAACTCGGATGTACTTCGCGTGGCACATATTTGTGCGGCATGCGCAAAGCATAACCGGGATACTTCCTGTAAGGTCTTTCCGATGTATCGAGGGCATGTTGCGGTGGCGGGACGCTCGGAAGGATGCTCCAGTGCGGTAAAGAAGGCTAAAGGATTTGTTCGGACCTGAAGCGATTTATGTTCTGGGATTACTTCCATCCACCGGAGCCCACTTATCATCTCATCTCCAAGGTCTTATGGGGAGGCAAGCGATCTCGGATTCGGCTGATGAATCTGAACACACCGGCCAATGTTAGCGTCTCTCGTCTCGCTCGCTCAACGAGATTGAAGGAAATTACTTCAGGAGCCTAGCATGAACATCCGGTTTCGCTTTGGACCTAGTAAGTTATGCTTCTTTCAGGTTTTTCTACGCTGATGAGGACTTGGATAAAGAATAAGTGCAGTGATCAATACTCATTTTGAGAACGGAATTGAATTGCTTTTCAAGATTAGTTCTTTCCTATTAGTTCTAGCGCTTCTGGCTTAATCGCTACTACAAATGAAAATTTTCTTTCAATGCCGGTGGAATTTTAAAAAAGGCTAACGAGAATCAAAAAACTGTTTGTACGAAGATTATGCAATAAATTATTGGGTAATTTGTTGGTAACTTACCGATACTTTTATAAGATTAGCAACTCCTTTTGACCAATTTTCTCATCTTCTGTTTATTTGTATTTTTTTTATCCCCCACCTTAAATTTATAGACTATCATACAAGTTTACTAAACTTAATTTGAGTGACTTGTCAACCTTTTATCGATTAATCACTAATTGATTTTAAGTTACCAATATTCAATTGTTTTGCTCACTTAGTGTTCGTGTTTTGTTTATTCATCAACCATTTTTGCTTTTTATCTACTTTTATCTGAATTTCTCACAAATGCCTTAAATTTATCATCTCTTATACGTATATATCAACGTTTATTTGTATTACTTAACAGCTTTACTCTCATTAGTTTGCCAACTAATATCAAATCTTTTTCGATTTTTTTATCAAGGTATTCAATTTTTATTTTTATTTTTAGTTTTATTAGCTATTCTATTGAGTATCAACTTTTATTTACCTAGCTTAACCACCGACTAAAATTTACCAACATTTAAAAAAAAAAAAATTACCGTTCTTAAGTGATCAATTACTAAGAGAATTAACAACATATATTTTGTTTTTTAGTTGTCAATTTCTCTTATATTTGACAAACAAAAACTTTTCCTATCCTCTACACATATTTATTCATCATTTTTACTAACATTCTAAATTTATCAATTTCTCTTATCTCTAACCAAAAAATAGTTTATAATCATTTATTGACATTTATCTATTTGTCTCATCAATGACAAAATCTTAGCAATTATTATATCAAATTTACAAGTTTCATTTGTATAAGTTACTAAGTTTGTTTTGGATTAAGTTAACAACTAATTTTAAGCTCCAACTCTCATTTGAGTTATTTAGAAACATTTATTCGTTTTTTTCTTAAACTTACCAACTCTTTTTATTTAGTTGTTACTTCTATAAGTACTACCTGTTGGTTAGGGAAAATTACCTTATCAATTCTAAACCCATTGTACAAAAAAAAATTAGTTCTAAACTTTTCATTTTGTTAATTTAGTTCTTAACCTTTGCACGAAATTCCAATATACATTTAAGCAAGTTTTTGTTGGAGACCGCTAATGTGGCATCATCCAACTTTAGAAAGTGGTTAGGTCCTAGAATTTGATCTGGTTGTTTGTGGAATATAGTCAATTACTTGAGTACTCATTTGATAAGTAACCAATATCTACGTTTGCATGTGAATTCTTAGTCTTGCATTGATGCCGAAATATGAAGAAAATCATTTCTTTATGACGAGGAATCTAGTTTAGATAGACCAATTCTGGATTTAAGAAATATCCACTAATCTAGATCGGATAAGAGACCAATATAGTCTATTATGAATATAGGTATTTGGAACATTCAGGGAGTGGTTGATCCGGTTCGCCAAGCGGAAGCTCGAAAGCTTTTGAGGTCCCATAATCTTTGTTGTTTAGGTATTCTGGAAACTAAAGTACCTGCTGCCCATTTTGAGGCTTTATCTTCCGGCATTATCCTGGGTTGGCTTTGGACCTCTAATTATGATTTCTCCCCTCGTGGTCGGATATGGGTGGGTTGGGACTCTATTAGAGTTGGTTTTGATGTCCTATTAGTTCATGGTCAAGCTATTCATGGCAAGCTTTAAGAAAATAGTATGGGTATTTCTTTTAATCTTTCGGTAATTTATGGCGAACACACGTTTGTGGCTCATAGGCTGCTATGGACGGATCTCTTCCATTTGAGCAACTCCCTGATTGATTTTTCGTGGCTAGTTGCGGGTGATTTCAACGCTATTCGTGATCCCTCTGATAGGCTAGGAGGCTCGACAATTTGGCTCCCCTCTTTTGATGACTTGAAAAATTCCCTTTTTCAGGCTTTTCTTGAAGATCTTCGTTATGTTGGCTATAGGCATACATGGTCGGTCTCTTCAGGGACCAATCAGAAACTCCGGAAGATTGATCGAGTCTTGGTCAACAGCAAATGGTGCCGGGATTTTTCCTACTCAGAAGCGTCCTTTCTTGCTCCAGGGATCTCTGACCATACACCCATGATAGTCAAGATTACCAACCTGTCGCCCAAAAGGAAGCCTTTTAAATTTTTCAACTTCTGGATACAGCACCTAGACTTCAAGCCGGTGCTCAACCAGGCTTGGGCTGAATTAGTGACTGGGACTCCTATGTTCCGATTATATTTCAGGCTCAAAACGGTGAAGTCCCGTCTTAAACAATTGAACAATGATGCATTTTCTGATTTAGCTTCACAAGTAGAGGCAGTTAGGGGGGCTCTCAAAGATACCCAAGACGCCTACCAACTGGACCCCTACAATTGTGCCTTGGCAGATCTTGAGAAATCTCAACTCCGGATGTTCTACCAACTCCGGTCCCAGGAGGAGTCTTTCTTTCGCTAGAAATCCAAAATCCAATAATTGAAAGAAGGTGACCTTAATACAAAATTTTTTCACCATTCGATAAATAATCGGCACCTCCGAAATCATATCATTTCGGTGCGAGATATCTCGGGCAACTTGGTTTCAGACCAGAAGGAGGTGCATGCCTTATTTATTTGGCACTTCCAAGAGCTTCTTGCATCGGTGAAGATGGATATTCGGCCTTCTCTTATGGAGATTAAAGGTGTACTCATGTTGTTCATTACGGATGATTAGGTGCGATTCCTTTCTAGCCCTGTTACTCCTTCTGAAATCCATGATGTTATGCTCTCTCTAGCTGGGAATAAAGCCCCGGGCCCGGATGGTTTTAATGCTGATTTTTTCAAAAAGAATTGGGACGTGGTAGGCCAATCTATGATAGAGGCTATCCTAGATTTCTTCAACTCTAGAAGATTATTAAGGGAGGTAAATAATACCATTCTTGCTCTAGTGCCTAAATCCCCCAATGCCTCCTCGTACATACTACAATACAATCTACAAATGTATCACTAAGATTATTGCTAATAGGGTGGCTACGATCACCCCCTTTCTTGTGGGCCCTTATCAAAACACATTTGTCAAGGGGTGAAGAATCAGTGATAATATCCTTCTTGCATAGGATTTATTTAGTGGTTTTCACCTTGAGCCTTATCTTCCCAAGTGTGCAATCAAGGTGGATTTTCAAAAAACCTATATTACTCTTGATTGGAATTTTCTAGAATTAACTTTGGAAGCTTTTGGTTTTCCTAGTTGGTTGGTGGATCGTATAATGATCTGTGTGCGGTCTCCTATATTCTCTATTTCAATCAATGGTGAACTACATGGGTACTTCTCAAGTGGCAGGGGTTTAAGACAAGGGGATCCTATGCCCCCCTGTCTTTTCACTCTTGCCATGGAGGTATTATCTAGGCTCATATCTCAACAGTCTCGTGTACCTGGTTTTAGGTTTTTTTGGAGATGTAAATCCATTAGTCTGTCCCACCTATTTTTTGCAAATGATGTTTTCCTTTTTTGTGAAGCTTCTATGGCGTCTTGCTTATGTCTTAAGGAAGGACTGCAAGCTTTCTCTTCTTGGAGTGGGCTTAAACCAAACTTGAGCAAAAGTGAGATATTTATTGCTGGTGGCTCTACTAGTGCCCGGGATCAAATTTGTCAGTTATGGGGCTTCCGGTTGGGCTCCCTTCCAGTGAAATATCTAGGCGTCCCTATTATTAGAAAAAGGCTGGCAAAAGCTTATTGCAACTCACTGGTTAGTCTTCTTACTGCAAAGGTTCATTCCTGGACGCATTGTTTTTTGTCATTTGCTGGTCAGTTACAACTTATCAAATCAATCCTTCATGCTATTCGAGTATACTAGGCAAGTATCTTTATTTTGCCCAACTCGGTCTTAAAATGCATTGAACAAATTTGCTAGCAATTTTTGTGGAAGGGCCCAGGACTTGGCCCTGGGGGTGCTAAAGTGGCTTGGGAGAAGGTCTGTCTTCCGAAAGTTGAAGGTGGTCTTGGATTGCGTAAGCTTCGGGAGAGCAATAGAGTTGCAATGTTGAAACACATTTGGCTCTTGTTTATTGACAAGGAATCTTTGTGGTGTAAGTAGATCCATACTACTTAGTTAAAGAACAAGAACTTTTGGGCATCCGCTTCGCCTACAATATGTTCTTGGGCATGGAAAAAGTTATTTGTTCTGAGACATGAAATCCTCGGTTTGGTAAGATGTTGGGTGGGCAACGGACGTACTACCTCGCTTTGGTTTGATCCTTGGCTCCCTATAGGTCCTCTGATGGTATATTCTCTAACTCTTTCATCTACCGATCTAGTCTTACTAGGGAAGCTAAAGTGGTAGACCTTTTTTCGCCGGCAGGTTCTCTAGTTCTTCAACAAATTCAATCCTAGCAGCTTCCGCTCCCGCACCTCAACAATAGTCCTGATGAGTTTACTTGGTTGCCTCACTCTTTGGGTAAGTTCTCCACAACATCAGCCTGGGATACTATTAGGAGTCAGGCCACACGTGTTCATTGACCCACTTTTGTATGGGATAAAGCTATTGTGCCGAAACATCAATTCCTACTGTGGGTGATATCTAGAAATTGCCTTGGTACCCAAATGCTCCTTCTTTTATATGGTAGGATTGCCAATGTAGCTTGTGCTTTTTGTAGTGCTGTCCTGGACTCCATAGACCACATTTTCTTTGGATGCCATGTCACAAGAGTCCTTGCTGGTTTTTGGGCGGGTAAGTGCAACCTAGCCAAGCTGGGAGGATCTTGGAGGAATACCCTTGAATGGGTCATCAAATATCTATCTAGCAAAGGTTTTCAAAAGGAGATTGCTTGGTTTTCCTTTGGCTCCCTTTGTTATATCATTTTGAAGGCCCACAATGATGCACTATTTCGTGCAAAAGCGATTTCCATCCCGTTGTTGAAGCATCTCATTTCCAAGGCAATCAAGGATAAGGTGGTGACTGTCTCGTTTGTTCAAGACACTCTTGTAAATAGGAGGTTAAAAAGATCTTGGGGTCTTGATTCCTCAATTTTTGATGTATAATTTTCTGTCTTTTGGTACTGCTGCTGGTTGATCGGCTTTTGCGGTTTGTATGTTGCCTTAGTTTGTTTCGGATCTCAGCGTTATTCCACTCATTAGTTATGCTCTGATGAGGGCAAGTGGGTGCCAATCTCTCCTAGTTTGTACAGTTGTTGATTGGTAATTTTACATGCTTACCTTACCAAAAAAAAAAACAAAAACAAAAATTCTGATGGGTGAGCCGAACAACACAGAAATTGTTTGTACGTGGTGGTGGGAGAAGTTGAATGTGTGCTTTAAACCTAATCCCAGCACATGTCCGCTCCTAAATTAGTTGCCATGTAGTTTTTACCATTCAATAGCGTCAGACCCTATTCCCTCAGCGTCCGGTGTTGTTTGAATCCCATGAAGGGGCAGGCTGGGATTGTCCACAAGTGTTTTGTAGCGATGCTGAATTCTTGAGCAACTTCATTGGTGGCAAATGGTATGAACCCATCCGAGAAAATGCGAGTGACTGAAGGAACATCTGGTGTTGGTGCCGTGTGGTTCAGATTAGAGATGAGGTCAGAAAACGGACCAGACATGTTTTTTTTTCCCCAGAGCAAGAGGGTCTTGGCACGAGTCTGCTTCAGTGAAAGGATGGCCATCTTGAGCAAGCGTCCATGGTTATACTCGGTGTTCACAAAGGATATAAAGAAACCCTGTGGGTATAGAAGCTTCGCTAGTTTTGGCATTGCTCCTATATGGTTTTATATGGAGCTGGGACACAACCAGCATGGGTTCTATTTCCCGTAGCTGTGGCTGATTGGGTGTCCATGTCTCTCTCTCTGTTGTCGCTCTAGTTCAAAGCATAATACGAGAAAGAAAAGCTGATATGGTTGGTCATTCTTATTTTCAGATGAGGGGGAAGAAAATCAGGCAGAGCCAGAAGTTTATGATATTGATAGACTTTCTTCTTGTAAGTTTCCATGCGTCTCTGCATGTAGTATAGTTGCTCCAGTAAACTAAATATACTTCTTATTATTGTGATTAGTTTATAAGCACGCTACTGTTCAGAATGATCAAGATGAAAACCTCCATCCACATATGAAAAGCATGAGTATAATTTAATATATTTTGACGGATGATTCATTTTCAAAGAATGGTAGTTGAATTATTTAGTTGTAATTTCTGTCATAATGCGATGCCAGCCATTTAGAACCAATGAACCTTGGCAATATGTTGAAAAGGCAAATCTCCATACTGAAGTGTGGATCAGATTGATCCCAGAAGTCTCGTTACTAGAAGCTTCGGTGTGTTTGTCAACAATGGAGAGAAGTCTTCTGTTCATGTTTATTGCAGTTCATGTCTCAATCAAATGTCATCTGCACCAGGCCTTACCTGTAGGTGCTTGAAACTGATTTTCACGATGCAGAAAAATGCTCCTCTCCACATTCTCTTTGGCCCCAGTTTACACGTAGTTGTTGCATTTTCTCAGACGATCGACCCCATTGGCCAAAAGATGCAAACTGCAGATTTTCTTAATACATTTCTAGGCCTTATTATTCACATGAAATCCTAGTATGCTCGGTCATCCATTTACTGAGATGGTCGATCATCTTGGAGAATGCACGCAGGGTCCAAGGTGTCACTGAAAGAGGAGTGTCTTATTTCGGGTCTACTTAGCCAAGGGGGAGAATTGCTAGGAAAATGCTCGTGAGCATGAGCCTTCAGATTTTTTTCAGGTCTCATGGGCACCCTTTGACTTTCACCGTGAAATACACAACAAATCCATGACTGTCATTGAAGATGAATTTTCACCGGGAGAAAAGCATGCCAATATATATATATATATATATATATATCTTTGAAGTTATGACTAAGCATGAAGAGTAGAAGATGGGTGTAGGAAAGACAGCTCGTCTTGTAGGGAACAGATTTATAGTATAGATGAATTAAGTAGTGCGTGCAACCCTCTTGAAACACACATGATGTGACTATATAATTTCATTACAGCAATCCATAAACAAAGTATAACGATATTGTGAACAAAGAATTGTCTGTGGGAGCAGTGTTGCACAAACTTACGTCTGATTGTTGCATTTAAGTTAGAAGTTCATTCAACAGCTTGTCAAAATTTATGGACGATGACCCATTTGCATCTGTTGCCTCTTGTGCTAATGTCTTCCACTCCACGATTCTTTCCTTCATTTGCTTTCCCTTGTCTCCTTCCATCAATTCCCTCACTAGCTTTTCCACTTCCTTTCTCTTGACCGCACCTGATAACTCCAAACCAATCTCCCATTTACTACAAGCGTAAGTGCAGTTTGTCCTCTGGTCCCCAAAATATGGCCAACAAATCATTGGGACTCCTGAAGACACACTCTCGATTATAGAGTTCCATCCACTATGTGTTAAGAACCCTCCAATGGACAAGTGGTTGAGAACTGCCTCCTGTGGACACCAATCTGCATACATACTCCTTCCTTCTGTTTCTTCAATGAATTCCCGGGGAAGAACTGACGAATCCCCTTTTACAAGATCAGGCCTAATTATCCACAAGAATGGGTGTTTGCTATTGGCCAGTCCCATTGCAAACTCAATAAGCTCTTCTCTTGTCAAAATAGCTATGCTGCCGAAATTAACGTATAGAACCGACTTCGGTTCTTTCGAGTCGAGCCATCGAAAACACTCTGTATCTTCCATCCACAGATTGCAGTCAATAGATTTCAGGGGGCTGTCTTCCTTCACTAGTTTGTTTAAAAGTAACGAGAGTGGGCCAATTGCATATATGCGAGGAAACATTGATGATAGAGCATTAAGCAATTCTGATTCTAGGGCATCAAAGGTATGGAAAATCATTGCCGAGGCTGTATATGCTCTCTCGACAGCATCCATCGTGAAATTGAATAGAACATCATCAGGATCCGTGGTACGAACGAAGGTTGGCAGGTCCCACAATCTAATGCCCTTCATTCCTGGAATCCAATCGACTACAGTATCCAAATAGCCGTTGGTTAAGTAGCTAGTATCTGCACCACACATGATGTTCTTAGTCTTCCATGTACATCATATTACGGAATAAAATTCTTTCCTTTTCTCTTCTTCTTCCTCCCGGCCAGTCGCTGGCCGTCACTTGGAGGAAGAAGAAGTGAAGTAAAAAGAAAAAATAGAAGAGAAAATGAAAAAGAGAAAAATATTATAAAAGTATTAAAAAATCAAAATAAATTCTAAGTTGCAAAAAATTTCATGGTTATATCAAACAGCATTTCTATTCTAGAAATACAAATTTTGGGTAGTTACTAAATGCTTTCAGATATTCAGAAACTTGTCCATGAAACATAATAAATAAATAAAAATCATTTCCAAATAGAAATTGTTGCTGGGAACAAAATAGTTACCAATCTCACTTAAGATACAAGCCAGACCACAGGTGGGTAGGCTTAGAATTGTTTGTACCAGATGTTGTGGGTGGTCATAGGTAAGCCATGTACATAATCCACACACTTGCCCGCTACTTAATCACTGAGTTCACTCACAGGGTTCAAAAAAAAGAAGTTTCTTCCTCGTACTTGTACCTTTTAATGGAGTGAGGCCCTTTTCCCTAAGAGTTCGATATTGTTTGAATCCCATGAACGCGCAGGCGGGGATTGTCCACAAGTGTATGTTAAGGATGCCGAATTCTTGAGCTGCTTCATTGGTGGCAAATGACATGAATCCATCGGAGAAAATGCAAGTGACTGGAGGAACGTCTGAGTTTGATGCGTTGTGGTTGAGATTGGAGATGAGTTCAGAAAATGGAGCAGTCATGTTGTTTCTGACTGCATCACATACACCCATAGCGTCTTGGCTTGAGTCTGCATCCGTGGGAGGAAGGCCGTCAGGGATGGTCAGGAACTGAAAGCCACAGAAGCCATCGAGGGCTCGAGGTCCCCTCGACTTCAGCAAGCGTCGATGGTTATACTCCGTGTTCACAAAGGATATGTAGAAACCTTTTGTATGTAGAAGCTTTGCCAGTTTTAGCATTGCTCCTATATGGCTTTGGTATGGACCTGGGATACAAACGGCATGGCTTCTCTTAGCTGAGGCTGATCGAGAGTCCATCTCTCTCTCTCTCTCTCTGTGCCCACACGCGCGCAGTGACACTCAAAGCAGAACCCAAATGATAGAAAAGTTGATATGGGCGGTAAAGTTCTATATTTTATATCAGGGGGAAGATGTAGTGGACGCCTGGCAAAAAATCTAGGATGGGAACACTACATCCACAGAAATCTTATCAAGAACTGGGAAGGAGCATTTCTTATCCTGCAACCGTAAAATGCGGTAACAGTGCTGTTTTCAAGGGTGTCTTGGATTGATTTAGATTACTGATATCGACTTGTGGTGTCAGGTGAAATCAGAGAATGCTTGCTCATCCATATACTCGTTACGCGGTCTGTCCTCGGGGAATGCATGCAGGGCCCAGAGGTGTCCCAGAAGAGTTGTCTTTGTCGCTCGTCTTCTTAGTCAAGTGGAGAGTTGCTGGGAGAATGCTCATAAAGCATGAGCCTGCAGATTTTATCACCAGGACAGTTGTGAATTCTAAGCAATTTTCTGAGCAGCTTGAGCGTTTCCCAATCCACTTTCTCTCAGTAAATTCAAGGGGTCTTAACCAGTGGAGCCGAAGATCCATAGACCCTGAGATTGTAAAAGGTAGCAGCACCTCCTCCTTAAGGATTTGTGCAGACTCATTCGCTTGAGACTGCCCAGTGATGATGCTTTAATATCTTTTTCCAAAGATGGTGTAACTCGTTAGCATGTGTCACACTATAAGACAGGAATTATGAAAACGAAGGTGTACTCAAGTTCCAGCGGGTGAGGATGGTTTAGGTTAGGCCAATCCAGTACCTAACCCAAAGATTAATCCATATAATGTTGGTCCCTAATTTTGAGAACTGAGGACTAACTTTGTTGAACTTGGGACCAAGGATTATTTCAGGATTAATCTAGGACCAATGGATTCTCTCTCTTTTTTCATTTTTTTATATTCCTTAAAAAGACAAATATATTCTTTAAAATTACATATTTATTGACAATATTGACAATGCAATATTGAGCAATCTAACTATGAACATCAATACAAATCAAATAGAAACATAAAATAAGGCAACAACATAAATCTCCACTTGCCAAAACCAACAAACTATAGAAGACGAAAACATAAAATACAATTATACAATATAATGTTAAAAATATGTAATATAAACAATGAATTAGATACACACAAAGTTGGTGCACGTCAGATCAAGGACCAACGTGCATAGTACAAGTTTTGACACCTCCAGGATCAAGAACCGGCCTAATCCCCCTTAGAATTGAACTAGGATCGACCAAGTTGGGTCAGTCCTGGGTCAATTACACTAAAGCCCAATAAACACTTTGCTTTATTTTGAATTACTAACATCTCTTGAAAAAAGGACAACTTTTATTATCATTTGCAAACTTTTATTTACCTTTCTTACCGAAGCCTTTAAATTCTTAATCTATTGTGTGAAATTGCCAATTATATTATGTGACTTATTAACTTTTCTCTGACTAAGTTTCCGATCATAATTTTGTGTCATAGACTCTCATTCGAGTTTGTACTAAATTTTATATGGTTCTTTTCGATTTATCAATTTTGTTATTGAGTTATCACTTTAATTTACTAATTTTATTTGGGAGAGCCCGGTTCCATAAATCCTGGAACCGGCTTGGAATAGAAGACGGAGAGATTGAGAGTAGCGGTAAGCCTTACCTTTTAGCTCTATGAATTGTAAGTTTTGTTGTCCGGTAAGGATGTGGGCTGGAGTGGCGTGAGTTTAAGTGTGGGCCTAGGGCCTTTTCTTATTTATTTGTTGTTTTTAATTTGACCAGTTTTAACGACTGTTAACGTGTTATTTAATAGAGTGATTTTCTTTTTCTAAATGTGCTGACCGGTTTCAAAGCCGGTTCAAGACCAACTCTACCCAACAGCCGGATTGGTTAGTTTGGCTCTTAGGTAGAACCAGCAAGTTCAAGACTCAAAATTGGGAAATGAATCGAATATATGATCGGTTCTAAGGTTTTTATTCCGTGAATCTATGCGGCTCTCTTGGGAATCGGCCTTGAACTCGACCAACCAAGTCAATTTTGGCTAGTCCTTAAGTAAATCTGGAACACTGCTCTCTTATAACATGGATAAAAGTTCTTAGTAACGTTTAATCCATCCACAGATTTTTGACCCTTATATATGTGTGCATAAAAACAAATCATTATATTTTGGCATGAAACCATAATTGCGCCTGTTTGAGACGGCTAAAAATTATTCCTAATATCTCGGTAATATAAGATGATATATTTATATATAAATTGTAAGAAGTTCTTATACAACCTACCATTATTAGAAAAATCATACGCTATTTTCAACAATGACAAACTATCTTGAATCACATAACTTACAAATTTTTGGCGGTAATGTAATTAATTCATTGATTATAGATTATACTCAAGGGATGTAGTTCTATTTACAGTTTGTGAAAATCTTTCGATTGCTGATAAATGAAATTCAAACTCAATTCCCAATTTTTTTTTCTTTCTTTTTAATTGAAGTTGTGCTAATTCTTTCAAGCTAAAGAAGCACGCACCTTGAAGCCGAAGAGATATTACCGTGCATAAAGTGCTGGCCACCTAATTAACTTTGTTCTCTGATTCTTTCCTTCTACCAGATCGAAACCTTCTTGATCGTGCTTAGAAGAAGAAGAAGACGGAGAGAAAGAAGAAGCAGCAGCTTAAGCTTGCACAAGGGCACTAGTAGTTCAGATGAACTAGAAACGACACGAGGCACATGCATAAAGAACCACTAAGCAAGACGAGCCCTAGTGAACTACTTGCCAGAATCATCAGCTCCATTGCTTCCTCTAACATCGCCTTCTTCTTCTTTTTCTTCTTGTTCACTATTTGAGTATCATAGCCATGGACATGAGGAGGATAGTTCCAGCCGCTTGGGTGGCCCCGTGGACGATCTTTCAGTCTCTCCCTCTGCCTTATTTCGTCTATCCGCTGTCTAAGAACGCCCAAGTTCGCATCCACCATATTCGCTGCCGTCCCTGTGGAACCAAGATTATTTATAGATTAATCCCATAAGAAACATAAGACAGGAAAACCTAAGCCATCTATTTACAAAGACTTGTCTTGGATTTCCTTAATGATATTTATGGCAGGATGATCACAGAGAGATCAAGGGAGGTATTCATTGTTTTACTGATTCAATATACATGATTCACTAACCATATTTCTTACCCCGAAAATTTATCAAATGTTGTGCTTGATCGGACACAGCCCTTGGAATCATGAATTAATCTGCTTTGATAAAGTAATGGCCAGTTTACAAGAGAATACGAACCTACCTTCGTCTTTAAAGCTTCGCGATATCACTCTCGGGTATGTGATCAGTGTCTTATGCTTGCAAGTGCGAGCTGGGCCTTTCACTCTGCAAAAGCTTGGTGGAGACGATGAACAGGCCATTCTGTGGAGGGTACTTACTTTGAAGGGCTTGTAAGTTTCCAGATTCAACTACTTTCGCTTGGTCCTTATATACTTATTTATAACAAAGAGATGAGGTTAATAAGAAGTTGTCGTATCTGACAGATGTACACTTGTACAGTTGTCCTGAGATACGTGCATATTACTGCATCATATGTATATATTTTTTATATGTTCATAAGGTCATTGTACTTCATCCTTTGAGCATATACAATGGTTTTGCTTCTGATAATTTATTAAATCACACATAGGCTTAACCCTTTGACTTTCTATAAGAAATGTAAAAGTCATACACGGAAGTTACAACAAACAGAGTGATATTTTTTATTGCGTGATAAGACTAAGGATTAGAGTTGCAGGATTTATTCTATTACGCTGAACAGAAATATAAGTTTTTTCCCGCTGCATCAATATCAACATCAAACCAAGCTTAAGTTTTGTCAAAACCTCGTTGATACTCCTAAATGTGCGCTTGATATTTTCCTTATTCTAGACCTTACACTAATGCAGTTGTCCTAGGATACATGCGTGCATACTACATCATGCATGAACTTTACAGCACAGTGATATTAATTTGAGTTCTTGTTAAGGCATCATGTCTGATATATTGATACCTATCTGCTAAGATTATTGATTAAAGCCGCGAAATTTTATGCTTTTAGGTTGAATAGAAATATGAAGATATATCCAATACATCAATATCAACATCAAATTAAGCTTAAGCAATGCCAAAACCTTTTTAGTACCCCTTATATGCGTACTTAAAGTATTTTTTATTCTAGACATTTTTTATGCGCGAGCTTTACCTGGTGATGTGCTTTTTGATGATTATTCTAGCAAATTTATAATTCTTATGCATATATAATTTATGTACTGATAGATTCCATCTTAGGTTTTACCCAATTTCTAATTCTTATCATATATGGTTTGTGCATATACAGATTCTATTTAAAACTTTATACGGTGGATCGTTTTAATGGACATTTAACATATATAATCATTATGCATATATTATTTATGTATATTCCATGGTAAAATTTATGTTTCCATGATCGCCTATATTTTGGTAATAACTATATTAGAATAATTGTTTACATGTGTGTGGACATATATTCTCTCTAGAAATATGTATATACAAACAAGGCTTTCCTGCATCTATGTCATTAGATATAAATTATTGTGCATATTTGAGTGATTCTAATGCTCATGCATATATTTGTTATGTATATAATTTTGAAATATTTAAAATATATATGCTCTATTATGAAAAATCTATATACAATGTATAAGTTAATTCCTCTAATCCGGTGTGATTACAATTACTTCCATGACCCGATTTTTCATACAAAGGTTTTTAGTTTATTTTATGAAATCATTCATCTCGAGAACACCTATTTACAACAACTACATCCACTATACAATTAGGAGCGACATTGCACATCGTTTTCAAGATTTGTTGAAGGAAGGGAATGTCTATACTATTGAAGATTTTTCAGTTGTTACTGAATAAGGATGTTTATCGTGTTGTTAGTGACAACAAACTCAAATTAATTAACAACATGGCATTGCTTATAAGATAGAAAATGACACGTGATGCTAATACGATGCCAAAACGAGTAAAAATCAAATGGGACAAACAAGAGAAAAGAGATAATAATTTGACATCATCAGTTATCATGGATAAGCAAATACTATTTTGGATAAAAGCTATCTACATAAAATAAAAGTCTAGACTTAAATCAGCTCACGGGACTTGTAAGGCGTTCCGTTAGCCTCTAGATAGCCGATCCATCACACTTCCACTTTTGGATTACGAAGACAATCTATGGATATGGATTGATTTTACGTCACTTATTGTTGATTAAAGCACTCATTATGATACTTTAAGTGAGCTTGAGATCTGAACATGTATGGCCTTTAGAATCAAGTCACAATGGTTTGAGAGGTTCGATGCTGGCTCGAATATGAATTCAAACATTCAGGCAATACTATAATATAACATTTAGGTTTTCATCACATAACAAAGAAGTAGTTTGGTTTAGAATGATCAACATTAGTGAAAGAGATGGAAAAGTCACTGCCGGAATCTCTCTCTCTCTCTCAAGGAAGATTAGTTCAAGGAATTGACTCTTCAAATATACGTTAATTGTTAATTACTATGCCTAATCTTTAAATTAAACTCACCTACCCTTTATTGAAAATATCCAAAAGGAAAAGCTCCAAACGGCGTTGAACATAACTATATTGTTAGGTCCCCAACCTATGGGCTTTGTCCTTTAGTTGATTAACCAGAATAGAGGACTTGATTAACCCATTTAGCCGATGTATGTAATCTCTCCTTTTCAAGTTATGTGGCGCAAGATTCAAACTTATGATTAGCATCACGTAAAAGAATAAGGTAAGCTTGCTGCCTAACATGGACATAATAACGAATAGGATTGAGCCTGGCCCTTCTTGTAACACAATCCATGACGAAGATTATATGGATTTGCTAATACATTTGTGTTATGTTTTCATCAATTTAAGAGGCACTTCAGTTGCGAAAATGGCTGATAAAACCGCTAGCTACCTAGCTGATAAAAAAAGGAACATGAAATGAGTTTCTTGGGTACTTGTGACATGATGTTGTTGATTCTCTGCTTGATCGTATTTTATGAGCATCTCCATCTTGCTATAAAAAAGATGGGCATAGCCACTCGAAGTCCCTACTCTTGGGAAACATATTATAAATTCAATGTACGCTAAATATCCTTCCAAACTTATTTCAAATGCTCTCTCTCTCTCTCTCTCTCTCTCTCTCTCTCTCTCTCTCTCTCTCTCTCTCTCTCTCTCTCTCTCCAATTATGCAAAACTTGATTGATATAGAGTTTAGTGATGTGTCAATGCCTAACTCGACATTAGTTGAAATTATTGGACATACACCAAAACAAAGGAAAGAGGGAAAATTTCCAGGGGGAATTCTATCATAGGGGATTTGAGGGTAGGTGAGATAGCTTAAAGATTTGATAAAAATCTCTAACAAAGTGACGTAGACAAGTGCATGAAGATCCGGGAAAACCAGTCATGGGAAAGCAAATGGCGATGGAGTGGTTGGTGGTGTATAAAAACAATAAAGAAACCTTAACAATGTGATTTGGCCACGTATCCTTAGGACGACTTAAACTCCTGGCTTCTTGGGTAGGGAGACACGTCTGTCACGAAACAGAGGAACACTGCAATCTTTTGCTGGCACGGGGTTGTTTTTGTTGATGACATAAACAAAAGCTTCGAAATCTAATGGTGATTTACGCATGATACTCTGTTGATGAACCTCACATCGCCTGTGTTCTGTCATCTACAACGCGAACTATCCGCAGCGAGTTGAGGACGCCCATGATTCGCGGAGGTACTACTCTCCTATATAAACGATCGGCTCATTTTCAGAGGATGGTAATATCTAGATTTTAGTCAATTCGTGCTAGGTTGATTTCTAGTTTATGGCTTCGGACAAGCCCATGTGCTCCCCACGATTTGCAGGGAGGACTTGGCATTAAGACAGACAAACTTTGATTATTCAAGTTTTTCCTGGATAAATGCCAGCTGAGTCTGCTTTTCTGGTCAATTTTTTGGGGGCTCCAAAGGAGCAGCGATGCAAGTAACCACACGTGTCGACACACATGGTGCTAACTAAAGCTTTAGTCCTAATCACGGGATAAATGATGGATGCACTTTGTCGGCTTTTAGTCTTTATTAAAAGAAGCCCACGTAGTACCAATGTCCAAACGTTATGCTGCGGCTGGAGAGAGAGAGAGAGAGAGAGATAATAATAATAGAGAGAGGTATAGATGTTAGCCATCTCGACATGATTAATCTTTTCTTCAATTTTTTAAAATTCGTTCAATCATGAGAGGATGAACAAGTGTACCATTACTTACCTTTACCAAAAAAAAAAAAAAAAAAACAAGTGTACCATTATCAGCACTACCGTTTTCGTTAGAACTTTAGCAGTTGATGATGGAGTTAGGCAGATTTAAAAAGAAAAAAAAAAAAAAAGAGGTCCATTGAATGATGGCCAACTTTAAGGGAGAAAATAATTGAAGGAGACTCCATGCTTCATACTTTATCAGGATTTTGACTTCAGAGCTTTTTCTGGATTTTTTTTTTTTTCAGAATTATTAGATTCAGATTGTCCACGAGAGATCATTCAGAACGTTCTCTAGGAGAGCATGTAACTTGCATGAGTAATGACCACGAAAATCAAAAGCCAAACCAAAACATAAACTTCGAAAATGGGATTCTTTCGGGGAGTGAACTTAAGTCCATACAGCGAAGGCCGGAGGAAAATTAGGCGTGATGAGTAGATCTATTCTCAACGAGGGCCCGTAGAGTCCAATTGGTCCCATCAAATTTTAGGTAACTCCATATAGGTAACTATCGGAGTAAATCTGTCCAGGTGGGAAGGTATTTCAATGAGATACACGACACTACATACCGACATCATATCACCCATCCTTTTCCATAACGCTAAAAGAACCCAAAATTAGACTGGCACCCGTCAATTGCCAAATTACATTTCAAAAACCACCATGGTGATGTCTCATAGCAGAGTCCAAACATAGAAGAATAAATGGGAGCATGCCCTCCATAATCTTGCTCAGCCGCTTAACAGAAACTCCAAATGTCAACAAGTCTGGACATGATCCTCCAGACTTCAAGCATTACAACTTTTTACACGCATAAAACACATTGAAATGAACACTAGCAACCGCACGCTGACAAGCTAGATTAGCTAAGACCTACTATTAAGTTCTCTGAACACAGCTTCACACGAGACATGTACAGCTGGAAGTCTAAGTCTCTACTCTGGACAGTATACACATAACAACTAAGCGTTGTATTTACATGTCCATGTCGTCAAAGATTTCCTCATCTTCACCATAGCCTAATTCATTTGGAAGCAGTCCCTCTGCCACCAAGTTACTGCCAAAGTAATAATGAAAACATATAAGTTTCATCAAGAGAAGGAATGAGATGACTAAACTGAGAATATAACCCACCTTAAGCACAAAAATCGGTAGCTAACAATGCGCTTTAGTTTCCGGTTATAGAAGAAGAAACTGAAAGACCATCTGAAGTAGCCCAAAAAGGAGAGTTAATTATTAACATAATGGAAACCACTTGCACAAGTGATGCGATAATGAGCAGACAATTACATTGCTCCTCTCTCTGAAAACGGGTCTGCATCTGAATTGGGATTATAGCTGTATATTTCACATTCGGATAGCTTAACAACCTGCAAGGCTATGAGTTAGGAGAAAAAACACTTGCTGATGGAATATGCAGTTATATTCTTGTAAAAGTCACCTCATCCAGAGCCTCTTTTAAGGTTTCAAGAAGGGAACCATCACCATTTGCCTCAACCCATTCCTGGAAATTAACAGATAAACAATTACAACTTAATCGAAGTAAATTATGAGCAACAAAAGGTGAAAATAGTATACTTTGTGGGACAAAGAAATCATGGAATAAGCAGGAGAACTCAGAAGGGTAAAGAACCTTAAACCGAGTTTCTCCTCCTCATTCATAGCTATGTAGATAGAAAAACCAGAACCTCTTGACATTAAAGGAGATCCTCTGCTCTCATTAGTAGCGATAAACAATAACAATAGCAATGAAAGTAATTATCAACTAAAACCAACTACATGTAAGCGGCCCCTGTAGAGAAGATTTGTTGAAATCAATGGAACTTGCAACAAGAATGACAGGGAAAAGGAAGAAAATGGAATGAGGGGTCACACCACACATTTGTATGTCAAATTGATAAAAACCAACATTAATGCATTCAGATACAAGTAAACCAAGATTATTAACAAGAAATTACCTTGGATGCTTCAAACATGTACGTATCAAAGATCTGCTTAAAACTGTCCCAGCTTTCCTCAGTAAAGAACTGATGAGCTTTCACCACACTGGAAAACCAACAGACAGGTAATCCTAATACCATTGCTATAACATGAATTGCTACAATCAATATCCTGATAAAGACTCTGCTTAGTCATACGTGATAACCAAATGTCATCGGGTTACAAGTTGATTGTGAGAGAAGCAATATCAGCTTGGGAAATGGAGAGACTTGAACTCTCAGCTCCTCCTAGAGCAACAGTTCTCTGAACTGTCTGTCAACCTTTGACAACACTCCCAACATGATCATGAAAGGATTATACAACGGGTTGTCATGTCGCCTAGTCAGCTGACGAAGACATTACCCATAATCCTCCCTTCTATTGCAGTTACAAAGTAGAAACGAACATACAGATGTACCTGAAGTCATAATCTGGGTACATGTGATACAGCGTAAGAACCAGATATATCAATGTCTTTCGGCTGCATAATAAGCAAAAACACAGTTAAACAAACTTAACAAGTGAAAACCCCGGATATGTTAAGCCAAGAACTCTTTTGCACCTGGATCTGCTCAACAAATGATCAACTGGTGAAGAAGAGTCAGTGTCTGAAGATCTTCCAAGATAATCAAGAATCTGAAATTGAATAGGAAAATTTTTGAAGGTAAGAGACATAAATTGTAAAACGAGATCTAGCGCGACCCATGAATTCAGATTACCAAAGGCCACTGTCCACCTAAAGAGAGACAAGAGGATTGGGGTTGGGAATGAGAAATTATAGGCCCAACCTAACACAATGAACCAAAAGCACACAGAATAGTGCTAGTATGGTGATAATAAATCCACTAATACAGGTCTTGAATCTCTTGATGCATTTTTTAGCATTTTTTGTTAATATTTCCAATGAAACATGGGAAGTACAAAGCATTGGGAATGAAAATTATTTTGTAACGATCGCAGAATTGAAATTTTAACAACTTCCACAGAATAAAATGGGACTTAGAACATATTTCATCTGATATATTTCTACAATCTCAAATGTTTAAGATAACTCTAGCACAAGCCACGATATACTCTAAGCTTCACAACTTAGATATGTAACCAATGAGTTAGCTAGATTCTTGTGAGAATCCTTCTCACAACAGTGCCAGAAATAAGGTCAACAGAAAGGTATAGTTATACTAGTAAGCAATGATTAGCCCATGTGAACTTTTCTCATCTAAAGATTGTTTTCTATAATCTTCTCAGCAGCAATTACATGAATTTACACCATATACACTGTTTAATCTACTGCATCTGGATTAGAAAACAATTAAAACATATCGTGATAACAAGACCAGACTGTGGCATAGAAACTTGGCTGTTAATTAAATTGAAATCGATCCCTTTTGTATGTCCAATATTATACAGGAGAAAAGGAGGAAGAATATATAGCCATCAAAGCAATTCCGTTCAACAATTATAAAGTCCTATTCAAATTAAACAACATGTTAAATTGTCCTTGATTTACCTCATGCTCCAAACTGAGGGAAAGTTTTTTATCTGTTCCTGTATGCTTGCCTACAATGAGAAGCGCGCGAGCTCACAGTCAACAATTTAAAATGAAGCAAACCACAGAAAAGGGAAAGAAAAAAGTGTGAATCATACGTACAGGAGTAAGCTTCAAGGCACCCTTTAATGGTACATTCACCAAGACTTAAATTATCCAAGAAATCATTTATTCTGCAATTTTCAATAAGGAAGCCTCACTTCAACCATTCCAGAAAAGCTGCTGAAGTTTTAAAAAGACTACCTAGGAGATTACCGTTCCAGAGGGGTGTATTCTAGGAACTTCATTGTGCAGGTAGTATAATGAGTTCAACAGCCTTCTCAGAGGTCCTGTCAGCATATAGAATTAGCTGAGTATTTAATTGTAGATGGCTACAGCTCAATGTTGCTCTTCTATATAAATTCCAGAAGAGAAAATCAAGGAATAAATGATAGCAGATTTAATAAAAATGATTCCTAGCCAACTAGAAGAAGGCAACAAAGCACAACGATTCTCCTAGCCAAAGGGAAGGAGGAGATCAAGCAATCCTCACCAAGATTTTATTCACATTTGCTTAATTCATGCAAGATATTCCCAATAATTAATATTATCACCTCGAATACATGTACATCGAGCAACAATACCCTCATTTTAGTGGAAACAGTAAGGCAGGCAGCAATTACCATGATGAAAAGGGAAAAATAGCATCCAAGTTACTCCTTCCAATCTACTAATGATATATTAGGCGTTTACCCGCATTATACCAAACAGGTTAAATATAGTTCACACCAATCACTGGACTACTCAGACATAAGCGTTCTCTCCAAAAATCTCAGAATCACCAATTAATAAAACTATTTACGTCTTTCTTCAACTCTTGTCTTACAGGTTTCATTTAACCTGCAGGTATAGCCGTCTTTTCAGAGCTCTATCTGGGTGGCTCAAAACTCAATGATGAGTGCGTTTCAGCGCCTACAGGACACCGTAGCAACGATTTCAACTCCGACACTTAAAATCAAGAAGTCCAAATCAGGCACAACACGTAGTGAATATCTATCCACTAGCTCAGTCACATAGGCAGCGCTTAAAGCACAAGGGGGGAAAAAAAAAGCATGCACGAGTCCTGTCTCCCGTGAGAAGAAACAATGCAAGATCGACGCTAATTACCACAGGAACTCCGCACAACAGCCCTAGACATCTCCTCCGCACGTCAATCATCACGCCACGAGAACAATTCGACGCCCCGTCAGAGTCCGTTCTTCGGCCTCAAACAACCCCCCACCCTTTTCCTCTAGCGCATTTCCAGCACCGTCCCACCAAGCCTCCCGCAGCACGCTCATATCACGCGCGCAGTTCAAGACCTCGCGACTACCCAACTAAAACCCTAGCGAGGGCGAAAGAAAACGGCCGAATTCCGCCGGAAACCGCGACGACAAATCGGAAGCAGCAGCAGAAGAAGAACGGAGAGAGGTGAGCGAGAAAGGAATGGGAGATCGGAGATTGAACTTACCTCCGGGATCGGGGGCCGACGATGAGATGGAGCGTCGAGACGAAGGCGCGATTACGCAGAACGCCGGGCAAGAAGAGGGATCGACGACCTTTTCCCTGGTTCGGTTCGGGGGAGGGAATCAAGGGGATCGAGAATGGAACCCTAATTGGAATATTCTGAACTGAAAGCCCTCTCTCTGTAATGATTAATTATCCGACTCGAGTCGGGTGGGCGCTTCTGCGGAAACGGACCGGTTTTCGGATCGGGTCAACTTGGGCGGGCGACTCAGCTCTATGTCAGGCGAAATCAAGCACGATAATTTTGGAAATTGTTTTCCTCGAAAAAACCTGACGCTACATAAATAAAATAAAAAAATCGATATACTAAAGGCTCATATTTATTTCACAGAAAATAAATTATCTAGAATATATTTTCCTGAAATGATAGCTTAATCCACTTGATATAGTTTAGCCAATAATCCACTTGATATAGTTTAGCCAATAAGAAATACTTTCGTTATTAACAAATATTTATATTTCAGTATTTTCATAAAATATAAAAATAAATTCGTCCATTCATTTTTATGAGCGAAATAATCAATTACTTTAAAGTGTTGAATATTGTTCGCTTACTATACCAATTTTGTTGATTGATTTTTGTATACCTAACAATTTTTTAAAAGAGTTATGTTGATGAATGGCCCGGCATACTAGTCATAGCGAGCTAATATTTTCATTTCCAATATACCAAATACACTTTATGGATACCCAATTTTATACTTACAATTTGGCCAAAGATTGATTGGAAATAATATTTCTTTAAAAGTTTGATCAAAAGATATAATTGAATTGTGGTCAATTGTGACTTGTGAGCTTACCAACCATGCTTAATTTGCTTGAATTGGACGAAAGATTTTATAATATCACATCTCTTAATCATGACCGTCCAATCATAAGATGGCGGGAATTTTATGCTTCGACTTTATCGATGAATTCCAACTTAAAAATACATGTCGCGAGCTTTCCAACATTGCAAGAATCAGTGGCAATTAGATTTTGTTGGAGGAAAATGACAACTTTTCACTGTGACTGTCTGTTTGGTTCGATTCCTGGAAATCCACAATTTTTTCGAAAATTCAATCTCTTTTTTCTATTTTTTTTTTTTTTTGAAAAGCTAGGGTTCCAAGCTTTCCATGAGCGTAAAAATCGTGTCAAAATTGGACGAAAAAAAAAATTAAAAAGCTCTATCCGGTCAAAATTCGATCAAATTTGACCAACCAACCCACTAGTCCGGGGCCGCACCTTCATTTTTCATCTTCCTGCCCTGCAAATCCATTCTGAACCCCTCTCTTTCAACTCCGTTCTCTCAACTTCTTGACCTTAATTTAAAAGGGGATTCGGGTGAGATTCCGGTTTGAAGATTTACGACGATCGCAGGAGATTCGGTCCCCTCGCCCGATAGTGACCGGTGAGGTCTGGCCAAGATGATCGAGTACAGGGAGAAGAAGCACGCGGGCTCGCCAATCTTGACTCGCCGACTGGTTTTCCAGGGCATTGTCCGTTATGAAACTGATTTCTAGCGACCTTGGTTATAACCATAAGTCAGGAGGAACGGCCAGAGAATGTACGGTCTATACCAGATTTCTTGTATTAATGTGTGTACATATACATTGTGATGATTCCCTTTTGGCTGTACAAAGTTTCCAGGATGAACCAAAAGAAAAAAGAAGAACTAGTCGAAAATGATCTGATCTGATCACCTGCAGCTGCATTGTATCACTTGGACAGACTAAACAACACACCACTTTCCTGGTGTAGCCTCTTTCTGAGCCGTTGTCAAGATCCCTCGGGACGTCCCAGGTTTCGATTCTGAGGGAGGGAATTCAGTTGGCGCCCGTACCCTGAGGCGGAGGCTGCTGGGTAGTAGGATCCTCGGTCTCTTCGTCCGATGAAGCAGATGACAGACTTGGAGACACCTGCAGATCGCTCCCGAGATCAGTATATTGCTAGCAATTCGGTCACCTAGCGATAAGCACTCGTGCTCAGTAAAAGAAACGAAGCAAAACGTATCGAGTTTGGGGGAACATCAGCAGCATTAAGGACGTGTCCTGTACCTGTTGACGCCGGTGGCGCTGGACGGCAGTTAGCACCCTTATTATGATGTAAATCGGCAGGATGATCCCCATGGTTCGTAAAGTCAGTAGCTGTCTCGCGAAGAAATCATACGTTAGGCGCGAGTCTCGTCCGCTGTAAAGCTAAAAATATCTGTGCTAGCTTTCTTCGACTTACCGTTAACAATGGCAATGAGTATTCACGAGTGCCGCTCAGCAGGGCCGGAAGAGTGTGCCTCAAGATCAGAAGAACCATGAACTGCATCAAAGTGTGGCAGGTTTAGCATCTGGAATAATCCCAGAACCATCTGAAGAATGGACAGAGCAGCTCGAGGCAAACTTATAACCGAGTCGATGCAAGGATGGCCATATTCAAGTAGTAATACGCGTGTGCGATAGTGTTTTTGGAGGGGGGAGAGAGAGAGAGAGAGAGAGATTACAATGCAAGCCACGGAACGGCAGCACATTAAGCTTCTCGATACAGAGTGTGATTGCTCGTTATATGCCGGTTCAGAGAAACTACGATCGGGTGAAACCATCGCTATAAACCGCGGCCCGTTCAAGTCTCCTCGGTAGACCTCCCAGTTTCCCCTGAAAGACACAGAAAAAGTAAGAAAATGCTGAAATTGGAGCAATCACAATGACCAAATTTTCTTCAGCAATCCGATAAGAGAGCTTAAACTAGATGGGTTTGTTGTTAGATTACCGGAAGTTCATCGGAACCCGACCAAACTGGAATAGTGGCGGCGGGGCTGTGTAACCGGGCTTGAATTGCTGAAATGCAGAAAGACCAGCCAAGCAATGTGACATGGAGTCAAGAGTTTAAGCTAAGGATTGATTTATGTTGAAGCAATCATGCATGATGAAAGAGAAGGAACCAAATTTTACCTGATGACAGATCTCGCACAAAGTGTTACCCTTCTCGTTACACCACCTCTGCACGCATCTGCGGTGAGCGTACTGAAGGATTCAAGAAAGAGGAAAGAATGATTAAACGAAATGCAGCTGGAGGACTAAAACCATCTGGCAAAACCATCTAAACGAACGACACAGAATTGGTTGTTAGCTGATGAGATTCTAGTATGAAAAATCTGGCAACAGGACACAGATCATCTGCTGCAGCAGGAACAATCATGACATCAACAATGAAGTTCGTTAACAACTTTGTGATTGCACTAGAGGCGCTTATGCAGATAAAGTAATCCAAACCGAAAACGGTCTATTTCCATAAGAGGAAATACATCCCATCCACATTCTTGGTACATTTTCTAACGCCTACCACATCGCACGGTCGAACTGCAAACAGAAAAACAAGCCTGCTACCATTGCTACTCAAGTTAAAGATGTTAAAGACCTTAAAAGTATTTAATACAAGGAAGAATTACATAAGAAGATCAATTACAAAATCGTTCCAGGTACTTTTTCTGTTAGACCAGTTAAAACAGATTGACGTGGGCTTGTGTTGCATGATACTTACGCAGATAAATGATGTCGACCTTCATGGAATTCACAAAGAGGTTGACTCATAGAAATCATCATCGGACAAAAGCATATGAACAACATCTTACAAAACGTAGAGAGGACGACTCGACTGACCTTCAAGCTGCCGCAACAGGAGCACGGTGTCTCCATATTACTGTCATCGTCTTCGTCCTGGCATATGCGGCACTCAACCAATTTCCCTGTAGAAGATACGTTGCCTAAGTCGACCTTGTGTGAGGTGTTCTCAGCAGGTTTCAAGTCTGAAGCCGGGTTCATAGCTTCGAGATACCGGTTCTGGCTCTCGATTGCAGCTCCCAAAGTCGACTCGGTGAGCAAGCGATCCACCAACAACACGAAGTGATCCCCCATTTACTTCAATCAACAAATAACTTGCTTCCTTCGCAAGAAACTTGTATTTAATGATGGCCAAACCAATTCAATCCAATGCCTTTTCTTTTAGCAAGCTTCTGAAACAGAAGACCAATAGGAAGATTAGCAAGTAGCAACAACAAAGCCAAGGACACAGAAAAGGCCAAAGAGACAGAAAATAATGGAAGCCAATCACAGAGACAAAGGGATGGCAAGAAACTATCGCATAGACCATTTCGAAAATCGACACTGATTTCCTAATTTGATATAGAGCTCATGAAAAAGCTGGACTCTTGAAATTAACGTGCTGAAGGTAAAGGGAAATCACGGAAAGGAAGACTATCAACAGAAGGCAAATTGCCTCTGTTCATAATATCAACAAATGTGTTCAGAAATGGATTAGAATGCATGAGAGTCATATCATGACGATCAGAAAACAAAAAGTTTCCAACTTTACTCCAAAAATTGAGATCATCAAACAAGAACGGGGATGAGAATGATTTAAAAGATGCAAAAGATAGCATCCTCCCTTGACAGCAAAACAAAAGGACGTTCTTGATGGTAACGAATTACCGAACAAAACGAATAAAAGCGGGGGACAGAAAGAGAGAAACAGAGCACCTGGTGTCAGAGAAACCAATTGGGGAACAAAGTATAAAGGAAAAGGAAAGAGACCCAGACGCTAAAACAAGAAAAGCTAAACGCTTTTCCTTCCCTTTCTTCATCATATCAAAAGCCTTGAACGATAAAATTTGAATAGCTTTTGGCTTATGAAAAGGGAAAAAGATTCCAGGGGAAAAGGGAAGGAAGCTAAAAGCGAAGAAGGAGACTTACAAGAAGAGCATGGCATATCTTCAAGCTTAGACAAAACAAAGTCTCTCCCTCTCCTCTCTCTCCCGTCTCTCTCCGAATGAAAACCTCTCTCTAGTTTCTTTCTTCTTTGAAGCAAGAGGGAGAGAGAATGGAGTGCTGCGAATAACTTGGGGATATGGGACTCGTGAAGGAGCTAAAAATAGTTATACAGAGGAAACCAGATAGAGACAGAGAGAGAGAAGGAGAGAGGCTAAAAGCTTGTGGATTAAAATAAACAGGGACAAAGATCAAGTCGCTTTCTCAGCTCAAACAACTCCCTCTCGCTTTTTCAGGGGCTGTGTTCATGAGTTAGTTTATAGTTGGAAACATGGAAAGAAAAAAAGGCAAGAGATTCCAACGGTAAGGCGCAGAAACAACCTGCGATCGACACGAATTCTTTTATCCCTTCGCGCCTTGCCGGTTTGACCGCCCGTTTTAGCTCCCCTCTATAATAATCTCCTCTTTGCCTTCTTTTTTTTTTTTTTTGAGGTTGTCCGTTCCATGCCCTCGTTTTCTCTTATCAATCTATTTTCATTTGTCTTTATCTATGGCTGAATTCTTGTTGTCCAGTACTTTTCTGTCCAAAATATGTGGAAAAAGATTTCCTGAGCATGCATTTCGAATTCGACAATTTCTGCAATCGGCGTCTATAGATATATTTTGTGCTCTCCCTGATTAGTGAGATTGTTTAGCGGCAAACGAAGATACCAAATGAAGGGTTTTGGTGTGGATGAGGATCTTGCCCTGTTTTATGACTTGGCTTGTACTACTAACACCAACAAAGCGGCAAATTCTTGCGTTTTGGACCCATCTTTTACATTGAATTGAAAGCAATGGAACTCCACAAATGCAAGCTAAAGGTTTAGATGATATATATGTTTATTATTATTATTATTATTATTATTATTATTATTATATGAGTGAAATTGATGTATATCGTATTAAATCCTTCCTGAGCTATCATTAGAGATTTATGGAAACTTGCATGACCATCCTTTTGATTCTCCAATGGACACGTATGAACATAATGCAACGCAAGCGACGAAGGTCAACGGGTTCATAATTAATACCACAACGCATGGTCCACATAAGTACAGGATTAAGAATTATCTTCATCCTGGAAATTCACTTTCACCCCTCGTATAGTTTATGTTTACGTAGGTAAATGTCGTGGCTCTCTTACCTATATTAGCATTTCTTTTTTTGGGAAGCTTGACTTATTTCGAGTTGTCCATTTGTCATCTACATAATGAGAAGGATTAATCAATCGGTCTATTAGTACTTCCAATTATTAATTAGGTATAGAAGTGCATAGGCGGTGGTTTCAGAATTTCAAACATTAGAGATGACGGGTCAAATCTTTATATGCTAGCAAAATAACTAATTTTGTGTAAAAATATACTCAAATGAATGTATCATACGATGTGAGAAGTAAAGTTTAGGATGATATTTGTAATTTTCCCTCTCTTTTTGTCCCTCCTAGGCTCATCGGATTCATCTATCATTACTAGGTATTTTCCAAGATGAGAAGTCCTTAATCGATTGGGTCAAAATCAACGATATTCGAGATCTCAAAACGAAATCGCTCCAAAGTTCGTCCGTGAGACTAAAAGCTTCAATTAAGTAGGAAGGTGGACACCTTTGACCATTCGCGTGACGACCATTTCTAGATGGTCGTCGGTTGGAGGAGGGTTTGGTTGACCCGATTAGGTGGCGATCTCATCCGTCCTGTCCTCCTCTCATTAACTCCAAAGGTTTACGTATCGAAGTGGAATACAATTGCTCCGCGGTCGACGCTCGACAACAACATAAGGAGAAAGAAATTGCATGCATGATCTCATGCAAAAATCATTCGATTGGTTTGGTTGGCAACCGTACCAAAAAGCAAAAGGAAACCCTACGATCCCTCCCTCCATCTCATGCTCGAAGAAAAGGGGGTTAACCACTGGTCACCCTGCGATTTCTTCGATTTCAATGCAATTATTATTCTTTAGAAAAAAAAAAAAAGGGGTGGACGGCGTAGTTGACCTACCTTATTAGAGAGAATAAAGTATAGACATAATCGACCTAAAGCACCCTCCGAGATATCATTAGGGTTTAGGAAATTTTAGGGTTTTCTTAGATATGGCGGATATTGGTTTTCTTGAAACAATTATGGAGCTGAGTAGTTAGATTATTCGATGGCACGAGTTTAGGTTTAGGGTGTGTTATTAGAGTTGCTTTTCTTAGATTTGTTGTTTAAGCTAAGTTGATTATATGTAAACCTACGCAACCCGGATGGAGAAGCGGACAAGACGTTGCTTCTTTTCGTAGGTTTCGATGTCAATCGTGCAAAAAAACCTATTAGAATGAGTTGATAACCTTAATGGTCTCGTACTTAAGCTTTCTAGTTGTGGAATTAGGTTATCCCCTTGTTATTTCGATAAGGAAACCAGTCGCCTAAAGCTCAATGATGGAGTTAGTTCCTACATATTAAATTGACGTGTCTATTCTATAGCTTCAAGGGCTTTAATCGTTTTCAACTAAAAAAGAAAGTGCTTTAATCATTCACTCGAGGTTTTAAGGATGGGAAATTATCAAAAAAATCCTAAATCTATTGTACTTGTGTTAGTTCGATCCTAAACCTCTTGCTAATTTGTTAATTCAATAGTAAAACTTTCAATAATGTCAATTTAGTCATAAACATTTTAACTATTTGTCAATTTAGTCCTAAAAATTTCAATAAATTACCAAGGTGATCTTTCCGATTAATGTTGGCTAGAAATTACTAAAGTGACGGTTTAGCTAGCACGCCGTAGTGAGGGCAAAAGAGGGCTTTGCGGCCCCAACCTAGGGGTCGATAGGGCAAAAAAGGACAAAAATCAAAAATAATAATAATAAGACAATTAGCAATGACTAGACCATGTCATATAAGACAATCAACAATGACTAGACCACCACACCATCAATTTCCCTCCAAATTAGCCACAAATGCTACATTGGTAATTCATTAAAAGATTTAAGACTAAATTGTCACAATTAAAAGGTTTATAACTAATTTGGTAAATTATTAAAAAGGTTTATGATTAAATTGATCAAATTGAAATGTTCGAGACTAAATTAATACAAATGCAATTGGATTAAACTTTTTTCATATTTATCCCGAATCTTTGGATAACTGATCTTTGAAGTATAATAAAGTAAAGAGTTGCAAAAATTATAAGAATGTAAAGACATAGGTAGGAAGTAGGATTACTGAGAACACTTAAGCACATCATTGCACTCTTCATGACCTTAGACAACCTCTTAGGGCGACGCCATCATAATAGCGTTGGCATATGTCCTTTCAATCATCGAAATATTGTGGTGCTCTAGTTATAGTCCTGCATAAGGTAGTTTTTATCATAGCGAGGTCTTGGATGGCCATCAAGCCCATGATCAAGTTTTATCATGGCATCGTAAGAGAAGGAAGGGGGATGAGAATAATGAGAGATGAGCTTTGGAGATGCATAAAATGGATGTCTTGAGTTACAGGTTTACGTAAAAGAAAGGGCAACTCTTGATGGCCAAGAAAGGATTTGTGGAAGTTTCCTTTGAGAAAAGCCTTTGCTTTCGCTTGATCGGTGGATGGAGGCGAAGCACGTGAGGGAAAAGGCATGGCCTTCAATGTCTTTTCACCGCTTTCTTGCTCGTGGACTCTTCTTAAAAAGGACAAAGTTAGAAGGTCATGTTTCCCGTGGGCAAAACCCTGTAGAATGTGGATTGAGCAATTTGCGTGTAGGGGATTCGTTGATTTCCTGTGTCTTAGATTATTAAATATAATTGAAGGTTGTACTAGAATATAATTTGATATTTTCCTATTGAGTCCCTCTCTCGTAATTAAACTAGAGCCATTGTGATAAGAAGTGCTCCTTGTGATGTTTAGTGATTCACCGTTCATGGAACAATTTTTTTTCATGAACATTTGTGAGTTGAGACTTTGTAGCATTTTGCTATGGACCCATGTAAGGATGAGTATGGTCTAAGTTAGGTCTTTCCAATAGCTAATGCAATGACCAACCAGCATAGTATTGATCAATAATTTTTGAGACTGAGAACTGGATTGACTTTATGGGTCCAATCCAATTCCAAGGTCAACGTAGGACCAATCAATTATTTTTTATTTCATTTTTTTATTTCTTAAAAGAACAAGCGTATCCTTCAAAAATGCAACATTAAACAATCAAACTATGAACGCGATACTTATCAAACATAAATCTAAGATAAGGTAATAACATAAATCTCCATTTATGATTAATGAGCTTGCATTCGTGAGGCGGGCCAAGAGAGGCAAGCGATTTCACAAGCTAAACCATGCTCGTGAGGTGAGTAAGGAGAGGCCATAAGCAAGCGAAGAGGGCTTGTACCCTTGTTCTTTTTTGGGTCAAATTGGGGCTAGGTGAGAACTGGATTAGGATCAATCAGGTTAGACTGGTCTAGGATTGACCCTAGACTGATGCTCATTCATAGAGTCATGTGTCGGTTTAGCAAGAACAAACCAAAATTGCCATCAAAAGACGAAGAAATCCAAGCCGACCCCTTCTATTCACGTAATTTTTAATTGAATGCTCTTGTTTTTCAGCCCGCCCAAATTGATCTCTTATCCATTAAGCCTGCAGCCGAGACGGGGTCAACTCATCTACAGTGAAGAAGTGCCGGTGATCTTTGAATGGATAGAGCGCGGCCCTGTTTTCTCTTGTTCATTTCCGCGTGGAAGTACTTAGCAAGGCACCGTTCAGGAAAAAGGAAACAGAGTCAATCAAGCGACCTTATGCAATTGAACCTCCTCCGTTTCGTGGGCTCTCAAATTATGATAATTGGTTCTTGGGCTGAAATCTAAAAAGTCATTGGGTCAATCGTCTTCCCTCTCCATAATCTGTCTGGAAATTCCACCATGAGCTGAGATGATTTTTCAGCTCTTTCACGTTTCGCAATTCCGCTCCCGAAATGTCATTATCAACTTCAGGTCATTGACCTTCACAGATACGTGTGCATATCTTAGAAAATATTGATTTATGGTGGTTCAAATGAGAGGAGGGTCACTATTTATATAAAAGCCATTCTAATTACAACCGAAGATATCCCATATTTCAATTTAAAAACTACCCGCATTAATTACAACAATATTTTAGGATACAACTATGTGTTTTTATATTTTTTGCTAAAATATTTTTAGAATACTCAAAAAAATCCTATGCTGGAGTCATTTGGCTACTCTCTCAGCCCATTGTGCCATGAAGACCTTTGGATTGTGACAAATACCTTAGAGATCTCCGGTGAGAGAGGCGGAAGTTGGCCTTTGATGTTCATCCGTCAATATAACGATGGTGGGCATTGACCTCTGGTGCATGCCGATAAAGACAACCTTTCAATCTCTAGAAATGAAGGGCTAATGAAAATGATCTTCACAGCTAGGATAACATTGTCGACGGCATTCCCTACTATAGCTCGACATCTATTAAGGACACACAAGAGAGTCCCGATATGGCTGCATTTCAGGCAACACCTATCTATGGTCGAAACTCAGAAGAGAGAGAGTGAGAGAGATTTGGTTTTAATTGGAGCTTTTGGAGGATGAAGTGCATAGCCATACAGCACTGTTGAACATGTATATTGATAAACAAAAAGGATGCACAGAATTTGTTTTGCGTCATTCTGTTCTGCGCCGGTCATTCCCTCTTCCCTCCAAAATTTTCCCCAGGCTAGATAACGGTTAACGACCTTCTCAGCGAAACCCAATCAGAAGAAAAGAAACCTCTCTCTCTCTCTCTCTGCAACGACTTCAAGCAAGAGCCTTTTCGAGAGAGAAAAACTCCATTTTCCAGAGCTCCAACAATGGTGACTGCAGTCTCTGCCCTCGCCCTCACCCTCGCGCTCCTCTCTTTCCTCACTCTGTGCTCTCCGCTCCCTCTCGAGTCCCTCAGAGAAGCCACCCATGTTCTCTCAAACTCGGGCTTCGTGTCCATGTCCTTGACTCTCAATCTCATCTCCAAGACCCTGATTTCGCCTCAAGTCCCCTCCCTCACTGTCTTCTCTCCCTCGGATGATTCCTTCGCAGAGTTCGGCCAGCCGCCACTGTCTCTCCTCCAACTCCACTTCTCCCCCCATGCACTCTCTCTCGATACCTTGAGGTCGCTTCCTCGTGGGGCCAAGATCTCCACCATGAACGCTAATCATTCTCTCATGGTCACCACCTCACCGTCTGATTATCAGGTTGAGATAAATGGCGTCAAGATTGTCGGCTCGCCAGTGTTCAACGACGGGAACTTGGTGGTCTTTGGGATTGAAATGTTCTTCGATCCAGAGTTCCAAACTTCAGCTCCGGTCCAGAGTCCAATCCCTGGCCTTGAATGCGTAGCACCGAGATATGGCGGTTTGGAGGATCTTTCGGGTGGGAATGTGTTTGGTGAGGCTTGCGGGGCGATGAGATCAAAAGGCTACTCTGTGATGGCTTCTTTTCTTGGTTTGCAATTGATGAAACTGAAGGGCGATGATCAGATGTTGACAGTTTTCGCTCCATCAGACGAATCAATGGTGAATCACACAGGGAATTTCAGTGAGTACCCTTCGATCTTTCTGCGGCATGTCATTCCGTGCCAGCTCTCAGCCAGTGATCTACTGGAGTTCAACAATGGGACATTGGTGCGAACTCATCTGGAGGGATTTGTTATTGAGGTCACAAGAATTGGCGACAATTTGATGCTTAATGGAGTTCCAATGACCTCGCCAGACATTTACACAAGCGAGTGGCTCAGCGTCCATGGCGTTCTTGATGTCATCATGGCAAGAGAAGGCAAACAGCCCGGATTGGAAGTTTCATCTGAAAGTGGCAGAGTCTAGTGATGATTTCAGATGAATCTTCCATTTCAATCCTCTTCTCTTCATTTTGCTTTCGGAGATAAGTCTCTTTTTCTTGTGATCACACATCAGTTCTTGCTTTTTCCTTAATCGGTCTGTTTAGTACTCCTTGAAACACATACAGATAATAGCTCGTTCGTGATTTTTCTTCATTGTTGGTCCATAATTGCTCGGGCTCCGTGAATATCTGTCATCTGATTCTGCACTAGAAAATGTTCAAGTAGGCTGTGATGAATGGCTAGTCTGTCAGATTCAGACTTCTACATTGATTCCAATAGATTGGAGTGATCTCTATACTTCTTCACTATATGTAGGATATGATGTCTGTGGTTTCACTCTCCTCCACATGACCACTATCTTTTAAATCTCGGATCGTGGTACTTTTACGTTTATTTCTTTGCTATCATAGTAAAGCAGCAGTCTTCATTGGCAAGTTCAAGTACAGTTGCGTTTCTTTAAGAAGGCGTGCGATACATCTTATTGTGGACATATTACATCAGCACCTGGTCAAGGAGGTTCTTCTGTGCATCGTGAATCAGCATACTCATCAGAGCACCCGCGGTTTCTGAAATTTAATTCTACATTGAAATTCATCCTAGCCAGCGCATAGCAGCCCAGTAAGTAAAACCTGTTAGTGTTCGGTCATGTTTTCAGTCTGTGATCAGTATTCTTTCGGCCAATCCAGACTAAGACAAGGTCCTTTACTGCTATCTGTTTCTTGATGCACTCTTGCAGCGCCGATCAACCCTCCATCGCTACTGATTGTAATCCGGTTACCACCTGGGTTCTTCCTCTTCTTTTTATTTTTTTATTTTTTTGGACAACTCATTGCAGGACTCCCTTCTTAAAGTGCAACATCACTACCAATCTTGTATTCTTTTCAGGTGACTTGATCTTATAAAGGTGCATAACCTATGAAAGAAGTGTTTTGGTCTCCAGCTTCCAACTAAGAGCCCTAAATTTCACCCTTAGACATTCTTTGATATAATGAAATCAGCCAACTCCTTCTTTAAGGTATTGGCGCAAAAATGGACACTCCTTTTCTAAAAATATGCTTCCAAGCCTCTCATTAATGAACACACCAAGCAGCTCGCCATCATCAAAGTAGCGCAAACTGACAGAGTAGTCATGCTCATTTGATTGCCGCACATCTCACTTCAGCATTACACTGATTGAATTAGCTATTCAGACTTCTCAATAAGGTTAGGCAGGTGCACCTGCAGACATGAACTAAAAAGGTCAGTCATTCTGTTCTTCAAAAACTTGCTCAATCTTCTAACTCTAAATTCTTTAACTCTCAATCTTAAGTGGCATATGACCCCTACCTATTAAAAGCTCAGAGCACCAAAAACCGCAAAAAGTAAGCAAAATTGAACTGCGGCACTAAGTAGGTGAAATGATGAGAAGAATAAATGAAGAACTCCCAAGAACAACAGAGGAGAAATTGTCAATCCAAGACCACGAAAACACTGAATCTCGTTCCACAAAAAGAAATGGATGAGATATTTGGGATAAAAGAACCGAAAGAAAAAACCGTATCTTCCCAAACGAAGCACAGAAGAGAGGCAAATTAAATGTCCGGTTGCATTGTTCGAAAACTGAAAGGAAGAGCCCAACACCCGAGAACACCAACCGTGCCCATGGAAAACCTTCATCCTATTGAACATAGCAACGAAGACAAGAGAAGAAAAGAAAGCCCCAAATGCACCTTGAATGACGGAGTTCAGCCAGTCAACGACCTCCCTTCGGGACTTGAGGTCGAGACCAGCGCGTAATCACCGTAGCCCAATCGCCAACCATCTCCGCAGCGTGCAGTGGTAGGACATGTGCCTCAGACTCCGCTCCCCCCCGCTGCCCCCGTCCCTCCGCCTCAGGAAGAAATGGACCTCCTTCCTCCTCCGGTCGGTCGACGAAGCACATTCATTACGGCCTTAATGTGCTTCGTCGGCGACGGCGGGGGAACGGCCGCTTGACGAACGCCGGAGCAGAAACGAGCGCGGAGAGAGAAGCGAGCGAGCGCCGGAGCATGGGCGCCCTTAAATGTGATTCGTCGGTGACGGCGGAGGAACAGACGTCGGACGAACAGCAGAGCAGCAACAAGCGCGGAGAGAGAAGCGAGCGAGCGCCGGCGCAGGGGCGGCCGTAATGTGCTTCGTCGGCGACGGCGGGGAAACAGCGGAGCACCAACGAGCGCGGAGAGAGAAAATTCGCGATTCAAAATTTCAAAACCTTCGTCGTCCGAAGAGAAAGAAATGATTCGCCGGAGAGGAAAAGGAGAAGGAAGGGAAGAGAAAAGTCCCATGCCATACTAAATGCATTGCAGAGGAGAGAGAGTGGGGGCAGCGTGCGGGCTAAGAGAAGATAGAAGAGAGGGAAAGAAGCCTAATTTTTTGCAGCAGTCTCCAGCGGGCCCCGCCTCCACGTGGCGCTTCCTGAGTGGTCGCTCGGAGACCCCTTACTATTTTCTCGAATAAAAGACGCGGTTGTACTGCGGCCGCCGGTCAAACAACGCATCTCGAGTTGTTTGATCACAATTCTACATTCGAAATTTTTTATTTTGTTCTCGAAAATAATTTCTAAATATTTAAAATATTTAATAAACTGTTTAAAATTAGTATTCCCGAAATAAAATTGTATTTGGTAAGAGTTTGATTCTTTTAATTTTTTAATACTTTTTATTATAATTTTCTTTTTTTTTTCTTTTTCCCCTTTCTCTCCTTCTTCCTCTTTTAGTGGGCAATCGCCACCACCGGCCACAACCTAGGTGCAGCGATGGGGCAGTGATGAGATGGTAGTGGGTTGGGAGGAGAAAGAAGAAAAAGAAAGGGAAAGGAAAAAAGAGGAGAGCAAAATTGATTCTCAAAATTGTTCATGGAAGTGACAAACAACTTTTTTTTTATTTTCGATTCTACTCCAAATCATTCTTAGAAACAAATTTGTTCTCGAAAATAAAAAATTTATCAAACGGATTTCTATTCCAAATATGTTTATGGGAACAAAAGAACATAATCAATTGTTTCCATGAGTATTACCAAACAAACCCTAAGCATGTGTGTTGATTACTTGAAATTTAAAATGTGTGTCGATCATTGTATCCGCATCAATCAAACAATATTTACCACGAGAAAAAGTTTGTTTTCTAGAACAATCTAGGAAATGGATTAAAATAAAAGAAAATTTCTAGAATCTGGACAATAGTGTAATTATGAAAACTCATAAATATTATGAAAAGATTGATTTACTATTAAAGGATAAAAGTGAGAAAAAATTGAAGGTTTGGAATTAGTTTGCATATTTTGACAACAATTTAGGGATTAGATTGCACATTTTCGAATGATTTAGGGACTTGTGATAATTTTCTGGTTTGATCAAATAAAATGACTACGTTGAACTTTCAAAAACAATTCAAAGGCTATATTGAGCAAATTGAAATCTCAATGATGACTTTACACATTGAGTCAATGCTCACAGATTATTAATGTCATTTTCCCATTGCTAAAAAAAAATATGTTAAAGATCTTTTTTATCATTTGGAATCCTTTAAGTTAAAGAAGCTAAACGTTTCCTTTGACAATGACAGCCCGGAGGAATTCATAGTTTATGGATCTCAATCTTTGCTTATTTTGGCGTATCTATGATTGGACAGTGGATTTCTCCTTGTTGGCTACATTGAAATTTCTGTTAAATTATACCGAAATCTAATGATTCAGATGACCATCTCTCTTTCCTTTTTCATTTAATTTCATATGTCGTCTTGCAGACAGCGAGAGTTCTTGGTACCCCATTCATCAAGCTTCAAAACCAAGAAAATCGACATCCTAGCTGGTCGCATCCACCGTAGGTAGCTCAGCAAGAAAGATGGATCGTCGACTAAAATATTCGAGTCGGTCATAAGAAACATTGTGTGCTCTCGAGAGTCAATCCGTGTTAAATGTAAACCTTTGTGAGACTCATTTTTCAATTCTTCTGTGGCCAAACGGCCCCGCCTATTTGAATGATTCCCTTACTTTTCTGAGTTTTCCCTGTGCTTTCGTGCTATAGACCTTAGAGTCCGGACCGAGATCCGGTGGGAACACCCCCATGGTCATCGCATCTGCCGGATTGGGAAAGCGAAAGATCAACCTCTCGCGTCATGGGAATTTGTTTCCTTGTCTACGTATTTTCGTTCAAAAAAAAAAAAAAACAAAAAAAAAAAAAAGGATGTTTTTTTGTAAAAGATTGCGGAGGTGGGTAGGGTGTAAATGATTCGGGATGGTTTTTCGATTTTTCTATTTATTTTTTTGCTTATTGAGACATAAGTGAATAAGAGATAATAAAAAAGAGAGATTGTTTACTTTTAATTGAGAATTCCGGCTCGGTTTGGTTAACCGAATCGAAAATTTAACAGTTATTTTTCGGTTAATCAAACCAAAACCAAACCAAACCAAAAATGTATAAAATTTCGGTTCGGTTCGATTTTCGATTTCAATTCGATTCGACGGGCATATGAATTCCTTCTTATGGTTGTTGGCGGATATCACAAACTTTTAGTTTTGGGGGTTTCATTCTCATTTCAATGTGAATTTGTAGTGATCCATGGGCTCTTTTCACCACAACTCCTCAATTTTCCCTAATTTTATATCTACGATTACGGGACGACGTGGGCATCCGCTTACTTTATCCACATTATGCTTCGGTATCACATGACAGTCACATTAATTGAACTTGATGGAATTGGTGTCATGAGAACTTGACTAGAAAATTTGTGATAGTAAAGAAGCTTATTAGAAAAATCAAAAGTCATAAAAATATTATGCTTGTGATAATTTAATTCAAAGATATTTTGATAATTTGTCAATTTAGTCATTCTAGATAATTTTGATTGAAGATTGTTGATGTGCAATCTAATTAGCATTAATCAATTTACATGGCTTAAAAATTAATTTTTAATTTTTTACTTCCCTTCTTCCTCTTGCTAGTCACTAGGCCTTGGGCACCCCAAGCAAGGCTTGACCTCGCCGTCGCTATGTGAGGTCAAGTGTTGCCTAGCCACTAGTGAGGTCGACCTTGCAAGCTAGCAATGGCAAGCCTTGCCACTAGCTGGTAAGGGTGAGCTTGCCGGTGACTGGTAGAGGAAGAAAGAAAGATTAAAAATTTTATAAAAAAATAAAAATTGTCAACGTTAATGTTAACCATACTACATAAGACAACCGACATTAACTAAATCGCAACGTCGGTGATTTCCGATCAAAATAAGTCAAAATCTAAGTTATTAAAAAGTTTAAGACTAAATAGGCAGGTTATTAAAATGTTTATGACTAAATGGGAATAATTGTAATAGAATTAGGACTCTTTTGGTAATTTTCTCATTAAGGGATATGGTCTTGTGAAAGAGTAAATTCGAAGCATTTATTAATTTACTGGTAAAACATGTATTAGAAGAGTGAATTGCTTTCTTGGTCGAAATTAGAAGAGTGAATTGATCGTTGCAAAACGTTTCTTTTGTTTGGTTTGCTGAACCTTAGAGAGATTTGATTGCTTTGCCGACTGATTGTATAGCAATTAACTGTTGACCGCCCATCTTCTTCTCTGACGGAAAGTCGTTTACCGTCTGTCGACTCCTCTTCAGCATCCACAACCCCTATTTTTTTACTGTAAAGGGTAAACCTTTAGGATGTGCTACTTGTGATATACAAAGAAACAAAATGAATTTATCTTTCTGTATGCTCTCAGAATAATAGTATCCTCAATTCTCAAGCAGTCGAGGAACAACTAATAAATGAAGGCTGGCCTGGCTAATTCCACTCGCCAGGCGCCGCGCGGTTCATTTCATGGTCAAGGAACTATCAACCTGTGACACAAGCATAGTGGTATTTGAATTAGAAATTGTTTGTCGATAAGATAATGGAGCACGATATATCGTGATCAGCAAGAGAATTTGAAGTAATAACGACTTAGATTAGAGTCAAGCCGGTGACTAATAAACGTGGAGAATCAAGATGCGTCTTTGGAGAGATAACTGCAAGGTAATATGTCGTGGTAACATGAAGGTAATTATTAATATTACCTTTCTGTATGTTGCAGTTATCACCATTACCGCTCAATTTATTTTGCAGAGAAAAAAAAAGGGCAGGTCGATCTCATCAAATCGTGTATCGATGTGGATAATTTACCCACGATTCACAAAGATATTCAAAAGCCAGTTGTTAAAGATTAGGGCTACAGAAATGGCCGTTTTTTCCATGACCATCACCCTCACCTGACTATTATGCAAAGACATCGCTTTTGATCCAAACGGACAAATAGTAATGACTTCTTCGTCACGCGAACTAGGAATATATACAAGAGTGAGATCGAGTCACAACTGCATATTCAAACATGCCTCGTCGTTCGCATTTAGTTGTAATTTAAGGTTAGTTGAAGAATGTATCCAAACTTTGCGGTTTTCTCCCGAGCGGTCGGGAGATAATCGGACCTTTACTTAAGAGATAAAAATATTAGTATTTAAGTTTTATGAGGGAGTTACTATTTGTTAACCGAATTATACTTGCCCCAAGTAACAAATTAGTGTTCCAAATCAACAATTCAATGAATTAAGCAAATTTATTGGCTTGCACTGATGAAAAAACTTAAGCACTTGCATTAAAAATTAAGCTTTTCTCGTTTTTAAAAATAGATGCGAATTTGACACAAGATGAAGGAATGAAATCGCTATTTCAATTTCTAATTATAAAAATATTTAGAATATTCTATGATAAAAAAATAGTTCCATCATATATAACTATAGTTATAGTGGACATTTTTATTTTTTGTCCCGCTGCTATGAAGCTGATTTATTTCGTTTTTCTAGGATGGGCCCTGTTTATAATGCACATTAAATTGGATAATGCGTGGTCCGCGGGGCCAAGCGGCAGATGATCAATTTGCAGATGATCAATTGTCCTGGGGGCAGTGAAAGGGCAGAGGGAATCGGACGGTGGCATCATAGAAAGGATTAGAGATAGGGACTGTTTGACTTTAGACGACAGGCGAGACTAAACGGGGATCCCTTTGTCTTCATCCTTCGAAAAGAAAAAATATATATAATATATATTGAGAAGACATATGTTATTTGAATTAGCTCATCCATTATTTACTAATATATATTTCCTATTCTTTTCAAATGTACTCAATATAAGCTGTAAAATAAAACTGGAACAAGGAAACATGACTATTTATAAAGATAAAATAAAAGATAAAAGATTAATAGCATATGTCTCATGCATAAAAGATTTATAACTGGAAATGCAACTCGTTTCGTTCCTTGGGTAAATTTAGTTGGAATAAATATAAATCAATTCGAAGATCAAACGAAAAATAATTATGAGTAAAACCTGAAATGGACCCCCATTCACTTTTTAATTTTAACTTTCCTAAGACAGGACTACAACTATTTTTATTTTATATATGTTGGAACACACCCTTTCTATGGCTGCAGACTTGTCTAATTTCTCTTAACTTAATCCCCAGTGGAAGCCACGTGTGACCGGTTTGTCGTATTTTAAATAACTAGAGATCAGTACACAACCCAAGAGGAAGGTCATATGGCCGATGAACGAATGCATCGTCTCCTTGAGGAGCTCTACGAAGTGGGATGGAGGATAAGTACTCTCCAACAGCAGCTGCGCAACAACAGAAGGCTTTCGTTGCGTCGTATCATCGACGAAGGGAACGTCCAGCGAGCTGCCGTGATGAGAGAAAGAGGACAGGCGATTCAAGCACAGCTTGATCGGGCTTCGGAGGACCGAAAGTGGCTGATAATTGAATTGGCCCGTGAGATACGGTAAGGATGATGCTTTTTCAAGTTTTTTCTTTTCTTTTCCTTGTCGGGAGAACGATAAGTCATCCGCAATTGGTTTGCTCGAGCCATTGCGGAGCTGGGTAGTTAATGGTCTGTATAAGCTTGAGGGTATGTCATCAGAATGGCTTTTCTAAAGGTGGTCATTTGAGAGGTAGGGTTCGATATCTGCCATGCCAAAACAACTCAAATGAGCTGATAAATCTCTACGTTCAGAGACCCGTAGCACTGCTGGGATGCCAGACGCGAAAGCCGAGCCAGTACTGGGAGTTCTTCAGGAGCACTTGCCCCCCAAAGGCCTATAGTTATGCTTACGACGACGACCTTTTTGCAATAAGGGGTTTATCTCATATCATGAGTTGGGTTTTGATGTAATATTCTCAGGTAATTATTTCCTGATTATCATGTCCTTCCTGTAAAGCTTTCTCCCTTGTACACAAGAAGAGGGAATATAAGAGTGTAATGTGTATTATGTTGATGAATTAAGTGGCTAGTCATGCCTTCTTAATCCCACAAATGAAGCCATTCTCTGCCCAAAGCGGGTAATGAACATGGCCCGACCTTATGACCCGTACAACAACTTCACCAGCTACATACAATGAGACCATTCTCTTCACTGACTCCTTCCAAAGCATGTACTCCCAATTGCTCTGCGGCCTCTGCCAGCACAAGGAGGTCCTCCCGGTCGGGCCGTGTTCACTTCTGGGTTCATCCAGGTGGTCCGGTTCCTGGAGAACCACTGGCCCTCCTGTGCCGCAACATCCAGACTGGGTCCGTCAACCCTAAGATCACCGACCTGGCCATCCACAAGGCCGTGATGCGGATCCTCAAGCCAGACCCGAAACACATTCCCCCTCTTGACTAGTACGGCTCCCTCTGGCGTGTACCCATCACTACCATGGACACCTCTTCGGAGTGTTACTTCGGGGGTCAACTTTAAACCCCTTTGCAAGCCGAGCGAAGTTTACTACACATTGGATCCCCACCATGGCCTACTTCGAGTTCTTGCCGATGCACCGGAACAACTCATGTTCTGCTTGTTACGCTGCTTAATTTCCTAGAAAAGCACTGTTCCAACGCAGCGCAACGCAAGAGATGATGAACAACTGGGAAAAAGCGACCGAAAAAGACGGTTTTACCCCTCCCAAGCAAAAAGAAGGGAAAAAGCATCGATTTTTCTGTCGTATGTGTGTGTTTTTCTAAAATAAAATAAAATTATTTTCGGGGGTTGTCTTGCGAATTTTGTCTAGGGTTGGAGATGGCCACCGCGGCTCGGTCTCGTCTGTAATCGCGATTTTTACGCTCTTCTGCTTTCGTAATTTTACCTTCGTCTCCTTCCCCCAGATTTCTCATCCCGCCTGCCTTTGGAGTGAAGTGCCAGAAAAAGAGGAGAAATAGAAGAACAAGAAAGGGATCTTCATCCCCTTGGCTTGCACAATCAAATACATTTTTTGGGTCCATTTTAACAGTGGTATAACTCCTCAGGAAGAAAAAAAAAACTAACTTTTAGTCTCAATTCAGTCATGAATTTTTGTTATTTAAAAAAAAAAATCATATTTTTTAGTGCAGCCTCAAGTCCAACTCAACCCTTTTTTTCCTCTAAAAAAGCGATCAACTTTCAACTTATTCTACCTACTTCAGCCCACCATCCCAAAATCACTATATCAATAAGGTGACATGGAAAATTATCTCCAATGACAAATTTAGATAGAGATGGTAGATTTGGGGCTAGAATTAAACTTTTTGAATTTTTAGACAAAAAAAAAAAGTTTTTGTAAAATTGGAGATTAGATTTAAAGTTTGAACTTCAAGGTAAATTTGGATTGGACATAAAGTCAGGATTTTCTTAAATAAAAAAGAAAAGTTCAACATAGAATTGAGACTTGATTAAAAGTTAAGATTTTTTTAAAATATTATGCCATTTTCTTTTATTTAGTATGGACGAGTAAACGTTTGGTGAGGCGCAACACTTCGCATAGAATCGGGTTAACCCGAAATGGGAGAGATTGGTCCCTCGAGGAAAAAGTGTCGAGGGGAAAATCACCCAATCGCCATATATACTTTTTTGTTGCATGTAGTATAGTGAAAATCACCCCATGTTCTGCTTGATATCTCCTCGAAACGTGTTGTCGAAAAATATCCGGTACGCTTGCTTCACAGAAAACAAGTCTTGATCAAACACGACGATAGCACAGACGACCATAACAAGAAGATCGTAAAGATGTGTAGCTCGCTCCTCTTTCAGTAACTGATGAAGTGCAACACCACGACCAAAACCGGGGATTCAGAAGGCTTTTTATCCCGATATCAATCACCAACCACCGCCCAACTGTTAGTATAACACCGATACGCTCAAGGACTTCACTATGTCGACATACAAGTTGGCTGCAAAAGTCTAAATGCTGCCGTTTGTTCGATTATGAAGAAACAGGTAAGCAGGAACAACATCGGTACGAGGAACTATTATGCAGAAAAAGAAGCCAATGTAATTACATATTAACAGCAAAATAGCAATCTTTGACGCAACCACTAAAGCATCATGACCCGAAAGGGAGAGATTGGTCGCAAATGGGGATGACCCTCAATCAATCTCTAGAAATAAAGGGCAAACTAAAATAATTACTACAGTCGGGATAATATTGTTGATAGCATCTCGCGGTAGAGCTCGACATTTCTCAGGACACGCGATAGAGCTCCGCTAATGGCGACATTTCGGCAACACCTATCCATACTTTAAGACGGATAGGAGAGATTTTTTTTTTTTTTTTGGAAAATACCACAAAAATCCTAAATTATATCATTTGTGATAATTTTATTGTAAACTTTTTTGTGCTACTAAAAATCTCAAATTATATCACTTGGGACAAATTTATTTTGAATTTTTTTGTGCCATTAAAAACCATAAGCTATGCTCATTATGAAATATTTATTCCAAATTTTTAATGACACAAAAAAACCCCGAACTTGTACTTATATGACACATTATATTTCAAATCCTTTGGACAAGGGGCATTTTTGTCTTTTTCCTCTCTTTTTCCTCAGATGAAAATGCCCTTCAGCCAAAGGGTTTGGGGTAAATATATCACACGAGTATAAATTTGGGATTTTTTGTATCACAAAAGAAAATTTGAGTAAATATGTCATAGTAGGCATAGTTTAGGGTTTTTAAAAACACAAAAAAAGTTCAAGGTAAATTTATCACAAATCGCATAGTTTGGAATTTTTAGTGGCACAAAAAAATTCGAGATAAAATCATCTCAAATGGCATAGTTTAGGGTTTTTGGTGGTAATTTCTCTCTTCTTCTTTTTTTTACTTTTTATTGTCATAAAAGAGAGCCTCTTGAAAATCGGACGAAACTAGCTGGTCTAATCCGATTCTTGTGGTTCATTTTGCATTCACCTAGATAAAAGATGAAATAGTTAATCACAAAAAACCCCAAAACTTGTATATTTATAACAAATTTACCCTCAACTAATTTTCTAACTATTAAAACCTCAAACCGATACATTTGTGATAAATTTATCTTTCATTAATTTTCATTAAATTGGGTTAATACCACAAAAAAATCTTAAACTAATGCACTTATGACAAATGGATAAAACCATAAACCAATACATTCATCAATTACTACATGTCAAATGAAATTAACTTAAGGTAAATTTGTCATAGGTGTATCAATTTGAGATTTTTTTGGTGGTCAAAAAATTAGTTTGAGCTAAATTTATCACGGATATATCAATTTGGAGTTTTTTGCGATATTAACCAAAAATGAAAATGCTAGAGGGGCTTTTGCATGATTCATGGGTGGTTCAAACAAGGGAAGGGCCACTATTTGTACACAAGCCCTTTTAATTACAATCATAGATCTCCCTTTATCTAAAGATGGATATCCATCCCCCACTCTACCAACCATTCACATTGATTACAATAATAAGAATATAAGTGTGCATTATTCATATTGTCTCTAAAAACATTCTAAAGCAATCAAGAAATCCTATGCCCTTAGAAGCTTCAAGACTTGCCTCATCATCTTGGCTACTCTCTCAACCCATTGTGCCATGAAGAGCTTTGGAACTTGACAAATACCTTAGAGATCTTTGGTGAGTGGCAGAAGTTGACCTTTGATGTTCGTGGGTCAGAACAACAATGGCAGGCATTGGTCACTGATGGTTGCTGATGGAGACAACCTTCAAAGTCCAGAAATAAAGGGCTAATCAAAATAATCCCCCACAGCTGCGATAACATTGTCAACAGCATCCCGTGGAAGAGCTCGACATCTATCAAAATTGCACGTAGAGTCCCAATGTGACAGCATTTTGGGCAACATCTATCTATCGTCGGAACTCAAAAGAGAGATTTAGTTTTAAATTGGAGCTTTTGGAGGATGAGTTGCATAGCCATGCACCATTGTTGAACATGTATATTGATAAACAAAGAGATGCACAGAATTTGCTTCTGTTCTGACTAATAAGGTAGGAAAATGCTAGAAGGGCTTTTGTGTCATTATATTCTGCGCCGGCCGCTCCCTCTTCCCTCCAAAATTTTCCCCAGGCTAGATAACGGTTAACGACCTTCTCAGCGAAACCCAATCAGAAGAAAAGAAACCCCTCTCTCTCTCTCTCTCTGCAACGACTTCAAGCTTCAAGCAAGAGCCTTTTCGAGAGAGAAAAACTCCATTTTTCAGAGCTCCAACAATGGCGGCTCCAGTCTCTGCCATCGCCCTCATGCTCCTCTCTCTCCTCCCTCTGTGCTCTCCCCTCCCTCTCGAGTCCCTCAGAGAAGCCACCCATGTCCTCTCGAACTCGGGCTTCGTGTCCATGTGCTTAACTCTCAATCTCATCTCCAAGACCCTGATTTTGCCTCAAGTCTCCTCCCTCACCGTCTTCTCTCCCTCGGATGACTCCTTCGAAGAGTTCGGCCAGCCGCCACTGTCTCTCCTCCAACTCCACTTCTCCCCCCATGCGCTCTCTCTCGATACCTTGAGGTCGCTTCCTCGTGTGGCCAGGATCTCCACCATGAACGCCAATCACTCTCTGATGGTCACCACCTCGCCATCTGATTATCAGGTTGAGATCAACGGCGTCAAAATTGTTGGCTCCCCAGTGTTCAACGACCGGAACTTGGTGGTCTTTGGGATTTAGACGTTCTTCAATCCAGAGTTCCAAACTTCAGCTCCGGTTCAGAGTCCAATCCTTGACCTTGAATGTGTAGCGGCAAGATATGGCGATTTTGAGGATCTTTCGGGGGGAATGTGTTTGGTGAGGCTTGTGGGACAATGAGATAAAAAGGCTACTCTGTGATGGCTTCTTTTCTTGGTTTGCAATTGATGAAACTGAAGAGTGATAATTAGATGTTGATGGTTTTCGCTCCATCGGATGAATCGATGGTGAATCACAGAGGGAATTTCAGCGAGTACCCTTCGATCTTTCTGTGGCATGTCTTTCCATGCAAGCTCTCGCCACTGATCTACTGGAGTTCAACAATGGGACATTGGTGCAAACTCATCTGGAGGGATTTGTTATCGAGGTCACTAGAATTGGCGACGGTCTGATGCTTAATGGAGTTCTGATGACTTCACGGGACATTTACACAAGCAATTGGCTCAGCATCCATGGCGTTCTTGACATCATTGCGGCAAGAGAAGGTGAACAGCCCAGGATGGAAGTTTCATCAGAAAGTGGCAGAGTCTAGTGATGATTTCTAGATGAATCTTCCGTTTTAATCCTCTACTTTTCCTTTTGCTTTTGGAGGAAAGTCTCTTTTATTGTGATCACACATCAGTTCTTGCTTTTTCACTAATAAGTCTGTTCGGCAGTCCTTGAAACTATACAGATAATAGCTCACATCCGCGATTTTTCTTCATTGTTGGTCCATAATTGCTCTGGCTCCATGAATTTCTTTACACATCGAATCTGTACTAGAAAATGTTCAGTAGGCTGTAGTGAATGGTTAGTCTGTCAGATTCAGACTTCTAGATTGAATCATAAATAGATTGGAGTGATCTCCATGTTTCTTCACTATATGTGAGATATGATGTCTGTGGTTTCACTTTCCTCCACATGACCACCATCTTTAAATCTCGGAACGTGGTACTTTTACATTTATTTTGCTATCATAGTAAAGCAGCAGTCTTCATTGGCAAGTTCAAGTACAGTTGCGTTTCTTTAAGACCGCAAGCCATACATCTTGTTATGGACATATTACATCAGCACCTGCTCATGAAGGCTCTCCTGTGCACCGTGAATTAGCATACTCATCAGAGCTCCTGCGGTTTCTGAAACCCAATTCTACACCCAAATTGATCCTAGCCAGCGCAAAGCAGCCCAGTGAGCAAAACCTGTTAAGAGTTTGGTCATGTTTTCGGTCTGTGATCAGGATTCATTATACCAAACTTATTCAACTTAACGAAACACAGTCCAAGGCTCTGACAAGGTCTTTTTCTGACATCTGTTTCTCGATGCTCTCTTGTACCCTCGATCACCCACCATCGCTATTATTGTAATCTGGTTACCACCTGGGTTCTCCCTCTTCTTTTCTTCTTCAGCTTTAGTCGGTCCTTTCTTTCTGTTACATGCTTCACTCGAACCACAAGTCATGAAGAATTCTTTTGGAGCCACTTTTAACTCTGCAAGGCCTTTTTATGGAAGATGCAGATGTCCTCGCATCTTCCTTTCCAGAGATACTAGAATAAAGATGCTATTTTCGTAGTTACTATGTTCCTATCGTTCTCTCTCCAATTCTGAAATTTCTAGCAATCAGGTCTTGGATTGGAGTAAAAAAGAACGAGATGACATTGTTCGACCAATGTTCGCAGTCAAATACTGGATCAAACTCTCTTGTAAAAATTGGTCATTATAGCCACAGTAATCAAACATGGTTTCCATAAGAGAGTTCATTTTCAGGGAACAGTTTATAACCGAATAGAATTTCAAAACTTTCTTGTCAATGGCATCAGAGCTGGAAGGGACAGTTGCTGACACCACAAGAGCTTCTGCTTCTGTAAGCCTGTAAGTTGATTTAGTAGGTCTGATTGTTCTTCATCAAAGAAGATTGATGAAGACTCACCTTATAAGAGATCAAATGGCCCAGCACTCATTGGGTTGCCCAAAACTTGAACAGGCTGTTATTCAACCAAAACATTCTTCAGCACGTTTTTCTTTCTGGATCTTCCCTTCCTTGTTTCCTCAGAGACACAAAGAACTAGAACAAGGCAGGTCCATTCAGCAAGTCCCGTGTGAGGTCCCCTAATGTGACGGCCCTGCTAGTTTTAGCAGTACAGACAGCAACCGTAAGGTTACAGACCAGATTACAGAAGAAGAACAGGACGGCTGAAAGGAGGACTAATTGCTGTTGTCTTGGCAACCTGATGAGCGAATAAAGGAACCAAAGTAGCAATAGAACTCCACAAGACATTAAATCCCAGAATGTAAACCAGTTTCTTTAGACCATTCTGCTGCAGCTGGGCTTTCTCATTATGCATTTGCAAACATGCACACGCAAAAGGAGCTGGTGGAAGGAGGGTCGCTTTTGAATACCTGACTCTTAACAGGAAGTCTAGGATAAACTGAATATCTTCAGGCCCCTTTAAATGCCGACCAACACTGGCACACATCTACGACAGGTTTTAAGTCCACAATTGATTGAATCATACTTAAAAAGTGAGTACCCCATTGCTTCCATGGAATTAGAATTCAAGTCATCAAAAATCAATTCCCGCTGCTTGATTTCCACCATCATCTGAAAATGTCGAATACATCAATTAGCTATCCAGAGAAGGAGCGAGATAATGACCTCCCCTCATCAGATGGCAGCATTCTCAAATGCTCAAAACACTTCCTGAGAAAGCACATATTCCTCTCAACTGGTTGAGAGTGCTCAAGAAAAATTTGCTAACATGTACACTTAATCACAAATAACATCAATAACACAGCGAAACCATACACCAACAAGCACACTCACGTCATCTTACAATGAGTCCAAAGATTTTAGGCAAAGCTTGGTTGCTAAACAGCACACTGATTCGCAATATGACATGATTTACACATCAGATGGAGTACTCATAAAAGAAAACATCCAAACAAAGAACGATGCAGTGCTCGTACAGATATAGAGTAGATATACCCCAACATGTACTGTCAACCATTACTAGACCGAAAGAACAATCAACTAAAACTAAAGGAACAATTTAGTTGAGAAAAAGTGGAGATCCAGATCAAGGAAATACCCCCCAAAAAAAAAAAAATCTCTCCAGACAACGGTAAAATTTGAGTGCCCTCCTGCCACATGCTGTTCTTCCCAACATACTAGCGAGAAAAAAAAGTGGAAATGAAAGAAACTTGCTCACCAATAACCACTGGGAATGGCGAGTTGCATAAAAGAATACATGAACCCTGCACAAATTTCAATTAGGTCGCACAGCCAAAGATAACTAGTATCTTGACCCTTTGACATTACTACCCCGGCACAGATGCTTGGCACCCCAATTGTTAGCAGGCAATCAGTAAAGACGTCACCCTATAGTGACAACAAAGATGACGACACTACTACAATAATGAAAGGAAAACGTGACAGAAACAAACCCAGCAGACACGATTCAAGCCCAACATTTGTGCATCTGTGTAAGGAGGAAACACAGACCCAAAGCTGAGGATCATTTCCAAGTACCTGGCTCTAACATGCCTACTCCATCAATGCAGAAGGATGCAACAGACTTAAGTGAATTGGGAGCAATTATTGAAGGGTTAAACGTCAAAGGAAAAAAAAAAAAATCTCTAGTCCAGATAAGCATCCTTAACTCCATTTAAATGCCAATCAGCAATAGAATATATAAACAGGTCAGCAAAGTGGAGTATCTCAATGCTTCCAAAATGACATTTCAATTGATACCTCATGTAGTGGTGGGAATTCATATCCTGTCATCATATTCATGTCAATTTTATAATGTATCATTGCTAAATTAAGTTCAAAATTGATAAGTATGAAGAAGACTTGATTTTCATAAAAACCTGTTCAAAACGTATCAATAAATTCTTGTCATGGAATGTTCTCATTCTGTGTCTGAAATTGCCACCCCCTCGGCCCTGATGGACATCCAAGGCTAGTAACAAATCAAGTCAAAGTGGTACTCCACCATCTTCAAAAATTTGAAATCACTTGGGACATAAATTAGCAATCAACAGAAGGAGAGGTACAATGACCTCCTGGATATCATGGCAGCATTCTCAGAGAATAGAGGACAGAGCAGTAATACCTGTTTCGAACAAAAAAAATTTCCAGAAAGAATAGAGGACCCACATTCCTCTCCACGGGTTGAAAGACTTGATAGTGTTTTATTGAGGCTGCTTAACAAGGATGTCCACTAAATCAAATATGACCTTGATAATGGAGAGGCCCTATGCCGTAACCATAAGAACTAGGTTTGCATGGCCCTGTATGCATACATATACATGTTTACAGTCTTGAAATGAGCACAAAGATCTCGGACAACCCTAAACAGCACACAGGCTCTGCAATATGCCAATTTACACCTTGGTTGGACTAGACCAAGTGCCCGTAAAAATCAGAATCATTCAAAAAAATTTCTAATGCTTACTTGTTTCAAATAGCCACGAGAGAACTAAAACCCTCCAATCAAACTAAAGAAATAAAGTTGAATGGAAAGAAACTGAGAGAAGATCTCAAGTAAATAAAGCAGAGCTTGCATATAAAAGAGCATGATTTTTGGTATACAGAAAATTGTCAATCAGCTTTCCTAAGAAAGCCTTCAATGTCCGCTGTCCCCTCCTCCCCGCGCCCCCCCGGCGACCCCAACGCCCCGCCAAAAAATAAAATAAAATAAAATTTCTCTCCAGACAACAGCAAAATTTGAGTGGACTCCTGCCACGTACTGTTCTTCCCAGCGTTCTATAGGAAAAAAGGGAGAAAAAAAAAAAAAAAGAACTTGCCCTTCCCAATGATCACCGGCCAAAACTTCCGCCGGCTTGCCTAAACAATCCCATACTTCGGGTTCTCAAACTAATAAATTTGTCAGAAATAGCCACGTCATGGTGTTGAACCAATTAAAACTGCTTCACTATTTGTTCAGCACCTCAACCCCGAGCTTCCCCGCTACCATCACCATGGTTGCCAAGTCGACAAACATCTCATGCTCGACAACTCCACCCAGCCATACTATGGCGTCCTTTGCCACCTTCAGGTCCCCAATGTCCTTCTCGAAGTACAAGTCCACAATGTAATTCCCGTTGTAGGTCACAAAGGCCTTCCCGGCCTCCAGGAAAGTCCGCAGCTTGGCAGTGCACCCTGCATCCTTAAAGAGCTGCCACAGCCTCTCGGCGCAAATTTCCTGCAGAAGGGTACGACCTTGACCAGCATAGCAAGACCATTGCCCCCCAGATGCTCGACAAGCTTGCTCTCATCGACAGTGACAACAAACTTCTTGCAAGCCCCCTCGGCCTTCTTCTCCATGCTTATTTGCTCATCGCTCTCTCTCTCCATGCAACGACTTCAACCAAGAGCCTTTTCTAAAAAGAGAAACTCCATTTTCAGAAGGGTACTCTGTGATATCACACAGGGAGTTTCAGCGAGTACCCTTATATCTTTCTGCAGCGTGTCGTACCCTGCTAGCTCTCCGCATCTACTGGAGTTCAACAATCAGACACCGGTGCATACTCATCTGGAGGGATTTGATATTGAGGTCACAAGAAATTGGCGAAACTTTGATGGTTAACGGATTACCAATTACTTCGCCGGACGTCCTTACAAGCGAGTGGCTCAGTGTCCATGGCATTCTTGATGTTATATGGCAAGAGAAGGCGGAGAACCTGAGATGGAAATTTCATCTAAAAGTGGCAGAGTTTATTGATCATCATGTTCTGTTTCGATCTTCTTCTTTTCCGTTTGCTTTCAGAGATAAGTCTCTTTTACGTGATCACATATCAGTTCATGCTTTTTCACTGGTCGCCTCTCTAGCAGTCCTCGAAACCCATGTAAATAATAGCTCACACGTTCGACTCTCTACAATGTCGGTCCATAATCGTTCTGGCTCCAAGAATATTTGTCCTAAAAAATATTCGGAAAAATTACCAAAATGTCTTAAATCTATATTGCAATTATGCCAGTTCAATTCTAAAACTTTTAATTTAGTCAATTCAATCATGAATCTTGAGTCTATTTGATCAATTTTGGCCCGAAAGTTTAATGTGGATTCATAGTTAGCATCTCCCGTCCTACGTAGCACAGTTGGCGTGGATGTGGTAGCCAGAAAATAAGACTGCGTGCCCCCCACCCCAAAAAAAAAAAAAATGAAAGAAAGCCCAGAACCCTTTTCCAATTGTAGAACCCTAAATTGGATATCGTCGTCCTCTTCACATGTCGTCTGTCGCAGACACCGAGAGTTATTGGTACCACGTTTGTCAAGCTTCAAAAACCAAGAAAACATCCAGACCAATCATATCCATGGTAGGTTGCTCAGCAAGAAAGATGGATTGTTAACTATAATATTCGAGTCTATCGCATGATGTTTCTTTGTAAGATTGCGGAGGTGGGTTTATGAATACGTTCGATTTTTTTTTCTTCTGTGTTGTGGTTGTTCGTGTATATATCAGAAATTTTCAGTTTTGGGGGTTTCTTTCTCATTCCTGTGCGAATTTCTGGTGGTCAAAGGGCTCTTCTCATCACATTTTTCTCAACTTTACTTGATTTTAGATCCATCGTTATGGATGACGTGGGCATCCGCTTATTTTATCCACAGAATGTCCTGGTATCCCTTGACAGTCACATCAATTGAATTTGATCGAATTTGGTACCGTAAGGACTTGATTATAAAATTCGCAATGGTACAAAAGCTTAGACTAGACAAATTAGAAATACAAAAGCTTTATTAGGAAACAATTGGAAGTAGTGAAGGAGAAGAAAAGTAGTTCACTAACTGTAGTTATTGCTGTTTTTGATTCAAGCTGGATGGGTTAACTGCAGCAACCCAACTCAATTCATTGATATCACATATTTATCAGAAGGGATATTACAAATCTTGCACTTCTGACTAGTTCATTTCTAAATACTGAAGCTTGTAAGTGTAAATATTTAAGACGTACTACTTGTGATATATAAGGAAAGAAAACGAGAATTTATCTTTCTGTATGTTGTAATTATTGACATACCTCTTAATGTTTTTCTGAAAAAGAAAAGAAAAAGACGGGCGGATCTCATCAAATCGAACATCGAAATGATTTAGAATACGTAACTACACGCCACTTACAAAATTCTGTTCAATTTTTCATACTCATTGTTGCAATTACAATGAAGAGGCTCTAAGCCCAATACAATATTGTGATAGGTCTAAATTTAGTCAAGAAAATCATAGACACAAGAAAATTCTATTGTTATAATTGGTTGATGTTCACAACATAGGGTGTAAACGGTTGGGTTCGGTTCGACTTTTCGGAAAAATCAAACAGAACCAAACCAAAACTATTCCGAACCGAATATTAACCAAACCGAAAATGTAGTTCAGTTTGGTTCAGGAACAATTTTTCGATTTTCCTACTTTTGCTTTGCTTATTGGAACCGAAGTCCAGTTGCCACAAGGCGATAGCTTAAGGATTAGATTGCCCAATTCCAAATGACTTAGAGACTTGTGATGACTTAGCTATTTAGCTATTGAGTGAATGGGCTTTGCTCTAAATTGGTAACTGAAGACATCTCAACTAGTTAATGCAGCGTTTGATTCAAGCTGGATCAAGTTAATTGCATCGACCCAACTCAATTCATTGATCATATATGTCCATAAGGAGGGGATCACAAGCCGTACAATTTTTATATTTTTTGGAAAATAAAATTTTCATTGAACTAGTTCAAAATGGAAGATCCGAGATATGAGTTTCAGTACATAATAAGTTCCAAAGAGCTAGGGGAGGGGAAGAAACCCAATTTTAGGCAAAGCATTTTTCCTATGGGTTTTAGTCACCCATTGGCAACCGAATTAGCCTCTCTAGAGCTATAAGACACTTGAATATTTGGACGAGTGAGCAAAATTTCCCTGCACTCCTTAATAATCACATGAGCTTCTCATGTGAGCTGGTGGGGGCTTGCAATTGCTTTGGTCAAGACCATGCAGTCGGTCTCCATTTCGATACTCGTGCCGTGGAGAGAGAAGGTAATTGAGGGCTCCATCTTCTTCATTCTGAGTAGAGAGGATGCAATTGAGGGTTTCGACCAAGGCGAGAGCTTCAACCACAAGAGCAGACAACGCAGCCACCGATTCGTGCCTCCATTCAACAATCGACCGGCCGAATCTCTTTTTTCTGGTTCGCAGTTTTGACCCTAGATTAAATTTGTACCCTAGATTCGTGTTCGGTTCTTACATGGTTTGTCCGTTTCAGAAAAGAAATTGTATGAACTGATGCCACACGTTCCGCAAGCGCTGCTTCGACGGAGGCTCTCAATCAGCTCAAGTTCGATTGGCCGGTTTGCCAGCCGAAGCTGGTCCCCGACGAACCCCGGAGATCACGTCCAAGCACGTGAATATAGAAGGATGCTAGAACCTTTACCTTTAAACAAGTCAAAGATTAGAATCATAGTTGAAACAAATCTATCCCCATTTTCTTCTTTTATTTTATTACAGGTGATGGAATGATTTCTTTTTTTATTACTTGCAAAGAAAGCTTGACAAAACAAACGCTTCGAATTCTTTTTGTAATCTGTAGTCGCAAAACCAATGCTTCGAAACTAGTGCAGCTATAGACTTGTAGACATTCCAAAGGCGACGTCATTCCACGACCGTGGAGGGGCTTGGTGCAGATACCTTTCCCCAATTTTCTTTTTTTAAATCGAACGTTTGGTGATCTTCACGAGACTGGTGCGAGCGAGCACGTCATTCCACGACTGTGGAGGGGCTTGGTGCAGATACCTTTCCCCAATTTTCTTTTTTATTCGTAACGTTTGGTGATCTTCACGAGACTCGTGCGAGCGAGCACGTGTCGTTTCGGAATCGCATAATGCCGATGAGTTATAATTGTGGGTTCCTCCTTGTGCTCCTCGCATGCTCTAAGTATTCCGCTACCAAAATACGACCAATTTGTGTTGTTTGGTACATTGTTAACTGGCAAACCATGGACACGTGAGTTGACAGAATAAGTTAATGTACGTTAGTGAATGTCTATTGTCAATTTGAAAAACTAATAAGGTGTGAAATTTTGATGGGATCACAACCAACTTTTCTAAAAATTAAAATTATTAAATGAAAGTATGATTTATTATTTAAATATTTAAACATTCACTATCACACTTAATCTGATCTTTCTTCTTTTTTTTGCTTAATATTAAGAGTGGAAATTTAAATGGGATGCTTAGTATGATCTTTTTTTTTGCCCAATACTAAATGTGAAAATTTATTTAAGAAGATAAATAGGGCCTAATAAAATTTGAAATCAAGACATTATACTCTGATATTATGTAAGATTTTGATAGGACATAGGAAATTATTATAAAAGTTAAAACTTTTAGATGAAAACATTGTTTGTAATGTAAATATTCTAATGTGAAATACCACTCACATGGTTGAAATGTCGAAGTCATTCATTGGATAATTTAATCACGCTTGGTCATCTTTAAATGCTGATTTGGTTTGCTTATTCAAATTTGGCTGTTCTTGTTTTTAATGACAGTGGTAAAGCAAAAGCCAGCGTAGTTGGGGGAAACGTGGGTCCAATCAGAGTGCAGAAGATATCTGTTAAGGAAAATAAAACACGACCCGAGTGTCTTGGCTAGCTCGGGAAGCCCTTTAATTTATAAGACTCGTGTCACGAAAAATCTATCTTTCGAATAAAAGAAAAATATTATAAAAAATTATAAATTGACTATTTATGATAATTTTATTTCAAATTAATTTAATGACTATAAAAAATACTTATGATACATTTATTTAAAATTAATGTTTTGACCATCAATATTTGTGATAAATTTACATTTCATAGTTTTAATTAAATTAAATTAATACTACGAAAAACGCAAATTATCGTACCTATGACAAACGAAGGATAAAACCCAAATTGATCTATCTATCAATTATCACGTGGCATTTAACTTAGCAATTTGATAGTAAAATTTAACGAAAATTATAATAGATAATAAATTCATCACATATATACTAATTTGATATTTTTGATGGTAAAACGTTAATTTTGAATTAAATTATTATATGTGTATTAATTTGGATTTCTCACTGTTATTAACACTTATATATAAGTAGAGTCAAGTCGACATGATCGATGGAGAGTGGCCAACCTGACACATGCGGATGCACGGTAAAATCATGATCGTCTCCCTGGCAATTCTTCCGAGGTCGCCCCTGTCAAAGAAGAGAAGCTTCCTCGCGCGGAGCCCAAAAGGCCCAACCGTAAGTGTCAAAGAGACGTTCTTCCATGTCGCGGGTGAATTTCGTGGTAAAGGGATTGGAGAAACGGTGTCATTAAAGCGAAAGTCTTTGATGGGGAGTACACACAAAAGTCGGTCATTGGCTTCTGTTGATGCATCGACGGAGTCTTCATCGAAAAGACGGTCGGCCCTTGGCATCAGTTTCCGTGGCCTGGAAACGTGAGGAAGAAGTTGGAATATCGTAGCTTTTGTTTCCAACCCGACAATTACTGCGAGACATTTGAGTCGGGAGACTAAAAGAGAGAGGAAGCGTTATGGCCTTGGAGTCACATGATTCGGCAATGAATGTGTCTCCGATGGAAATGATAAGGGGATAAATATTGTACACCAACAACCTAATTCCCTCGAATTGTGTCTTCTTTAATCAGTATAGCAAAGTAAAGAAAACATGTCCCTTTTCGATCTTCTCTCCTCTTGCTCTCTCTCCTCTTTGATCCTGAGTGATTGGCCTTGCTCCCACTCCCACCGCCTATCTCCGGCGCTGCCACTGCCCATTTCCAGTGGCCCTTTGAAGGGCCGAATTCATCTGTCTCCGGCGTCACTGGCCTCTCTTACTTCTTGGTTAAGTTTGCTACAATTGTCAACTCTGTAATATCCAAGAAAGTCGCAAGACCTTTGGGATGCAGATCGAAGAAACTCTGTCAACTCTTTCATGATATTGTAGAGCAAATTGGTGGTAAAGAATGCTCCATCAAGACCTTTCAGATGAAGGGCAAGCGGACGAGAGCTCTGTTGGGAGTGCGCAACAGAAGTCTAGATATCTTTACCTGGGGAGATCTCCAAGAGGGAAGCCCAAATCCGAGCCCATCAATATATCTAGTTGGACCCACCTTAACTCAAAAGCTTAAGCTAGTGAGTTATGAGCCAACTACGATATATTAATTGCTCTACACCACATCAATTATTCGATGTGGGATTACTTCTCTAACACAACTCACACATGCATCCTAACAAGCTCCTGTCCACTTGTCATCCTTCTTAATAATTTTTGCCAGACTTGTTCAAACCATATGAGATATCGATTTAAGAAGGAATAAGAGCATTATTAATGCCAAAGCCTTCATACGACACTCACTTTCATGTCAAAATTTTCTTTTCACTTACTTGAATGCCACAAATTTAAAAAATCGATCACTTGAGTGTCGCTTCCGATTTGCAAGTCGGAAAAGCTGACATGGTCGCCAGTAAATAATTTTTTGATATTTTTAAATATCTTTATTATTTTTTTGATTTTCTTTTTCTTTAGGTCAATGAGGTCTTATGACCCTTGCTGACAATATAACCCTTGGCCTCAGTTGCGGGTGAGGGTCCTCACGGCCTCTCCTGCAACTGGCAAGGTCACGAGGGCAGTCGGGGCTCGACGGCCTTAGCTGAGGCACTTGCAGTAAGGGCAAGGCAACACTTGCCTAAATCTGGCCGCAAAGGCCCTAGGCGACACCGTTGGAGTCCTACCAACCTTTGGCAAGGGCAAAGCGGCCCTCTTCCAATCTGGGCAAGGGTTCTGTAGCCGGAGAGGGCTGACGAGTCGATGACCCTCGCTGGCCCTAAAGAAAAATATAAAAAATATAAAACATTCAAAAAGTATTAAAATAGTATCCACGGGCGGCCACATCAAACGACGAATGGTAACGTCAATTTTTCTAGCAAACAAATCAGAAATTGCACTCAAATGATCAATTATTCAAATTTATAATACTCAAGTGAACAAAAAACAAATTTGGCATCAAAGTGAGTGTCGTACGAAAGTTTTAACATCAATAGTGTTCTTATCCCATTTTAGAATATATCAACTGAGACACCACGCGATTCCATTGACAATATGGTTCTTTCCAAGTACTTACAATTACTTTGACCGAAACATCTCTCTGGATAAATTACATCATATAACCTCTAAGGAACCAGTGTCATTTGTTGCCCTAGGGGCCTTCTACCTAACATCGCAAAAGACAGAAATGAAAATCCATTACATGATTCCTTCATACCGTCCCCAATTTGGTAAACCAGCATAACAATTTACCAATTCATAGAGCTAAAGTTTGTCATCAAGCATTAGATGGCAAGCAAAATCTCATGTTGCATAGCCATCTCTACCAATAAAACTGTTATACTACCATATGTACTCCAAGTTTGCTTAGAAATGACATAAAAAAATCATCTGCTCTGGATTAATTGAAATTGGATCCACAACAAAATATCATTCACTAAAAGTCATTTCTTCAGTTCTTATTAAAGGAAACAAGTTTTGTGGCAACTCCAAACAAGAAATATCGCATGTAGACAAGAAACAAGATAAGCTAGATAACTTCATTTCCAACAAAATGTTAACCATGTTGGAATTTAATTGACGATAATACTTAAAAAATACAGCCACTTCAACAAAATCGAATATAAACAAATTATGCTGAATTTAATCGATGACAAAGCTAGAGAATGTAAAGATGTGACAATGGAATTTAATCAACATCACAACACTCAAGATAAAAATCATGCTGAAATATGGCATCGATGGATTGCTCAAGAGTTTTGCATCCATACTCTTGCAATGCCGTGATTTTGTCTTCCAAGGGTTGTTCCTTTAAAATTGACTGTTAGTTCTTTGATCATCTCAATCACTTTATTCTCGGTGATTGCAAACCTATAACTGCATCTTGATTCATTTTATGTTTTCAACTTTTTCTGGATGCATAAATCGACAATCTATTATTAATCAATACATTTGTCGATTATCATTAACATTTGTTGTCAGCCAGTCAACAATGATCATTGATGTGTATTAATATTGATAATGATTATTGCAATCGTCGACAACGAATCACGTGCTTAATTTTGGGTGTAGAAAGCTGTTTAAGAACATATTCTTTAAAAAGGATAGGGGAGAAAAAAGAAGAGGCGAGAATGGAAAACTAACAGTTATATTCCGGGCACCATGGCCGGCCGATGTGTAGAAGCGAATCGGTTCGTGAAAGCGATAGGACATTGCTAGGATGTGGCCGGCCGATGTGTAGAAGTAAACCAGCTCACAATTAAATTGCTAAGAACGGAGCTTTGATTGGGTCAAGCCCCACTCATTAACTTGACAAGCCTACTCGTGGGTGTGAGGAGAGGTTAGGCTTTTTTTAACTAAAAATACTAGATTTGCCAAATTGTTTTTAAAAATTGATTTACAAAAATGTGTCAAATTATTTTTGACCGGTATATAAAACCTATTTGGCTAAAGGCGCACCTGCCAATCTGACAAACCACTATAAAACCTATTTACCAAGACTAGTTGCGGGATTTTGAGAATTTAGGATTGAATTTGGGCAAAGTTTTTCTTTCATTTATAAGATTTCGTCCTAAGAATGCAAAGTGATGGTTTTAGAAATAGAGGATGCAAAATGATATGGTTAACAGGTTAAATTACATGAATGGACAGTGATACTTTCATAGTAAATTTTGATAAAAAGTGTGAGGCAAGCTCTACCTCAATATGCTATGTCAATATTTAAAATTTCCAATTTTGTCTAGAATGCCATTGAAAAAAGAATTGCTTCATTCCAGTGGAAATAGAGTGTGACTCAAAAAGGGGAATATATCAGAAGAAATGGGAAGTGTTGAAATCTAGAAAAGATTATGGGGGTCTCGGTTTTAAAGACTAGCAAATTTTTCAACAAAGCTATGTTAGGCAAGCGGGCTCGGAAACTACCTCAAACCCCCTCAACATTATGGAGCAAAATCCTGAAAGGCATCTACTTTCCTGATGGTGATTTGTATAAGGCCAAAAAAGGGAATCGCCTGTCCTAGGGCTAGCAAAGCATCTTAATGGGAGGAGAAGCCATAGAGTTGGAGGTAAAATTGATGGTGGGCAATGGCAAATCAATTAATAGGGCTCACTACTAGAATGATTGGGGGCCCTATGAACAAGGATGATCTAGTAATGGTAGCAGAATTAATCAGTGAATAAACGAATGGATGGAATAAATCTAATATTAGAAATTTTTTCGAAGATCAAATTGTTAATGAAATCCTATCTATCTCCATTGGTCCTAGCCTAAAGGAAGATAAGTTATACTGGACAGGGAACAAAATAGGCTCCTACACAATGAAAAGTGGCTATAACAAGGTGTGCTCCAAGACTATAAAATCAAACATAAACAGAGCAACAACATCATTTCAACTTCCCAGGCTATGGATAAGAATATAGAATCTCTCGATCTCCCTAAACCAAGAATTTTCCTATGGAATTTATGTCAAGATGCCCTTCTAATAAGAGAAAATCTCTTCAAGAGGAAAGTGTTACCTGGTACCCCCTCTGCTCAAGCCATCCAGAGATAGCCGAACACCTATTCCTGCTCTATGAATGGATGGAAAAAAATCTGGTCAAATCCAAGAATTAGCCTCAACATAAGCACTCTTAACATCACCAGAATAGACAAATGGCATCTGGACTTTTTCAAAGCTAAGAGAGACTCACCCGAAGAAGAATTGCTAGCAGTTGTGCTCTAATTAATCTAGAAATCCGGCAACAATAGCATATTCAGAGCTCGACCGACAAAACCCCCTCCTTAGTTGATGTAACTCAAGCACAAGTGAGGTGTTTTAGCCATTGGAACCCGAAGAAGGGAAAGAGAACATCCGGCAAATTGAGATTACTTATCAACTGAATCCCCTCAATTTGAAGCTCCGTGAAGGTAATTGTTAATTGCTCATGGGTGGATATTGAAAAATCAAGCTTAATTAAAAGAATCTTGCGTAATTCAAGAGGGATGGTTGTCGACAGCTTTGCGAAGGATGTTCGAGCTTCTTCTCCTCTACAAGTAGAAGCCCTAGCTTTAATGCACGGGCTATTGTACCTGAAATAGAGAAAAGTTATGCACATGGGAGAAGGATGAATACAGAAAATGAAGGGTGCATTTGGTTCGGCTTTAGGGAAATGCAAATACTTTTGGGCTAAATGGATTTTCTGAAATGCAAGTACCATTTGGTAAATTTTGCATTGTGAAATAATTTTGGTCTAAATGCCATTTGGTGATACTACATTTTCTTAGGGGACTATTGCGAAATTTTTTTTTAAAATCCATTTTCCGGCCGCCAATTTTGGCCGCTGGCTGCTGAAAGGCCCGCCTAAGGTCGCACAACCTTAGGCGGTGGTCGCTTAGGTCCGGTGACCCAGGCGACCGCTTGACCTCAGGCCACCCTGCCTGAGGTCGTGCGACTGCCTTAGGCGACCACCACCTGAGGTCAGCCAACCTTAGGCAGGCCCTCCGGCAGCCAGATCTGGCCACCAGAAGGTGGCCGGCGATTGTCTGCTCCGACGGCCATGCGGGGAAGATGCATTCCAAAAATGCAAATTGCAAATGCACCTCTGAAGGTACATTGAGTTAAGGGACTTTAAGGATACTTTGAGATGCAATTGCATCTCCCCAAAGTCCCCTCCAAAATTGAACCAAACAGGTTTGCATTTTCCTAAGGGACTTTGGAGGCTGAAAGCCCCTTGGAAATGCTGAACAAAATGGGCCCAAAATTGAGGATCTGACACCCCGGAAGCTACGGCAACGTCAGATGGATTAGCACGACGGCAGGCAAAGGAATCTAGCAAGGCAAGAAAAGCAAATAGCCGATGATAATGACCGATCGATCGTGCTCGCACATGGAAAGTCATCGGTGTTCCACCTGCATTCCCGAGTAGTCAGGTGAGTCTTGGAATTATAAAAGGCACAACCGCGGATTTGAGCATGCCTTTCGGTAGTGGATCGTGATTAGTTTTAATTTAAGTGTCGTTGAACTTTATTTCTGACCAAAAAAAAATTTAAGTGTCGTTGAAGAATGTATCCAAACTTTCCAATTATCTCCCAAAAGCCAGAATATCGGATTCGTTGCCGTTGCCTGATGATGAAGTCTCACACCAAATTTGCACTCTTCGTTGCCTTAAATTGCCTCTCAGGCAGCACATCATACGTTGGCACATGTACTTTTAAGCCACGAAATATTTTAGTATTGCCTAAGGTCGATTTTTGTTGTAATGAGGTGGATTGCCAAATCCATGAACAGGTCTTGTTATGTCTCGGAAGAACTTTGTCCTTAAATTAAGCAGATATGGGGTTTATCTCTCAAGTCGGGTTTTGATGTAATTTTCTCCTGTAATTATTCTCCACTTAATATGAAGTGCTTTGGACTTGGAGTAGGACTAGTCCCTCCGAAGCTTTCTCACTTATCCTCAAAAACAGGAAAAAGAAGGTACCATAAATTGACATATCAATAACCAATGTTTACTCCCTAGTTGTCGGCGGGGTGCGGGGTTCCACAGGTTATCAAAAAAAAAAAAAAATTTGAGATATCAATAACCAATGAGGTATTTGGCCTATTTAAATATAAAGTAGAAAAGAGAATTGAAGAATTTTATTATAATTTGATATATCATAATAAAGTACATCAGCTTATTTATAGGTTTTAGAAGAGATTATCAAACATAACAAATATGAATCAAAATATGCACAATCATAAAAGAAATTGCACAATCTTGAGAAATACAAAAAACCAATGAAAATATTCTAATATCTCTAATATAGAAAAATATCCTAAAGAATTATCCTAATTATTTCTAACGGGCCTTATTCCAATCATCAAGCATGAGATTATATAAAAAAGAAAGAAAATCATGCGATGGGAACATATACTATTGTGGATGACGTGCTGCATGAATGTATCATGCGTTATCATCATTGGTAGACATAGCCAATTTGGGCCTAAATTTATCAGTACATACCTTAATTAGTACCTTCATTAGGGGTGTGCAAAAGAATCGGGAACCGCCCGGACGGCCCGGAACCGGACCGGACCAGAACCGGTGGTTCTTAAGGGGACCGATCCAGTTCCCGGTTCCAATAAATTGGAACCGATGGGTACCGGTCCGGTTCCCGGTTCCATTGGCGGATCCACCCGCCCGGACTGGACCGATTTTTCTTAAGTCAAAATTAAGATTTTTATATTTAAAATGTAATAATATTCAAAATATTCAAAATAATAGTCTATCATCAGCTTCATTCTTCTCACGCCAATAGAACATGACCAATGAAATAGAGAGTTTTCTTTCTCCTATTTATAGAGACCAAGGGCTCGTTGTCTCTCCTAAATAATCAATGTGGGATTGACCTCCTATTCCCTCTCCCTTCTCTTCTCTCTCGTTGCCCCTTGCCTGCAAGTTACTCCAACAAGTCTCCAAATGTCCCACATTGAAGAATTACTCAAAGAGAATTTGAGAGATTGCCTATAAAATCCAGCCAAGGAGATCAACAAACCTTGTGTCTAGAGCGGCCATGGGGTTGAGATTATCTCTTAACAGGGCTGTTTTTAGATTGTTTGTTCGGAGTTTTGGGGTCCGGATCCACCCTTCGTCGGGTCGGTTCGATCCTCGGTTCCCAAAATGAGGAACCAACTCCCACCCTCCCGCTTCATCTCTCGGCTGGTTCTGAGGATCCACCCGGGAACCGGACCAGACCGACGGTCTGGTTCCCAGGTGTCCAGGGAATCAGTGGGCGGTTCCCGGTTCCAAATTTTTGGAACCAGTCCTGAGCGGGCGGTTCCCAGTTCTAGGGTGGGAACCGCCCATCCGGACCATGCACACCCCTACCTTTGATGGCTTCTAGATAAGAGGGAGGAGAGACATGAAAGAGAGTAGCCCTTTGATTAAATAGATAGACATCATATTATATTCACTAAACTTTTTTGTCTATGATATAGTCACCACGATAGCGACACGCTAGAAACTACAAACCCAGTGGTTCGAGTTCATTTAGATTTCTAATCATGATAAACCTCGTAGCTAACTCAACTAGAGGTGATTACTAGGCGGATCAGGGTAATCTTAGGCTTAAATTTTTGCTCGAGCCCCCACAATAAAATTCCATATGAATTTTCGGGGTCAATCAGGTTTTCTCATAAAATGCCATTGCCCCAGCCCGCACAAAAAAATGAGCAAGTCCCCTCGTTGTCTTGGTCTCACACCCACGTCCTTCCACCTCCAGCGAGCCCCACTTAGTCCCCGTTTGGGAAGCACCAACACTTTTCAAAAATCTTCGTGTCATGTCGGACACTTCGATACATGTCTGACACTCTTCGACACTCTCCAACACTCTCCAACACTCTTTAACACTCGATCAACACGTGTCAAAAAATTCAATACCTAGTCAACTTTTTTGGTACTCTCCGACACTCAAGTCTGAATTCTGATATGCGAGTTTCCAAACACGTGATTTGACACGCGAAGTTAATTTTAAAAATTTTCAATAAACGAGGAGTTAAAATGTATATATATGAAAAATTTTAAAAACAATAATAAAAATAATAAATTGAGAAAGAAGAAAAATCTAGTATTCTCTTCTCTCTTAACTTTCACTTCTTATGATACACAATCCACCCCTAAGTTTTTTTCTCTTCTCTATTGACTTGTTTAACACACAAGTCCAAAATGTGAATTGCTTGTTTTTTTCCTTCAAATTTCATGAATTATTGGAATGGAGTTGAATTTATCAAATTGAAATAATGAATTATATTAATAAATATTGGATTAATGTTTTTAGTGTAAATTCATCTTATTTTTTTATTTATTTATTTATTTATTTGTGAATTTGAATCAAATTGATTGATTGAAATAATTATAAAAATGATAATTTATTATGTATATATAAAAATATATATTTAGGAGTTTTACTAAATGTCTTCAAATATTTCAAAAATTGTTTTCGGGAACGGAATAAAAAAAAATCATTTATGATAAAAAATTGTTCTCGATAACAGAATGATTATCATTTGCATTCTCTTTGCCAAACTCCACTTTTGCTCACCGACTTTTCTTAAAAGTACAA